>CM060907.1:743471212-744805497 GCA_030737815.1 Allium fistulosum
GGGATACTAACCTCATATAACTAAGGAGACAAATCCTCTCTTGAATAGTGTTTCACATCCAATGCTTACACTTGACCAATTCGCCGTTCGATGGAAGGCGTGCCATGATTAAACTATAAGCAAAGAGGAGCTTCCACATTGAAGATCAACAATATTCTTAAGTCTAGAAAACTATGTAATTTCATCACATCAATGTAATCCGTTTAACCTTAGTTATATTAACCAATAGAAAACTATCAATTGATTCATTCCATAGTTATCCAATAATTATCGATATGTAACCCCTTGGTAACTCCAGTAGCAATGATTAATACACTACCCAATATTTAGAGAGTGTTATGTTCTCTTGTCTCAACAAATGTATAAATATCCAGTATTAATATATATTGACTAGGAATATTTAAAATGATATATTTATTTTTATTGTGATAAATTACTCACGGCCATAACAGTTTGTTACTACTATCACAAAATATACCATTCATAGATTTTCCATTAAATATACTTTTAATTAAATTAATTGATTAATATAACACATTATATCAAGTATATAATAGAAAGACAACATCTTTTATTTCTAACAAGATTGGTTATCAAGTAAGATATATGTAAAAAATTACATAATTGTCCCTAGGGCATCCCTCTAACTCTTTCAATCTCCCACTTGCACCTGGGGTAAATTATGGAATCTTATTCCAACCTCTTCAATTGGTTTCCTCAAAACCAAGGGATCAGTCCCCAGTGAATGGGTATGCTATTATATTTCAATTATCTACTCT
Source organism: Allium fistulosum (assembly GCA_030737815.1). Lineage (NCBI taxonomy): Eukaryota > Viridiplantae > Streptophyta > Magnoliopsida > Asparagales > Amaryllidaceae > Allium > Allium fistulosum. The sequence continues at coordinate 743,471,992 of CM060907.1, forward strand.
GTCGATCAACTCTCTTTGACGCTGATAATCTACGTTTATCATGTGGACAATTCAGAGTATGTCTCTCATCTTTCAATGAGCTCTAAGTTCTGTTATGAACTATATCATGACATTGTTATCAAATAATAATGTTATGGGATTCTCAACATTTGGAATCACCATTAGCTCAATTATAAATTTGTCCATTTATATTTATATCCTTTATGTTTATTGCAGCGCTATTTAAGGTGATGTACTTAGTATTTTTCATTGAATCAGCCAGAATCTTTCATTTGGAACATTTACAACTTAAAGATTCTTAACTTAAATTTATTATTAACATGTTGTACTTAAAATCACTTATGAAGTTTGAGTCTGAACACTCCTTTATAAAGAGTTTGTTGTTTCTATAAACAATTCTCTAGTATTTCATAACTACACGAGAACATCTCAAACAACAATTTAGTGATATCAATTTGGATTTGCTATTTGCTTTATGTATCAAATGCATAAACAAACCACGATATCGTAGACAACATAACATGTATGATATTTGATATAGCCAAAGCATAAGGAATCATCTTTGTTATATACTGAACATTTTAATAATGTATCCTTGCGTATTATTTGGGACATTCCTAATATCTTTTATACTTCTTATAAACGACATCATTTATAAATCCAACATCAAGTATTAAAACAACTAAACCAGATTTTAACACTAGTACATCGTTAACAATCAGCATTGTGTTGTTTACTTATGGCTTAGAAATATCTATGTACCTTTTAAACGTTCCTTCTTATGAATATACGCTTCCTGTAATGACCTGGTATTTCATGCCATTCGCATCCACACATATCAGACTTGAATTGCTCAAAATATCATATTGTTAATTTATATTTGGCAAAACTCAGCATATATAGTAAATAAATAAATCACAGAATCACAGACAAGAGTAATATAACATTAAGCAGCGAAATAGATAAATAGTAGTTCATGAAGCTACTATATAAACAATAGAGTTTGAAATAAAATACAACAGAATATATATGTACAATGTAGTCTCGTATACAACAAATGACAAATCTGAACAAAACCATCGGATAGCTGAAAGCTGAATAGATACAAACGGATCTCCAAGTAAAACTCCAACTCCAAAGGTGAGTCGCAAATGCTGTGACACTCAGTCTGACCCGAGTGTAAAGCAAAACACAAAACACTCGAGTCTGGATTGACATTCTTATATTAATAAATTCAACTCAAGAGAAATATCAACTGAAATACAAGTAAATTAAAGGATGTTTGGGATGCCCATCCTCTAAGGATCCGTGGAACTATCTGCTATGTAGTAATATACGCTATTATAATATGTCTATAGTAAAGTAAAAGTATTAAAATAGCGTTAAGGCGTTACCCATATCCCCCTTAACACATTTTATATATTCCCGTAGTCTATACAATGCCGTACGCTCCTCCGTAAACTGTAGGTTTACCCAGAGGACATCACATAGGTATGGTACAAAACAAACTCGTAGAAGGCGCGATAGGGCATGCGACAAGGCAGTCGAGGCAATTCCAGGGTGGATATACCGTTTGCGGATCCGGACTGGTGGTAACCTATAGCAGCTACTACCGCCCACCTCGTGACACACTCCCAAATCAAAAGGTTCACCCAATCAAATCACAAAAGCAATAGAATGGTATCGAAGAAATGTGTCCGAATGGAGGAATGACCTCACTTGGCTCGGCATGGCTCCTGTTTTAGCCGCATCAAGCTGACTCATGGGAGTCAGGTCCACGTAAATACCATATAGAATCGTCATCAAACCATCCTACTTCATTCTGGAATCTCCACCACGTACATAGTTGTTAAAGTGGTTTTCGGTATTGGCAGAGAGTATGACAATATCCGATCTTGGTCTCTTTAACAACCAAACGTTATTATAACACCATGGTCATTTCATTTCAAATCATACTTCAGAACCAAAATATCATATCTATTTCAAAACCATATCAATATGATATCATTATTCACTTAAAATAATATTCATTTTCAAAAATCATAACACTTGGAAACCATAACACTTTGAAATCATAATACTTTCCACTCAAACAGTTTAGATATAGAAAATAGTATATGTAATAAAATAGTATATGTAATAAAATAGATTATAAAATCAAAATAGTTTATATAATAAAATTGTTGTATATTAAAATAGTTATAAATTAAAAATAGTTTATATTAAACAAATTAGTATATTAAAATAGTTTTATATTAAACATAGTTTATATTAAAATAATTCATAAAGTAAAATATTTTTATATATTAAAATAATTTATATAAAATAAAAATAGTTTCCTCAAATTTCACAAATCGATTCAGATCAACTCGAATTCCAAAATTCAATTTAATTTAATCTCAATTCACCAATTTCAATCCAGTTCAAAACCATTTAAAATTTATATCGATTACAAATACATATATAAACTACAATTCAAACCATTTCAATTTCAATAGATTTCAAAGCTTAATTTTATTTATATTTCAAATTCAACTTTACCATTATTTAATATTGAAAAATTCACTTAGTCAATCCAATATCATTTAAATAAAACCTTAAATTACAATTTATATTAACTAAATATTCCCTTCAATTTATTTACTTGAAATATTCATTTAATCACTTTAAATCAAAATCAAGTTATAAATCATATCTTTAAAATCTCAAATTTAATAAGTTTCAAACCGGTTTTATTTAAGTAGAATTCAAATTAATTTCTATTTCTCTTTCCAACTTAATTTATTAAAATTATTATAAAATCTATATTAAAATATAATATCTTAAAATCAATATTTATAAAACCACATATATTTCTTTTCAAAGCCTTGGAAATCATTTTCAAAATATATATATATAGACCGACGGTGTCTGTATATAATTTTCTATCATATGGTCAAGTGATATGGATATTTATCGTTTCAATCCGCAATTTAAATATCTATGGGTATCTAACTTTTCAACCCGCAATCCCAAATTCAATTCAATGAAAATCGCTTGGGTTTATCATTTCAACCCATAACGATTTTCTCTTATTCTACAAGATTGTTCGGGTATGTATCATTTCAACCCATAGGGAATTCTATACTAATAGGGAACTTGCAGAGTGAGAACAGTTATGATAATAATATAACATATCAACAACAGAGATATATCATTAGTGATAATTAAAACAAAATATAAACAACGAGATATGGTGTCATATCCCACAGGTGAACAATTACAGATAATAGCATATCATATATAACAATTAAATAATTAACAGTTCAAATTAGCAGCATATTTCAATTGTCGTTTCAATTGAAATCAAATTTAATAAATATAAGAATGTTAATCGTGAGTGATTGCTCACCTTTCGAGGATAGCTAATTTTGACAATGAAATGAGCTACGAATCCAAGTACAGATCCCCAAAGTACGGCACGATGAACACGAATTCGATGAGCAAAGTTAATAGCTTGGAAATGGTGAAACGAGTCAAACTAGCTTGATATAACTAAAACAAAGTATATATTATATTATTATTATTCAAAATTTTCCTCATATTTAAAATAAAATTATTATATGTTTATTTTAAATCAATATTTAAATTATATAAAACAAGGTCCATATATATATGCGTGTATAATATATATATTTTCAAATCATAGCTTCCTAGAACCCAAACTTTTTATATCGTCTTTGAGAAAAATCAAACCACATATAATAAAACCTTTACAACTGTTAACTCCTAAACACATTTACTTCCCAACGAAATGTATAGGTAGCTAATGTATAAGCTCATATATATTAACATATAAACTAATGTACAAGCTTTTTAATACACATGCACGCCACTTGATAACCTTGTTATATAACTTTATAATATCTATATAAAAGACAGATTATATATATAAGCTAATATATAACTATTATAAATATTTGTTAAAATTAGTATATATCAATACAGCTTATATATACATATTATATATATAACGAAAACTAGCATTTGTTAAAAATCAAATATATATACAGAAATTTTTTTCTTCTCGTATAAACTCACAATAAAGAAAAAGAAAGGAGGGGAAGAAGAGTTTGCAGACAAATCGAAGAACACGGCAGCTTTTTCTCTCAAGCAAAGTATATATCTTTCAAATATCGTATATATAACACTTTTAAAATATAGCATACTGGCACCCTATATACAGTAAACACATATAATAATTTATTTATTTTCAAATCTAGTATATCGATATATATTATAAACGCATATAATTAACAAGTTCTCTGTATATATACTGTAAATATATATATAATATTTTGTTGAACAGAAGAGAGCCACGGTAGGAAAGACGATGGGTGTGACGCCCCACCTCTATACACACGCTAACCAAGAACACTACGATGTAGTGCTATCAATTAGCACGGAGAATAAGGCTGTGGAGGAGCGACCATCCATGTAACTTCTTTGTGCGAGCACCAATATGTCAGATAGAACAGAATGCATATCTTTTAAAGAGGAAATCCGACATACCGATACAAACATAAAGCTATCACACGGTGGCTATATATAACCTTCGGAAACAAACATAGAAATAATCATAACATAAATCAGTCACAGACATCCATATCACAAAGGCGGAAGAAGATATGAGTAAATATATAACACATGAAAGTGTACATCAGAGTAGTGGTCAGAAAGATCCACGATAATACAAAAGAATAGCATCACGTGCTATACAAAAGAATAAGTACACAACATAGAGTCTATATCTCAAATGTGTACATCCAAAAACTACTAATCTATGTAGTTAGCCAAAAGTCAGAATAATCCTGAAGAGAAGTCAAGCAGAAGCACCTGTAACATCTCGGTCTGACCCGAGTATTATTTATAAGAAAATAATAAACGGATCAGTCTAGCTATAAATATCAGATGATATGGTATAAAGTAAACGATATGACATGAACATGTAATAACCATAATCTCGTACTACTATAAGTACGTAAATGATAATTAACAAGAGATTAATCAATTTCGCAAGGATCTTCTCAAAGATCCAAACCCATAAAAAGGTAATGACACACAAATTCACCAATACACAAAAACTGATATCATATCAATGAAAACCACAAAAGTTGGTGAAGCACTAAATCCAGAAATCATTACACGAAATCCAGAACAAATCCCATAATCCAACACACGAAATCCAGAAATCACAAAAAAAGGGGAAAGTCCGAGCACACGGACGAGAAGCTATCTCATGGAAGCTATCCATTTAATTTTCCAAACACACGGATGGCCCGAAGGCCTTTGACACACGAACGGCCCAAAGACCATGGGGTGCGGCCCCATATATGTGAGTAGAAACATCACCCAAGCGGGGTCTAGTCTCCCTCGTAGACAAAGAGACATCGCTCAATCGCTAGTCTAAATCACAAGAATGATCGTCATGATCATAAGGAAGTGTCGATTACACCAAGCTAGTAAATATATGAGTTTAGCTTCATGTCCCATAACCACTTGCTTAACTTAAATATTTACGAACAAACTGTAGATCTTCACTAGAAAGTTGTCACAAAAAGGTTCAGTCGAACAAGTCCAAGAATTAACCGACGAAGTAAACGCAAGCGTTTCATACCACCTGTTTTGCTAAGTCATTTAATTAGATTTCTCATCCGAGTGAAGTAAAGACTTGTATATACTAGTAGATTGGAAATCGGTTTGAGAAAATGAACTTTTGATATTTAAAATAGTGTTGAAATCGCTTTGATGAAAGAGTTTTGATATTTACTACTAGTATTGATACCTTCATATATCTTTAAAGTGAAAAGTCATAAAACGATTGTTGAAACAAATCGAATCACATAAATTCACGTTCGAAGACGTGAGTAAAGTCCAAAGAAGTCAATCCCAAAACCATCAAAGTATGAATGTACTTGCGACCTAACGTGGTCGAATTAAAGTGCAAAAACTTTAAGTCATATAGGTCAAACGACCTAGTGGAATCAAGTGCCGTGCGACCTAGTGGTAAGCAAGGCCGAGCGACCTAAAGAAAGTAACGGCAAAGGAGGTGAACGACCTAACAAGGTCGAGCTAAGCAGTGAAGCGGCAAAACAGGGGTGAGCGACCTATGAGCCTTGCGACCTAGCATGGTCGAGCTAATGTGCAACGACCTAAGGAGATGATGCCGAATGACCTAAGTGGGCGCGACTTAAAGGTAGTAAGGAACCAACGACCTAAGCAAGATCGAACGACTTAAGAGATCACGCGACCTAACAGAAGTAGGTCTAACGAACTAAAACCGGAGGCCAAGCGACCTAAGGGGATACGCGACCTAAAGAGTCAAAGGCCTAACGACCTAGTGGCCTTGCGACCTAAGCAGGATGGCCACGCGACCTAGAGCAATAACACGCTAGCGACCTAACGTTATAAAGGCCAAACGACCTAAGTCTTAACTCGCAAGCGACCTAAAACTATCGAACGACCTAATTGTCGAATGACCTAAAAGCAGATAGGTCAAACGACCTAAAAGGGGAAGCGACCTAATAGAGAGGAGCCGAGCGACCTAGTGGCTTCACGAAGCCGAGCGACCTACGACCTAACATCCCCAAGCGACCTACGACTTATACTGGGACGAACGACCTAGTGTTTGCCGAGTGATAATAGGTCGGAAACGACCTAAAGCCAGACGAGCTAACATTCAAGAGCGACCTAGTGCCAGAAAATCACCAAAAACGCTGAAAATTGGAGTTTTTCGCCAATCCAATCCAAACCAAATGCAGATATTCATGCAATTGCAATAGGGGATCATTCCTAACAGCCCAATGGCATCTATAGGCAAGATGTGAGATCAAAAATCTCACCTTTTCACTAAAATGGATGAAGATGGAGATTGAAAGCAAGGAGAAGCAATCCAAAGCTTGAATCCACTATCTTCTTCTTGAATTTGGAGTTGAATGTTGGGTTTGCAATAGAATTTGAGTTTGGAGTTTTAATTTTCACTTCCCACCACCATTTTTGATGAAGCTAGGATTGTTTGATGAAGTGAGGAAGAGGAGGTGGGTTGGGGGTTGAGTTAGAAGGTGCAGTCCAACCAAAGTCAAAGGCGGGAAAAAGTAGCGAGAATTTCACTAACTCCAAACATATCGAAGTTTACACTCAAAAAGATCGCAAACGTCATTTTGAACTCAATGAAGGTGGTCTCGAGTCCTAATTTGACTATATGCAAAAAGTAGCTTTTTGGACTAACATCCGACTAACGATAAAATATTTAAATAAAATATTTAAATGATAAATTGATAAATATGCGGGTTGTTACAGACTCCCCTCCTTAAAGAAATTGCGTCCTCGCAATATATAAGACGGAAAATAAAAAGTAACAACCATAACTGCATATTAACACAAAAGATATTTGAAATAAGAAGTTTACCTCAAAGAGCATGAGAAAGTAATTCCGGATGTGTACGCTCGATGAATTCTCTAGTTTCCCAAGAGCAATCCTTAGGATTTGAGGACCATTGAACTTTAACAAGCGGAACATCTTTATTTCGAAGTCGTTTGATCTCCGAAGCAATAATTCAAATAGGATGCTGCTCATAAGTTAAATTAGGTGAAACTTCTATCTCTCCCACAACACCGGACTCAAGGATGGAATCGGAATCCCAAAGGCACTTCCGTAATTGAGAAACGTGGAACACGTCATGCATAGCAGAAAACCGAGCCGGTAATGAAAGGCGATAAGCCAAGGAACCAATACGTTCAGTGATAGGAAATGGCCCAATATATCGAGGCGCTAACTTTCCCGATCGATTGAAACGTACAACACCCTTCATTGGTGAAACACGAATAAATACAAGATCACCAACAGAAAATTCTAATTTCCTTCTTCGGTTATCGGCATAGGATTTTTGTCTACTCTGGGCTTCTTTCATCCTATGTCGAATAAGTTCAATCTTTTCTGTGGAATCTCGAATAAAATCTGGTCCTAAAACCAGCTTCTCACCGGCCTCAAGCCAACAAGAAGGAGATCAGCATGGCCTTCCATAGAGTGCCTTGAAAGGAGCCATACCAATACGAGATTGGAAGCTGTTATTATAGGAAAATTCAACAAGTGAAATATGATCTTCCCAACTTCCACTAAAGTCAAGAACACATGCACGAAGAAGATCTTCAAGTGTTTGATTCACACGCTCAGTTTGTCCATCGGACTGGGGGTGATAAGCGGTGCTAAAATTAAGCTTCGTTCCCAAAGACTTTTGAAGACTCTTCCAAAATCCACTAGTAAACAATGGATCACGATCACTAACAATGGAAGTAGGGACTCCATGTAATTTAACAATTTCTCTGATAAAAAGTTTGGCCAGAAGAGGAACGGTTCGGTTCGACCGAACGGGAATGAAATGGGCAGATTTAGTAAGTCTGTCAACGATCACCCATAAACTATTATGACCGGAACGAGAACGGGGAAGGCCATCAATAAAATCCATGGAAATTTGATCCCACTTCCATACTGGAATTTCCAATGGTTGCAATAACCCACCGGGCCTTTGATGTTCAGCCTTAACAAGTTGGCAAGTCATGCAACACTTAACAAAGTTAGCTATATCAGATTTCATTCCCTCCCAGTAATAAAGTCGTTTCATATCCGCGTACATTTTACTGCTACCGGGATGAATGGAATATTTGGAACGATGTGAATCTTCAAGAATATCTTTACGAAGATCACTAATATTTGGTACGATAAGTCTACCAAATTTTCGAATGCCGCCACGAGAATCGATATCAAAGTCTTTCAAACCTTCAATATCGGTTTTATCCTTAAGATTTTGGCCAAGCAAAGCCAATTCAGGATCTAGCTGTTGAGCTTCAAGAATGCGGTCTAATAGAGAAGGACGAGCCTCAAGGCTACATAACACAAGAGATGAACATAAATCGATAACACAATCTCGAATTTCACAAGTGGATAAAAGTTCGAGATCGTTCCATTCAGATATCATCCTGGAAACAACCGCTTGTTGCTTGCGACTAAGTGCATCGGCAACTCGATTTCCCTTTCCGGGAGTATAAAGGATATCAAGATCATAAGAGGCAAGAAATTCGAGCCAACGCTGTTGACGCAAATTAAGTTCTTTTTGAGAAAATAAATATTTCAAAGACTTATTATCAGTATAAAGAATAAACTTTTCTCCCAAAAGATAATGTCGCCAAATTCGAAGGGCGAAAACGATAGCCGCAAGTTCTAAATCATGTGTGGCATATCTAGTCTCAGCTGGCTTCAATTGCATAGAAGCATAAGCAATAACACGTTCTTTTTGCATAAGAACGGCACCCAATCCAATGCGACTAGTATCAGTATAAACGACAAAGTCTTGATTCCCTTTGGGAATAATAAGAATAGGAGCATCAGAAAGGAGTTCTTTTAATTTCTGAAAAGAAGTTTCACATTTGTCCGACCAAATGTATTTAACACCTTTCTTTGTTAAGCCGGTAAGAGGAACGGCAATCTTAGAAAAGTATTTTATAAAATGGCGGTAATAACCTGCCAATCCGAGAAAACTACGGATTTCAGTCACGCTCTCCAGTCTCTTCCAATTTTGAATCGCTTCAATCTTTGAAGGATCCACGGATATTCCGGATTCGGAAATAATATGATCGAGAAACTTCACACTAGATTGCCAAAAATGGCATTTAGAAAATTTTTCTTTTAGTTGATTGCTCCTAAGAGTTTCCAATACAATTCGAAGATGCTTTTCGTGTTCCTCCTCGGTTTTAGAATACACAAGAATATCATCAATAAAGATGAGAACAAACCGATCGAGAAAATCTTTGAAAACTCTATTCATAAGGTCAACGAAATAAGCCGGAGCATTCGTTAAACCGAATGGCATAACTAGCCATTCATAAGATCCATAGCGTGTACGGAACAAAGTCAAAGGAATACTATCCTCTGCAATACGAAGCTGATGGAAACCGGTAGCCAAGTCCAATTGCGAAAAGACTCTAGCACCACTAAGTTGATCAAACAGATCATCAATCCGAGGCAATGGATATTTATTCTTAATAGTAAGATCATTAAGCTTGCGGTAGTCGACGCAAAGCCTAAGTGTACCATCGGACTTACTTATGAAAATAGCTAAAGCTCCCCCAAGGCGAGGAACTAGAGCGAATAAGTTGCTTCGTCTCCAACTCGGATAGTTGTTTGCGCATCTCTTCGTTCTCCTTATTGGACATGCGATAAGGAGGACGGGCAATAGGTTGAGCTCCAGGTATAAGATTAATTTTGAACTCAATTACTCGTTTAGGTGGTAATCCTAAAACGGGCTCAAAGATGTCGGAAAATTCACGAAAGACGCGAATAAGAGAAATGACGTCTTCCTCATCATCATTATCATTATCTCGAGGATTTAAAGAATATAAAGATGCAACCAAAGCAGAATCCGAATCTTTAAGAATAATAGTAATCTGGTTAACAGATTGCGGATGTCGGAGATAAATAGTCCGCTCAGGACATAGGATATGAGCTTCATAATGAGTAAGCCAATCCATACCCAAAATCATACCAAAGCCTAAGTAACGCATGACATGCAAATCGGCTAGGAAAGAAAAATCACACAAAATAATCTCGACATCTTTACAAAGCAGACTAAGAGTTGCGGATCCACCAACTGGATTCGCAATTCTTAAAGAAGTCATTAAAGTAACAACACTTAAAGAAAAAGTATCGACAAGTTCCTTTGATATAAAAGAATGGGATGCACCCGTATCAAAGAGAACTCTAATAGGTTGATCATGAAATAATATAATGCCATCAAGGACAGAATGAGACATACCTTGACCGCGAGATGTGTTACCAGGGACTTGAGCCACATTAAGCTTTCCCTCCTTATTGCCTTGACGTCTGGGGCATAAATGTATATAATGATCCGGGATCTTACAATAACGACAAGAACGGGGCTTTGAACACTTGTTCGCAAAATGACCCCTAGCACCACAGTTATAGCATTTCCCATCACTAGAGGAAAAAGTCTTTGCAGCAGGAGCTGCTTGCTTATCCTTTTTGTTGGGATAAGGACCTTTGAACTTGTTAGGCCTCTTCTTGTTGTTGAAGTTTGGTTTGGAAGCCACCACTTCAACATCACTGTCCTTATCAGCCTCTTCAAGACGAAGAGCAATATCAATCAGTTGATCGAAAGAAACTTCTAATTTTAGAAGTAATGGCTTCTTGAGGTTCTTGTTTAAGCCATAAACGAATCTTTGGTTCTTCTTTAACGGGGTGTTGATATTCAACCCCATACTTAGACAGTGACTCGAAAGATGCGACATAATCTGTCACAGAGGATGCACCTTGAACAAGGTCTATGAAACGACGAGCCAATGTCACTTTCTCTACTTTTGGTACGAACTTTAATTCGAAGCGTTCCCGGAATTGCTCCCAGGTGAGATCCGCTTCATTAATCTCTGAAATAAGAAGTTCATACCAATCCAATGCTCTCTCTTGGAGCATACTGGAGGCCACCTGAACACGGTGAAGATCGACAAGATTCATGCGAGAAAAGATTCTATCGCATGTTCTTAACCAAGCCTGGACCTCGATAATAGTTTCGGAACCTTTGAATGGTTTCCCGCCCAAGTTGGTATAATCATTGCACAAACGTGCAAATCCAGACTTTGGATGAGTAGGTTCTTGATTAGGACCAGCTGCTTGAGCATTCTTCACTAAATCAAGAAGCTATTGAGCAGTCATGAAAACTCCATCCTAGGGAGTAACAGTAGATGGTCCAGCTTTGAGACGACCTGGTCTAGACATTCTTCTCTTTAAGAAAGAGAGAAGAAGAAAAAGGTTATTCACCAAATGAATATCAAGCAAATCTTGATAGATGAAACAAGGAATCATAAAGAAAACAGGATGAATCGGTTCGAAGATTCGAACTAAATCCTGAAACACAACTCCTAAGGTGGACTTAGGACGATGATCCTTGTTAAGTTATTCTACATTGTTCCGAAGTTTGGCTCTGATACCAAGCTGTGACGCCCCACCTCTATACCCACGCTAACCAAGAACACTAAGATGTAGTGCTGTCAATTGGCACGGAGAATAAGGCTGTGGAGGAGCGACCATCCATGTAACTTCTTTGTGCGAGCACCAATATGTCAGATAGAACAGAATGCATATCTTTTAAAGAGGAAATCCGACATACCGATACAAACATAAAGCTATCACACGGTGGCTATATATAACCTTCGGAAACAAACATAGAAATAATCATAACATAAATCAGTCACAGACATCCATATCACAAAGGCGGATGAAGATATGAGTAAATATATAACACATGAAAGTGTACATCAGAGTAGTGGTCAGAAAGATCCACGATAATACAAAAGAATAGCATCACGTTCTATACAAAAGAATAAGTACACAACATAGAGTCTATATCTCAAATGTGTACATCCAAAAACTACTAATCTATGTAGTTAGCCAAAAGTCAGAATAATCCTGAAGAGAAGTCAAGCAGAAGCACCTGTAACATCTCGGTCTGACCCGAGTATTATTTATAAGAAAATAATAAACGGATCAGTCTAGCTATAAATATCAGATGATATGGTATAAAGTAAACGATATGACATGAACATGTAATAACCATAACGTCGTACTACTATAAGTACGTAAATGATAATCAACAAGAGATTAATCAATTTCGCAAGGATCTTCTCAAAGATCCAAACCCATAAAAAGGTAATGACACACAAATTCACCAATACACAAAAACTGATATCATATCAATGAAAACCACAAAAGTTGGTGAAGCACTAAATCCAGAAATCATCACACGAAATCCAGAACAAATCCTAGAATCCAACACACGAAATCCAGAAATCACAAAAAAAGGGGAAAGTCCGAGCACACGGACGAGAAGCTATCTCATGGAAGCTATCCATTTAATTTTCCGAACACACGGATGGCCCGAAGGCCTTTGACACACGAACGGCCCAAAGACCATGGGGTGCGGCCCCATATATGTGAGTAGAAACATCACCCAAGCGGGGTCTAGTCTCCCTCGCAGACAAAAAGACATCGCTCAATCGCTAGTCTAAATCACAAGAATGATCGTCATGATCATAAGGAAGTGTCGATTACACCAAGCTAGTAAATATATGAGTTTAGCTTCATGTCCCATAACCACTTGCTTAACTTAAATATTTACTAACAAACTGTAGATCTTCACTAGAAAGTTGTCACAAAAAGGTTCAGTTGAACAAGTCCAAGAATTAACCGACGAAGTAAACGCAAGCGTTTCATACCACCTGTTTTGCTAAGTCATTTAATTAGATTTCTCATCCGAGTGAAGTAAAGACTTGTATATACTAGTAGATTGGAAATCGGTTTGAGAAAACGAACTTTTGATATTTAAAATAGTGTTGAAATCGCTTTGATGAAAGAGTTTTGATATTTACTACTAGTATTGATACCTTCATATATCTTTAAAGTGACAAGTCATAAAACGATTGTTGAAACAAACCGAATCACATAAATTCACGTTCGAAGACGTGAGTAAAGTCCAAAGAAGTCAATCCCAAAACCATCAAAGTATGAATGTACTTGCGACCTAACGTGGTCGAATTAAAGTGCAAAAACTTTAAGTCATATAGGTCAAACGACCTAGTGGAATCAAGTGTTGTGCGACCTAGTGGTAAGCAGGGCCGAGCGACCTAAAGGAAGTAACGGCAAAGGAGGTGAATGACCTAACAAGGTGGAGCTAAGCAGTGAAGCGGCAAAACAGGGGTGAGCGACCTATGAGCCTCGCGACCTAGCATGGTCGAGCTAATGTGCAACGACCTAAGGAGATGATGCCGAACGACCTAAGTGGGCACGACTTAAAGGTAGTAAGGAACCAACGACCTAAGCAAGATCGAATGACTTAAGAGATCACGCGACCTAACAGAAGTAGGTCTAACGACCTAAAACCGGAGGCTAAGCGACCTAAGGGGATACGCGACCTAAAGAGTCAAAGGCCTAACGACCTAGTGGCCTTGCGACCTAAGTAGGATGGCCACGCGACCTAGAGCAATAACACGCTAGCGACCTAACGTTATAAAGGCCAAACGACCTAAGTCTTAACTCGCAAGCGACCTAAATCTATCGAACGACCTAATTGTCGAACGACCTAAAAGCAGATAGGTCAAACGACCTAAAAGGGGAAGCGACCTAATAGAGAGGAGCCGAGCGACCTAGTGGCTTCACAAAGCCGAGCGACCTACAACCTAACATCCCCAAGCGACCTACGACTTATACTGGGACGAACGACCTAGTGTTTGCCGAGTGATAATAGGTCGGAAACGACCTAAAGCCAGACGAGCTAATTCCAGAGCGACCTAGTGCCAGAAAATCACCAAAAACGCTGAAAATTGGAGTTTTTTGCCAATCCAATCCAAACCAAATGCAGATATTCATGCAATTGCAATAAGGGATCATTCCTAACAGCCCAATGGCATATATAGGCAAGATGTGAGATCAAAAATCTCACCTTTTCACTAAAATGGATGAAGATGGAGATTGAAAGCAAGGAGAAGCAATCCAAAGCTTGAATCCACTATCTTCTTCTTGAATTTGGAGTTGAATGTTGGGTTTGAAATATAATTTGAGTTTGGAGTTTTAATTTCCACTTCCCACCACCATTTTTGATGAAGCTAGGAGTGTTTGATGAAGTGAGGAAGAGAAGGTGGGTTGGGGGCTGAGTTAGAAGGTGTAGTCCAACCAAAGTCAAAGGCGGGAAAAAGTAGCGAGAATTTCACTAACTCCAAACATATCGAAGTTTACACTCAAAAAGATCGCAAACGTCATTTTGAACTCAATGAAGGTGGTCTCGAGTCCTAATTTAACTGTATGCAAAAAGTAGCTTTTTGGACTAACATCCGACTAACGATAAAATATTTAAATAAAATATTTAAATGATAAATTGATAAATATGCGGGTTGTTACAATGGGCTGCCGCGTTAGGTGGTGACGCAGTGGTTGCTATGGTGGGGACCAGCTTAGGCGAACAGCGAGAGGAGGTTAGAGGAGATGGGGAAGATGAGCGTGGTGGTCGAGCTGGGTCAGTCAAGGAGGAGTTTCGATGGAGGCTGTTAAGTGCCTTGGCGAGGCTGTTGGGGTAGTCTGGTGGTTGCCATGCTCGGTGAAGGTCGAGATGTGGAGGGGAAGGCCGCCGTTCGCTTGTGGGCTGCAGGGCTAAAACACGTGGAAGGTCGGGGTGGCTGCCACATGGATCTTGTGGCGATCGGGGGAGGAAAAGTAGAGAACGTGGCCATGGGGTTGAAGGCTTTGCTCGGGTCAAGGACATTTGGTTTTGATGTGAAAAAAAGAAAAAAAAATGGAGGAAGGGGCGGTTTGCGAGGCACTGCTGCAAGGTGGAGGTGCCGAACACAAGTGGTGACCGGAATGGGTAATAAGGTTTTTGCTGGCCAGAGCTGGAAGCCCCAGGGTGGTTTGAGTGTTGCCGAGCTTCGGCTATCGTAATGGATCAGGGAAGAAAGTATAGAATTTTGCTAAATAAAATAATATATTTTCCTTAGAAATGAAAGAGTCAGATTCAACAGAGAGAAGAGAAAAGGAACCAGCTTTATGAATTGTAACTGGGGAATAGTGACAGCCAGCTATCAATTTTCAGGTAACACAATTAAAGAAATTTATTAGATTGCTTGGGCTGCACGTTCAAATTTTGAAAAGCAAAGGAAAGCTAATGGTCACAATTTATGGTACCGATACGACGTATCGTTTCATCGTTTCCGTCACGTACTGGACCTCAAAATACAAAAATAAGTTACTGTGGAGATCAGCACGATGAGGCGAATAGAACGGTACATAGATATCAATGATACGATCGAACTATAAAAGTTCGAATTTTCGCTACCGAAAATGCTATAAAATTGCAGAAAATAAGATAAACGGAGCTAAAGAAGTCCAAATTTTCCAAAACGAATTATAACGTCTCACTCAGAAAATAATTTACAAATTTGTTATATAAAAATATTCAGGTTTGGAAAACATTTTATTATCATCAAATAATAACTGATTTAAATTGAAATAGAATTACACAATAAAATAAATTTCCATATTATCAAATGAAAATTTACCAGTTGCTATGTTCAAATAGACGTATTACAAATACTAAATTTTTATTTCTAATTTCAATTATAAAATTTTAAGCAAAATTCAGTTAATTACGTTATAAAAACTGATAAATTTTCCGGGTTGTTACACTTCCTCTGCATTTTGACTAATAATCAAATCATTTGATATTTCTATTAAAACACTTGTTCAATTTTGATGCTTTTCTGAATGATACTTTCGTGTCCGTTCTTGGATCATATTCGAAAACTCAACAAATTCAATATCGCTCACACTGACTTTAAGACACTTTGGCTGTTATGTGCAAACAGTCTAGTCTAAATCTATATTTAGAACTTTCTGCTTTAGCACATATATACCAAAATACAAAGTCATACTAGGCAATAATTTTGTGTGTAAAATCCATACCAACTTGAGAACATCGAATAGTGAATCTATTTTGTTAATTTTTCAAAAATTTGAAAATCACGCTATTATTCTGATCAATGTGGCTCACTATATTTCATTGCAATTGTCCTTCTCTTAATGACACATTGTAGCCAATGGATCATATTCCTTTGGGTAAAACTATCAAAATTATATTTTGATAATGTACTTGAAATTTGTTTTGGATCTGCACATCGTACCATATCGTAGAATCAATACTTTTAATGGTTCAACTAAACAATCGAGGATTATTTATTCTTGACATTTACAAGAAACTCACATTTTCTCTTAATGTACAAGAATATTTAATAGAAGTTCTAATGTATTGTGGTCACTTAGGTCCAGTCAACTTCATTTTATCCTTTGAAATCGATTTTATGTTTGGATCGTATACAAATTTATTTTATACCAATAATTTCTTAAAGAAATTCCTTCGTTATGAAGTTGGTATTTCTTGAAACAACATGTGTTTCTCGGTGCAATGGAACGATCATTCGTAAAAAATTATGAATTGCCTTATATAAAAATGATTTTGTATTAGTTCACAATATATTTATTTTCACAACATAAATTAGTCATCTAATGACTATCATTCCCAAAATTCTATTAGGATGATTCATATAAGATCTCTTACATACAATTATTACGTGTCTGACCCGTGCAACTTGCCAACTCCTTCGCTTAGGAAATGTAAAGGTTTCTTATAAACCCGTATCTTATATAGTTTTATAAACTATTCTCTGGATGATATTAATTTTAACCTTATGTATACTCTTAAGTACACACCTTATAGAAAGAATTTAGCTCAATTTCACTCACCATTAATTATGCTTTATCCAAAAAAGCTTAATTATTCCATATGAATAGATCATCATGTATTATAATTAGCGTGACCTTTGGGATTGACTCTTTATTCATATTAGGTACATGTAGAACTCTTTCCAATATACTCAACCATTTGATCAAATCGAATCATTTATGTCATATGTTATATTACTTACTTCCGCTTTATATTCAGTGAGCTTATTATATACTTATACATGCAGTCAAATACACATGTCAATGTTTATGATAACTCATCGGTGAAATTGTGAGAAATGCTGATTACGGATCTTAAGGTTGGAATAACACTAGAGGGGGGGTGAATAGTGTTTTATGTAGTTTTTAAATCTTTTTGAATTTTGTTCAATTTAAACACCAACAAATGCAATTCACAAACACATATATAATCATAGAATCAGACACATATGCAAATACTAAATAAAAGCAGTAAAGGAAAGAACACACCAGGATTTTATACTAGTTCGGAGTTAGCCTACATCCAGTCCCATACAATCGTACGGATTTTTTTTAAAATAATCTCCCAGATTACACCCTCGGTTTCAAGGCTATGAGGTACACCCTCCTATATTCGAGTTTAGGGCAACTCTCTTGATTTAACCAGGCTACATGATCACCTAATTGATTTTCGGGGCTACAATCACACCCAATTGATTTTCGGGGCTACAATGACACTCAATTGATTTCAAGGCTCAACCGCACCTTTTACTCAACAGTTTGATTTACAAAAGGTTCAATAACTCTGAATAACACTGAGATCTTATGGAGAGAGCTGTGCAGTTAAAGCGCTCGGCAGATTCAAAGCGGTGGAGGTGCAAAAGGTCATAGCGGGGATATAGCGAAGATATAGCGGGATATAGCGGATGGCTCTAAAATAGCATATAAAACTCGTACTTAATGTTTTTAAAAATATATAAATGGTAATTAAATGAAAAATTATCATTCAATTGAATTATAATTAATACATAAATAATTTTAAATAAAAACATGTGCGAAAATACTTTAAATAAACGTAAAACTGTTATATAACATAATTGAATTTAGTAGAATATTAGAGTATTTTCATTTCTAAAAATATATTAAAAATTAAATCAAATAAATTAGTTTATTAATTTTTATAATGTATAAATGCAATTTTTCAATTCATTTTATTAAAGAAGATATAGCGGAAATAGCGGAATATAGCGGGAATAACGGGATATATCGGAAATAGCGGGGTTTAAAGCGGAAAGGCTATATTTTGGGGCTATATGGAAATATCGTAGCGGTAGAAATCCGCTATGAGATATAGCAGGGTTATAGCAGGGTAATAGCGGGGCATTAACTACACAGGGAGAGAGTGGCAGAGAATCAAACAAGAGATAATCAAGTTTGATTCACTTGGTATTTTGGCAGAGTATAGTTTAGGATTCTTTAGAATAAATGTGGAAGATGAAGAGGAGAGAAAATGAATGAAATCTGGTGAAAATTCGTTTAGAACTTACTAGTATTTATAGTAGAGCAACAGCCATATCTATTCGTGAAAGGATACGACGAATAGACACTTCTTTTGAAAATTGAAATTTGAAAATAACGGACACCATGTCGTATTGGGGGGTTGAGGTATGTCGACATGCTCAATGCAAAATTGATGTTTTGATTTTCTTATTAAAATTGGTTTCTATAATTTGTCAAAACAATTTCTAAACTTTGTAAATATATTTGAATATAGTTTAAACATATAAAAGAGTTTAGAAAATAATTTTTAATATATATAATCTTAATCTACAAAGTGATTTAAGATCTGAGTATATAAATATTTTAAAGCTAAATATTTAAAATAAGAGATGGTTTAAAAACAAGGACAATTTTGAAATCAAAATATAAAAAATGATAAAAATAGTTTTGAGGCTAAAATATTTCAAACAAGAGAGATGTCTTTTTGAAAAGAAAGTTTTGAAAACATTTTTAAAAACAAGAGATATATTTTTGAAAAACATTTTTATAAAATTAGTGGATATCAATATAGGACCACTATATGTTCCACTAGATATTGTCGTGGGTTCCATCCCACTAGGATTCCATCCCTTTAATAGGCTCAAAGTGGATTCCATTCCACGAATAAATTTCGAATAAAGATGTAAGTGCTTTCAAGAAGTTTTAACATAATTCTAGACTAACTACATTATCTTGTACTGTTTGAAATCTTGAACTCTTGATAACTTGATTTCTTGATACTCATGAGTCTTCAATCTTGATATCTTCGATCTTTAAATTCAGCAGTCTTGTATCTCTATACTGTACAGTCTTCATTCTTAGTACCTGCATGTTTGTATTCTGCATATACATATATATCTAAACCATAACGTTAGTATTTATATTTTATAACAAGTCCTAAGGTTGTTGTCATCAAAACCATCATCTCAAGGACTAACAATCTCTCTTTTTTGATGATGACAACCTATGTTTATAAAATATACTTCACCTTCACTACAACTCCCCCTAAAACTAATAACTCCCCCTTAATCTAAGCCTAACTAATCTATTTTATACTTCTCCCCATTTTTCATCAACAAAAACTAATTCTAAACTTATATATAGCTCCCCCTTAATCTAATACTATCTAAACTAAATACTAATAAGGAAGTATAATAAGCAAAACAAAAAAATTTATTATATACGATGTTATATTTACATATATATGGAATATAAACACACAAATATATTCAAGTATATAAATTATAGAACAACACTACTAACGAGAGTTTTTGACAATTGGAGATTTGTGAATCGAACAATTTGGATAATGAAAACAAAAGTTTCCACGTTGTTTGATCAAATTCCCATCTTTGTCAAAACAGACTTCGCCTACGCAGACCACGTTGTCGTCTTCTTCCATAGGTGCTTCTTCCTCTTCTTCTTCCTCTTCTTCTTCTTCCTCTTCTTCTTCTTCCTCTTCGTTGTGCTCTAAGGGGTTATGCACTTGAATGTTAGGAGAATCTTCTTCAATCACAATAGGATTTGCATGATTATCCATTAGAAATTTTTGCAAATTCCGAAGAATTTTGCCTTGCTTTTCTTGTTCTTTTGCCATCCTTATTTGCACAACTTGAAGTTCACTCAATATTTGCATGGCATCCTTAATAGATTCTTAAATCTTTATCACACGTGCCAGTGTAGTGCGTTGGAATGGACCAGAATAAGGAGAATGGAAAGAAACAATGTCATTTTGGTTTGATTTAGTGGAGGAGGCCATAAATTTTAATTTTCAGAAGTTTATTATAGAGAATGAGAAGTGAGAAGACAGAAAAATTCAAAATACATAGGTTTAGATAAATACCAAACTAATTTTAGAGGGAAAATCAAATTTTCAAATTTTACCGTTGTATGTCGACATGGGTGGTAGGGGTATGTCGACATCCCTATGAAAAATTTGGTTTTCTTGTATATTTCTGTTTATTAAAAATATATGTTACTATATCTATATTCTATATCTCGGTTATTGAACAAATGCATAGTTCTCTTCTTAATTTAGTAAATATATGTTGATTTAAGGGTTTGGTTAAAATGTCAGCAATTTGATTCTCGGAGTTGATAAATTCAAGAGAAATAATCTCTTTACTTATATTATCTCTGAGAAAATGATGTTTGATATCAATATGTTTAGTCCTAGCATGATGAGTAGGATTTTTAGATAAATTTATTGCACTAGTATTATCACAATAAATTGGTGAATTTGAAATTGTTAATCCAAAATCTTTTAGGGTTTGTTGCATATAAATGACTTGAGAGCAAGCCAAAGCAGCAGAGATATATTCTGCTTCAGTTGTTGATAAAGAAACAGTGTTTTGCTTTTTACTAAACCATGAAATAAGAGAATGCCCCAAAAAGTGAAAAGTTCCACTTGTACTTTTTCGGTCTGATTTGCAACCAGCATAGTCAGCATCACAATAATAGATTAAATCAAATGAATCATTTTTAGGGTAAAATAAACCATAGTCAAAAAGTATGTTTAACATATCTTATGATATGTTTCATAGCTTTTAAGTGAGTCTCTTTGGGTTGAGATTGGTATCTTGCACAGAGGCAAACACTATGCATGATATCAGGTCTACTCGCAGTGATATAGAGTAGTGATCTAATCATTCCCCTATATGGTTTTTGATTTGCATCTTTTGAAAGATCTTTTTTATTTAAAGCTTCATTGGTTGCCATGGGAGTGGGTTTTCCACTCGCAGTAGTCATACCAAATTTACTAACTAGATCCTTAGCATATTTTTCTTGACTAATAAAAATACCATTATCTAATTGTTTTATTTGTAAACCTAAGAAGAAAGTAAGTTCACCCATATGACTCATCTCAAACTCTTTTGTCATTATTTCAGAAAATTCTTTATTCATTTCATGATTAGTTGAACCAAAAATAATATCATCTACATAAACTTGTACTAGTTGGATATCATTTTTATTTCTTTTAATGAAAAGAGTATTATCTACTTTACCAATTTCAAAATTTGATTGTAATAAAAAAGAACTTAGTTTGTCATACCATGCTCTAGGAGCTTGTTTCAGACCATATAGAGCTTTCTTAAGTTTGAAAACATGGTTTGGAAAATTTTCATCTTTAAAGAGTGGAGGTTGTTCAACATAAACTTCATCTTTAACAAATCCATTTCGAAAAGCACTTTTAACATCCATTTGAAATAATTTGAAATTATTATAGTTTGCGAAAGCAAGTAGAATTCTAATGGCTTCTAATCTTGCTACAGGTGCAAAGGTTTCATCAAAATCTATTCCTTCTTCTTGACAATAACCTTGTGCGACTAATCGAACTTTATTTCTAACGACTTCACGTAGTTCATTCATTTTATTTTTATAAACCCATTTAGTTCCTATTATAGTTTTATCCTCGAGTCTGGGAACAAGTTCCCAAACATCATTTCTGGTGAATTGATTCAGTTCTTCTTGCATAGCCAGAATCCATGAATCATCAGACGATGCTTCCTTTGGATTTTTAGGTTCAATAGATGATATAAAAGCTACATTACTCATGTTATTAAGTTGATTTCTAGTTCTAACAATAGATTCAATATTTCCTAGTATATTTTCTATAGGATGATCTTTTAAAAGCTTAACCCTTTTATTTGGATGAATAAGATCATTATTTGTTTCAATTGATTCATTATTTAGGGTAGCAAATTCTTCTTCATCATTAATTTGTTCAACATTTTTGAAATTTTCATCAAACGAAACATGCATTATTTCTTCAATGGTATTAGTTCTTAAGTTGAAAACTCTGAATGCTTTACTTCTATTAGAATATCCGATAAAGATTCCTTTGTCGGATTTAGGATCAAATTTATCCAAATTGTCTTTTGTATTTAGAATAAAACATTTACTTCCAAAGATTCTAAAATTAGATACCTTTGGTTTCTTCTTGTAAAGAAGTTCATAAGGTGTTTTATCAGTTAACGGTCTAATTAATATTCTATTCAAAATGTAGCAAGCTGTGGCGACTGCTTCAGCCCAAAAATGTTTTGTAAATTACTATCTGAAAGCATTGTTCTAGCACACTCTTGAATCGTCCTATTTTTACGTTCTACCACTCCGTTTTGTTGTGGAGTTCTTGGAAAAGAGAAATTATGACTTATTCCCTTTTTATTGCAGAATCTCTCAAAATTTTCATTTTCAAATTCCCCAACGTGATCACTAGGAACAGTTATAATTTTTAAAGAAAGTTGGTTTTGGAGTCTTTTTGTAAAAAAATTAAACGAATCAAAAGTATCACTTTTATGTTTCATAAAAATTGTCCATGTAAACCTAGAATAATCATCTACAATTACAAAGACATATTTATTGTGATTTATTGATTGAATTTGAGATGGACCAAACAAATCTAGATGACGTAACTCAAGAGGTTTTGAAGTTGAAATCATATTTTTAATTTGAAAGAACTCTTCCTAAGTTTTCCTAATTGACAAGCATCACATATACTATCTATTTTAAAATTCATTCTAGGTAGACCTCTTACTAGATCAAGTTTAGAAAGTCTAGATAAGAGTTTAAAATTTAAATGCCCAAATCTTTTATGCCAAATCCAAGGGTCACTTGTATTAGCCAAAAGACATAGATTATCATTTGAGATTTTCATACTAAGAATATAAATATTTTTCTTCCTAATTCCTTCAAATATAATATTTGAATTATTATCTTCGATGTGACACTCATGTTTTTCAAATTTAATTTTGTATCATTTATCGCAAAGTTTACACATGCTAAGCAGATTGTGTTTAAGATTCTTAACTAATAAAACATTAGAAATAGTATGAGTTTTAGAGTTACCGACATTGCCGATGCCAATCACATATCCTTTTGAGTTGTCTCCAAAATTAACCAATCCTCCATCTTTATAGATAATATCATTTAGCATATCTGGATTACCAGTCATGTGTCTTGAACATCCAGTATCAAGTATCCACTTATTCTTCTTGATTTGCACAATTTGTCCATTGAGTGTTGATTCTTAAAAGGCCATATAACATTTTTCTTTCTGCACAGAATACAAACTCGGTAGATAACTTGATTTTCTATAATAACTATATGCAGACTTATGAGACAACGATGATTTGAACAGTTTTAAACTAGTGTTAACAAAATCCCCAAAAATAGCCATTTTAAAAACATTTTCAAAATTCAGATTATGAAAACTTTGAAAATCAATGCTCTGATACCAAACGTGAGAAATGCGGATTATGGATCTTAAGGCTGGAATAACACTAGAGGGGGGTGAATAGTGTTTTATGTATTTTTTAAATCTTTTTGAATTTTGTTCAATTTAAACACCAACAAATGCAATTCACAAACACAGATATAATCACTAAATCAGACACAGATGCAAATACTAAATAAAAACAGTAAAGGAAAGAACACACCAGGATTTTATACTGGTTCAGAGTTACCCTACATCCAGTCCCGTACAATCGTATGGATTTCTTTTCAAAATAATCTCCCAGATTACACCCTCGATTTCAAGGCTACGAGGTAAACCCTCCTGTATTCGAGTTTAGGGCAACTCTCTTGATTTAACCAGGCTACAAGATCACCTAATTGATTTCTAGGGCTACAATCACACCCAATTGATTTCAAGGCTCAACCGCACCTTTTACTGAACGTTTTGATTTACAAAAGATTCTATAACTCTAAATAGCACAGAGATCTTATGAAGAGAGTGGTAGAGAATAAAACAAGAGATAATCAAGTTTGATTCACTTGGTATTTTGGTAGAGTATAGTTTAGGATTCTTTAGAATAAATGTGGAAGATGAAGAGGAGAGAAAATAAATGAAATCTAGTAAAAATTTGTTTAGAACTTACTGGTATTTATAGTAGAGCAACAACCATATCCATTCATGAAAGGATACGACGAATAGACACTTCTTTTGAAATTTGAAATTTGAAAATAACGGACACCATGTCGACATGGGGGGTTGAGGTATGTCGACATGCTCAAGGCAAAATTGATGTTTTGATTTTCTTATTAAAATTGGTTTCTATAATTTGTCAAAACAATTTCTAAACTTTGTAAATATATTTGAATATAGTTTAAACATATAAAAGAGTTTAGAAAATAATTTTTTATATATAATCTTAATCTATAAAGTGATTTAAAATCTGAGTATATAAATATTTTAAAGCTAAATATTTAAAACAAGAGATGGTTTAAAAATAAGGACAATTTTGAAATCAAAATATTAAAAATGATAAAAAATAGTTTTGAGGCTAAAATATTTCAAATAAGAGAGATGTCTTTTTGAAAAGAAAGTTTTGAAATATTTTTAAAAACAAGAGATATATTTTTGAAAAACATTTTTATAAAATTTGTGGATATTAAAATAGGACCACTATATGTTCCACTAGATATTGTCGTGGGTTCCATCCCACTAGGGTTCCAACCCTTTAACAGGCTCGAAGTGGATTCCATTCCACGAATAAATTTATAATAAAGGTGTAAGTGCTTTCAAGAAGTTTTAACATAATTCTAGACTAACTACATTATCTTGTACTGTTTGAAATCTTGAACTCTTGATAACTTGATTTCTTGATACTCATGAGTCTTCAATCTTGATATCTTCGATCTTTAAATTCATCAGTCTTGTATCTCTATACTGTACAGTCTTCATTCTTAGTACTGCATGTTTATATTCTGCATATACATATATATCTAAACCATAACGTTATTATTTATATTTTATAACAAGTCCTAAGGTTGTTGTCATCAAAACCATCATCTCAAGGACTAACAAATATTACCAAATACATGGAACCATTATGGTATTAATAGATTTACAATTGCATGCATCTATATGTATTAATCCGAAGATTTCACCAACTCTTTTGATGCTCCTACTGAAGTGGTGCTTTGCCTTTAATTGTTTGAGATATAATTAACTAGTATCATATGATTCATTACCATGTAATAAAATTATTTCTCAAAACTACAACTTAGTCTATAATTTTAAAATAATTGTAAATAAATTTAGATACTTCATCATTTTCCAATGCATCCTTTTATTATGAAAAGAAATATCACATTATAGTTTTATTTCATAACCAATATTCATAATATTTACATTGAAATATAACTATGTCTATTTTTTAGTTGACAACAAAAAACAGTCATTATTTCATAAATAATGTTCGGTATGTTTTATGAAAACAATTTTTGTTACTTGATGTAATTAATAAGTGTTATGTGGTATGCTCCTACTATTTCTACCATTACTATAATAGTGTACTGAATTCGAAGGTCTATTATTCACTTAATATAGATTATTTATTTCATATACCGTAACTAATTTACAATTGAGAGTTCATCGATCTAATGTTTTGAACTCAAAGAAATATATCTCATATAAAAAAAATTCTGTATGAAAATATATTTTGAAATAGAAAATGTATTTCTTAGTTCACTGCTATGTATCAATTATTATTACTACAATTCTTGTTTCCTATGTTTCTTTATGAAACAAAAATGACTATTTACTCTCTTCATCCCAACTGTACCTTAAATCACATCAACTTTTGTACATTCGTTTTTCTTTTTAAATGGTGGAACCATTCAAAAGAATACCCTTACTACAACATCATAACGAACTCTTTAAAAAGCGCACTCGATCATCCTAAAAATTTAAGGATATCAAATATATTGCTTTTTGCGTAAACTGATCAAACAGACATTTCAGCGATCGAGTTCTTATACCTATCTCGTGGTTTTGTTCTAGTGTTACATTTAGCAGAATACGATCAAATCAAATTGAATACTCGATCTCATAGTAAGGTTTATTTGTTTGCTTAGAATGAACTAATTTCATCAAAGTATCCTACGTTATAAACTATGACTGTTCACCATATAACACTTGTATATGGTAGTATATGGATCAAATATCCATAGTCTTGTATTGCTTTTGAGTTCGGAACTCATAGAATGCAATACACGGCCTCGACTAAATAGACATGTAAGCGACTAAATTACGAATGTATTTAGTAGTTGTAAAATTAGACACTTGCATTGTGTTGAAACATTAACACGAGAGAAGTATTTATTAGTAAGTATATATTATATTTCTATTTGTCAATCTTCAATTCATTTCATTTGTATATTTAATTGATAAAAAATTTATCAATCATATTAAGTGCACAAATTTATCAATGTTGATAACTATAACATTATATAGCAAATGTTCTTACAATATTAGAAAGGTTAAATATTACCGTTTCATTTTTCTAATAAGGCTCCCATTATATTTTATGTTTCTCAAAACCCTAAGCGAAAACATAGAAATCGTTCAATTTCTCTAGTGAGTGTTAGGACTTATATGCCTTGGAATTTTGACCTTGAGGAAAGCTCAACAAACCATAGGTCCACATACGATAGATAACTTCTTATCATTTGTATTATATACAATTCCTAATCGATGGTTCCTTGTCCTAATCTCATCTTTACCTTGAGGAAAGTTCAACAAATAAAGAGAGATTATTCACCCATACCCACCATTTCACGACAGCGTAAGTATAGTGCACGTACCTTGAGGAAAGCTCAACAAATATGTTAGTTATCTTACCTCGTCTATTCAATATGTTAATAGTTCAACACATAACATTCCAAGCTTTAGGAAAGCTTAACAACTAAAGAGTATGCAAGTACTCTATTAATATATAAATGGTAGAGGACAACATTATATTTAAAGATTCATAATCTTTAATATATTATATAGAGTGATATCTACTTATGGAATAATATATTTATTATGAAATCCCTTACGATTCAAGTATCAAACACATCAGGAATCACGATATATGTACATTTACATGTATATTTGTTGCTCAAGCCTATTTATGGTTTCTTTACCTTTAGCTTATACATTCATATTATATAAGTTTCATTATTATATAACTTTTTTATTTTAATTAGCTTACGTAATAATTTTATGTATAACATTATATTAATTAGATCTTAGTTAGTTAATTTAATTTATTAATACTTTAATTAATTCTTATATTATTCAATTATAACAAATTTTATTGAAAATATATACTATAACATTTATAGTACCGCATAAATATATCTTATATATGTATTCTTATTTAATTAATTAACCTTTAATTAATTTAATTTAATATAGTAACCTTTAATTAATTTAATTAATTAACCTTTAACTAATTTATTTAATTAATTAATTTTAGTTAAATTATATTAATATCGAAAATTTATTTTATATACATATATGTATACCTTTGTTATCTTAAACATTTTAAATAACATAACATATATCGATATATATAATACATCTAAATATTTATTAATTAGTTAACTTGTTTAATATATTTATTTTATTAATCTTACTAATAAATTTTAAATTTCAAAATTAGTATTTAAATATTTTCAAACATTTTGAAAATATCATTATCTTTTTAAACATTTTGAAAACTTGTATTGTATTATAACTTCTATAATAAACATGTTTTTATTTTAAACTTAACTTTTAAATTTAAAATCTTTTATTTAATTTTCAAAGCAATTTTGAAAATTAGCCCAAGACCCAATTTAAATTGGGCCTTTTTCTATTAGGGACAACCTTTAGATTCACTTCACCTATCAGGCTAGGTTGGTAACTAAATAGGACAGGGTACTTGATTATCCATTTTCAATCCTTGAAATTACCTTTCTAGGCACCGTACTAAGTGGGCGAGCTTAATTAGTTAGCTCTAGCATGATTAATTTAGATCGTATATACTATTGGGCTCTGATACCATTGTTGAAACTGGGCCAGCCCGCGGTTGTGTTAAAGGGTAAATTTCAAAATTTCTTTTATTGGATCTTTGTTAGGCTTATGAAATATAATTTCATTTATATCTTAGTTAAAAAAAATTAATAAAATCTTTATTTTATTTTATTTGTAGACAAAGTTTTGCTTTGGTGTTATATTTTTATTATATAATATGACCATATGTATCATATACACATGTGTGTGTACGTGCATGTGCAACATATATATTTTACATGGTTTAACATGCCCGTACATAAGTGCTAAGATTTACAGCACAACAGACATATTAGCGCCTCCACATACATATGTGATGTCTTATACACACACACAGGTATATATATACATATATATATAATATGAAACTATACTTATAATAGTGACTGTGTGTATGACATTATAAAATAGTTATATTTATAAATATAAATATAAATGATTTCAAATATAATTTTAAATTCAATATATAAATATTTAATTTTGGTTATGTTTATATATATATATTAATCTTCTAAAGTTATTTTGCTAATCAAAGGTTTATTTGTATTCAAGTAGCAATTAATTAGGTTTAAATAGGCAATTAATAGAAAGAGGAAAGGGTGGCGGTTTAATGAAATAATTACGATTTAAGAAAATAACAAAAGAGAATCAATGAAGAGTGTATATATAAAACCTTATTGTTTGCACAAAAAATGGACAAACACCTCAAAGTCGTATGATTTAGTAGATCTTATGTCGTTCTTAGTGATTTGGGTGATTTATGCAAATATATGAAAAGTAGGGGCTAAACTGTAAAAAGACACGCAGATTTATAGTGGTTCAGCCAAAATGTGCCTACGTCCACTTTATATGTTATTTCTCTTCTCTTGTTTTGATTACAAGTACAAAGCTTTGATACAAGTAAAAGAAAGTTGTTTGAAAGTTCTCTCCGTGCTTGAGCTCTCAAAACTTGTCCCCATTGTTTTACCCCTTCCCCTCTATTTATAGAGTGAGGATGGGGGTAGGGGTCTTGGATGTATACAGCTGCTGATGGGCCTGGGCTGATGCGATCTGGCCTGGTAGTGTTGGTCCAGTGGTAGGTGGTCCGGTAGGAGCTTGGTCCGGTGGTAGGTGGTCCGGTAAGAGCTTGGTCCGGGATGTCTTGGTCCGGTGGTAGGTGGTCCGGTAGGAGCTTGGTCCGGGATGTCTTGGTCCGGTGGTAGGTGGTCCGGGAGGAGCTTGGTCCGGGATGTCTTGGTTGGTTCGGCATGTGGTCCGGTAGTGGGTTGGTTTGGGGCGATGGTTCTGTGGTTCGGTGATGTCTGGTACGGCAATGGTAGGGATGCTGGATGAAGCCTAGCTCTTCTCGGTCTTGAGATCTCCTGGGTGAGAAACTTACCCAACATTTGCCCCCCAAAGTAGGGCATATGTTTAACATATGTCGTGCTTTGTTTTAGGTCGTTAATTACGGACCTTTACGTCCGGTCATCGATGCCGAACCAATTGGTCCAGCTGTCAACACTCGCCTATAAATATGGGCTGTGCATCTTCGTCGCTTCTTACCAATCCAAGATAGCCGAACCAAACATCCCTGCCGAATCAAGTTCTCTGCCGAATTGCTTCAGAACACCGAATCAGGTACTGCCGAATGAATCTATGTATTCTAAGTGCCAAGTGAACTCGCCATTCTTGGATTACCGGATGAGCACGGGGGTTCTGAGCACCGAACGAACTTTTTTCATTCGGAGGGCATGACCGCCGAATGAGATTGAGAGTTGGATAGCCGAACGATAGTGTACTCTATGTGCCGAATGAACATTTACTTTGAGTGCCGAATGAACTGTATACACTTGATTTTTTCATTTTTCATATCACGAGCGAAATTCCGGACTACATGTACTTGTTTGTTTATTTCCTCTGTTTTAACAACATGTTCTTCCGATGTTGTAGATAATGTCTCATAAAGTAGAAACTCGATCAGATAAAAAGAAATCCCAGGGCGAAGGAGAATCTTCCACAGTGCCCCCTACTCAGCCAGGACCGGAACGTCACGGAACTGCCCCGAGATCATTGGTGGACGGGTACGGCCCTCAGGAACTTCTGAACTCCCCGCCCGATTGCTTTCCCAGCTCCCTTAAGGAAGAGCAGCTTGATGTCATCTCCCGTTCTTTCGGAATTGATAGGGCGCGCATGCTGTTGCCAGGGAGAGAGTTATGCCATACGACCCTCTCGAAGGGTACTTTGCCTACAGCAGATACCACTGTATGTGTGGTGCCATCCCGCCTCTTAATGCTTGGGTACTCAGCTTTCTTACATATCTAAAGGTGGCCCCATTCCAGCTTCAACCCAACTCTTATACTATACTGGTGAGCCTCTTCGTCATCTTTCAGAGGAAGCACGGGCGTGCTCCTTCCAACCGGGAGATTTGGTACTTATATAATCTAAGGGGCTATAAGAAGGGGTCCCCATACATCAGCTTGGAGTCAGCTGTAACCTTCAAACCGGTCTTGGATCTGTATTCTAAGTACATCATGTTCAAGAAGGAATGGTTCTTCGTCAGGGACGACTCTGTTTCTATTCGGCGTTTCACCTCTGGATGTAAGTCGATGCTTTATTTATAATTTCCATTCTGGTTGCGATGCTTCTTCTCATACGTTTTCATTTCTTGCTAGCGACAGGTGGCTTTGCGGTTGTGGAGACTGATCGCCTGGTTCAGATGGCGGCTGAGATAGAAGCTATCCCCGGGAGAGATAGATCGGCTGCTTACTTGATCAGAAATGCGACTCTTCTGGAGTATAATTTGATCCTTCCACAGCAGTCAGTAGTCAAGCAGAGGGAAACGGCGGAGGAGAGGGCGGCTGCTCAAGCTAAGGGAGGTGTCACAGTAGAGAGTGGCAAGAGGAAAACTTTTCTCAAAATCTCCAATGGTCGGAGGTAAGAAGCTTAAGAAGTCGGATGGTCCTTCCCCCTGCACTTGTCCACTTACTCCGGGGAAGGAAGATGTGGAGGAGGAGAGAGGTGAGGGTGGAGATGACCGGGAAGGTGGTGATGGTGGCGATGGCATCGGGGCCTTGCTTCCTGGGCAAGCAGGCGAGATTCAGGAGTGGACGGATGATGCATTCCACCAAGCTTTTGAGGGGCTGGACGGAGAACCGACTTTGGTAGAGAAATCCGGGAAAGCTGACAAGGCCGGGATCGATGCAAGCGAGTCTTCTCAGACTATTCCAGCCAAGGTGGCTCCGACGACTCAAGGTGAACTTTTGACTCCTACAGGCTCCATTTATGATAGGGACTTAGGAATATTTTATGATCCGCTCCCGTGCTGGAATGAAATCCAGGACTCATTGCAGTATCCTACTCCTCCCTAGGGTTTGTATAACTAATGTATTTCCTTTCTTCTTTTAACTTTTAATTTACCACGTTTCTCGAATTATGGATCAATGTAAGCTTGTGACACTTGTTCTTCATATCAGGAGCAGGTAAAACGGCCAAGGCCTCAGATCTTCGGCATAGGCTTGAACAATACAAGCTCTCCAAAGCTTCCGCCAAGCCGAAGCCTTCGACCCACCGTTCTGGGGATGTAGTCGGCTACCGTCCTCTTCTCGGGGTTATTGAAGAGGGTATTCAAAAGAGAAAGAGGAGTCATCCCTTATCTGAACCTTCACTTGGTCCTCAGCCCCCAGTTCAGCCTCTTCATGATATCACGGAGGAGGATACTGAGTTCGCACTCTCTCCGCACCCGTCTGAAAATCCTACCGTTACTCAGATTGATCGTCCTGGCTTGGCTCGTAATCCATTTGCGGGTCATCCTGATCTGGATCCAAGTTCCCATGATATTACCTTTGACGAGGTTTCCGGTGAGCACCTTCTTCCCCGCAATTCCATGGTACGGGTGCTTGATGAGGCCAAGTCCTTAGATCTCGATTTACTTACTACTCGGATAGTTACCATGGGAGACGAGGCCAAGGCTAATATTGATTGGGTGGCGGAGGAGACTAGGAAGCTGATGGGGCATCATGCCCGGTTGGTTAAGGCTGGAGAGGAGATTGGGAGTGCCAACATCCGACTACGATTGATGGTTTTGGACCAGGCCAAACAACTTGCTGATCAGGCCATTCAGATTTCTCAGCATGAGGCTGCCTCCGGGCGGTTGAGGAAGACTATGGAGGAGGCTAGTAAGGCGGAATTGCGGAAGATGGAGGCTGCCTGCAAGGAGCAGATAAATATGGCCATCTCGACAGTGGACGAGGTTCGGAGGGCGGATCTTGAGCAGGTAGAGGAGCTGTCGGGGAAGCTTGAAGCTGCAGAGCTTGCTCAGGTCAGGCTAAAGGAGGAGATGGAGGCGATGAGGAGGTCCCTTCAGGCTGACTGCTCGCGATACCGACTGGAGAGGGATGCTGCCATTGTAAGGCTATCAGTTTCTGAGGCTCGTATGAGGGAGTTTGAGTAAAATGAGGGGATGATGGATGATATGCTGCAGGATATGTACTTTCACATTTGGAAGCAGGGCAGCTTATCTTGGATGGACGACTACCCCCGGGTTATGGCTAGGATTTACCTCAGGGCTTTAGAGGAGGCCAAGGCTGAGGTGGATAAGGAGGGTGGAGCGGCCTTTAGGATGGATGCGGTAACCGCTCAGTTCACCAAGGAGGAGAAGATAGCGGTGAAGGAGGGGATGCGGTTGTTTGCAGCTGAGGAGGCAGGCGTGGAAGTAGGGGATGACGACCAAGATGATCAAGGGGAAGTTGCTGGTAACCTTTTCTTCTTTAGTTTCTTCTTTTTTTAACTCTGTTTGCTCATCACTAATGATTCCATTCTCTGACCGAACAGGTGGGCAACAGGATAAGGTCAATACTCCGACGCAGCCGGCTCCTTGATTGGACTTGGAAAATTCTTTTTGTGGACTTGACATGGTTGTATATGTTAGTCTTAAAATAGTAGAGTAACTCTTAGGTTGTAATTTTTGCTACTTGTAATAAATAGCTCTATTCTTGA
Organism: Allium fistulosum; assembly: GCA_030737815.1. Taxonomy (NCBI): domain Eukaryota; kingdom Viridiplantae; phylum Streptophyta; class Magnoliopsida; order Asparagales; family Amaryllidaceae; genus Allium; species Allium fistulosum. The sequence goes on from CM060907.1 coordinate 743,505,678, forward strand.
TGTGTAATTCTTTAACTTAAGCTGATTTTGTCGTCTTTTGAATGTTTTTGCTATTTTGACATGTCGTATGAGAAATATGGCTATGCATATTCTTGTAATTAAATTGTGTTTGATGTCATAATTTCATGACTTGCAATGTTAGCGTGAGGTGTGAATAAAGTATAGTCATATATGAAAGAAGGAAATACCGCCCTTTATATTTTGCTTGTAGATGGCAGCTTTGACTATCCTGTGTGACCGAGTAAGGGACGCGGTCCAGTATCTTGCTGTGAGTATCTGCTTCTATTAGCGAGTGTCTCTTGTTCTGTGTCCTGTACTTCAGGGATTGTTACAGAGGATAGGAGAAAATTTTCTTAAGTAAAATTGAAATATATGAAATAGTAAAACTTCCAATCATGGAAGGCCTTCGATGTGCTTAAGTTCATGGCAAACGGGCTTTGTAGTCACTTTCCCTAGCTGTGGGTCTTGGAGACATTTGTCACCCATCTTACGCCTTCGCGGGGAGTTAATTCTTTTTACCACAGCCGCACTTAAGACACATCGGAGCTGAGATCGCGCACAGTAACTACCCGGGCCATTATGGCCCGTATTTGTGGGTATTATTCGATTTACTGTGGCCGGCTAGCGTGGGTGCCGATCGTCAACCGTGAACTGCCCCTGGCTGGCCACACCTTATGTTGGGGCTTATAGTCGGTTCACAGTTGCCGGCGAGCCGAACGCCGTAATGAGCTGCCTCGGCTATAATCGGCCTTCTCGGTGGCTTATAATCGGCTCATTACAGTTGGCTTTAAGGGCCGCCGCGAGCAATGAGTTAACCCGCAGCAGAGGGATGCTGGAGCGAAAGTGTCTCATTGGCGAGGGCATAGATTCGCATAGTACCTGTTAGGTCTTGTCCAGATGAAGTTGTGATGTGGAGTGCCTCGAATTGAAATGCTGTATGCACTGGATTTTGTCCAACAGAAAAGGTAAAGTTAACAAGCAGCCAAGATATAAAGGAACAAGTTAAAAAAGAGACAAGGTTTTTTAAAGTGGTTCGGCACGAAAATGCCTACGTCCACTGATTCTCTTTGTTAATTCACTTCATATGGGCAATACAAGTTAAGAAAAGTATCGACGGAGGTGTTGGATGTTCCATGCCCTCTGTAACACCTCTCCGTCCACTGTTGACAAAATATAAGCTCCGTTGTGGAGATCTTTATGAATTACATATGGTCCATCCCAGATTGGGTCTAGCGCTTCGGGGCGAGGGAAGATTCGCTTGAGGACAAGATCCCCTTCTTGTAAGGTACGATGCTTGACTTTGGAGTTGTATTGTGCCGCCACTTTTTGTTTGTGGGCTGCTGCTTTAAGGACTGCATCATTTCTTCTCTCCTCAACTAGATCCAAAGACATGTGAAGGAGTTCTTTGTTCTCTTCTGGGTTATAGTGGATCCTACGGTGGGAAGGCACAATGGTTTCAACTGGGAGCATAGCCTCCGATCCGTATGCCAAAGAGAAAGGAGTGTGCCCCGTCGATGTTCTGAAAGATGTGCGATAGGCCCATAGTGCCGTAGGAAGTTCATCCACCCAAGCGCCCTTTGACTTTTCGAGCTTCTTTTTTATTAGAGTTTTCAGAATTTTGTTGACGGCTTCGACTTGCCCGTTTGTCTGGGGATACGCTACGGATGAGAAGCTTTTGTGAATTCCGTGCTCTTGGCACCAGTTGGCGAATTCCTCGCTGTCAAACTGAAGCCCATTGTCTGATATGATTTTGAGTGGGACTCCGTACCTGCACAGAACATTTTTGATCAGGAAGTTAATAACTTCTGCTGAAGATACTTTATTCAGAGGTTCCGCTTCCACCCATTTGGTAAAATAGTCGACTGCCACTATAGCATATTTGGCCCCGCCTCGGCCCATTGGTAGCTCGCCGATTAAGTCAATTCCCCATATTGCGAAGGGCCAAGGGCTGGTCATTTGAGTAATCTCAGTTGTTGGTAGCCGCGGAATCTTAGCAAACTTCTGGCATCTGTCACACTTTTGACAAAATCTAAGGCGTCCTTGCTTAAGGTGGGCCAGAAATATCCATACCGGAGTATCTTTTTTGCTAATGTTTGCCCTCCGGTGTGATCTCCGCAGCTTCCCTGATGAATGTTGAATAAGATTTCCTTGGCTTCCCTCCCAGCGACACACCTTAATAACGGGTTAGAGAATCCGCGCCGATAGAGGTTGTCTTCTTGTATTGTGTAGCGGAAGGCTTTCCTCAAGATTTTCTTGACTTCGTTACGCCCGTTGGGTAGTGTGCCACTTTGTAGGTAGTCTCGGATGGGAGTCATCCAAGTTGCTTCTTCGGTTGCAGCTATCAGATTTACTTGCTCAAAACTTGGGGTCAGTTGCTTTGAGATGGTTACTGCTCCGAAGATGGCGATGTCTCTCATACTTGCTTGCTTTGCCAATTTGTCGGCCTCTTGGTTCTCTTCCCGAGGGATGTGTTTGACTAAGTAGTGGTCCAATCGGCTGAGAAGTAACTTGGTCTTCTTTAAATATGCTATGATTCATTCTTCTTGAGTTTGGAATTCTCCTAGTATTTGATTAACAATAAGTTGAGAATCGCTGTGAAGACACAAAGAATTGGCTCTGATTTCTATGGCAAGTTCTAGTCCGGCTATCACTGCTTCATATTCTGCATCGTTGTTGGTGGCAGCGAACCCCAACCTTATAGCATAGTGCAGTTTGTTTCCCCTGGGAGTGATTATTACCACACCTGCCCCCGAGCCTTGTTCGTTCGATGCACCATCCACAAAGAGATTCCACTTGATGTCTTCTGCTATTTCCAGTTGCTCCTTATCTTCGTTGATAGTGAATTCTGCAATGAAATCAGCCATGGCTTGTCCCTTGATGGCGGTGCGAGGGTGATAGGTGATATCATACTGACTTAGTTCGATGCACCATTTAAGTAGTCGCCCAGAAGTGTCGGGACGGTGGAGTACCTGCCTCAGCGGCTGATCGGTCAGAACTTTGATGGAATGGGACTGGAAGTAGTGACGCAGTTTCCGGGATGTGATTAGTAAACAGTATGCTAGCTTCTCAAGTTTAGGATATCTGACTTCTGCCCCCGTAAACCTCTTACTGACGAAGTAAACTGGCCGCTGCATGCGGTTGTCTTCCCTTACCAAGGCAGCGCTAAGGGCGTGAGATGACACAGCAAGGTATAGGTATAATTCTTTGCCTTCGCTTGGAGTCGAGAGTACCGGTGGTTTCTGGAGGTGTTCGATTAAGTTAAGGAAAGCGGTCAGGCATTCGTCGGTCCATTCGAACTTTCCTTTGTCTTTCTTTAGAGCTTCGAAAAAGGGGACACACTTGTCCGTTGCTTTGGAGATGAATCGGCTTAGGGCGGCCACTTTTCCATTCAGGCTTTGCATTTCCTTCCGAGTGGAAAGTATCTTGATATCCCTTAGCGCTCGGACTTGTTCAGGGTTTGCTTCAATCCCTCTGGCATGGACGATGAATCCTAAGAACTTTCCTGATGACACTCCGAAGGAGCATTTTAGAGGATTCAACTTCATTCCATACTGTCGAAGTACTTGAAACATCTCGCCTAGGTGGCTTACGTGATCGTCGGCTTTCCTTGACTTTACCAGCATGTCATCCATGTATACTTCCATAGTTTGCCCTATTAGCCCCGCAAACATCTTGTTGACGAGACGCTGGTAGGTGACTCCTGCATTTTTAAGTCCGAAGGGCATTACCTTATATCAGTATAAACCCCGGTCGGTGATGAAACTAGTGTGGTCTTGGTCGGGAGCATGCATAGGAATTTGGTTATACCCTGAGTATGCGTCCATAAAAGATAAGAGCTCGTGCCCGGTTGTGTTGTCTACAAGCTGGTCGATTCGGGGAAGTGGGAAGCAATCCTTTGGGCAAGCGTCGTTTAGGTTGGAAAAGTCAATGCATGTTCGCCACTTCCCATTAGCCTTCTTTACCAGTACTGGGTTAGCGATCCATTCCGGGTAGATGGCTTCTCGTATGAAGTCATTGGCGAGCAGATTCTTTACTTCTTCGTCGAGGGCTGCTGACCGCTCTGCCCCCATACTTCTCTTTTTTTGTTTTACGGGCGCCTTGGTAGGATCAATGTTTAATACGTGGCATGCTATGTCGGGGGAGATTCCGGTCATGTCAGCGTGTGACCATGCGAATACATCCAAGTTGTGGTGGAGAAAATTGATGAGTTGTTCCTTCAACTCTGCTTTTAGTTGGGACCCAATTTTCAATAGTCTACTTGAGTCGTGCTTGTCTACAGATACAAACTCCATAGCCTCTGCAGGCTCGGCGGTGGCCCCTCCCCTTTGTCCCTAGGGTCTAATTCATTGAAAGGGTCGCTGGTATATCGAAGAGGAGGGGCTTTCTTTAGTTGCTACGCTTCTAGACTTTTCGTGCAGAGGGCAACCTCTACACCCTTCCCTTTATCCTTCCTGTGGTTGTTGCGTAGTTCAGTCACATAGCAGTCTCGAGCAACGTCCTGGTCTCCTTCTACTTCCCCTACTCCATTGTCCTTTGGAAATTTCATTTTTAGGCACCATGGGGCTAGGACAATTTGGAAGTCAGACAAGGCTGGCCTTCCTAAGAAGGCGTTATAGGCCGAATGGTTTTCTATTAGCACAAACGTCTGTTTTCGTACAACAGAGCGGGGATGGCTTCCAATCTCAACAAAGAGGTCTAGTTGCCCGAGGGGCATCTTCGCATCTCCAGTGAAACCGTGTAGTGGTTTATCGCAGGGAGATACATCCTTCATTGATAATTTCATTTTGTCGAATGCATGTTTGAACAGGATGTTCACTGAGCTTCCAGTGTCTACTAAGATTCGGTAAACTTCGGCGGGACCGAGCCGGGCAGAGATAACCATGGGATCCATGTGAGGGTACTGCCTTCCTTCCAGGTCACGCTTACCGAATGTGATGTCATCGCTTTCTTTCCGTTTCGGGTGGCGTTCTTCTATAACCGAATTGACACAGTCTTTACTGTCTCTAAGCGACTTTCCATCTCTTTCCAGCTCTTGTCTGCGATGTGCGGTCCTCCTGAGATGGTATGGACCACTATCTTCTCTTGACTAGAGCCGCTAGCGTTGCGGTTTCCTCTGCCGGTCTCTGGTGAGGGTAACCTTGGGTTTTCATTGGCAGGAGCTGGAGTCCTGTCCCGACTTTTTACATAGCGTTCCAGTTTCTTCCTTCTGATGTGTTCCTCAATCAGATCCCAGAGATGATGGCATTCATTGGTATCATGCCCGTGAGATTCATGGAAGCGGCAGAACTTTCCAGACTTCTATGCGTTATCTGATTCCTTCTTGTATGGTGGGCGTTTGTATCTAACTTCGCCTTGGGTGGCAAGGAAGATATTTTCGACGGTCTCGTTCAAAGGAGTGTAAGTGTCGAATCTCGGTCCAGGCCGATATAGGTGCTTTTCTCCCTTCTTGCCCCCAGCATTGTCTCTGGAATCATTTCTTCGAGCGTCCCTTGCTACAGCAGGGGCGTTGCTGTGAGTTTCCTTATTATGCTGTCCTGACTGCCCCTCAACGGCAGCATCCTCAAGCCTCATATATTTCCCGGCTTCATGGAAGAACTCGGGTAAAGTAGCTGGTTTTTCTTTCGTCAACCTTCTAGCAAATTTAGTGTCCGGATGCACACCACTACAGAGGGCCATTAGGATAAGCTTCTCATCGGCATCTTGGACCGCGGCTGCTGCGGCATTGAATCGGGTTAGGTATTGTTGCAGTTTCTCTTCAGGTTTCTGTTTGACGCTGGATAAGGAATAAGCGTCCTTAGGTTGTTCCACATGGATGCGGAACTGACTGATAAACTTTTCTTTCAACATTTCCCACGAGCTGATGGATCCCTGGGGTAGATGACAGAACCAGGAGGTAGCGAGATCTGCTAAGAAGAGCGGAAAGCATTTGCACAGTACTCCCTCTGTCGCTCCACTCATGAGCATATGTTGTGTGTACCTCTGTAAGTGTACAACGGGGTCGGAGGTTCCTTTGTAAGGTTCCATTGTTGGCATCTTCCATTCTCGAGGAGTGATAGCAATTTCGATATTGCGGGCGAAAGGGCTAGTTACCCTAGCGCCTATCCCTCGATCTCTTTGCTCCCGATGGACGCACTCTCTGAATAAGCATGCCATCCTTTCATCAGAATTTGGAGCAGGTAGAAATGAGTTTGGTTCTGTTCTGTGGGATTGATTCCATCCAGATGACCTGTAGGGATGGTATCATCTATCATTCCTCGTATTTTCCAGTGGCTGCCTTTGATCTTCTGGGAGCATGCTAGGGTCAGCTACAGTTGGCCCTTGCCTTGATCTTCCCCTGCTGGGTTCTGATCTAAGCACTTCCTCGGGTCCAACTTCGGGCTGGACTCTAGCTCGGCCCTGTTCACTGGCGTTTCCGTGGTTAGGCAGTATGACAGGCTCAGCTATAGTTGACCTTCGTCCGGTACCTCCCCTGTTGGGTTCGGTACCAAACGTTTCCTCAGGCCTAACTTCGGGCTGTGCTCGATCTCGGCTCCTACCATGGCTACTTCTGCCGTTAGCTCCTTCGAAGAAGGAAGACCTTTGTTGTCTCTGAGATCCTCCAGACTGGGACTCGCCCCATGATTCAGTGTTGCGGTTGGACTCTTCAGCATCCCTTAAGCGTGACATGAGATGGTCCACTAAGGCTTCCTGCTGGGACGTGAAGCGGTTAGTTACTTCAACCACAACCCTGTCTAAATCTGCCCTAGTAATTGCTGCGGGCTGTTCTGTGGCAGGAGTGGTCGGATTAGCCTGTCCTTTATTTGGTACTGCTGCTGGAAGTGGACGATTTACCTGATTCGTGACAGCTGGACCTGGAAGACTGCTGGATGCGATGTTTTTTCCTTTGTTAACATCTTTTCTCTGTTTGGGAGGCATGTGTAACGACCCGCCATTTTAGGCCATTCGCATCCATTATAAGTGTATAGGTAGACACTCATGCCGGAATTGAATTGCTCAAAATACCGCGTTGTTAATTTAAATTGGCAAAACTGAACATATACAGTAAAATAAATAATCACAGATCACAGACACAGAGTAATAAATGCAGCGGAAATAAAAGAGATAGTAGTTCATGAAGCTACTATATGAATATATAAGATACATCAGAGTTTACAACAGAGGAGTAATACGATACATCAGATATAAATCAGAATACATCACTGGAATCATCGAATACTGAAGCAGTATAGATGGCTGGATCTTCAAGCAAAGCTCCAACTTCAAAAGGTGAGTCTCGAATACTGGTACACTCAGTCTGACCCGAGCGTAAAGCAAAACACAAAACACTCGAGTCAGGATTAACATTCTTATATTAATAAATCCAACTCAAGTGAAATAGCAATTTGAAATACAAGTAACTCAAAGGATGTTTGGAATAACCATCCTTTAAGGACCCGTTAAACTATCTACTATGTAGTAGTGTACGATAAGTAGATAATGTCTATCAGTAATATAAAAAGATATCAAAATAGCGTTAAGTCATGGCCCATTCCACCCTTAACACATTTTTATTCCCAAAAGCATATACAAGACCGTAGTTTCCCCAAAACCGGAAGTCACCAGAGGGCAATCCATATACTAAAGGTACAAATCAAAATCGTAGTGGTCGCATATAAATGGAATACAAGTATGACAAGGCACATGAGGCAATACCCAAGGTAGTGATACTACCGTTCGCCTGATCCGGACTGGTGAGAACGCAACGCCGCAGTGCCCGCAACACCGTGAAACAACACTCCCAAAATCAAGGGTGCACCAATCGACAACAAGTAATAAGTAGTTCGAAGAAGTGTGTCCACTTGAGGTAGCTAATCCTCCATTGGCCCGGCACAGCTCCTGTTTTAGTCATTTCCAATTTGACACAAGTGTCAAGGCTATCCATCATCGTTCTCTTTCTTCAGTCATCACGTACATCATTCCAACCACTTCATTCTGGATCATCACTCTGCGTATAGTTATTAAAGTGGTTTTCGGTTTAGATAGAGAGTATATCCATAACCGAATTCCGGTCTCTTTAATAACTTTCGTAATTATTTCACCGATTGGTCGTTTATTTATTTCAAAACCAAATCAATTTCAATTTCAAATTCAATTCGTAAATCAACATTTCGTTTGTCTTTCAAAACCAATTTCCAATAATTTACGTTTCAAAACTTCCAAATTACCATTTCAAAATCTTATAATTCAATTTCAATCTTTATTTAAAACAATCCAAATATTGATTCAAGTTCGTACAAAAGTTTCATTTCGAAATCATTTAAATCAATTTTGATTTAACATTTAAATCAATTTTAATTCATTTATCAATTTCATTCGATGTTCGTTAAGTAAATTTTCATTTAAACAATTTCTGTTTAATTTCCAATTCATTAAATCCATTATTTAAATTCAACTTCCTTATTTCAAAACTTACAATTTGAATTAAATTAAATCCATCAAATCAAATCCTTTAATTTTCAAGTCTTACATTAATTTCAATAAATCACATTTTATTTCTTGTTAAAGAAATTCAATTTCACTTATTTACTTACTTAAATAATTTTCCAAAACTTAAATAAATAAAGAAACTCAATTTCAATTATTTACGAAGTAAAATTTACTTATTCAAAAGTTCAATTTCACTTATTAAAGAATTCAATTCAATTTAATCATTAAATAGTTCAATCTTATTTAATTATTAAATAATTCAAAACTTAATTATTAAATAATTTCAAAGTTAAAAATTTCAAACCTAATTATAATTTCAAACTTAATTATTAAATCATTTCAAAGTTTAATAATTTCAAACTTAATTATAGTTTCAACTTAATTCAATCATTTCTCAAAATTAAACAACATTCTTTCATCAATTACATGGTTAATATTTTGTTTCAGATTATTAAATATTAACATTTTCCTTTCATTAAAATTCAAATTTCAACTTCATTTCAAAACCATATTATTATTCAAATAAAATCTTCGTTTATTTTTAAATCAAATTATTGACCAATCGGGTTTTTATTTAATTCTCTAACCTAGGTCAAAGTTCAATTTGGGTATTTATCATTTCAACCCGATTCCAATTCAATTCAAAATCAAGACATAGCAAAGGGAACTTGCAGTGTGATAACAGGGATGGTGTCAAAGTAAATAAACAAGCAATAACAATAATCAATATCAATTCAATAATCAATTTAGATAATCCCAAAATAACCGTATTAATTCGCATTGTTATTTGTACGAATTAATATAATTATTTCTAGAATCCACACTATCATTTCATGTAGATTAAAGATTATCACATCACGGTTCTTCACTTGTCAACTATTTACAATTTCATACATCATCAATTTAACAACATACATTCAGTGGTTCAAAATGTAATTAACAAATCCTACGTGTCAATAAATTCAACAGTTAAGTGGTCATATTATACAAATGTCAGTTAATCCAATTTAACAATTTATTATCCTATATCAAGTTCAATTGCATACTATTTATCATTTTAACATTAACAATTTAACGTCCAATATAAACATCAACAATCAATCAATTATTGGTCAAACTGTATTATCATCGCATAAATAATTAACAGATAATGGTGTCAGATGTCACAGGTGAACTGATACAAGTAATAGCATATATAACAGTGTAATTAACTAACAGCAGCATATTTCAATTGTCGTTTCAATTGAAATCAAATTTAATAAATAAAAGAACGTTAATCGTGAGTGAGTGCTCACCTTTCGAGGTTAGATATGATTCGACAAATGGACACGAGCTACGAATCCAAGCACGAATTGCAAAGCAAGGTGAGATTGGCACGAATTCGATGAAGAACATGCATGATAGACCAAAAGCTGGTAAAGTGGAAATCGATGAGAATCAATCAGAATCATTTTTTATATAACTAAAACGAAATATTTTATATAAAACCAGAAATTAAATTTGGAAATACATTTTTTCAAAACTATTTAGAATATCAACATAACATAAGTTTAAATAGATTACTTAAAATACTGACGTTAATTTAAGAAAATTACTTAAACACCACAGAAACTATATATATACACTCTAAAACCCATTATCTATCTATATATAGTATTTAAAGTCAATATACAAACGCCTATAACATACAATGAAACACGTATATATAAGCAAAAGTATACCCAGACGCACACAAACTTTCGTCCAGGTTATAAATAAAAACAAATATTTATTTCAGATCAATATAACAATTTATTATATAACTTACATTTTACGATATATATATATATAATAATAATAGTCAACTTATTTAACTTGTAAGCTGTAAAATAAAATGACAAAAATGAAGTTTCGCAACTCAATATGCATGCAACAGGAAAACTATAAGATGCATACTATAATACCCTAAACTCATTATATGTGTCAACAATACTAAAGTAAGAGACTAAATCTTTTTTTTTGAAGTAAACATTATATCCTTTCCAATATCTCAAAACAAACATTCGTAATACAATACACTGAAATATTCTTCTATCAAACGCACTATATAACGAACAGTATACTCCTACCTGCTAGTATTTAGTATTATGCAGCACTAACGATCATTAGTAAATGGCCAAGTGCAGTACATCCAGATTCATTTATAAATAACATAGTCATATAAAGAAACTTGAATGTCATAACAAATTAACAACACAGAAAAATATAGGCCACAACACTTACAATTCATCTTGAAACAGAAAAAAAAAATCAGGTACTGAATATCGCATCTTTGTAGGCGACAGAGCAAAAGAGTTTACAAATTGACACTTATGATTACTCTGGGAAAGTTGCCGTGTAAAACTTATGTGAACTATGTGCAAACCAACAGTAATTAAATACTAAACGCCCCTTGCAAACATGCACCTTTTTTTTTAATTGCATATAGACTAATATATTTAAACGCATACGTTCAATTTTAAAAAAAAATTTGAATATATGTAGTACACATCTTATATTTGTATAATTATAAACTTATATACAACATATCAATATATTTACTGTTGCAGTCAGGCACCAGATTCAACTTTAAAACAAACATGTGTATTTCTAAAAATAGAGCCACAAATAAAATACTACATATATTCGCAATTTTGTTCAACAACATATAAAATCTACTTACGTAAAATATATATCCTGCAATAGGAAAGATGACAGGAAGGCAGGCAGCTACTCGATACCAGGAGCGGGATGGTGATCGCTGAGTTTGCGAGGCCAAGGCAGTGGGTTAGAAGGCTGAAAAGGTGGTAGGTCGAGTGCTCGGTGAAGGGGTGAACGGGGTTGCTCGGTTACAGGGTTGGAGGTGGAGGGTAGATACGCATGCAACATATTTTTTTATAGATTGGATTTTGAGAGATGAGCAAATGCAGTGTGAATTCGGTAAGGAGACGGAACAGGGTTCACAGGGGGAAGGAAGATAGCTGTTGACAATACATAAATACAAACTTATACAAATGAAGAAAGGATTCCCTTTTCAAAAGGCAGACGATTTGGAAAACTCGAGCAAATATAATATTGGGACCAGCAAGTATTGAATAGGTATGAATGATAACAGTCAAAAGTAAAAATATTGATTACCGAGGCTATTGGTAAATAGGCGTTGGAATATGAAAGGAAATGGAAGCCAAACGGTTGAATGTTGAACCGGTACGAAAATTGTTTCATAGATTTCGTCGAGTATCAAACCTCAAAACACAAAAACGAATATATTGTGGTAATCAGCACAACGAGACGATCAAAACGACATACAGATATCAGTGGTACGATCATTCGATAAAAATCGATATCGGTACCAGAATACTGCTATTTTGCAGAAAATAAGAACGACGGAGCAATAGATGTCCAAATTTTGAAAACTACAAACTGACATCTTGCTCAGAAGATGGTTTAGAATTTTTCTATGTTAAAATATTTTGGTTTTGAAAACGTTTTATTTTCATTGCTTTTTAACTGATTAAATTGAAGTGAATTTACGCGCGAAATAAACTTCCATATTTTCGGACGAAAATTTACCAGTTGCTATGTTTAACTAGACGTATCTCAAATATTAAATTTATATTTCAAAATTTTATTGTTTTAAAATTTCGCAAAATTTCAACTAATTACGTTATTAAAACAGTTGAAATTTATGGGTCGTTACACTCTCCCCCACTCAAAACTTTTCATCCCCGAAAAGGAACGAGGTAGGAGAATAGAAACAACCATAAAGAAAACAGATTTGAAATACAAAATAACAATTAATTTAAACCATATAAATTCAAATTTAAATTTATTGATATTCAATAATTGATTTAATCCATTTGATTTCACTAAAACCAATCTCAACTATTTCTAAATTCATTTTCTTATTATCCAATTATCTTAAATTATAATTTCTAAACCATAAATTTGAATAATCTTTTATTATAATCATATTTCTTCAACAATTTAAATTCTTCTTTATTCCAAATTATTGTTAAATTTATTCTACTTAATATATCTAATCACATATATTTAACCCATATAAATTAATTTAAACCAAAAAAGTTTCGATTTAAATTAATTTATATTCATTAATTGATTTCAAATTCAAGGTATTTCCATAAGTTGATCTAATTTTAATTTATTAATTAACCTTCAAAACAAAATTTATTTTTCAATTATCTTATGATTCTATTTATCTCTATTAACATTTTATAATTAAAATTTAAGTGTATAACATTTATTATAACCACTCAAATTTTATTTATAAATTCCATTTATCTTATATATTATCCGATTACATATTCAACTTCTGAACGATTTAGGTAAGTTGTATTAGAATGCAGTTGAACAATATACCAATAAAATTTACCAAATTCAATTATTCAAGTTTAAATATTTATTCCAAATTTTGGTTTTATTTACAATTAAAATCATCCTTTAACAAAATTGAAGAATTAGATTTCCGATTAACTTTAAACAATTTAGAGATATATATAATATATTTATATCAAATCAAATTAAATTTAAAAATAAGATACCTATATATATGTAAATCAAAATATATTGAAAATTTCAAATCAAAATATTTTTCAAAACAAACCATAGCAAAGCTACAGAATAGTATCTCCACTTCGAAACTCGAAAATGAACGTCGATGATGCGGCCGCCATCACCGAAATTATTTTCCAGCGACAAAGAGAAGAGCACTGATTTCAACATTTTAAAATTCTTTGAAACGATTCTATTCGAAAATACTTTAAATACTCTATACTTTAAAATTTTAAAACCAAAGTTCGAAATCACTGGAAACTAAATTCTCAAATTTCTGAATTAAAATCATTTCGAATTCCAATCAATTTATAACCAAGTTTATAAATTCATTTATATATATTTATGCAATAGTCAATGGTTTACAAAACAATAATTGAAAATCAAATATTATTATTTCTGACAACAAATTCATTAACAATTTAATTTCAGAAAACTTATATTTATATATAATATAATCATACAAAACTTTTATTTTATTTATCAAATTTGAAAATGATATTTTAAAATTAATTTTCAATACACTTCTTTGCTCGACGATACAGGAATGAGTTTTCAAAATAAGGATAGGGTTTCAAATTTGATGGGCTCAAATCAAAGAGAATTTTGATTCGAAAATAAGTTTGAAACAAAAGATAAGATAATTCAATTATCACAATTGGGAGATGGATGAGTTTATTTAATTCACGGGCAACCTTAACCGGGTCGTCCGTAACTTCAAGAATAAGATCGATGCTGAATTCCGAGGTAAATCCACACTCGATCTCAAGAGATGGAATTTAGGTATAGCAGGGAATAGATAGCATTGTAAACCGAGGATACAGAAATCTCCGGTAAGTCGATGTCTATTGTAAAGGAGTTTCACCCCTTTATAAGTCAATTAGAGATTGGCAAGACCGCCGACTCATTATAAAAATCATTCGAAGTAGAGTTATGGGATTCTCCAGAATTGGAAGAAGACGAATAGTGAGGGACTCGAATGAAATTTGGAACCGTAGGGAACGTTCCAAAATTCAAAGGAATTGAGTCAAAGGAAGAGATTGAAACTCAAATGAGAGTGATTCTGTAAATATATTTACCCTATATGTTAAGTTTTGCCTAGAGCTACCAAAGCTCTGATACCAACTGTAACGACCCGCCATTTTAGGGCATTCGCATCCATTATAAGTGTATAGGTAGACACTCATGCCGGAATTGAATTGCTCAAAATACCGCGTTGTTAATTTAAATTGGCAAAACTGAACATATACAGTAAAATAAATAATCCCAGATCACAGACACAGAGTAATAAATGCAGCGGAAATAAAAGAGATAGTAGTTCATGAAGCTACTATATGAATATATAAGATACATCAGAGTTTACAACAGAGGAGTAATACGATACATCAGATACAAATCAGAATACATCACTGGAATCAACGAATACTGAAGCAGAATAGATGGCTGGATCTTCAAGCAAAGCTCCAACTTCAAAAGGTGAGTCTCGAATACTGGTACACTCAGTCTGACCCGAGCGTAAAGCAAAACACAAAACACTCGAGTCAGGATTAACATTCTTATATTAATAAATCCAACTCAAGTGAAATAGCAATTTGAAATACAAGTAACTCAAAGGATGTTTAGAATAACCATCCTTTAAGGACCCGTTAAACTATCTACTATGTAGTAGTGTACGATAAGTAGATAATGTCTATCAGTAATATAAAAAGATATCAAAATAGCGTTAAGTCATGGCCCATTCCACCCTTAACACATTTTTATTCCCAAAAGCATATACAAGACCGTAGTTTCCCCAAAACCGGAAGTCACCAGAGGGCAATCCATATACTAAAGGTACAAATCAAAATCGTAGTGGTCGCATATAAATGGAATACAAGTATGACAAGGCACATGAGGCAATACCCAAGGTAGTGATACTACCGTTCGCCTGATCCGGACTGGTGAGAACGCAACGCCGCAGTGCCCGCAACACCGTGAAACAACACTCCCAAAATCAAGGGTGCACCAATCGACAACAAGTAATAAGTAGTTCGAAGAAGTGTGTCCACTTGAGGTAGCTAATCCTCCATTGGCCCGGCACAGCTCCTGTTTTAGTCATTTCCAATTTGACACAAGTGTCAAGGCTATCCATCATCGTTCTCTTTCTTCAGTCATCACGTACATCATTCCAACCACTTCATTCTGGATCATCACTCTGCGTATAGTTATTAAAGTGGTTTTCGGTTTAGATAGAGAGTATATCCATAACCGAATTCCGGTCTCTTTAATAACTTTCGTAATTATTTCACCGATTGGTCGTTTATTTATTTCAAAACCAAATCAATTTCAATTTCAAATTCAATTCGTAAATCAACATTTCGTTTGTCTTTCAAAACCAATTTCCAATAATTTACGTTTCAAAACTTCCAAATTACCATTTCAAAATCTTATAATTCAATTTCAATCTTTATTTAAAACAATCCAAATATTGATTCAAGTTCGTACAAAAGTTTCATTTCGAAATCATTTAAATCAATTTTGATTTAACATTTAAATCAATTTTAATTCATTTATCAATTTCATTCGATGTTCGTTAAGTAAATTTTCATTTAAACAATTTCTGTTTAATTTCCAATTCATTAAATCCATTATTTAAATTCAACTTCCTTATTTCAAAACTTACAATTTGAATTAAATTAAATCCATCAAATCAAATCCTTTAATTTTCAAGTCTTACATTAATTTCAATAAATCACATTTTATTTCTTGTTAAAGAAATTCAATTTCACTTATTTACTTACTTAAATAATTTTCCAAAACTTAAATAAATAAAGAAACTCAATTTCAATTATTTACGAAGTAAAATTTACTTATTCAAAAGTTCAATTTCACTTATTAAAGAATTCAATTCAATTTAATCATTAAATAGTTCAATCTTATTTAATTATTAAATAATTCAAAACTTAATTATTAAATAATTTCAAAGTTAAAAATTTCAAACCTAATTATAATTTCAAACTTAATTATTAAATCATTTCAAAGTTTAATAATTTCAAACTTAATTATAGTTTCAACTTAATTCAATCATTTCTCAAAATTAAACAACATTCTTTCATCAATTACATGGTTAATATTTTGTTTCAGATTATTAAATATTAACATTTTCCTTTCATTAAAATTCGAATTTCAACTTCATTTCAAAACCATATTATTATTCAAATAAAATCTTCGTTTATTTTTAAATCAAATTATTGACCAATCGGGTTTTTATTTAATTCTCTAACCTAGGTCAAAGTTCAATTTGGGTATTTATCATTTCAACCCGATTCCAATTCAATTCAAAATCAAGACATAGCAAAGGGAACTTGCAGTGTGATAACAGGGATGGTGTCAAAGTAAATAAACAAGCAATAACAATAATCAATATCAATTCAATAATCAATTTAGATAATCCCAAAATAACCGTATTAATTCGCATTGTTATTTGTACGAATTAATATAATTATTTCTAGAATCCACACTATCATTTCATGTAGATTAAAGATTATCACATCACGGTTCTTCACTTGTCAACTATTTACAATTTCATACATCATCAATTTAACAACAAACATTCAGTGGTTCAAAATGTAATTAACAAATCCTACGTGTCAATAAATTCAACAGTTAAGTGGTCATATTATACAAATGTCAGTTAATCCAATTTAACAATTTATTATCCTATATCAAGTTCAATTGCATACTATTTATCATTTTAACATTAACAATTTAACGTCCAATATAAACATCAACAATCAATCAATTATCGGTCAAACTGTATTATCATCGCATAAATAATTAACAGATAATGGTGTCAGATGTCACAGGTGAACTGATACAGGTAATAGCATATATAACAGTGTAATTAACTAACAGCAGCATATTTCAATTGTCGTTTCAATTGAAATCAAATTTAATAAATAAAAGAACGTTAATCGTGAGTGAGTGCTCACCTTTCGAGGTTAGATATGATTCGACAAATGGACACGAGCTACGAATCCAAGCACGAATTGCAAAGCAAGGCGAGATTGGCACGAATTCGATGAAGAACATGCACGATAGACCAAAAGCTGGTAAAGTGGAAATCGATGAGAATCAATCAGAATCATTTTTTATATAACTAAAACGAAATATTTTATATAAAACCAGAAATTAAATTTGGAAATACATTTTTTCAAAACTATTTAGAATATCAACATAACATAAGTTTAAATAGATTACTTAAAATACTGACGTTAATTTAAGAAAATTACTTAAACACCACAGAAACTATATATATACACTCTAAAACCCATTATCTATCTATATATAGTATTTAAAGTCAATATACAAACGCCTATAACATACAATGAAACACGTATATATAAGCAAAAGTATACCCAGACGCACACAAACTTTCGTCCAGGTTATAAATAAAAACAAATATTTATTTCAGATCAATATAACAATTTATTATATAACTTACATTTTACGATATATATATATATATATAATAATAATAGTCAACTTATTTAACTTGTAAGCTGTAAAATAAAATGACAAAAATGAAGTTTCGCAACTCAATATGCATGCAACAGGAAAACTATAAGATGCATACTATAATACCCTAAACTCATTATATGTGTCAACAATACTAAAGTAAGAGACTAAATCTTTTTTTTTTGAAGTAAACATTATATCCTTTCCAATATCTCAAAACAAACATTCGTAATACAATACACTGAAATATTCTTCTATCAAACGCACTATATAACGAACAGTATACTCCTACCTGCTAGTATTTAGTATTATGCAGCACTAACGATCATTAGTAAATGGCCAAGTGCAGTACATCCAGATTCATTTATAAATAACATAATCATATAAAGAAACTTGAATGTCATAACAAATTAACAACACAGAAAAATATAGGCCACAACACTTACAATTCATCTTGAAACAGAAAAAAAAAAATCAGGTACTGAATATCGCATCTTTGTAGGCGACAGAGCAAAAGAGTTTACAAATTGACACTTATGATTACTCTGGGAAAGTTGCCGTGTAAAACTTATGTGAACTATGTGCAAACCAACAGTAATTAAATACTAAACGCCCCTTGCAAACATGCACCTTTTTTTTAATTGCATATAGACTAATATATTTAAACGCATACGTTCAATTTTAAAAAAAAATTTGAATATATGTAGTACACATCTTATATTTGTATAATTATAAACTTATATACAACATATCAATATATTTACTGTTGCAGTCAGGCACCAGATTCAACTTTAAAACAAACATGTGTATTTCTAAAAACAGAGCCACAAATAAAATACTACATATATTTGCAATTTTGTTCAACAACATATAAAATCTACTTACGTAAAATATATATCCTGCAATAGGAAAGATGACAGGAAGGCAGGCAGCTACTCGATACCATTAGCGGGATGGTGATCGTTGAGTTCGCGAGGCCAAGGCAGTGGGTTAGAAGGCTGAAAAGGTGGTAGGTCGAGTGCTCGGTGAAGGGGTGAACGGGGTTGCTCGGTTGTAGGGTTGGAGGTGGAGGGTAGATACGCATGCAACATATTTTTTTATAGATTGGATTTTGAGAGATGAGCAAATGCAGTGTGAATTCGGTAAGGAGACGGAACAGGGTTCACAGGGGGAAGGAAGATAGCTGTTGACAATATATAAATACAAACTTATACAAATGAAGAAAGGATTTCCTTTTCAAAAGGCAGACGATTTGGAAAACTCGAGCAAATATAATATTGGGACCAGCAAGTATTGAATAGGTATGAATGATAACAGTCAAAAGTAAAAATATTGATTACCGAGGCTATTGGTAAATAGGCGTTGGAATATGAAAGGAAATGGAAGCCAAACGGTTGAATGTTGAACCGGTACGAAAATTGTTTCACAGATTTCGTCGAGTATCAAACCTCAAAACACACAAACGAATATATTGTGGTAATCAGCACAACGAGACGATCAAAACGACATACAGATATCAGTGGTACGATCATCCGATAAAAATCGATATCGGTACCAGAATACTGCTATTTTGCAGAAAATAAGAACGACGGAGCAATAGATGTCCAAATTTTGAAAAAACTACAAACTGACATCTTGCTCAGAAGATGGTTTAGAATTTTTCTATGTAAAAATATTTTGGTTTTGAAAACGTTTTATTTTCATCGCTTTTTAACTGATTAAATTGAAGTGAATTTACGCGCGAAATAAACTTCCATATTTTCGGACGAAAATTTACCAGTTGCTATGTTTAATTAGACGTATCTCAAATATTAAATTTATATTTCAAAATTTTATTGTTTTAAAATTTCGCAAAATTTCAACTAATTACGTTATTAAAACAGTTGAAATTTACGGGTCGTTACAGCATGTTTTCCAAGTGGCGAACGATGCTGTTAGGAAAAATGTTAAGTGGATGAAGCTGAAGCTTCGAGCTTCTAGTTCTCAGTGAAAGCACCAAAAATGTTTGCACAAAAAATGGACAAACACCTCAAAGTCGTATGATTTAGTAGATCTTATGTTGTTCTTAGTGATTTGGGTGATTTATGCAAATATATGAAAAGCAGGGGCTAAACTGTAAAAAGACACGCAGATTTATAGTGGTTCAGCCAGAATGTGCCTACGTCCACTTTATATGTTATTTCTCTTCTCTTGTTTTAATTACAAGTACAAAGCTTTGATACAAGTAAAAGAAAGTTGTTTGAAAGTTCTCTCCATGCTTGAGCTCTCAAAACTTGTCCCCATTGTTGTACCCCTGCCCCTCTATTTATAGAGTGAGGATGGGGGTAGGGGTCTTGGATGTATACAGCTGCTGATGGGCCTGGGCTGACGCGATCTGGCCTGGTAGTGTTGGTCCAGTGGTAGGTGGTCTGGTTGGAGCTTGGTCCGGGATGTCTTGGTCCGGTGGTAGGTGGTCCGGTAGGAGCTTGGTCCGGGATGTCTTGGTCCGGTAGTAGGTGGTCCGGGAGGAGCTTGGTCCGGGATGTCTTGGTTGGTTCGGCAGGTGGTCCGGTAGTGGGTTGGTTTGGGGCGATGGTTCTGTGGTTCGGTGATGTCTGGTACGGCAATGGTAGGGATGCCGGATGAAGCCTAGCTCTTCTCGGTCTTGAGATCTCCTGGGTGAGAAACTTACCCAACACTTATAAAGTTATTTTGACTAATCAAAGGTTTATTTGTATTCAAGTAGCAATCAAATAGGTTTAAACAGGCGATTAATAGGAAGAAGAAAGAGTAGAGATTTAAAATTAATTCGTATTTAAGAAGTGATAAAGGAGAATTAATGAAGAGATCTTTCTCCTTTCTTTTATTACTCCCTTGTCTTTTCAAATCAGAAAAAAATCTTTGACGTCTTTATCTTAAATAATTTATTACCTTTTCATCTTTAATTAATTATAAACAAAATAGATATTTACATAAGTATATGTATACAAAACAATTTCATGATATATATATATATGTAAGTGTGTATGTATGTATAATTTTATGCTTATTAAATACACATACAAATAAATATATATACGCACACACACAAAGATGTATTTCATTTAACATACATAATAGAAAATTTTATTACATTACAAATATATACATCTATGTATGTATGTTTGTATGTATATTAGAAATTAAACATAAACGTGATCAAATAAAGTCGTAATTCTTTTTATTCCAAAATAATAATATATATATATAAAGGTAAACACATGATCTAACAAATTGTATATACAACCACATACTTTGCTCTTGTGTAATTAAAATTAATTCGTTCAAAGTCTCTTCAAACATTGTCGGTTTTGAAAATTTTAAAAAAAAGGAAAGAAAATTATTTTTAATTCAATAGCCAAAATCATATGTCAAAACATATATATACAAAAGAAATTTGCAATCACATATATATACACAATAACAAATTCACATCTCATGTCAACAACGGATACAAATATGGATTCATGATAAAACCTAATCTATTTAAACACAAAATATATGATGATCGTGTATAATTATATAAATTTGTAAATACGGATAATACCTTGTAACTGCCCATGAATACACCTTTAATGTTGAATCTAAATAACTCCCCTTGAATCCCTATTCAACACTTGCAAAAGGCGTAACCCGATTGGGAAAACTACACACCGTACTTTTGATTTTAGTTGAATTTGTGTAACGATCTTCCTTTCATACTCCTAAAGACGAAACTTAATACGTCCACAATATTCATGTGCTGATCATCTAAGTGTCCGAAAGACAAGACATTGGAGTAAAAAGAAAAGAAAAGACAAGAAGAAAGAAACACATAATCTCACAACGCAAGGCAATCATATATAATAGAACATAAGATAGTAGATATGGTCACTTCCAAAATGAAACATCAGAATCACAACAGGTATCTAACTTCAGTCAGAGACAGTTATAACTGCCTACCCCCGCAATGCTGATAAAAAATATACATATACAATGGAAATAAAATAGATAACCAGATAACATCGAAGCCACCTACTCCATGCTCCTCCAAAATGCATCTGTAAGAACCTGGACCACTTGGCTACTCATACAAATTTAAGTACCCTAGAGTTTTAAGGAAAGAAAGAAAAAATCTAAATTAGACATGGGTCTGGTGTGAGTAAATTCAAAACAACTGAATTTTAATACTTATAAAATCCTTTAAAATAAAGGTATCTCGTAAGACCACACCACACATAAACATGAATGGGCTTTTACCTTACGATAACTAAAACATTTTAATAGAAAATCCGATAATATTATAATAATGTCTAGGGTTTAAAATAAACATTGAATCTAGCCGGAATGGTTACATTAATTACATTCCAACATATTAATTATACAACTAAGTCCGTAAAGGCACTTATTGGAAATTAGGTTCCATAAATGACAAGGCTAATGGTGTACCGCCTGTCACAGTACACCTCTAGATAAAATGTACCAAAGGCCTCGCATGGACCCTTTACATGGCAAGAGCATCCCACCCCTTATTGGATAGTACCAAATATGTCATCACCTCGGTTCTGATCAAAAACCATATCCAGGTCATTAGCATACATAATCTGAAAATATCGATCTAGATTGGGTGATGACCATACCCTACTAGGTGCGACCCACATAGCCCTGAAACGTATCCCATGTTTTATTCATTCTCAACTGTGAGGCTCGAGTCTACGTTTTACCTTTTTATATAGCAATTCCACTTTGAATGCTAACCTTACCCTCCAGGCATCAATGCAATGCTAGTATTCTCCCTACAAGTTGTTCAGGATATGAACAAATCGAAGACACTACTTCTACTTCTTCCTTTTTAGAATTACCCTTAGGATTAGTAGCAAGTATCCCTTGCACATCAAAGATCTTCGTCTTTGATCCATCATCTTCCATATGTTTCCAATTTGAACGCTTATGTTAGTTCGAAGTGGTTTTCGGATAACTCATGCTTATCTGATCCCGATCTCTCCGAACCAACATTCGATAATTTTAAACTGGTCAAGTTATAGATAGTGGACAAATCCACTATCTAGGGTGAGTATAGATTTGCATATGAAAAATAAGACATCATATACGTGTCCCCACTTTTCGATTTCAAACAATGCTATCCTCTAATTAACAATGAAGTCTAACAGGTTAGAATATTATCCTTGCCTCGACATACATTCTTACTTCTTCGGATAGAGATGAGTTTCCATACCTCGAAATTTGGTGTTAAGTATATAACGAAGTAACTTCCATATACTTAATTAATCATGACCCATTTATCGAAATTAACCCTCTCATACTTATCATATTTCCGACAATTCGACCACTCTATCCCTCGCTTAGAAAATCTAGTTCTAGATCTAGAGGAAAGTCTACTCATCAGCATTTAGTTTTAAATAAAAGATGATTTACCTTTAATAAAACATGTCAATGTTTTAGCATTACTTATCATATTTGTTTGGCTACTTAATGGTACAGACAAAGATATCCCTTGCTTTTAAAACATCCTTATTACAATAGTTGCTTTTAAACAAAACCTGTCCATGGAAATAAAGCGATTTAATTTTTTTTACTTTTATTAAATAATTAAATAATAATTTTAGACCTTTTATTTAAATAGTTATTAAATAATAACTTAAACCTTTTATTTATATAATAATTAAATAATAATTATACCATAATAATTAAATAATAATTTTTTAAAATATTTTTAACATTTTAAAATTATTTTTTAATACTTATAATATATTTTAAAATACTTTTCAAAAATATCTAAAGTGGAAACTCCTTTTTATTTTACACAAAAATTGTTGATTTACGAACTACATCCATAGCTACTATTGCTATATGGACCAAAAGTTTTAAACTTGTTTTATAAATCAAAATAGCTTTTAAATCCTGTAATCTATAATTACATCACTTGATAACTTTGTATAAAGGTCTTGAAAACGAAAGTAAAGTTCGAAAAACTTTTTAGAAACATTTAGAAACCAAGGAAGTAAATTAGTTTTCTAAAGCACACATGATCTCGATGTCGAAACATAAACCAATTCAAGTGTTAGCTTTCCAATCCACATTCAGTCATCCATATACATAAGCACATATAGAAACAATGTAAATGACATCCGTAAAACAAGGAAAGATCATTACTTGTAAATAATTACTGAAGCACTTCGATTATATCAAAAATCTTCACATGTGTCATCCGCTTCATGCGGGAACCAAACCAAACAACATTATTCCAAACTTATAACATAAGCAACCAATTAACTAATATCATCATCCAAATAATAAAGTTAAAATCTTTTGTTTTAAATGTGAGATTTACTCAACAAAATTAATACGAATACAAATCAAAGCTACTACAACTTTGCATCAACACCTGGATCTAACTTTTCTTTTTAAAAACTTGATTTTTAAAACTTCGAGGGGTGGAAATAGGCTCGGCCTAGGAGGAGTTGGGCTCGGCCATGGCTTTGAGGAAAGGGTTTGGGTCATGTTTTGAAAGTTAAAAGAAGTAGAGAAGAAGGGAGATGCTTTTAGCTAAGTTTAAGGATTAAAAAAGGAAGAAAAGAGATTTTTAACTTGCAAATTTAAAAGGAGCCATGAAGAGAAAGAGGGAATCTTGTAAAAGAAGGAGGTAAGAGTTTGAAATAAAGAGAGTGAAATAAAAATAAGAAATGAAAAAAAAATGAATTACTTTTATATAAAATGGATAAGGGGAATTACCAAAGTACCCTTGATGATCAGAAGGTACCATACCCTCCACATTATAATGCCACATCACCCACATTTCCCCCTTTGCACATGCAACCTCTACCCTCCCCTTCTCATCAACATCACTTTATCACTTTACATGACTTGATGTTACCTTTTACCCTTTTTCTTAAAAAAATTAAAAGAAAAGTCAAACTTACTTTATTCACTTAAGCATAAATTTAAACTTATTTTAACTAAGCACTTCCTTAACCAAAGCATATCTTATTTATATATAGGTGTGTGTGTTTGTGTATACACTCTATTATATACAACATGTTTCAATAATTTTTAAAAGATGAAAAGTCGAAAATCCAAAAAATGGTTTTTGATCACATTTTCGATTTTTCTTCGAATTAACTATTTTTATAAACAGAAATTTAAAACGACTTTACAATCATTATTTATTACTTAAAAGAGGTCTATTTGAGTTATAAAATCCATTAATTAATTGTTTAAAAATATATCAAATACTCGTATTTAAAGTGATCAAATTACAGGTCCTTACATTCTCCTATCCCGCTAAAAGAATTTCATCTCGAAATTAACACACAAAAAGATAACTCAAAATAACTCAAAAAGTCATATTATATATGATAAAACACATGCAAAAGATACATACTAAGCAACTACATTATAAATGGTAAGCACACAATCCACACAACAGACAAACTATTATTCTAACATCAACTTGGGATAAGCATCTCTCATGCTATCTTCCATCTCCTAAGTGCAGTCTCTGGACTCTTCACTCCACTAAACATTAACCAATCTCATTAACTTATTACGCAATTGGTTCAGATCCCGATCAACAATGCGAACTAGATGCCTTATGACGGTCAAATTTGGTTCCACTTCCAAATCCTCTTAAACAGATGGCTTAATAATAAGTGATGAATCATGCACATACTTCCTCAAATTTGATACACGAAAAACATTATGGGCTACCAACGATCTTTCTGGTAACTCAACTCTATAGGCAAGTGGTCCAATCCTTTCAAGAATCTAAAAAGGTCTAACATATCTAGGCGCCAACTTCCCTACCCTTCCAAATTGAACAGCTTCTATAATCAAAGAAATCTTCAAAAACACAAAGTCTCTGAATGAAAATTCCAAATCACTTCGCCTTCATCGGCATAGCTTTTTTGTTGATCTTGAGCTTCCTTCATCCTTCTTTTGATCACAGCAACCTTTTCTATAGCTTCCCAGATCATACCAGGTCCAAGCACTATCCGACCCCCGGTTTCTGCCCAACATAATGGTGATTTACATGGCCATCCATAAAGAACTTCATATGGTTTCATGCCAATGCTTGCTTGATAACTGTTGTTTTATGAGAATTCCACTAAGCGCAAATGATCTTCTGTAACGACTTGCTATTTCGAACTGTTCAAATCGACAATCATCCACACATGTCAGACTTAAATTGCTCAAAACAACAGATTGTTAGTTTATATATGGCAAAACTTAGCATACACAGTAAATGAATCAATCACAATCACAGACACAGAGTAATATAACAATAAGCAGCAGAATAGATAAACAGTAGTTCATGAAGCTACTATATAAACATCAGAGTTTAAAGTAAAATACAACCGATCTCAAATACACAGAAGTTACTAATACAACTGCCAATGACAAGTCTGAACAAAAAAACTGGAATAAAATGAAGTAACTGGAAAGCTGAACAGACAAAGACCGATCTTCAAGTGAAGCTCCAAACTCTAAAGGTGAGTCTCAAATGCTGTGACACTCAGTCTGACCCAAGCAAAAAACAAAACACAAAACACTCAAGTCAGGATTAACATTCTTATACTAGTAAATTCAACTCAAGTGAAATGTCAACTGAAATACCAGTAACTTAAAGGATGTTTGGGATTTCCATCCTCTAAGGATCCGTACAACTATCTACTATGTAGTAATATACGTTATTATAATATGTCTACCAGTATAGTAAGGTATTAAAATAGCGTTAAGGCGTTACCCATATCCCCCTTAACACATTTTATATATTCCCATAGTCTATAAAGTATCGTAATTCCTCCGTAAAATGGAGGTGTGACGACCCGGAATTTTTGAGCATTTGAAATTGGAATATTTAATTAATTTTAAATATTCAGAGGTTAATTATAAACTTAAATTTCAAATGTCGCTGTTTATTGAGTAATTTAATAATTAAATTAAATTTATTTGAAGTTGGATAAAATAGTAAATCTGGTATTCTAAGCTAATTAAAAATATTTTGGAAGCTCAGAAAATTCATATTTATAATGCTGAAGGTAATAGAACTTTTAAAATTGAATTTAAAAGTGTTTTGTTCAGTTTTAAAGATATACTGTTTTGAATTGAATTTAAAAATAGCCTTCTGAGGCACAGTCTCGAAATTCGACGAAACCAGTTCCATTGGATCCGTAATATTGAATTATTATCGGATTTCAGATTTTGTATTGATCGGAGTTAGTGTGTGAATGTACGATATACAAACGCGTTAAAAATTAAATTGATAATAATCGATTCAAAGTTGAATTTTAAATATAAGTGAACACTGTAGCAAGGCGTCTTCAACACGCTTCCTTTACCTTCTCGAACACACCATCCCTTATCTTGTTTCTTTCCGAACACGAGACCATTATCCTCTCAGTTCAAAATCGTGAATTCCCTTTTAACTTCCTTCAGATAAATCGTTTGAAAAAGAAAAAAAGAAATCAATCAACGCCTTCGAAATAATCATCGCTGCATACTCGCGGTTCCATCAGCCATCGTCGAATTCATCCTCCTCCTACGCGATATTTTCTACTGCCGATTTGCGGTCCTGCAACAGTTTCTTTTGCTTCGTGGGAAGCTTCGTCGTCGTCAGGGTGAAAGGGCTTGACCAAATCGATGTTGTCGAGTGATTTTAACATCACGATGCTGGAGGTGGCTTTCGATTTTCGTGGGATAGGGGTTGGCATCGATCGCGTGTAATCGCGATAAGGTGGGGCTGTTGAAATGGATCGAGTCGATCGCGTGCAATTTGGGGCGATTAGAGCTGCTGCTGCATCTGGACGAAGGTGATGCAGTGCTCGATCAACTAGGGTTTGGTCTCGCATCTGGTTAAGGGAAGGATGGGGCCTCGACATAGGGAGCCGCTCGCCTAGGGTTCGCAGTCGAGCAAATTGGGAGTAGGAGTCGAAGTTCGTCGCGAGGCTTTGATGGAGGCCGAGCTCGATTTTGGGTACGATGTCTGCTTCTTCGTCGTTTAATTTAAATAATTTTGTTAAGTGTAATTTTGCAGCAAGCTATATAATACAAATCCATTTGAATTTAACATATACACATAAGGTTTGTGGAAGATTCTATATAAAGTTTGAGCCTATATTATATATGTTAATCTTTCGGGTGAGCAGAAATTTGATAAGATATTATATTACCAATAGGGTCAAAGATTTTACTTTTAAAGAAAACATATATATATTCATTTGTTTTAAACTGTATAGAACAGTGAAATGAAATTAGGAGAAATAAATGTACTAGTTTGGTTCAAAGTAACCCATTTAATCATTTTAGTTACCAAAAGATTTTCGAGGAAACTTAGGGGTTAAAGTAAATTATTAGTTAATTGAATTAATTTTATGGAAACTAAAGGTCGATTTATATTTCGAATATTAACAAAACATATAAATTATTTTTCAAGGCCTACATCTGAAAAGAAGCAAGCTGGATTTGCAAATGGATGCTAATAAATATCAAGGTGAGTTAATCTCACTCAGCTGAATTTTTAATTTAAATTTAAATGGTTAAATTTAAATAACTTATTGGATGGTTGATTTGATTGATGTGATATATATAGTAGTATATAGCAATATATACATATTGGCATATGTATATATTTGAGTTGTTGATATTCCCGCATTATATAGCGGATGAGACCCTATGCGCCGCATAATAGCGGATGATATTTTATAAAAACCCATATACCGCGATATTCCACCTCGAAGTGGAATTGGTATTGTGCTAACGTCTGTGGATGCAGGGAAACAGGTTGGAGGGATCCAACTGGATTCCTCAAAATATTTAATTTTGTTTAAATATTCTGTGATATGATTGTTGATATCCTGTGATGATTTATATTGGATAATCTGGTTGGATTGAATTTCCCAGTATAATGAGTTACCAAAAGAAATTGAATTGGATTTTTGGAAAGAAATAAAAGAGTAAAATTTAGTTAAGTAATTCTAGTGAATTCGAATAAATTAAATATGGGAAAGAGGAATTTTGAATAAATAGAGAAATATTGAATTTAAAGAAAATTTATGTGATATTATTTAAAGGAATAAATAATTTATTTTGATTCAATGTTTAAATGTAATTAAAAGAAAAGAAAGAATTTGGTAAAATCTGAAACTTGTGTTCAGTTTAAAGATTGTAAATCATAATGAGAAATAAAATCTGGAAGTTAATGAATTTGGAAATAAATGGACGACAAGCATAGTTACGCTCCGGAACTGTCAAAGCTGATTATAACCTAGGCGTGGTTGTATCTCTTTCCCCTCTCTCTCTTACACTTGACCGCCCCGGGCAGAGAAACATCGGGAAAGGGAACACCTTAGTTATTACTAGGAGGTACGCGGGAGGGGGGGACGCCAGAACGAATAACGAGCCTGAACAAATGAATAAGCATAAGCCATAGTGAAAAGTGTTCTCATTTCCCTATGGCTTACTGGTGAAGTTATATGTGTCCTTGTTTTCTCTTGCAAAGATTATCCGGATTGGGAAACCAGTTCGAAAGTCTTTGTTTGATAGCATAGTGACACCATTAACTGATCCAGAAAGGGTAGATCGGATATCCAAAGAGATTGCCAAAAATTGGCATCTTTTATGTGAGAAACACATACCCGACTTACCAAAGATACCTCTCAAGTTGGGGGTTATTTGGGAGCCTACATGGAAAAGTGTTCCTACGGTCTATGGCAAGTTTGATGGAATCCAAACGAAACCATGGGCCCGTAAGGCCACTATAGTGTTCTTTGCTATGATGAATGAGATATGGAGTTTCTTGTTAAGTACTCTAATATCTCCTTTTGATCATCATGACAGAGATCCTGAAACCATGGTTCTCTTTGATAAAGTCGTTCGGTTTCCTTATGACATTACCTTAGAGGACACCTTCTGGGATTCCATCCGAGTTCCGGTAGTTATCCGGAGTTTGGGTGAGGATCTACGTATAATAATGTGCGACGAATCTGATCAGTATAAAGTAACTGACAGACCAGATGACACATTAGCATACGGAAGGTTGGCTCAATCAGTTGACGAGGGGGGAGGAAAACGCCGAATGTTCTACATAGGTAACTATGTGAAACAACGTATGTTGCGGCCTGTCCATGACTGGGCCGCCACTGTGTTGAAGTCGATTGTCAATGACGGAACCTTTGACCAATCGGCTCCCCTACGGTGGGTGAAGGGATCGGATAACTGTTATAGTTACGATCTTACTTCAGCAACAGATCGTTGGCCAGTTTCCATCATATATACTATGGTGGAAATGTGCTTCGGTCCCAAATTGGCAAATGCCATTGTGTTAAATGGTTTATCCAGTAACATGGCAGATGTCAAGTGGACTGTCTGATCTCGTAATCGGAGACGCACAATTGAATGTGGTCTTCTTTCTTTCGAAGTCGGTCAGCCCTTAGGGATGTACTCCTCTTGGCCTCTATTCGCTTTATCACATCACGTTGTGGTATGGTTGGCCGCATTGAGGGCTTTAGGGCCCTCTTTGCTTCCATTTAGGAAATATGCGGTTCTCGGTGATGACGTAGTCATCGCGGATCGTGTAGTGGCTGATCAGTACTATCAAATTCTACAGGATTTACAAGTCAAAATCTCTGTACAAAAGTCGCTAGTATCTAATACTGGAGCATTCGAGTTCGCCAAGCTGTTCTTTGTAAAGAAGGGCCGTGTGGATTGTTCTCCTACCTCCATGAGGATGCTAACGATGAGTCGCTCTTTATTCGGTATTCTTGCCCTTAAGGACAAGTATGGGTTGTCTCTTATGACCCTTGCTCGTCTCTATGGAGCGGGTTACCGTGTATTGGGGAATTTATGGTCTTCAAAATCAAAACGATGGCGAAGATTCATTAGTGCTGTCCAGAAACCGGTATGTCGATCTCACATTGTCTTCGAATGGTGGGTCTCAGGTTGGAAAACACCTGATCCCTACGTTCTAGGATTAGTGTGGCATCGTGTTTTCCGTTCATTGAAAATCAAAGAGATTGTTCCACTCTCTGAGGATCAATTAGCGGGAGACGAACATCAGGCTACGCTTTAGATGACACTGTATCCAGAATGGATTAAACAGTATCTTAAGTATGTCGCTTGGTATTCACAAACCAAGACCTATATGGAGGCTCGACTCCTTGACTTGATGGAACCACCTGTATACGAGCATCGACCGGTAAGGAATAATGTGATTTATTCACTTAAATCCTTTGGTTTGATGTTTCGTTGTCAGGATTGGTATAAACAGTATCAAGGGGAAAATACCCTTGTACTGGAACCATTAAATCTTGGAGTGATGCAGTCTGGCGTCCTTAATTCCTTAGTAGCCACTTCCCCTTCAAAAAGGGATGTTGGTACCACAATCGGATAATAAGACTTTCGGTGCACCTGAGCACATCGTTAATTCCTTAGTAGCCTATGATGATAAATCTGGAGGATCTCCACTTCTGCCTAGAGACATAGAATCTCTCAATCTTGCCGTTTATGATTCTGATTTGTTATTGGTTAACAAATCAGGGGCTAAATTTTCATGGAATAATTGCAGTAGAAGTGGAGTTCGTATCTACACAACTATTGACCATGCTTTTAGTAACCTTCAATCTCTCAATCTATGGCCTTGTCTTTCTGTCTTTCTTCCTCAGCCCATACTATCTGATCACTCTCCCCTTGTTCTATCTTTTGGGAACCATTTGAGAAAGGAAAAAAAAGAAGTTTTAAATTTTTTAATGCCTGGTCTAAGCATGAACAATTTTTGAGCATTGTCAAACAAGCTAACTCTGATTTCTTTACTTATGGTAACCCCATGTATAAATTTTGCAGGAAATTAAAAAGTATCAAGGTAGCTATCAAACTGTGGGTTTCTACTACATTTGGATCTGGTAGCTTGCTGTCCACTACTCTAAAAGAGCAATTGAAGATCAAACAAGCTTACATGATGGACCACCCTCTTGATATCCAAGCATCTGTTGAAGAGGGAAAATTACACAAGGAAGTTCACAATGCGCTCACTTTGGAGGCTAACATGAAGAGGCAGCAATTGCACAAAAAATGGATAGATGAAGGGGATAGAAATACTAAATTCTATCATGATTCTATTAAGGTTAAGCATTCTAGAGAGAATATATTTAGTATTAAAGATGAGCATGGAACTCTATTCACCACTGCCGACACTGTTGATCAAGCTTTTATACAATACTTCACCAATTTGTTTGGCAATACTAATGGATTCATACCTGACTTGAACCTCATCTCTAATCTTGATCTTCCTTGCATATCTGCTATGGAAGCTTCCACTCTTATTTTGCCTGTAACAGATGAAGAAATCAAAGCCACTCTTTTCTCTATGAATAAGGAATCTTCAGGAGGCCCTGATGGGTTAAATGTCATTTTCTTTATATCAACTTGGAATGTTTTAGGTGTTGAATTTTGTGCAGCTATTCACAACTTTTTCAATAAGTGTAAGTTACTTCGGGAAGTCAATAACACCAACATTGCCCTGATCCCTAAGGTGTCTCCTCCAAATAGTGTTACATCTTTCAGACCTATCTCTTGTTGTAATGTTGTTTACAAGTGTATATCAAAAATTATAGCTTCACGTCTAGTCAAAGTTCTGCCTTCTGTTGTTTCCAATAATCAATCTGCATTCATTCCTACTAGAGACATAATTGATAATGTTCTCCTCACTCAAGAATTGCTCAAGGGATATGGCAGGAAGAATGTGGTTCCTGCAGCTGCTCTCAAACTTGATATAACCAAAGCTTATGATTCAATCCATTGGGAATATATTGTTAGGATAATGGCAGTGATGGGCTTCCCTAAAGTATTTGTGTCCTGGATATATGTTTGCATATCCACCCCTACCTACTATGTTGTATTAAATGGCAGACCTGTAGGCAGTTTCAGAGGTAGTAAAGGGATTCGACAAGGTGACCCTATTTCATCTTATATTTTCTTGATAGTCATGGAAGTGTTAACTGTTATACTCAGAGATAGGTTCAATCATAAACTCATTAAGTATCATCCTAAGTGCTCTGACCTTCAGATTACCTCTATTATGTTTGCTGATGATGTAATGTTGTTTACCAAACCAGAATTGCCTTCTCTGAATTGTGTTTTGGAAGTGTTGCATGAATTTCACAGAATGACAGGGCTCACCATTAATCATGGAAAGTCTTCTCTTCTGATCTCTGGTGTTAGTCAATTGCAGGCTGCTGCTCTTCATAACCTTACTGGATTCTCTAGCATGTCTAATGATATGAGGTATCTTGGTCTACCTTTAATATCAAAAAGAATAACTAAGGCTGATTGCATTCCCCTTTTCAATAAAATCACCTCTGCCTTATCTAGTTGGGACAATAGGAGCTTGTCACAGAGTGGAAGGCTGGTTATAATAAAATCTGTTGTTTTTCCCTCATTGGTCTACTGGGCTAGAACCCTAATCCTTCCTGCTAAATTGATGCAACTCATTAGGTCTGCCATGATTAGATTTTTTTGGACTGGCAATATACACAACAGAAAGTTTGTGCCATGTTCATTTACTAAAATTGAGACTCCTTTCAAATTAGGGGGGCTGGGAGTAATTGATATCAGAAAATGGAATTCAGCTGCAATTAGTAAACATTTTGATGCCCTACTTAACAAGAAGAAAAGTCTGTGGGTCAGATGGACATGGAATCATAGTATAAAGAGCAAGCATTTTTGGACTATGGAAGCACCTCAGAACTGCAGCTGGATTTGGAGAAGTATTTTGAAACTACGGCATGTTTTCCTACCCTTGATACAATACCCTATAAATTCTTCAAAACCTGTTAGTTTTTGGCACGATCCATGGGCCAGCATGGGTCTTATCTTATACAATGTTTGTGATTATTCTCAGATAAATCAGTCTGGTATACACCATAATGCATTTGCAAATGATTTTTTGCATAATGGTGAAATACTGTTACCATCCAGTAGCAATCAAGTGATCACCCAGTTGTGGGGTGATATACAACAGCATCACTACAGTGTGCCACAAGATGCTTGTGTTTCATGGGATAAGAAAGCTCACTCTGTTAAAACTGTTTAAAATAATGTTACTGCTTGTGTTCCGCTTCCAGCTGCTGAGTGGTACAATGTGATTTGGAATTCTGATTCAACTCCAAAAGAAAATTTAATGATGTGGAAAGTCATAAATCAGGCATTACTAACAAGAACTGTTCTCAGTAGATATGGTATGGCTTGTTCCAAGCAGTGCTTGTTCTGTCAACTTCATGAAGAATCTACTGAACACCTTTTTTTTGACTGTCCTTCTTTGCAATTCATGTTAGACAAGATCAGTTGTATTACTGGTTATCATTTAACTGGATCTGGTACTAGTACTCTCTGGCATATTATCTTTAAAGCAACTAGGTGGAGGATGCTACAAGGAAGAGTATTAGCTGTTGTATTGAAAATTAGTATGTCAGTGATCTGGGCAGAAAGGAATTCCATGGTTTTTGATAATGTTAGAAGAACTGATGCCTTAATTTGGAATGAAGTCAAGTCTCGAACTCAGACTCAGCTGAAATATTGTGCTAATGGTTTCCCAATTTCAATTGTTGATGCTTGGGGATGAGTTTGTAATTCTTGTAGCTTTAGATTTTTTTTCTTCTTCTTCTTTTTCTTTATGTTGTACTTCTTTTTTATTGTCCTGCAATAAAACTAGTAGGGGCCCAGTTAACCCCGCTGGCTTTGCCAAAAAAATAATAATAAATGGATTAAGGAAATTTATTTCAAAGTAAATTAAATTGGAGAATCAATTGTAAATTGATTTAAATATTTAGGGATTTGAAATTTAAAGAGAAATGAGATTTTGGAGATATAAACTGGGTTTATAAAGTGAAATGGAATATCAGAGGATATTTGAAATATAAATTCAAGGTGGGAATTTCAAAGGAATATGAATTGGTTTAAAAATAAATGTTGATTTATTTTTAAAAGATGGAAATGAGAAGTGTATTTCTCTGGATTGCCAAGTACGTTTTTCCAAGGCAATTTTAAATACAAGTTAAAAGTTTAATATGTTTTTAAAAAGCATATTTTAGAAGATTGATTATTTCTAAATGTTAAAGTCTAAAGTAGTATTTTCAAAAATCTATTATTTTAGTAATTATATAAAAGTGATTTGGTATTATGTTTAAAAGAGAAATTTAGTTTATATTTATAAAGTGGGTTCATTTTAAATATTCTTTAAGTATATAATTTGAGAGGTATTAAAGTAGTTTTTTTAAATTTAAATGTTATAAAGTATATTTAAATAAAGTGTTTTTAAATTATTTAAAATTTAAAGTGTTTTGTACTTGGTGATTCAGTGGAAATAATTATTTGGGAAATGTATTCCGTAAGCGGAAACTGTTTGAAATTTGTTTTCAAAAGGAGTTTGAAAATAGAAATATATCTTGGAAAGATATTTGGGCAAATAAATAATGTGGGAAATTATTTATTGTGTGATGGTTGCTTGTGGATGTTAATTGATAGTTAAATAACCGACTATCAATATTGGCCAAATGCGCTGATCGTTTCGAAGAGACCGGGATCGAGTTTCCGTATACCGGGATTCTAGGTCTGGAGACTCGAATACCACTTCGATCCGGTTTGTACGTTTCGTGTAACGATTTCGGAGTCGAAGATGGAGCAGTGAAGTGCAAGGGCTAGTCGCTACTAATCTTGAGGATATTTCCAAAATGGATGTAGTAGGAATAGTGCCTTCGGTTCCGTTCGGACCCGGGACGGACTTGTATGGACGAATACTTTCGTGACATCGTCAGGCGGACGATGGGCATTCTAAGGGATATGTGCTATAAAGGTATCGTTTAGCCTCGAGCCTCATCAACCGGGAATGACTGAAAATCAGGGGTTATGCAGCAAGGCTTCGTGGGTAGCACCCACTTGAGAGTAAGGTCATCCCTGTCTAGATGTCCCTTTTATTTCGGCTTAGTGGTGCGGTTGCTGATCACAACCGTGGGATGATTTTATTTGGAATTATCCAGTAAGGGATGATTCCGGCTTTGTGTTGCAGGGGAGCGGGCGTACTCCTCGGTACTGTGATCTAGGCCACGTACTGTGACAGGTGGTACCCCAGTGCCTAGTCATTCGTTGGAAATCCATTCTTCCTACGTGCCTTGTACGAGTTTTGTTTGTATTACCCACTTTGTGGCTAGTATGCCGGAATTTAATAGATGTAACAATTTCGGCTATTTTAATAAGTATTTGTGAATAGACACTATTATAATATCAGAGGATTTTTATAAAAAGTGTTTTAGCTATCGTAAGGTAAAAACCCGACATGTTTATTTGTGGCGTGGTCTTACGAGATGCTTTTATTTTCAAAAAGGATTTTTGAAACTTTAAAAATCAATTGAGTGTGATTTTCTCACGCTGGTATTCCAGACTGACTCGGGTATTGTTTTATATGATGCTCGGGTCAGACCGAGATAAACAGGTTCAGATTATGCTGTGGAGCTCAAGAGGCGAGCTGGATGACGATACGTACTCTCGTACTTGCTATTATTTTCCGCTGTGTGTTCAGTTGTATGTTATGAATGTTGATGTACTCTGATGATGTACTCTGATGATGTACTCTGATGATGTATTGTATAAACAGATATAGTTTTTGATTTGAGTAAAGATCTGTTTTTTATATATTATATTTTATTCCGCTGCGATGTGAGATTCTGTTGTTGATTTTGTTTTCTGTTTCTTCTTCTTCTACCTCTTCTTCTTTAACACAAATGGTTCGATTTTCCGGGACTGGAAAGTCGGGTCGTCACAGGAGGGCTATCAGAGGGAACACCATAGGTACGGTACAAACCAAACTTGGAGAAGGCACGATACGACATGTGAACACGGAACGCGAGGCAATGCCAGGGTAGAAATATCGTTTGCACTCCCGGACTGGTGGTAACGCATAGCAGCTACTACCGCCCACCTTGAGACACACTCCCAAATCAAAGGTGCACCCAATCAAATCACAAAAGCAATAGAATGGTATCAAAGAAATGTGCCCGATAGGAGGAATGACCTCACTTTGTCCGGTATAGCTCCTATTTTAGTCACATCTAAGCTGACTCACGGGAGTTAGGGCTACGTAAATACCTCTTATAGATTCGTTCGCCAAACCATCCTACTTCATTTTGGAATCTCCACCATGTACACGGTTGTTAAAGTGGTTTCGGTATTGGCAGAGAGTATGACAATATCCGATCCCGGTCTCTTTAACAACCAAACGCTTATTTCACACTGTGGTAATTTATATTTCAAACAATTCATACTTCGTGTCAAAATATCATATCACTTTCGAAATCATATTCACTTTCAAAATCATATCACTTTAAATCATATTCACTTTAAATTATAATTCACTTCCAAAATCATAACCACAAAATTGGTTAAACCATCATATCAAAGTATTTGCATTTAAAGCCATTAAATCTAAATCATAACAGTTCCAACTTAAACTGTTTAGATATTGAAATAGTTTATATATTAAAATAGTTATAAATTAAAAATAGTTTATATTTAAAATAGGTTATTGATTAAAAATAGTTAATATATTAAAAGTAGTTTATATATTAATAATAGTTCAAAGTTGAATTGTTTCTTCCAACTTCCCAAATTAATTTGACTCAACTTTAATTCCAAATTTCAGTTTAAATCAATTTTAGTTGATCAATTCAATTGAAAAGGTTAAAGGTTCGATTCAAATTTTGATTAAACCATTTTAATTTATATCGATTTCAAATCCAGGTTTGAATTACAATTTTAAAACCATCTCCAATTTCAATAGATTTTAAAGTCTAAATATTCAAACAATTTACAATAACTCAATTTGATAAATCTCATTTATATTTCAAAATTCAACTTTAATTTTATTTAAATTTGAAAATATTCATTTAATCTTCTTTACTCAAAATCAAGTTATCAAAATATAAATTTCATATCTTTAAAATCTCAAAATCAATAAGTCCAAATCAATTTTTATTTAAATTCAATTATTAACCAAATTAAATTTCAAGTCAATTTTTAATTTATATTTCTAACCTCTATTTATTTAAAGTTATTACAAAAATCTATTTAAAAATATTAATATAAATTTTAAATAAATATTTAAACATATTATATATATATATACTAATTAAATTAAATTTTATTAAATTAAATTATATTAATTAAATCTTATTGATAAATCTATTTTAAGTCTTATTTTATATATTAAAAAATAATAAAATTATAAGTAAAATCTTAAAATTTATATTTTCAAAACCAACTTATAAATTTAAAATTTCCAAACATATAATTTAAAATCTAATAAAATATCTTTATATTATACTTAAAAATCAATATTTCTTAAAATCCATATATTTCCTTCCAAAACTTAAAAAATCATTTTTCAAAAATAGACCAACGGTGTCCGTATATAGTTTTCTATCCTAGGGTCAAGTGATACGGATATTTATCATTTCAATCCGCAATTTAAATATCTACGAGTATATATCATTTTGACCCGCAGTCCCAAAATTCAAAATCAATGAAAATCGGTTGGGTTTATCATTTCAACCCATAACAATTTTCTCCTAATCTACAAGATCGTTCGGGTATGTATCATTTCAACCCATAGGGAATTTCTAAACTAACAAGGAACTTGCAGAGTGAGAACAGATATGATAGTCATATAACATATCAACAACTGGCATATATCATCAGTAATAAATTTTAAATAATATATATATATACAACGGGTTATGGTGTCATATTTCAGAGATAAACAATTGCAGATATGTAACGACTCGTATTTTTACGGATCGAAACATCGTAAAACAGTTGTCATTGGGTCGTATAGAAGATAAGCCATGTGTAGCTTAGGTCGTCTGGAAGATAAGTCGTGTGGTGGCTTAGGTCGAGTGAATGACTTAAGAGTTAACGACCTAGTAGTTAGCGTATTGGTTTAGGTCATACTGGTTTAGGTCATATGCTAGTTTGGGACGACCTATAGGATTTGACCGACCTAAGGAATAGGCGACTTAAGGAAGACGGCGACCTAAGAGTTAGCGGTATAAGAAACTGGGCGAGTTGGCGACTTAAGGGGTTAGCGACCTAAGGGTTGAGTGAGTTAACGACCTAAGGTAGTTAGGTCGTGGACAAGTTAAGTGATTAGGTCGTTGAGTCTATGCCGTGTTAGTTAGGTCGCTAGACGACCTAAGAATGTTAGGTCGTGAGTTGTTAGGTCGCGACATCTGTTAAGTCGATAGGTCGGCATCTCAGTTAGGTCGTATGGCGTTAAGTCGCTAAGCCGCGTATAAGTCATAGGTCGTGACATTATTAGGTCGTGACATTTTAGGTCGCGACTTATGATAAGTCGATAGGTCGTAGACGACTTATGTTAGGTCGCGTAGAGGCTAAGCTGTTAGGTCGCGTGCATGTGTTAGGTTGTAAGTCGCGCGTAGTTAAGTCGCGTAGTGTTAGGTCGTGTAGTGTTAAGTCGCGCGCATGTGCTAAGTCGTTGAGTCGGAAGCTGTTAGGTCGCGCATTGTGTTAGGTCGCTGAGTGTTAGGTCGGAGGGTCTGTTAGGTCGTGGACGACCTAAGAGCGAACGACCTAAGGGAAATCAGCCTATAAATAGGTGGGTTCTTCTTCACTTTTTGGGATCCGTATTTTGAAGCGACGAAGTGCTGCTATTTTGAGAGCTCGAGTTCTACACTTCTTCACTTCTTTTCTCCACTTTAGTCTTGTGATTCCTTCCATCCAAATCGAAGATCAAATCGAAGATCCAAGAGCTTAGATTGAAGATCTACATTCATCGAAGAGAGATTTCATCGTTTGAAGCGGAATTTTGATAGATCGAGTTAGATCCTTCGCTGTCCAGATCTGAAGTGTGTTGCTTTTAAGTCGTTTAGGTGATTTGGTGAGTGGTGATTATCTCTCACACGGATCCAAAGGAGTATATCGGATTGTTGGCTTGATTTTGTGTTAAAGTAGTGATTTCCATACATTTCCGTAAACTTAAGTATAGATCCATTGTTCATGATGATTTGACATCCATTTTACTACATGTTAACCTATGCAAGTTCATTCATCAAGTTATAGAGATATTGCTCATGTTTCATGCTTGTTAGATTTAGACTCTTTATTTACAAGATTGCCATTATTGTTATAATTGTGTATTAGATCATATTTGAATGTTTGATTACTTGGATTAATGATTGACTTGATTGATTGTTATGGATTAGTTGATTGATGATTTGATTTAGACAAGATAGTCGAAGATGATTCAAAAGCTAAGGGAAAGGCTCTTGAATTGGAAAAGCTGCTCGTGGCATATGTGGCGAATGATGAAGCTCATATGGATAGATTTGATGATGATGATGTTGAGATGAGGCTTTGCTATGATGAGATGAAGCGAGGCATGATATGAGATAGCCTTGGTTTAATCCAGACGGGATCATTCCAAGCATGTTGATAACTCGGTGAAATGGTTCGGGTTTGAGGATAATGGTTGGCTCGAGAGGCGCTTGAGCTAGTATGGAAATAGTCGTCGAGGAGGATGACTAGAAGGCTGAGATTTCATCGTTGTTGAAGGTTCTAGCATGCTCAAAGCAAGAGTACGCTGGGCAGATTCGATAGTCCCTAAAGACTACTGATTGGTAGTCGAGTACTCTGGGCAGATTCGATAGTCCTAGGCACGGGCTGCGACGACGTGCGGAGTTATGTCTAGAACCGGGGTTTCCATTAGCCCTTGACGGACGGCTGAAAGAATGTGTCGGTCATTCAATTAACGGTGGTGTCGAAGCAATGATAACAGTGATAGCCAGAGTCATGGATGTTTGGTTGTATCGTCATTCGGTCTCAAGAGCAGTGTTTTCTGGGTGCTTATCTGATCTTGGTTTAGGCCTTGGGGGTTTGTACTTGGAAAACATCGCCCTTGACTCGAGTGATAATTGCTTTACCTTAAATGTTTGCTTTGCTATGTTTACTTCTGCTTAGTGTGTGTCTGGGGGCTATCACTGTAGAAAGAGGTGGAGTGGGAGGGTTGGATTCCTATTCCTTTTCCTTTATGCTCTTTTGGTATGTTGTTAGATAATTTACCGCTCACTAAGACTGTTGTCTGACTCAAGGCTTTATGTTTAACTCTTATTGCCTTGGGCTGTTCGTCCATTTTGGGACGGGTAGACTAGGTAGCAGGTGATAGGTGCTGTTCTTAGTTTCCGACGATGCTGGTGACGAAGACGAGCTAGAGGCTTGCATATTATTTTCTTACTATATGTACTGGATGTTCCGCTGCTTTGTATAATTCTCTGAGTGATATGTAGTGAGGCTTGATGTATTGACTATTCAGATGTTTGTATTCAACTATTATGAAGTTTTATTGATGAGATTCTATTCTGTGAAGCTTCACTATATATATTCTCTATTGTATTTTATCCATGCGCTGTGAGTAATACGATAGACTTTGCTGTTTTAATTTACCCTGACAATCGTCCATGGCTGCCTGGCACACTTTACAGCGCACTATCTCTAGGTTCAGTGCGGGGGTCATGGGTGGTCGTCACATTTGGTATCAGAGCTTTGGTTAATCGATTTTACCCAACGCTCGCTGACGTAACTACGTATGAGAGACGTAATTGTATTTTGATGGATGATTACTATATATAATATAGTAGCTTAGAAGCATGTGAGTCCTTTATGAAGTTGTTTCTCAAGGTGTGTTAATCATTTCTTTTTTATAGATATTAAGAATGAGTCGAAGAGGGAGACCAGCTACTAGGGAAGGCCGTGCCACTGAGGGGGCTACTGATTATGCTGCTATGTTCGAGGCTATGATGACCTCGATCATGAGAAGGATGCCAGCCCCGGGGCCATCGGTAGATGTTGGAGTTCAAGTTCAGGCTCCAAGATCGGTGGATTTTGCTAAGCTGTGTAAGGATTATACTACTCTTGGAGGGAAGGTTTTCTTGGGAACAGAGTCAACCATTGAAGTCCAGAGGTGGATAGATGCTTGTAGAAGGATCTTTGGTGATTTGGGAATCGAGGATGCAACTAAAAGGAAGCTAGCATCAAGATAGCTTCAAGGGAGAGCTTCTTATTGGTGGAACTCTATCACCATTGATACTCCGGAGGAAGAAATTACTTGGGAGCAATTCCAAGCCAGATTTGAAGCTAAGTTCATTTCTACAGCTCAGAAGTCTATTCTGTTCAAGAAGTTTGTAGAGCTCAAGCAAAATGGAAGATCAGATCTTGAGTATGTTTCTGAGTTTGAAGCTTTGTCCAAGTATGCCCGGTCGTGTATTGAATCTGCATATCAGAAGAATGAGAAGTTTGTGACAGGCTTGGACAGTTATCTTAGGAGGCAATTGGTGGATCATTTGGACGATCCATTTGAGAAGCTTGTGGAGAAAGCTCTCAGGCACGAGAATCTGTTTCCTAAAGAAGGATCTGTTGTTGCTGTGACCAAGGACCACAGCAGGGTGGAAACAAGAAGAGGAAGCAGCAGCAGCAAAAGGGTAAGGATGGCCAGAAGAAGCCGAAGGGCGAAGTGACCTGCTACAACTGTCAGCAGAAGGGTCATTTCTCCAGGGATTGCAAGAATCCGAAGGTGCCGGTGAAGTGCCACAACTGTGACAAGCCGGGGCATATTAAGAAGAATTGTCCAGAACCGCGGAAGGACAAGCAGATTGTGCAAGCTTATGCTTTGGGGGCTGTTCCATCATCTTCGAAAGCTCCTACCGCTGAAGAGAAAGGAAAGAGTGTGGTGGTTCAAGGTACTCTTTCCATATGTGGTGTTCCAGTTAGAGTGTTATTCGATACTGGGGCGTCGCATTCTTTTGTTTGTAATGAACTTGTAGGCCGGTTGGGATTAGAACCGGA
This sequence comes from Allium fistulosum, assembly GCA_030737815.1. Taxonomy (NCBI): domain Eukaryota; kingdom Viridiplantae; phylum Streptophyta; class Magnoliopsida; order Asparagales; family Amaryllidaceae; genus Allium; species Allium fistulosum. The sequence goes on from CM060907.1 coordinate 743,548,146, forward strand.
TATTGTTGATAGGCCATTGGTTGTGACTAATCCAGTTGGGGGTTCGTCTTGTTTGTGTATGCTATGCCGTGGTCTGATTGTATCGAGTCATGATTGCTCTTTTGTTTGTGATTGTTTTGTTCTGAACTTTGCGAGGTTCGGAATTATTTTGGGTATGGACTGGCTTAGGAATTATGCGGCAAAGGTTGATTGCGAAAGGTTGGAAGTGACAGTCGAGAATGTGGAGGGGCAAAAGGTTGTGATACGATGTAAGCATGAGGAAGGCGTCTTCATGAGCTTCATGTATTCGTTGGTTGTTCCACGGGATGGACTGTCATCTGTGCCAATCGCTAATGGATTTGAGGATGTCTTTGATGAGGTCAAAGGGTTACCGCCGCATAGAGAGATCGAGTTTCGTATCGATTTAGTTGAAGGAGCCAGACCTGTTGTGATTCCTCTTAGGCGGATGGCGCCTAGGGAACAGCAAGAGTTGAGGGTGCAAGTTGATGATCTTTTACAGAAAGGATTCATTCGGCGTAGTGTGTCCAAATGGGGTGCACCAGTTGTGTTTGTAACCAAAGTGGATGGATCGCTGAGGTTGTGTGTGGATTATCGTGAGCTGAATAAAGTGACTAAGAAGAACAAGTATCCATTGCCGAGAATAGACGACTTGTTTGATCAGCTTCACGAAGCTAAGGTGTTTTCTCAGATGGATTTGGCAACGGGATTTCACCAGTTAAGAGTGGCTAAGGATAGTGTGCCGAAGATTGCTTTTAGGACACCATCCGGTTTCTTTGAGTGGCTGGTAATGCCGTTTGGATTGACCAATGCACCAGCATATTTTGTGGATCTTATGAGTAGAGTGTTCAGAGATCAGCTGAACAAGTTCGTACTAGTGTTCGTGGATGATATTTTGATTTATTCCAGAACTAAAGAAGAGCACAAGACGCACTTGCGTATTGTTTTGGGAATCTTACGGAAACATCAGCTGAAGGCTAAGTTTTCGAAGTGTCACTTCTGGAAGAACGAAGTGAGGTTCTTAGGCCATATTATCTCTGGAAGCGAAATAGCGGTTGATCCCGCCAAGATAGCAGCAATCCAGGATTGGGGTAGACCTAAGAATGCATCTGATGTGAGAAGTTTTCTTGGATTAGCAGGATACTATCGTCGATTTATCAAAGACTTTTCCAAGGTGGCTGCACCGTTAACAGGATTGACGAAAAAGAACCAAGTATTCAGATGGGATGCTAAGTGTGAGCAAGCTTTCGGAATCCTGAAAGAGCAACTGACAAGTGCTCCTGTTTTGACTATTCCCAGTGGAAATGATGAGATGGTGGTTTACACCGACGCATGTGGTACTGGACTTGGAGCAGTGCTGATGCAGAGGGATAAAGTTGTTGCGTATGCAAGTCGACAACTGAAGCCGCATGAAAGGAATTATCCGACTCATGATTTGGAATTAGCGGCGATTGTATTTGCTCTGAAGATGTGGAGACATTATCTATTGGGAGTTCGATTCGAGTTGTTTACAGATCATAAGTCGTTGAAGTATCTTTTCTCCCAAAAGGATTTGAATCTTCGGCAGCAACGATGGCTAGAGTTTTTGGCATCATATGATTTTGGTATAGCCTATACTCCGGGAAAAGGTAACGCAGTGGCAGATGCGCTAAGTCGAAGACATGCAGGATTGGGAGCCATCTTTTCAGAATGGAAAAATCTCGAGTATTTAGCTGGATTTGACTTTAGGCCCAGATGTGAATTGGAACCTGAGATGTTGGCAAACTTATCGATAAGACCGACTCTTGTGGAAAGGATTGGCGAGAGCCAAAAGCGAGACGATAAGCTTGTCAAGATTATCCGTGATTTGGAATCTGGGTTGGACCCAGAGAAGGATAAAGGATTCGAGGTCGATCGAGAGGGTTGGCTTCGGAAGCAAGGACGACTAGTTGTTCCCGATATAGATTAATTGAGAAATGAAGTTCTGAAGGAAAGTCATCACTCGAAGTTAACAATTCATCCAGGTGGAAATAAGATGTATCGGGATATGAAGAGAACCTATTACTGGGAAGGTATGAAGAAGGATGTTGGAAATTTTATTTCCAAATGTATGAACTGCCAGTTGGTAAAAGCCGAACAGAAGAAGCCAAGTGGATTGCTTCAGCCATTAGAAGTTCCTACATGGAAGTGGGAGCAAATATCGATGGATTTTATTGATGGGTTACCTAGAACAAGAACAGGAAATGAAGGGATTTGGGTTATTGTAGATCGTCTGACTAAGAGTGCAAGATTCATTCCTGTTCGATCGACTAGGACTGCATCAAAGTTGGCTGAGTTGTATGTTAAGTGGATAGTTCGATTCCATGGTATTTCGAAGAGTATAGTGAGCGATCGAGACCCATTGTTCACTAGTGGATTTTGGAAGAGCTTCCATGAAGTTTTGGGAACCGAGTTATGTTTGAGTACAGCTTATCACCCTCAAACAGATGGTCAGACCGAGAGAGTCAACCGAGTTTTGGAAGATCTCCTTAGAGCTTGTGTTTTAGATTTTGGAGGATCATGGGAAGATCACCTTCATTTGGTAGAATTTTCGTATAATAACAGTTACCAGTCAAGCATTGGTATGGCACCGTATGAGGCATTGTATGGAAGACCGTGTAACTCTCCGACATGTTGGTTAGAAATAGGAGAGAAGTTAATACTTGGGCCAGAGATGATTCGACAGACTTCGTATTTCATAGAGATCATTCGGCAACGAATGAAGGCAACCCAAGGCCGACAGAAAAGTTATGCCGATAAGCGTCGTAAGGATTTGGAGTTCGACGTAGGTGATATGGTTTTTGTGAAGATTTCTCCACTGAAGAATGTTATTCGATTCGGGAAGAAAGGGAAATTGACTCCGAGATTTGTTGGACCATTCCCGATCATTGAGCGAATTGGAAAGCTCGCCTACAAATTGGAGTTACCAGAAAAGATGTCGAGTGTGCACATTATTTTTCATGTATCGTATCTACGGAAGTATGTGCACGACTCGAATACTGTAGTTTCTGCCGATAGCTGTGAAGATTTTGAGGTAGATCCAGTTGTTGAGAGACTTCGTAAGCCGCTTCATGTTGTGGAAACCGACATGAAACAGCTTAGGAGAAAGGTAGTTAGGTTGCTCAAGGTATAATGGAGTGGTGATGATAACGACTGTACATGGGAGCTGGAAGAGAGGATGAAGGCAGCTCATCCTGAACTCTTCGAGGTATGGCCATAAGGTGTCGTGTCATCTCACGATATTGTAACGTGTTCTAGTTTTAGAATTCTGCATGCTAAGCTAGAATTGGATGCATGGTTTGTTGATTGCTATGGATGGTAGGCGTGAATAGTCTTTGATTGCTCTAGTTTATTAGGAATTTTGGGGGCAGAATTCCTAAGGGGGAGAGAATGTAACGACCCATATTTTTACGGATCGAAACATCGTAAAACAGTTGTCATTGGGTCGTATAGAAGATAAGCCATGTGTAGCTTAGGTCGTCTGGAAGATAAGTCATGTGGTGGCTTAGGTCGAGTGAATGACTTAAGAGTTAACGACCTAGTAGTTAGCGTATTGGTTTAGGTCGTACTGGTTTAGGTCGTATGCTAGTTTGGGACGACCTATAGGATTTGACCGACCTAAGGAATAGGCGACTTAAGGAAGACGGCGACCTAAGAGTTAGCGGTATAAGAAACTGGGCGAGTTGGCGACTTAAGGGGTTAGCGACCTAAGGGTTGAGTGAGTTAACGACCTAAGGTAGTTAGGTCGTGGAGAAGTTAAGTGATTAGGTCGTTGAGTCTATGCCGTGTTAGTTAGGTCGCTAGACGACCTAAGAATGTTAGGTCGTGAGTTGTTAGGTCGCGACATCTGTTAAGTCGATAGGTCGGCATCTCAGTTAGGTCGTATGGCGTTAAGTCGCTAAACCGCGTATAAGTCATAGGTCGTGACATTATTAGGTCATGACATTATTAGGTCGTGACATTTTAGGTCGCGACTTATGATAAGTTGATAGGTCGTAGACGACTTATGTTAGGTCGCGTAGAGGCTAAGCTGTTAGGTCGCGTGCATGTGTTAGGTTGTAAGTCGCGCGTAGTTAAGTCGCGCAGTGTTAGGTCGTGTAGTGTTAAGTCGCGCGCATGTGCTAAGTCTTTGAGTCGGAAGCTGTTAGGTCGCGCATTGTGTTAGGTCGCTGAGTGTTAGGTCGGAGGGTCTGTTAGGTCGTGGACGACCTAAGAGCGAACGACCTAAGGGAAATCAGCCTATAAATAGGTGGGTTCTTCTTCACTTTTTGGGATCCGGATTTTGAAGCGACGAAGTGCTGCTATTTTTAGAGCTCGAGTTCTACACTTCTTCACTTCTTTTCTCCACTTTAGTCTTGTGATTCCTTCCATCCAAATCGAAGATCAAATTGAAGATCCAAGAGCTTAGATTGAAGATCTACATTCATCGAAGAGAGATTTCATCATTTGAAGCGGAATTTTGATAGATCGAGTTAGATCCTTCGCTGTCCAGATCTGAAGTGTTTTTCTTTTAAGGCGTTTAGGTGATTTGGTGAGTGGTGATTATCTCTCACACGGATCCAAAGGAGTATATCGGATCGTTGGCTTGATTTTGTGTTAAAGTAGTGATTTCCATACATTTCCTTAAACTTAAGTATAGATCCATTGTTCATGATGATTTGACATCCATTTTACTACATGTTAACCTATGCAAGTTCATTCATCAAGTTATAGAGATATTGCTCATGTTTCATGCTTGTTAGATTTAGACTCTTTATTTACAAGATTGCCATTATTGTTATAATTGTGTATTAGATCATATTTGAATGTTTGATTACTTGGATTAATGATTGACTTGATTGATTGTTATGGATTAGTTGATTGATCATTTGATTTAGACAAGATGGTCGAAGATGATTCAAAAGCTAAGGGAAAGGCTCTTGAATTTGAAAAGCTGCTCGTGGCATATGTGGCGAATGATGAAGCTCATATGGATAGATTTGATGATGATGATGTTGAGATGAGGATTTGCTATGATGAGATGAAGCGAGGCATGATATGAGATAGCCTTGGTTTAATCCAGATGGGATCATTTCAAGCATGTTGATAACTCGGTGAAATGGTTCGGGTTTGAGGATAATGGTTGGCTCGAGAGGCGCTTGAGCTAGTATGGAAATAGTCATCGAGGAGGATGACTAGAAGGCTGAGATTTCATCGTTGTTGAAGGTTCTAGCATGCTCAAAGCAAGAGTACGCTGGGCAGATTCGATAGTCCCTAAAGACTACTTATTGGTAGTCGAGTACTCTGGGCAGATTCGATAGTCCTAGGCACGGGTTGCGACGACGTGCGAAGTTATGTCTAGAACCGGGGTTTCCATTAGCCCTTGACGGACGGCTGAAAGAATGTGCCGGTCATTCAATTAACGGTGGTGTCGAAGCAATGATAAGAGTGATAGCCAGAGTCATGGATGTTTGGTTGTATCGTCATTCAGTCTCAAGAGCAGTGTTTTCTAGGTGCTTATCTGATCTTGGTTTAGGCCTTGGGGGTTTGTACTTGGAAAACATCGCCCTTGACTCGAGTGATAATTGCTTTACCTTAAATGTTTGCTTTGCTATGTTTACTTCTGCTTAGTGTGTGTCTGGGGGCTATCACTGTAGAAAGAGGTGGAGTGGGAGGGTTGGATTCCTATTCCTTTTCCTTTATGCTCTTTTGGTATGTTGTTAGATAATTTACCGCTCACTAAGACTGTTGTCTGACTCAAGGCTTTATGTTTAACTCTTATTGCCTTGGGCTGTTCATCCATTTTGGGACGGGCAGACTAGGTAGCAGGTGACAGGTGCTGTTCTTAGTTTCCGACGATGCTGGTGACGAAGACGAGCTGGAGGCTTGCATATTATTTTCTTACTATATTACTAGATGTTCCGCTGCTTTGTATAATTCTCTGAGTGATATGTAGTGAGGCTTGATGTATTGACTATTCAGATGTTTGTATTCAACTATTATGAAGTTTTATTGATGAGATTCTATTCTGTGAAGCTTCACTATATATATTCTCTATTGTATTTTATCCATGCGCTGTGAGTAATACGATAGACTTTGCTGTTTTAATTTACCCTGACAATCGTCCATGGCTGCCTGACACACTTTACAGCGCACTATCTCTAGGTTCAGTGCGGGGGTCATGGGCGGTCGTCACAAGATAATAGCATATCATATTTAACAATTAAAAAAATTTAACAATCCAAATTTAATAGCATATTTCAATCGTCATTTCATGTGAATCAAATTTACTAGATATAAAAATGCTAATCATGAGTGATTGCTCACCTTTCGAGGCTAGAGGAATATGAGAACAAGATGAAAATGGACATGGATAAGCATGGATATTGACAAAGCTAGAAAACTGCTACTGAAATGTGGATTTGGACAGCGACAAGCTAGAAACCACTGCGATAAATTTGACAGTGGGAAACCAAATCAATATGGACAGAATTCCAAAATCAATTTATATATATATATATATAAATTCATATAAAAATATTTATATTATAAAATAAATATTCAATTTAAATACATATTAAATCAAAATATCATCATATTATATATTAAAAATCGTTATTTCCTAAACAGATCTATTTCTTATCAAAATATATATGCAACACATGTATGAATTCATATATGCTTATCTATATATATAACTAATATATAAACTGATATATAAATTTACACTTTATATTTCTTTTCAAAAATTCCAAATCAATATATAAACATAATATATATATATTACAAAAATCTGTCACAAAATAAAATTCTAAATTTAGATAAATGAACATATTTAAACGTTTTAAACAAGATCAAAAATATATAAGTACACATAGATATAAAAGTTATATATCATGCTGTGTGTATATATATATATGTATGTATGTATGTATGTATGTATGTGTGTGTGTGTGTATATGCAAACGTACATTATTATTTATTCCTTAAATTTTATCCCTTAAAACTGCAAGCTAATATAACTCAAATGAATATATATATATATATATATATATATATATATATAAACTCAACAGATATATATATATATACGAACAAACATATATGTATAACTTATATAAATTTATATATAGAAAAACATACAAACACTTATATATATGTATGCTTATAAGCAAAGGAAGCTAGTGTGATGTTGAAGGGAAACAAGGCCGAAGGTGGCAGCTTGCGTGCATGCATAGGGCGGGGAGGCGGTGGTGCTTGGCGAGGCTGACAGGGGAGCTCGGTCACAGGGTGTTGCTTGGGTCGGGTAGCTTGCTTGGCATTGGCGGAGGCAATGGAATGAAGGGAGAGCACGAGTGTGAAGGAGAGGGTGGTCATGTGAGTTCAGTTAGAGGATCTAGGCGGATTCCGGTCGATGGTTGTGGTGGAGCACCATGCAGCGGAGCAAGGAAACAGAGGGGAGGGAGGTCGCGTGGCTGCAAAAGGGGAAGATGAGGTGCGGTGAAGTGGAGCGGGTCGTGTGGAGCACGGTAATGGAGGAGGTGGGTTACAGGTCTGGTAGGGCACGGAGCGGCTGACAGTGGTCGTGGGAGGTCGGATCGGTTTTGGGTAGAGGGCGAACACGGAGGAGGGGAGCAATGGGTTGTCGGGCTGCACGGGGTTGAGATGGTGGAAAGAGGAGGCGGAGGGATGAAACGAGGAAGGCAAGCAGGCGGCACAAATATAGATCGAGCAAAAATGAAGAATGAACAGTTCTGGAGACAAAATATATAGGCTTTACTTTATATATTAGATATTATATATTTATTTTTTCAAAGTAAGAACAATGAACCGGTGCTAGAAAAAAATCAACGAATATGATGAAAAGTAGGAATAACAACAGTCACGACTTAAATTTTCTGGAATCAAAACAAATGGTATTAGATTCTACGGTGGGTAAATGAATGGACACGGGAAGCCCAAAAGGTCCAAAATGAGTACCGATACGACTAACTGTTTCGCCGATTTCATTGCGTACCAGACGCCGAAATACAGGAATAAATATACTGCGGAGATCAGCACGACGAAATGAACAAAATGGTACATAGATATGAGTGATCCGATCATCCTATCAAAAATCGATATTCGCTGCCAAAACTGCTGCTAAACTGCCGAAAATAATATAAATGGAGCTAGAGCAGTCCAAATTTGGCAAAACGAAATACGACGTCTCACTCAAAAATTGATTTACATTTTCATTATATAAAATATTCAGATTTCAATAATATTTTATTTTCAATTAAATTAACGGATTTTAAATTGGAATTGAAAATTACACAACAAAATAAACTTCCATATTTTCTGATAAAAATCTGACATTTGCTACGTCTAAATAGACGCATTCCAAATATCAAATTTTCATTGCTGAATTTAATTGTTTATTTTCAAGAAAAATTTCAGTTAATTACATTATTAAAATCGTTAAAATTACTAGGTCATTACACTCTCCCCCACGTAAAACTTTTCGTCCTCGAAAAGGAATGAGATAGGAGAATAGAAGCAACAGAAAGGAAAATAATTTAAAAATACAAAAGGCAACAATTTATTCAAAACCATATAAATTTTATTAGTTTTTAAATTAATTAATATTCAGTAATTTTTGTTTCAATCTATTTTATTCACTCAATAACTATTCATTTTATTCATATTCTGTTGATTACCATTCCATCCATTTTCATTCAATTGATTTGTTTCAATTTATTAACTTTTGTCACAAAAAATTTCTTTCAAAACCAAATCTATTTTATTTATCTCATTTATTTAATCCATTTGATTTTACTTAAGTTAATTCCATTTATAGTTCAATTTTGGGTATTCCTAAGTTCATATTTATTTACCCAAATAGCATTTTCTATTTATTATTCAATTCATTTCACTTAACATTTCTTATAACATAAATTAAACATTCATTTTAACAACTAAATTTTTATTTAAAAATTCCCTTAACAAAATTCAATTTTGGACATCATATTACTTATATCCTATTGTATATTATTCAATTACATTCAAACCCTTTCTAGGTAAGTTTTATTAATGATTCCAATGTAATTGAATACTATACAAATTTATCTTTTATTTACAATATTACTATTAATAAAAATTTAGTTTGAATAGTTTTATCATTTAAATTTCTCTTGTATATCTTTCAATTTCAAATTCACATTCATTTTAACTTTTGAATATTTTAGGTAAGCTATATATGTTTTAGAATGCAATTGAGTATTATACAAATTAATTTATCCTAGTTCAACTGTTTCAAGTTGTTTTAAATTCCAATTCTCATTTTAAGCACTCCAATTATTCAAAATTTTGCTTCATTTCAATAATTGGAAACCATTACTTAATATAAACTTAAGAGTTAAATTCCCGATTTAACTTCAAAACCCTTTGAAATAAATATATACATACATACATATATATATATATATATCATCAAATCATACTCAAGAAATTTAAATCAGATCCATTTCCCAAAACAAAATGTAGCAAAGCTACTAACTGGTCTCTCCACTTTGAGACTCGAAAATGAATGTCGATGATGCTGCAGTCATCACCGGACTTATTTTCAAGCGACAAAAGAGGAGAGTACTGACTTACTTCTTTAAAATTCTTTGGAAATAATTTCCATTCGAAAATACTTTCAAATAATATATTTTCAAGATTCTGAAATCTAAATTTGAAAAGCACCGGAAATTTAATTCTCATATTCTTAATTTAAATTCATTTCATTTGCAAACCAGATTTATAAACCATGTTTTAAAATTTCACCTTCTTATAACCTACTACAATAGTTAATGGTTTAGGAATGTTGACAAACAATAAATGAAAATCTAGTATTATCATTTCTATCAACCAATCTATTTAACTATATAATTTCAGAAAAATTATACTTATATATATATATATAATCATACATAAAAAAATTCATTTACTAATTTTGAAAACAATATTGTGTCAGTTTGCTCTATTCACGTGTTTTGGAATTACTATTAATAGCGTTGGCCAGATGTAACGACCCACTATTTTGGACCATTCAAATCGACAATAATCCACACATGTCTGACTTGAATAATTCAAAATAACAGATTGTAATAAAATTTGGAGCAAATAAAATCAAATACAGAATCACAGACACAGAAATATCAGAATAACTCGCAGCGGAAATTAAAATACCATAGTAGTTCATGAAGCTACTATAACAAACTCTCAAAACAAAATACATAATATCAGTCTGAAAACATATACAATAGAAATCTCAAATACATAGAAGTTTATAATACTAGAGCTGAAATAGAACAACTGAAACTGAAATGGATAGATAACTAGATAAGCAGAATCTCCAACGATTCCTAGCTCCAGAAAGAGATCCAAAGCTAAGCTGTAAATACTCAGGCTGACCCGAGCGTAAAGCAAAATACAAAACACTCGAGTCAGGACAATATATACTTATATAATGTAAACCAACTCAAGTGAACTGTAGCAGTAATGCATAATAACTTAAAGGATGCTTGGGATCGCCCATCCTTTAAGGATCAGTTAAACCATAAATTAAATACATCCCGTGGTTAAAATCTCAAAATTGGTAATTTATATTTTGAAATCAAATATCATTTCAAAAATTCAATATCATTCAAAAATCCATTTCAAAATGTCACAATATCATATCTTTCAAAACTACATTCCTTTTATTTAAAATACCATTTCAACACACATTTCAAAATAGTTTATATTTCAAACAAATTACTTCATTTTAAATCATTAAAATGAAGTTATTATATTTTCAAAATTTAAATCTTTCAAAGTCCATTTATTTACTTAAACTTATCAAAGCAATGAAAATTCACCTTTCGCAGCATTTGGAAAATGCTACAGAAAGTTACTTTCAAAACAGTTCAATTTAACAAAAGACGACATTAAAAATACTGTAATAGGGTTACATTAGTTCAAATAAAATCTTAGTTAAATTCCACAATTATAGCACTTACAGAGTGCTATAATATCCCTTTATTAAAATTTAGCCATTTGGTTCATTTATATCAACTACAGCATTTACAATTGTTGTAATATCCTTTACCTTAAAAATAATAGCATTTTAGAAATGCTGGTAATTAAAATTCAGGGTTTTCAATACGGTTTCACAAACAATTATATTTTGATATACATCATTTTTAACTTAAAAATCAAAATTTCTCACTTTAAAACAATCATTTAAAATGCCCGTATATTCATGATTTTATAAAGTAGAATTTCTATTCAAAAGTCAATATTTAATAATAATTTACGTATTAAATTCAAACATTAAATTTCAATTCTTTATAGTTAAATTTTAACTTAACACTTAAGTTTAAATCTCCCATATAACTTATTTTCATTATATTTACTTACCTTCAAAATTTCACTTTTAAACAAAAATCGTAAATTCCAATTTAAGTTATATTTCAAAATTCAACTTAAATATTCATTCATTTCCCAATTTAACTTTATTCAAAATCATTAATATATTACAAAATCATTTTAAATTCATTTTAATCCAAAATATCATAAATTTATCATATTTCATATTTAATTTAAATTCCATTTCGTCACCAATTTAGAATTTCCAAAATAACTTACATTTCAAATTTCCAACTTTACCATTTATTTATTTCACTTATAAATTCTCAGAAAATCAAAAATACTTTATAAAAATCATTCTTACTTAAGTTTAAATCAAAATATTGTAATATTTACATTTCTAAAATATTTTAAAATTTTTAGAAAACATATTTTAACCACGGGTCTGTATATCATTTTTTTACCTAGGTAAAGTTATACGGATACTGTATCATTTCAATCCGTAATCTACAATAAAATCCGGGTTTGATCATTTCAAACCCGCAATCCCAAGTGAGAATGAAATGAAAACCGCTCAGGCCTATCATTTCAGCCTATAATGATTTCCCTTATTCTAAAGTCCGTTCGGGTATGTATCATTTTAACCCATAGTGATACTAGTCTACAGGGAACTTGCAATGGTGATAACTGATATAAATAACATAATAGTATAATATAAAAGTAACATGTGATATAACAGGTGCAATAACAGGTGTAAACATCATATGATCATAATATAGCAGTTATAACAGGATGAAATACATTTACAGATTCAAGTGGTGTCGGTTTATCAGTTATATAGGTACAGATTGTCTGGTGAGAATAACTCACCTATTCAGAGCTGGAGATAGCTACCAAAGAAAACAATATAGACACTACGAAGGCACGACAATACGGAAATGACTTGAGAGTGGAGAGCCAAAGCTATAGGCCTTGAATTCAATTACATAAAACAATATACATATATACATAAGTTACAACACACTTTAACATCAACTAACATTAGAAACAACACCCAAAACCATATCCATTTGAATTGCACTTGTTCTCAACCTCATGTACTTCAGTTAGTCAGTGATTAATCTCAGCTAACACAGGGGATTGGGTCTGGTTTGGGTCCATATAGGTCGGCCTACATGTGCTTGAAGGTGGGTTCATGGATCTAGGTGTACAAGGCTAAAACAAGGCAAAATATCATCACATATTTGTCACAACTTGGCTCGGCCAGAGGCTATGGGGCACGGCCAGTTGGTCCAAGTGGTGGTGGGTGATGTGGTAGAGGTTGGAGGTCAGGTCAGAGGTGGTGGTGGTGAAGGACGTGGCGGCTAGAGGTGGTAGAAGGTGATGGAACAAGAGATAGCTTGGTTTATGTATAAAGTGATGGTTTAAGTGGATTTTGGTGTTGAAGCTTGCCTCGATGGGCTCGGCCTAGCCATGGTGGTGGACTAGAGGGGTGGTTGATTAGAGAAGGAGGTGGTGGAGGTCGGCCTAGGCCTGGAAGAAGAGGAGCCGAGCTATGAAGGTTGAGAACCAATGCAAAAATCAATAGAAATCATAGGAAAAACAAAGAAAGGAAGAAGATATTTACCAAAAATCTTTAACACCAATGGCCGTATGTTTTAGAGCTTGAGAAATGGTATTTTGTTCGTGAAAAATAAAGTGAAATGCAGCTGAAAGGAAGGAGTAAAGGTACGGCCAAAACAATTAAGGTGGAGGTTGAGAAAATGAAAGGTCGGAATGTAAAAGGACTTTGGAATTTAAAGAGTTTAAAACTTTTCAAATTTCTTCTATTTTCTTTTTAATTTGTATATATATGAAAATGACAGAAAACAAAGATAAAAAATCTCAGAAAGAAAAATAAATAAGAAAATAAATAAATAAAATTTAAATAATATCAATTAAATAAGGAAAAATGGCAATATATACATAACTAGGCTTTAAAATTTGAAATAAATTCAAGTATACTTTAGAAAAATTATATTACCATTTTAAAATATAAAAAGGCATAAAATAACACATTAAAACATATTAAACAAAACATGATAAAAAAATATAATTTATATGATTTAAAATAAATAATATTGCTAAATAAACAGTTTATACACAAAATTGAAAATTACATAACTTCCACAATTTAAGTCCGTTTTCAACGAAACGAAAAGCAGTATTCATGAAATTAAATCTATTTTCATAATAAAAGATAAAATTTAAGAATTTAAATTTAAAGTTCAAAAGTCAAAGTTTGACCAGTTTGACCACAAATTCACTTTTTAGGAAAATATACAATTTATACCAGTTTGAACTTATAATTCACATAATAATCAACATTTATATTTAAAAATGAAATGTTTGAAATAAAACAAGTTAAAAATAAATTCAAAATAAAATAAAGTCAAATTTAAAATATATGTAAAAATCTAGGGTTGTTACACCACATGAATCGATCAAAACCCAAAATCAAACTTAACAATTCAAACAACACAATATAAAACATTTTTGTATCAATTACAAATACGCTCCCTCACCAGATGATTCAAGAATGAATTTCAAAACAATGATAGAGATTCACATTTAGAGGGACCCTAATCAAACAGAATTCTAACTTCTAGGAAATTTTGATGATTTGAGAAGTTAAATCTGCTAAATTTTAAACAGGAAATTGCAAGAAATAAGAGAGAAATGGTCTAACAAAAATAAGCATACAAGGAAATATAAATAAGAACTTGCCTTAATTTAATAAATCATGCAAAGAATTTGAAAAGATAAGATCTATTGATTACTTGGCAAATCAATAGATCTCATATAGAATAAAAACAATAAACAGAAACTAGACAAAAATTGGAAGAGAATAAAATAGAATAAGAACAAAGGAACAAATAAGTTTTGACTAATTTATTTATTAAGTAGAAAACTAGACAATTTGGAGAAGGTATTTCATTAAACTCACCTGTCGTTCAGAAAGCTGGAGTGTCCCGGTCGATATATCTAACTTTTTAGTTATGTTTCCTCAACTTTAGATCCGCTAGCTACAGTTCCACCTCTTCCTCAAGAATCTCAAACAGGACCTCAAGTGCCAACGATGGAGTTCGTTACTATCACGACTTCGGCAACAACCCAAGATGTCCTGGAAGTGGAAGCTTTTATGATCGACGAGCACCTGGTGGATGCTTTGTTGATGGAAGAAAGCGATCTCCATCAAGAGATTCCTATTGATGACGATGTTATGATTATTTGAGCTTCCCAATCCTTGTCAGGCCCCTCTATGCAAGATATGGCACAAATACTTGAAGCAGACATTGCCCTTGAGGCAAAAGTCAAGCAGAAGAAAATGGAGATCATTCCCCCTCCCATCTCCATTGTTTTGCCAGGCGAAACCATGGATGCCTCCGCTCCTTAGCCAGAACTTGCTCAAGATGCACTAATTGGGTCAACCCAGTCTACTTAGGTTAAAGGCCAATGAGCGGGAAAAGAGGGGAGAAGAGGAGTGGAGAAAGTTCGAGTGAAATCTCTCCCGATTCCAAAAAGAAGAAAAGGAAGCCAACGAGGAAGTGATTCATCGCGTGCACTCATGCTCCCAAGTCTTTTGGGTTTTGTTGGCATAATTTGTATGGGATCGGCCCTGCTTTTTTTGACTTTTGTTGTGAATACTTGAATTTCCAAGCTTATGTAAATAAAGTTCATTTACTTTTTTTAAACTCTTGTGTGAATTTACTTAAGTAGTTGAGCTATTACATTTTGCATTTAATGTACTTGTAATTCGTCGCTTATTGATTCGAATGGTAATCCGTTAATTTTATCTCAAGACCGCCATACAGTCATGGCCTCAAGTCTTACTAGACACTGGTCTCAAGCCCTAGTGTTACGCTATCGGATTTAGCAGTTTATGTAATTATACTCCTGCCTACAGTTCTTAGGATAGAGGAGTTAAATAGTGGATAGTCGAATTCCACCTTTAACGAATTTATACTCCTCATATCAGTTTTAGGTCGGAGTTTATGGAATAGTGAGTTGTCAAACCACACTCATCTATTTGTTTATACTCATATCCGTACGCTAAGGTTAAGAATTATTTTGAAAAATAGTCAGACCGTACTTTTTTTAATCAATTGATTTTCCCCAGTCCGAGGTTTGTCTTAGCAAGCGATCGGTCATGTCACGATCGCTTTTGATTCATGTCTGTCCCATCGCTTGGTGGGATTAATTTGATTATTGGATGGTCAAGCCGCATTCATTTCTTGTTAGGTACTCCGTCTATCAGGTTGAGAGCAAGAATTATCGAATGAACGGTCAGGCCATGTTCATTCTTTTTAGTTAGTAAAGAACTTGTGTAACCGGCTGGCTCCAAACTCTGAGAACCGGCTCGGACATGTCAATATTAGTTAGTTGGGTATCGCAACTAACATGCAGTGCTACAACAATCATAGATGTGAAGGAAATTTCAAATTTTTAATTTTCCAAATGGAAAGAAATGACATAATTTGTCTTATTACATATCTAAAAAATCAAATGCTAAAGCAAATTCGAAAATTAAATTCAACTAGATGGAAAAAAGAATAAACTAAGTGAAATAGCATCAGAAATGCTCGCTATTCCACGCTCTTGGGAGTGTGACACCATCAATAGTCGCTAGCTTAAAAGCTCCTCCAAGCCTTTGTTCAATGACATACGGTCCTTCCCAAGTAGGATTCATGTGTGACAGGACAGGAAAACCCCGTTTCAAGACGAGATCACCGATTTCAAAGGTCTTAGGTCGGACTTTATTATTGTAGTATCGGCTGACTCGATACCGATGTGCAGCTACCCTCAAATCAGCTTCTTTGTGTTTCTCATCTACTAAGTATAGAGATTCTAAGAGGGGATCTCTATTCGTTCTAGGGTCGTAGTAGGTCACTCGATAAAAAGGGACTTCGTGTTCAACAGGAAGGACGGCTTAGGAACCGCAAGCAAGAGCGAATGGAGTATGGCCAATCGCAGACTTGTAGGTGGTTCTGTAAGCCCAGAATGCTGTTGGGAGTTCATCCACCCACTTGCCTCTAGCATTTTCCAAACATTTCTTCAAAATGGACTGTTTGTACTAAAATTGGGCACAACACTCTTCGCGTGTGTTTGAAGAGATAAAATGAAGAAAATAAATGTAAAATGAGGTAGATCTAACAAACACACCAATTAACAGATAAGAAACTGCACAGAAACACACGGATTTAGAGTGGTTCGGCGAATTGCCTACGTCCACTATGAAATGGCTGATGTTTATTGAACTTTACCCACTGATTACAATGGATTACAATAGTACAACCGAAGTTTGATAATGATTCTGGCAGATTATCAGCGTAGAGAAGCCAAAAATCCCTTTTCTGTAGGTCCAGGGTCACTATTTATAGGTGTAGACGGCAAATATCTCGCCCAGATCTCGGAAGACTTCTTCTCTCACGTGGGTGGGCCCACGGGAGCGAGTTCAGGTGATTTCGACTCGATTTGGGAGCGATACGAATTGAATTCGTATCGATCCACAAATGGTCCTTTGGGGCTGAAATTTTTCAGGTGCGTTCCTGAGGTTGTAGGCTAGCTCCTGTGTAAATTTGGTGGCATTTGGACTTGTAGATCTCGAGTTATGATCGATGCAAGTTTGAATTTGTCGAAGGCTGTCGAGTTCGCATCGCTTCTGTTCGCATCGCTTCTAGGCACGTGATGTCCGATGACGCGGCGCTAACTTTTAGGATCGATCCACTTTTCATGCCAAGTGACCGATTCAACCATCTTTATGTGTTCCCTTCGTATCGCTCTCATTTAGTTGCTTCGTAGGCTTCGTTCCTATCCATTATTTGCTATGTTGTTCGTATCAATGATTGTTGCTCCATTTCGAATAGGCTGGGGGATGATGGATGTAAAGTAATATGAGTATGGATGGATACGAAATGGGACATGCTTGATGGATTCGAACTAACGGACGTTTGGTGGATACGAATGAGGTTTCCTGGATGGATATGAATGAAAGCGATACGAAGGAGGTGGTCTAATGGATACAAATGAAGAGTACTACTTGATTTGCACCGATCATATCTTGAGCATACGAACTCCGATTGACTTGAAATTTGGAACGCTGGCTTTCATAGCTTTGATTGTTGTGTTATGTTAATTGTAGCTCGATCCGGACTCGAACAAAATTTACCAGCATCCATAGTGGACCTGCATATAACTAGTTTTCGGGATGAATTGTCTTTGGTTTCCAGTCAATTCCTTGGTGTCACGGCCTTGCCAAAAGGCGGGATAACATTTGCCCCCCAAAGTACGTCTTGTGTGAACATGACGTACTTTGAAAAGCTGCCATCTTCATTCTGAAAAGTTCTATTCGATTCGATGAATAGTTGCTGTCTTTTTGCCAAAAGATGTAACCTTTGATTGATCTTCAGTAGTACAAATAAGGAATGGTCGACTGCCAATTGTTGTACTTTGTACTGTTGTAACTGAGTGTCAAGTGATAGCAAATTGTTATTCTAGGTCGTAATTACCATCAGGTGATCATTCAATTCCTATGAATTTTGTGACGACCCGCCTTTCTATTCACAGAAAGACGCATCATCATTAAGAAAGAAATAGATAGAAATAGAAAGAAAGAAGAAAGAACAACACAATTCAGAATCTCACAGCGGAAACGGAACAAAATATAATACATCACATAACTATTACATAGTCTTATATATATCAGAGTTACATAACATCATTCAAACAAGACAGACATATATACATATCTGCCATTTCATACATCCCAAAATACAGCATACATTACTAACACAGCGGAACTAGATAGATAGATATATACGTCTGGACTTCTGCTCCAAGCTCCTCCAGACATCAACAATCCAAAACCTGATCACTTGGCTACTCATAAAAATTGGAGTACCCAAGAGTTTAAGAAAACAGAATAAACTCCGGGTCAGACATGGGTCTGGTGTCAGTAAACGGTTTAAAGTTGCTTAACTTTGAAAACCATTTGAAACAAAGGTATCACGTAAGACTTCCCACACATAAACATGGGTAAGTTTTTACCTTACGCTAACCAAAACATTTTATAGGAAATCCGATGATATTATAATAGTGTCTAGGGTTTTCAAGTAAATAAGAAATAGCTGAAATTGTTACATGATTAAATTCCAGCATACTAGCCACAAAGTGGGTAATACAATCAAAACCGTAGGGTCACGTAGGAAGTATGGGTTTCCATCAATGGCAGGGCTACTGGGGTACCGCCCGTCACAGTACGTGGCCTAGATCAACGTACCAAGGATCACGCCTGACCCCTTGCAACACAAGGCCGGAACCATCCCTTACTGGACAGTCCCGAACAAGATAACCCCATAGTTGTGGCCAACAACTGCCCACTAAGCCGAAATAAAAAGGGACATCTAGACAGGCGTATATCTCGTCCTACTTGGGTGTTACCCACTTAACTTTGCTGCACCACCCCTGTTTTAGCCATTCCCGATTGATGACGCTTGAGGCTATGATTACCTTTATAGAACACATCTCTTAGAATGCTCATCGTCCACCTGACGATGTGCTGAAAGCATTCAATCCATACAAGTTCGTTCCGAGTTCGAACGAAACCGAAGGCATTATCTCGTTACACTCATTTTGGAATCACCCTCAGAGTTAACGACAATTACCCTTGCACTCTAAAACTCCATCTCGATCTTCACTTTGAGATGTCACGACCTATCGTTTAATTTGGATCGATGTGGTTTTCGGATAATCATAACTGATTCCTGATCCCGGTCTCATCGAAATCCAAACGTGTCTTTTAAGGCCAAGTTGTTTTAATAGTTTAAACAATTTTAATTCAACACTTTAAATTTACATAGTATTTATCACAGATAATCATACACAAATCAGAACAGATATATCATAGAATTATCACCAAATAGTTATCACAGTACAGTCATCCAACAGGAAATATCAATTTATTTCATACTTAGTTTAATTATCTTATATTAAATTGATTACTTAAGAGTTAATCACTACCTCTACTTAATAAATCATTAATTAATCAATTAATTTCAAAACATTAAATTAATCACTTCTTAATTATCTTTGAATAAATTAATTAATCTTAATTAATTACCAATTAATAACCTTAATTATTAATTAATAAAACTTAATTATCCATTTATTTAACCTAATTCCTAAATTAATTACTTAATTAAACAATTATTAATTATTAATTAAATTTCTTAATTAAATTTCTTAATTAGTTAACTCATAATCATTAATTAACTTTAATTAGTTAATTTAAAATTTCTTAATTACCAATTTATTTAAACACTTAATGATTAATACCAATCTTAATTACAAATTGACAAATCTTAAATTACTTAATTGATTACAATTATAAGCTAATTTACATTCTTAATTGACTCAAAATATAAATTAATTATTTATCTTACATTTCAAATCTTCTTTAATAACTTTAAATAACTTAGTTATTAACCTAAAAGCTTCAATGTTAAATAAAATTTGTACAACATTATTTACTTCATTAATACAAAATTTGTTTAACATCATTAACATAAAAGTTTATTTAGGCTTAACCCCTTGAAATCAAACCCGAGAAAATTATCAGGTTACTTGGGTTACAACCCGAGATTTCACCCCATTCCCCCGAGTTCCTCCTTCTTTCCCGTTTCCGTATCCATTTCTCTTTTCTTTTTTTTCAAACTTTAAAAAAAAACTGGGTTCAGGCTTGAGAACACACGATACGACCCGAGGCAACCCAACATTTTCTCGAGTATCAACTCGAGAACGCGAAGCTTCAGAACACCAACCCGTGCACGCAATCAACTGTGCACGTACACCGGCGATCGGCTCTTTTCCGACCACTGACGACACCCCTCACCAGGGTTTTAAATCTCGGCCATCTCGGCCGATATCTCGGCCGAGATCTCGGTTCGAGGCATGGGCGAAACGAAACATGAGATATCGGTTGATATCTCGTTTCGAATATATCGACCGATATTTACAAATATTGTCCGATATTTGTAGCGATACGATATCCGATATCTCCCCGATTTGTTTTAAAAAAAATAAAAACATAGCCCATCTCAGCCCAACTTAAAAAAAAGACAGCCCTTTTCCTTGTTAAACTCCTTTCTACGAAAATAATCGACCTCCCCCTTCTGGAAAAAATTGAATACCCACTGCTTAAAAAAACCAAATTTCCGACTGCTCGATCTCTTCGACCGCTCGCGATCGCGATTCCAACTGCTCGATCTCTTCCAACGCTCGCGATCGCGATTGCTTCTAGTTTCCGCTTGCTCGATTGCTTTTGATAGTCAGCTTCATCTTTGCTCAACCTCGTTACTTCAGTTCCTACAGGTATGTTAATTAGGGTTTTTTTCTATTTTAAGGAAATTCAATTTGAATTTACATGATAATTTACAGTAGATTTGCTTACTGAGCAATTTTGAAAATTTTGGGCTTTAGGGCTTTTACTTCAGTTCCTACAGCTTATTTGATGCAGTGAACTTGATTAGTTGTCGGAGGGTTTGTTGAATTTGTTCTGTTTGACAGGTTATAATGAGAGACATAAAAAACGAAGGGATACTTCTAATATAAAGGATGTAGCATATAAGCTTGCAGTATAATTTATGAAATGCAACCATTGAATAGTTATACAATTCTAATTTTTTGTTTTTTATATTAAACTTTAACTTACATATGTTTTACATATGATAAGTCAGTCCTTTAGCACTACAGTATTCCCTGCATCTTAGCATATTAAGCAATTTTGAAAATTTTGCTTACTGAGTTTGGTTTTTAAATTTTTCTTGTTGAAAATATATGAGCACTTCTGGTTTCTCGCCTGTTCATTTAATTAATAAGTCAAACTATGGAACATTTAAAAGAAAAGAATCAGGTTGTAATTGCCAGCTTGTAAAAAATAAGGTGAAGTAATCAGGTTGTAAATATTATTGCATAATCAAATTAATTTAAAACATGAACATTGAAATATACGCCGATATGGTCCCGAGATGAACTTTAAGGTCCGATATGTAAATCCGATATTGCATCCGAGATGCACTCGTCTCGTCCGAGATCTCCCCCGATACGATACCGAGTCACTAAAATCGCCGAGACGAAACGTGACCGATATCCGAGATTTAAAACCTTGCCCCTCACACATCATCAATCGCCAACACTCCTAACTCCGACCACCCAAACATCTAAACAAATCCAAAATCGAAATCGAGGGAATCTCGATCAGCCTGGAATCTAACCACCTCAGAAAAGCTCCTCTCCACGGCAACTCTGGCCACCAGAGTCGCTACCACCCCGTCTACACTTCCACCAGCAACCTCCACTGCGTTTCCCAACGGTCCCGCGAAGCTTGATTCACCAGAGAAGGATCATAGACCCATTTACCTAGCTCGACAAAATTAGGTTTAAAAACCTAAATCACTTCGCCGCCGTCTCCACGAAGATCTGGCAACCCATCAGCGATTTTTTTCTAGACTCGTCATACTCCCCTCCACCTCCACACAAAACCCCGACCACCGAAAACCCTCCGACCATCTGAAATTGGTCGAAACTCATTTTTCCTTCAAATGAGAACTGCTCTTAGAATACTCAATGAAAAAATCACAATTTTTGTTTTAAAAATCCTATTTTCGAATGATAATTCACGTTATATACTTGAATCAATGATTCATCATATTCGAATTTAACATATGTTTGAATTTTGTTCTGTAAAACTAAATTTTCAGAGACAATTCAACACTATTGAGCTTAAAACAATTTTAGATCATAATCTATGCTTAATCACACTTATTTGTTTTTAAATCCTATGCCTAATAATGATTAGATAAAAAGAAATTGAATTTACTCATTGGTTTCTACCCTGTAACTCAGAAAAACAGAGAAGAACAATGAAATACTCAGCACAATCAATTATGTGTATATATAGAGCTTCATACTTAAAGTATATATATATAAAACACAATATATCTATGCAACAATTTAATGATTCTTAAGTATTTACAAAATTTGTTTACTCACCTGAAAAACTTTGAATAGAGAGCAGCTTTTGGTTTTGAACAAAGAACACAGCCTGTTTTGAAAAGCTATCAGCCTGGATTTTTAATCTCCTTGATTGCTTAAGTTGAATTGTTTATTTAAGTTTCAGTTGTAGGATTTAAATGTTTTTCTTATTTCCTGGTATGCTAGTTCTAATGAACGAATTGGAAAACATGAGATTGATAAATATAAAGAACAAGTATACAGAGGTAAGTATTTACTGGTATAAGATTTTTATTAGTTTGGTCAGAGAGTTTTTTTTCATATGGAGGCTGATATGATTTTGTTCTTGTGCTAGAGATGATGGCATTTAATGCTTTGGTCCCTTTTCAAGTTTACACATTCTATATATTATTTTTTTATTTTGTACATCTTGTATATATTTTATTTTCCTCTTTTGTCTTACTTCATTGTATAACTACATGTATTACTCTAGTGTGTGTATATATATATACAATTCTAGAATTATCTTAAGTTCATTTCATATTTTTACATAACCATTTATTTATTTGAGATATTTATTTAACATCAATACTTATTTTTATTTCTTTTTCTAACATAAACTATCAACTCTTAATTTATATCCATATAATTTATACTTATGTATATATATTTATACTTATGTTTATATATTAATAAGATTTATTTTATTTAAACATTATTACCTAGATTACATCATAAATATATAATTAGATCAAATGTAAATAAGTAGAGCTTACTCAATTTAAATGTGAATAAGATGGATTTTACTTTTAAATATTTTTGAAGGACTTATGTTAAATTTTCAAACTATAGTTTTATTCCAAAATACACATATATAAATAAATAAATGGTAAATGTCCAAAAATCTTATTTGTTGTTAAAATGATAAGTTTGTGTTTTACTTAATCAGATTAAATACTTCCTAAAATAATATTGCCAAAATCTCGGGTCGTCACATTCCTCCCCCTTAAAAGAATTTCGTCCTCGAAATTTAAAGCAAAAGATAATCCAAAAACTTTTATATTAACAAGTCAAACACACATATCATCCATACATTAACTACCAACCACACAAGTCATCCAAACAAACATCACTAGCTATCCGGACACAAATCCGGATAAGCTTTCCTAAAGCTATCCAGAGTCTCCTAAGTATAGTCTTTGGGATCCTCGCTCCACTGCACTTTGACAAGCTTCACAACTTTGCTTCTGAGTTTCTTCTCATCCTGATCTACAATCTGGACTGGATTCCTGACTACAGTCAAATTCGGCTCGACCTCCAAATCTTCCTGAACTGCTGGTTCTACAACCAGTGATGGATCATGGCAAACTTCTTTAGATGGGATACATGAAATACATTATGAATTCCAGACATCCGTTCTGGCAGTTCAATTCTGTAAGCCACAGCACCAATTCTTTCCAGCACTCGAAATTGATCAATATATCTCGGGGCAAGTTTTCCCGTCTTTCCAAATTTTACTGCTCCTTTAATTGGGGAAATTTTGACAAAGACCAAATCTCCAATCTCAAATTCCAATGGTCTTCTCCTCTTATCTACATACTTCTTATGACGGTCCTGAGCAGCTTTCATTCTTGTAACAACCCGTATATTTGGACCATTTAAATTGACAATAATCCACACATGCCAACTTAAATAGTACAAAACACGAATCATAAATGGAGTATATGTATATGAATGAGAATCATCACAGAATCACAGAAAATATAACATAACAGAATAGTGCAGTGGAATTACAATGTCATAATAGTAGTTCATGAAGCTACTAAGAGAATACAACAATGTCTCAAATAAAAGAAATACAACAACATAGATGACCAAATAGTCCAAATGGAAAGAACAATACTGATAAAGATAAGATGGTCTTCAAGTCTTCAGCTCCAAGTAAGCAGCAACAGCAATCCTCAGTCTGATCCGAGCATATGCACAAACAAACACTCGAATCAGGACATATATTCTTATACAGATAATATGGTTCAAAATTTGAAATAACAATAACTCAAAGATGATTGGAATAAGCATCTTTCAGGATCCGATAAACTATCTATATATAGTAGAGTACGATAAGTAGATAATGTCTATCAATAATATAAAGATATCAAAATAGTGTTAAGTCATGGCCCATTCCACCCTTAACACATTTTTATTTCCAAAAGCATATACAAGACCGTAGTTTCCCCAAAACCGGAAGTCACCAGAGGGCAATCCATATACTAAAGGTACAAATCAAAATCGTAGTGGTCGTGCATAAATGGAATACAAGTATGACAAGGCACATGAGGCAATACCCAAGGTAGTGACACTACCATTCGCCTGATCCGGACTGGTGAGAACGCAACGCCGCAGCGCCCGCAACACCGTGAAACAACACTCCCAAATCAAGGGTGCGCACCAATCAATCACAAAGTAAAAGAATAGTTTACGAAGAAGTGTGTCCACTTGAGGTAGCTAATCCTCCATTGGCTCGGCACAGCTCCTGTTTTAGTCATTTCCAATTTGACACAAGTGTCAAGGTTATCCATCATCGTTCACTTTCTTCAATCATCAACGTCGCCAATCCAACCACTTCATTCTGGATCATCACCTTGCGTATAGTTATTAAAGTGGTTTCCGGTTTAGACAGTGAGTATGTCCCAAACCGACTCCGGTTCCTTTAATAACCTTCGTGATTATAACACCGATTGGTCGTTAATATATTTCAAAACCAAAACAATTTCAATTGGAATTCGTAAATCGACAATTCGTTAGTCTTTCGAAATCAATTTCCAAAATTACATTTCAAACTTTCCAATTTCAATTTCAACATTTCTATAATTCGATTTCAAAGTTTCAATTAAAACAATTCAAATATTCATTGCATTTTGTATATAAGTTCATTCCAAAATCGTTTGACTAAATTTACGTTCAAAATGATTTAAATCAATTATCGCATCCATTCGATATTCATTAAATTTATTTATCATTAACAATTTCAATTGAATTCCCAATTCATTACGTTACGTCTTAAATTCGATTTCATTATCAAAGTTTACAACTTATTTACAATTACACTTATCAAATCCAATTCTTAAATTTCAAGTCTTTCATTTGTTTCGATAAAGCGCATTCAATTTCCTATCAAAGATATTCCTTTCAAATTTCGAACTTAGTTAAAACTTATTTTCACTTGTTCAAAATTTCAATTTCTCTTAATAAAGATATTCAATTCAATTTAATTTATAGTTCAATCTCATCAAAAAATTTAATAATTTTAAATCTTAATTATTAATCATTTCAAACTCATTCATTAATAATTCCAAACTTAATTGTTAATAAATTCAAAATTTAATTATTAATTATTTCAAACTCCGTTATTAATAATTTCACAACTTAACTATTAATAATTTCAAAAGTTAATTATTAAAAATTTCAACACTTTATTTTTAATTATTTCAAAAATTTATTATCAAATAATTCTAAATTTAATTATTAAATAATTAAATTTTAAACAATATTCTTTTTGTCAATTATTACTTTAATATTCATTCCAAATTCAAATATTCACATTTACATTCATTCGAATTTAAATTCCAAATTATTCAAAACTTTGTTATTCGTCAAATAAAACTTTATTTTTATTTAAATCAAAACATTTGACCAATCGGGTTTAATTTTAATTTTCTATCCTAAGTCAAATTGTTTGGGTATTTATCATTTCAACCCGATTCCATTTAAATTCAAAATCAAAACATACAAAGGGAACTTGCAGTGTGATAGCTGGGATGGTGTCAAAGTAAATAAACAAGCAATAGCATCCATTCACAACAATTCAACAATTTCAAATAATCCCGAAATAATCTTATTAATTCGCGTTTGTTATTTACGCCAATTAATATAACTATTTCTAGAATCTACTCTATCATTTCAAGTAGATTAAAGATTATAACATTACGGTTTCACTTGTCGTTCAATTTCAACTACAACAGTTAATTCAATATACGTTCAAGAGTCCAAAGTGAAATTTTATCAATTTCTACGTGTCAAATAACTTAACAATTAAGGGGTCATATTTAACTAATCAATATTCATCATATAAAGGGGTCAAGTTAACAATCAAAATTCGACATATATATAATTCATTTTAAATCGTTAACCATCCTATATCCAAATTTAACTTGCAAATAATTTATCACTTAACAATAACAATTAACATCCAATTCAACATCACATAGCAATCATTTATCAATTCAACTTGCATAAGAATATAGTCGTGAAAATTTATTTCACCTTTCGTGGACAAGGAATTTGGCGGCGAAGCACGAAGAAGCAGAAAAGAGACGGTACAGCACAAACAACGGACACTGTAATATCGACAAAAGCAAACGATATTAATACAACGAACGTTTGTATATAATTTATAAATTTATATAAATGTGCTTACCGACGATGGAGAAAAGAACAAAAGCTGAAGATTGACGATGCTGCAAAAGACGCTCAAACGGGTGCTTCTGCACACGACGAAAAGAAAAATTGGTTACCCTCTATCACAAACATCAACTCATATATACTTCGTATATAAGCATGTGACATCAACTCTACACTGTTCGCAACAGCACACGCATTTTCTTTTTCCTTTTTTCTTTTTTTTTCTTTGGACATGACCGAGACCAAAATGCATCCAACCTTCCTAATCTATTTCTCTATTTGCTGCTACTACCAACTCACACACGTACACCTTCACTCACCCAATGCACCATCACACACGCACACGGCAAGAAGAAAGGAAGTCCGGGTTCGTCAGTGGTTGGGTGGTTGGGCGGTAGACGTGGAGGGGGAGATGTCTGGGTGATGGCGTGAGTCTGGTTGGCTAGGAAGCTGAGGTGGCGAGGGGTGGTTGGCTGGCTGGCTTTGGGCGCTGTGCGCGGCGATGGAGGGTGGTGGTAGGTGTTTTGAATGGTGGGGAGGCGGTTGTCAAAGGGTTGCGGACCCGGGTGGTTGGCTGCGTGGTGGAGGCTGGGTCAGGAAGTGGGCGGAGTGGCAGTGGTCTTTGGGACTGGGTGGCGGGTTGAGGCGAGAGAGACTTGGGTTGTGGGTGAGTGACTGGGTGCGGGTTGGCTTTGGGCGGCGCGGAGGGTGGTTGGCGGTGGAGTGTGGAGATGCTTGCTGCGTGGAGTGTGTGCTCCTTAATTAGGCCGTACGTGAATGAAGGTGAAGGTAAGTGGGTGCGCACGTGAATGAAGTAGGAGGGAATAAGAAAGAAAAGAAGAAAAAAGTGTTTCGGCTATCATCTTTTGTTTGCAGAAAAGATAATAAGAAGAAGAAATGGGAGAGTTTACCTGAGGCAGTTTAGAGAAGGAACAGAGAAATGGGAACGAAAGTTTCTTTTATTTTGAACTTATAAATTTTTTTGTAAACAGTAATTGATTTATTGAACTTCCAACCGTCACATTCATTTCCAACCATTCACCTTTGAACTTCCCAACGTTACCTCATTCTCCATGCAACTCTTCACCCTTCAGCTGTCCTATTTATTTCTTCCAGCTGACTATAATTCTTCCATATTTCTTTTGTAAGTGGGTAGAAAATTTGGGCTGCAACGCGTTTAATCAGTCCGTCCGAAACGGTCAATTTTAACGTGACGCTTTTCGACTGATTCCGATTAACACGAATAAGTATACCGTTTTTATCAGTGCGACGACGCGCATCCAACGGTACACAGAATATTGCAATACGACGATTTTATAAAATTTGCATTTACGCCGCTTAAATTGTACGATTTGCGAAACAATTTAAACGGAGCAGGCGATGACAGTTTTAGACGAAACGAATTACATAATCTTGCTCAGAATAATTTTTACAAGCGGACTGTGTAAAAATATTTGGATTTGGAAGATAAATTTTACGCAGCTTTATATGGACTGATATACAGTAAAACGCGAACGGATTTCACTGCAATAATTTTCAACGAAACTTTTTCTATGTCCATATCTAACTAGACGTATGTCATAAATAAAGTTTGGGTGTAAATTGAGATCGTTATAAATTCAAAATTTTTATTGAAACGATGAATTTAAAATTTTAAATTGGGTCGAAAATTAGGGTCGTTACAATTCTCTTCTTGATAAGCTCAAAGTTCGTAGATGCTTCTCGAATCAAATCTGGTCGAAGCACAAGACGATCTCTCGACTCGATCCAACAGGATGGGGATCTACAAGGTCTTCCATATAAAGCTTCGTAGGGTGCCATCTTGATACTCGCCTGATAACTATTATTGTAGGAGAATTCCACTAAATGAAGATGGTCTTCCCAAGATCCACCAAAATCCAAAACACAAGCTCTCAGCATATCCTCTAGAATACGATTCAGCCTTTCCGTCTGTCCGTCGGTCTGGGGGTGATATGCTGTACTCAAACTCAATCTCGTGCCCATAGCTGATTGCAAAGCCTCCCAGAATTTGCTGGTGAAGATAGGATCACGGTCACTTACTATGCTGATAGGAACTCCATGTAACCTGACTATCTCCTTCAAGAAAATCTCAGCCAACGATGTTGCAGTACGAGTTGCCTTAACTGGAATAAAATGGGCACTCTTAGTTAACCGATCCACAATCACCCATATTCCTTCGTTTCCACTCTTGGTTCTTGGTAAACTGTCGATGAAATCCATAGAGATCATTTCCCACTTCCACTCTGGAACTTCCAAAGGCTGCAACAAACCTGCTGACTTCTGTTGATCACCTTTCACCTGCTGGCAGATAGCACAACCATTGAAAAATCTAGCAACATCCTTCTTCATACCCGGCCACCAGAAGACTCTCTTCATATCTTTATACATCTTTGAAATTCCTGGGTGGACACTTAGCCTGGAGCGATGACTCTCTGCCAAAACTTCTTGCTTCAAATCCTTGAAATTCGGAACACAAATCCTTCCACTGATCCTCAAAGCGCCTTGGCCATTGATCTCAAAACTGGAACACTGACCATTCTTGACTCCTTTGATGATTCTCTTCAACTTTTTATCAGATCCTTGTTTACTCGCGATCCTTTCCATAAGAGATGGAACAACTTCCAAAAGAGACAGAACTGCATTCCTACTCAAAGCATCAGCTACCACATTCCCTTTCCCTGGAGTATATAGAATATCCAAGTCATAGGATGCCAAAAACTCAACCCATCGTTGCTGTCTCAAATTCAGATCCTTTTGAGAGAAAAGATACTTCAACGGTTTGTGATCCGTAAATAACTCGAATTTCTCTCCCAAAAGATAGTGTCTCCAGATCTTTAAAGCAAAAACAATGGCTAACAACTCCAAATCGTGCGTAGCGTAGTTCTTTTCATGTGGCTTCAATTGCCGACTCGCATACGCAATTACTCTCCCATTCTGCATCAGAACTGCTCCCAGTCCAACTATACAGGCATCTGTATAAACCTCAAACTTTCTTTTCCCATCCGGAATAGCTAGCACAGGTGCATTGGTTAGCCTCGTTTTCAACTCTTGGAAAGCCTCTTCACACTGGGGTGTCCACTTAAACTTTGCTCCCTTCCGAGTCAACTTAGTTAGGTGCAAAGAAATCTTAGAATAATCCTTGATAAACTTCCTGTAGTAACCAGCTAAACCCAAAAAACTACGGACTTTAGTCGGAGTCTTTGGTTGCTTCCACTCCAGAATAGTAGCTACTTTGGCTGGATCTACCGAAATACCTTCACCAGAAACAATGTGCCCCAAAAATTTAACTTCTAACTTCCAGAAATGACATTTGGAAAACTTCACCTTCAGAACATGTCTCCTCAACGTCTCCAAAACTATCTCTAAATGTTGCCTATGCTCCTCTTCTGACTTGGAATAAACCAGAATATCATCGATGAACACAAGAACAAACTTATTCAACACATCCCGAAAAACTCGGTTCATCAAGTCAACAAAATAAGTAGGAGCGTTGGTTAACCTGAAAGGCATAACCAACCACTCATAGAAACAGTTAGGTCCTCGAAACGCAGTCAAGGGAATACTGTCCTCAGCCACCCTTAACTGATGAAAACCCGAAGCTAGATCTAACTGAGAGAAAACTGAAGCTCCATGCAACTGATCGAATAGATCATCTATATGAGGTCATGGATACTTATTTCGGATAGTTACCTTGTTCAATTCTCTATAATCCACACAGAATCTTAGCGATCCATCCGACTTGGTTACAAAGACAACGACAGGACCCCCACTGGAAAAACTAGGCCGGATCAAACCTTTCTCTAAGAAATCTTAGGTCTGCTTCACCAACTCTTCTCTCTCCTTTGTTGCCATTCTTCTACTGGGCTGAACAACAGGTACCGCCCCTGGAATCAGATCAATTCGAAATTCTATCTCTCGATGTGGAGGTAAACACTTGACTTCCTCGAAAACACCAGGAAAATCTTTAACCACATCAATATCTCCTCCCTTCTCTTGAGAAGTCTCAACTCCATGTAAAAGACTACTCAAGTGAACTCCAGAACTATCACATGTCACTTTAGCAATCCTACCCAGATCAGTTTCCAATGAAACTTGCTTATCAAGCCAATACATTCCCAGAATAAGGTCAAACCCTTTAAAATCTAATACATAAGGCTCACATGAAAAACTATGGGAAAGATAAGTAATTCGCAAGCCTTTACAAATCATATTAAGTCGGGTTACTCCCCCTATGGGATTAGAGACGCAAATAGAATTTTCCACGACACTAGGGATAAGGTGAAATTTTACTACCGTCTCCAAAGAAATAAAACTGAGAGAAGCACTAGAATCAACTAATACTTTAACATAAATACCATTAATAAGCAAAGTACCTTCCAAAACTCCCTTGCCCTTAGAAGAAGTTGATGGTGCACCTTCCAAAGCAAACACTTTGTTCGGCTGGACTTTATGAAGAAGCGGGCAATCTTTAACCATGTGTCCTGGTTGATGACAATTGAAACACAGCGATTTCTGAACCAAAGCTGAACCCGGACCACTCTGATGTTGCTGCTGAGATCCTCTCCTAGGACATTTATTAGCCAAGTGACCCTCTTGCTGACAAATATAACACCTGCGAGGTCCGTTGCTCCCTCCTGGTTTCTTCCCTTTGCCTTGCTTTTTCCAGTGTGGATTGATATTCCTCTTATTTGGATTGGAAGAATTCCCTCCAAATGTTGTTACAGGTGCCACTGGTTTCTTATTCATCAAATCCTCATATCTAAGTGCCATATCAATCAACTCCACAAAAGATCCTTTCAAATGCGCTGTCATCCTTTCATGAAATTTTGGCCTCATTCCCAGCACAAACATTTCATTCTTTTTTAGGGGAGTGTCTATGAGTCCCGGTCCATAGCGATATAGCTCATTGAATTTGGTCTCATATTCAGCTATAATCATGCTTCCCTGCTTCAATTCCAGAAAATCCCGGTACATACGAGTTTTCCCTGCTGTTGGCATGAATTGCTCCTCAAATAGCTCCTTAAATCTACTCCAAGGAATATCATCTTCTGAAACATTCGCTGTAACTGCATCCCACCAAGCTGCAGCACCTTCTTGCAATTGCCACGATGGCATGGCCCTCTTCTGCTCATCAGACAAACTCATACTCTTAAAGATGCGCTCGCAAGAGCGTAGCCAAGCCTGCACCTCAATTATAGTCTCTGACCCTTTAAATGGTCTACCTCCAAGATTGGTGAAGTCCTTGCATAAAGCGGCAAAACTAACCCAAGGCGGTGCTGGATCCACAGCCTCACTTGCAATCTGACGTCTTCCATTATCAGTCAATGAACTTCCCCTACCTCTGCCTCTCCTTCCAGAACTCATGTTGGCAACCTGGACAGGTAACCCAACAAATTTAGATAGGTATATAGTTATATATAAAAATTACAACTACGCACTCTCAAGATAGATATTATTCCAAAGCCTAGGTATTCACTCAACCTAGTGCTCTGATACCAACTGTGACGACCCGCCTTTCTATTCACAGAAAGACGCATCATCATTAAGAAAGAAATAGATAGAAATAGAAAGAAAGAAGAAAGAACAACACAATTCAGAATCTCATAGCGGAAACGGAACAAAATATAATACATCACATAACTATTACATAGTCTTACATATATCAGAGTTACATAACATCATTCAAACAAGACAGTCATATATACATATCTGTCATTTCATACATCCCAAAATACAGCATACATTACTAACACAGCGGAACTAGATAGATAGATATATACGTCTGGACTTCTGCTCCAAGCTCCTCCAAACATCAACAATCCAAAACCTGATCACATGGCTACTCATAAAAATTGGAGTACCCAAGAGTTTAAGAAAACAGAATAAACTCCGGGTCAGACATGGGTCTGGTGTCAGTAAACGGTTTAAAGTTGCTTAACTTTGAAAACCATTTGAAACAAAGGTATCACGTAAGACTTCCCACACATAAACATGGGTAAGTTTTTACCTTACGCTAACCAAAACATTTTATAGGAAATCCGGTGATATTATAATAGTGTCTAGGGTTTTCAAGTAAATAAGAAATAGCTGAAATTGTTACATGATTAAATTCCAGCATACTAGCCACAAAGTGGGTAATACAATCAAAACCGTAGGGTCACGTAGGAAGTATGGGTTTCCATCAATGGCAGGGCTACTGGGGTACCGCCCATCACAGTACGTGGCCTAGATCAACGTATCGAGGATCACGCCCGACCCCCTGCAACACAAGACCGGAACCATCCCTTACTAGACAGTCCCAAACAAGATAACCCCGCAGTTGTGGCCAACAACTGCCCACTAAGCCGAAATAAAAAGGGACATCTAGACAGGCGTATATCTCGTCCTACTTGGGTGCTACCCACTTAACCTTGCTGCACCTCCCCTGTTTTAGCCATTCCCGGTTGATGACGCTTGAGTCTACGATTACCTTTATAGAACACATCTCTTAGAATGCTCATCGTCCACCTGACGATGTGCTGAAAGCATTCAATCCATACAAGTTCGTTCCGAGTTCGAACTAAACCGAAGGCATTATCTTGTTACACTCATTTTGGAATCACCCTCAGAGTTAACGACAATAACCCTTGCACTCTAAA
The DNA here is from genome assembly GCA_030737815.1 of Allium fistulosum. Taxonomy (NCBI): domain Eukaryota; kingdom Viridiplantae; phylum Streptophyta; class Magnoliopsida; order Asparagales; family Amaryllidaceae; genus Allium; species Allium fistulosum. The sequence continues at coordinate 743,581,682 of CM060907.1, forward strand.
ACTCCATCTCGATCTTCACTTTGAGATGTCACGACCTATCGTTTAATTTGGATCGATGTGGTTTTCGGATAATCATAACTGATTCCTGATCCCGGTCTCATCGAAATCCAAACGTGTCTTTTAAGGCCAAGTTATTTTAATAGTTTAAACAATTTTAATTCAACACTTTAAATTTACATAGTATTTATCACAGATAATCATACACAAATTAGAACAGATATATCACAGAATTATCACCAAATAGTTATCACAGTACAGTCATCCAACAGGAAATATCAATTTATTTCATACTTAGTTTAATTATCTTATATTAAATTGATTACTTAAGAGTTAATCACTACCTCTACTTAATAAATCATTAATTAATCAATTAATTTCAAAACATTAAATTAATCACTTCTTAATTATCTTTAAATAAATTAATTAATCTTAATTAATTACCAATTAATAACCTTAATTATTAATTAATAAAACTTAATTATCCATTTATTTAACCTAATTCCTAAATTAATTACTTAATTAATCAATTCTTAATTCTTAATTAAATTTCTTAATTAAATTTCTTAATTACTTAACTCATAATCATTAATTAACTTTAATTAGCTAATTTAAAATTTCTTAATTACCATTTTTTTAAAACACTTAATGATTAATACAAATCTTAATTACAAATTGACAAATCTTAAATTACTTAGTTGATTACAATTATAAGCTAATTTACATTCTTAATTGACTCAAAATATAAATTAATTATTTATCTTACATCTCAAATCTTCTTTAATAACTTTAAATAACTTAGTTATTAACCTAAAAGCTTCAATGTTAAATAAAATTTGTACAACATTATTTACTTCATTAATACAAAATTTGTTTAACATCATTAACATAAAATTTTATTTAGGCTTAACCCCTTGAAATCAAACCCGAGAAAATTATCAGGTTACTTGGGTTACAACCCGAGATTTCACCCCATTCCCTCGAGTTCCTCCTTCTTTCCCGTTTCCGCTTCCATTTCTCTTTTCTTTTTTTCAAACTTTAAAAAAAACTGGGTTCAGGCTTGAGAACACACGATACGACCCGAGGCAACCCAACATTTTCTCGAGTATCAACTCGAGAACGCGAAGCTTCAGAACACCAACCCGTGCACGCAATCAACTGTGCACGTACACCGGCGATCGGCTCTTTTCCGACCACCGACGACATCCCTGACACATCATCGATCGCCAACACTCCTAACTCCGACCACCCAAACATCTAAACAAATCCAAAATCGAAATCGAGGGAATCTCGATCAGCCTAGAATCGAACCACCTCAGAAAAGCTCCTCTCCACGGCAACTCTGGCCACCAAAGTCGCTACCACCCCGTCTACACTTCCACTAGCAACCTCCATTGCGTTTCCCAACGGTCCCGCGAAGCTCGATTCACCAGAGAAGGATCATAGACCCATTTACCTAGCTCAACAAAATTAGGTTTAAAAACCTAAATCGCTTCGCCGCCGTCTCCACGATGATCTGGCAACCCATTGGCGGTTTTTTTCTAGACTCGCCGTACTCACCTCCACCTCCACACGAAACCCCGACCACCGAAAACCCTCCGACCATCTAAAATTGGTCGAAACTCATTTTTCCTTCAATTGAGAACTGCTCTTAGAATACTCAATGAAAAAATCATAATTTTTGTTTTAAAAATCCTATTTTCAAATGATAATTCATGTTATATACTTGAATCAATGATTCATCATATTCGAATTTAACATATGTTTGAATTTTGTTCTGTAAAACTAAATTTTCAGAGACAATTCTACACTATTGAGCTTAAAACAATTTTAGATCATAATCTATGCTTAATCACACTTATTTGTTTTTAAATCCTATGCCTGATAATGATTAGATAAAAAGAAATTGAATTTACTCATGGGTTTCTACCCTGTAACTCAGAAAAACAGAGAAGAACAATGAAATACTCAGCACAGTCAATTATGTGTATATATATAGAGCTTCATACTTAAAGTATATATATATAATACAATATATCTATGCAACAATTTAATGATTCTTAAGTATTTACAAAATTCGTTTACTCACCTGAAAAACTTTGAACAGAGAGCAGCTTTTGGTTTTGAACAAAGAACACAACCTATTTTGAAAAGCTATCGGCCTGGATTTTTAATCTCCTTGATTGCTTAAGTTGAATTGTTTATTTAAGTTTTAGTTGTAGGATTTAAATGTTTTTCTTATTTCCTAGTATGCTAGTTTTGGTGAACGAATTAGAAAACATGAGATTGATAAATATAAAGAACAAGTATATAGAGGTAAGTATTACTGGTACAAGATTTTTATTAGTTTGGTCAGATATTTTTTTTCATATGGAGGCTGATATGATTTTGTTCTTGTGCTAGAGATGATGGCATTTAATGATTTGGTCCCTTTTCAAGTTTACACATTCTATTTTTTTTATTTAGTACATCTTGTATATATTTTATTTTCCTCTTTTGTCTTACTTCATTGTATAACTACATGTATTACTCTAGTGTATATATATATACAATTCTAGAATTACCTTAAGTTCATTTCATATTTTTACATAACCATTTATTTATTTGAGATATTTATTTAACATCAATACTTATTTTATTTCTTTTTCTAACATAAACTATCAACTCTTAATTTATATCCATATAATTTATACTTATGTATATATATTTATACTTATGTTTATATATTAATAAGATTTATTTTATTTAAACATTATTACCTAGATTACATCATAAATATATATTTAGATCAAATGTAAATAAGTAGAGCTTACTCGATTTAAATGTGAATAAGATGGATTTTACTTTTAAATATTTTTGAAGGACTTATGTTAAATTTTCAAACTATAGTTTTATTCCAAAATACACATATATATATAAATAAATGGCAAATGTCCAAAAACCTTATTTGTTGTTAAAATGATAAGTTTGTATTTTACTTAATCAGATTAAATACTTATTAAAATAATATTGCCAAAATCCTGGGTCGTCACAATTTTGAAATTTGAATGTTAGTCCGTCACATACATAATTATGTGTTAACCTGACTACCGTTAACGTTCATACGTTCAAGAGTCGTTGTTAGTTTCCTTGCATCGAATTCTGTATCGATCCTCTCCTGAATCGACGTGAAATTCGAGTTGTAACGACGTTTGATGGTCGTTTTGCAGTATCTTTTCATATCGATCCTCTCCTAGATCGACGTGAAAAGTTAAAAAGTTGTTCTTGCATCGACGGTGATCGATATGAATTTGGCTGGTGGTTCATTGTCGTTCATATCGATGGATACGAGTCTATTTAGGCTTTACGTTAGTAGATACGAACAGGGCAGCTCGTATCGATGGACGTGAATCTACATGGATATCAAGTTAATGGATACGAAGTCGTCACTTCATATTGGTGCATCCTTGATGGTTTCGAACGGTTCGTGTAAGCCCTAGCCTTGCACTCCAGATTGACCGATAGATGGATACGAATGACCGTTGCTCTAGATAAAGGGCGCATGGATGTGAACTGCTCTCTTTGCATCGATGGGGAGGATACTTGTTTTAACTGGTCAAAGCAATAGGGAGTCGAATTGTCATTTCCCTTCATCTCTCGTGATCATATAAAAGCTTTTTTGTACTTAGAAAAATTCACTTGCTCTCATTTGTCTGCTTTAGCTTTCGTATCGTTCAAAAACTTGAGAAAAGAAAACCGTTCTTGCTTTCGAATCGAACAACACTTTAGTCCCTTGCCTCGATACTCTAATTAGGTAACTAATTAATTAATTCATATCAAAAACGAAGAGACTCAAGTTCGAATGCTAATCCGTTCATGTCCATGGTCAATCTTTGGTGACATTGATGCCGTGGTTGGATGGAGCAAGGCCGGATTTCGATGGAGGGCGGTAATGGCTCTCATGTCCATTGGGGAAGAAGGATTGAGGAGGGATACGAAGAATGACTCGGCCCTGCTTTCGTATCGATGATGGAGGAAGGATGAGTCGTATCGATTCGGCATGAGAGTCGTTCGAATCGATCTGGGTGATAGGGCTTCGTAACGACGAAGTGGGGCTCTTCAAATCGTGTGATGATAGGGTTTCGTATCGACTCGAGATGATCGATACAAAGGCTTTGAACTTGTTGGTCGATACGAAGAGGCCGCACTTGATCGATACGAAATCCAGTGTTTTTGATCGATACGAAGTACACGCCAGGAGATCGATACGAAGGCACCTTTGCCAATCGATATGAATTCGTATCTTGATGGATACGAATAGCAATCTTGACCGATACGAAACAGAGTTTTCTGGTGGTCGATTCAAGTTGAAATTTGACGAATTAGATACTCCTTGAACGCTTGACCATATGATTCCGACGAGCTTATGCTCTGTATAATTTGACTTAACCATTTCATCGCATATTTTACTGCCTTTTGAAGCTCGTCGATGGAACTTGCAGCTTGACAAAATTTAAATAACGATTAGAACTTGGATCAATCTCCAAAGTCTGGATGCTACGATTGTGACGGTCAGCGATGACGGTCATTCCGATCAGATTTCGAAGTCTCGTTGTTCGAACACCTTCTATATCTTGCAGTATTTTATTAATTATACACAGCATTGCACAACACACTCATGCACTTCACTTTGGGGCACACACGGGCTTATTTTCACCTAATGATGGTTTTTGATGAGTTGATTAGTTATGGAACCCGGGAGTTCACAACAACAGGAGGTTCAGAGTCCACCTCCTTTGATAATAGGCAAGCCGGTCATTACGGCCGAAGTCATAAGTCCAGCTTCGGACGAGCTACCAGGAGCAATCTTTATTGAGAATCCACAAGATTCTATACCATCTAACGTCTCCGAAGATATGTTAGGGAGAATCTGCTTAAGACACGGGCTATCGCAAAATGACGTTCTGCTACCAGGGCCGAACGACAGGCCACATACTCCCCCGGAAGGGTACACTGCTTTTAACAGACATTCGTGTACAGTTGGAACACTTCTTCCATTTAACCAATATATTCGAGAAGTATTAGCTTACTTAGGGATTGCTCCGTCACAGTTGCATCCGAATGGATACGTGTTGTTGAATAGCTTATTCTTTGTTTTTATGGAGCATCTCTTACGGCCCCTGACTCCGGAGGAAGTCGAATTCTTGTTCAATGTCAAGTGTCGGGGAGATAATCCCTCGTTCACATTCTTAGAGGTGGTCAGGAATTGCCAAGTGGTGATTGGGGTTTGGACTAGGTTGAGTTGTTTCAAGACCGAGTGGTTCTATGTTCGATGCCCGCCTGGGTTCGCTAGATAATGGCTAGTCAGACGTAAGTGCCACAATTTTTCTGGTGGCCAATGAGGTAGTTGTAATTGACGTTGAGTCTAAGATTTTCTTTCCTTTACGGCCGTAATTTCACGACCCGAAGGTGCCCGATTTAAAGAAATAGTGTGAATTCTTCAAGAGGTGCCTGGTGAGATTAGAGATATCGACTCGGTACTTACAGATGAAAATTTGAGGCCCGTTGGGCTGATTGATAGAGACTAGAGCATAAGGCCTGAAGGATCTCTTAGGGCAACTCCGACAAGACGGGCTGGGCGTAAGGCGTCCGAGATTGTAATTGCTGAGCAGGGTGTTGAAGAGGATACGCCCACCGAAGATGAACCTGTAGCCGGGCCCTCAGATAGCTTTTGACATTCAGAGGAAAAGAGAAAAGGCAAGGCGGTTGCTCATAAGCTTCACAAGTCTTCAAGATGGAAATCTGTGGTCATGTCTCTGCCAGCCACCGGTGTTATAATGTCGGAGGCTCCTCCCCCACATGTGGAGAATCCTTTCGAAGGACTTGCAGACATTCCATGTGATAACCCGGATTTTTTTTGAACATCTGATAATTGGATTAATTAATTGATTTTTACTATTGAGATACTGATTTATAGATTGAACAAATAGATCTGATAATAGATATTTATATCTATATATATTTAGGTTGATTTTAAATTGAAATTTAATTTGAATTGGAAATTCAAAAGATAAACACCTTAAAATATATTGGATTTAAAAGTAATATATATATGACTTTTATTAGAATATAATTAGTTTTATATTTATTTTCTTTATAATTAGTTTTTGAAAAATATTAAATTTAAAACAAAGCTTCAAATCACAATATATATACATATTTACATAATTAACAAAGCATAAATACTTAGTAAGATAAGGATATAAACATAATATTGCTTTATTTTAACATGTGTAAGCTAAATGGATTTGCAAATTACACTTGTCTAAATTAAAAATAACAAGTGGCACAATATTTTTCATTTAAGATTTAATTTATATAATGTATGTTTAGTAAGAAACCTGTTTTCTTCATTTTTCAATTGAACTTTTCTCAAACCAGAAACTAAAAATATACCAACCTGAGAAACCAAAAATTCAAACTAAAATAAAAACCTGAAACCAAATCAAATCTGCAATCAAATGAAACCTGGAAAGTAAATGCAACAGCTTGATTTCAGCCTTCAACCTGAGATCAAATGGAATGCAACAACAACTTCACTGATTCAAACAATAATAGGATTTCAAATTTAAAGACAAGTTACAGATCAAAACAAAGTTCCAGGAAAACAATTTGAACAGAGCCTGTTCTCTGCTTTTAAAAAAAAAGGTGAGTAAGCTTTTCTTTAATAAGCCTAAAATTGTCTGATGATCTGATGCATGTAATAGTCCTTGAATTTATGATGTGATATATGTATTGCATGTTTGTTTAGATAGGATTGCCTGTATATATGGTTGTTAATATTAGTGTGCATGTCTGCAGAGCTCTATTCCAGTTTCACAAGTTTAAATATAATCAAAAATCAATACTTCTTTCTCTGATCCATTTTAGGCTTCAAGTTCTAAACCAACTATGTTCATATAATCAAATTCTAACTTCTAAAAATAGTTTTAAGATGAATTTGAAGATGGTTTTTACTGGGAAGAAAATTTACAGTGAAACTTAAATAAATGTCAAAACTTGAGCATCATAGATTCTTGATTTACTTATATAAAATGTTTTACTTTTGGAAATAATGAATTTTAAAAGAAAAATCACATTTTTTAGTTGAGTAAATCACGAGAATTTCAAGGTTGAACGAAAAATGGTTTCTTGGCAAATTCTGACGATCGGCGAGGTTGGGTAAGTCATGGTCATGGCTGAAGGAAGGTGGAGGCAGGGGGAACTCAGGAAAAATGCTCGAAGCATTTATAGTTGATCGTGGTGGCTGAAAGACGATGAAGTAGGGTTTGGAGGCTGTTTTTGGTCGAGGATGTTGTCAGGTCGATTTCTTCGTCAGTAGTGATTTGAGGTGGACCGGACCAAAGGGAAACGAGACTAGGGTTCGTGGCGAAGCTTCGGGCGGAGACTCGTAATATCTGGTGGTCTAGATCATCGGAGCGAGGTGATTTCATCTATGGTCTGTGTTCCTAGAGGTGATAGCATAGTTCAATTTTGATTTCGTAATCGTTTAGATGATCTGGTTGTTTATGGTGACTGAGGGGAGGAACGGCGACTTGGTGGTGGTCGGAGACTTGATCGAAGGTGATCAGAATTCCTGTACACGTGCACGCGTGTGTGTTTGTGTCTGGGAGATGTTGTTGTTTGGGGAAGAATGATATTGTCTCGGGTATATACTCGAAGAAGATGGTAGTTCGACTCGAAGGAAGGAATAGTGCGTGAGTGACTCGGGTTTTACTCGAGTACTTTGGCTTTGAACCCGGGTTTGTATTAAAATTGAATTAACCAGATTATTAAAGGTTAAAAACAAAAGTATTATCAAGTTTTAAAGTTATTAAAGTAACTAAGTTATCGAGGAAACATTATCAAGTTTTCAAAATAAAGTATTAACAAGTTTAAACAAGTTTTCAAATATTTTAAATGTTAAAATTAAATGTTTAAATTATTTTGTTTGTAAGTTTTTAATTATATAATTGATTTCTAAATGTTTTCTAAAGAAGATTAAATGATGTAATTAAGTATTCAATTTAATGAGATTTAAATAAGTAATTAATTAAGATAAAGAAATTATCTTAAATTTATCAAGGTTGTGATTAATTAGGGATAATTAATAAAATTTATTAAAAGATAATTACTTAATGAATTAATAAGGGTAAATACTAAATGAAGGTAATTTAGGGATAGTTAATGAATGTAATTAATGTGATGATCATTAACTAGTGATTAAGAGATAATTAATTTAAGTGATTAATTGAATGATAATTATTTAATGTGATTAATTAAGGTTAATTAATGAATATGTTTAATTAAAGATTGTTTGTTAAATGTAATTAATTAAGGAAATAATTAATTAGTGAAAGTAATTAGGGGATCATTAATTAATGTAATTAATAAGTGTAATTAAGGGTAAATTAATATGAATGGTTAAAGGATAACTAATTCATGTAATTAATTAAAGGCTAATTACTTAATGTAATTAAGGAATAATTAATTTAGGATAATTAATTAAGATGAATAATTAAAGGATGATTAATTAATTGGTTTGTAATTAATTAATGTTAAGTAAGCATGATTTAAAAGAAATTAAAGTTAATTTAATTTATGTGGAGATTAAGTTAAATTAATTAGGAATTATACATCTAATTAATCTTGCTTATGAATGATTGAATAATATTGAATGCCTTGGATTATTTGATATATCTGATATGTGATTTTGATGCTCTATGATACGAGATGCTTTGGATAAATTGTGATAATGTAAGTTATCTATCTGTGATAGAATTGCTATATGAATATGATATCCTGAATTTAAATTAAATTGTTTAACTTAAACATCTTGGCTTAAAAAGGATGACATTTGAATTCGAAGAGACCGGGATCGGATATCAGCAATATCCAAAACCACTTCGATTTGAAATCTTCTTTAATTCTTTATAGATTGATATGTGAAATCAATGGGCTGGATTTGGATAATATGGACCATTTAAACTAAGTTGGATACTTAGATATTGTTTTATGAAAGTAAGTGATGACTATATAAGTTGTTTACGTGTAGTAAGTACGAGTTACCCCGGGTTTTAAATAAGTTCTATGGATTGAAATTTCATGTTAGATGAGTTTACTCACGCTGGTTTCCAGCCTGACCCGGTGTTACTTTGATGTAATGCTCGGGTCAGACCGAGTATTACAGATTTCCAGGTAAGGACGTTCTGGAGCTCAGGAGGCGAGCTGGATGGCAGGAACGTATGGAGTGTATTCCGCTGTGTATTTGAGAGCTTATTGATAGTAGTCTGGGACAGGTGGATAACTGTCTAGTCTATTTGTAAATGGTTGTAACTCTGATGTATTGAATGTAAATTAACAAATACAGTTTTCTTTTTATAACTGATATTATTATTTGATATTGTATTTTGATCCGCTGCGAATGTGAGAATCTGTGTCTTGTTCTGTTTCTTTCTTCTATCTCTTTTCTTTTCCCCTAACTATCTGGAATTTTCGGGTTCGAAAATTCCGGGTCGTTACATTCCAATTCCACACTATGGGTTGCTTCAACAAGATACCGGGTTGGAAGGGCTACAGAGCGCCTTAGATCTAGGCGAGTCGATTCTTTCGAGTATGGCCAACATTCCGGTTGGTCGGGGGGTTTGCACATGCATACACACACTTCACGGCACTGCATAATTTCTAATCATAAGCAATTCATTTTTGGGAAATACCAACTCTGTTTTCCTTTCCATTTTACAGGAATGATGTCAAATCGAGGATCTATGCTTGACAGCCTCTGTTCTGCACGTCATTCCTCGAGTTCATATTATGAGTCTCGCAGACGCGAGGCCAGTAGAGACCGCGATCGTGGCTACTCTAGTCAAGAGAGGGAGCGCTATGAGAGGGAGAAAGAGTATAGGCACCGCTCCCGGTCATGCTCTCCACCACCTAGAGTTCCCACACAGCCTTCTGGCTCTAGCAAACAAACCTATGAATCTTCATGTCAAATACCACCTTCTCAAGCACCAAGGCCTGACCCACAGCGTCGGAGGACCGAAACCGAAATCTCTGTCGGTACCGAACAAGCTACCACGGAGCCCACCGGGGAAGGAGCGATTAGAATTGCTAAGCTGAAAAAAGATTTTCCAAACATTTGTTATGACGGCTTCGTCTTTCCCCCGCACTTAAAGCGAATTCCTGTCGAGGCAGAACAAACAATGCACGACTATATTCATGATGTCTATGGCCAATACCGGGAATGGATGAAGGCCGCGGACAAAGTATCAGCGGTGGCTTTTGAGCGGGCGAAGAAAATCGAAAAATTAGGGACCGATCTTGCTCAGAAGGACCGCATAATCCAGGTGCTTAACGATGAGAATGAGTCCGCAAGAAATTCAGAGATAGAGGCCAATAAAAGGGCTGATGAGGCAACTCGGCGGATGGAAGAGATGAGGCGGACACACTTAGCCCTGGTTGAGGAGATGGGACTTCGGACCACCACATTCATGGCCGAGAGAGACGGGGCTTTTAAATAGCTTAAAGCCAAATTTGCTGAAATCCTCAAAGAGAAAGACGATGCAAACAAAGCCGCCCAGGAAGCATGTGAACAGGCTGTGGTGCTTAGGGATGAAAGGGATGTGGCAACACTCAAAGTTCGGGAAGCCGAAGCCAGGGTTGAGAATGAAGTGAAAGCGGTGGAGACCAGGTTGGAAGTTGACATCGAAGATCTTCTTATCACATATAACGCCAACGTCTTGAAGCATCGAAATCTAGCTTGGCTCGAGAACTATCCATCACACCTATACAACGCTTGGTGCCGCTTTGTGACGACCGCCCATGACCCCCGCACTGAATCTAGAGATAGTGCGCTGTAAAGCGTGCCAGGCAGCCATGGACGGTTGTCAGGGTAAATTAAAACAGCAGAATCTATCGTATAACTCACAGCGCATGGATAAAATACAATAGAACATATATATAGTGAAGCTTCACAGAATGGAATGTCATCATATAAACTTCATAATAGTTGAATACAAACATCTGAATAGTCAATACATCAAGCCTCACTACATATCACTCAGAGAATTATACAAGCAGCGGAACATCCAGTACATATAGTAAGAAAATAATATGCAAGCCTCCAGCTCGTCTTCGTCATCAGCATCGTCGGAAACTAAGAACAACACCTGTCACCTGCTACCTAGTCTGCCCGTCCCAAAATGGACGAACAACTCAGGGCAATAAGAGTTAAAACATAAATCCTTGAGTCAGACAACAGTCTTAGTGAGCGGTAAATTAACTAACAACATACCAAAAGAGCATAAAGGAAAAAGGAATAGGAATCCAACCCTCCCACTCCACCTCTTTCTACAGTGATAGCCCCCGGACACACACTAAGCAGAAACAAACATAGCAAAGCAAACATTTAAAGTAAAGCAATTATCACTCGAGTCAAGGGCGATGTTTTCCAAGTATAAACCTCCAAAGCCTAAACCAAGATCAGATAAGCACCCAGAAAATACCGCTCTTAAGACCGAATGACGATACAACCAAACATCCATGACTCTGGCTATCACTGTTATCATTGCTTCGATATCACCGTTAATTGAATGACCGGCACATTCTTTCAGCCGTCCGTCAAGGGCTAATGGAAACCCCGGTTCTAGACATAACTCTGCACGTCGTCGAAACCCGTGCCTAGGACTATCGAATCTTCCCAGAGTACTTGACTACCAATCAGTAGTCTTTAGGGACTATCGAATCTACCTAGCATACTCTTGCTTTGAGCATGCTAGAACCTTCAACAACGATGAAATCTCAGCCTTCTAGTCATCCTCCTTGACGACTATTTCCATACTAGCTCAAGCGCCTCTCGAGCAAACCATTATCCTCAAACTCGAACCATTTCACCGAGTTATCAACATGCTTGGAATGATCCCGTCTGGATTAGACCAAGACTATCTCATATCATGCCTCGCTTCATCACATCCTAGCAAAGCCTCATCTTAACATCATCATCATCAAATCTATCCATATGAGCTTCATCATCCGCTACATATGCCACGAGCAGCTTTCCCAATTCAAGAGCCTTTCCCTTAGCTTTTGAATCATCTTCGACCATATTGTCTAAATCAAATCATCAATCAACTAATTCATAACAATCAATCAAGTCAATCATTAATCCAAGTAATCAAACATTCAAACATGATCTAATAAACAATTATAACAATAATGGCAATCTTGTAAATAAAGGGTCGAAATCTAACAAGCATGAAACACGAGTAATATCTCTATAACTTGATGAATGAACTTGCATAGGTTAATCATGTAGTAAAATGGATGTCAAATCATCATGAACAATAGATCTATACTTAGGTTTAAGAAAAATGCATGGGAATCACTACTTTAACACCAAATAAAGCCAACGATCCGATATACTCCTTTAGATCCGTGTGAGAGATAATCACCACTCACCAAATCACCTAAACACCTCAAAAGCAACACACTTCAGATCTGGACAGCGAAGAATCTAACTCGATCTATCACAAACCCGCTTCAAACGATGAAATCTCTCTTTGATGGATGTAGATCTTCAATCTAAGCTCTTGAATCTTCAATTCGATCTTCGATTTGGATGGAAGGAAGCACAAGATTAAAGTGGAGAAAAGAAGTGAAGAAGTGTAGAACTCGAGCTCTCAAAATGGCAGCACTTCGTCGCTTCAAAATCTGGATCCCAAAAATGAAGAAATAGACGTGTATTTATAGGAAGTTTTCCTAGGTAGTCCGCCTCCTTAGGTCGTCCATGACCTAACAACCCCAACCTACGACCTAACAGATCTGCGCATCCACGACCTACGACCTAACGGCTTAGTAGATCTTCCGACCTAGCGACTTAACGCATATACGCATCCACGCGACCTATGACCTAACAAAGATGCTGCTTAGCGACCTAACACAGATCGCGACCTAACACACCTGCGACCAAACACACACGCGACCTAACTGCTATACAGAAGCTCACGACCTAACTAACTTAGGTCGCTTACGACCTAACTCAACACAGAAGCTCACGACCTAACTAACTTAGCTAGGATACGACTTAACATCCACGCGACCTAACGACTCAACCCACCTATCTTCTTAACTCGCTAACCCTTAGGTCGCTAACTACTAGGTCGTTGCCGCTAACTTCTTAGGTCGCTAACTACTAGGTCGCTAACTACTAGGTCGCTAACTACTATAGGTCGCTCCAACCTGTAGGTTGCTAACTCTTAAGTCGTCCACTACCTTAGGTCGCCAACTTCCTATAGGTCGCTCCAATCGACCTAACCTACCCCACGACCTAAGCTACCATACGACTTATCTCCTATATGACCTATCCCAAAATCCTTAGGTCACCAACTTCCTTAGGTCGCTCCACTTTCTTAGGTCGTCTACTCCGACCTAACTACTATACGACCTAGGACTTAGACTATGGACGACTTATCAACAATGCGACCTAATGATAACTGTTTTACGATGTTTCGATCCGTAAAAATACGGGTCGTTACATTCTCTCCTCCTTAGGAATTTCGCCCCCGAAATTCCAAACAAACAAGAGCAATCAAAGACTATTCTGCACGCCTACCATCCATAGCAATCAACAAACCATGCATCCAATTCTAGCTTAGCATGCAGAATTCTAAAACTAGAACAAGTTACAATATCGTGAGATGACACGACACCTTATGGCCATACCTCGAAGAGTTCAGGATGAGCTGCCTTCATCCTCTCTTCCACCTCCCATGTACAGTCGTTATCATCATCACTCCATTGTACCTTGAGCAACCTAACTACCTTCCTCCTAAGCTGTTTCGTGTCAGTTTCCACAACACGAAGCGGCTTACGAGGTCTCTTATCGACTGGATCAATCTCAAAATCTTCACAGCTATCGGCAGAAACCACTGTATTCGAGTCGTGCACATACTTCCGTAGGTATGATACATGAAAAACATTGTGCACACTCGACATCTTTTCTGGTAACTCCAATTTATAGGCGAGCTTTCCAATTCGCTCGATAATCGGGAATGGTCCAACAAATCTCGGAGTCAATTTCCCTTTCTTCCCGAATCGAATAACATTCTTCAGTGGAGAAATCTTCACAAAAACCATATCACCTACGTCGAATTCCAAATCCTTACGACGCTTATCGGCATAACTTTTATGTCGGTCTTGGGCTGCCTTCATTCGTTGCCGAATGATCTCTATGCAATCCGAGGTCTGTCGAATCATCTCTGGCCCAAGTATCAGCTTTTCTCCTGTTTCTAACCAACATGTCGGAGAATTACACGGTCTTCCATACAATGCTTCATACGGTGCCATACCAATGCTGGACTGGTAACTGTTATTATACGAAAATTCCACCAAATGAAGGTGATCTTCCCATGATCCTCCGAAATCTAAAACACAAGCTCTAAGGAGATCTTCCAAAACTCAGTTGGCTCTCTCGTTCTGACCATCTGTTTGAGGGTGATAAGCTGTACTCAAACACAACTCGGTTCCCAAAACTTCTTGGAAGCTCTTCCAAAATCCACTAGTGAACAATGGGTCTCGATCGCTCACTATACTCTTCGAAATACATGGAAACAAACTATCCACTTAACATACAGCTCAGCCAACTTTGATGCAGTCCTAGTCGATCGAACATGAATGAATCTTGCACTCTTAGTCAAATGATCTACGATGACCCAAATCCCTTCATTTCCCGCTCTTGTTCTAGGTAACCCATCGATAAAATCCATCGATACTTGCTCCCACTTCCATGTAGGAACTTCTAATGGCTGAAGCAATCCACTTGGCTTCTTCTGTTCGGCTTTTACCAACTGGCAGTTCATACATTTGGAAATAAAATTTCCAACATCCTTCTTCATACCTTCCCAGTAATAGGTTCTCTTCATATCCCGATACATCTTGTTTCCATCTGGATGAATTGTCAACTTCGAGTGATGACTTTCCTTCAGAACTTCATTCCTCAATTCATCTATATCGGGAACAACTAGTCGTCCTTGCTTCCGAAGCCAACCCTCTCGATCGACCTCGAATCCTTTATCCTTTTCTGGGTCCAATCTAGATTCCAAATCATGGATAATCTTGACAAGCTTATCGTCTCGCTTTTGGCTCTCGCCAATTCTTTCCACAAGAGTCGGTCTTATCGATAAGTTTGCCAACATTTCAGGTTCCAATTCACATCTGGGCCTGAAGTCAAATCCAGCTAAATACTCGAGATTCTTCCATTCTTGAAACATGGCTCCCAATCCTGCATGTCTTCGACTTAACGCATCTGCCACTGCGTTACCCTTTCCCGGAGTATAGGCTATACCAAAATCATATGATGCCAAAAACTTTAGCCATCGTTGCTGCCGAAGATTCAAATCCTTTTGGGAGAAAAGATACTTCAACGACTTATGATCTGTAAACAACTCGAACCGAACTCCCAATAGATAATGTCTCCACATCTTCAGAGAAAATACAATCGCCGCTAACTCCAAATCATGAGTCGGATAATTCCTTTCATGCGGCTTCAGTTGTCGACTTGCATACGCAACAACTTTACCCTTCTGCATCAGCACTGCTCCAAGTCCAGTACCACATGCGTCGGTGTAAACCACCATCTCATCATTCCCACTTGGAATAGTCAAAATAGGAGCACTCGTCAATCGCTCTTTCAGGATTCCGAAAGCTTGCTCACACTTAGCATCCCATCTAAATACTTGGTTCTTTTTCGTCAATCCTGTTAATGGTGCAGCCACCTTGGAGAAGTCTTTGATAAATCGACGATAGTATCCTGCTAATCCAAGAAAACTTCTCACATCAGATGCATTCTTAGGTCTAACCCAATCCTGGATTGCTGCCACCTTAGCGGGATCAACCGCTATTCCACTCCCAGAGATAATATGGCCTAAGAACCTCACTTCACTCTTCCAGAAGTGACACTTCGAAAACTTAGCCTTCAGCTGATGTTTCCGTACCAAAACAATACGCAAATGTGTCTTGTGCTCTTCTTCAGTTCTGGAATAAATCAAAATATCATCCACGAACACTAGCACGAACTTGTTCAACTAATCTCTGAACACTCTATTCATAAGATCCACAAAATATGCTAGTGCATTAGTCAATCCAAATAGCATTACCAGCCACTCAAAGAAACCGGATGGTGTCCTAAAAGCAGTCTTCGGCACACTATCCTTAGCCACTCTTAACTGGTGAAATCCCGTTGCCAAATCCATCTGAGAAAACACCTTAGCTTCATGAAGCTGATCAAACAAGTCGTCTATTCTCGGCAATAGATACTTGTTCTTCTTAGTCACTTTATTCAGCTCACGATAATCCACACACAACCTCAGCGATCCATCCGCTTTGGTTACAAACACAACTAGTGCACCCCATTCGGACACACTACGCCGAATGAATCCTTTCTGTAAAAGAACATCAACCTGCACCTTCAACTCCTGCTGTTCCCTAGGCGCCATCCGCTTAAGAGGCATCACAACAGGTCTAGCTCCTTCAACTAGATCTATATGAAACTCGATCTCTCTATGCGGCGATAACCCTTTGACCTCGTCAAAGACATCCTCAAATCCATTAGCGATTGGCACTGATGACAGTCCATCCCGTGGAACAACCAGCGAATACATGAAGCTCATGAAGACGTCTTCCTCATGCTTACATCGTATCACAACCTTTCGCCCCTCCACATTCTCGACTGTCACCTCCAACCTCTCACAATCAACCTTTGCCGCATATTTCCTAAGCCAGTCCATACCCAAAATAATTCCGAACCCCGCAAAGTTCAGAACAAAACAATCACAAACAAAAGAGCAATCATGACTCGATACAATCAGACCACGGCATAGCATACACAAACAAGACGAACCCCCAACTGGATTAGTCACAACCAATGGCCTATCAACAATATCCGGCTCTAAACCCAACCGGCCTACAAGTTCATTACAAACAAACGAATGCGACGCCCCAGTATCAAACTACACTCTAACTGGAACACCACATATGGAAAGAGTACCTTGAACCACCGCACTCTTTCATTTCTCTTCAGCGGTAGAGGCTTTCGAAGATGATGGAACAGCCCCCAAAGCATAAGCTTGCACAATCTGCTTGTCCTTCCGCGATTCTGGACAATTCTTCTTAACATGCCCCGGCTTGTCACAGTTGTGGCACTTCACTGGCGCCTTCGGATTCTTGCAATCCCTGGAGAAATGGCCCTTCTGCTGACAATTGTAGCATGTCACTTTGCCCTTTGGCTTCTTCTGGCCATCCTTACCCTTTTGCTGCTGCTGCTTCCTCCTCTTGTTTCCACCCTGCTGTGGTCTAGACTCTTCCTTGGTCACAGCAACAACAGATCCCTCTGTAGGAAACAGATTCTCATGCTTGAGAGCCTTCTCCACAAGCTTCTAAAATGAATCGTCCAAATGATCCACCAATTGCCTCCCAAGATAACTGTCCAAGCCTGTCACAAACTTCTCGTTCTTCTGATAAGGAGATTCAATATACGACCGGGCATACTTGGACAAAGCTTCAAACTCAGAAACATACTCAAGAACTGGTCTTCCATTTTGCTTGAGCTCCACAAACTTCTTGAACAGAACAGACTTCTGGGCCGTAGAAATGAACTTAGCTTCAAATCTGACTTGGAATTGCTCCCAAGTAATTTCTTCCTCCGGAGTATCAATGGTGATAGAGTTCCACCAATCAAAAGCTCTCCCTTGAAGCTGTCTTGATGCTAACTTCCTCTTAGTTGCATCCTCGATTCCCAAATCACTAAAGATCCTTCTACAAGCATCTATCCACCTCTGGACTTCAATGGTTGATTCTGTCCCTAAGAAAACCTTTCCTCCAAGAGTAGTATAATCTTTACACAGCTTAGCAAAATCCACCGGTCTTGGAGTTTGAACTTGAACTCCAACATCTACTGATGGCCCCGGAGCTGGCATTCTTCTCATGATCGAGGTCATCATAGCCTCGAACATAGCAACATAATCAGCAGCCCCCTCAACAGCACAGCCTTCCCTAGCACCTGGTCTCCCTCTTCGACTCATTCTCAATATCTATAAAAAGGAATGATTAATACACCATGAGAAACAACTGCTTAAGGAATTCAAATCCTTCTAAGCTACTATATTATATATAGTAATCATCCATCAAAATACAATTACGTCTCTCATCCGTAGTTACGTCAGCGAGCGTTGGGTAAAATCGATTAACCAAAGCTCTGATACCAAATGTGACGACCGCCCATGACCCCCGCACTGAATCTAGAGATAGTGCGCTGTAAAGCGTGCCAGGCAGCCATGGACGGTTGTCAGGGTAAATTAAAACAGCAGAATCTATCGTATAACTCACAGCGCATGGATAAAATACAATAGAACATATATATAATGAAGCTTCACAGAATGGAATGTCATCATATAAACTTCATAATAGTTGAATACAAACATCTGAATAGTCAATACATCAAGCCTCACTACATATCACTCAGAGAATTATACAAGCAGCGGAACATCCAGTACATATAGTAAGAAAATAATATGCAAGCCTCCAGCTCGTCTTCGTCATCAGCATCGTCGGAAACTAAGAACAGCACCTGTCACCTGCTACCTAGTCTGCCCATCCCAAAATGGACGAATAGCCCAAGGCAATAAGAGTTAAAACATAAAGCCTTGAGTCAGACAACAGTCTTAGTGAGCGGTAAATTAACTAACAACATACCAAAAGAGCATAAAGGAAAAAGGAATAGGAATCCAACCCTCCCACTCCACCTCTTTCTACAGTGATAGCCCCCGGACACACACTAAGCAGAAACAAACATAGCAAAGCAAACATTTAAAGTAAAGCAATTATCACTCGAGTCAAGGGCGATGTTTTCCAAGTACAAACCCCCAAGGCCTAAACCAAGATCAGATAAGCACCCAGAAAATACCGCTCGTGAGACCGAATGACGATACAACCAAACATCCATGACTCTGGCTATCACTGTTATCATTGCTTCGATATCACCATTAATTGAATGACCGGCACATTCTTTTAGCCGTCCGTCAAGGGCTAATGGAAACCCCGGTTCTAGACATAACTCTGCACGTCGTCGAAACCCGTGCCTAGGACTATCGAATCTGCCTAGAGTACTTGACTACCAATCAGTAGTCTTTAGGGACTATTGAATCTGCCCAGCGTACTCTTGCTTTGAGCATGCTAGAACCTTCAACAATGATGAAATCTCAGCCTTCTAGTCATCCTCCTCGACGACTATTTCCATACTAGCTCAAGCGCCTCTC
Source organism: Allium fistulosum (assembly GCA_030737815.1). Lineage (NCBI taxonomy): Eukaryota > Viridiplantae > Streptophyta > Magnoliopsida > Asparagales > Amaryllidaceae > Allium > Allium fistulosum. Next base: position 743,601,004 of record CM060907.1, read on the forward strand.
GAGCAAACCATTATCCTCAAACTCGAACCATTTCACCGAGTTATCAACATGCTTGGAATGATCCCGTCTGGAATAGACCAAGACTATCTCATATCATGCCTCGCTTCATCACATCCTAGCAAAGCCTCATCTTAACATCATCATCATCAAATCTATCCATATGAGCTTCATCATCCGCTACATATGCCACGAGCAGCTTTCCCAATTCAAGAGCCTTTCCCTTAGCTTTTGAATCATCTTCGACCATATTGTCTAAATCAAATCATCAATCAACTAATTCATAACAATCAATCAAGTCAATCATTAATCCAAGTAATCAAACATTCAAACATGATCTAATAAACAATTATAACAATAATGGCAATCTTGTAAATAAAGGGTCGAAATCTAACAAGCATGAAACATGAGTAATATCTCTATAACTTGATGAATGAACTTGCATAGGTTAATCATGTAGTAAAATGGATGTCAAATCATCATGAACAATAGATCTATACTTAGGTTTAATAAAAATGCATGGGAATCACTACTTTAACACCAAATCAAGCCAATGATCCGATATACTCCTTTGGATCCATGTGAGAGATAATCACCACTCACCAAATCACCTAAACACCTCAAAAGCAACACACTTCAGATCTGGACAGCAAAGAATCTAACTCGATCTATCACAAACCCGCTTCAAACGATGAAATCTCTCTTTGATGAATGTAGATCTTCAATCTAAGCTCTTGAATCTTCAATTCGATCTTCGATTTGGATGGAAGGAAGCACAAGATTAAAGTGGAGAAAAGAAGTGTAGAACTCGAGCTCTCAAAATGGCAGCACTTCATCACTTCAAAATCCGGATCCCAAAAATGAAGAAATGGACGTGTATTTATAGGCAGTTTTCCTAGGTCGTCCGCCTCCTTAGGTCGTCCACGACCTAACAACCCCAACCTACGACCTAACAGATCTGCGCATCCACGACCTACGACCTAACGGCTTAGCAGATCTTCCGACCTAGCGACTTAACGCATATGCGCATCCACGCGACCTATGACCTAACAAAGATGTTGCTTAGCGACCTAACACAGATCGCAACCTAACACACCTGCGACCTAACACACACGCGACCTAACTGCTATACAGAAGCTCACGACCTAACTAACTTAGGTCGCTTACGACCTAACTCAACACAGAAGCTCACGACCTAACTAACTTAGCTAGGATACGACTTAACATCCATGCGACCTAACGACTCAACCCACCTATCTCCTTAACTCGCTAACCCTTAGGTCGCTAACTACTAGGTCGCTAACTACTAGGTCGCTAACTACTATAGGTCGCTCCAACCTGTAGGTTGCTAACTCTTAAGTCGTCCACTACCTTAGGTCGCCAACTTCCTATAGGTCGCTCCAATCGACCTAACCTACCCCACGACCTAAGCTACCATACGACTTATCTCCTATACGACCTATCCCAAAATCCTTAGGTCGCCAACTTCCTTAGGTCGCTCTACTTTCTTAGGTCGTCTACTCCGACCTAACTACTATATGACCTAGGACTTAGACTATGGACGACTTATCAACAATGCGACCTAATGATAACTGTTTTACGATGTTTCGATCCGTAAAAATACGGGTCGTTACACGCTTGGTGGAAGATTAAAAAGTAGAGCACCAGGCTGAATCTATCGATGAATTTGAATTGGAGAATCGGGTGCTGAATGAGGATGAAAGAAGAGTTCTCCACGACATCGCTATCACATTCGAGAAGGAGAAGCTCGGTACTCGACACTCGGATGTTGGAGAGGGTTCTGGCGTTAAGCATCATGATGCGAGTTCTGAAATTCCTATACCAGCCCAGCCTGAATCCACTCCTGCGCTTGATCCTTTATCTATGCCCGCATACAATCCTGATCAACCACAGTTATCTCCAGCTCGTGAGCAGGTCACTGAAGCTGTTCCGGCTCCACCCGCAAGCCATTCCGAGGAAGGTATTCTGAACAACTCTCGCACCTACTCGAAGTAAGGAACTTTGTTCAAAGTAGTTATTAACATCTTTTCTCTTATCTTTATGCAGCGATATGAGCTGCACCGGTCCTGCCCCTTGTAACTCAAGAGTCGCATCATGAGTAGGAGGCCCTTATAATAGAAGCGACCACCACAACGACCACTGCACCAACCGATGGAGCACAGGGTAGCACGTTTACTTTCGATGAGCGGATGATGGAGGATCTTCTTAGCCACCAAAGCGACCCTTTTGCCGATCTGCCATTTGTCATGAGTGGAGGTGCACCTGTGGTTAGCTCCTCAGGCCCAACAGGTAGCATCCCCACGGACGCTCAAACAATCCACGAAGAAGAGATGATAATTGAGATCAATGCTGTGATGGAAGCAGCCGCGCGGGCCAGCGGTGTTGGAGGTGGGATGGCGGGCTCTGGTCCAGCCCCTCTGCGAATGATTTCTCCGGGAGGCACGGTCGTCGACACCGATGTGCCTCCCCCGCCTTCCAACATTGATCTTATCCCTCCAACTCTGCCTTCGGAAAGTATTCCAATTCATGTGAGTTCGGAGGAAGAGGTTACCATAATTCCCCCGGTCGGAGACTAACCACCAAAAGGCAAAGGCTCGAAGAGGCATCCAAGTGGTGGCTCCAGTGGGTCAACGATGGGGAGGAAGAAGAAGAAAGTGAGAGAATAGGCATGTCTTTTTGCCTCATTTTTGGTAGACCAATAGGAATTTCTTTTTGCTTCTTGTAGGCCGTGTATAAATGCGGGTTCGGCCCCCCGCTAGTAGGATTTTTCGGAATAATTTTGTACTTATCTTTCTCTTCCAAAGAATAATTGAAATAAAATTCCATTTTGTCTTCAGCACAGTTTGTATTTGTTTGCTTAAGTATTTCAGCGTTCGAACTTTCATCCAATGTACATGTGAAATTCTAATCTTTGAATCAGACCTAAGTTTTATCATTAGCCCTGAAGCCACGGCTTCGGGTCACGATCAAACGTTAAGTCGAGTTCCAATACTGCACTGTCTCGATCAGTAGATGTACTTAAGCTTTTCCCCCAGTCCCGAGGACAAATTGAAAAGATTGGTCAGCAATCGCTTTTCACCTTTAATACATCGAGATCAACTTTGTTGAAACGAGGCTGAAACAAGACGAGTCCGGGTGGTCGAATCACACTCGCTCATCTATCGATGATCGCATCCACACTCTGAGGATTGTACTTGTATGCTGGCGATCGGTCACGCCTGCTTAAGGTTTGGAGATATGTTCACGCTCTGGGGACTTAAGTTATTTTATGGGCGGTCAGTCACACCCGTTTGATATTTAGAATTTCGTCCGCACTCTGGGGACTCAAATTGATTTGTGGATGGTCAGTCACACCCGATTTGTGTTTATACTCTGGCCCGCACTCCGATGACTCGAAGTTGTCTTACGGGTGGTCGTTTCACACCCGGTTTGTGTTTATACTCCAATCCACGCTCTGGGGACTCAGAGTTGTCTTACAGGTGGTCGTTTCGCACCCGGTTTGATGTTTATACTTCAGTTCACAATCTGGTAATTTGGAGTTGGTTAACAGACGGTCGATCACATCTGTTTTGAGTTACAAAATTTTGTTCGCACTCCGAGAATGATAGATCTATCAGGATCGTGGATGGTCGATTCACATCCACCTTGAGTTAACAAGCGAGGTCGTTAGGTGGACGGATCCATCCTCCTCAAAATTGGTTTAAGTATGGGTGAAGTCGTTAGGTGGACGGATCCACCCTCTTCGAGCTCGCATTTGTAAGTTTATACACCAGCTCGCACTCTGGGAGCCGGAGTTAGTTAGAGGATTGTCGTGTATCAATCCTTTTCTGACTCTAGTGTGATGGCTTGTCCTCGAGCTCGGGTTTCACTTAGCGAGTGACCGGTCATATCACAGTCACTCCCAATTTGAATAAATCCCACCGTAGGATGTAACTTAGCTCTCTGTGCATTGTGATGGCTGTATGACACATTTTAAAAATCACTGCTCTGGCTCGAAGAGATTGCATTTTAGTGCTGAAATAAGAAAATACGGAAAAGTCAGTTGCCTTATTACAAATTCAAATTTCGAAATGCATAAACAAATTGCAAAAGAAAAGCAGACTGAATGAATAAATAAATCTTGTTATGTGTAGTAGCGACGAAGACTCTCGCTGTTCCAAGCTCTCGGCAAAGTGAGACCATCAACGGTCGATAATTTAAATGTGTCATCTCCGAGTCTTCGTTTGATAACATATGGTTCTTCCCATGTTGGTTTCATATGTGAAGGAACCAGGTAAATTCTCTTAAGGACGAGATCACCGAGTTCAAAGGTTCGGGGTCAGACCTTGGCATTGTACAATCGGATGACTCAACTTCTGTATGCGGCTACCCTCAAATCAGCCTCTTCCCACTTCTCATCCAATAAATCCAGAGACTCGGCAAGTAATATAGCATTTGTCCTCGGATCATAATATGTCACATGATGAGAAGGTACTTCCAACTCGACTGGAATAACGGCTTCTGAACCGTAAGAAAGTGAAAATGGAGTGTGTCCGGTCGCAGACTTGTGGGTTGTTCGATAAGCCCATAGGGCCATGGGAAGTTCATCAATCCATTTGCCTCCTGCCTTTTCCAGTCATTTCTTTAGAATGGACTTTATAAATTTACTAACAGCTTCAACCTGTCCATTCGCTTGAGGGTGTGCAACTACAGAGAACTTCTTCTGGATGTGGAATCGTTGACAGAAATTCTTAAATTCAACACTGTCGAATTGGGCTCCGTTGTCAGTGATGATGGTATGTGGGAGACCAAATCGATGGATAATGTTGTGTACCACAAAGATGATCACCTTCTTCGTTGCGATAGTAGCAAGGGGCTCAGCTTCTGCCCATTTGGTGAAGTAATCAACTGCAACGATGGCGTACTTCGCGCCACCTTTAGCTAGAGGTAGAGAACCAATAATGTCGATGCCCCATAATGCGAACGGCCAGGGACAGACCATCTGAGTTATTTCGGTAGGCGGGGCTCTCGGAATCCGAGTATGTTTCTGACATCTGTCACATTTTCTGGCGTAATCCGATGCATCACGATTTACAGTCGGCCAATAATATCCATATCGGAGTACTTTTTTGGCAAGAGCTTGCCCCTCGGTGTGATCGCCACATTCTCCTTCATGCACATCATGTAGTACTGATCGATTTCATCGTGGGCGATACACCGGAGTAAAGGAACAGAGTACCCTCTTCTATACATGACTCCATTTTGAATAGTGAACCGCGAAGCCTTCCGAAGAACTTGTCTTTTTTCACTCCTATGCTCCGGCAAGATTCCATGCTCGAGATAGTTTCTAAATGGAGTCATCCATGACTCCTTATCGGGAGTGACCTCAAATACCCAGTCGGTATCCATTAGATCAATACTCGGAGAAGAAAATGTCTCAACGGGAATGAGTCCCATCTGTTGTGCTTCGCCGGTACTAGCTAACTTTGCCAAGGAATCTGCCTTTTAATTGTGTTCTCGGTGTATGCAATGGATGGCATAATAATCAAACTAATTCAATATTTCCTGGACCCAAGCGAGATAAGCGGCCAGCCTTCGGTCTTTGGCTTGGTACTCCCTCCGAACTTGGCACACGACCAATTGTGACTCGCCGTAAATCTCCACAACAACAACTCTTAAATCTCTGGCAAGCCTTAATCCAGCGAGCAGGGCTTCGTGTTCGGCCTCGTTGTTAGTTGTACGGAAATCTAACTTTAAAGCATAGCATATAGATCGGCCTTCAAGAGTTTCAAGTACAACCCCAGCACCCGAACAGCGGTCATTCGATGCACCATCAGTATGTAGCTTCCAGACATATTTGGGAGATTCGCTGGATTCGGGCAAGTCCTCCGGGATAGTGAATTCAGCGATGAAGTCTGCTAGGACTTGTCCTTTAATAGCTAACCTTGGTGTGTAAGTGATGTCGAACTGACTCAGCTCGATATTCCACTTTAGTAACCTACCAGACATCTCAGGCCGCATAAGGACTTATTGTAACGGCTGGTCATTGTATACAGTGATAGCATGAGCCTGGAAATACGGATGGAGCTTCCTCGAGGCGATGACAAGGCAATAAGCCAACTTTTCCCGCTTCGGATAATTTCTCTCTGCTCCGGTCAGTCGTTTGTTAGCAATATATCGGTCGTTGTAATCGGTCCTCCTCTCGAATTAAGGCGGCATTGATTGCGTTTTCTGACACCGCCAAGTAGATGTACAATCTCTCGTGATCAATAGGCTTTGACAGAATGGGTGATGTGGAAAGGTGTTAAACTAGTGCCCGAAATGCGCCTTCACATTCCATACTCCATTCAAAATTCTGTTTTCCTTTTCTGATCAGATCGAAGAAGGGAATGCATTTGTCAGTGGATTTTAAAATGAACCTGCTCAGTGCTGCTACTTTCTTGTTGAGGCTCTGGACTTGCTTCGTAGTTCTTGGAGTCTCAAGATTTCTGATTTCCCAAATCTTCTCGAGATTGGCTTCGATTACCCGGGATTTACGATGAATCCGAGGAATTTTCCAGATGCGACCCCAAAGTGACATTTCAACGGGTTGAGTTTCATTCTGTACTCTCGAAGGATGTTGAACATTGTTTCCAGGTCCTTGATATGATTGGTGGAGAATCGCGACTTTACAAGCATATCGTCCACATATACCTCCATGGTTTTTCCGATCTGGTTAGCGAACATTCGGTTGACAAGTCTCTGGTATGTTGCCTCGGCATTCTTAAGTTCGAACGGCATCACTTTATAATAGTAGAGTCCCAAATCGGTGACAAAGCTGGTATGCTCTTGATCAGGCGGATGCATCGGTATCTGATTATAGCTAGAATATGCATCCATGAAGGATAAAAGTTCATGTCCAGCCGTTGAGTCTACGAGATGATCGATCTGGGGAAGTGGAAAACTGTCTTTAGGGCAAGCTTTATTCAAATCTGAGTAATCAATGCAAGTTCTCCATTTCCCGTTAGGCTTTCTGACAAGTACAGGGTTGGACACCCATTTTGGATACAATGCATCTCGGATGAACCCGTTCGATCTGAGTTTATCCACCTCTTCCATAAGGGCGGCAGATCTCTCTGGATCCATACCACGCCTTTTTTGCTTGACCGGGACATGCTGCAGGTCAATGTTCAATGTGTGGCTTGCGACGTCCGGCGAGATCTCACACATGTCGGAGTGCGGCCAGGCAAACACATCGAGGTTTGCCTAGAGAAATTCAACCAATTCCTCTTTCATCTGTTGGCTTAGCTGAGATCCAATCTTTAGCATTCTAGAATCATCATCATTACCGATTGGAACATCGATCGTCAGCTCTACCGGAGAAGCCCGACTGCCTTTGACCTCGTCCTCACTTTCAGTATCTCTCGGGTCAAGATCTCTTGGGAATTGGTCGTGGTGCTCGGGCCTTGGCCCAGGCGTTAGCTATCAATTATCAGCAAAGTAGACGCAGAGAGATTCCTCTATGCCCTTTCCCTTCTCTTTTCGCTGCGCTTTCCGCAGCTCAACAACATAACAGGCTCGTCCAGCAGCCTGGTCCCCCTGAATGACTCCATTGTCGGTAGGGAATTTCAAAGTTAGACACCACGGGGCGATAGCAGCCCTGAACTCAGCTAGGGCCGGTCGGCCCAAGAAAGCATTGTATAATGAATTAATATCCAATACAATAAATTTCAATATCCGGACTCTCCGACACTCTCCAACTCCCAACTCCACTGGTAGCTTCACTATCCCAATGAGTATAGTTGCACTTCCATTGAAGCCATGAACACGAGATTGACAAGGATTCAAATCTTTTGCTTCCATTTTCATCTGATCATAAGCTTGGTTAAACAATATATTCACTGAACTTCCATTGTCCACTAAGATTCTCTTCATCCAAGCAGGACCTATTTGAGCTGAAATGACTAGTGGATCAATGGTTGGGGCCTCGATTCTGTCGGCATCCCTGTCTCGAAATACAATGTCGTCTGTCATTGTCTTCTGTTGTTTGCTCGGAGCCCCATCTTCCAAATTACTACAACATTCAAAGCTCGCATGCCTAATAGAGCTGGCATACGACTCCATTTCCCTACAGCTTTGATCTGCTGGATGAGGACCACCACTAAGAGTATTAATCACCAACCTCCCGCTGGTACGAGCAGGTTCCTCCGGTCTAACCTGATTTGGTATCTGGTTTTGATTCGATGGGCCCGCACCTCCAGACTGCGGTGCCCCAACAAACTGCTCCAACTTTCTTTCTCAGATTAATTTCTCGATAATATCTTATAAAGGACGACACTTGTTCGTGTTGTGGCCATAACTATCGTGAAATCTACAATACTTCCCCGTTTGAATTTGTTTTTCTGACGATTGCTTCGGAGCAGGTTTCTTATACTAGATAGTATTGCAGGTCTGTAAGTACACATTTTCCAGGGACGTCTTTAAAGTAGTATAAGTGTCAAACATGGGGGCTCTACGTCGCGGTCCGCGATTCTAATCCCGTTTCTTGCCCTGATTTCCATCGCCTTTCTACTGATTTTGTTTATTCTGTATGTTTAACTGCACCTTTCCGGAACTCTCCCCAGTTTGTTTTACAGCGACATTGCTTTGGATTCCTTCCACACTAGGCCCTGCGTCATCCTTTTTCCTGGACTGTTTCACATCCTCCCTTCTCAAGAACTGAGCTGCCTTGGAATAGAAACGGTCCAATGACGCAGGAGGTTTTCAGGCCAACCAGTTGCCAAATTTGGAATCAGGATCTATTCCCTTAGTTAGCGCCGTCAGAATTGAGTTGTCATTGGGATTACTAATCTCAGCGCATGCAGCATGAAACCTTTCCGGATAACGTCTGAGTGTTTCTCCGGGAGCTTGAGTGACACTGGACAAGGTATTGACATCTTTCGGCCTTGTGACATGCATGCGGAACTGTTCAACAAATTTTGTTGCCAATAGGTCAAAACATGAGATAGATTGAGGTGGTAGACGAGTAAACCACATAGTCGCTATGCCCCCTAGGGAGATCGAGAAACTTCAACATTTGACTGCATCATCAGCCCATGCGGCATTCATTAACCATTCGTACTTTAAAATGTGCTGGTTAGGATCAGAGCTCCCCTCATAAACAGGTAGAGTTGGCATTCTGAATCGCCGAGGCGATTCAGCGTAGAGGATATCATCGGTGAAAAGAGTATGACTCCGGGAGATTCCCCAATCGTCATTGGTGAGACCCTGACATTCGCGGATCATCTGACGGATCATTGTCGGGATTTCTGGCATCTGGACATTTTGGGCATGCTGAGCCAAGGTATGGTCAGGTTCCATAATGCGAGGATGGGATGGTCACGGTCGACAGTCCATATCTCGCCTCCTTGGTTCTAGGTTTTCAGGAACATAAGGTTCAGGAGTATATTCATGTTGGCGACGGTTCAGATCTATTCGGTTTCGGGCGTCAGCTCCTAACTCAGTAGCAGCGGTGGCAGCGCGGTTGTCGGTAAGATGATAAGGAATGGTACCTCCTCGAGAGGAGGGTCCGGTCTGATGGCTGGTTGATGGGCCAACCCTCGGTTGCCCAAGATTCAATGTGCGCTGATGTCCGGTAGCCTGCGTATAGCTTCCATCCAGCCGTGGATGGGTAGATCTGCGATTGAAGTCAGAAGAGGTTGAACTTTCAGTGGATGAATAGAAAGCCCGATCCCTTTTGGATCTCCTTCGTCTTTCATGGTTCAGTTGATTGGTCAGCTCCGCGTTGGCACAGAGCTGCTGAGTAAGCTGCTGGTGGCTGTGAGTCAGCTCTTGCATTAGCAGTTGGAACTCTTCCTTGGTGACAGGGCCTTGCGGGTCTGAAGGTCCAGCAGCATTCTGGTTGGTAGGAGGAAGTTGCGCGGGGTTCTGTCTATCCCATCCTTCTAGATCTGCAGCTGTTGAAGTAGTCTTAGTGTTGACCACAATGGATAGCGAAGCTCTCTCCTAGACTTGATACAAATCTGAATAGGATGGAAAAACTTCTAGGCTTGAAATATGGATCTTCTCCTTAGATTTTCGCAATCCAATATCAGCAGTAGATCCAATGAGCAGGAGAAAAGGCTAGGTTTTCTCAGTGAAAGCACCAAATTGTTTGTACCAAAATTGGGCACAACACTCTTCGGGTGTGTTTGAAGAGATAAAATAAAGAAAATAAATGTAAAATGAGGCAGATCTAACAAACACACCAATTAACAGATAAGAAAATGCACAGAAACACACGGATCTAGAGTGGTTCGGCGAATTGCCTACGTCCACTATGAAATGGCTGATGTTTATTGAACTTTACTTGCTGATTACAATGGATTACAACAGTACAATCGAAGTTTGATAATGAGTCCGGCAGAGTATCAGCGTAGAGAAGCCAAAAGTCCCTTTTCTGTAGGTCCAGGGTCACTATTTATAGGAGTAGACAGAAAATATCTCGCCCAGATCTCGGAAGACTTCTTCTCTCACGTGGGTGGGCCCACGGGAGCGAGTTCAGGTGATTTTGACTCGAGCCGGGAGCGATACGAATTGAAATCATATCGATCCGCAAATGGTCCTTTGGGGCTGAAATTTGTCAGGTACGTTCTTGACGTTGTAGGCAAGCTCCTGTGAAAATTTGGTGGCATTTGGACTTGTAGATCTCGAGTTATGATCGATGCAAGTTTGAATTTGTCGAAGGCTGTCGAGTTCGCATCGCTTCTAGGCACGTGATGTCCGATGACGCGGCGCTAACTTTTAGGATCGATCCACTTTTCATGCCGAGCGACTGATTCAGCCATCTTTATGTGTTCCCTTCATATCGCTCTCATTCAGTTGCTTCGTATCCATGTCGTTCGTGTCCATTGATATGGCTTCGTTCGTATCCATTAATTGCTATGTTGTTCGTATCGATGATTGTTGCTCCATTTCGTATCGATCAATGAGGGTGTCACTCGTATCGGTCCATCTTGCATTATTCACATTGATTACTGGCCGATCGATACGAATAAGGTTCATTGGTGGATCGATAAGAAATGATGGCTTTTTATGGCTTCGATGGGTACAAAGTAGACGTGGGTGGATCGATACGAATAGGCTGGGGGATGATGGATGCGAAGTAATATGAGTATGGATGGATACGAAGTGGGACATGCTTGATGGATTCGAACTAATGGACCTTTGGTGGATACGAATGAGGTTTCCTGGATGGATACGATGAAAGCGATACGAAGAAGGTGGTCTAATGGATACGAATGAAGAGTACTGCTTGATTTGCATCGATCATATCTTCAGCATACGAACTCCGATTGATTTGAAATTTGGAATTCTGGATTTCATAGCTTTGATTGTCGTGTCATGTTAATTGTAGCTCAATCCGGACTCGGACAAAATTTACCAGCATCGATAATGGACCTGCATATAACTGGTTTTCAGGATGAACTGTCTTTGGTTTCCAGTCAATTCCTTGGTGTCATAGCCTTGCCAAAAGGCGGGATAACATGGACTTTATGATTTTTCTCACAGCTTCCATTTGTCCATTTTCTTGAGGGTGAGCAACTGCCATAAGTCTCTTTTCAATATGATGTCGATGGTAGAAGTCTTTGAATTCAATGCTGTCGAATTGAGTTCCACTAACAATTACAATGGTTCGTGGAAGGCCAAAACGACAGATGATGTTCCGAACAATGAAGTTGATTACTTTCTTCTTCGTGATCATGGCTAAAGTTTTTGTTTCAGCCCACTTGGTGAAGTAATCAACTGTTATGATGGTGTACTTTGCACTACCTTTAGAGACCGGTAAGGAACGGATAATATCTATGCACTATGTGGCAAATGACCACCGACTGAAAATTTGTGAAATTTCCTTCAATGGAGCTCTCGGAACTTTTGCATACATCTGACTCCTATCGCACCCTTAGCATAATCAACAGCATCCCAGTTGACAGTTGGACAGTAATACCCATTTCTGATTATTTTCTTTGCAAGGTTTTTCCCTCTAGTGTGATCGCTACGTTCCCCTTCATGAACTTCCCTTAGGACCCATTTTATTTCATCATGAGCGATACACCGAAGTAGGGGAATGGAAAATCCCTTTCTATATATGACTCCTTCTTGAATGATATATATCCTAGCTTTGCGAAGGATTTATCATCTTTCATTCCTTCATTCGGGAAGGACTACCCGTAGCAAATAATATTTAAATGGAATCATCCACGACTCCTTTTTAGGTTCCGTCTCTAGTGTCCAATTGATTTCCATCTGGTTTATGCTCGAAGCGTCTAATACTTTGATTGGAACCAGCCTATTTATTGTGCATTCCTAGTACTAGCAAACTTTGCCAATGATTCGGCCTCTTTGTTTTGATCCCGAGGAATGTGTGTGATGTCATAATACTCAAAGTTAGCCAGTGGCTCTTGAACTCAGATAAGGCACGGAGCGAGTCATTGTCCTTTAACCTAGTTATCTCCCCTGAGTTGGTAGACCATTGATTGTGAATCACAAAAGATTTCAAGAGATTTTATTCCCAGTTCTCTAGCAAGTTTGAATCCAACAATTAGAGCTTCGTACTCAGCTTCATAGTTTGTTGCAGGGAAGTCGAGCTTCAAAGCATAGCAAATTGATCGATCATTCAGAGTTACTAGCATGACTCCGGCTCTCGAACAACGATCATTAGATGCTTTATCCGTATACATTTTCCATCGAATGGTAGGGGCTCCACCGCTCTCTTGGAGATCATCATATGCAGTGAATTTTGCTATAAACGCCAGTGCCTATCCCTGGATGGCTCTTCGAGGGAGATAAGTGATGTTGAATTGGCTCAGTTTAATGTTCCACTTCAGTAACCTTCCAGATGTCTCAGGTTGCTGCACGACCTATCGTAACGGCCGATCGGTGTAGACGTTGATGGGATGAGCCTAAAAATAGGAGCGGAGCTTTCATAAAGCAATCAACAAGCAGTATACCAATTTCTCTATCTTCAAATAATTCCTTTCAGCTCCTATCAATCACTTGATAATAGACCAGTCTCTGGATTCAATTCTCCTCGTGAAATAGTGTGGCATTTATAGTGTGTACCGACACGGCCAAGTAGATATACAAGTCTTCATGATCCACCGGCTTGGACAAGATGAGAGGCCTCTCTAAGTAGTTCACCAAAGCTTGGAATGCGTCTTCATAATCCTGCATCCCTTCAAAGTTCATTTTCCCTCTTCTAATCAAGTCGAAGAAAGGAACACATTTATCGGTAGCTCTGGAAATAAATCAACTTTGGGTGCAACCTTGCTATTTAGGCTTCATACTTGTTCGATAGTCTTTGGCACCTGGACGTTGCGAATTGCTCGAATCTTCTCAGGATTAGCTTCGATTATGCGAGCATTGACAATAAAACCCAAGAATTTCCTGATGCGACCCCAAAGGAATTTCAGGGGATTGATCTTTATTTTGTAATATTAGAGGATATCGAACATCTCTGCTAAATCTCTAATGTGGTCACTTGATTGTCGTGACTTCACGAGCATATCATTTGCATATACTCCATCATCTTCCCAATATAATCTTTAAACATTCGGTTGACCAAGCGCTGATAAGCTGCTCCATCATTCTTTAATCCAAATGGCATTACCATATAGCAATACAATCTATTGTGGGCATTTCCGCCCACTACATGGTGGATATGAAGAGTCAGGGGTAAAATTTTCATTGCCTTGGAATGGACCTAAACTAGTTTAAAAGTATTCTCGAGATCAAGATATGAATCTAGGTCGAAACCACGTCTCAATCCGAGTAACGGTTTGAAAGATATGAACATCTTAACATTAGCCTGTTGTCTAAGTTATATGGTCCCACTTTGGAGAACTACTAATTTTCTCCCTCACATGGAACATTCAGGGGTATTAGAATACTCTACTTAGCGATACACAGCTACCAGTTCAAGTCTCATTCAATTCTGACCTGGATTGAAGGAAGGTTGAACCAAATCGCAGGGGAAGGAAGGTTGAACCAAATCTCACATGAAGGAAGGTTGAACCAAATCCCAGAAGAAAGAAGGTTGAACCAAATCTCAGAGGCTATGTACTCAGCTGCCACTCCTATCATAACCTCACATTATAAATACCAGGCACATGGCATTATAAAAAAGGAGGTTGGAAAAGAATGAAGCTCTTATCAACAATGGCAGACAACTTTGAGAGGGAAAACTCTTAGTTCCAATAGCATGTTTACTCATATTCAAAGCTTGTACTTGTAATAAGAAATGAAAGAGATAATAAAAGAGGAACAGTGGACGTAGGCACATTCAGGCCGAACCACTATAAAATATGTGTCTTTTTACATTTAAGTCCTTTACTTATTCTTTATTACACATTCTTGATTTTCTATCTCACTCATCCGCAACTAAAATTCATCAAACAATAGCTCTATACTGAAAACACTATTCGCAGCTCTACTACTATGACTTGGAGGTGTTTGCCCATTTTTTGTGTAAACACAATCCCACATCGATAATAAAGCTGGTGTGCTCCTAGTTAGGGATGTGCATCGGGATTTGATTATATCCAGAGTACGCATCCATGAAAGATAGCAACTAGTGTCCTACGATTGAGTCCACCAGCTAGTCGATCCTTGGTAGAGGAAAACTGTCTTTTAGACATGCCTTGTTTAAGTTTGAATAGTCAATGCATGTTCTCCACTTTCCATTTTCCTTTTTCATATGTACAGGATTGGATACCCATTTAGGTTAGAGATCATCAAGAATAAACGCATTGCTTTTGAGCCTATCCACCTCCTCTTTAAGGGCGGCAGATCTCTCTTGATCCATGCCACGCCTTTTCTGTTTCACCAGGACATGCCTCGAGTCGATATTAAATGTGTGGCTTGCAATGGCAGGTGAGATCCCACACATGTTAGAGTAAGTCAAAGTGAACACATCAAAATTCACTCGGAGAAAACCATCAAGTTTTTTCATCATCGGTGGGCTGAGCTATGATCCAATTTTTAGGACCTGTGATGGGTCGTTGTGGCTGACCGTGATGTCAATTGTCAGCTCAGCTAGTGTAGCTTTGGTCTCTTTAGGCTCCTCCTCGTCATCCCTCTTATCTATGTCTTTATAGAACCGATCATGGCGCCCGAGCCAAGGCCTAGGCGCTGGTTGTTAATTTTTGATGGCTTGGATGCGAAGAGACTTATCCACACCCATACCTTTCTCCTTCCCTTGAGCTTCTCTCAATTCAGCCATATAGCAGGCACGTCCAGTCACCCAATCACCATGCACAACTCCAACACCGTTATCAGTTTGGAACTTCAAAGTCAAACACCATGGGGCAAGAGCTGGCCGGAATTCAGCTAGGGTTGGTCGGCCTAGAAAAGAATTTTATGGAGAGTCAACATCTATTAACACGCCTTTTTGCAAGGCCGTGGACAGGCGGATTTAACCAAATCGACTACTCATTTGGCGAGACTGGAATACGATTGGTTGGAGCTAGCTGAACGGATAGACGGTCAGTCAGGGATGGTTCAATATGCATGGCTCGGCCTAGGTAGGTAGGTAGATGTCGCTCGGCATCGTGGGTCGCTCGGCCTTGGTGATGTCGCTCGGCCTTGGTGATGTCGCTCGGCATCGTGGGTCGCTCGGCATCGTGGGTCGCTCGGCATCGTGGTTCGCTCGGCATTATGGCTCGACATGGAGGCGTGGTAGGGTCGCTCGGCATTGTGGCTCGGCATGGTGGCTCGGCATGGTGGCTCGGCAGGGTCGCTCGGCATCGTCGCTCGGCAAGGTGGCTTGGCATCGTCGCTCGGCAGTCTTGTGTCCAAGTATTTGTTTCACCGGGTCGGCCACTTCGGATTACTTCAAGTTAAAAGGGGATTTATTTCGAGTCGCCTAGATAGATTTCCTAGGTCGACGGCATTTGGGCAAGGAGTCAGTGTATTGAAGGAAGGGGTTGAGTCTTGATGGGCCCGGACTACTTAGGAAGCCCAACTACCTAGATTTTCCTATAAATACAGCATGTGGGGTTTCGGAAAAAGGATCTTCTCTTCGGCTCTCTGACTTTCTACTTTCTAAGGCTAAGGCTACTCTACCATTTTTTGTAATTTTAATCAATTATTACAGCAATAAAAAGGAAACTTCTGGAGTGGACGTAGGTCGGAGTTAGCCGAACCACTATAAAATCTGTTGTTCTTTACTGCTTTCATTTTAATTTTTATTATTCTTCACGTTTATATTCTCTACATACATTCTATCTGTGATTTGGTGCTTTCATCTGGACCTGGGTGTTAGTGACCAATTTTGGCGCTAAAATTTTGGTGCTTTCACTGAGAGGTGAACTCAGGAACTTTGGAGCTAGGAACTTGGATTCTAGGAAGCAATGGCTAGGCCATCAGTAAGGAAGCAAGTGACAGAAAGAATTCAGCATGAAGGAAGTCAAGAGGCTTCCTCTGGTGCTAATCAGGCCTCAATCTATATCACTAGAGACGAGATGGAGACGATGTTGAAAAGGCAGGAGGACATGATACAGAACCTACTTCGACAGGTTGGACAAGTTGGAACACAAGTTCAAGGGAATGGACCAACCGCGGCTGCTGGCAATGCAGAACCAGGAACCAGAGCTGTAGAAGTTTCTGAAGGTCAAAACCAGAACCAGACTAGAGAGATTGGAGGAAATCAGCCAAGGCCTGGGGGCAGACCTCCAGGATAGGATACTGGGAGAGCGGTGAATGAAGCTCAATAAGCAGGGACCAACGTGAACGTAAACGACCAACATGAAGAGTACTACCCGGAGTACCCCCTAGGACATGGAGGGCAAGGTAGAGATGCAAACGGGGGACTACCCCCAAATGGAGACGAGCGGATGGATGGATTAATAAGAAAGATTATGAGAGGAGGACTGCCAAGTAGAGGCTTGGAGGAGGTCATTCGAAGTCCGTTCACTCCGGAAATCAGGAATGCAAGGAACTCTCCAGAATTCAAACTGCCAACACTGGAGGCCTATGATGGAAAATCAGATCCAACTATGCATGTAACCAGATACATTAGACATATGGAAGTGCTAGGAGCATCTGAGGAGGTAATGGCAAGATGTTTCCCTTTATACTTGACGGATTTGGCTGCGCTTTGGTTCAGGAACCTGGAGAACGGATCGATCAGGACATGGGGCGAGCTAGTGGAACGCTTCATGAGACAGTTCAGGGTCCATGTGATGCGACCCAAGAATGTAATGACACTAGCATCGATGAAGCAGAGGTCAGGAGAGTCCGTGAGAGGTTTTCTTATGCGATTTAATTCAACCGTGGCCTCGGTAGATCGCCCGGATCCATCAATGATTTTGATGGCGGCGGTAGCAGGGATTGCGAAAGGCACGGAACTCAAGGATTCATTAGCACGGGATCCACCACAGGATCTTGGAGAATTCTATCATGAGGCTGAGAGATTCATTCGGCTAGAAGATTCAAGCGCCGAGAGGCAGGAAATAAATGTCGTGCAAGGCGAAGGAACCTCCAAGGAACAGTCTGGAATAGACAAAGGAAAGCAGAAGCAGGATGATAGACACGATGGTCCTGACAAACGGAAGAAATTCCGAGAACCCAGATTCAAACAATACGCTGACTTGATGGCAAACCTGGAACAGATTTACATGGAGACTCGGGGGCAACTCCCCAATCGGAAACCACCCAGGAGAGATCCCACGGAACGGGAACGTAGAAGTGGAAAGTACTGCCTATTCCATGAGCTGGAAGGGCATGCTATTGATGAGTGCCGCCATTTGAAGGATGAGGTGGAAGAGCATATTAGAAGTGGTAGATTGCCACAATACGTGAGAAACTGGACAGCGGTCGTAGGACCTGAGCAACTACCACCTGCACCCAACAGAACTAATCCTGGATCGGGATCACGACTCGTCATCAATTGATCGTGATGGCACAGGCCGTGTTCAGGACTTGAAATTTGGTCGATTACCTAAAATTCTTAGGTTTGATTTCAAAATAAAATGGCTATTCCACTTACACATGTAAGGGAACCGGAGAGATCCCTAGGCATGCTCTGAGATGGTATAGACCGCTCTGCCCAGAGTGGCGGTATCTAGATTTTTCCTTTGTTTGTGATTGAACACTTGAAAGTTTAAATTAATAAATGAACTTGAATTTCATAAAATAAACCTTTGACCGGAGAGTTAAAGGATGAATATTGGAAGTCAATTTGAAATTAATCGCTTTATGACCCTACCCGGAGAGACGGGATCCGGAGTGCAAGAAGTGAGTTGCTTCGCCGGAGAGCGATAGGATCAACTCACTTAACGTCGTTCCCCATTCACCGGTGAGTGATTGGATCAGGGTTCGATAAGAGCCCGGAGTGGCTGTAATCGACCTAGGATTTAGGCCATGACATCGCTTAATGTTCAGGGACACTGAACCGAAGTGCAGGGAATGATGCTGCTTCGCCGGAGTGCGACAGGATCGGCTCACTCAACGTTGCTTCCCCTTCACCAGAGAGTGACGGGATGGGATCCAGTAAGAGCCCGGAGAGGCTGACATCGGTCCAGGAGGATCATGACATCGCTTAATGTTCAGGGACACTGAACCGGAGTGCAGGGAGTGATGCTGCTTCACAGGAGAGCGACAGGATCGGCTCACTCAACGTTGTTTCCCCTTCACCGGAGAGTGACAGGATGGGACACAGTAAGAGCCCAGAGAGGCTGACACTGGTCCAGGAGGATCAGGGCATCGCTTAATATTCAGGGACGCTGAACAAAAGCACAATGGATAGGTTGCTTCGTCGAAGTACGACATGATCTGCCTATTCAATCGTTAAGTTTGGATCAAGCTTAGCAAGGGTCCGGAGAGGCCGTCAACGGTCTGGAAAGATCGTAGGATTCGATTGCTGACTTCCAAGAGGCGAATTCGGAATTGGATAATGACTTGGAACGGTCGCGGAATAAACTATCAGATTCGGATGGAATCATTTGATAACGAATGTAGCATGGACCTTGGATATCGGGATAGAGACTATTCAAAACACACCTTCTAATAGCAAGGCATGTTTTGGGGGGAAAATGTTAACCCGCCTTTTTGCAAGGCCGATTTAACCAAATCGACTGCTCATTTGGCGAGACTTGAATAAGATTGGTTGGAGCCAGCTGAACGGATAGACGGTCAGTCAGGGATGGTTCAATATGCATGGCTCGGCCTAGGTAGGTCGGTAGATGTCGCTCGGCATCGTGGGTCGCTCGGCCTTGGTGATGTCGCTCGACCTTGGTGATGCCGCTCGGCATCGTGGGTCGCTTGGCATGGTGGCTCGGCATCGTGGCTCAGCAGGGTCGCTCGGCATTATGGCTCGGCATGGTGGCTCGGCAGGGTCGCTCGACATCGTCGCTCTGCATTGTGGCTCGACAAGGTGGCTCGGCATCGTCGCTCGGCATCGTCGCCCGGCAAGGTGGCTCGGCATCGTCGCTCGGTAGTCTTGTGTCCAAGTAGTTGTTTCACCGGGTCGGCCACTTCGGATTACTTCGAGTTAAAAGGGGATTTACTTCAAGTCGCCTAGGTATATTTCCTGGGTCGACAGCATTTGGGCAAGGAGTCGGTGTATTGAAGGAAGGGGTTGAGTCTTGATGGGCCCGGACTACTTAGGAAGCCCAACTACCTAGATTTGCCTATAAATATAGCATGTAGGGTTCCAGAAAAGGGATCTTCTCTTCGGCTCTCTGACTTTCTACTTTCTAAGGCTAAGGCTACTCTACCGTTTTTTGTAATTGTAATCAATTATTACAGCAATAAAAAGGAAATTTCAAGAGTGGACTTAGGCTGGAGTTAGCCGAACCACTATAAAATCTGTTGTTCTTTACTACTTTCATTTTAATTTTTATTATTCTTCACGTTTATATTCTCTACATACATTATATCTGTGATTTGGTGCTTTCATCTGGACCTGGGTGTTAGTGACCAATTTTGGCGCTAACAACATCCAAAACAACAAATGGTAAAATTCGCACTCTCCTGTGGCCACCTTCTCATAATTCCACGGACAATTCGATACAACCGACAGCTTCGATCGCAACACTGTTAAAGCCCTGAATGCGGGCTTTAGACGGTTTCAAGTCCTTGGCTTCCATCCTTATTTGATCGTAAGCCTTTTTGAAAATTATATTTATGGAACTTCCACGGTCAACCAAGATTCTCCTTACTAAGGTGGGGCCGATCATGTCCGAAATGACAATTGGGTCAATCGTCGGTGCCTCCACCTTATCTACATCTCTATTCCTGAATACAATGTCGTCTACTATTGTATGCTGCTGTTTTGCCGGAGCCCCATATTTTGTACTTGAACAATACTCAATTCATATGCTTGATTATGCTAGCATAGCGCTCCATCTCATGCTAGCTCTTATTAGCTGGATGCGATCCTCTGACTATTGTATTGATCATTAATCTTCCATCAGTCTATGCAGGCTTTTCGGCCTTATGCGACGCTTGTCCTCAGTTGGGGTCAGATGTTCCTTGTCTGCCATCCTGGGGAGCTTTAACAAACTGCTATAGTTTTCTTTCCGAATCAGTTTCTCGATAACATCTTGGAGGTGCCTACATTCATTCGTGTTGTGACCATAGCATTCGTACAACCAACGGTATTTTCTAGTTTGCTTTTGCTTCTTTGTTGATTCTTTTGGAGATGGCTTCTTATACTGCATGGTATTTCCTGTAGACAAAATAGACGTTCTCTAGAGATGTATTCAATGGTGTGTAGATATCATACCTTAGAATCCTTGGCTTTCCTCTCCTAGAATCCCTCTTTCGTTCACAGTTCCTATCACCGCCCTTCTTTTGCTGATTCGGTTTATTTTGGATATTTACTTGAACTTTTTTGGAACTTTCCAGGATTACTTCATTGCAATGTTAATCTGCACTCCTTCCCCACTCGGTCCGACAACATTCTTCTTCCTAGAGCATCTTGCTTCCTCTTTCCTCAAATACTGAGCTGCTTTTGCATAGAAATGCTCTAACATCGCCGCTGGTTTGCTAGCTAACCAATCGCCAAAGTTAGATTCTAGATCAATCCCTCTTGTTACCGCCATCGATATTGAATGGTCATTCGGATTACTGGCTTCTGTGACAGCTGTATGAAATCTCTCCAAGTAATCTTTCAGCAATTCTCCTAGAGCCCAAATCACGCTTGATAGGGACATTACATTTTTGCGGCAAGTTGCATGCATATGAAACTACTTCACAAACTTCATTGCTAAATCCTCAAATCTAGAGATCAACCATTGGGGGTAATCTTGTAAAACACATCGTTGCTATGCCAAAAAGAGTGATGGGAAACCATCAGCATTTGTGGCATTATCTGCTCGTGCAGATTCCATCGGCCACTCATATCTCATGATGTGCTGCATGGGATCGGTTTTTCCCTCATAGGCAGGCATCGACGGCATGCTAAGTCTCCTTGGATATTCCACGTGTAAAATATTGTCAATGAACGGGGTGTGGCTCCTTGTGATTCCCCAATCATTATTGGTCAGGCCTTAGCTTTCTCTTACTAGTTGTCTGACCATAGCCGACAAGTCCATTGTTTGGATAGTTGGGGCCAAGCGGTAGTCGTGCTCCACCTTACGTGAATAGTTTGGTTGATATCTATGGTGTTGGCTCGGCTTTTCAGCACGCAAGGGTAGAGAAGGAGCTGAAGCAATAAAAAGGAAAGCAGATGGAGTTAGAGTGCAGAAGGCAAGAATGTCGGACCAAACATCTGGTCCGGCATTCACTGAGATGCCGAACTAGATATCTGGTCCGGCATTCACTGAGATGCCGAACCAGATATCTGGTCCGGCATTCACTGAGATGTCGAACCAGATATCTGGTCCGGCATTCACTGAGATGTCGAACCAGATACCTAGTCTGGCATTCATTGAAATGCCGAACCAGATACCTAGTCTGGCATTCACTGAAATGCCGAACCATGTATATAGTCCGGCATTCCACGAAGTGCCGGACCAGATGTTTGGTCCTGCACAGTACCTAAGCGTCAAACCAAACATTTGGTCCAGTACCTAGGCTTGCCAGACCAAATGTTTGGTCCAGCAAATGGGCGTCTCCAAGCAAGATACTGAATGAAGCAACAACCGAGCAAACTATGGGTGAGATGCCAACCAGGTCCTCCTGCCCAAATGCCAAACCAGATTCGGGGAGCTATAATCTCAACCTTCACTATTCACAACTCCACTCTATAAATACCAGAGCTCCTCAACAACAATGGGGACCGAATTTTGGAGAAAAGATGGAAAACTCTGTTGTGACTCAACCACCCCAGCTGCTCTAAGTTTAATCATCTTTCTAATCAAATTTGTATTTGTAACCAAATCAAAGAAGCATAATAAGATGGACAGTGGATGTAGGCATGTTCTGGCTGAACCACTATAAAATTTTGTGTGATTTATTTTCCTTCAAACTGCTTTCAAACTCTCAGTCGGAGAACTGTTCTGTGACTGTGATAATTATCTGTTAACACATTGGAATATATTAAGCTGCATATCAAACAACTTAAAGGTCACTTAACAAAATCCGAACTTAGAGGTGTTTGCCCAATTTTGATGGAAACATTTTTGGTGCTTTCATTGAGAACGGCGGTGTAGAGAGCCGAACTCTTCTGTCCACTCTCCTTCCAGCCTTAACACATCGTTAGAAAATGGCTCCCTCTAGGCAGAATGTTGACAAGGGTAAGAACGCGGCCACTGCTAGTACACTCAATCCCATCCAAGAGGATCAAGAAAACCAGGCCACCCATTCTTAGCTTCCAGGTTCAGCTGTCACCCAAGAAGACCTAGATAGAGTTGTAAATAAGATGACTGACCGCTTCGCTGCCCAGCAAAACGCTTTAGTGGACCAACTCATGACATGCTTAAGAGGCACGGAGGAATCCACAAACAACACAAAATCTCGAGGTGAATCTCAATATGGAGAGTCTCGCAGATGAAACGGATCCCCTGCGAACGAGGAATTCAATCAAGAAGGTATAAGAACTCGAAGCCGAGCTAGGACTCAGGCTGAAGCCGGTCCTGAAAGATCACCAGGAGCTAGGCCCAATCAAGGGTGCACCAGGCAAGGACCGGCTGTGACGGACCTTGTCATGCTTCGAGCCAACCATCGCCAATCCAACCTCAACCAAGGTTCCAAACGTCATCAGCATCAAAGGGAAGCCCCCACTTCTTCCAGGGTTGCCCCAGCATCCGAGGAAAGGATAACATGCCTCTTTAGGGAGTATCTTAGGTGCGACCAACTCGAAAGAGGGATAGGAGCACGGGTGTCCAGCCCATTCACCAGGGACATAGAAGCAACAACCACTCCTCGGGAATGGAAGATGCCCACCATGGATCCCTACAAAGGCACATCCGACCCAATCATCCACTTACAATGTTACACCCAACACATGCTCATGAATGGAGCAACAAAGGGTGTGCTATGTAAATGCTTCTCGCTATTCTTCTCAGACTTAGCAACCACATGGTTTTGTCGCCTGCCTCATGGCTCTATTAGCTCTTGGGAAATGTTGAAGGAAAGATTCATAAGTCAATTTCGAATCCACGTGGAACAACCCAAGGATGCCTATTCCCTATTAGACGTGAAACAAAAAGCAGGGGAACCGCTACAGCAATATCTTACCCGCTTCAACGCTACCGCGGCAGCGGTGCAAGACGCCGATGAGAGGTTACACTGATGGCGTTGTGCGGAGGCGTCCACCTATATTCAAAACTCGCGAGAAGATTGACGAAGGAGAAGCCTCTAACTCTTCAGGGCTTCTTTCATGAAGCTGGGAAATACATGAGATTGGAGGACGCGGCGGCCCACCGACATAGCGAGCAACCCACAAAGGCTTCTAGCGTCCAAGGAAACATGGGTGCCCCACCCCGAGGAGAGGGGAATAAGTAGAACTGTGAAGTAAAAAGTGGCCACCAAGGCAACTCTGGAAATGTAAATGGAAATAAGCAACGACACCGACCCGGACCAAGATTCAATTCATACACGTCGCTGAACGACACTGTGGAGAACATTTACATGGCTACTCAACACGAGTTGAAATACAAACGCCCTCCGTACAAAAAAGAGTCGGAGGCCGCAATTAGAATAGGGAAATATTGTCACTTCCACGAGTCTCATGGGCATAACACCGAAGAATGCCAGCATTTGCAGGATCTCATTGAGGAATATATCCGAAAAAAGAAACTAGAGCGATACGTGTATAAAGGACACAACTCTCCCGCTTTGACCCATGAAGACTCTGGGCAACCCCCGCAAGGGAATAATAAGGAAGGAACAGGTGTGAGCCACTCCAGCCTAGAAAAGATAGTTGTCCACACCATATCTGGAGGCCCGCATATAGCTGATGGAAGTTGGGCAGAAATGGAGAGGTATGGAAAATCCTTAAAGGATAGGAAAGGATACTTTCATTCCATAACTGAAGGTCGCATCGCAAAGAAGAGAGAAAGAGTCGACATAACCTTCAACGACGAAGATTTGGTTGGAAAACAGTATCTGCACACTTACCCCCTGGTTATCTCTGCCTGGA
The DNA here is from genome assembly GCA_030737815.1 of Allium fistulosum. Lineage (NCBI taxonomy): Eukaryota > Viridiplantae > Streptophyta > Magnoliopsida > Asparagales > Amaryllidaceae > Allium > Allium fistulosum. The sequence continues at coordinate 743,625,545 of CM060907.1, forward strand.
TCGGCCCGGCAGAGGTGTTTCGCATTTTGGTTGATATAGGAAGCTCGGTGAATATTTTATTCAAACATACATTCAATAAAATGAAATTGTCAATGAAAGATGTATCTCCATGCCATAAGCCTTTACAGGGTTCACCGAAGAGGCCACAATGCCACTTGGGCAGCTAGACTTGTTTGTTGAGCTTAGAAGTCACCCCCGATCAGTTGTGCAGAAGCAAACATTCATACTGGTGGATGGGCACTCTGCCTACAGCGCTTTCTAGGGAAGACCATCTTTGTTAGACTTTCAGATAGTATTAGGACCGTGGTGCTTGAAGATGAAATTCCCAGCCGATAATGGAATAGGAGAAGTGGAAGGAGACCAAGACGCAGCTCACGATTGTTATGTGACTGAACTTCGCCAAAACAAGAAAAAGGAAAAGGGGAAAGGCGTGGGGGTCATCCTCTGCGCCAAAAATTCGAAAGCATAGCAATCAAAGAAGGCCCCTCCTCTCGAATATACCAATGACCCATTCAACGAATTGGACCCTAGAGATAAAGAGGAGGAGGTCAACGCCGAGCTTGTAGAGGTTGTGGAACACGTGACGGTGGACGAACATGACAAAACAAGGCTTTTAAAGATAGGTTCTCAGTTAAATTTGAACCTCAAAGTCCAGCTGATAGAATTCCTACGAGAGAACTTGGATGTATTCGCATCGCATGGACCCATGAGGACATGGTAGGGATATCCCCAGAGATAGCTTGCCATTCCCTTAATGTTGATCCAACCAAGGTCCCGATCAAGCAAAAGAAAAGAAGCATGGGGATAGAACGATTAACCGCTCTCAATGAGGAAGTGAAGAACCTGCTCGCCAATTGTTTTATCTGTGAAGCCATTTACCTGGAATGGATCTCCAACCCGGTCATGGTAAAGAAGCCTAATGGAAAGTGGCGAACCTGCATTGATTTCTCCAACCTCAATGACGCTTGCCCCAAAGATTGTTTCCTTTTACCCCGAATCGACCGACTGGTGGACGGAACCGCAGGGCATGAGTTGTTGTCGTTCATGGACGCATATTCAGGATACAACCAGATTCCCATGCATGTGCCGGATCAAGAACACACTAGCTTCATCGTAGACCTAGGCCTGTATTGTTATAAGGTCATGCCCTTCAAGCTTAAGAACGTCGGTGCTACCTATCAACGTCTTGTTAATAAGATGTTTAAGCAACAAATTGGTCACTCCATGGAAGTCTATGTTGACGACATGCTTATCAAATCAAGCGGAGCAGCGGATCATCTGAGCCACCTAGACGAGATTTTCCAAGTGCTGCGAAAATACCAAATGAAGCTAAACCCACTAAAATTCTCTTTTGGGGTGTCTTCGGGTAAGTTCTTAGGTTTCATCGTACATGCTAGAGGGATAGAGGCGAATCCTGAAAAGGTACAGGCTTTGAAAGACATCAAGATCCCAGCAACACGAAGGGAAATGCAGAGTTTAAATGGAAAGGTAGTCGTTCTGAGTAGATTTATATCCAAAGCAACAGACAAGTGTGTCCCGTTCTTCGAAGCCCTCAAAAGAGACAAAGGAAAGTTTGAATAGACTGACGAGTGCTACTCAGCCTTCTAGAGTTTACTCGAACATCTGCAGAAACCTCCAGTACTCTCGACTGTTATGGATGGAGAGAGCCTTTACCTATACCTGACTGTATCCTCTCATGTCCTAAGTGCGGTGTTAGTACGAGAAGATGATCGTATTCAGAGACTGGTATACTTCGTTAGCAAAAGATTCACGAGCACAGAAGCTAGATACCCTAAGATTGAAAAATTGGCTTACTGTCTGCTCATAACCTCCAGAAAATTACGACCTTACTTCTAATCACACTCCATTAAGGCTCTAACAGATCAACCCCTGAGACAAGTCCTACATAAGCCAGATACGTCAGGGCGCCTGCTAAAATGGTGCATTGAGCTAAGATAATACGACATCACTTACCATCCACGCACGGCAATTACACGACAAGCATTGGCTGATTTCATAGCTGAGTTTACAATATGGGATAAGGAGGCAGAAGTAAAATTGAAGAAACTATCAGATGGAATATGTTCGTTGATGGAGCATCGAACGAACTCTGCTCGGGGGCAGGAGTCATAGTAGTCACATCCCGAGGAAGAAAGTTAAGCTATGCACTAAGGCTAGAGTTCGCTGTAACTAATAATGAAGCTGAATACGAAGTAGTGATAGCTAGCCTAGAGATCATAAGAGAAATAGGAGTTAAATTAGTATGTATTCACAGTGACTCACAACTGATTGTGAACCAGATCTTTGGAGAGTTCCAGACTAGCGGAAAAAGGCTCACATCTTACCTAAAAAGGGCCAAAACCCTCCTCAATGAGCCAGACTACCATGTAATAAAACACATCTCGTGAGGAGAAAATCAAGAGGTAGACGCCCTCGCCAAAGAGGCAAGCGTGAGGACCGAACCGATGCTGGGGGCAACCCCCATCATGAATCAAATCAAAACAAGTTTCGAGCATCTTTAAATCACAGTGACCGCCAACAGAGAGGAGACCTGGATGACCCCCATCATCAGATACCTACAAGAGGGAACCTTACCCGTAGAACGAAACAAGGTCAGGAAAATCCTTAAGAGGGCATCCCGCTACACCATCCTGAGCGGCATACTGTACCGTCGCGGTTTTTCCAACCCACTACTAAGGTGTGTTGCTAGGAATGAAGAAAAAGATATCCTTAATAACATCCATCAAGGAAGTTGTGTCGATCACACCGGGGGGCAAACTCTAGCCAGGAAAATTCTCCGCTATGGATACTTTTGGCCCACGTTAAACAAAGACGCAGCCGAGATCGCTAAGAAATGTGACAAATGCCAAAGATTTGCCAAAATCCTGAGACTACCACCAACCGGTTTGATCCAAATGGTCAGACCTTTGCAATTTGGGGGATTGATCTAATCGGGGAACTCCCCATGGGTTGAGCAAGGGCAAGATACGCCATAGTGGCGGTGGATTATTTCACCAAATGGGTGGAAGCTGAACCCTTGAACAAAATTTCATCTGCCAAGGTGATAAACTTCCTAATACGAAACATCCTGTGCAGGTATGGGGTACCGCAGAAGATCATATCAGACAACGGACTCCAATTCGACAGTGAAGAATTCTCTAGTTGGTGCCAAGAACATGGGAATGCTCGAAGCTTCTCAGTTGTAGCTTATCCCCAGACGAACGAGCAGGTCAAAGCGGTAACCAAAGTTTTAAAAACCCTGATCAAAAAGAATCTGGAGAAGTCTAAGGGGGCGTGGGTCGATGAACTGCCTACTGCACTATGGGCCTACCGAACTTCCTAAAAAACCACGATAGGGCATACGCCATTTGCATTATCATACGGGGCCGAAGCCATGCTCCCGGTCAAAACAGTCATCCCATCGCACCAAAGGATACATTACAATCCGGAAGAAAACGAGGAGCTCTTGAGCATGTCACTAGACCTGATCGAGGAGAAAAGAAACGACGCTGCCCTCAAAGCTGCCGCTCATAGACAGAAGGTGACAAGGCAATATAACTCTAAGGTGAAGCCTCGAGCACTGCGAGAAGGAGACTTGGTACTCAAGCGGGTCTTCCTACGACCAGGAGCACTAGACCCAATTTAGGAAGGGCCGTTTTTGTTAATAAGGATCTTCATAATGGAGCTTACATCCTATCAACAGTAGACGGGGAGGTGTTTGGGAAAGCATAGAATCTCCAATACCTCCGCCGTTATTTATCAAATGTAAGGAAGCATGTATTAACTGAAACAATAAAAGAATGACAGTGGACGTAGGCATATTTCGGTCGAACCACTATAAAATTTTGGTGTCTTGCATTATTTGTCTTATTTAAGCTTTCTTTTACTTAGTTGTTTATCTAATGACTATTCCTATTACGAGCAATCGCAAGTGCTCGCTGGTAGTGGTGAAATAAGATAGCCATGACAAAAGGCACGAAACAGGCCTAGGCAGTTAGTTCACTACTAACGATCGGCACCCTCAAACCGGCAATGATGAACCGACTATAAGCCGAGAATTAAGCATGATTTGTAGACTAGGCAGTTCATCATTGGCATTCGGCTCGGCGGCAACTGCGAAATGATTATAAACCCCACGATTAAGGCGTGGCTGAAACTAGGGTTAGTTTGCAATTGATGATCGGCACTATGCACGCCGGCAACAATAAATCGAAATACTCACAACGCGGGAAATAGCCCGAGTAATTATCGTTCGCGATAGGCCCAGAACATAGCGACACGTTTATGGTTTCCCACATCTCGGAATGCAATGACGATTAGCTAAGTCATAGAAAGTTCATAAGTAGACAAGGCAGACTATAAAAATCACATGTCATAAAAGTCATTCCAAATAAACATACAAAGGACAAAAGTCGAACATTGAATCTGTATGAATTATATATATATACACACACACACATATACAGAACGACCATACATCCTCTAAAAAATGCGTACAAAAAAGGGGAAGGGAAATTTCCTCAACTAAGCAGGAGGGACATCCTTGTCACTCAGCCCGCTCCCTCCGACCATGTCCTTCGGAAGCTCGGATCGCTCAAAGAACTCAACCTCTCTTTGCGATGCACCATCAGCACCCTCTGGTGGCACGGCTTGTCCCGATGCCATACCTGCACGATGCAAGCAAGAAAAGTCATAAGTCTTACGGTCTGAGATAAGTGATAACGAAGCTAAAGTAAAAAAACAAGATACCTGCGGTAATATTGTGTGGGTCACCAAGCCCCTCAAAATCCGAACCCTCTTCGCATCCTTATCCTCCGCCAGCAGCTCGTATCCCCTATTAATGGCCTTGGTCACTTCCACCATGAACTGATGGTTCACCATCCAAACATCATACACGGCTCCTTCCTCCTGCACAACCGCAGCCATAGTCTCTTCAATGAGCCGAGTATGGATCCCAGCCATCACTTGGGGGTAGTCGACCATCCACTGAAGTTTCCTTTGCTTCTAGAACATGTAGTAGGTATCCTTCAGCATCTGGTTAACCGTCTCACAAAAGTTGCTAGACTTGTCGACTTTGGCTTGGAGGGACGCCACCTTGTTCATATACAGTTCTTTGTCCTTCCTCAGCCGGACCTGCTCTTCCTTCAGCATATCGATCTCAGCCTTGTAAGCATCGTTTTCCTTGCGCCACTCACCATGAGACTTCTTCAGCTAAACCAAGACTTCCTGGGATTTCTTCATCTTTCCCTTAAGAGATCGGATACGCTCTAGATCCTTCTGCCTAGCTTTATCCACTAAATTCACAGCCTTATCGCTTTGTGCTTTGCATAACTCGGTGGCCTCTATCATCGCTTCTTCCATGGCTTTCTTTATCTCGGCCGCACGAGACGCTTCAACTGCATCCAACTTTACATCCTTCTCCCTAAGTGCTCTACGAAGATCCTCCACCTCAAGGCGTAATCGTACATTAACACTCCCGACTTCCTCACTGGTCTTGGCTAAACGAGACTGGTATTCAACAAATTTCCTAGTCTCGTCAGTAATTTGGACCATTCTCGTTGTCAAATTGGCGAAGTCAAGGATTTTTGCCTCATCTAAATTTCGAACCAGAGGATTTTGAGGCAGGAGGAACTCGGTATCAGAATTCACTGGATGGCGACCTGCATAGCCAGGGTTAATATCAGGTTGACGCTCGAAAGGATTCCTCGTCGACGGTTGAAAATCTGAGAAATAGGTATCGACATTTTATTCCCCTAAGTCACCAGGCACCTCATGTACTTCAGGGCCATAAGGATTTTGGCGATGGTGACGGGAAGAAGTTTGAGAACCGGGAGAGGTGGCATCTTTGTCCGAAGACCTTACGCATTTCTGAGACATCTCATGACTCTCTCCTCTTCCCTAGCCCGACGAAGTCTCCTCGACGTTCTCTTGTGCAGTCTTTTCCTTTTGGGAGGAAGTCTTAGAAGGAATGGAGGCCCCTTTCATCCGTTTGAACTATTCAAGGCACCGAGACATATCGCTCCTCTTCGGATTTCTTCTTTTTCCTGCAAAGCGAGTAACAACTTCAGAGCAGAGAAATGGAGAATGCATAAACACAAAGCACGCAAGACACTTGGACACTGCAAGCTACCACAAACCCTTAGGGGAGACTAGATCAAGTGGTCGGGACTGGGTCTCACTCAAGTGGGGAATATACTGGGATAGGACTGCACTCAAAGGAGGTACACACAAAGACTAAACTTCATTTGACTAAGGAGCAAGTGAAGGCCGGGACTTGTCTAAAAACAAAAAAATTCTCAAGAAGAACCCCAAAGTCCATGTAGAAATCGAAAGTACCTGGAGAAAGCCCGAACGTATCATTGATCCCCGCTCCACTTTGCACTGGAAGAAAAGGCACTCCATTCAGGTCACCCGTCGCCGCACTCTCTTGAGAAGGGCTAGCGACCAATGTTGGCCCAGGTGCTGGCTCGGGCTGATCTAACTGCTCAGGTCACTCCCGCACGGCCTCGGCATTCTTTAAGAGGGTCGAGCCCGGATCTTCGCCACCTATGAACTCCGCACCATGAAAAGAGTGTGGCCTCCGATTCTATTGCCCCTAAATCTCCCTCCGACCCATCCACATCCTCACTATCACCTTCCAAACGAGAGCCCTCCTCATCATCAAGAGAAGGAGCATCTCGTATGTGCAAAGATTTCCCCGAATGAGGAGGATGAACAACACTCTTCTTGTGCCTTAGTTTCTTCGGGCCTTCGGCCCCTTCTCCCTCTTCCGCCTACCTTTGCCAGCATCTCCCCCTTCTCCTTCGGCTCTCATTGACCTCTCAGCAGAACTTGGCCTGATCTTGAACACGGATTGACCGGGACCAATTAGATTATAAAAACGGAGGGCTGTGTCATGAAGCAAGAACGAGGCTTCCCTCTCAGCCTCAGGAATAGCTAAGATTTCCTGGGCCATCTTCTTGAAACCTTCGTCATAACCTGAAAATATGGGGTATTAGGAAACCAAGTCGGCAGAAAACATAAAAGATGATATAAAGGAGAATTACACCCAGAAGTGAAAACATGTTGAGGGACGGCGTCATCAATCACAGAGAGTACTCCTTCTTAAACATACTAAATTTCGAGTATAAGTCAAGGACCGGCTTAAACTTGTGAGCTGACTCTAAGCTGATGAAGGGGCTCCACTTTCGGTAACTTCTCACGTTGTACAAGTACCTGATCATTCTATGAATAGGGGGTCTCTGATAACACTTCACGAATATCAGATATAAGCATGTCAGGATTGCATAGGAGTTCGGCTGAAGCTGCAGAGGAGCGACTTTTTGATAAACCACGAAACTGGAGATCCAGCGGGTAAGCGGAGGAATTGCACCACACATGCAGTGATATCTACTATATGCCATGTATCCCTCCAGGGGAGAGCATGCCCTGTTGTCTAGTCCTGGTAGTAGAATGTCCCGACGAACGATCCTGAATGTCGTAGCTATAGAGTTAAGCTTCTCAATTGTCAACACGCTAGGATAACACTCAGAAGGCTTCACCAGCGTCTGGTTGGGAGCGTAGCTCTCCACTAAATAATATGCGGAGCTAGGTTGTCTTGGGGGATTAGCGGGAACATCGGAAGAAGAAGCGCCAGCCCCGGCAGGCTGTGATGACGCATGCTTGGAGCGAAGCTCACGACTAGACGACATTTTCCTACACAAGGGAATAAAAGGTAGGCATGAGATTCAACACACCAATAGCTACACAATCGTAATGAGAGTAAAACGGTAGCAATGGATTTAACAAACTAGAAATCGTGCAATCATAACCAGAAGGTAAACGCTCATGGAATAACTCCTATTATTTGGTTCGGTTAGTGTCATACAACGAACCAAACCTTCCAAAACTCAAACTACTACTCCTAGAACTCCCCACTTGGCTCGGCATAAACAAATTTGGTCCGACATCACTTAAAACATCGGTCCAAAGCCAAACGGTATCGTGGTGCCGAGCCAAATCAGACAAGCACCATGCAAAAACCACATCGATCCAACACCCATTCCTCAACAGGCCAGCCACATTTACTACCACGCCCAAACCTAATACACAGGGAAACCGAGCATAGTATGAAGGAGCCCCTACTGCCTGATCGAATTCCTTCCACCATCAATGTCTACAACAGCCGCACCTCCACTTGTTTTGGAGTTCGCCTCCACCAAACCATTACAGAGCAACAGCGCTCGTTCAAACAAGTTCTTCCTCCTCCAATTCTTAATAAAACATCACGAAAGACACCCAAATACCCTAGGAGTAAAGACACCCAAAAAACCCAAAGGATAAGATCGAAATTGAGGACCCACCTTACCTCAGACAATGGTGAAATACGAGAAAGGCAAGTTCGAGTGTTAGGAGCTTTAGGAAATGCGAAGGGAATTGAAAATTTTCGGAGTCTAAAAGTGGAAGAAAGAAATAAAGGAAAGGGGAACTGTATTTATAAAAGAGAGAAGGGAGAAAAGACAAATAAACAAGGGAGACCAAGTGTCTCACCGGTTGAAAGGAAAAACCGAGCCTGAACCAAACAAAGCACATTATATGGAAATACGATGTACTTTGGGGGGCAAGTGTTGGCTCGGATTTTCAGCACGCAAGGGTAGAGAAGGAGCTGAAGTAATGAAAAGGAAAGTAGATGGAGCTAGAGTGCAGAAGGCAAGAATGTCGGACCAAACATCTGGTCCGGCATTCACTGAAATGCCGAACCAGATACCTGGTCCAGCATTCACTGAGATGCCGAACCAGATACCTGGTCCGGCATTCCACGAAGTACCGGACCGGATGTTTGGTCCGGCACGGCACCTAAGTGCCGAACCAAACATTTGGTCCGGTATCTAGGCTTGCCGGACAAAATCTTTTGTCCAGCAAATGGGTGTCTCCAAGCAAGATACCGAATGAAACAACAACCGAGCAAACAGTGGGTGAGATGCCAGACCAGGTTCTCCTGCCCAAATGTCGAACCAGACTCAGGGAGCTATAATCTCAACCTCCACACTTCACAACTCCACTCAATAAATACCAAAGCTCTTCAACAACAATGGGGACCGAATTTTGGAGAAAAGAGGGAAAACTCTGTTGAGACTTAACCACCCCAGCTGCTCTAAGTTTTTTCATCTTTCTAATCAAACTTGTATTTGTAACCAAATCAAAGAAGCATAATAAGATGGATAGTGGATGTAGGCATGTTCTGGCCGAACCACTATAAAATTTTGTGTGATTTATTTATCTTCAAACTGCTTTCCAACTCTCAGTCTGAGAACTGTTCTGTGATTGTAATAATTATCTATTAACACATTGGAACATATTAAGCTGCATATCAAACAACTTAAAGATCACTTAACCAAATTCAAACTTGGAGGTGTTTGCCCAATTTTGGTGCAAACATATAGGCCGTTCGATGCCTCTTTGGCTCAACATCCTCTCGATGTGCATCGCATGCATTCACATTGTCGTCACTCCAGAGGGGCAACGGATCTGCATTAACTTGAACTAAAGCATCCAGATCAACCATGGCATCATTAGTGTGCATTCTTCCCGTTATTTGTTATAACCCGCCTCCAAAAGTTAGATCGGCAACGATCATTAAAGATGGATCGGTACCGATCGTTATCGGTCTATCTGGATCGGTCGGATGATGACGGTTGATTTTTCGATGTGGTATCCATCAGTTCGAAAATGTCTACGTCTATGATAGTCATCTGATGAAGTTGAGCTCTCCAATGCAAAATAGAGAGTTGGCTCCCTCCTAGTTTTTCCGCATTGTTGATCCTTGAGTTGATTCATTATATTGATCCTTGAGTTGATTCAATATTTAAAATCAATTAAAAATTCCATATTCAAATGATTAAAATTCCAGGTCATTACAAAAAGGTACATAGATATTTTTAAATCATATGCAAATAACACACTGCTAATTGTTAATGATATACTTATGTTAAAATCAGCTTTAGTTGTTTTAATACTCGACATTGGATTTGTGAATGATGCCTTTTATAGCAAATATAAAAGATATTGGGAATGTCCCAAATGATATGCTAGAACACTTTATTAAAATGGTTAATATGGAACATGTAAAATGGATTCCTTATGCATTGACAATAGGAATTATCATACATGTTATGTTTTCTATGATATCATGATTTGCTTGTGTATTTGATACATAAAGAAAATATCCAATCCAATTTTATATCACTGATAGATTGTTTGAGGTGTTCTTCTGTATTTATGAAATACTAGAGAATTATTTACAGAAACAATGGACTTCTGATGAAGGAGCATTCGGACTCAAACTTTCATAAGGAATATTAAATATAATATGCCAATAACAAATTCAAGTTAAGAATCTTTAAGTTGAAAATGTTCCAATTGGAAGACTATTGGTTGTTCATTGAAAAAGATATGTGTGTCGCCTTGAATAGCGCCACAATAAACGCAATGTATATAAATATAAATGCATAAATTTACAACTAAGCTAAGGGTGAATCCCAATGTCAAGAATATCATAACATTGCTATATGATAACAATGTCATGATATAGTTCATAACTGAACTTAGAGCTCATTGGAAGTCGAGAGACATACTCCGAATTGTTCTACATGATAAAGATAGTACAACAATATCGAAAAGAGTTGATTGATAGAGTAGATAACAGAAACATAATAGCATACCCGTTCACCGAGGGACCGACCAAATTGGTTTTGAAGAAACCGATTAGCGAAATTGGAATAAGATTCCATAATTAACCCTAAGTGCAAGTGGGAGATTAATAGAGTTAGGAGTATGCCCTATGGCCAATTATGTAATTTATTACATATATCAAACTCGATAACCAATCATGTAAAAAGTGTTTTTTCTTTCTATTATATACTTGATATAATGTGTTATATTAATTAATTAATTAAAAGTATATTTAACAGAAAATCCATAAATGGTATGTTTTGTGATAGTAGTTACAAAGTGTTGTAACCATAAGTAATTTATCACAATGAAAATAAATATACCATTTTAAATATTCCTTGTCAATATGTATCGAGACTGAATATCGATACATCCGTGGAGACTAGAGTACGTAATGCTCTCCAAATGTTGGGCTGTATATTACTCATGGTTGCTGGGAGCACCAAGCGGTTATGTACCGATAGTTATTAGATAACTATGGAATGACTCACTCGATAGTTTTCTATTGGTTGATATAAGTAAGGTCAAATAGAAAACATTGATGTGGCAAAATTACATAGTTCTCTTGACTTGAGAATACTGCTGATCTTCAATATGAAGCTCTCTTTGATTATATTTAAATTGTAGCAAGGCGTCCATTAAATGACTATAATTGGGTCAAGTGGAAGCACTGGTAGTGAAACATTATTCAAAAGAGGATTCGTCTCCTTAGTTATACAAGGTTGATATAATGGTCAATTGAAGTCAACTCAAAGTCAAAGTCTCTGACTAGAGCATTACGGTTAATAATAATTGTTATTATGAACCAAAGACTTTGCGGCTGGACTATAGAATTGAATGTGGACGATATTGAAATTTAGACCATTACTAAATTTCATAAGTCCAAAGTGATATAGTTTTGACGAAGGGAATTTGTGTAAATAATAGTCATAACCGAGTAACACTTAACAAAGTAAAATTGGATTTTACCGAAACCAAGTAAGCGATAAATTTGACCAAAATTTCACACCACCTGCTAAGTGATGTACGAACACTAATATTCAAATAGTTCGATATTAATCGCTGAACAAATTTACACCTAACGGGTCACACAACCGAAATGATGAATAATCATTAACCAAACAATTTAATTAATTTGTAATTGTTATAAACCATTAATTAATATTTGTGAAATATCAATTATAAAATATTGATTTTGATTTGATAAACAAATATAAAATGTATTTATAATAGTTATAAATATATTAATCGATATACGATTTCGATAGGCGTTTAAATTAGATTTAAATGCAAAATATTTGTTCAGATAATAAATGTAACGACCTAGAATTTCACTGCTTTGATTTGCGAATATTTAATTAATTTTAAATATTCAATATATAGGCTTTATAATGAAAATAAAAAAAATGATAAATAAGGATGGTGAAATAGTTTCCAAAATTTGTTTACAAAAATATTTAGTTCGAAGAAAAACAGAAAATGTGACTGTAATTCCTTTTTTGAATTTTCGATTTTCGTCGACTAAAAGTTGTCGAAAATGTTGTAATTAAAATAGCATAAGTATATACACATTCACTTAGAAATAAATTAGAATATGTATGTATTCATGTATGCATTATTTAAGTGTATATATGTACGTATATGTATGTGTGTATGTGTGTGTGTATACTTAAGATAAACATCACATCATGGAAACATATGTAAACATTAAGTACATTTGACATAAAATCCTATTGGCTTAAGCCATGGAAAGGGGGAAAAGGCCAAAAACATGAGCAAAGGAAGGAGGGACAAGGTGGTGGGATGGCAAAGGGAGAATGGAGGGCAAAGGACAAGGGTAGTTTAGTAAATTCACCATTACATTTTATATAAAACATTTTTCAATTTCCATTTCATTTTTCTATTTATTCCAAAGCATTCTAATATTCCTTCTAAGTTTTAGAAACTTGTTAATGGCTTCACTTTAAAAATACTAAATTTCAAATTCAAAGTTTTTATTTGTTTAAAATGATTTCAAACTTGTTTAATCTCCTCATTTTCATTTTAAAAACTTCTCCATTTTCTTCCCACTTCATTCGGCCATAACTTCCTCTACATTACACCAAATCAATATTTTCTTTTCTCCTAACCATACAGAATTCCAGTAGCTACAACTTTCATTTGAATCACTTTTTCAAATTTCTAATATTTTTGGGTCAAAAATACATTATTTTCTGACTCATTTTCGAAACTATATTTTCAAGTCCGAAAATAGCACTCATTCTATTGACCATATCTCCCTCATAAAAAATTCAAATTTAATGATTTTTTTTAAATGATAGATAAAAGAATTTTCAAGAACTTTTATTTTGACCGCATTTTAAAATTCCTAGAGTAACATGGTCAAAAATCAAGGAGAAGATGATCCATTTTCGAGTTGATTTTGTAGTTTTCCAAGCTTTACAAGTTCTAAAGCATTTCAAGTTTTCAAAGATTTTGGATGAGTAAACTTTTTATCACTTTTTGAAAAGATGTGACCTTTAGTCATTTCTTATTGTTTGGTTATATATTGGCTAAATTGATGAGCTATTGTGTTGGTTGATTGGTTATGTGGATGTTTACTTGAAATTAGCAAGTTAGATTTCTGATTTGAAGGTTAAAGGTTAGCTATGCATGTAAAAGTAGAATTTTGATTATGTTTCGGTTAGGAGTATGTAAATGTTGTTATAGATATGTTTATATGTTTGTTTGCTATTGAAAGTTTACATTTTGTTTAGGTTATCGATGAAGAATTTTTTTATGAAAATACGAGCTTTGGTTTTAAAAAGAAAATTATATTTTTTTTAAAAAGTTAGAAACTTTGTTAGTTTCAAAATACTTACATTGAGGTTCGAAAGGTTAGAAAGTTTTAAAATGTAAGGTTTTCAAAGAAGAAAGTAAGGAAACATTTTTAAGTTATGCAACCCATAGTGATAGTCGCTATGGATGTAGTTTCGCTTAAAAGTGTTTTGTAAATGTTTTACGAAACTTAATAATGATGTTTAAGAAAGTTAATTAAGATTTTAACAATTAATTATTAATTAATTAGGTTTTTAAAAATTAATAATTAATTAAATATTAAATAAAGTTTATTAACTTTAATTAGTGAGGTTTAGTTTCTAGTTATTTATGTTCAAAAAATAAGATTAATTTTAATAAATTATTAGTTAATTATAGGGTAATTATTTATTTAATTAATTAATCAAGTGTTAAATTATTTTTAACTATGAATTAATTAAGGTTTTAATTTATAAATAATTATCTACTAAAGGTTTAATTTATTATTTAAGTTTTAACTAAAAGATTATTTAATTAATTAATTAAGATTAGTTAATAGTTAATTATTAATAAAGGTTTTAAATTATTATTTAATTATTAATAAAGGATCAATTAAGGGTTTAATTTATAAATAAATTATTTATTAAAGGTTTAATTATTTATTACTTTATAATTAATTAAGTTTGAATTTAATAAAGATTTAATTAAGATTATTATGATTTAGTAAAGGGTTTAACTCGTAATTAATTATTTTTAAAGAAGTTCAAGTTTAAATTCGCTTTGTTTTTCCAAGAATCAATTTGTTTAAAAGGGAACTTTCTTTAACAAAGGATAGTGTTGGACATAAGGAATTCAAGTGTCAATATCGATAAGTAGCCAACCTTTGTGGATGAGTTATATAAATTGTTGATTGTGTGGACTTCTAATAGCAAAATAAATCCCTGTTCTGCTATAATGTAAGTGAGTTAATCTTTGTGGACATAGGTTAGTAGAATAAATCCACATTCTGCTATAAATTGGTCATTTGATTGTATGGACATATGTATTAGCATAATAAATCCTCGATCTGCTATAAGTTAATTGTTTGATTGTTTGACACCTATTTGGCAGGACAAATCTGTTGTGTTATTTGGACATGTATATGCCAGTTGGTTTATATTGACATGTTTTTCCTGATTTGGATATGACGTGTATTTACATATATGTTGACTTGTGTAAATGAATTGTTGAATGACTTGAAAGTGAAATTGAAAATAAATGGTAACTTTAACTGGTACCATTGGGATTGCTAAGCTTCTTTTTGAATTTATAAAGTATGATTTTGAATTAACTTCAATCCTTTAATCAATTTTAGGTTTAAAGTTAATAAATGATTTTCAAGTTATATAATTATTTAATAAAGGTATTTATAAATAATTACTTGGTTATAAAAGGGGCTTTACTAAATAAAAGGGTTTTATTTAAAGTGATTTTCAAAAGATGTTTTGGAAATGATGTTTGTAAAGGATTTTTCTTTAAGAAGGTTTATTAAAAGCATTTTAAAAATAGGAGAATGATGTATAAATGATTTTATAGATTGTAAAGGTATTTTTATTATGAAGTGAACTTTTAAGAAAGGAAACTTATTGTGAAGAATAAGCGGGTTGGTGTAACAACCCACTTTTCCGTACAGTTTAAGCGGACAATCAACCATACATAAGCCACTCAAATAGAATGGAAAGACGGATAGTTAGGGAAAAGGAAGAAGGAAGGAAGAAGAAGAAAACTAAACAACACAAAACCTCACAGCCGAACGAATAATCTATGATATACAACAAATTTTTACACAAAGAAAAATGTAATGTATATACACCAATCAGAGTATAGTAACTAATTTCAGCTTGGACAGTTGTAGCAGCCGGTCCTTACAGTTACTGATAAATACAACCAACAGACAACACAACAGAACATAAAAAAAATACGTAAATACGTCTTGGACCTCCAGCTCATCTCTTGAGCTACAATGCATCCAAAGCAATCTATAAATATATACTCGGTCTGACCCAAGCATTATAATAAAATAACACCCAAGTTAGTCTGGAAAGCTAGCATGAGAAAACACACCTCAATTGAATTTTAATGTTTATTAAAATCTTTTGAAAATAAGGTATCTCGTAAGACCATGCCGCACATAAACACGAATGGGTTTTTACCTTATGATAACCAAATAATTTCTATAGAAAATCCATTGATATTATAATAATGTCTAGGGGTCAAAGTAAAATATGAATATAGTTGAAATGCTTACATCTCACGTTTCAGCATAGTTGGGCATAACTAAGTCCGCACGGCGTTTATTGGAGAATGGATTCTATACAATGACTAGGCTACTAGGGTACCGCCCGTCATGGTGGATCTCTAAATAAAATAACACTGAGGACCTCACCAGGATCTTCTGCCAACATAGGACAAGCCTACCACTTGACTAGTAGTACTGAATATGATCACCCCTTTATTAATAGGCCCCAAAGCATACATATGAGAGATAATATCAACTCTAGATAAGGATGATCATACCCTACTTGGGAGCGACCCACTTAGCCCTGATGCATCTCCCCTGTTTTAGTCATTCCCAATTGATGAGGCTTGAGGCTACGGTTTACCTTTTATATAGCACTTCCTACTTGGAATGCTAACACTGCCCTCTAGGCAATAGTGCAATGTCAGCATTCATCCATCCAAGTTGGTTATGGGACTGAACGAAACGCTTGAGAGCTCCATCTTTAATTCCATCATCTTCATGATATCTTCACTTCGAAAAGCTTGAGTTGGATCGAAGTGGTTTTCGGATAACATATATGATCTCGGTCTCTTCGAAACAACATCCGATAGTTCCCAGCAAACTCAACCCTAGTTCTCAAGGAAATAAACAGTCAAAGATAAGAGCGGAGATCATTTCCTAACTGTTAGTGGATGGATTTCCTTAACATTTATCCTAGGAGAACGAAACGAGATTTATACGCCCAGTACAGCATCATCGGAGATGACCGTACCATATAGCCCACGTATTTCTCCTAAATATTTCCAAAGTTATGTTTTGGGTCCATATTTGATAGTTGGTTGTTTAACCATCCACAACACTCATCCAAATCAGGGATTTATTTCAAAAGGGAAAAACAACATTTGTTAGCTCAAAAGTAACCACTAGCCTCCTTAATTAATCTTTTCTTTAATTAAATTCATCTTGTAAACACTTGTATCAAAATACTTTTATAAAGATATATCCACAAATCCCTATATTTTCAATACTTGGGAATTATCCATATACTTATCTCAATCATATAAATATACTTATCTCAATCATATAAGTATATTTACAAACATAACACTTCACAACTTAGAAAATGTACTTATATACTTATCTTAATGGTATAAGTATATTTACAAAACTGAGAAATATTTTCTTTTTATTCAATTTTAAAATCATTTATAAACTCCTTGTAAATCTCTAAAACCATTTATAAACCATTTTATAAATACCTTAAAATCATTTATAATCTCTTTTATAAATTCCAATCACTTATAAATTCTTTTTTATACATTTCTAAAATCATTTATAAACCCTTTATAAATCCATAAACCATTTATAAAACTCCTTCACCTTGTAAATGATCTTCCTTTAAGCTTTTAAACAATTTTATAAGACTCCCCTTATAAAACCTAAGTCCGTTTATAAAACTCTATTTATAAGCCTTGAAAATAAATAAAAAATGATTTATTTCAAAATAATATTATATAATAATAATTATTAACAATAAATAATTATTATTAACTTCAAAACATCTTAAAAATAATATTTAATAATTTCAAAACATTACTAATAAAACACTAAAAATTAATCTTCAACATTATTATAAATAATAATAATTAATTTCCACAATAGTATTAATAAATCATTATTATTAATTTCAAACCTTATTAATTATTTAAATAATTAACCTTTTCAAAATATTAACATATTTATAAATAACCTTAAAAAATATTAATTATAAATAAATAAATGACCTTAAAACAATATTAAATATAAATATATAAAATTTTAAACAATATTAAATATAAATATATAACTTTTTAAATAGTATTAAATATAAATATCTAACTTTTTAAACAATATTAATTATAGTAAGACATTGTAAATCATTTCTAAATAATTCAGATAGGACATTTTTAAATTTGGCCTCTCTCTCCTCCATACTCCTCCATCCCTCGATGATTCGATGAACCGTCTTCCCTACGGCGTTGCTGTACGCAAGAGCATCCCGATGATTCCCACGAACTAAAACCCGCACCCCTCCTCACCAAATCAACATGACGCCATACCCTTACGTTACCCTTCGACCGCACCCCACCAAATCTTGGTCGTCGATGCTCCTTCCACCCACGAACTCAAATCCACTTCCCGTATAGCCTCTTATTCACTCAAGCTCAATCAATCTGTAATGACCCGCATATTTCCGATAATTAAATTATTGAATTTAATAAGATTTTGTAATTTAATATTGGAAGATATAAAAAAATTGATTTATTAATGAGAATAATAACTAGAATGAAATTAAATAATGATAATTTAAGGCAATTGATAATTATTTTAATGAAATTTCAATTAATCGAAATGATTTTAAACATAAAATTTGGTTATAAATTGCAAATAAGGAAATAAACCAAAATGTTGTATTAATTAGTGAAATAATATGTAATTAATTAAAATTGGATAAATTCAATGCTGTGTAAGTAGTTATAACATTTGTTGTAGATAATAAACTTATAAATGTGTTTAAATTAAGCAAGATGTGAAAATTGTTATATGTTACCTACTTATTTAATTTGTTGAATTAAATTGGAAATCAGTTGCAATTAAATGTAATTAAATATTACGTTAATGTAAATTAAGATGATAATTGTAGAATATTAGTGTAATAAGATATAAGCCAATGTTAACTATGTCCATAGAGTAATGATTGACTGAAAAAAAGAAAAAAGATTTAAATCAAATTAAATCAATTTATTGTAATTAAAAATATAATTAATTGGATTTTATTTACAATTGAAACTGAACAATGTAACTAGTGTAATATTTAACACTGAATGGATATGTAAATTTGTTTTAAATTATTGTAAATGTCCAAGTAATCAAAAATGATGAAAATTGTTAGTTATTAAATTTGAAATTAAAAAGTGATTTAATCAATTTAATAATTATTTATTTATTTAACATGAAAATAGCCATTTTGGCCACTATCTCGGATTTCGATGAAACCAGTTTCATCGGATCCATAACGGTGAATTATTGTAGGATTTCAAATTTCGTAGTGAGCGGACTTGTCGTTTGATTGTACGGCTCGAAACGCGTAGAAATTAATTTATTGAAATCAAATTGAAATAAGCTAATTTTAAAGCTAACTTCTTCATACAATGGAATTAGGACTTGAAACCTATTCCATTGAGTTTAAAAATATCGAAAACATCTATTTTGATATATGGGATGACCCACTTTCATTTAGAAAGCGAAACGGGCTTTTCGGGTCGCTATTGTCGTTTGTACCAATTCAATATGTGTTTATTTTCTTATCGGGCCTCGTTCGTATAAACAGTCTTGTTTCCCAAACCCTAGCAGTCAATTTCTTATTTCTGTACATACAATTTTATCTGACTATTCCTTCCCTCTTTATCAATGGCAGAAACCAAATCCCAAAACCCAAACCCTAATTTCAAAATTTCAAATCAATTTCAAAATTCAAACTCCTCCAAACCATGACATATTATATACCGTTTCGAAGCTCTCGACGAGCGTAACTCACTGCAACAATTCGTTTCTCAAATCGAATCATCATTCGACCAAAAATCAGTGTTTTATTCTCGGCCGTCCATAGGCCATAACTTCGTTTAACGGTGGATCGACAACGAGGAGTCAATCGGAAGGCATGGGCACGTAGAGGGTGACGAGCAGGTTCGATCCATATGGTTATTTCGTATCAACAATAATTAGGTTCACCAGAAAATGCCTTAAAAGGCGCGGTGGCAACATGCTCGAGGTGGGGCAGGTGGTCGCGCTTGAACCTGGGAGGCGGCTCGGCTAGCTGAGCTCGGTGGCGCGCTCTGATTTGGGTGGAGGTTCATGGTTTATCGGCGTTCAGAGCAAAAGAAGGTGGTGGCTCATCTATGAACTATCGCGATAAGGTTAGGGTTTTCGAATAGGCATAGCGGTCACGTGGCTGACAAAATGAGGTAACGTGTGTTTTCTCTTTTTTTTTTTATTTAATTTTAAATCGTTTAACTTCTAACTCGTATAACTTTTACGTACGAGGCCGGATTTACGCACGGTTTGCTCCGCTGCGATCATATTGAAGTTATGGACATTGTGGAACTAGTATGGACAAATTCTGAGACTGTTCAAATTTGGGCCTTATTTTGGATTTCAAATCGATTTGGAATCAAAAGTGAGTGTTTTAACCAACTCACAACGACTAAATTGTCTTATATTAGTTAATTTAAATTTATGATGGATTAGAAATTGATTGATTGATGTTGGGTATATTTAAATTGTCATTCCAGTTAAATATGACTTTTATTGAATTTAATCCCCATTTAATTTAATATTGAATTCTAAATTGCCGGTTAATACCCGTTATTGATAATTAGTCACTTGTTATTGTTTATTGATTGGTGAATGGTGATTGTGATGGATGTTTGATTGTTAATATTGAATGACTGGATGTTATATTATATTGTTATAACACTGCAAGTTCCCTTATTTATTGTTAGAAAATCCCTATGGGTTGAAATGATACATACCCGAACGATCTATAGATTAGGGAAAATCGTTATGGGATGAAATGATAAACCCGAGCTATTTTATGGATTTTATTTTAATTCGGGATTGCGGGTTGAAATGATATATACCCGTAAATTTAAATTATTGCGGATTGAAATGATATATATTCATATCACTTGACCATAGGGTAGAAAATTATATACGGACACTGGATTGGTTAAATTAAATGATTTTAAACCCTTAAATTTTGAATTCAGTTAAATGATATTTTGAAATAGAATTTGATTTATATAAAATAAATTGTTTTAAATGAATTGTTTAAAAGATTTAAATTGAAATTTTGGAATTGTTTTAAGTGAATTGTTTAAAGATTTAAATTGAAATTTTAAAGTTGAATTTGAAGTATAAATGAAATTTATCGAATTTGAGTTATTGAAAACGTTTGAAAATGTAACTTGAAATCTATTGAAATTGGAGTAGCTTAAATTGATATTTCAAACATGGATTTGAAATCGATATAGATTTAAATGGTTTATTGAGAATCTGAATTGAAAGATTTGAAATTGGGTTTTGTTGATTTGGAACTGTATATGGTCCAGATGTGTTGAAATGAAAGAAATGGCTTAATGTTGATATTAATTTCAATTTAATTATTTTAATATAAGTTGTTTAAAGATTTATTATTTTAAAAAAAAACCCTGATTTCTAAGATTTTCAAACTATTGAACTATTTTAAACTGTTTTAACCTATTCTAAAACTATTAAACTATTTTAATCTATTGTAAACTATTTCAATCTATTTTAATCTATTTTAAATTATTTAAACTATATTAAACTATTTTAATCTATATTTAAAACCATTTAAAGTATTTTAAACTATTTTAACTTATTTTAAACTATTAAAAACCATTTAAAACTATATTTGAAGTATTTTAATCATTTAAAAGCTATTTAAACTATTTTAAATTATCTAAGATATTTCTAAATTTCAGACTGTGTAAAGTTGAAGTGTTTATATTTAAATCCTTGATTTTAAAGCGAATATGGATTAAATGATGTTATAATCGAAGTTGGGACTTGAAATGATATTTTCTAATGAAATAACATATTCTGAGTAAATATGATGATTTTGAAACGAGGATTTAATTAACCTATCTTATCAATATGATTTTGAAAGTGAATGTGATTTTGAAAGTGAATATGATTTCGGAAGTGATATGGTTTGAATTGAATATGATATTTTGATATCAAGTGTGAATTATTTTTTTTGGGAAATTTAAAAGAACCATCCGGTGTGAAATAAGCGTTTGGTTGTTAAAGAGACCGGGATCGGATATTGTCATACTCTCTGCTAATATCGAAAACCACTTTAACAACCGTGTACGTAGTGGAGATTCCAAAATGAAGTAGGATGGTTTGGCGAATGGTTCTGTATGAGGTATTTACATAGCCCTGACTCCCATGAGTCAGCTTGATATGACTAAAACAGGAGCCACGCCGGGCCAAGTGAGGTCGCTCCTCCTATCGGGCACATTTCTTCGAAACCATATTATGACTTTGTGATTGATTTGGTGGCTACCCCTCGATTTTGATTATGGGAGTGTGTTTCGAGGTGGGCGGTAGTAGCTGCTATGCGTTACCACCAGTCCGGATCCACAAAACGGCAGTATCCTACCCTAGGCATTGCCTTGTGTGCCTTGTCACATGCCTTATCGTGGCTTTTACGAGTTT
Organism: Allium fistulosum; assembly: GCA_030737815.1. Lineage (NCBI taxonomy): Eukaryota > Viridiplantae > Streptophyta > Magnoliopsida > Asparagales > Amaryllidaceae > Allium > Allium fistulosum. Next base: position 743,647,593 of record CM060907.1, read on the forward strand.
GGTTTGTACCGTACCTGTGGAGTGCTCCCTGAGTATCCCATCAGCTTGGTGGGGCTTACAGTATCTGTATAGACTACGGGAATATATAAAAATGTGTTAAGGGGGATATGGGTAACGCCTTAATGCTATTTTAATACTTTACTTTACTATAGACACTATTATAATAGCGTATTGTACTACATAGTAAATAGTTTAACGGATCCTTAGGAGATGGTAATCCCGAACATCCCTTAAGTTATTGCACTCACGTTGACACTGGATTGTAGATGTCAAAACCCCGTAAACATCTCTGACGTCGTTAACTCATATTTATTTACTGTTGATTTAACTTACATAAGATCTTTTATTTCTGACTTGAGTGTTTTGTCTTTTCAATTCGTTCGGGTCAGTCTGAGCTTTTGAGTGTATTGAAGACCATTTATCATTGGAGGACGAAGACGAAGATCGTATACTATTATTTTCTATTTTATTTATTCTGCTGCATCATGTTGTTCCGCTGCATTCATTTATTTATTGATTCCTGTTGTATGTAACTCTGATTCTGTGTTGTACAAGTGTAATCAAATGGTATTTGTAAAACAGCTTCATGGACTGTTTATTTGATTATTATATTTTGTCATTCCGCTGTGAGATTCTGTGTTTGTTTTTCTTTCTTTCTATGCTTTTTTCTTATTTACCCTATAACAATCTTCCCTTTTGAATGGTTTCACTCTGACGTGTGTAGTTTATCATTGATTTAAACCATCCAAAAAGGTGGGTCATTACACAATCCCTAACCTTAGCTTGCGAACCCAAACTGTCGACTACCTTAATGTTGTCATGCCTCCACCAAACCCATCAACATAAAGATCTCGCCAAAATCCACTCAAATATCAAAGCTTTTATTTTATTGTAGTTAATTTGAATCTAAATCAGTTTTGGAAAGGATGAATATATTTTTTTTCTCATTCACTAGAGATGGTTTATATAAAAGAGAAGAAGACGTGGGGGTATGGGCTTTGTTTGCGGGAAGGATGGTTTGAACAGTATGGGGTATGGTGAGATAATGGATACATATTATTTAATTCAATAAAATTTGATATTATACATTCGAAAAATCTCGAACTCCTATCGAGACGTGCCGCTTGGCGTTCTATATGTAATACCCCTATTCTGAACTTAATGGAACAAGTCTTGAGACCAAATTCGATCATTTACAAATGATAGATTTTCAAACCCGGTTATATTATATTAATTTATATAATTAGTTTTCTAAGCGTTTCGAGCTCACACAACCAAATGATACTTCCAATCTCCATGAAAATCAATGGTATGCAATAATTTAATATTATGAATCCAATGGAATAGGTTTCGTCGAAATTCGAGACAGTGCCTCGGAAGGCTATTTTCGCACGTTAACTAAAACAAATGTATCATTAAAATGATTTCAACAACCTTTGATTACCGTTAAATTCTAATTTAAATGTCTATTATCATCATTCTTATTTATATTGAATTCAATTAAGATTTCAAAATCATTTTCATTAACATAAATCCCAGATTAAATTATTTAAACAAATTCCAATACTAAAATTACTATTCCAATTAACAAAATTTAAATTTCAAATAAATCCTTATTTTTGAAATTTAAGCTATTTAACTTATGAAATTAACTTTCCAGTATTTAAAAGCAATTAAATGCTCCAAATCCAAATGACTAAAATTTTGCGTCGTTACAGTTGGCTTTATAGGAAGAAATGTTTTTAAATGGAATTTGTTTCGCCATTTAATATGGAATGTGAAGAGAGGAAATCTCTTATAAAGTCTGGTAATATACTTATATCTTTGAGATAAGAATATAAATGTTTTCTAAGTACAAAAGGATGTAAGGGGTTTTGGGAATAGTGGTTTGTAAAATATCTTTTGATCGAATGTTTATAAAATGATTTTAATTAATGAAAGATTAATTAATAAAGGCTTAGTGGATCCCATATGGAATTAAATCAATGCTGAATGATTGTTTATTTGATAGTTAAATAACCGACTATCAAATCTGGACCAAAACACAACTTTGGAAATATCTAGGAGAAACACGTGAGTTATATGGCAGAGTCATCCCCAATAATGTTATATTGTGCGTATAAATCTCGTTTCGTTCTTCTAGGATAAATGATAAGGAAATCCGTCCATAAATTGTTAGGAGGTGAACTCCGCTCTTATCTTTTATCTGCTTATTTCCTAAAGAACCGGGGTTGAGTTTACCGAAAATTATCGAAAGTTGTTTCAAAGAGACCGGGATCGGATATGTTATCCGAAAACCACTTTGACCCAACTCAAGTATTTCGAAATAAAGACTTCTTGAAGAGTATGGAACCAAAGACAGAGCCATTGAAGTGCAAGGGCTGCTTGCTATTAATCCTGAGGATTATTCCAAAATGGATGTAGAAGTAGTGCCTTCGGTTTTGTTCCTTATCATGGACAACTCGTATGGATGAATGCTGGCACTACATTGCTGCTTGGAAGGCAGTGTTAGCATTCCAAGTGGGATTGCTATTCTAAAAGGTAAAGACGTAGCCTCGGGACTCATCAACCAAAAATAACTAAAACAGGGGAGATGCAGCAGGGCCATATGGGTCGCAGCCATTAGGGTATGTTACCACCAAATCTGGAATCGATATTTGACCCATTTTTGTATGCTTTTGTACGGTTGCTGATCCCAACCATGGTGGTGATGTATTCGATACTATCCAGCAAGGGGTAGGCTAGTCCTGTGTTGGCAGGGAATCCAGGCGAGGTTCTTGGTGTGTTTATCTAGAGATGCACTGTGGTGGGCGGTACCCTAGTAGCCCAGTCATTGTGTGGAATCCATTCTCCAATAAGCCTCGTACATTTTTAGTTATGCCCATATATGTTGGAATGTGAGATGAAAACATTTCAGCCATTTTATATATTTACTTTGAACCTTTAGACATTATCATAATATCACTGGATTTTCTATAAAAAGTGTTCTGGTTATCGTAAGGTAAAACTCATCCGTGTTTATGTGCGGCGTGATCTTACAAGATATCTTTGATTTTAAAAGGGTTTTAAACATAATAATTCAGTTATTTGAGTTTACTCACATCGGATCCACTGACCTAAGATTTTTTTTTCCTAAAACTCTTGGTTGCTCAAATTTTTATGGGCCGCCAAGTAATTCAGATTTTCCCACGAATACATTTTGGAGAGCTTAGAGCAGGAGGCTTCATCGATAGCTAGTTATTATCTTGTTTCCTCTATATTATATGCATCTTGTATTAGTTAGGTAGGGACGGGCTGTTATAACTGTCCAAGGGTAGAATTGTATTATTATGACTCTGATGTATCATTTTTGAAATGACTTTGTAAAGTATTATGTCGATTAATATATATTACTATGTTTCGTTGTGAGATTCTATGATTGTTTAGTTACTTCTTATTATCTTCTATCTCCTTTCTTTCCCCTAACAATCTGTCTTTCCCGCACTAAGTTGTTCGGCACGTGAATACCGTGGATGTATTAGTGTCGACTTCTAGGGTTCGAAAAGGCGGGTTATTACAATAAATGAGTTTAAAGCCCATAAAGGGGGCTGGTTTGTTCGGCCACAATAAGGGTAAAAGGCTGCCATGTGATGGAGCTATAAAGGCATTGAAATGAAGGGCTAAGATAAAAGAGAATTGGTAAGAGATGATGTAGGATCTTGATCCTAAAATATCTCTAAATTCTCCTCTATATAAGCAACTCGACCCTCCCTTGTTTTGGATACTTTTTAGCCTCCATATCCCCTCTAGATCTAGACGAAATCTCTCCCACCATCTTTCTAATTTTCTAAGTTCAAATCAAATCAAGTGTTATTCGATAGTTGGGGGTCAATGATTCAGAGACTAGCAATCTACTGCATTGGAAATCGGTTCAAGGACCAAATTCCATCATTTCAAGGTGTACTTTCAGGCGTTGGGATTAAGGTACATTTCTAACTAATATACGATTATCAATGTTTAGATATAATGTGTGTGTGCGTATTGTTAGTTAGGCGACGATTTTGATATATATATATATATATATATTGACAATTGGATTGGTTGTATGTTTACATTTAGTTATGTATTAAAAAAATTAACGTATATACATATGCCTATATGCAGCACGACTAATAAAAAACAATTTTTTATTTTAAATAACTTAAATATATAATATTTAAATACGTATACATAGTATATAATTTAATATTACAACATACATATATAAAATATATTTATATATAAATTTCCAAAGGCATTTTATTTTCAGCAGAAATAAAACTAATTATATATATAATTTTTAAATATTATTTAAATCTATATATATATATATATCAATTATAATACTATATGTAACATAAAATTATGTTTTATATTTTATAAAATTAAATTATTACCAAATTTACTCTCAAAAAAATTTAAAATATAACAATTTTTTATATTTTAAAATTATTTAAAAATAGGCTGAAATTAAAAAACTAGATTTAAAATTATTTTAAATTATAAAATTACATATTGATAGTTAAAATTATAAAATATATTTCAAAATTTCATTATAAATTTGAAATTTAAAAATAAGTATCGAAAAATAATTTTTTATTAATTTTTAATAAATATCCATACAGATATTTATTTAAATATATATTGAAATTTTAAAAATAATTGTCGTGCGCATGACCTAGTATTTTGTACACATAAAAAATGTATTTTTGTATAAATTTAAAATGTTAATATATATAAATACATATAATTTATCATAATATTATTATGCATAAACATATAAGTATTTAATGTGTATATATATAATATATTATATACATTCACACATTGTTTTCGACTTTATATATATATATATATCTATATGTGTATTTATATTTTTAAATTATATTTTATGTAATTTATAAATTGTTTAAATTTCATACATATGTTTATAAATATGTACATATATATATAAACATACAAAATATGATTTGTATACATGCATATATACACAAATTTGTAATATTTCGTAAATATATATAAATTAAACATATATATAAACATACATTTGGATAATATATTGGTATATAGGATGAGCTAACGTATCTGTTGCGGCGTAAATCCCAGCACCTATACATGGACATGTTATACCTTGCACAAATTGATATGTTACACATGCACACACACACATGTGTGTGTGTGTGTTTGCATGATACACGTATATATAATACAACATTAATCAAATAATATAAAATCATTTTATAAATTTAAATAAATTTATTTAAACTAAAATTTAGAAATGCTCTAAATAAATTAGACTTCATAGGCCCTATAAAGATCCAAAATGATAAAATAAATTTGAAATTCACCCATTACTTCCGCTATGGGCTGGCCAAGTACCAACAAGTTTTTGGAAATTCTTATAGCAATCAATACAACTAAATTGTACATTCTACAAATCCAATGAATTAGAATATAGAAAATTTATATCCCAAATCAAATTAGAGCATTCTAAATGAATGATTAACAGTTTACAAATCAAATGACAAAAATCAAGAAATAAGCTACATAATTTTATCAATATCATATTTCACAAATTTTATGGTCTATTCTCCTTAAATTTCAGAAACAAAGTGTATACGCCATTTCATCAAAGTTAAATAATATAATGAATATGTAGGCAAGGATTTCAAATTAGATTTATACATTTAAGTGTACAATTCAATGGTTTTCACATAAGCATAATAACAAAATAGAATTTAAATGATATAACTTTAGTATTATGTAAATAACATAATTTTCCACTCACCTATTAGTTTTAAATCTCCATATCCAAATTCGTTCTCTTTTTTTCAACCAAAAATATGTAGAAAGTATGCATACTCGCTAGATTTGCATATTTGATAAGGGATTTAAGTTTAAGTGGAAATCTAAATTTATAATTCTTAAATTTAACTTTTTCGCAGAATTGATTCACTCCTTCATTCTTTCTCTTTTTTTGTTGTCCTTCTCCAATATATATAGACACACACACACATATACATACATATAATATTTTTATAATTTCTAGAAATGGTGAAGGAAAAATGGCAGAGCTCCACTACTCAGTTCATAAAATATGAGGAGAAAAGTTGGAGACTAGGCCTGTGTTTATAGACGCTCGAATCAATCAGGTTCGTTAGATTATTATTTATTAATCATGGTCATTTAGGTCGAGGTTCAATGTGTGCCAGCGCAAACTAACTGGTCGACCCCTTATATAGCGATCGATCGGTGGGTCCAAGAGCTTCGTTATGCTTAACATCCTGATGATGTTAATTTATATTATTATTTAAATTGATTTGAATTCTTTTTAATTATTTTCGATCTGAAAACTTCAAACAGTGATACCTTCTTCGATTGAACTCTGATCGTAAAACTTTATGCATAAAAGTTGATCAGAAGAGTGCCACGAATGCAGTGGTGCTAATTTCCTGGCCAAATTCTAACGTTTGCCCAAATTCATTTGAGGTCGTATGGCTGTAATTTTAGAAAATGACTAATAGAGACATTTTCCATCCTTAGGATTTTACCGGATGGTTTTCACCCTAAAATATTGTTGAGCCTATAACTTTTGATAGAAGCTTAATTAGGGTATGAAACTACCTTCATTAGATCGGGATGATGGTTTCTCTTTTCATATAGTGGTTATAACAGGAAAATGGACTTACTATTTAGGAGATATAGCCATTTTAACTTTAGACTGCTACTGATCAGATTAGTGGGTAATTAATTAGGCCCAAACCTAGGCCCACTAAACCATTTTGGGACTTGTACTTAATTAGGGATGATGGGATAGTCTAATCACTTTTCCCATTTTCCGAAACAGATCCCAACCTCCAATGATTCATGTTTCTATCAAAAAGCTTCTTTTTTTTCATACTAATTTGTCTTAGACACATCATTGGAAGGTGATCGGTGAAGGGAATCTTTAAATATACTATTTGGCTGCTTTGGAATCCGTGTTCTTACTATTCATCTCGGATTTGGAGCAATTATTAGGTAAATTAGGTGTTAGGTGAGTGATACCGCTTCACTCACTATTCTATACATGTGGATATAGTCAAATTATGGTTATTAAGTTAATTTCAAATTAAATGACCTTTAAAATTTAGAACTGATATTAAAAGCACCTAATAACCATATTTAAAAAGATAGATTCAAATTTTGATATGATTTACATCATTTTCCCATTATAATTGTTATTTTATAAAAAGCTAGATCTACGACGATTCATGCTATTAAATTATGTTTAGATGATTGAAATATGTTTTTGGATGATATGGAATAATGTTTTGATTTTTGGATGAATTATTTTGATATGTTTGCCAGTTGTTTTAGATAGTTAGGAATACGATACACCGCTTTATGCAAATGACACCAAAGTGCTCGAAATGAGATGAAATTTGGATATGAAGTGCTTGAGGCCATGCAAAGTCTACTTAAAAAATTCAAGTGATATAGAGTTGATTTGGTACCTCAAAACTTGGTCGTCAAAATAGATCGGTAGGAATGAAATTTTGATCAGTGAGAATCAAATTCATGGTCAGGGAAAGTGATTGGTGATGCTTGGAGTCCAAGCAAGGATTACTTTAGGTTTTTGGCTAGATTGCTTCGAGTTAGGCTCATAGAGATGTGGCAAAAAGGATTTTGACTTAGCAAATTTTCGGGGGATGGAAAGTGATCGGTGCCGACCACTAGTGTTTTGAGTTTTCAAGGTAGCAACTCCGGTTTAGGGTCAAGGTAACTTTGATTTGTTGGGGAGGCAAGCCGGAGTGAAAAGTATGGGAACTTAGCCAAGTCTGGCCAAGTTTGGCTGACAAAACATGGTCGGCACGGACCAACATGGTCGGTAGCGATCATGTCAGGGGTAGGCAGATTGGAGTGCTACTCTAGGGCATGTGCCTTGTGTCTAGATGTACGTGTACGTGCGTCTGTTCAATCGTTTGGCATTCGATTTCCATGTAGCAACATGATGAAGACCAATGATAAAACGATAAGGTGAAGAAGTAACGCTTCGACATGATGACTCTGAAACTTTGATGTGTTGATTCTATAATAGATATGGACGTCTAGAAGTGTTTTGACAATGACGGCTCGATGTTGATGGAGTCGTAATGATGATGATCCACCAGGGAGGGTTCGTGGAAGGGAACTTGTGGATAGAATGTTGAAGGCTTCTAGTGGAGAATAGAAAGTTGAAGGGTTCCATTATGATGAATGGAAATGGATGGTGCAACGAAGGGCTCGAATATGCGTGCTACGGGATCGTTGATACTCGGAATGTTTCTAGTGTACTTGTAAGCAGTGGTATTGGGGGGACGCTCATTGGGTACTTCATCGGTTACCCCAGATCGCTGAAGAGATCCGTATACCCTAGATCGAGGAAGGGATCTAATGATAGCTATGGGTTGGTATTTAGGTACACTAAAAAACCATGATTTTTTCATTAATCCCTGGCAGAGGAATGGTCGTACGAGATATCGTATATCTATGGCACATTGAGTGAAAGTGATGATTGTTTAATGGATGATATTGTTGTTTGTTGCTCTAGGGATGTCACATGACGTAGGTATCTAGAAGATCGATGCCTAGACACATGGTAGTACACAAGGATGTTTGTATACTTTATGATGATAATAGTAGAGTAGCATATTATCGTTGTTATGTGCTAATTCTTTGGAAGTAGGAACGGGTCGGGTAAGATTCTTATACCTTTGTTCCTTGGTATGTCTACTCGTATAGTATTTTGAGATTGTTTATCGTTCACACTAGACTATTGTCTGACTCAAGATTTTATGCCTTGCTACTTATTATCTCGGGTACTCTTAAATGAGTAGACTAGATAGCAGGTTAGGGAGATATATGGTGTTGTGCAAACGGACGAGTAGGAGATGGTGCTTTCTCATATTTATATGTAGCTTACTATTGCTTGTTCCATTGTGCGACACATGGAGCCTAGACAGTGTTCGCTATTTTATTTAGAGACAGTTATCTTGAGTTTATTTCAAGTTGTACAAACTCTACTATTATTTTGTATAACTCTATGAACATGTACACTCTGATTTTTGTAGTTCATTTAGTTATTATTGTCTTGCCTGTTTTATATCTATGATGATTATTATATTTTATTCGATTCGATGTGAGATATACGACATGTTCTGTGATGATTTTGTCTTCTTTCCACCCTTGACAATCATCATGCATCGATCAGGCACCATAGCAGCACACTCTTTAGGAATATTATTGTAGGGTGGTTGTTAACTAAGAAAAGCAACATTATTGACCATAAACTTGTATGGATAAGAAGTAACAACATTATATGCGATTGAAGATTTTATCTCCACTACCACTCCAAATGTTTGCTTCAAAACACGTGCAATTATTGTTCTCTAGCATGTTACCACATCCACCACCATCACCTGGCTAAATGGCTAGAGGCAAAATTTACCCATTCCTCAAATTCGAATTCAAGACTTTCTATTGTAGTTTCACATATGTAACCTTTGGAATAATTCAACATAATCGGGTAACATATGTTAATATCTAAATGTATGTGCTATATTTTGACTAAGTCTAAATTAAGCGATCAATATTGATGGAAATAATTGTCATGTTGACATTTATCTTAATGCTGTCACATATGAAATCATTATTTCATACTTTTGATAGACTCCTGTGTCTAATAAGTAGTTTATATTATTGTTTATTTCATTTTATTTTTTGTTTGTATATCTCAGTGTGGTTTTTTAAAAGCCAATTAAATAAAGTGTCATTTAATTGTTTTACTCTTGTAAATTCCTATAGCTATTCACATATTATCCTACCAAGCTATAAATTCATGTAGAACTATAATTTAATTCTGACTTGTGGATTTTTAATGAACATTGTTTACTTCTGAATAAATTCATTTTGTATTTTCAATTTTAAATGATTTACATGTAACTTTTGACTGATGGGTTTCATCCTCTTTTTTTTATATACAAGTTGCTGAATGGATTTAGTATTAGAATTAAACATTGATCGTTGAAGTTGGAAAGAACTTTAACTTCAAGAAGTGGTGAACTTGTTTTTTTATCATGTGTATTGGTATTTAAAATATCTTTATATGAAACTATAGTATGGTCTACTACAGCCTATTTGAATGTTTGCTAACTTTTATTTATTGTTTTAATATTGTTGTCACCATACGAACAGTAACCAATTTTCAGACGGTATATGAATTACTTATTAATAATATCTATATGATCTAAGATATCATGTGCAAAATTTGGAATAATACGAAATATATGAAATTAAATTCATTATCACTACAAGTTCTTCACCATGAAATGATACTTATTATCGGGATATCTTACCATACCTGAAATTTTGAAATGTGTAATGACTATATACATTGCAATTCAAAGTGACATACTATAAATACTTCAATATGTTAAATGACTTTGATTTTGTCTTCGATGCATTATTAAAAGATACTCTATTGGTGAATTTACAAATATTTGGTTAATTTATACTTAAATCATTGGTTCTCATCTTTATCACTGATTTATAATAAGCAACAGATAATTTTGAACAATAATGTATTACCCAAGGTAATTATTCAATTAAGCATCAAATATCCAGTGACTTAATGCTATGGAATCATGTGTTTTGTTGTATAAGTTAAAGTCATTTTCCAAATGAATGTATATAAGATATTTAAAAATAAATTTAAATATTTTAGCGTCACTCTGTAAATTAATTATGACGATCTTACATTCTAAATGAGTTAATTGTAGCAACATGTCACCAAAGTAACCTCTTTTGTTTTCGATTGTTTATGAAAGTTGTTTGGTATTTATGTATAGGTCTTCGTGCAAATGTTTATCGGTCCAAAGGAAGGTTAATATTTGGCCAAAGTGCTTTATGTGTGATGATATATATCTGAGAATTATAAGGTTTTATAAGTGAATAGCTAATTGGCCTAAAGGAAGATTACTATTCGAATTGAACTTATTGTCAGTATTTGATCGTTACAACAAGAGTACCACTTACAGTTAATATTAATGTCCAAAGACTTCATATTAATGTAGTGCTAGGTATCTTGAGATGAGACTTACCAATTAGTTGAATTTACTATGATTGATTATTATTTTTTTGAATATGAGCATATATAATCAATCTTTATCTTTATTCCATTTTTGACTTGACTGTATATCTGCCAATTTTAATAATATTCTCATATATTTTTGGATTATATTTTTGTAACGACCCGTATTTTACGGATCGAAAAGTTTGTCAAAATCTGGGATTTTCAGCATTTTCTAGTTGTTTCAGATTTTGGTTGAAATTGCCTAAGTCCTAGGTCGTACGCGACCTAGAGGTTAGTTAAATGTTGTTGGCGAGTTAAGAGATAAGTCTGGGTCGAGTTGCCGACTTAAGGAATTAACCGAGTTAAGGAAGTGTGGTTGACCGACTTAAGGTAGTGACCGACCTAAGTGATAAGTCGTGACCGACTTAAGAGTAGTAGGCGACCTAAGTATTCTGGGGTTAGGTCGTGGGGTAGAGTTAGGTCGGCAACGACCTAAGGAAAAACTGTTGTGAGCGACCTAAGTGTATGGGTGAGTTAAGTGTTAGGTCGGCAGTTCAAGTTAGCGACCTAGTGGAGTTAGCGACCTATAGGGTTGAGCGACCTAAGGATTTAGCGTGTTAGCGACCTAAGGAGTTGGCGTGTTGGCGACCTAAAGAGTTAGCGTGTTAGCGACCTAAGGAGATAGGTCGCATAAGTGTTAGGTCGCGTGAGTTGTTTTGTAGTGTAAGTTGTTAGGTCGCTAGAGTAATCTAAGTGTTAGGTCGCATGGAAGCCTAAGTTGTTAGGTCGCAACCCAACTGAGTCGTAGGCAGTTAGGTCGTAAACGACCTAAGTTAGGTCGTGGACTTCTGTAGTTGTTAGGTCGCAAGGTTCTGTCTAAGTGTTAGGTCGCTGGCATGTTAAGTCGCAGATGCGCATTGTTGTAGGTCGTTAGGCTTAGGTCGGTGGGTTTTAGGTCGGCAAGGTCCTAGGTCGTAAGTCGGAAACGACTTAAGGAGATAACCAAATTACGACTTAAGAGATTTTCTGCCTATAAATAGAGGGGGTTGGCTTCATTTTTGGGATCCGGATTTTTGAAGCGACGAAGTGCTGCCATTTTGAGAGCTCGACTTCTACACTTCTTCACTTCTTTTCTCCACTCTAATCTAGTGCTTTCATCCATCCAAATCGAAGATCAAGATTGAAGATTCAAGAGCTTAGATTGGAGATCTTCATCTTTTCAAGAGAGATTTCTTCGTTTGAAGCGGATTCGTGATAGATCAAGCTTGATCCTTCGCTGTCCAGATCTGAAGCGTGTTGATTTGGGTTTGTTTAGGTGATTTGGTGAGTGGTGATTATCTCTCACACGGATCCAAAGGAGTATATCGGATTGTTGGCTCGATTTGGTGTTAAAATAGAGATTTCCATGCATTTTCTTCATCCTAAGAGTAGATCCATGTAGATCCATTGTTCATGATGATGTTACATCCATTTTATCACATGTTAACCTATGCAAGTTCATTCATCAAGTTTGTAGAGATATTGTTCATGTTTTCATGCTTATTGGACTTTCAACTCTTTAATTACGAAAATGCCATTTTTGTTATAATTGTCTACTTAGATCATATTTGAATGCTTGATTGCTTGGATTGATGTTTAATTTGATTGATTGCTATAAACTAGATGATTGATGATTAGATTTAGATCGAAGATGATTCAAAAGCTAAGGGAAAGGCTCTTGAATTAGGAAAGCTGCTCGTGGCATATGTAGCGGGATGATGAAGCTCTTATGCATAGATTTGATGATGTGATGTTGAGATGAGGCTTTGCGAGGATGTAATGAAGCGAGGCATCATGTGATGAAGACTTGGTCTAATCCAGACGGGATCATTCCAAGCATGTTGATAACTCGGTGATATGATTCGAGTTGAGGATAATGAATGGATATGAGAATAGTCGTCGAGGAGGATGACTAGGAGGCTTGGATAGCATCGTTGTTGAAGGTTCTAGAATGCTCTAAGCAAGAGTACGTTTGGGCAGATTCGATAGTCCCAACGGCCAACTGTTGATGGTCGAGTACTCTGGGCAGATTCGATAGTCCTAGGCACGGGCTGCGACGACGTGCGGGAGTTATGTCTAGAACCGGGGTTTCCATTAGCCCTTGACGGACGGCTGAAAGAATGTGCCGGTCATTCAATTAACGGTGATATCGAAGCAATGATAACAGTGATAGCCAGGGTCATGGATGTTTGGTTGTATCGTCATTCGGACTCAAGAGCGGTATTTTCTGGGTGCTTATCTGATTTAGGCCTTGGTACTTGGAAAACATCGCCCTCGACTCGAATGACTATTACTTTACTTTAAATTGTATGCTCTGCTATGTTGCTTTTGCTTAGTATGTGTCAGGGGGCTATAACTGTAGAAAGAGGTTGGAGTGGGAGGGTTGTATTCCTATTCCTTTTCCTTTATGCTCTTTTGGTATGTTGTTAGTTAATTACTGCTCACTAAGACTGTTGTCTGACTCAAGGCTTTATGTTTTTAATTCTTATTGCCTTGGGCTGTTCGTCCATTTTGGGACGGGCAGACTAGGTAACAGGTGACAGGAGCTGTTCTCTTCTCACGATACTGATATCGAAGACGAGCTGGAGGGTTGCATATTATCTTCTTATTATATGTACTGGATGTTCCGCTGTTGTATCTTCTCTGAGTGTTGTAGTGAGGCTTGATGTATTTTGATGACTTGACTATTCAGATGCTTGTATTCAACTATTATGAAGTTTTATATGATGTCATTTTGTTCTGTAAAGCTTCACTATACATATGTTCTATTGTATTTTATCCATGCGCTATGAGTAATACGATAGATCCCGTTGTTTTAATCTACCCTGACAATCGTCCATGGTCGCCTGGCACACTTTACAGCGCACTATCTCTAGATTCGGTGCAGGGGTCATGGGCGGTCGTCACAATTTTAGTATTAGTAAGAGAACAAGTTGTTTGTTATTGACTGCATAGAGTAAGATTTTGCATTTAGGAGGATCACACTCATCCTTCTTATGGTTGAATGTTCTTATGATATTATGAAGAACATTGAAAGGTGAGATAAACCAAATAGCAAGAATCAAATTATCATAAGGTACAATATTTCAGAGTCAAATGATCTAATAGAAAAGACTATTCTCAAAAGAAACCCAATGATTTAAAGAAACTTTCTCTTCGGTTTACTGAAACCCTTTACAATAATTTTGGGGCTTGTTGCAAATTTTAATTTCAAGTGATTTCAAATGGTATTAAAGTCATGTTTCTTGATGTAGACACTGATGAAGCAACTAAAGAATCCACTTATGCACTTAAATAAACTTCTCGCCAATGGTACCATAATTTCCATCATGTTATCACCTCATTCAACTTTGAGGGAAAACATTTTGGATAATGTGTGTATCATTAGTTCTGAGAGAGTAATTATTATTCTTAATTTTGTATGTTGATGGTATATTGTTCATCATAATTATTCAGCTATATTGCATGAAACTAATATATCTCATTTGATTTTTTTTATATAATAATCAGAAGAAGAAAAATCTTGGCGATGACTCTTTTGTATTAGACATTCAAATACACAATAGTATTATTTATCGGGCGATATTTGAATTATCACAAAAGAGGTACGCGAATATGTGCATAAAAAGGTTTGGAATGCAAAGTGTGAATCAACTGTTGCGAAAGAGACAAATTTTGTCTTATGTAATGGAATAAAAACATCCCTAAAGTTAAAGAAATGCAAAAGATTCTCCATGGATGTATGGTGAGGAGTCTAATGCATGCTAAGACATGTACGCATTCGGATATTGCGTGCACTGTTGTTTTGTTTGGTAGGTATCTTAATGGAACTAAAATTGGATCATTGGTTAGCAACCAAATGGTAGATGTCTTAAAAGAATAATAAGGTTATATGCTCACAAATAAAACATCGGACCGACCGGAGATCATAAAGCATTACAATCCGAATTTGTTGAATGGCAATAGCAAAATATCCACTTTAGGCTACAATACTTTTGTTTTGTTTTATTAGTGGAGCTATATTGGAAATGGTGTCGTACATATACTTATAACATCCTTTGCTATGGAACTAATGTTTATTTTCTGTTATGGGGCATCAAATGATGAAAAATAAAGAAAATTTTGTCACAATGCTACAGAAGGGAATGAAAGACCATTAAAGTTGCACAGCAACACTAAATAACATATTATTTTTCAATAAAGAGAGAGTGCAAAATAAATTTTAATTCATAATGATATTGAACAAACTCCATAATAGCGAATCTACTTGCAAAAAAATTATTATCTAAGGTCTTTCGTGAGCATGTTGCTCCAACGGATGTACCTTTTATATAAGGACATTTTGATTCAAGAGGGTTTGTATTTGGCATAGTCATATGACATTATGCTATACTTTGATTATAGATATATTCAGTATTTTAGATTTTTTTTATTAGAAATAAAGTAGTAAAGTTTTTTCTTTGCACTTCATTAGTTCATATATATTGAACTTTTGATCTCATTAAAGTAAAGTAGGACCAGCTGGTAATAGATGGGTAAAGATCACATTTTATGTAATTTTCATGTTATGCATACATGACAATTTATATCGTTTGATTGTATTGGTATATGTGACCATTGATGGGTTTAGTTACAATAATAATCGTAACAAAACTCGCTTTGATCATATGTTACACGATCAATGGACGGGATTGTTTTGGATATACCTTCCTGTTACGATAGCAATATGAAAGCTCATAAAGTTAAATACATATTATCAAGTTACATATGTGACCTAATGGAAGATTGTTGAAATAATTTAACATAATGGGGCCATATAGGGCTGTCAATGGATACCTGAAAAATCCGAAATCCATCCGCATCCGCATCTAAAAAAGGATAAATATCCGATATTCGGAAAACGGATGCGGATGCGGATATGAAGGCATCCGCATCCGAAAATTATCCGTTCGATTTTTGTCAAAATTATAATTCAAATTATGTGTATGTTGGTACAGTGAAAGATATTCATTTATTATTTTATTAAGTTAGTAGTTTGTATTATATGCGCTTAATGCTTATTAATTGCTCAAAACTATTTATTATCATCATATTTGTTATTTTTTAACACTTCTATAATCAATGGGATTGAAAAATACTTATGTTAAACTAAAATTTTTCATTTACGATTCTTGATTTATTGGTTGTTACCGGATAGGATAATTATTCGATATCAGTCTGTATCCACGGATGCGGGTATCTGATATCTGAAAATGATTTCGAATGCGGATGCGGATACGACAATACTTGCATCCAAAAGCATATGTTGACATGCCTTAGGGCCATATATGTTAATATCTAAATATATGTGTTCTTTTTGTCTAAGTCTAAATTAAGTGATCAATTCGGAAACAAATAATTTAAGGCTAAGGAGTATAACCATCATGTAGAAATAATGTGTAGATACCAAAGTGATTTCTTTAGTTTGTTGAAGGGTCCGGCTGAAAAAGTCACACTGCTCTAAATATGGGTTTTGCGCAAGCCTCAATTACTCTTCAATCCTTTTTTTATTGAGAACTAATATCAAATCTAGGTTGGTGTCAATTTTGCAGAAAAGTAAGGAATTATACAAGGAGTAAGCCACTAAAGTTTCTCCCATTTAATTTGAAATCGATTACCACTTAATATAAATATTATAAAAGTTTGCATTTACATTAAGAAAAAACATAACAAATCTGTCAGGACTACAAGTTATTTGCCGCACATAGAACGCACAAACGTATAGAAGTATTTTTATATTAAGATGATCTAAAATCGTTTTGTTAAATTGAAAAATATAAAGGAGAAAAAATATGTTGTTTTTAGTTAGGAATAAAATTCGAACTTACAACTCGTTAATGTACTAAATTTTCCAATTGAAAATAGATATTTACCTTTATCATGATTTAGATTCGAACTATCGACCTAATTTATGTGCAAAAAGTTTTACAAACAGCACAAAAAAAGTTGTGATTTGTCACGATCATCAATAAAAATATATTAAACAAAGACATAACTTCTCTAAAATAAAACAAGAAAAGGGTCAAAAGTAAAAAAAAATATGGTAGAAAGAAATTCCAAATAAAATGGTTTAATCAACCAGATCTATAGTTGGAGAGGAAAAATATGATTCACAGTAATAAATTATACAAAGGAATATAAAAGCCAAGTTTTAACCACCAAATTCCAATAATATTTTGATGGGTAACAAAGCCAGACAGAATACAGAGAGTTAGGAAAGCGCTAAATCTAGCACTGAGTCAGTATTTCAACTCCATTTTCTGTGATAAGAAGAGTATGCTCAAATTGTGCAGATAAACTTCCATCTTCGGTCACTGCAGTCCAATCATCGGCCCATATTACAGGGTTAATGCTGCCCATAGTAAGCATAGGTTCTGTATAAACAAACAGATACGAAATGACAGAGCTTTAAATACATGAAATACCAGCGTTATGAAATGTTGATCGGTATTGTGTTATAACAAAAATGCAAAATAATTATGTCGCAAATTTAGCAAAGTTATATATGGTTTGAACAAACAAATTAAAGATGACAGAGCTGTAGATAAATGAAGTACCAAGACACATTCTATTTATACACCACAAATTACTTTACATACACCAAAATAATTATCGAAATCGTATACACAATATTTTTATTATACACCATCCATGTTACAACATTACCCTCACTTTTGATTAAAGACGCTAAACTCCCCCCCCCCCCCCCCCTCCCTCCCAATATTTACAAACAAGGCACATGAAGTACCAGGGTTAGGAGAAAAGTAGTTGCTTCAGGGCCCATAAGGCCTGTATCTTGAAGATGAGTTGAGCTCGCTACTTATTTTCTGCTACTTGCTTAATGTAAATCAAAGTGAATTGTGTGTTTCAAAAGAAATAATTTGATGTAAGGGTACAAATTAAATCTACTTGGACATTAATTAGTTATTTCCTTGGGACATTACTTAATTAGTTCAGTTTGAGCTTATTCTTTAGCTCTTGCTGTTTTATTGTTTTGCAAAAATGGTATAAAATAACATATTTTGAAGAAATGACTTGTTTTGTTCATTTTAAATATAAATTTGGAATATTTATTAATCTAATTATATAAAAACATGGTTCGAAAAGTGATGAAATCTAGAACTGGTATTAAAACAGAATCTCCGAAACTTTCGAAACGGAACCGAAATTTCAAAAATATTTAATGACCGGAACAGAACGGAACCGAAAATCAGAATTTGGAATCTTGGTTGCTACATGTTCATTTGTACAACATCGCCGATTGATTTAAGAAGAAACATGTATAACACATTTTAACAAAAAAGAAAGCTCAACTTTATTTTATAATTCAAAGGGAGTTTGATTTCATTTTAATCAAAATCAAACATTACGTATACTCAATGTTAAACTTGCATGTTTCATATTACCGTCATATTACTTGAGCTAGTAATTCTTGACAAAAATTGTTAAGTTTTGTTCCTGTTGTAACAAAGTGTTAAAACTTGCATGAAAAGCAAAAATTGATTGACAACACAGGAAAATAGTATAAAAAACAGTAGATAAATGACCAGCTAATGCCAAACAGAAATAATTTAAGAGTACCCAAATCCCACCCTATCTGCTCTTCGGTCCGAATATTTATCTACTGACTGAGATAAGCATATTACTGAAAATGCCAATATCATAAGCATGACAGTGATTGATCTTCTACTGTTTGAAAGACCTTAGCGGTAAAAACGTAATTATCCCAAAGTAAGATTATTATTTTAAAAAATAAATGAATAATTAAAAAAAAAATCAATAATCTTCATTCCGTTTTATTGCATCTACCAGAAAAAAACAACGCCAAACCCAATCTATCAAAACCTTGAATGTCGAAGGAGTTTTGGGACTAACTATTCTTCTTGCTTAATCTAGTATGGCTCGTTTTGGAACTAAGTCGCTTTTTGCTTTTTGAAAGCCAAAACCTATTCGTTTTGACTTTCAAAAAGCAAAAAAGCAACTAATTTAAGTCAATCCAAACGAGGCAGCCTGAGGTAGAAAAAATTGACATATATTGAAGAAAAGTTTCAGCCCCGTAATCTAGGTTCCAGTACCTCTAGATTTGAAAATGGTAAGAAGTTTACAAGTTCTCTGGTAGATTTTTTTTTCATTATATTCCAGTAGATGTTTACTAACATATGTCCACTTTGTATTTTATTCAGATGAGCATATTGGAAATCCCTAGTATTACGCTCCATCCAGATAAGCAGCAAAGTGACAGTGAAGGCCAGACTGGCCAGACGTTGAGCTGATCCTTGACTGCACTGCATAAGTGGAAGCAACAAATCGACCTCATCAAGTAAATTTAATATAGTATAGATTGCTGGCAACGTCAAATTTATTTCCATTTAATAATTTGAATAAGATTCCGGAAAAAAGTGATTATAGAAGGGAATTACTAAGAGGCAGCATTATGGATTAGGGGCAATGGAAAATTGTTGTTTTTCAATTAAATGGGAAAATAAAATAATTGATTTTCCCCTTGTAGAAATAACGCACAATTACTAGTTTACCCTTACCATAATTATCGTTCTTCCACTTCCTTCATATACCTGTTCAATTTCAAAATCGAACAATCTCTTTCTTAATTCAACGATATCAAATTTAATTTAAGAAGAAAAAACTGTTAAAAATTGTTTACGACAGAAAACTCGTCTCAATCATATAAATACAACATTTTTTCATTTGATATCACACTAGTCTTTTTGTTCTTGGTTTTTTCAGATCAAAATAGGAGTCCACAATTCGAAATTTGAAGTGTTTATAAATAGAAATTCGAGAAGTTCAGAAAGATCAAGATTTTATTAGTGAAAGGACATTAGAGTTTGAAAAGACAACTACTTTTTAGATGTAAAAATAAGGATTTGGAATAATGAAGGAGATATTTTGGGAAGATAGACGAATATTCTTCTAAGTTAACACAACTATATACTAAAAAAAGTATCCTCTTGTACATTTTCTGTTTTCAAAATATTTCCACACATTCAATAGTCCTAGCCATTTTACTTCTCCCGTTCACAACTCTCTTATAGAATTCCAGTTTACTATCAAACATTACCCAGTCAAGATTCACTACGTTAACCTTCATCGGTAATTTGGTTTCGGCATTGATCTATAAAATGATTATATATGCACTAGCTGACATTTCATTTTTACACCTAATAAGGGTATAGTATGGTCCTACATTTGGTGACATACATGCCTAACTCTAGAAGCGTTTTCCCGATCATCACCATTAGCTAGTTTAAACGTATCTAACGTAACTGGTCATGCATATTAGAAAGCTATAATGAGAATATTTGATATAAGTTGACTATGATGGTTGAGATATTGTGAAAAAGACTAACAACACTCCCTCACACACGCCCCCCCCCCCCCAAAAAAAACCACCGCAACCAACCCACCACCAAACCCCCACCCACCCACAACCCCCTAACAAAAAGTTTATACCAAGAGACAAGTGTGAGGTAGATGGTAAAATGTTTCCTTAAATGCATAAAACACGTGTTTAAGCATAAATAACTCACTAAGGAACATCGCCGATCAAAGAATCACACCCTGTTTTGCATAATAGCGAATATTGGAAATTTGATAAAATTAAGAGATGAGTATTATAAATGTATGGTCGATTTTGTATTTAAGTTTATAATTCTAAAACATTATGAAAGGTTTTTTACTAAAAACGTATGATTGATTTTATGAAAGTTAGAAAAATATTAAGTATCCTTACGAATAGTAGTCATACGGAAGTCAAAAGATTTCAGCAAACAAAAAGTCTTTAACACTTACGAATAGGAGATCAATGAATTTTGACGACTTTATGAGACGAAGCTTAAAAGCTATAGAAACATGACAATTTTGAATCAAAGTAAAAGTGAATCGCTTTAAAAACCTCCCATGACAGTGATGAAGAAGATCATGTGTATCATAAGATGGCAATTTTGGTGTTTGGATTTGAAAAACTGTATGGAAAAACAAAAGGCAAAAAAAAAAATTCAGGCCTTCAATCAACCATGGAGATAACAAATTAAAGTATTTTAAGACTTAAGAGCAGGGACCAAGTTTCTAATTTCGGCCTCAATCATTTGAAATTTTCGATATTTCTACGAATTTCAAAATTAACAGTTTCGGTTTCCGATTAATGTATTTTTATTTTAAGGGAAATGCGGTAATAGAATATAATAGAACTAAAATTAAACATCATCAACACCCTTGTTGGCTAATTCCAAAGCAAATTTTAATCCTATTCAATTTCAGGCAAACTAGCCCAAAACAAAAATGTTAAAACGCAGCCCAATAAAAGCCAACCCTGTTTCATCATCTATGTCCATGAACCCTAACGTTTCACTGATTATATATATATATATATATATATATATATGAGGTGGAGCCTTAGCGCAACGGTTAGGTCACCCACATGGTGATCTGAGCGCCTAGGTTCGAGTCCGGAAACAGCCTCTTCGCAATGCGAGGGAAAGGCTGCGTACATTATCGACCTCCTCAAAGCCCGCTATCGTGCGGGAGCCTCATGCACTGGGTTCCACCTATACACACACACACATGTAATATCTATACATATATACATATACCTAATATATATACATATATATATATATGTATGTATGTATGTATATTAGGTATATGTATACACACATATGTATGTATGTGTATGTGTGTGTATATGTATGTATGTATGTGCTTGTGTGTGTAATTGCAGTAAATTAGTGCAGAAAATGCTCTGAGTTTGGATTTGCAAGAGAGGATCGATTTGCAAGAGAAAACTGGTTGTCTGGCTGAGGTAAGTTTTTTAACTTTCATTTCCTTCAATTTATAGGTATGAAAGCAATAACTGTTGCAAATTTTATTTAAAAATTCAACAATTTTATCTTTCTTGTTCCGATTTCCTGGAATATTCAAGAAATAAGGAAAAAAAGGTTTAACCAGCCAGAATTAGAATTATAGTTGGAATATGACCCGGTTCTGACAGCTAACAGTCGGAGTCACAGAATTCCTACCAAAACCTTATACATCACTTAAAAGATGAGATCATTGGCATTAGATGCAAAAGGAAGGCCATGCAAAAGCAAACTGATCACTGATTAAAAATGACAAGGGTAAGAAAAGAGAAGGGCAATGGAATGATGTTAAAAGCTGAAAATGCTTTGACAGTGATAAATTGGCACATTATTGCTGATGAGGCACACAAACAAAGATGACAGTGATGAAGATCCAAGCAACAAAATAATAGAACTTAAAAGGATTTACTTATGATGCATCAAGAATTAACTTGAACTGTTTTGTAAATTAACTCGAAAATTTAGAATATAAAAACATTGAATGTGAAAAATGTGAATCATCTGAGAAAGAGTTGCATAAATTGATTGAGATATGTAAACACATGAAAATGAAACCATGGTTCCAAAAAAGTGAAGATGCCAAGAAGCATTGTAACTGAAACCCTTCACTTACATCTAAAGTTCAAGACACAGAATTCACCATAAATAAATTTAGTCATGGTGAAAATTTACGTAATGTTATCAAGCAATCAATTTTAGGCTAACAATCGTAAAGAACTTGAATTTGGAAAAATGTATCATGAAAGAACCTACAAATGACAATGTCAAGGAAGAAGTGAGTTTCAAATATGATTTTTCCAAAGCAAAACATTCTCAACCGAAGATAATTTCGAAAGTGATCTAAGCGAATTTACGAGCTATTTCTGAAAAACATCAGGTAACTGATTGGCAAAGCAAACATCATCAAGCCTAAGCAGAGAAAAATATCGAGATCTCAAACCTGAATTAATTCGAGATCTCAAGCATGGATATAACAAGCTTAGGCGAGATTCATACCATTGCTTTTCAGCCGTGTTACATCTATGATTAACATCAGGTGAGTTTTGTCATTCTCTAGCCAATCTCGATCAAGAAATGCAAATTTCATTATCAGGTTACAGCACTCTTTGGCGAAAAGAAAACAAAAAAGCAAATACCAATGCAAGAAATAGAGAAGAAACGAGTTATAGTTTGGATAATTTTCAATAATAGTCCTTGTTTATGATTCATATTTTAGCATTTATTATCATTCAACTTACTTCATTTAAAATGCTAAATTATTTCTAGGATTAAGTTATGATACATAATTCAAAATTCTTGATTTCACCGGCTGTTGAATTGAGGTAGAGTTACTAGTTTATGATTTGAATATCCATTTGTTGAACACAAGTTTGCAGGTGTTGTAAATGGTTAAATATTCAATTTCAATGTGTCTGACTGAAGCTACGGAAAAAAATGTGTCGCTTTTATTTCCACATTATTTTTCTGTGTTTGTATTTATTACTAAAAATATTTAAACATCATTACAATCCTACACCACTTATCTCTGCCTATCTTCCTCAGTTAACATGTGATCTTTGTTAAACAAGACTTCAGCTTTTTCCTTTGTTCCAAAGGTTAGAAAAATGTCCAGGATTGCCATCTTTCTTTTCCTCGCATTGCGAAAAGGCTGCTTCCGGACTCGAACCTGGGCGCCCAGATCACCATGCGAGGGACCTAACCGTTGCGCCAAGGCTCCACCTCAATTATATGGATGTACGATTGGAAAAAAAATACAACACTCGACTTTGTATCAAGGTTCTAAATTACATCCACCATGCCGAATCTCTGGCCACCCTGATCAGGTTCCAACACCATAAAAGACGGAATTCCTTTGAAATTATAGCTTCATGACCAGATGAAAAAACTAACTTTTTACTGTAGATAAATCGGTAAAAAGGAAAAATTG
The DNA here is from genome assembly GCA_030737815.1 of Allium fistulosum. Classification (NCBI taxonomy): domain Eukaryota; kingdom Viridiplantae; phylum Streptophyta; class Magnoliopsida; order Asparagales; family Amaryllidaceae; genus Allium; species Allium fistulosum. The sequence continues at coordinate 743,671,585 of CM060907.1, forward strand.
CTGCACATTTGCCAATAATTAAAGAATTCACTTATGCAAGAAAGAAATAGAACAAATCTATTTTTCTTGGCGTCGAGTCATCGACAAGGGTTTTTTTATTCAGTTAGGAACTAGGACTGTAAATTGAAAGCAACAATAGGAGTATGAGACTCCATTGAAACAATGCATCAATTTATTTTATTTATGAATTATATTATTAATTTAGTTGAATGAGTTAATTTGAATTCTATCAAAATTAGTTATAATTTATGAATTAACTTAATTGGCCAACTATTTCAATTAGTTAGGGTTAACTACTTCATCAACCTTATTGATTGTCACCCCCGTTTATTCAGCTTTTATTTTTGTTCATAAATATTTAGAAAGAATTTATTATAAACAATGGTAATTATTTTGTTTATAATTCCAGATAATCGCAGAAAAATCTTGAACTGTTTTATCATTTTAAATGCATTAAAATTCAAGTGTTGAATATTTAGTGATGTGTTTATACAGAAAAGAAATACAGAAAGGTATCGAAATTTGAAACTGAAATTAAAGCGGAATATCCAAATTTTGAAACAGAACCAAAATTCAAATTTCTAGGTGATCGAAGTAGAATAGAAAATCACAATCTTAAACCTTGCTATAGATACACATATTTGTTGATGTGACAGTAACTAGGGTTCTAATTTGAATATGTTATATCCGTCTGTTGACAATCCCTAGAAACTTGTATTCAATAAGAGAGATTGAAATATTGCTCACTGCTTAGAAGTTAAGAAAAAAAATGCCCGGAAATATATTTAAAACTCTGCTTGGCAAATGATAAATATCATACAAATGAAGAAGGCAAGAAAGCACTTTGAAAAATGGAGAATATGCTTGAAATTACTAAGAAAAAGAGCAAGACAGAAAGCAAGCTTCAGGTTCACTTGAACTGAACCCCAGGGCATGAGCACTAATGCGGAGCATGTACGAGCGCTACCTCAAAGCTCGCTCCGAGGTTAGCTTCGGGCGGAACCGAAACTTGCTTCTCGAAGCTTGAAGTGCTTGCTTCGAGAAGTGCTCATTAGTGAGCGCTCCTTGCTCAAGCATGAGGGCTACCCCGGAGCATGCTCCACTCGAAGCAAGGATGCTCCTATTTAAGTGCTCCAAGTTTCGAGTAGGACCTGAAGCATACCTTGGATCCACTCGAGCAAGACCCCAAAGAATGCTCCGGAGTAGTGCTGTAGAGCTCGAGTGCACTAAAGCTCGAGCGCTCCACCTTGGATAGCTTTGGGCCACGCTTCAAAAGGATCGGAGTCCACTTCGGTCGAAAAGAAAAGGGTTCCAATCTAAAAGGAAAAAGGGGTCCAATCAAAGGGGAAAAATGGTCGAAACAAAAGCGAAGCGCTCGAAAAAAAAAAAGAAATTCTAAGAAAGCTTTCCAGGAAATTCTACATCCAGTCAACTATAAATAAGAGCTCAGATCAGTTTCTACACCACAAAAATATAATACAACTCTGCAGCTTTCTTTACTCCATTTTCTTCGCTCCTCCATTAATAAAAATACATTGTAACACAAAATAAACTTGTAAAGGTTAACGATTGAAGACGGTGATGAATGAAAATACAGAAATTATAGGTTAACATTAGATCGAACCTCCATAAAGATGGTGTCTCCTTTTATTTTTTGTATTGTTGTTTTCTTTTCTTCTCATCTTCTTTATTTTCTATTTATTTTCAAGATCTAGATGAGTTGATATTTTTGCATTTTCTCTTGAATATTTTACATATTTTCAAAAATCAACTAGATCGTATTAAAATCGTTGTATTGAAAATCATTGGGTGCATGCTGAAAATGATACAAACATTTTAGAGCTTTCATTGAGAGGGGTTGAATCCTCTTTTCTTTTCTTTTCTTTTTCTTTAATAAAACTCATTTTTTAAAGTACTTCAAAGAAATTACTTTTCCACAATTTTAATTCTATTTTAGAAAAATGTTCTTTTGATAAACCGAAGAGAAAGGGATCATTACTTCCTCTTGTTTTCAATTCCATTTTAGGAAATGTTTTTGAAGGAAATAACTTTTTTTTTAAAGAAAAAAAATTGCTTTTTTGAAAAATTACTCTTTTCAACAATTATTTCTACAATACAGGGAACCTTTTGTTAAACAAAGGAACGCTTCTCAAACCTCCTCTCAACCCGCAACTCCACAGGATTCTAGGATAACAACCGTTGAAATTAGAATTATGATTGAGACGGTGATTAGAGAGCAGGCTGAACAACTGGTTATACTACAAACATTACGGATAGACTCAAGCAGCCAAAATACCCAAGCCGAATAAATCAGCAAAGGCGTTCAAAATGTTACATGTGAACAAACCAACAAAGATGTTCGAGTCAATCTAGGCGAACCAAATCCTAACCCCACCTAAGATAACTTGGGGCATTCAAAGTAACAACGAAGGCAGTTAAGACCAAACTCGACCCATTTGAGTTTCTTCCCTTAGACCCACTGGACAAGAAGCTGACATGGCAAGAAAAAGAGGTGGCCAAAATAGACCTAGATCCATACCGGACAAGACGATCCAATCTAAATTTGAATCTGTTACCCCCAATGTGCTACTAAATCCCCAACGAGGCAGGATCGTACTCTCTTCATCATCATGATCAAAACTACAAAGATAACCACGGACAACCCAAGATAAAAAAAAATCGATGTGAAAGGTAAACAATCGAGCTTATACCCAAAAAAGATGGAGCGACTCCTCGGATTCAGATGAAGAGACTGGAAATCCATTGATGTCCTATATACTAACAGTCTAAACTCCCTTTGATTTTAAGATGCTACAAATGGAACTAAATGACAGAACAACTGATCTTTTCGGTTATTTGTTCAGATACAACACAGATATGGATGAAGTTTGCGCACCAGATGTAATAAAGTGTAAAAGCATTCCAGTATTCTTGACCGGAACTGTAGTCGACTGGTACGAACAATCACCAACCGAATCCATTGACTCATGCACAACCCTGATCCAAGAATTCATGAAAAAGTTCTGAGTTTATCGGAAATTACCAAATGATGTCATCACACTAAGACATTAAGCAATGAGAAGGAGAATTCCTTAAAAAAATTATGTAGCACAATTCAATGTCGCGGTTGTTGGAATCAGACAACTAAACTCCTGTTTGATCCATATGGCTATATTCTTCAAAGTCTGCAAAAACTTTCAACTAACCGATCAACTAATCATGAACGAAACTCGACTTATCCAAATTTTATCCAAAGGTGGAAAACTTCATTTGTTTTGAAGAATCACAAGTCGACGAACCAATTAATAATCAGAAATCCAACACAGTGGATAAAGAAAAACATAAAGTTAATAACTGAATGGGAGACAACAAACACTTCCGAAACTGGAATAATCCTCTAACTCTAAGATATACCTCTTATACTTCGTTGACTGAATCTATCGAATAGATTTACTTGGTCATTCAAAGCTCCATTCCATATCGGAAACTGTCAAGAAAACCAGATACCAAAGAAAATAGAAAAACCGGTAAATAGTATTGTTTTTATGAATCATTTAGGCACGACGCCAACTATTGTCACCACTTAAAAAATGTAATCAAAGATCGCATTCAGTATCGTAAACTACAGCGGTACATTCAACCACCAGCCCCTGAGACAGCACCACCACCATAGCCGCAACCTCGGACAGTTGCAAGAGTTTCACCTCTTATGGCTCCCCCTATACATTAAGTCCCTTGAGACGATTCATTGGATTACAATTTCAGTCATGTCATTTCTTATTTTCAATAAAAACCCAGAATATTAATTGAGCACATGCATGAGATTACTACTCATCTCGATTATCATGAGCATGCTTTGAGTTAATTTCAATAACATTGAGCATCTCTAAATTTATTTGTCTTTTATTTTCTACGAAATAAGAACGGTGGTCCGGAACCATATGCAATTATTATTTGATTTAATCATATTTCCGCTGTAATTTCTTATAAAATGCTATGTAAACATCTGCTTCATGGACTATGACATTATATCCCTTACAAATATCTCATGCCCTCCAAACATGCAAAGACAAAAATGTAACTATTTTAATCTTGAGCAAAAGTCTATGCAAGAGGTTGCGTTTTAAAAGTAATAATAACCATTTCACAACTAAACAATCTTCTAGGTTTGGAGCAAACGTCTCGACAAGCGACTGCATCAACCGTTTTGATCTTGAGCATACGTCTTGTTTGGGCAAGTGATTCACAATGGGATTTTATAACCGTGTTGGTCTTGAGCATTCGTTTCAATAAGCAGGCCCTAGGAAGTACCATTCCAAACACAGTGGTACAGGCCTTGAGCATTCATTTCGACAAGCCATTATGTCAAAGTCGTTCTATTCGAAAATTCACTTCGGTGACGGTAATCCCTTGGTAAACATGGTCGTGTGGGACTTGAGCATTCGTCTCGGCAAGCGCCTATGTCAATCGTTCTGGCCTAAAGCATTCGACTCGGTGTGATTTACAAAGGCCATTCATAGTCGTTTGGGGCTTGAGCATTCGTTCAACAAGCGGTTGTCCCCACATGCATCAGGATGCAGGTAATGCTGGAATCTACTTTAGCTCTGCACTGATGTCCTTGTATATATGTTCTAGTTCCTTTCAAAAGGTTCGGTTTCAGTTCCAAAGTTCAAGTTCCTTAGTCAAAGATTATGCAATATGATCAAGTCTGGAATTATGAAGTCCAAAGGCTTCGAATTTTGAGATTACTACAGTAAAATAAATTTTGGCTTTGCTACAGTGTGTTTTATTTTCGTAAAGAGAATAAACTGTAAAGATTACATTGTAAAACTCGATTTATACATAAACACACTTTTATTCTTCATATCAGAAATTACACAATATCATACATAATACTAACACACTCCTAATATTTAATACAAACTCTTAAATATAATCTCACATCTATAGTATCACACACCAATATATAAAAAATTATGTGGAAATTTTCTCAGATCCTTTCTTCAAATGGAGCTCTCTTTTTATAGCTGCAGAAGCCGTATAATTTATGTTTTCTAGGATGATGATGTGTTACATAATAAGGACAGATGGGTTGGTGGAGATGCATTTTAGGTTCGTAAGCTGTATTTTTTTAATGGAAGATTCCGTTGTAGGTATATGTAGGTAATAATTATTTCAAGTGATGAGATGTAAAATATGAACTGTCAAATTTCTTAATCTCCAATACAAATGCTGCAATTTCATCTTCACTTAGCGAGTTGTTTCCCCTGATCTGGCATTGTAGGTATTCTTCTCTTTGACCTTCTAACATGAAATATTCTTCTTGGCATTGTGTTCCGATAGAACCAAGTTTAAGAGATTCTAGAAAAACGTTTGAACATTGTTATCTTGTTGGTATAACTTTCATATTCAAAAAAAGTCATATACTAAGATTGTCTTGTCTTCATGAATTAAACAGCAAATTCAATTTTGGAAACTTCACAAAGTCACCGAAATTCATACAACAACAACAACTAAGCCATTATTCCCAAACAAGTTGGGGTCGGCTGGAGATGGAACCCAAAACTAAATGAAAAAATCAATTTAAAAGTTATAATAATAACAATAGCAATAGCAATAATAAAATAAAGTCAAATAAGTAAATTAATAATAATAGCTAAGTAAAGTAAAATAAAATAAAAATATATATGTATATATATATATAAAAGGAATGATAATAATAATACTAATAGCGATAATGATACTAATAGTAATATTGGTCAAAGACCAAACCTACGTCTTAGGCTCATGTTTCCTCGTCCTATAATCTAAAACTTATAAAACTCAACGCTCATGGTTTTGGTACGTGAATCGCTAACTTCCACTCGCTCTGATCCGTCACCAGCTCTTCGGATATACCACAATTCTTCAAATCTCTTTTTACTACTTCCTCTCATGTCAACCTTGGTTGACCTCTACCTCTCTTTGGGCATTCAACGCGGCCTATAATTCCAACACGTACAGGTGCCTCGGGCGGCCTTCGTTGAAGATGTCCAAACCATCTTAAACGATGTTGAATTAGTTTCTCCTCAATTGGTGCTACTCCAAGTTTATCACGTATATCATCATTTCTAATTCGGTCTCTTCTTGTATGACCGCAGCTCCATTGTAGCATACGCATCTCTGCTACGCTTATCTTTTGGACGTGTTGGCTTTTAGTAGGCCAACATTCTGCACCATATAACATCGCAGGCCTGATTGTCGTTTTGTAGAACTTTCCTTTAAGCTTTTGTGGGATCTTCCTGTCACAGAGAATCTCAGACGCTTGTTGCCATTTCACTCATCCCGCTCGAATTCTAAAACTAACATCTTCATCAATCTCACCATTATACTGCAACATTGATCCTATATATCGAAATGATTCCTTCTTGGGAACTATTTGTCCAGCCAAAGTGACATCTCCATCTTCCGACCTGACACCGCTGAACCCGCACTTCATATACTCTGTTTTAGTTCTGCTAAGCCTAAAACCCTTTGATTCTAAAGTCTGTCTTCACAGCTCCAGTTGTCTATCAACCTCAATCCTACTTTCATCAATTAGCACAACATCATTAGCAAATAGCATACATCAAAGAATCTCACCTTGTATACCCTTCGTAACCTCATCCATCACTAGAGCAAAAATATAGGGGCTCAAAGCTGACCCTTGATGTAATCCTATGTTAATGGGAAAGTCACCGGTTTCACCATCGCATGCTCTGACACTAGTCACAACATCATCGTACATATCCTTGATAAGTGTAATGTACTTTGTTGGGACTCTCTTCTTTTCCAGGGCCCACCACATCACCTTTCGCGGTACCTTGTCATAAGTTTTCTTCAAATCGATAAATATCATGTGTAGATCCTTCTTTTGCTCCCTAAACCTCTCCATAAGTTGTCTTATCAAGAAAATCGCCTCTGTGGTCGACCTCCCGGGCATGAAGCCAAATTGATTTTTTGAAACACTTGTCATTCTCCTTAGTCTATGCTCAATGACTCTCTCCCAAAGCTTCATTGTATGACTCATAAACTTAATTCCTCTGTAGTTTGTGCAACTTTGGATGTCTCTTTTATTCTTAAAATTGGAACTAGTATGATTTTCCTCCACTCATCTGGCATCTTGTTTGATTTGAAAAGTCACCGAAATTCATATCCAAAAAAAACTTCACAAAGTCACCGAATCTCCTCAATACGAATTCGAGATATTTGATAAGATGGAATTTTCAAAAGAAAAGGAAAGACATCAAGCTGGAGATGAATTTTTTACAGAAGCAATTAACATTGGAACTTGTTCAATTCATGAAGACAAGACAATCTTGTTATATGACGACAAGACAATCTTGATATATGACTTTTTTTCTCAATATGAAAGTTATACCATAAGATAACAATGGTCAAACGTTTTCTATAATCTCTTAAACTTGGCCATATCGTAACACAATGCCAAGAAGAATATTTCATGTTAAAAGTTCAAAGAGAATACCTACAATGTCAGATGGGGGAAACTCGCTAAGTGAAGATGAAATTGCAGCCCTTGATATTGGAGATTAAGAAATTCGATAGTCCATACTTTATACCTCGTCACCTTAAAATGATTATTACCTGCCCATACCTACAACGGAATTTTCCATCAAAAGAATGCAGCTCAGAAACCTAAAATGCATCTCCACCAACCTACATGTCCCTATTATGTAACACATCAACCATCCTAGAAAGCATAAATTATATGGCTTCAGCCTTCTGCAGCTATAAAAGGGAAGCTCCATTTGAAGAAAAGATCGGAGAAAATTTCCACACAAAAAAAATTATATTGGTGTGTGATATTATAAGTGTGATATTTTTTTAAGAGTTTGTATTAAATATTAAGAGTGTGCTAGTATTATGTATGATATTGTATAATTTCTGATATAAAGAATAAAAGTGTTTTTATGTATAAATCGAGTTTTACAATGTAATCCTTGCAGTTTATTTTCTTTATGAAAATAAAAAACACTGTAGCAAAGCCAAAATTTATTTTACTGTAGCAATCTCAAAATTCGAAGCCTTTGGACTTCTAATTCCAGACTTGAACATATTGCATAATCCCGGACTGAGGAACTTGAACTTTGAAACCGAAACCGAACCTTTTGAATGAAACTAGAACATTTATACAAGGACATCGGAGCAGAACTAAAGTAGATTCCAACATTACCTGCATCTCTTTGGTATCAGAGCCATTCGGATATTTGTCATCTCCATCGCACTTTCAGCACAACCATATGAAGATTCCAAGAACTGAATAATTTACTTTTGAAGTCCAACATTGATGCAGTCAAAGTTAAGGAAGAATTCAAGGCTTAAATTTCTGATCAAAGAGTCTAAGACAATCGAGAACATATGGCATTTGTGTCCTAAAAAGTCTGTTTTTTAAACATAATAAAACAAAATGTTGTGAGTAAGTCTTATACTCGTATTTCGACAATACCAAAATAAGGGTGAGCATTTATTGATTCAAATCGAGTAAACTAACCGAATCAAATAAGTTTGATCGGTTTTGTTCGATTTGTTATTTTAATTAGTTACGCTTGGTTTCTATGTTCGTATTGGATTGGTTTATTGGTTGGTTTAGGCAATTAATGTTTAAAATCTAAACCACCAGAGAAATCAAATATACAACTTAAATTATTTTAAAAGAACATAATTATTATTATTTTGATAATAAAAGTGATACTTCATTCAAGCAAAGCATTTATTTTGATGTCTCAAGAGTTCGAATCTATGACCTCTAACTAAAGCCTCGGTCTACAGCACAACACCATTTGTTACTTAACACCATTTGTTACTTGAGCCCATGGTCTTTAAATAAAAGAACATAATTATTAATATCAATATTGTTATTTACCCTAATATTTTTATAATTAATGGTAATATTTTTAGAAAAGAAGTTTGTTTCAAAAAATTATATCATCATCACATCATTATATAATATGGATCCAATCAATTGTTCGAACCTCATACTACATTAGCAGCCAACAGATCTATTTCGTTTTAAGAAAAACCAATTAAACTAACCAATTATTTTCGGTTTGGTTGATTTTAGTTTTGAATAATATTGGTTCAATTCGGTTTGTTTTGTTTTTTGAATAGTTATTTAGGTTTTAGTAGTTTTAAATCGAACCAAACATTTGCTTATCCCTACCCAAAAACTCGTATTAAAAAAGAGAGACTGATATGTTGCTCGGAATTTAAAGAAGAAATGCTTGGAAATATATTTGAAACTCTAATGATGAAAATCGAACAAATGAACAAGGCAAGAAAGCACTTTAAAGAATGGAGAATGGGCTCGAAGTTAAAAAAAGAGCAAAACTCAAAGAAAACTTCAGGAGAATTCGAGCTAAACCCCAAAGCATGCTCCAGGCCGCTCGTGCTCAAGCAAGGAGCATTCATTAATGAGCACTCCATGCTTCGACCAGACCCAAAGCAAGTTTCAGGTCCGCTTGAAGCTAACCTCGAAACAAACTCCGCAGTAATGCTCGAAGAGAGAGCTCCACTCGAAGCAAGAATGCTCCGCTCAAAGCAGGAGCGCTCCAAGCTTCGAGCTGGACCGAAGCATGCTTCGGGTCCACTTGAGCAAGACTTCGAAGCATGCTCTGGGGTAGCGCTTTAGAGCTTGAGCGCTCTAAAGCTTGAGCGCTCCAACTTAGAGCACTCCGAGTCATGCTCCAAAAGGGTTAGAGTCGGCTCTGGTCGAAAAGAAGAAGGCTCCAATCCAAAAAGAAAATAGGTCTAGTTAAAGGATAAAAAGGTTGAAACATAAGCGAAATGCTCGAAAAAGAGAGATTTCTCAGGAAACTTCCCATGATATTCTCACTCAGATTCAACTATAAACAAAAGCCCAGATTGAAGAATTGAACAAGCAGTTTCTCCACCACAAAAACATACTAGAACTCTAGGCTTTCTTCAGCCCACCATTACCATTTTCTTTACTCAACTAATAAAAATGCAGTGTAGTATGCAAAAAAATAATAAAAAAGCTTGTAAAGGTAGAAGATAGAAGACGATGATGAATGAATACAAAGGATGTGGACCGGACCTTTATAAAAAACTGGTGTCTCCATTTTGTTTTTCTGTTTTGATATTTTCTCTTCTTCTTATCTTCTTTATTGTCTATTTATTTTCAGATGTGTTGGTATTTTTGCATTTTCTCTTGAATATTTTACATATTTCTAAAAATCAATTAGATCTGATTAAAATCGCTATATTAAAAATCATTGGGTGTGTGCCAAAAATGACAAACAGAATACAATTATGGCACAATGATCAATTGTGTCTGGGAATTATTAAACAGAAATCGTGCACTCAGTTCCAATAAATAATGGCACAGAGATCAATTATGCATGGGTATCATTATAGACCAACCAGATACTAATTTCCAAACATTATAATGGATAAGTAGCGGTATGTTGAGTTTTTCACACAAATTAGTCAAAACACGATAAGGGTCCAAAAGAAAAGAAAGTGAAGTGTAAGTATATGTGACACAAGGGAAATTAGTGGTGTTAGAATATACATACCTATGGTGAATGTTTGACCTAGTATCATGCGCCCACGTTCATTATTTCCTGTAGGTTACAGTTTGGGTATAAGAATTATTCCTGCTTATGGGTCACTAACATATAGTGAGAGGGAACTGGATCATCTTCTTTGGTTCAAAACCAAAGCAGAGATTCAACCAAAGTTCTGATGGCTCCAGACAACATATGCATTTTAGCATATTAAATTCTGCTAAATGCATCAGCTATGAAACATCGAACCTTTGATCTGATGGTCTAACCCTTGGACAAATCTTTGATCTGGTTTTCAACCAGAACAGGTGATTCCAGTCTATCGGAGAGGGTATACTCACTATAATGAAGAATAACTGGATCTGCATGAAAAACACGGCCCACACCGTGACCAACAAACTGTTGAACTACACCAAACCGATATTTATCTGCATGTTCCCTGTGAAGGTGAAAAATAAAACATGGTTAATGCGTATGATTAACAAAATTGCTCTAGAAAATAAATTCCTTAAAGAAATGGGGATGAACGCCAAAATGGTAGATCAAACTGAACATAATTTCAAGGGTTATATAACAAATTCCATAGAGGTGATGCATTTATACTTAGAAAGAAAGAAAAATAATACAAAAAAAGGAACTAATTGATAGTGAATATTCTAGTAATAAAATAAGAGGACAAGTTTTGTGTTGATAGCACAGCCATGGACTTTATGGTAACTGGTACTTCTAGGACATAATGTCATTATAATTTGTTGGAACCTCAACCACTGCAAATTAAGCAGCATTACAACCTAGGTCAGTTAATTGAAAATTCCTTCTTCATTCACCACCGGGTTATATGATGCTGTATTGGATCATTAAAATTGGAACTTGGGCAAAAAATCATTGATATTTGGTTAAAACATAAAATTAGGCCTGTCAATGGATACCCGAAAAATCCGAAATCCGTCCGGATCCGTATCCGAAAAAACGGATATTATCCGATATCCGAAAAGCGGATGCGGATATCCGATATCCGAAAAGAAAATCGGATGCGGATGCGGATATGGGCATATCCGTATCCGAAAAACATCCGTCCGATCGGAAATTTTATGTGTTGCCATTTTGTCATTATGTATGTTGCTATTTTATCATTTGAATTGATGTAATATCGTGTAAACTTGTTTGATATTATGTGTGTTGTCATTTTGTCATTTGAAAAACTGATTAGTATTGTAGTGTGTGTATTGTCATTTGAGAAAGTGATTGTTTTAGTTCAAAAATATTAGTATAATAAAAATCTTATTCAATTTCGGATGCGGATATTTCGGATATTTTCGGATATCCGGAAATATCCGCTTTTTATTTTCGGATGCGGATATTTTCGGATATCCGAAAAATATCCGCGGATGCGGATACAGATGTTAATCTCAGATATCCGCAGATATCGGATGCGGATTTAAATTTTCGGATGCGGATGCGGATGCGGATACAGCCATATCTGCATCCGTTTGCATCCGTTGACAGCCCTACATAAAATGATACACTTCAAGTCTAACAAGTCCTTGTTCACTTTCAAACCAGCTACCCATGGAACTTTGAAAATGGAGTTCTCCTCTTTTGGACAAACTCAGACGCTTGTACACTTCATGTCCAATGGAATTTCAATAATATGATTTCTATGCATTTTTAAGCAGACAAAAATTGTTCACCCAGTCACTAAAGGAAAAATTGGGTATGTGGAACTGACTATCGTCTCGAGACTTTCAGAAACTAAAATTCATCGCAAATGATATCATAAGTGTAAGGGAACATGTAGCATCAAAAGCTAAACATGTTCGCAATGCATTACATGTTTAATTTATATACTACACACACAGAGCTTATTGAAGTCCAAAGGATCCAATCCAGAATCACCTTTTAACTGCAACTCGAAGAACCATTTTCAAAAGAGGAAAAGAGCATACCTAGTTTTCTTGGCAAGCACAGGATTATAAGGTTCGCTTAGAATGAGAGCAGAACCATTCATTACAAACATAATACCTTTTGTATATGGGCAGGTCTATAAAGTCCAAACTACACAATGCATATTGTATATACTATCAATAAAGTATTAACCTACCAAAAAAAATTTGTTTGCCATGGCCAAACATAGTAAATATTTTCACATATCTCCTTCTGACATATTCATATTTGTAATTGAATTACTACCAAAGGCAATGATTTATCCTTCTGATATCACTTTGTATTCAGGTTACTACCTATCACAACTAAAATAAGCTGTAAAATAGCTTACTGTATAGTTTTGCCAATTCTGTTGTATTGCACTCCTGGGGCACATATAGATATCGCCCTATCCAAACAATCTTTAGTTACCTGGAAATCACTTCTTGGTCGTTACTATACTGATAATATTGAAATACCAAAAGTAAACTGTGAAGAACATGATTGCATGTAGATAAAATAATTTGCACAAATATTTGTATACTTTTAGGATGATGCAAATTCCAAAATATACAACAGGAGTGCATTCAGAATCCTAAAACCTCACATATATCTTCCATTCTTATGTACCAAAAATAACAAGAAGCAAAAAAGAGGAGAAAAAAGATATCATCAATTTCAAAATTCCTCTCTGATAACAATTTCTATCAGATTTCTGATGAATAGTTTGAAGTTGGTGTATAGCTGACATGTAATTTCTTTAATTATCTCAATAACATAAGGAAACGGCATAACCATCACTATCCTAGCCTTAGATCCCACTGAATCATGTTGGCTGATTTTACATGTGCAATACAAACACAATAAACAGCATGAAATTTATATCGCCAGATACAACAATGTAATACTGCACTGTGTATAAGTTACTGGTTGTTCAGGATGACTTGTGTGTGCGCGCGCACGTGTTATTAGTTATTCAAGATGGCTTATTTTTGTGTGCGCACACACACATGAGAAAAGATCCATAGCACCTTTGTAGCCTCTTCATATTGTCCATTGGGTTTAATAAATTAGTGGATGGATTGGATAATGATGTAGGGCAAAGTTATCATAGTGCATGTTATAGCGCACTATAGCACAAAATTGCCCATAGCGCAGAGTGTGCGCTATTTAACCTATAATAATAGTGCACGTGTCATCTATAGCACATAATAGTACGTTATTTTGTCAAAGCGTAAAATAAGAATAGCCCAAAATAGCACGCTATTTATCAAAGCGTAAAATAAGAATAGCCCAAAATAGAGCGTTATTTTGTTTATTTCTTTATTTTATGTGTATATATTGAAAAAAGCCCAAATAAAATCAAATGACTCAAACTAGGACATGGGTGCACTACTCAATTTAATGTTTTATTTAACTAAGAATGACCATAATTCCTTCAAATAAAATCAAAATCGTTACCTAAGAATGACCATAATTCCTTCAAATAAAATTGAATGTAGTTGTTTGGTAGACATATCATACTAAAAACGTCTACATGGAAAAAGTTAATACTTTTGTTTTTATATAGGCACGTTAACAGGTATAAACTTTATAACATTAAGAATTCAATTTTAATTTATTAGTGATGTTATTTACTCCATTTAATGTTTTATTTAACTTAATAGAACTTAATAGTTTGCAATATTGGACTTTATCATCTACATAGTTTTTAATACCAAAAAAACAAAAATATGCAGGCTGAAACATCTTTTTATTTTAAATTCTTTTGAATAAACTCTTGAAAATGAAGTTCTTTCATTTGATAAAACATTAAAAAATTCCATCTCTTATAAATCAAAAGTGCTACTTGACAAATATTTTGAAAATACCTTACAGACTAGTTTATTTTTGGTGTAAAATTTAATAAAATAATAGTGATAATCATAAATGAGTGATTTGATATTTATGTAAACATGGGCCACGACTACTTTAGTCCTGTTTAGTATTTATAAAAATATATACAATTTACAAAAGTGAACAAAATAGCGTGCGCTGGCGCAAAACACAAAATAGCGCGTAGTGCAAGCCTTGCGCTATTTGCTAATGACTACCTTGATGTAGGGGAGAGAAATATGATACAGTATGAAAGAGACTGTTGAATGATCTCAGCAAATTTATTCATTGATTCATGAATCCAATTGCTATATAAAGAGGCTAAAAATAGAGGGGTCTCTTTGTGTGTGTATCTGTGTTTGTGTATATTTGCATATACTTTTTTAGCAGTCTACATATATACAACTATAGTATTTTACTTATTTCGTAGATTTCTTACCTGAACCAATGTCTTGGCCTCTTCGTCAACCTCACCACACAGAAATGTTGCAGACGTATCTCCATGGTAGCCCTAGAAATAACACGCTTTTCATGGCCCTTTAAAATACTTGGAAGAAAAATATAAAATGGAGAACTACATCTAAAGGGACACAGAGGATTAGGTACCTTAATTTATAAAACAATAGAAATGCAATTCATTCGCACTATTTGAAAAGAAAAAAAAGGTTAGACAAAAATCTTTCAGAGATCATCACGAAAGTTTTACACTGTATAAAATTGAAATTGATTTGATTTAAAAAGAATATCCATAGGAAACACAAATCAGTTTGTGTTTTCATAAAGTACAACGTAAGAAAACACAAACTAGCTCGTGTTTTATAGAATGCAAGTTCATTTGATTTTCTTCATGAAGAACACGCTCTCGTGTTTCTATGAATTGATGAATAATGACGATGCTGAAGATTGAATTTTACAAAAAAAAAAGGTTAAGGAGTAGCAATGAGTATACAAATATTTGGGTATGGACAGAACGAGAAACATTAAAGAAATGAAAATTATGGATGTAAGTTGTGTGTGCGTGCGCAGGTGTTAATATGACGTTTTACCACTCGGCCATCCTTTGGGGGTGAAAATAAAATATTTGAAATTCTCATTATCAGACCATAAGGCATTAACATTTGCATTTAACATGTACATGTTTTCATGCAACTTCCAATTGGTAAGAAGTGCTTATAGATGAACTTACATTCAAGTATACCGTAACATCAATATTTATGATATCGCCATCCTGAAAAAGGTGTAGGACAAGAAATAAAGCACAATTGGCAAATAATATGGGAAAAAGTATTTGCTAATCTGAATGAATACAAAACTCACTTCAAGTTCACGAGAATCTGGAATTCCATGACAAATGCATTCGTTTACTGATGTACACACGCTCTTTGGAAAGCCACCATAGCCAAGAGGTGAAGGATATGCACCATTGTCAATAATCATTTGATGAACTGCTTTATCAATTTCATCAGTCTTTGTGCCTGGCTGTCATTTATGATTAATCAGAATATGATTGAGTGGAATCTACTCTTAGCGGGTAATGAAGACAATAATTGGTTGAACAATGCTCTATCTGGCTATTGTAGTAGCAAAACTGAAATAGGTTCTTCAGATGTTATCTGAAAAGTTCTAAAAACAAAGGAGAAGAATCGGAAATGGGAGAAACAAATGGGTTGTCAATTAGCTCAAAAAATGTATACAATAGCAAACTAAAAGGGACCTCATCCATAAAAGAAGAGGACATGATGGGAGAAATTTTGGAGAGGTAAGTGTTTTAGAGTATTGAAGAGTGTCTCCTGCCAAGGGCACTATAAGAAGTAGATGGCAACAGGAAACGGGGTTAAGGAATGAAGACAGAGAAGAGGGCTGACTAAGATGTTGCATTTTGAGGCTAGAGAGGTGCCAAAATGAGCTGAGTCGGTGACATGGTCAGAAAAGTATTTGATGTACCATCAGTCAAAGCAGTTTCATGGTAGGTTGCTGACATACAGATTTGAGATACTACAAAAAAATAGCAATACAGTGATACTACAAAAGGAGTAGTGTTCTATGAGTTGAAGTTAGGAAGAAGCACTCAGGGTAGTAAACCAAAAATAGCAAAATAAATCAAAATCCACACTGACAAAAAAACTTTGACTAAGCTCGAAAGAAAACCATTGATCACCTTAACTAAAGTTCCAGCGAACTCTAATACTCGTGCTGCAAGTTTTCCAGATGCACGCATGCATTCCACTCCTGTCTCGTCATGAATTTCTGGTCCAGTAGATATTCCAGGTGATTGCCGAGACTTAAAATATGGAGGCTTTAGTATATGATCTGGAACAGGAAGATGAGGAGAAACTTTTCCAGGTTTCAAACGCTTGCGCTTATTTGAAACTTCTTGATTCCTATTTGAATGTAAAAATTGTAAATGAAACAGTGCATATGCAGATATTAAGATATCATAAGGGTTTGTATTTGATTTCTGGAGTTCAGTGAAAAACGAGGTTTAATAAGGTATTGTGATCCGGTTGTAATGAAGTTAACATGTCTATCTTATTGATACATCTCGATCTCATATGTGGAATCAATTCTATGTAAAGGTTGTGTGGAAGAATCTTCACAAATAAGATAAAACAAAAATATTTAGTTAACTGTAAAAGAGAACAAGACATGCATTAGATACGATTTGTGCAATAGAGCTTTACATGCTACAATGTCAAATAATTAATCAGTTTAAATTCCCTATGTGAGTTGCATGACGGATAAACTTCTGGAAGAACCCTCTCCATCCACACATTAATCTACACGACATGTATAGGGGTGTCGATTGAAGTCATATCACATGTCTTGTCTGTGCAGCTAAATACAGAACAATTACCATTTTTTGAGTGTAAAAAGGTGTGAATGCAATATTTTTAAATAAACCATTTTGAAGGTGTGGATCAACATGGCAGGTGCATCACTGAAGTGACTAATTGTCAATCTAAAAAGCACCAAGTATACGAATAGAACCATGACTTGTATTCAAATCATGTTTAATCAGTGGGATGTTGAAGCATGATGGCATACCTATTGAATAATATATCAACAAAATTGCACATTGTTCTGGAAAATTGTACGCTGCCATGTTTATTACCTGCAAACAATAAAATGATGTAGATTATGCAGGTGAACATAGCTGCACCAATCAATTAGTGATGATTTCTCTACATATTGATTTCCACCTCAGTAATGCTCATATATTTATCAAATATGAAGGTAAGAAGTAACAAATTATTTTATTTGGATTACTTTGTTGGAAACATTTTTAGAGACATTCTGCGACTACAAGGCTTTTCTTCTGAAACTATTGATACTTTGTGCAAAATCGATGGGTAAGGTTCTCAATGACATTTAAAAATAACGAAAATTAGACCGTAAAGACCCCAACATCATCAATATGATTGACTAAATACTTGATCTGACTTCATGTATATGCCAACTGAGGTTTGCCCAGATAACTAAAAATGCTTCTCCGAGAACAACTTGCAATAATAGTTTTATCCAAGGATTCAAAAAGCCCATTCGCTGCAGCATTTAAATTCCCATATTACACAAAACTAGGGTGGGAAACATCTAACATTTATATGTTAAGATTCCCATTTATATGTTACTCCTTTTCAACTTCAACAAGACGCAAAATTACAAAATACAAAACAAAAACATCTTGATGAAAACTTAAGAACTATACATGGAACATATACAAGTTTATTTACATATTAACTAGCACAACTAACATTAAATAGATATCCAAATTATGCTTGGATGTGCTTTAAAGTGATACATATTATGTGCTTTAAATAACCTTGGTGCCCCAAATTTCAAGCTTCAAGTGCAAACTTAACCAGTTATTTTTTTTAATATTGGTTATATGCTATATAAACAATGTTCCACAAATTCATTCTGTTATATTATGTGATTAACACATATTTAAGTAGCACCTTTTGACAATATATCCACTAATATTTACACTTGAAGTACAGAAAATCAAAAGGAATGCATTTGTCAATAAGCTGCATATCCACTTATCTTTACACATGAAGAATATACGGTCAAAATTACTATACCTACCGAGCATCTAGCTACCAGTGATTCCTTATGCTAATTAACGGCTAATTTGCAAACGTTTGATTCAAATGTGGGACTTGGTGTGGGTTCACAACAGTAAAATCTCTGGCAGTGTTCTATTTTTTAAGTAAAGATAATACCATATCTCCATTTTAGCTTCACAGTCCTTCCACCTTTAAAAGGTTTCCATACATATCAATTGCTCTCATAAAGTATGTGATTATTTGCCGAAACATGGTTGGAAAATGTGCCTTCTATATGGTACCACCCCTGCCCCTCCCCCCCACCCACAAAAAAAACACACACACATGCACCCACTCTACACCCCTAATAATTTTTTATCCACAAATTTGAAATTAAACAAAAAACTGAACATATACTCTTACATGCTTCAACATGATATCTACAAAATTTCGGTTAATTTGAATCCTAGTATATTCAAAATCATATTTCAAATTGATGGTTAGAATAAATATTTTAACGGTTTGATATTGACTTAACATTTTGAACACGTCAGAAGTTTCTAAATACAACAACAACTAAGCCACTATTTCCAAACAAGTTGGGATTGGCTGGAGATGGAACCCAAAACTAAATGACAAAGTCAATTTAAAACCATGATGATAATAATAAAATAAAGTGAAATAATTAAACAAATAATAAAAATAATAAAGGTGGAACAAGTGCACGAGGCTCCCGCACGATAGCGGTCTCTGGGGAGGTCGACAATGCACACAGCATTTTTCTCGCATTGCGAAAATGTTGTTTTCGGACTCGATCCTGAGCGTCCAGATCAACATGCGGGTGACTAAACCGTTGCGCCAAGGCTCCACCTTTAATAATAATAATAATAAATAAATAAAATTAAATTAAATTAAAAATAAAAATTATAAAATAAAGATATATAAATAAATTAAAAAAAACCATGACAGTAATAGTAATAGTAATAATGGCACTAATAGTAATAGGGACCGAAGACCAAACAATACGTCTTAGGCCCATGTTCACTAGTCCTATAATCTAAAACTTATAACACTACCCCTAAACCAACCCTAAGCAAAAACAAAACTCTTAGCTCATGGTTCTGATATGTTGATCGCTAACTTCCACGCGCTCATGTCCGACACCAGCTCTTCAGATATATTATAATCACTTAAGTCCCTTTTTACTACTTTTTCACATGTCAATCCTGATCGACCTCTACCTCTCTTTGAGCATTCGATGCGGTCTATAATTCCAGCACGCACTGATCTCATTTTTTGTGGACATAATGTTCATAATGTAGATTGAACATTTTCAAATTTTCATTTGATTTCAAATGTCGTAGCACTAGAAGTTTTTGTTTTAGGGATGTAGAAATAGGTGTAGCAAAAGAGAAGCATGGTGGATCATTATCATATACAAACTCTCTTCACAAGAGAGAAATCATGAAAGTAGGGTACGAAAAATGGGGAACAATTTTCAAGTTCAAAATCAGTTCCCTTAACATTGAGTGTCAACGAATATATACAATCTACATAATTTAGACTAGAGTAGAGTTTGGATTGTCGTTTGTATTCTCAAAATTTATGCATAGACAATGGAATATTAGTATTTCGAAGTATATACTATTTATCGATTAAGATATGAAAATTCGAAAGTTCTACATCTGGATTGTCCGATAGGGCATAATTACAAATATATTTCGGTTTTGAGATCTCACGTTCGAGATTATAAACAATCTTGATTTGAAGATTGAGACCGTCATAGAATGGAAGTGGGATTCCGATTTGCGAATGTGTCCATCTTCGTCTGCTGATTTACGAAATCCACCCACGCACAGATGGAGCACAAGACTCGCGACTATTTTTGATTGCAAACGAAGCAGCGTTGATTATGTTGCAACTATTTCTTAAGATCTGAGCAAATCATTAACTAAGATTTCGAGATTTAAGGATACTTTACTTGGGTTAGTACCCAAAACCATCAAGAGTTAGTACCCAAAACCAGCGACGATCCAGATTTTCGATTAGCAGTTTAATGGAAATCGCAGGATAAAATCAGAAGTTACTGACAGTCCAGATCGGGATTCAATGCCTCCTGTGCTTGCATGGGGTTGCGCCAGCAAGGAAATTCAAGGGAAGAGAACTCTCAGATTCAACATGAAGATATTCAAGCAAGGAAAGATGCGAGGAAGACTGTTCCAAGAAGAGCGGTTATTGTACTGTTATTTTACAGCTATGTACAATTGGAGATGATGCATTACAATGTTACAAAAAAATCATTCGATTCTTTAAAGATATGCACAAGTCCCTGTTTTGAAATTCAAAATTCATTAAAGGTGTGAATCGAATTTGGGCCTAATCTAAAACACATTCAAAAAAATTGTAGGCATGTTTTGGATCTCAAGAAGGATCTATTATCAAATGGAAATTTGTATAGTGTGCATGAATATGAAATCCCAATTATGTATTGGGTAGTGTTCTGCTGTACTTCATTGTGTATTTTTATGAAAAACTCCAATAAAAATGAGCCAATTTTTCCAAATATATATGTATATATACGTACATATACACATACACACACTTTAATCGAAATTTACTCACAATATTTATGTGGTGAAATGCAATTATTTGCACCCTTTAGGAAAACACGATATAATTTTGCACTTTAAAGAGAAGTGCAAATATGCAATATTCACCATATTATATACAATTTTTAGTGTCCATAAGGACAAATTTATTGTTATCATCTAGCATATTTCCGATAAATGTACAAATAATCAACCTTTTTACCAAAATGTGCAAATATTAGCACTTCGTAAAATATGAAGTATGTAGCATATTTTCGATAAATGATGCAATATCTATATAATTAAATTCATTATTTGCTGAATTGTTTCGTAATTGCTATTAAATAAAAGTACGTTGAACTTGCTGGAAAGGTGCAATAATTTTACACCTTAAAAATAGTGCAGATATTTGCAGCTTCAAAAAGAAACGCATTTGCTTGCACTTTAACCATTTTCTGATTATGCATATTCTTTTAGGAAAAGCGTTACTATATTTATACAACTTAAAAAACAGAGTATAAATATGCAACAGTTTTCACATTTTATTTATTATGTAGACTCCAAAGGTTAAATTTGTTATTTAATCGTCTGTTAAATAATCAAATTTTACTACTTATGGGCAGGGCATATTTTACGATTTAAAAGAAACATGCAATATTATTGTTCAATTTTACAAAAGCGTATTTTGCTTGTTAGCATAGTTCATCTGTCTCTAGTTTATATAGTAAACCAAAATCTGATAATTGTTTCCTTTCCATAACATCAAATCTGAGTTTGACATCATTCAAAATTATTAAGCATCAACGGACAACACTAAATCATCTACTCCTTTAAATTAGACTATTTCATTTGATTACTCTAGTGTCACTTCAACATAGATTAAATCAAAGGTATGTTTCTACATCAACTAAAATTTTAAAAAAAAAATTGCTAAATTAAAGATTGTGACCAATGTAAACCATCCTAATTACCCTAAGTTTAAAATCAACCACCTCATCAACCATAAGTGTGCATGCTCACTAGAGAGCTTTATGTCCAAAGACCTGCGAACCAATCAATAAGAGGATACATCTATACATTGAGAGCAGATGGCGTTGTGATATTATTGACCAGAACGAAAAATAAGGGTTATGATTTTATAACTCAACGGTCTGTAAAAGAGTTATTAGAAGTTCATTGTAGAAGGGTACAGTTGGTATTGGAAAGGGGGAATTAATTTAAAGAACAAAAATTTGTATATTTTTAGCCTCAAGGACACGATCTCAATATTTTAACCACAAGGACAAACATTCTTCTAAAAATTATTCATAAGGACAAACATTCTTCCAAAACTGCTACCGAACTAAAAACTGATACCTAAAAACTGCTACCGAAAACTACAAACTGATACCTAAAGAAAGTTGTCCTTCGGACTAAAATACTGAAGGTCTGTCCTTGAGGCTAAAACGCTGAGAAATTTTGTTCTTGACAATAATTTCCTGTATTAGAAATACAACATTTTGAATAGAATGTTTTCCAGTACCTGACTCATCAGCACAGTTAGAAATTAAGAACTTGATTAGCACTGAAACGGAAGAAATATTTTACTTGTTACTTCCCGTTATAATGACTTATATTAAGAAAGGTACAATTGTTTAAGCATCATCAACATTCATAGGCAGATGAGCTCAAATTACAGATCCAGATATATTGATCCCAGCTCTGCCAGTAAAAGATACTTTTATGAACTGTTACAGATTTTATTTTTTTGCAAAGTGCGTGTATAGTCATACGCACGCATAAATCCAAGTTCTACCCAATAAGCATCCATAACCATCAATGTCTTGACTAAATGAGCTGTATTTCAAGCTCAGTTTTTTTTGTTAGGTACAAATTGTTTGTCAAAGATAAGTATGATTTAAGTGATAAGTTAAGATGATGGTTAATCCAAAGTATGAGTCATATGGTAAGTAAAAATTTATCATAGTAGTATGATTCATACATATGTATAAACATAAATCCTATACCCATACCGTCTTATCTTTATAGCATGTCAAGTTCTCATATAGAATTTTACCATCGACCTTTCAATTTATTGTGTTCATTTTTTGTTGTCCAACATTGTAAACTAAATTATTTGGCATGTTACACACACATGTATGTATTAGATATGTGTATGTATGTGTGTGTATATGTGTATATGTATATATATGTGTATGTATGCATGTATATATGTATGTATATATACACACACACAGATACACACACATACACACACACACAGAGATACATACACACACATACACATACATACATACACACACATACATACATATGTATCCACACATATAATACATACACACATATGCATACATGCGTATACACACATATACATGCATGCATGCATGCACACACACACATATGTG
The DNA here is from genome assembly GCA_030737815.1 of Allium fistulosum. Taxonomy (NCBI): domain Eukaryota; kingdom Viridiplantae; phylum Streptophyta; class Magnoliopsida; order Asparagales; family Amaryllidaceae; genus Allium; species Allium fistulosum. The sequence goes on from CM060907.1 coordinate 743,694,987, forward strand.
TGTGTGTTGACACTTGACGCCTTTCTTCTAACACTGAGGCCTATAAACCATTCAATCTACTTGAGATGACTAAAGGGAAGAATGGTGATCCTACAGCTGTAATTCTGATATTGGTTCAACAACCATTGAGAAACAAAGACTACACTGTGGTTTGGCTCGTGCAGTAGAGGTGGTAGAAATTGGAACAATGTCCACATCAACTCGAGTGCAGGAGGCAAGGAAAACTATGCAGATATTGTTTAACTTACATGTTAACCAAAGGTATCACTGTTTTAATTGTTATCTAATCGATATCAGAGTGAGAATATCAGCTGGATAGTCAGGATGAGCTTTTAGGGGGGATTAGCTGACATATTGCATTAGAGAGTTATTAAAAAGAAAATCATATCCAAATTCATGACGATATAAGTCAGACATTACGCATAACTAGGAAGCCAAAATACATTCCACTAAGTTCAATTATATAGTGCAACATAGAACGTTGTATAATAGCAAATTCTAAAATGGAGTTGTTAAAGGGACTATTATTTTGATTTAGGAGAATAAAAGAACGTCTACATTTTTATTAAAAAAATTGTCAAGAAAAGAATCAAATCAGTGATTCTCCTCAAAGAAATTTAAATGAAAATTACCAAATTAACCTCTAAATGTAATGAATTGTTTTTTTCTAATCAAATCTTCTTCTAGATACAAAATTCATCTGTCTTTTCTTCTTCATTCCTTCATCCTAAACTCTAATTAACTTCTAATACCTAAATTATAAGAGCATAGCAAACATTTCTACAAAAATTACAACATCCATTTCTACGACTAATGTACCAATTTATATGCTTTTTTCAAATCAATTATAACTAATTTTAACAACTATACCAACTTTTAAATAAATAAATAAATAATCAAAGAATGCAGAAAATTGTGAAAGATGAAATAAATTCATATTTGTGTTCTTTGAATAAAAATATTCCGACGTTTTCATTATAGGCATTTTCAATTTCAATTTAGAAATTACGGTTTTTGAATTTTACAAAATTGATTAAGAAATTAAGCAAAAATAGAGAGTAGATAAGAGGAGAACGAGTTTGCACAAATCAAAAGACGAAGAATTTGAGAATTCGCCAGAGAGAGGACGGGATACTGATATGTTAAAGATGCAAATATTTTGGGAACCATAAATTTTAAACTTCAGTCTCTTATGATTTATCCCCTAGCCAAAACAATAGTCCCTTCAAAACTTCCCTGTTTAAATCATAATGGTCTTCTCTTCTTGCAAAAACTTCTCAATAAGCCAAAAGAGTGTGACTGAATAAGAAAGTTTAGCTTTAGCTCAATTCGATTGGTAATTAGAATTATAGGTTCATATTATTGGATAAAAAAGCAAACCGCAATCCGAACAAATGAATCCTTCCCTACAACTCTCAGACTGAAAAAAGCGCCACCCATGTTTCCGTAGTAGCACACATCAAATCACTTCCTTAACCATTATTCTACGTAAAAATTCTTATTACCGCAAGAGAGGGTTCCTTCACAAACTCACCCAAAAAGTGCAAATAAATTATTTTAGACTAGTTGAACGTTCAAATTTCACCTCGTTTGAAGCAGAGAAGAGGTGTAGAAGACCGGACGAGAAGTTTATCGCCAAAAAAGGAGGAGATTATGCGAGGCTGAAGCGAAGAAGAGCAGGCCATTTATTTTGATTATTATTAAAAAAATTATATATATTTCGTTTGGTGGAAATTAGGATTTCCATTCGCCAAAAACCTATTAATACGTTAAAATTACGCTTCGGTCTTCATCTATTTATTTCGAACAAAACTTTCTTTCCAAATTATATTATTTCTATGACTGTATTTCTGCTTTTATTTCTTTTGGAAAAATAAAAACACAAAATTTGCAATTTTAACTCCCTAGACACGGTAGCTCGGTCTAAGGTCAAAATTCCAATAACATCATTTTTTTTTACAACAAAAGTGATACTTGGTTTTAAAATACAACAATCAAAAGCACTTGGTTCAATTTAATTACATATGTTGATTTACAGAATCACTTTGGCTAAAGCTTTTTAATTTGAATTGATTTTTAGTTATGGTGATGTTAAACTTCTGTATCAAGGGAGATGAATCTTCTCTTGTGTAGTAATTCACTCCATGCCTCTCAATGCAAAACTAATTATGACCATAACATGAGTCAATATTATGTGATTGCCTATATTCAAAATAAGGTTTCCACGTATAAGATACAAAATACTCTCAAGGTGAAATCTATCGTACATCATCTTATGAGACCTTCTATTTGACTTAGATATAATACCTATAGAAGATCGTTTTGTGAGTCGTTTTGTAATTGTTCCAAACAACCAAGAGTATGTAACATAATGGTGTTTCCAACGACCATAAGTAAGTCATTACATCATATGGATAGCTTTACGTACACTGGCTTGTTGTGTATTGTTATTCCGTTCTTGAAATACCAAATGACTAGGAACATTTAAACATAAGTGTTATTACTACAATCCAAAACTCTTTATTACAAACTGCAATAGTTTACACACTTTATCTAATGAATTTTTATTGCATGCAATAATGTATATGTATACATACACATACATGTAGGAATCAGGCCAAGCAGCAGCGGGTTAAATATGTGAATTTTAATTATTATTTTTATCATTTTAGATCTTTGTTGAGCCTATGAAGCCTAATTGGTTTTAGATCCAATCTAAAATATTTTAATAAAAAATTTATTTTATTTTATTTGTTTAAAAGAAGTTTTATTTAATTTAAATTTAGTTATATTATTATTTTTATATCAAATACATTCATATGTGTATAGTGCACGTGCAACCTATAAATAGTGTAAATAGTTAATGTGTACATTTATAGGTAACGGGATATACACCACAACAGACACATTCGCTCTTTATATATGTCTTTACTGTCCATAGTTGTATTTAAAATATACATACATATATAAATATGTATAATTCTAAATTAATTTTGATATTATAATAAAATAATAGATTTGTATGTTTTAATTGAAATTAATTTTGATTCAAAATACATATACATATATTTCAAAATTGAAATCAATATCTAAATAAATCTAATTTTGACTTAGAATAATTCAAATCAAATCCACAATTTCAAACAAAGTATCCATTTGTGATTAAATAATTACCTTAAGAAGTGGCCTAAGATTCACACCTTAAATGGTTGAATAACTCCAAGATTTAACCAAATCGGCCTCCGGATTTTGCTACGGTCTAATAACAAACATCACATTGTTTTAATTTGATTTTGTTTTGATTTGCTTTTAGAAATTATGGAAATGGAGCCTTGAAATTTTTGGTCGGAATGAACAAAAGGAGGGAGATCAAAATGAATCACTAGTGCTGGGTTTAAGTAGGCCTTTAAGAAGTTGTAAAGCTTATAAATTTGTTATCTATTCAAGATACTCAGTCTGAAACTCTCAACTGTAAATTAGTTATAGTAGAATAAATAAATATCTCATGGTAGTGATTGAATGGAGCTTCGTATTTCTAATGTTGTTATTATAGTGGTAGAAATAGTGGGAGCATGCCATATGATGCTTGCAAATGGAAGCATCTATATTCTAAAAATTGGTTTCACATGTACCAAATAGTATTTATGAATTAATAATCGGTTTCGGTTTCGATTGAAAATAGCTGCAGCTTTGTTTTAATATTAATATTATGAATATTCGTTGTAAAACAAATATGTTTTGGTACATTTATGATGGTATTTATTTTCATAACAATAGTGATGTTTCTCTACATAAAATATGAATGCATCTAAATTATCTAAAAATTAATTTTTGAATCATGGATTAAGCCGTATCTTTGGTAAAACTTTTGTCATATGATTTTGAATCTTGTGCTACTTATGAGTTGTATCTCAAAGAATCGAAAGAAAAACACTCGTTCATTGGGAGTAGTAAAAGAGTTAATGAAATCTTCAAATTGATACATGTTGACATATGCATTCCAACGTCTATTGATACCGAAAGCGGATCTATTTACTTCGTTGAATTCATCAATGAATTTTCTCAAATATGAACCTGTGTATTTGTTACACAAGTTATATATCTATAATAAGTTCATATAATATAGAACGGAAGCAAAGAAATATAACATGCAAAATAACTAAAATAATTTGATTTGATTGCATAGATGAGTATCTTCGATAAGAGTTCTAAGTACCTAAAAGAAAACACAATTTATTATCCAAGTCATTCCTCCCTATGCAACATAATGATGTATTGATTAGAAGTAATCAGACTATGTAGTACAAAGTATGATTAATAATGAGTGAAATTGAGTTACCTCTTTATTTAGGAATGTGTATTTAAAGAGTATGCACACATGTAAAATTTGGTGGTTTCATCTAAACTCGAGATTATGATTCGATATAAAATGTGAATCAGAACGAAACCTTATCTTAAATAGTTCAAGATATGTGGTTGTCCGACTTACGTTATGAATGCAAGTTTTATGCACTTTAGGTTAAATATGTTTTGTGTAAGTCTATAAACACTTCATAATATATTCTGAAATCCTAATCAATCACATTAAGAAACAAATTGTTGTTTCAAGACATGTCGCCTTCTTACCGAAAAAATTTAGTTTTGAAAAAATTATTGGTGGTCTGACGAACCTAGATGTGATTCTTAATTTAAGTAGAGAAACTAATTATGTAGATGATACAAATTTAATCAAGCCCAATAAGGATACAACTCGCTAGAATTTCTAATAAGAAATTTCACACATTGAAGAGGAACTACATGTTTCTTTTCGATAGTGAGAAGATGGAATGTTCATAATGGAAATTTTCCTAGTTGTCGATATAAGCCACAAAGAGTATAAACTTAGTACGTTACGTGATGCTTTAAATGTAAAATGAATTCCAAGTACACTGTCAAAATTTGATTTAGAGACAACATCTGAAAGGATATGATCCATCGGTTGCCAATGTAGTTGGAAGTGTGTAAAGCAAAGTTGATAGAAAATGACCTCGTCGATTTCAAATGTTGAAAACGATGATGTAATTTCGCCAATCAACACACTTAAATGCCGTAGATTCTACTGTACAAATTATCGCACAATATGACTAGTAGTATTTGCATATTGATGTAGAACTTCTAAATAATAATTTGGAGGAGATTATTTGCACACTATAGTCAAATTGTCTCAAAATTGGTAGCAGTAATAACAAAGCTTATGGAACTTTTAAGATATGCTCTTAAACAAGTATCTAATGGTCGAACTAACATTTAGACAAAAGAATCAATTGCTATGATCTACCTCCACTTCCGGTACCCAATACCCATATAAAGAAGTGCGCTGTAACGGTACCCGACTGATGGAGGGAAATCGTTATGGGTAAAACGATGGAATCAAACGATAGCTTTTATAATGAAATAAACCAGACAAGGGTTCTATTACAAACACAACTATCAATCCAAGGCTTCAGCATTGAAAGATATCAACCATTGATCAAGATCAATGGATCAGAATTGTCAAAGCTATATCACAAAGATAACGAGCCAGTTTGGGCCTATGTATCCAGCCCATCTTTATTTGTATAAATACACTGTGTTGTATTTCTTTTCTTTGTACAAAAGAATCATTCAATAAAACTGCATTTCATATTTTTCTATTTTTGTATTGAAGCGGAAATAAGCCTAACGACAAATTCACAAATCAAATCAAGAATTTCTTGAATTTGGCTCCCCTTAGAAAAATATCATCATTGGGAAGGCATACCCTCTTCTTGATCAAAGGAAATCCATCCAATCTGTTCCATATCATTTATGTGTCTTCCTAAAGAAGAGATCAGATATTCATCTTCACTTCTTTTCTTTGGTTACACATTTTTTACTGCTATTCATGCATATTACTGTTTCACTGTGAAACAGTAATATACACCTATCACAGCAGATTCCTGTTTTTCCTTCACTTTCATATTCTGTTTGTTGGTTGCTATCAAGATTAGCCTCGCCATTTATACTGACTATTATCTCATCTCCAAGAAACCAGCATTTCAAGATTCTTGAATCACCATGGCACTTGAAGAGGAAGATATAACATCAGGGACCTCTGACAATCCATCAAAGGATCACCGGAGTTCAGATCTGATCCTGATCAAACCAAAGAGCCAAGTTATTGCTACTCCATAAGATGAAGATAACTATATTTTGTGGAAATATCAAATTGAGATTGCACTAAAAGGGTATGACTTACATGACTATGTCATGGGCACCAAGATCATCCCACCAATCATGATCACTGAAAAGGAAGGAAAAACTGTAAGTAATCCTGAATACAAACTGTACCAAAAGCAAGATAATCTACTGTCATCATGGCTTTTATCTTCTATCAGTCAAAGTTTACTATCACAAATAGTAGGATGCAATAGTTCCCATGAAATATGGTCAGCAATTCAACGCATTTTTAGTTCCCAATCAGCAGCGAGAGTTATGCATTACAGAAGGGAACTACAGAATGCAAGGAAGAATGATATGCCTATGAGAGTTAATCTTGCAAAGATCAAAAACTTGTGTGACAAATTAAAAAGCGTTGGACACCATGTCTCCACCAGTGAACAAATCCTTGTGATAACCAATGGATTAGATCAAGATTACGAATCCTTAATAACCTATATAGCAACACAACCAACTCTGCCAGACCTAGATTACATTCATACAGCCCTCCTTGCTCATGAAGGAAGGATTGACCAAAGAAAGTCTATGCAAGAAGATTTTAATGTCAATTATGCAGCAACATCAAAGAACAAAAATAAAAAAGGTGTATCCAATTAATCTAAGCAAGACAGTCACGGTCAGAGAGGAGGATACACTCAAAGAGGCAGAGGAAGGGGGAGAAACAATTATAATAACAGGGTTAAATGTCAGATTTGTGAAAAGTTTGGACATATGGCAAACAAGTGTTATTTCAGATACAAGGAAGACACTAATAATGGCCAATCATCTCATGTCAATAAGCAAGTCAGTGCAAATATGGCTCAAACTCAATCCAAGAATAGTGGAGACAATATCACTGATGACACAACAAAGGCAAATGATTACAGTATGGATGAATGGTTTCCAGATTCTGGTGCTACAAATCACATCACAAACAATCTGCAGAACTTAAACTTGGGCAGCAAGGAATACACAGGTAATCAATCTGTTCTCATGGGAAATGGTGCTACAAACATAACACATGTTGGTACTGGCTATATAAAAGGTACAAGGCTACTCTACTTAAATAAATTATTAAGAGTGCCAAGTATCAAGAAAAATCTTATTAGTGTTTCACAATTTGCCAGTGAAAATAAGGTGTATTTTGAGTTTCACCCAAAATACTGTCTAATTAGAGACTCATTAAATAAAAATATAGTATTACAGGGTAGACTGGACAATGGCCTGTACAAGTTCAGCAATATGGCAAATAATGATGCTGCTAATGAGACAATATGGTCTAATAATGTTAGTGAAAAATGTGACAGTGATGTAAAAACATTTTATAAGTGGCATTGCAAACTTGGCCACCCCAATTATAATGTTGTCAAACAAATTCTAATGCAAAATAATATTTCTGTTCCAAGCATATCTGATTTACACTTATGTGATCATTGTCAAATGGGAAAAATGCATAAATTACCTTTTGCTATTTCTGAAACCATATATGAAAATCCCCTTGAGTTAATTGCTGCTGATCTGTGGGGCCCAGCACCACTCAATTCAATGCAAGGATACGGGTATTATCTATCACTTGTATGTGCACACACCAGACACACTTGGTTATATTTTCTCAAGGCAAAATCTGATACTAGTAATGCTGTTATACACTTCATCACTCACATTGAAAAGCAGATTAACAAATGTGTTAAAAAAATTCAAACTGATGGTGGGGGAGAATTTAAACCATTAAAGGATTTCTTTAACCAAAAAGGAATACTTCATAGAGTCACTTGCCCACACACATCTGAGCAGAATGGTTTAGTGGAAAGAAAACACAGGCACATCGTGGAAACTGGTTTAACACTTTTATCACAAGCATCATTACCATTGAAATACTGGAGTGAAGCTTTTGCCACTGCAGTATATCTTATTAATAGGATGCCAACAAAAGCGTTAAATAATGTTTGTCCACATGAGAAACTCTATGGAGTTAGACCAAAATATGATCATTTAAAAACTTTTGAGTGTTTGTGCTTTCCCTACACTAGGCCATACAACAAGCACAAGTTAAGCCTTAGATCTAGTCCATGCACCTTTTTGGGATATGCACATAATCAGAAAGGGTATAAGTGCATGGACAGTAAAGGCAAGATTTATATTTCAAGACATGTAGTTTTTAATGAACATGTCTTTCCATTTGCAGATAAAGGAAAGCAAGACAAGGAAATCAATAATAAGAAAACACATGTTATCCACATTCCAGAACTGTCCCAACATGCTAAAAGAGATAGTCAGCATATGCAAAAGCATGATAATAAAGCCGAACCCACAGCAAGTTCTACATCAGAATACAGTTCAAATCATGTCAATGAAACCATCAACTATCTACCAATTGAATTAAATGATGAACAGTGTACTAGTGTGCTAAGCAACAGTCAGAACAATGACCAGAGTGGCAGTGCCTCCAACAACAGTCAGGAAGATAATACTATAGCAGCTAATGATAGCCAATTGGAGAAGGCTCATGAACAACATACAGAAATAAGACATCCCATGATCACAAGGTCTAAAAGTGGGATTTACAAGCCTAAGACATACACAGCACAAGTAAATGAAGTGGAACCAGTCTCATACAATCAGGCCATCAAGCATGAAAAATGGAAAAAGGCTATGGATGAAGAATTCAATGCTTTGGTCAAAAATCAAACATGGACTCTTGGCAAACCTCCAAGACACAAAAATATTGTTGGATGCAGGTGGACTTACAAAATCAAAAGGGATGCTGATGGCAACATAACAAAAAATAAAGCTAGATTAGTTGCAAAAGGATATTCTCAACAATATGGTTTTGATTTTACTGAAACCTTCTCCCCAGTAATCAAACCCATAACCATAAGAATCATGTTGACTCTAGCACTTCATAAAAACTGGAGAATACAACAACTAGATGTACATAATGCTTTTTTGAATGGTGAGTTATGTGAGGAGGTCTATATGCAACAGCCAGAAGGGTATAATTCAAATACAGACAAAGGTCTTGTATGCAAGCTACATAAGGCCATATATAGACTAAAACAAGCATCCAGAGCATGGCATGAGAAATTGAAGAAAACTCTTACACAATTAGGGTTTAGCGCCACAAAATCAGATAACTCACTCTACTTAAGGAAAAGAAAGAATGTGAGCATATATATACTGGTGTACGTGGATGATATACTTATCACAGGAGATGATCAACAAGAAATCAATCAAGTCATAAAACTACTTGACAAGCACTTTGCCATCAAAGACATGGGAGAATTAAAAATTTTCCTAGGAATAAACATCCAAAGGAAATCTGACAATGAAATCATCTTATCACAAAAACAGTACATCAGTGATATTCTAGTAAGAGCCAACATGGATAAAGCTAAGCCTCTACCAACCCCAATGACAAATCACAGGCAGTTATCTAAAGACAAAGGTGAACCTATTGACAACATTAAACAGTATCGAAGTATTGTTGGGGCACTTCAGTATGCCACAATCACTCGACCTGACATATGCTTTAGTGTAAATAAGGTATGCCAATACATGCAAAATCCATTAAGTGAGCATTGGTGTGTCGTAAAACGCATTCTCAGATATCTCAAAGGAACATTAACATATGGGTTGCACTTAAAGACAAGCAATGATATAAATATACGTGCTTACAGCGATTCCGACTGTGCTAATGACATCGATGACAGAAGATCCATCTCTGGATTCTGCATTTATCTAGGGCAAAATCCGATCTCCTAGTGTACAAAGAAGCAGTCCACCATCTCCAGAAGCAGCACTGAAGCCGAGTACAGATGCATCGCTAGTACTGTCGCCGAAATCATTTGGATCGAAATCCTAATTGGAGAATTAGGGTTCGAATTAACTCAGAAACCCACAATTTGGTGTGACAACCTCAGCGCCATATCATTATCCATGAATCCGGTCCAACATGCTCCCACGAAGCACATGGAGATTGATCTCCACTTCGTTCGAGAGAGAACAGGAAGTGGCAAGCTTGCCATAAATCATGTTCCATCTTTTCATCAAAGAGCAAACTTCTTAACAAAGGCTTTATCAGCAAAAAACTTCAATCGATTTCGAGATGAGCTCAAAATTTTCTCGACCGACATGAAAGTCGATGAAGAAATAAAACCCTAGCTTCGTTTGAGGCGGCGTATAATGAAATAAACCAGACAAGGGTTCTATTACAAACACAACTATCAATCCAAGGCTTCAGCATTGAAAGATATCAACCGTTGATCAAGATCAATGGACCAGAATTGTCAAAGCTATATCACAAAGATAACGAGCCAGTTTGGACCTATGTATCCAGCCCATCTTTATTTGTATAAATACACTTTGTTTTATTTCTTTTCTTTGTACAAAAGAATCATTCAATAAAACTGCATTTCATATTTTTCTATTTGCTTTTAATATATCTCACAAAACATAGATAAAATATAATGTCAATATAGATACAAAACAAACGAGACAATAATATAATCAAACGAGCAAAAAAAATTATCCGAGTGCAGCACTAGAATTGGTCATTTGCAACAATTATAGCCATTGCAAATAAATTTTATAACAGAAATGGTTGTGAGCTAAATAGGTATGGGAAATTTCTCACGTAAATTGTAACGGAAACAATTGTTATAAATGTTAAAATTTGAATTGTTATAAACGTTACAAATGCTGAAGTTTTCAGAAGAATTTTTTTAAAAAAAATTTGCAAAGTTTTACATGTTTCACTATGGAAAAACTAGGTAGAAGGGACATCAAGTTTTATTTAAGGTTTGAAGGACAAATACTAGTTATAAGTAGTATTATATTCAATTTTTATACTATATAGAATGTTAGTTACAACTAATTATATTCAGTTTTACACCATACAGACCGCTAGTTATGTCCTGCTGTCCAAAAAAAAATTGGCTCGCTGTTTCCAAACTCACAGTAGGTGAATGACATTCATGAGCAAATATAACATTGGCATTACATTATACAGATTTCATTTACTGCCGCAAAAGCACGTGCATTGAAATTTAACAGTAATTATATATTCTTCAAATAACAAGCAAATTCAAGATATTATACGTGTATTTTATTCAATAACAGACAACTTCTTCGATTAGACATTAAATATTCACGTCTTTTTCATGCTATAATTATTATTCAGTATAATAATTATCTCAGTAACATATATCAGTCCAGTTGCATATATAAAAGGAAATTGCGATATTTGGATATAGGAATATTCAAGCTAAAGTAAGTTAACCAAATCCTAGCAGTTCAAACAAAAGAATCACCACTGAATATTTGATAAATAGTATGAGCTCACACCAATGTAGCATCGTCTTAAGCAACAATTACTAGTTCCTGCTTCCACAACCATTGGCATAAGGAGAAATGTCACTGCATCAAATTTTTAACTAGCAACAAATAAAGCTTATATGATTAAATTGAAGCGACATGTAGACATAAGAAAAGATAAATAAGAGCAGGCAGTGCATCAAATTTTTAACTAGCAACAAATTCAGCAGCGAAGTGGAAAAGTCTTAGCTAGCAATAAATATAACAAAGATGTATAAATTGAGTTATTATATGTTACCAACTTACTATAATGCTTTGAGTCCTACATCCACACAAACCAGACATTTTGGACATTTTTGGCCATTTTCATTAACTATTTTCTTTTTCTTTGTAATATTTGACTTTGAGGAGTTTCATAAAACTACAATTTCATAAGTTATACGTTATAACATAAATACTGACAAATGGTAGTTTGCCTCCAACATTATAAACGGTACTAATTTGTGCGTCTAATATCAGCGTCATATGTCCAAGTGTATTTACGAATATTTCTATTTTTCACCATATCCGAAGTAGTCAAACGAATCAAATCCTGCTGTATTTCCTATTATTTAAATGGTGTGAATAAATGTTGGTTTTTAGAATAATAATAACAAATTTGGAACAAAACTGTTACATACTATAAAAGGGAGAAAATAATTAATCTTACCCAACCAGTTATAACGCATGGAATTTTGTACATAGGTCATCAAACAAAAACAATTAAAATAATTATTAATAACAAAACAATTAAAATGCCCCTTTTATACACAAGAACATGTCCATCTTTTCGCGGACAATTCTCCTTTCGTTTAAGAACGCACCCTAAATACAGATAGAAAACTATGGATCCCACGAATAATAAATGAAAACATTCCACGTTCGCCTAATGCTTAAGTCTCTAAATGAAAATTATAAGGTTGATTTCATTAAACTAATTCAAGTGTAGGAATTTGCAAATAACAATTCAAGTTATGGAGCTATACTTAACAAATTAAGAAATGCCCCATATAAAATAAAAAATAATAATTAGTATATCACATCCCATAGACAAGGAGAAAAACTCTAAAGCTTATGGAAATTGTATAACCATTCAACAAAACTGCATTTAATTTATTCATGAATAATGAGATCTAATTGAATTTTCTACTAGTACTCAACCATTTAATACAACACATTTATCAATATTGGTTATAAGTGAACAATGAGAATGAAAAATCATGGATTTAGTTTATACGTGGTTAGTGGATGTTGTATGCTATAGGAGTATAAAGAAATTCTGATACGAATGTAGTACAAAAAACAATGCATGCTTTAATCTATTGGTAGTTGAGTGAGTGGAGAGTACCGAGACGATGTGTCAGTGTGAATTATGTATGCTTCAAGATTACAAGTAAGAATTGCCTTGCACTATTAGTTTTAACTGAATTTGCAACTTCGTATAACTAAACAAGCAAAACATTGTGAATTCACAAAGATGACTTTAAGACTAATAAAACGAAGTTTTGGGGACTACTTAGGATATATATTGAGTGGATGATATAAATATATAATGGATGCACGTACAATATCGACTTTTGCTATCTTTTTACCACTATTTCATTCTTTAGACAGATTATTCTGATCTGTCTTTTTCCAAAGACATAACTAGGTGTTTGTTTGTTCAATCAATAATATGAATTATTATATTTTCAACAAGTCCATAATACACACTACCAAATATGAATTGAAGCACTACATCACCACTAAACACCTAATTGCCAATCGAAGATGGAGATCTTGAGTTTAGGACAAGCCTAAGTGGAACCTTTGACTATATAATTTATGTGGTACAATTGGCTTTTCACAATTCTTTTGTTCCTACAAGTGTCATGATAAGAAAATACACTAAATCTATTATCTATAATAAAAAAAAGAAAACCAGCATTACTGATTTGGACATTCTGAGAACGTAGCATTTCAAACTAGTACCACACTATTTTTATAAAAAAACCCAGACCATGCTACAGAAGTACACGTTCCCATTCCCTTAATCTTCGTTCATTTTTAACTACTCCATCCACACAAATCCCCAATCCAACATCACCTCCGAAAAAATCCTAAATGTTTCGAATTCAAATTTGCTTTCACGTTTCTTTTCCAAATCGTTCCAACGACTACGTCGCTGTCCGTGAACGTGATACACATACTTCTTCATCAGTACCACAGGCTGTCAATCCAAGACCCAAAAGAAGCATTCGACCACCCAGAAGATTTCTGGAATGAATGCAACGTCACTGTTTCATGCAAGTTGTTAGGAAATAAATATAATTTCGTAGTGGCCACTTGTTATTTCTGTTTTTTTTGCTACTTTTCCTTTTTCCTGCAAAGTTGGTTATAAAGAAATGGTCCCATGTGGACACGTAGGCCAAGTTGTTATGAAAATTGCTATATATGATTGTAAACATAAGTTACCAGGCAAAAAGAAATAATTCCAAAACTTCTCTCTCTGCTTGCATTTTCTTTCTTCTTCATTACTTATCTTCTTCTTCCTGCGATTTCTTCTTATAACTGTATCATTCTGGTGCTTTCACCGCTTACTCCTTCCCCCTCCTCTCGAAAATCCAAACTACCCCTGCCAGTATGACTCGCCTCGATGAAGCCATCCAGCAGCTCAATACCCAACAAGACACCATCTCCACCATCCAAGCCAACCAAAACTCACACAACGCCATGCTAGAGACACTCACCGCTGACAATATTGACATTAAAACAGCCCTCCACGACCTCACCAAACAAATGGCCGACCTCCACCGTAAACTAGACAACCAACCAACACCATCTCCAACTAACCAAGCATCAACCACATATTTTCCACCACCCAACAATACAAACCCAAACACCCAAATGTTCACTAACCATGTTTAATGGATCCAATCCACACGATTGGATATTCCAAGCCGATCGTTTTTTCGCCTATTATTCCACACCGGAAGACCAACGAGTAGATCTAGCAAGCTTCCACATGCAAGACCAGACACTTTTATGGTTCCAATGGATGCACCGCAACAACCAGATCTCCACTTGGCCAGCCCTAACAAAAGCAATCGAGCAACGCTTCGGACCACCTACGTTTCTCAACCCACAAGCCACCTTGTTTAAACTCAAACAAATTACCACCGTCGAAAACTACCAAGCCACCTTTGAAAATCTTTGCAACTGTATCACTACACTACCCAATGAATCCATTCTCCAATGCTTCATCTCCGGCCTCAAAACACACATCCAGAATGAAATCCACCTCATCAAACCCACCACTATTTCCGACGCCATAGATAATGCAAAGCTTATTGAAAAGAAATACAATGATCAGTCCAAAACACCATTCCCCAAAAATAACCAATACACCTGGAAACAACCACAAACCCAAAATCCCACTCAGACAATTCCTCAACCACCATACATGCAGTCACCCAAGCCGACCATCCCTATCAAACACCTATCATCTTCAAAAATGCAAACCCGCAAGCAGCAAGGGTTGTGCTTCAACTACGATGAAAAGTACCACTTTGGCCACCGCTGTAAACCCACACACGTCCTCATGATCTTACCAGACATCACCACCGACGAACCAGATCCAACGCCGGATCCCATATCCACCCCGGAACCAGATCCACCGCCATTAGTTAACGAACACGACCACATGAACCCAGTTACAAGTCAACCACAGGAAATATCGTTTCATGCCTTAACTGGATCGTCCCACCCACGCTCCATACGGCTCCCCGCTACAATAAACGGCAATCCAATTTCCATCCTTGTCGATACAGGCTCTACACACAACTACATCCACCCGAAGGCAGCCAAGTTCCTTGGTCTGAAACCAAACCATACTGTAACGATCCCGAATTTTAATTAATTTTAAATTGATGATTAAATTTATTTTTGATTTAAAATTGTGAAATTAAATGATAAATTGATTTGAGTTTATCCAAATCCAAATAAAAATGTTATTTATTAAGAAAGATATAGTTTCTTTTATAAATAATTTTAATTTAGTATTGAGTTATTTTTAAACAATATTAATATAAAGATATTTGAATTCAATCTTATGAAATGGATTTTAGAAGTTGTGTAAATATAACAAATTTTTTGAAATAAATATTTAAGTTAAGATAAAAGTAAGTATACAAAATAATTATGTACAAACAAATAAAATATAAATATGCTCAAATGTGAAACCAGCAAACAACAAATGCAAAAATCAGATTTAAAATCAAAGCCTGTAGTAGTAAATGAAGATAGGCATAAGCTTGCATAGAAAGATAGTAACTTATTTCAAGTATGTAGATTTAAAATATCTATAAACAAAACATAAAGGAACTATGCAATTAATGCCATGTCCTTAGCCACCAAAATATCATCCATCAGCCACCAACAGTGAATCGGCTAGGCAATAAACAAATGTCTCTGCCTATTGTACATACTTCAGCCATGCTTATTGTATAAACAAAGATATCACACTGTACAAAATAACATCACCTGTACAACTCATTTTCTATATATCAAGCTTTTCCTCATTTCAGTTCGACATTCCAAACTGTAAAATCTGAAGTGAATATTATTTCAAAAACTTAAAACAACAATAAAACATGACCTGGAAAATTGTTTTCTGCATGCAAACCTGAGTTTTGAAGCAAACCAGAGAATTAAAGAAGAGACAGGTTTCCAGTTAACAACTCAGGCCTGTCTTAACATAGCAGGCTCTGTTCTTCTTCTCAGACCAAGTGAGTAACTCCACAATCTAAATAGTTTGATTATATTGTTTTGTTGCCTGCTTATCTCTGAACTTAGTTTGTTTGTGAGTAAACATCAAATCTTAAAGCTTTAAGTTGATTAAAAATGGTTCTAGATTTATTGAAAATATAGTTTGCATATGTTATTGTTTGAAGATATCACTGTGATGCTCTGTGCTTCTATGTTGTTGTTACAGGTTCATATTTCTTTTTCAAACTTAAATTTATGCTCATCAAATCATTGTAAAACTTTCAGTTGCAATCAAATAAGATTTTAAAAACTAAAATAAGGTTTTGCAAGTTGGTTAAAACATGATTGGTGGAATATTTTTACTGGAAGGCATGGTTACAGGAAATCAAGAAATAAATTGATAAATTAAATTGTTAATAAAAGCTAATTCAAGTTTTATAACTTGAATGCTTACTGAAAATTATGATTTTTAAAACTAGAATGAAGATTTTTAGTGCAGTATTTCAAGAGCGGTTTGAAATTTGATAAAGTTTGCATTTTTTTCAATTCCTGACAATTGAATCATTAATAAATATTGAAATTTGTTGAGGTGTTAGTTTGATCATCCTCGAATCTTGGAAAAATATTAGAAAAAATTTCTAATGCAAGAATCTTGGGGACGAGAACGATTTAGGGTTTAGTTCGAGTTTTTTTTTTGTGTTCTGGAAATTGAAGATCGCGGCACCATGAATCGATCGAGCTGTGCATGCTTTTAAGGGATGGAGGAGGAAGTGTTGACGAGTTCGTGGCCGGAGTAGTTGATGTTCCGGTGGTCGGTGACGTGTGCGCGAGGCGTTGACAGGTTTGAGATGGGACTGCGGTTGCGTGTTCCAGGTTTTTGTTCAAAACAGCTCGATTTCGATAGTGGACTTGTTCGAGTTTTTAGGCGATCGGGGTTCAATGTCGAGGGGATACTCGATGGGTAGGAGGCGTCGAAGTTGGTCGGAAGGCACTGGAGTGACGGTGCACGTACACCGTGCACTATATTTGGTGATTGGGAATGTTGTAGTTTGGAGGAAGCAGGATGAACTTGCGTATTTGTTTCGAGTTACTCAGGTGTTTGCTCGAAGATTGTTAAGTGTTGGACTCGAGGCAATTTTAGCCAGGGCTCGGGTCAAAATTTTTGTCCAGGTTTCATATCAGACCTGTTCTGTTTTCTGATTTAATTTTTTTTTAAAACAACCTGACAGTTTTCTAAATTTCAAAATTTAAATTCAAAATCTGAAACCAGAATTTAAACTGGGTTTAAATTCAAAAGTTAAGTTTAGTTTCGAATAAAATTTTGAATCTTAAGCTTTCAAAATAAATTGGGATTTTAAATCAAGAATTTAAAAGTAAGTTTAAATCAAAGTTTAAAGCCAAGTTTAATCAAACAGCTTTTTAAAGTGATTTGCTTTCAAATAAATATTTGAATTGGATTTGGATAAAGTTCTTGTATAAGCTGATAATTTAAAACTGGTAAATGTTTAAATATATGATCATTTTGAATCTCTAAATTCAAGATGAAATTTGAATCTAAGATTAGAAGGGTAATGTTTTAAATACACTTTAATATTAATGAAGTCATCAATAAAGAATAATTTAATTAATAAGGTAATTAAATAATGATTATTTTATTTATAAATTAATAAATTAAATTAATTAGAAATAATTAATAATGAACTAATCTAAGGCAATTTCTTAAGAAAGTGATTAAGAAATGTTATTGGTTAATAAAGATAATTAACTAAGGATCATTAAGTATTGATTAAGGTGATTAATTTTAATAATTAATTGGATTAATTAATTCAGATAATCAATTATAAATTGTTTAAAATATAATTACTAAATGAAAGTAATTAAGGATTAATCACTTATAGTAATTAATTTTGGATCTTTTGATTTATTAAAGTTAATTAATTATGTAATTGGTTTAAAGGGTTGATTTAATTGATATGATTAATCAAGAATGATTAAATTAATTAAGTTGATTAATTTATTTATTTATATCAAATGATTTGTAATAAAGTAATCAGAATTGGATAATTTATTCATAAGCAATTAATTTACTTGGAAATAAATTGAATTGATTAAGATTAAACAATTAATTAATCCTTCTTATAAATGATTATTAAATGTTTGACCTTACTTATAAATGATTGTATTATATGAAATGCCTTGAATTGATTATCCTATCTGATCTATGATATTTTGTTCTGTGGATTGAGCTGGGTATAATTTATCCATTTATGTACATTTGTATATTATCTGTAAATCTGCGTATGAGCGATAAGCGTTATAGTTATATCGCTTATCAACTATATTTTTGTGTTTTAATCTGTTATGATTGAATGATGTTGCACTATTGAGTAAAAACCCTAGACCACACTTTTACACACACAAATATGGATTTCATGGGAAAATCGATTAAGTGACAGATTTTTGAAATAGTTTAAAAGTTGAATATTTAAATTCAAATGTTTTGGAAATGGATTGGGTTTAAATGTGAAAAGCTTTTGAAATGGAATTTCAAAGATAAAACTTATTTTCGAATAACTTGATTAAGTTTGAAGTTTAAATAATTTGATTTAAACTTAAATTCAAGATTTGAATTGAATTCTATGATTCGAAACTAGGGATTTAAGATGTTGTACAAGTTATATACGGGTTAAACCATTTTAAAAGTATTGTTTGAGAATTTGAATTTAACCCAAGGATTTCAACTCGTATGAATGAATCAGATTTTCTGAAATGAAACTGTTTGTTTTCAAAGGGATAAAAGCTTTCAGATAAGAAATGAAATTCCAGTTTAATTAAAGAAATTTCAAGATTGAATTGAAAAAAATGGTTTTCCAAGTTATGAATGAATTCTTTTTAAAAGATATGAATTAAATCTGTTTATTTTTAACAGATTTAAAATGATGATTTGTTTAAACCATTCGAAATGGAATTGTTTTAAAAGCTAATAATTAAATCTTTGTTTCAAAGATTTAATGAGTTAATCCAATTGAAATAGGAATTAAGTTGGGAAAATCTGTGAATGAATCTTTTGTTTAAAAGATTAAAGTGTGAGCATTGTTTAAACCGTCGAAGGTTGTTAAAATGAATCTTTTTGTTTAAAGATTTGGAAATGGTAATTTGTTAAACCATTTGAAAGAAAGGTTTTGGGTAATAAGTCGTGACTTAATTGAAATCCCATATCCATATGTTTTAAAATATCGCGCTCATTATTCGGTTTAACCGGGAGAGGATCTTTGTGTCATATAACCCATTCCGAATAATGATACGTCGTATATGGATAGCATTTGAAGACCGGTGGTGAAGACCAGATATTTTCGAAAACGAAAGGACAACTCGTCGAATGTCTCTGCATCGACTGGTCCCCGGTATAGAGATTTGATCACCCTTTGTGATGGGAAGTCCGGACGTGATTAGAAAATTATCCGGATTTGCAAGGGCTTCTTTGGAAGTGTCTTCGGTTCTGTTCGAACCCGGAACAAACTTGTATGGTTACATGTCTGACAGTACACTTTGAGATATAAAGCAGATTTCTTTCAAATACATTTCTGTTGGTGGTGGAGAATTTATTCTCTTAGCTTAACACCCTTCTCTGAGACGTACGAGCTCAGAGGTTATGTAGTTGAAGGTTATCAGCGATATATTTCCCATTTGGTAATGTGCCATGCTGAGTTTTGATGTGTGATGATCATTGTTTGATCATTTGTGATATGATCATTTGTTTGATCATTTATCTTTGTGATCATTACTTTGATCATCTGTTGACCCAAAGCATGGCTTTGTGCCAAAGCGTAGCTTTGTGGACGAGACTTCGTCGAACTTCACGACCCGGTATGGTCAAAACAGGAATCGTGGCAGCAAGGTTATTTGAGGGTAGCTCCCTCTGAGGGTATGTTCATTTTCTTCTGGATTATAAGTGGTATCATTACTGCGAATCTATTACTTTGTGATTGCTTTGCGGTTGTTAGATTAGAGGTACATCGGATAAAGGTCGCTAACGACCGGGAGGTGGCATACTTGTGTCAGTAGTTACCCAGCTAGGGGTAACCCGGCCATGTGTAGCAGAGATCCGGTTAGGATCCGGGGACGTCGCTCCAGAGGCCTTCTATTTTACTTGGGAAGTTCCTTTTCCCGACCATTTGTTGGAAATCCAAAGAAACAATACGAGCCTTGTACGGTATTAGTTGTAGAACCTGTCATTTAAAATGGCAGCTATATCAGGCATAATATAATGGTACCTATGCTGGCTAAGATTTATATTATACTTTCGAAATGTTTTCCACTATGCACTAATAATAATATCAAAAATGATTTGTTGTGCGTAGTAAGCATCTTTGACTATCATAAGGAGAAATCTCCTCCAATTCTGCGTTTGCATTGTGTGTGTGGCGGGAGGCCTTATGGTAGTTTCATTTTCCAAAAGCATTGCGAATTGACTTTAAATTCTTTTGTTGTTCGTTTTTAAAGATAAACTGTTTTTGTTGCTCACACCAGTCCCATGACTGATCCGGAGTTTATTGTTTCTTTCCTAAACTCTGAATGCTCAAAATTTTTCTACACGGGCAGTCTAGAGTTGGGTTTATCAGATAGTCAGATTAGTAGATTTTCTGGAGCTAGTTCAGTCTTTGGATATGGACTGCACTTGCTTATCTTTGTGCATCGTTATTGGGAGTTCAAGCTATTTCTGGATTGGTATTTTGAAGATGGAGATTATCCGCTGCTGGTGTTATCTATTTTCTTTTCCGCTGCTATTTCTTGTATCATATCTCTGATGTATATTGATATTCATTGTATCACTCTGTTGTATCAGATATTGTATATCAATGTATTATTCTTTTTCTTCCGCTGCGTTATTTACTTAACTGTGTTATAAGCTCCGGCGACTCGGATTTGAACGGTCGAATCTACGGCATTCGAGTACGATGTAAAGTATGGATGTCGATTTTTGAACGTGAAAAATCCAGTTCGTTACATGAACCCAGTTACAAGTCAACCACAGGAAATATCGTTTCATGCCTTGACTGGATCGTCCCACCCACGCTCCATACGGCTCCCCGCTACAATAAACGGCAATCCAATTTCCATCCTTGTCGATACAGGCTCTACACACAACTACATCCACCCGAAGGCAGCCTAGTTCCTTGGTCTGAAACCAAACCATACAGATTCATTCACTGTCACGGTGGGAAACTGTAACGACCCGTATTTTTAACGGATCGACAAGTTCGACAGGATTTGGAATTTTAGAGTTTTTGAGCCATTTCAGATTTTAGGCGAAAATGGCTAAGTCCTGAGTCGTGAACGACTTAGTGTAAGTCGTGAGTCGTATACGACTTAGGGGATAGGAGCGACTCAGGGATTTGGCTAGTTAAGGGTGTAAGGATAAGTCGTTTGAACGACTTAAGGGGTAGGCGCGACTTAAGGACTGGGCGAGTTAAGGTGATGAGTCGTACCCAAGTCATCTGATGAGTCGTACCCAAGTCATCTGATGAGTCGTACCCAAGTCATCTGATGAGTCGTACCCAAGTCATCTGATGAGTCGTACCCAAGTCATCTGATGAGTCGTATCCTGGTTATCTGATGAGTCGTCTGACCAGTTGAGTCGTAACCCCAGCTATTTGATAAGTCGTAGACGACTTAGTAGTTGAGTCGTATATCCAGTCAAGTCGTAGACGAGTATCCCAGTAGCCTAGCTAAGTCGTGAGGTTAATAAGTCGTAGCCGAGTTAACTGTTAAGTCGTAAGGGATCTGGGTTTTGTTGAGTCGTAGGCACACGTTATGAGTCGTGACCGACATAGGAGATAGCTGTTTTGTCATGAGTCGTAGGAAGATGTGTTAAGTCGCTAAAGGGTAGTCTGGTTAGGTTGTAGAATCCAGAAGTCGTTGAGTCGTAGGGCTTTGAGTCGTAAGTCGTAAACGACTCATGGAGGCAGACGAGATAGGGATTTCAGCTATAAATAGGAGAGTTTCTCTTCATTTTTGGGATCCGGATTTTGAAGCGACGAAGTGCTGCCATTTTGAGAGCTCGACTTCTACACTTCTTCACTTCTTTTCTTCACTCTAATCTAGTGCTTCCTTCCATCCAAATCAAAGATCAAGATTGAAGATTCAAGAGCTAAAGTTGAAGATCTTCATCTTTTCAAGAGAGATTTCTTCGTTTGAAGCGGATTCGTGATAGATCAAGCTTCATCCTTCGCTGTCCAGATCTGAAGCGTGTTGATTTGGGTTTGTTTTGGTGATTTGGTGAGTGGTGATTACCTCTCACACGGATCCAAAGGAGTATATCGGATTGTTGGCTCGTTTTAGTGTTAAAATAGTGATCTCCATGCATTTTCTTCATCCTAAGTGTAGATCCATGTAGATCCATTGTTCATGATGATGTTACATCCATTTTATCACATGTTAACCTATGCAAGTTCATTCATCAAGTTTGTAGAGATATTGTTCATGTTTTCATGCTTATTGGACTTTCAACTCTTTAATTACGAAAATGCCATTATTGTTATAATTGTCTACTTAGATCATATTTGAATGCTTGATTGTTTGGATTAATGTTTGATTTGATTGATTGATATGAACTAGATGATTGATGATTAGATTTAGATCGAAGATGATTCAAAAGCTAAGGGAAAGGCTCTTGAATTGGAAAAGCTGCTCGTGGCATATGTAGCGGGATGATGGAGCTCTTATGCATAGATTTGACGATGTGAAGTTGAGATGAGGCTTTGCGGGGATGTAATGAAGCGAGGCATCATGTGATGAAGACTTGGTCTAATCCAGACGGGATCATTCCAAGCATGTTGATAACTCGGTGATATGATTCGAGTTGAGGATAATGAATGGATATGAGAATAGTCGTCGAGGAGGATGACTAGGAGGCTTGGATAGCATCGTTGTTGAAGGTTCTAGCATGCTCTAAGCAAGAGTACGTTTGGGCAGATTCGATAGTCCCAACGGCCAACTGTTGATGGTCGAGTACTCTGGGCAGATTCGATAGTCCTAGGCACGGGCTGCGACGACGTGCGGGAGTTATGTCTAGAACCGGGGTTTCCATTAGCCCTTGACGGACGGCTGAAAGAATGTGCCGGTCATTCAATTAACGGTGATATCGAAGCAATGATAACAGTGATAGCCAGAGTCATGGATGTTTGGTTGTATCGTCATTCGGACTCAAGAGCGGTATTTTCTGGATGCTTATCTGATTTAGGCCTTGGTACTTGGAAAACATCGCCCTTGACTCGAGTGATAGTAGCTTTATTTTAAATTGTATGCTCTGCTATGTTTGCTTCTGCTCAGTGTGTGTCTGGGGGCTATCACTGTAGAATGAGGTTGGAGTGGGAGGGTTGTATTCCTATTCCTTTTCCTTTATGCTCTGTTGGTATGTTGTTAGTTAATTTACTGCTCACTAAGACTGTTGTCTGACTCAAGGCTTTATGTTTTAATTCTTATTGCCTTGGGCTGTTCGTCCATTTTGGGACGGGCAGACTAGGTAGCAGGTGACAGGTGCTGTTCTCTTCTCACGATGCTGATATCGAAGACGAGCTAGAGGGTTGCATATTATCTTCTTATATGTACTGGATATTCCGCTGTTTTGTATTCTCTGAGAGATATGTAGTGAGGCTTGATGTATTGACTATTTGGATGCTTGTATTCAACTATTATGAAGTTTTATATGATGTCATTTTGTTCTGTAAAGCTTCACTATACATATGTTCTATTGTATTTTGTTCATGCGCTGTGAGTAATACGATAGATTCTGTTGCTTTAATTTACCTTGACAATCGTCCATGGTCGCCTGGCACACTTTACAGCGCCCTGTCTCTAGATTCGGTGCAGGGGTCATGGGCGGTCGTCACATTGGAAACGGTGAAAAGCTGCGTAGCTCCGGCAGTTGCTGTGGCGTTCAGGTTGACATCCAAGGTAATCAATTCGCCGTCGATTTTCATTTACTGGAGATAGCGGGATCGGATGCTGTTTGTGGTATTCAGTGGTTGGAGACGTTGGGACCAATAACTTTGGACCACAAGAATTTAACAATGGCCTTTACTTTTAATCAGAAGCCCGTTTCTCTAACTGGACTGGGCCAAAATTTGTTACCAGCCCCTATATCAGTCCAACAGCTCAAAAGAATGGAGCAGACCTCTTCTATTTCCAATTTTTTCTATTTACAACTTCAGCCCATTGACCCTATACCACACCAAATACAAACTACTGACCCACAACTCCACAAACTATTATCACAGTACAGTCACATATTTACCCAACCCACCGAGTTGCCGCCAAGCCGTACCTTAAATCACCACATTAATCTCACTCCTAATTCACAACCAGTAAATACTAAACCATACCGCTATCCATACTTTCAAAAGAACGAGATCGAACGACAAGTCCAAGAGATGCTTCATTCCAAACTTATTCAACCATCAACTAGCCCATTTTCTTCACCAGTATTATTAGTCAAGAAAAAGGATGGATCGTGGCGTTTTTGTGTTGATTATAGAGCTCTTAATGCCATTACTATAAAAGACCGTTTTCCCATTCCAACGGTTGACGAACTATTAGATGAACTATATGGTGCAACCTTCTTCTCTAAATTAGATCTCCGAAGCGGATATTTTCAAATACGTGTACATCCACCGGATATTCCAAAAACGACATTTCAAACACATAAAGGACATTACGAATTTTTGGTAATGCCGTTTGGATTAACAAACGCTCCATCCACATTTCAAGCCATAATGAATAATATCTTCAAACCCTATATAAGGAAATTTGTGCTCGTTTTCTTCGACGATATCCTCGTCTACAGCCCATCTTGGACCTCTCACTTAGATCACCTCCAAATTACATTACACATTTTAGATCAACACAAATTTTTTGCTAATAGCACCAAGTGTAATTTCGGGCTTACCGAGCTCAATTATTTGGGCCACATCATTTCCGCTAAAGGCGTTCAAGTAGACCCATCAAAAATTGAAGCTATGATCCAATGGCCAATTCCAAATTCAATCACAGCTGTTCGGGGATTTCTTGGACTCACAGGATATTATCGACGTTTTATTAAGCAATATGCTATGCTTGCCGCACCATTAACTGATTTACTGAAAAATACTTCGTTTTCATGGGGCCCAAAAGCCCAAGAAGCCTTCGATGCATTAAAATGGGCTGTGTCACATACCCCAATCTTATCCCTCCCAAATTTTACACAGCCATTCTCCGTTAGTACTAACGCCTCATCAATGGCCATCGGTGCCGTGCTCTCCCAATCCAAACACCCGATAGCCTTCTTCAGCCTCAAACTACCGCCCCAACTTCAGAAAGCATCCACATACTCACGCGAGATGTTCGCCATCACCGCCGCCGTCAAAAAGTGGCGTCACTACCTGATGGGACGGACTTTCCGGATTTTCACCGACCATAAGAGCCTACGCGAACTCGCATCCCAGTCAATTCAGACACCCGAACAACAAAAATGGCTGACAAAGCTGCTCGGATTCGATTTCACCATCCACTATCAGCCAGGAAGACAAAACGAAGTGGCTGATGCCTTATCCAGATTCACCAAAGAAGCCACCATGTCTGCTATCTCCAGTCCGACCTTTCCGTTGATAGCTGACATCCGAACAGCGCTGCACAATGACCCGAAAGCTAAAGCATTGATTCAGCAGTTACGCGCAGGTATATGCCCTAACCCAAAACTTCAATTGCGCAATGACTTGTTATTTTGGGGTTCTCAAATTTATATTCCTGCTGATTTGGAGTTACAAACCAAAATTATTGCTGACTTGCATGGTTCCAAATCCGGAGGCCATTCGGGCGTTAAAGCCACCACTGCTCGAGTTGCCAGTAATTTTTTTTGGCCCAAACTAGCACTGACAGTTCACAAATTTGTTCAAGAATGTCCCACTTGTCTCCAAACCAAACCCGATAACACTCCATACAAAGGTCTGCTTCAACCACTACCAATCCCCGCTCAAATATGGGAAGATATTGCTATGGACTTTATTACAAACCTTCCACCATCTGCCGGGAAAACTACAATTTTGGTAATTGTCGACAGATTATCCAAATATGCCCACTTTTGTGCATTACCCACTTCAGTTTCGGCCACACAGCTAGCTGCTCACTTTATTCAAGAGTATGTCCACCTGCACGGCTTCCCACGTTCTATTATTTCGGATCGAGACCGCATATTTACAAGCAAATTTTGGAAGGAGCTATTCCGTCTTCATGGAACAAAACTTCGAATGAGTAGCGCGTACCACCCACAAACTGACGGGCAATCGGAAGTGGTAAATCGCTGTTTGGAAACTTATTTGCGTGCACTTGTCGATGATATTCCCACCAAATGGACGAAATGCCTTCCTTGGGCAGAATGGTGGTACAATACCACCAAGCACACTTTCCTCAACCTATCTCCATTCCAAGTTGTTTATGGCAGACCACCTCCCATCATTGCAAACTATATCCTGCACAACACGAATATCCCAGACCTGGAAACGTGGGCTGTCTCTAGGGATCAACTTCTTCAAACTATTAAAGCAAACTTACAAAAAGCTCAATCCCGTATGAAAAATCTGGCCGACCAACATCGCAGCGACAAGGAGTTCAACGTAGGTGCATGGGTATTCGTTAAGCTCCAACCATACCGTCAAACTTCCTTGCGCAATAACCATCACAAACTGTCAAAGAAATACTACGGACCCTTTCAAATCATTGAACGTATAGGACCGGTCGCCTACAAGCTTCTTCTTCCTCAAGACTCACGTATCCACCCAGTTTTTCATGTGTCCCTTCTCAAATTGTGCCCCAACCCATCCACGCCACCAGTTCTGCCAGCAGCCCCTTTCTGCCATAACCTTGAGGACAAGGTTGATCTCGAAGAGGTGGGCAATGATACACATACTTCTTCACTAGTACCACAGGCTGTCAATCCAAGACCCAAAAGAAGCATTCGACCACCCAGAAGATTTCTGGAATGAATGCAACGTCACTGTTTCATGCAAGTTGTTAATTTCGTAGTGGCCACTTGTTATTTCTGTTTTTTTGCTACTTTTCTTTTTTCCTGCAAAGTTGGTTATAAAAAAATGGTCCCATGTGGACAAACAAAAGTTACCGGGCAAAAAGAAATAATTCCAAAACTTCTCTCTCTGCTTGAATTTTCTTTCTTTTCATTACTTATCTTTTTCTTCCTGCGGTTTCTTCTTATAACCGTATCAGAACGTTGGCAGCCCTAGCTCCAATTCAATGGCGTCAAAATTTCAACCGTTTTACCACTTACAACCAGAGTGTCACCTGTCAACTGCTTTTTCATGTTGCGATTTGGGATTAGAACTCATAAACCAGATATCAGAGGAGGGACAAAAATCAGAAAATATAAAAGAACAAACGGTTCAATTTAGGTAACCTTTTGCTGCTGCTTCTTTTTACTCCTCGTCTTTTTTCCCTTTGATTGCTGAATTTAGTTCATGATTCTAAACTAAATCTCTTTTGGTTTTGTTTCCATCTGATGTATAAATTGAAATCGCAATTAAACATGGGATTCAATGAGTTCTGAAATATGATTGTAAGACTTACAGCGGTTGAATCCAACTAAACTCTTGGATTGGGAAGGTTGTTATTCGTTCCACATCGCGTTTTTGAACGTACGATCTTACGTTGTTTGATTAAGCACTCTTGGAAAATTGTTCTCTTTGTAATTAAAATTTGTTATATAAAACTAATTTTTATTTGTGAAATGTAGCAAAAAATTAACAGTCTTAGGATCGACTCTTATCAGCATACATTATGTTACGATACTACTTATCTATAATTTTGTTTACTGATTAAATAAGTTCATTTAAGTGATGAATTGGGAATATTTGTAGTCATGCCAAATTGAATTGTGCATATTGTTTGATGTCTGTGAAAATCAAAATGCGAAGCTCCATTAGCATGATACAAAGAAAAATGCAGGTAAGGATAGTTATTTCAGTTTAAACTACCCTGCATTAGTACTGGATTTATTGGCTTGGTGGTTTACACATCTAAAATACTACAACTGAAAAATTAGTACACATATGCACTTTGTTGCAGTTAGGGAAATAGCTATTTGTTTATTTTTTCTTCAACACCCTTTCCTGGCCATTTTATATGACCCTTAAATTATGATATACCTATATTTCAGATACTTTTAGTGATATTGGTGGGTAGAATAGTTAGTCAACCGGTACAAACTCACTTTCTCCATTCTTCATAACTAAAACTTCTGTTCTTTTATTACATTATCTTTTTGTCTCTGTACCATCGCCCAACACTTTTGTTTTCATTTTTGTGAACCTATATTCAACTCAAATTGCTGCTGCACTTTTATGGTGAGTACTCTTTGTTCTTTTTTAATTATCTTTCAATTATCTTCCTGTCTGGATATTGTTTTTAGCTGCTTATTTACTATGCTAACAATACACATATTGAATAACACATTCATTCTTGTTTGATGAAGGTACAATGAACAACAACTTTCAATTGCTTTCCAACTTGGTCTACGGGACTAACTGAACACTATCAAAGTTAGGGTGGCAAGACGATGGATTTTGATGAGCCAGAAGGCGAATGAGCCTTATTCCCTGAACTTGCAACTTCTGGACAGAGAGGTAACCTCTTATTTTACGTTTATGAATAACGACTCATCTGTTCTTTTATGTATTTCCTTAGACTGTCTTCCATAGGGAAATTAGAAAACGGTAGTTGTACATAACCATAATTTGCATCAGTTTGAATTTGTTCTAGGAGCAGTCCGTGTATGAGGTTACCAGGTTCAACATCCATGACTCTGATAATACTTTCAAGGCTATTGATGAAGCATTCACTATTGTAATTAAGGTGAACACTCAAGTTAGGAAGGTACATGAAGATGCAGACAACATTCCTCGCTACAAATTTGACTTTGTGGATTATGATGTACTTCCATCTCGGATTAATAGGAAGGGTTAGCTGACAGGTTTGTCTATATTACTGTTTTATTCCACCCTTTTGTTTTTTAATGAAAAAGTGTTAAGTGGAATGGTTAATATCAACCATCTTAACTGGGAAGGCGTAGGAGGTATTTTATGTGGTATTACTCCTGTTCTTTGAATTACTAAACAAGAAGGAACTCAGTTGGTCAAAAGATAGCTCCACGTTGAGTTAACAAGGTTATATGTGACTACATGCCTATTATACACATTGTACAATATCCTTATTTTGAAATATTTCCCTCCTATTTCTAAATATTTTACCTTTTCTTTATATGCACAGTGGAAAAACTCAATAGTGTCTCTTTGGTTATACATATTTAACATATAAATTTTTACATGGCTATTCATTTTTCAATAGATTTTTACTTTTTCGTCTATGAAATTCACTTATATTAACTGTTGTTTGTTCAGGAAGCGGTCAAATGAAGGTGCAAAACATTTTCCAACAATCAGTAGGAGTAGATGCTGCTTTTGAATTCAAGCCAAACAACTACGAAATGAATAACAAAGATGCATTCTTCACAGCTCGACGAATAACCAAGAAAAATGTGTGCTCTCAATATTTTCTTCTATGTCTCAGGCAAACAATTCTTTGCCGGTATATACACTAATTTTTTAAAACACCTACCCTCTTTTTTCCCAATTATCTCTAATTTGTATAACATGCTTCAGACCACGACTATGACTAGGTAGAGTACAACCACTGATAATGTTCCAACCCAAACAAGTGATACCGCTCCGAGTGACTCTGATTACAAAGGAAAAAAATGGTATTCAGCCTTAGCACTGTTCTAAGTATGTGCTCCAATTTATGTGCTCACACTGCTTACGTGGTCGGGATTTTTTTTTTGACAAACAGGCTGTAGACTATGTCAGCAATGGGAACAATGGTTGCCATCCTCCTTCAGCACCTACAAGAAAGGGAGGAAGAGGAGGGATTTTCATAGCTGTATGTCTGTTGGCATTGTTTGTTGTTACTTTCTTTTACCTGTTATGCAAGTAGTAGTTTAATTGTATTTTTACTCGTATGTACTCCGGTCACCTGTTTAAATTTTCAATATATAACTTAATATTCCTGCATATCCCTGTTACACTACTGTTTTGCTCTATGCTTTTCCACAGTGAACACTGAACATGATATATTGTTAAATGATCTAAAGCAGCGGTGTTTTTTTTTTTGGAATTGCCCGACTTCTTCATGCAGTTTAACTTCAGTTTTTGCATTTCGGTTATTTGTTACTTTGTGCTATATTTTCTCTTTCAAGAACATTCATGTATCTGTTAGCAGTCAATGTAATATGATATATTTCTTCTGCTTATATGTTCTGTTTTCATTCACCTACATGACTCGTTTTACAAAAAAAATTCAATGAAACTAACTGCTGCGCCATAATCTTAGTTGGTGTGCATGATTAAATTACACTTTGTACTTAGTATATTACTATTTTATTTTCAATTTATTGACCGGTCTACCATACTTTTTTGCAAATTACTTTTCCTTCTGACTGCTGTACACCATTTCAGGTTCCTGGAAGCCTACATGCAGTACTTCCAATTAGCTATTCATTTTGATTAACAATTTTTTTACACGGTTCCATAGTATTATAAACTGATGGATTCATTGTAACTCTCACGTACTGAATACATGGAACAAGTTCATTGGTGTTTGTCAGTTTCAAATTCTTATGGAGTTTGTGAAACTTCTTGAGCTTCTGTGCAGAATACATCACATTCATCAAATAAAGATACAACAATGAAGCTCATATGGGTATTTTGGTTGTCACTATACATATGTGCTTGATGATTGAACAATGGAATCATTGCTAAATATTGCAATATATGTTACTGTAGTACGTAGACTGGTCCAATTTTATGTGCGTTTAACTGTAATCAAATTATACAGATACTAAAAACCTGAAACTATGGATTTTGGTTAACGAATCAAGTTGCGAAGAGTTCTCCCGTTTCAGTATGTTTTTGCTGAATCATGTGGAAAAACTGTTGTTCATGATACCAATATTATGTACTGAGCATAAAGCTCATTTTTCTTGCAGAAATATTAAGTCCGTATAGTTTGCGTTTATAATCCAACTAGGAAAATTTCTACTACTCTTGATGATTGTGCACATTTTCATAGTCATAGTATTTCTACTGTTATGGGAACTAATTGTAAAACAATTTTATTTTTTAAACTGCATATATATCGTTAAAGTTCTTCTGGATGAGAACCTTACATATTAGCAATTTTTCCTCTAATATTGGATTGCAGTATTGTTTTAATATGGAACTATTTGGGTATGGTTAAAGGTTCTTCTGTATGACTTTCTTGTGGTTGCATCCAATGATTGATATCCACTCATTCCCTACGATACTGATTTCTATCTACGACAACAACGAGAGGGAGTCAGCATGTACTAAAACTGGATGACATACTTATGTTGCGGTAATACGACTTCACAGTGAAATCAAACATGCATTCTCACATAAAATATATCACTTTCTTTCAATACTTCAAAATAATTTCCACCTGATCAGTACCATCACTTCCCCGTGTGCGAAGCATTGGTCTCAACCTAGTTTACTAACAGTTACAGACATTTAATTGCAGACTTGCAGCGAAACTTGTAACTAATATTATAACCAGAAATGATAACTACTTTAGAAAAAGCATGCAAAAAAAGACATGTTCATATAAAATTAACCATCAATAAAAAAATAACAATAAAAACCTTAGGCTCTTAGTATTAGTTCGTCTAAGATTTCAAAACCGTACTCAAACTGCAGTAATGATACATACCACAAGGACGGAAAAGGGAACATATGTGCAATGAATATTATTTGAACTACTCCATTTGCTTATCTCTTTAACTAAAATATCAATAAGATCTTCCTAAAATAATGCTACTAGGTAAGGCTGAATTAAAGTAGACTGAAATATAAGCTCATATGCACAAACAAATTATTTTAGTTCAACTAAGAAAATAATCTTTATAAACATCTTACCTTACAATACTTTTATCAATTTGGGGTAATTAAAGAACTCGTTGTGAAATGATCTAACAAGTTAAGAGCATGTGAAACATATACGAAAAGTATAAACCTAGGGTGAACATAAATTATTTAAGTTCATGTAACAAAATATAGGAATAGTAATGAGTATCATATTGTACATACATTTTGTCAATCTCGAGGGTATAATTTCTATAAAATTGAATAAAATAATTGTTCAAATCAAATTTTAAAGCATCTAAAGTTGGGATGCAACCTTCCTTTCTTATGTCTCTGGACACATTAAAACAAATGCAAGATGAGATTTATCAGGGTTGTCTTAAGGATCCATACATAATTAGATTTTGCAAAAGATAAGAAGGGAAGAAAAACAGCGCACACACAATTTCCTCCAAACAAACTTTATTAATTCAACAAAAAACCTTAAAAGTTAAAAAGAAATCACAATTCCCAAAACTATAATACAATAATCCTTCTTCTCGCTAATTTACATTGACCCCCATACATGCCTCAATCATGTTTGATAGATAATGCTATACAAGCATATAGGGGATCATCCCTTAGATGATAAAAAAATTGAGGAAAAACAAAGGCCAAAAAAGATACAACATTATCTAAGCCTATAGCTGAGAGTAATTATGCATAGCTAATTAAAACAAAGAGGACTGTTCCAAAATAGCTTTAGGCATTCAATAAATAATATGAGCTGCAAGAGTTGGCAGGGGTCATGGAGTTGCAAGGTAACTGAACTGGCGGTGGGAGACGATGTGTTACGCAAAGTTATGCTTCTCAGGATAGGGCATGTTAGTGTTGTGGAACATCATGCAAAGAAGATGGACTGAAACATGGCATATGTGTGCAGGCTATGTGCAAGGATATCCCTGAAAAATTGCATATGTGGAGAAAACAAAGCTATGCCACTGGTGGCCTACTGGCAAAGTGTGTTGGCTTAAGAGAGGGAGACATGATGGCTGAGCTGTGCTTAGATGTAGTTGTATGCGCATGAACAGGAATGAAAGCAACTACTGGTAGAGGATGATGTGTGCACATTCTGTCAGGAGATGGGCACAATGCTTCTACTGGCCGAGGCTTTAGTTAAGGGGCACTGTGATGCCGCTAGTGCACTACTTGGTGATGGTGCTGCAAAGGCTTATTTACAGCATTAGGCAAGGCAAGTGAGGCATGTATGCATCTCATACATTATTTATTCCATATATTGGTGATCAATGCAAGTGGGCAGTGCAAGTGGCAATTGAAAAACGCATGTGAAGAATGCATAGTACGGTATGGATATTGCATGTATGCACATTAATGAATAATGCAAGAAGACGTGCATACTGAGCATACAGGTTGCTGAGAACTAAATGATGATGCAGGACTGGGTGTGCTGAGAACTAAATGATAATGCAGGTCTGAGTGTATGCACGGGGCAGATCCATATATTGTTTTCCATTTGTTTGATCATTTACATAATTATGCGTTAATTCAATCTAGATTAACAGTTATAAGTGAAAGCTCTATCTATTAATCACAGTCAAAATTCCCTTGTTTCCATTTTTATTACAAGAAACAAGATAATATAAAAAAGAAACCGATAAAATTGATAATAAAAAGATGATGGCAACCATAAATCTCTATCAGTACTCAGTAGTCCTAAATTGGCTTGTTAATTAACAATTATAAGTTAAATCGAAATCAAAATAAAGGGAAAAGGAATGTAGATTACCACTTACAAAAGCTGTCTTCCTTTAATTACTTCCTTTTAATTTTCTTTTCTTTTATAATTGAATTGGAAGGAGAAAGAAGAAAGGAGGAACATCAATGTCGACCATGAAAGATGAAGAAAACGTGAAAATAATAAATGATAGTGGCTGCGTTTTTGGGTTTGGTTCCACGGTGCAACTTCTATTTACATTCCGAAAAATGCTAATTTTCCTCCGTTGTTAGGAAAAATAAAATAAACATAAAAGACAAAAATACCCTTTCATCCATTTTACCACTAAAAATATCTGCTATTATGAGAAATAAATTTGCAATATTTAAAACGTGATATCTCTCAGTAGACGTATCGGATTTCAATTTCGTTATCACCATTAAATCATAATTTTATTATCTTTCTATTATGATCCATATGCGATATGTTTATGGTTGGCAAATATTTGTCATTGTAAATAAAATAAAAACCCAGTAGCTTGCTCAATACCCACTCCATTTTTAAATTTTTCATGCATGTCCACAATAGTCAAAGGTGGAGTTGATACTGAACAAGATGGAGTGGGTATTGAGCAAGCTGCTGGGAGGATTTCTTTTTATTTGTGATGACAAATATTTGCCGACCTGGCAAATATTTGCCTATTCACTGCAAAAATAAAAATAAAAATTCGTCAAAACATATCACAATTGGATCTTAGAAAGATAATAAAATTTGTGATTTAATGATGAAAATGAAATTGAAATCTGATACATCTGTTGAAGGATACCACGTTTTAAATATTGCTAATTAACCGAGAAATTTTTTACTGGAAGAATTTTTTTATTGAGAGAATTAAATTTGGAGAGGTGAAAAAGGCAGGGGCAAAACAGGAAATAATGTGGGAAACTCAATAAAATAGGAGGGGGTGTGTGTTTTTTTTAGGGAGAGGGGAACTCAAATTTTTTGTGACTTTAAATAGAATTAGCCGTTCTATAAAAGTAAAACCCTACGAATTGAAAGGGTAGATGCCGCATGTCTATAAAGAAATGAATCCAACGGCCCAAACTGTTATACATAAGATATTAAAATAAGTAAGGAAAAGAAGAAATTTTTCGATAATTTACCGATACCGGCGGGTAGAAGAAAAACTTACCGATACTTTTACCGCTCATAACGGTAAGGTTACCGTTACCGTACCGATTGTATAAGTATACCATTTTGTTGTGGTATCGGTAACCGACTGATCGATAACGGTATGGTAACGGTAAAATTACCGTTATCATAATAGTCCTAGTCCTTCCTAGCAAGATATACCTCTTCAATTGGATTTCCATTTTCTCTTTCTTCATTTACCTTTCCTTCTATCAGCTTCATCATCTGCATCTCCTCATTAACAGTGCTACAAACTACCAACTCCATTGAAACGACTCCATTCGAATTTGAGTTGTTTAGTGCAACAATAAGTGTTTCCCAACTCTTCAATAATGAACTCATTAACATCAAGGCTTGTGTCTCATCATCAATCTTATAACTCATAATCACCAATTGATTCACAATTTCTTAAAAATCATTAAGATAATCTCCAGTTGACAAATCTTACTAAAGCTTCAAATTTAACAACCTCCTCACTAGAAGTGCCTTGTTTGTTGCATAGTTTTTCCGTATATCTTTTTATAGTTTCTTCCAAATTGAATAAGCGTATGTTTCATTAGCAATAGTATGAAACATCATATTCTCAAAAATACATCGAACAACCATCACAACCTTCTTATCTAAAATTTCACACTTTAGTTCAGTTACACGACTAGGTTCATCATCTTTGTGCTTCATTGGTATGTGAAGATCATTGAGGTATAGAAAATCCTCCTTCTTTGCCTTCCATAATCTCTAATTTCCTTCATTAAGTTTTACAACACTTATCTTCTCAATAACCGACCTTTCTAGAAAAAGTTATATAATAGTCTCTGCTATCAATTATTAGGGTTATCTCAAGGATCCCTATATAATTAGATTTGATAAGGAATAAGAAGTGAAGAAAAACAATAGGCATACAATTTTCTCCAAACTTACTTTATTAATTCACTAAGATATTACATAGAAAAATCACTAAAGTTGAGAAGAAATATCAATTCCCAAAACTCTAATACAATAACCTTGTCATGATCACTAATTTACAATGATCTACATACATGCCTATTTACAATAGCTTAAAGTAATCTCAGTCATTAGATCAAAGATATGCTGTGTGGTGACCGCCTTACACCATCGGCACCAATATAACAATATAGTACGCTACTAACATGCCCGATCGATGTAGGACGACCAGCAAGGATTGAAAATGAAATAAAGCATTACAGAACCTGTCGTATAACTCGTAGTGCATGGAATAAAATACAATATACATCACAAATATAAAACATGAGAGACAGAAATAACCAAGTGATCCAAATATCAGAGTATAGATTCACAAGAGTTATACATCAAGTAATATAGTTTATACAAACGGAAATAAACTCAAATAATTTTCTCTAAATAATAGTAGTAAGCAAGTACTATCAAGGCTCCACGGTATTGCACAGCGGAATAAGCATAGTAGTCCATATATAATACGAGATAGCTCCATCCGGCTCATCCTCTGCACAGCTACTGCGTCGCACATAGACATGCTATCTATTATACTCATTTAAAAGTACCCGAGATAATAAGAAGCAAAACATAAAACCTCGAGTCAGACAACAGTCTAGTGTGAGTAGTAAATGAATCTCAAAATACTATACAATTCGATATAGTAAGGAACAATGGTATACAAACCATACTTGACATGTTCCAGGAACCAAAGAGCTAGCACATAATGAACATAATATGCTACTCTACGAATATGTTAAAGGTATACTTCAAACCAAGTATGATGACGGATGTCCAGGTATCCCTATCCTCAATACCTATCTCTAATGACATCCATAGAGCGATAGACTATAGAAGAGAACAACCAAAGAAACCATAGCGTCCATCAAACAATCCTCACTATCATGCAATGTGCTCCAGATATATGATAACTCTTAATGGAAATCCTGGTTTTCGATGTACTTGTCTTTAGCCTGAAGTTGATACTATACCCAAATCCACATGTCCGTGGTATACGGATCCTTTCTAATGATCTAGGGTAGCCTTTCCAAGTGCCTATAAGTACACTCATAATACCCTTGCTTTCAAGTACATCAGAAAACACTCCGAGTATCAACGACCCCTTAGCATGTGTATTTGAGCCCTTTCCTGACTCCATCCAGTTTCCATTTTTCTCGAGGAACCATTCCACATTTCCTCCATTCTACGGTAGAACCATGCTCATGTTCTATCCATTGTTCGCCCTTCCAAGAACCCGCCCTTTGTGGACAAACATTCTTATGACTCCTTTCCACATCGAGCCGCCCTCATCAGAACCTAACTTCATTCACCATCGAGTTGCCATCACCATAGTCCCAAAGCTATCATGTGCTACTACATCGCTATCAAACCCCAAGCGAATAAACAAACACATTTAGCACGACCTACAGAGCCCCTACTTCCCCTCCTAGAAGTTCCACCTCGACTCCCTCAAAATGGACCTCTTGGTACCGATCCAATCCTCTCGGTACCGGTAGGTTCTCGATAACAACTCTAAAGCTCTTAATGCTAATTCCAACAGCTCTTGTTTCCATTCCTTCCAAAGCTCTCGGTATCAGATCCAACACTTAGACAAATTCTTGCAACTATCTTCTGCTCGTCACTCAAAGCCCCGACATGAAGTACCAACCTTCCACCGATACATTTCCTCAACCAAAAAGTTCCAGGTACCGAGTGCTATCCTTAAATCCAAACTTGGTGCAAATTGAATCCTAAATTCCTCTCATCCCCCAGAGCATCCCCTCCAAGTTTCATCCAATTTCGACCATCTTTGCCTTCAATTTGCCAATTCGACCACTCCTTTTCCAACTACCTAAAAGAACTAGCA
Source organism: Allium fistulosum (assembly GCA_030737815.1). Classification (NCBI taxonomy): domain Eukaryota; kingdom Viridiplantae; phylum Streptophyta; class Magnoliopsida; order Asparagales; family Amaryllidaceae; genus Allium; species Allium fistulosum. Next base: position 743,733,025 of record CM060907.1, read on the forward strand.
AACCACATCAAAGCACAACATATAACCATGGAATATCATACATACATACATACATACATACATATATCCATTTATACATGCCACACATAAAAACAAGACAGTCAAACAAATCCTAATCAAAATCTAATTTTTCACTAGCATATGAATATAAACAAAAGGAGTTGCAAAATCATTTAAAAACCTCTAGATTTCGACCATAAACATATATATTAGAATGTGATTATAGTTAGAAAATATTTTAGGATCGAAATCATGTTAAAAGCACTGATTTTAACTATATAAACATGCATAATAGAGTGAAGGGTCAAAAACCATTCATCAAATACCCAAAATACCAATTTTTCTCCTTAGATCTGAAGTGGACAGCAAAGGAGATGAACATAAATCAGCAAAAATGATAATCTCCAACCCTTAGATACTAATTACCCTTCTAATTATGATCTAAGCTAAAATTAGTAAATACTATGTGTGATTTTTGATGAAATTAGGGTTAATGGAGGTTTAAAGCTATTTCAGGGAAGATGGAAATGACTTCGATCAGTTCCTATAGCATCACCTTAGCACAATTTTCAAGATGAGTTAATGGGTCTAAGCATGAGCTTAGTTAATTACACATTAATGTAGGCCAATAGAAGCCAAAGCTTAAAATATCTACAACTTTTAAACGGTAAGTCCTTTTTTCTATTATGATCACTTTATGGAATGGAAAACCATCATTCTAAAGCAATAGAAGTGGTTTAAGACCTTAAGTTGGCTCTTATCAAAAGTTAAGTCTAAACAATATTTTCAGGGTCAAAATGGTCACATAGAAATTCAAAAAAAAAATTACATGTGGAAAATGTCCCTAAAAGTCACCTTCTAAAATTTTAGAGTCATACGACCTCATATGAATAAAATAGAAATATTTTATGATCCTCCGATACGTAAAGTACGTGTCGTTATATTATCCCCTTCTTTATGAATTTTTCCCCATAAATCCCCAAATAAGTCATACATAATTACCTTGCATGCCTAGTAATCAAATGCAACCATCATAGATATCAAACAAACAATCATGCAACCAATAGTGTGGGTTGGTCTATCTTAACATGCGATATACTAAACTACCATATATGGTATCAAGTGTGAAAGTAAATATAATAATCAGTAGGCCTTACTATACAAAGAGCTCCGGATATGTTGGCTTCACACTCTCCTCGGGTTTGCATGTGCAATCGCCTTCACTTTTTCCCTATTGAACCTTCACTAACTCTACCGTCTTCCTCCTAAGCTGTTTCATATTTCGTCCGACAATACGAACCGGCCTATAAAGTCTCGAAGCCTCTGATTCAATCTCGATGTCATCAAGTTGATTTGGTGCAATCATCACGCCCGAGTCATGCACAAACTTCCGTAAATGAGAAACATGGAATATGTTGTGCACACTCGCCATCTTTTGAGGTAAGTCGATCTTATATGCTAGGTTCCCAATCCTCTCTACTATCAGAACAGGATCTACGAATCTCGACGCCAACTTCCCCTTACTACTAAATCGAATGACATACTTTAAAGGAGAAATCTTCACAAATGCCATATTGACAGAAAACTCCAAATCTCTATGTCTTCTATCAGCATAGCTCTTCTGTCTATCCTGAGCAGCTTTCATTCACTGGCAAATGATCTCTATCTTTTTAAGGTTTCTCTAATCATATCTGGCTCAAGTATTATTTTCTTCCACGCTTCTTTGCATGATCGGCCATACAATGCTTCATATGGTGCCATACCGAAACTAGACTGATAGCTATTACTGTATGCGAACTCCACCAAATTCAAGTGATCGTCCCATGAGACTCTGAAATCGAGTATGCAAGCCCGCAAGAGATCCTTCAATATACGATTCCCTCTCTCTGTTTGTCTATTAGTTTATAGGTGGTAAGCTTTACTGAGATGCAGCTCGGTCCCCAACGCCACTTGAAAGCTTTTCCAAAACCCACTAGTGAATAATGGGTCTCGATCGCTCATAATGCTCTTCGGAACACCATGAAATCGTACAACCCATTTCACAAACAACTCGACCAGTTTGGCTGCCATTCTACTTGGCTTGATGGGCATAAATCTTACGCTCTTGGTCAATCGATCAACCATGACCTAAATGCTATCATATCCTGCTTGAGTCCTTAGCAGCTTATCAATAAAATCCATCGATACTTGCTTCCACTTCCATTTAGGAACTTTAAGCGGTTGTAACAACCCACTTGGCTTCTTCTGCTCTGCCTTCACCAACTGGTAGTTCACACACTTTGAGATGAATGTCCTATCACCCTTCTTCATCCCTTCCCAATAACAGGTCTGCTTCATATCATGGTACATCATATTGTCGTCGGGATGTATGGTCAACCTGGAATAGTGGCACTCTCGTAGCACATCGTCTTGCAATCCATCAACATGAGGATCAAACATCTCCCATCCTTGTAGAGCCAACCTTCTCGGTTGAGTCTGTATTGCTTTATGTCCTCAGACTCTACTCCTCTTTTTATTTTCTCCATGATCTCCACTAGTCTAGCATCTCGCCTTTGGCTAGTACCAATCCACTCAATCAAAGTAGGTTTGATCGTCAAACTTGCTAACATCTCCGGTTCTAACTCGCAGTGAGGTCTGAACTCATAGCCAGCAATATACTCCAACTATTTCCACTCCATGATCGTCGCTCCTAGACTGGCATGTCTTTTACTTAATGCATCGAAGACTCTATTTCCCTTACCAGGTATACATGAAATGTCAAAAGCGTAGGAGATCAAGAATTCCAACCATCGCTGCTGGCGAAGGTTGAGATCCTTCTATGAGAAAAGGTACTTTAAGTATTTGTGGTCAGTGAACAGCTCGAACCTTTCTTCTAATAATTAACACCCTTAAATCTTCAGATCAAACATTATCGCTGCCAACTTTAAATCATGAGTTAGATACTTCCTCTCGTGTGGCTTCAAATGTTGACTAGCGTAGGCAACAACTTTCCCCTTCTTTATCAATACTGCACCTAATCCGATACCACAGGCGTTTTTGTATACCGTCAGCTCCTTATTCCCACTTGAAATGGTCGCTACTAGTGCACCCATCAACCTCTCCTTCAGACTCACAAACACATGCTCACACTTCGTGTCCTAAACAAAAATCTGATTCTTCTTCGTAAACTGGTCAATGGTGTGGTACCTTCAAGAAGTCCTTGATAAAACATCTATAGTATCCCTCCAATCCTATGAAACTACTCACATCCATAGTATTCTTGGGTTGGCTTCAATCCCGAACCACTACTACCTTAGCAGGATCTACTACGATGCCCTGCTCAGAGAGGACATGACTTAAGAATCTTACTTTCCTTCTCCAAAAGTGACATTTCGAAAACTTCGCTTTCAACTTACACCTTCTTAACACCTCAAGCACAATCTTTAAGTGCACCTTGTGTTCCTCCTATATCCTAGAATAGACCAGAATATCATCCATGGACACAAGTACGAACTTTTTTAGATGATCCCTAAAGACGCGGTTGGTGATATCAATAGAGTATGCCGGAGCATTGGCTAGTCGAATGGCATAATCAACCACTCAAAAAACCAAACAGCATCCAAAACGCAATGATCAACATACTCTTCTTCGCTACTCTCAACTGGTGAAATCCCATCATCAAATCTAATTGGGAGAACATCTGCGCACCATAGAGCCGATCGAACAAGTCATCAGTATGTTTGAGAGAATACTTGTTCTTCTTCGTCACCTTATTCAGCTTACGGTAATCTACACAGAATCTCAGAGATCCATCCGCCTAAGTGGCGAATACTATAGGAGCCCTACTTAGATATGCTCCTAAGAATGAACCCTCTCTTTAGTAAGTCATTTACTTACACCTCCAACACCTTTTGCTCTTTAGGTTCCATATGCCTCAAAGGCATGCCTATTGGTCTAGCATCCTTCACTAAGTATACACGAAACTCAATCTCCCGATGTGGAGGTAATCCGGTCACCTCCTCAAACAAATCCAGATACTCTCTAACAATAGGCACAAATGACAACCTATCTTGTGGAACCTCGAGCGAATATAGAAAGCTAAAAATGGTTCCCCATCCTTAGGCAGGTATCCAATCACTACTAGCTGCACCCTTCATAGCCCCAATCATCACCAAGAGCCTCTCGCAATCCGATATTACCGCATGCATCCTTAGCCAGTCCATCCTCAAGATAATACCAAACCCAACGAAATTCAAAACAAAGCAATTGCAAGCAAAAGAGCATCCATGACTCGATAAGACAAAACCACGACAAATGATACACAGGCTAGTGAAGCCTCCAATAGGGTTCATCGCAGTCAAATGACGGTCAATTATTTCAGGTTTCAATCCCAGTCTATCTACTAGGTCATTAGATATGAAGGAATGTGAAGCTCCGGTATCAAATAAAACACATGTGGGAGCATCATAAATGGAAAGCATACCTTGAATAACAATGATCTTCCCTTTCTCTTTTATCAAGAGAGCACTGGACGAAGTTGGAATAGTGTCCAAAACATATGCCTTCACAACCTGCTTCCGTTGTGCTGGTTCTGGACAACTTTTCTGCATATGTCCAAACTTGGCACAGTTGTAGCACTTCTTCTTCCCATCGGCTTTGCAGTCTCTAATCAGGTGACCCTTGTCTCCACAACCAAAATAAACGAGTTCCCATTTAGCCTTCTTCTGGGCATTCTTTCCCTGGAATTGCTTTTTCTTTCCATTCCATTTCTTCTTGCCTCCACCGCCTTATTGCGATTTTGGGTCTTCCTTTACAACAATAGCCGATTTGGACTTAGGATATGAACTCTCATAATAAAGAGATTTCTCGACAAGTCTGTCGAATGGCTCATCGATGTGACGCACCAACTTATCCCCCAAATAGTCATCCAAACAATAATTAATTTTTCATTCTTCCTTGATGGAGTGTCGATGAAAGGCATCCTATACTTTGAAAAAGCATTGAACTTAGAAATACACTCGGATATAGACATATGTCCTTGCTTTAAATCAGCAAATCTCCTGAATAGCACTAACTTCTAAGCAGCCGGAACAAACTCCTTAAACCTAGCCTTAAACTGGTCCCAATTGAACTGATCTTCAGGTGTAGAAATACTAATGGAATTCGAGCAGTTCATGGCTCGCCCTTCAAGCCGTCTAGAGGCCAACTTCCTTTTCATGACATCATCTACTTCCATATCACCAAAGATATGCTCGTAGGTGTACAACCAAACCTACACTTTGATGGCCGACTCTGTTCCAAGAAATGGATTGCCTCCCAAGGTGGAGTAATCCTTGCATTGCTTAGCAAAGTCAGCCCTCGACGCCTACACCTGAGCACCACTACCAATAGCAATATTTGGAGCGACTGCTTGAGCATCCTGTAACATGTTCGCCATCATCGCATTGAACATAACTTGCAAGTTTGGGTTAGCAACCCCCGAACCCGTTTCTTCCTTAACTCCAAAGATGAAGTTCCTCATAGTGTTTCATGTTTGCCAGCTCATTCTTGATCTGTAACAAGAATGATCAGTATCTCAAAATAAAACTGTATCGATGGTATTCATGTGTGTGTGTGTGACTTATATACTACTATATAGTTTTGAAAAAATAAAATACATAACAAGTACGCACTCTCTCATATATATTTATACTCTCGATCCAGTCTAGGGTGATAACTCCTTCCCTATCTCTACTGGACCATGGTATCAACTCAGGTTAATCGTGTAACCTAAGCTCTAATACCAAATATAATGACTGCTCTACACCACCAGCATCCAATATAACAATATAGTGCACTACTGATGTGCCCTAACTAATATAGGATGATCATCAAGGGTTGAAAATGAAATAAAGCAGCACAAAACATGTCGTTTATGTCAAAACACATGGAATAAAATATAATATACATCACAAATATTAAACAAAAGAGACGGTTAAACTAAACGATCCAAATATCAAAGTATAGATTCACAAAGTTATACATCAAGTAATAGAGTTTATACAAATGGAAATAAACTCAGAGAACTATCTCTAAATATTAGTAATACGCAAGCACTGTCAAGGCTCCATGGTGTTGCACAACAGAATAAGCATAGTAGTCCATAAATAATGCGAGATAGCTCCGTCTAGCTCATCCTCTACATAGCTACCGCGTAACACCTAGACATGCTATCCATTCTACTCATTTAAGAGTACCGGAGATAATCAGAAGCAAAGCATAAGACCTCGAGTCAGACAACAATTTGGTATGGGCATCTAGCTATAACAACCTACCTTTTTAACCCCCAAATGTCGACACTAATACACCATGGTATTCGTGTGCTAAGAATCCAAGTGCCAGAAAGACAGATTGTTAGGGTAAAATAAAAATAAAAAGAAATCGAACAAGAAAGAAGGAACACAATATCAGAATCTCACAGCAGAGCGATAACATATAATATCAAAAGACGGTACAAAATTGTCACTCTAATATACATAGTATTTCAAAGTTATAATTCTAAATACTATCATCAGCATGGACATTTATAACAACATATCATTATAAATGCTAATATATATATATAGTATAGTAATGCAGCAAAATTAAGAACACTATGGCAGGTAAAACATCCAACTCGTCTCCTCCAACTCCAATGAACATCAACGAAAACCTTTCTTTCTCAAACTACTCAACAGAGCATATGAGGAGTTTAGGAAAAACAAAAACCATACATCAGACATAAGTCCGGTATGAGAAACTGAACAAATATGCGGCCAACATATAACAGTGTTTTTGAGACAACATGGAATGCCATAGTGGTTATCCTCTCAAAGGAACCACCATCGAATAAGTGCATATAGTGATATAATAGATAAGGTCTAGGGTGAAGAATACAAATCCATAAATAGCTATGCCGCTTGCATCTCACGACACAACAATATTGAAGTACAACTAAAATCGCTAAGGTATGTTCGCATAATGGATTTTTCGTGGAGATCTCTCTGGTCACGAGCCAAATCTAATCTCCTGCATAAGGGTCAGAGCCTACCTTTCGAGCGTCATATATCTTTAGATAAAATATACCATTAAGGTAAACATAGCCACTCCACGCCCGAACATGTGATCCCGAATATTAACTCTCGTGCGCAACATATCGGTAAACATACTCTAGATATGGAGTTAAGATACCCTATGGGATAGCTCAACCCTAATGGCTAAGCTCCTACTCTGTTTTCTGTCATTTTCGATGTCAAGGCTACGTTTAGCATCTCTCGCACTAGTCATTATCACTCGAATAGAACACGAATCCCATTAAAATCCCAGCATCGTGAACAGTCCATGGATCTCCACAAGGGTCCCAACATAAGTCGTCTGACAAATGCTAATGCTAACCTCTCTCTTGGACGTAGACTCAGGATAGACAGTTCAACTCTATAGCATTCCACTTTATAATCGCTTCCAAAACATAGAACCCGTAATCAGTTGTAAAGTGGTATTCGATAAGGAGAATAGTTACCGATCCCGGTCTTTTCAAAACTAAATCAATGAATTTCCAGTCAAGTTCGATGATCGACTAATTGACTTTCATATTCAAAATAGACGATCGCATATGGAAACCAAGTCTCATATACTTACCACTTTTCCAAACTTTTAATGCTAAGTACATGACTAAATACTTTCCATAAACAAGTAAAAACATAAGGCACGATTAAGTCACACTAAGCACGATTAAGTCACATAAGTGACTTTGAATCCTCTTTTTATTCAATTAATATTTTTATTAATTAAAACCTTTATTATTAGTAAAACTTCTTTTACCTAATAAAATTTCATTTATCAATCCTATTATGCATTTGTATTCTTTCAGTACTTCAAAAAGTTTTCATATACTCATCTCAAATGGTACAAGAATATTTACAAATCACTACCAAGATTTCTTACTTTAAACCTTTATGTTTTCTATTTTTTTCAAAAGATTCCATACTCACAATTTCCTTCAAAATATCTATTTTAAGGATCTAAGTACCTTTATAGAGTTATGCAACTCCATACTCACAATATTTTCACCGAAACCAAGCCTATGAGCTACGCAACTCCGAAACCCGCCAGCTTAGCCAGTGAATCAGTCGTCGCATTTTCCTCTCTGGGAATATGAATTATCACAAAATATTCAATGCCACTAAGAAGCTTAAGGACTTGGTTTAGATAAGGGGCCGACCTTGCTCCTTCTGCTTGGAACTCTTTCGGCATTTGACACACCACTAGCCAAGAATCACAGGAAATATGTAAATTTTTTATCTCCAGTTCTTTGATGATCTTGAGTCCCACAATTAATGCTTCATACTCCACTTCATTGTTTGTTTTCGAAAAGTCGAGTCTCAAGGCATAATAGATTGAACGTTCTTCGGGAGTGACAAGTACAACTCCAGCACTGAAACAACGTTCGTTCGATGCACCATCCGTGTACATTTTCCACCTATGATTTTGCTCAACACTGCTCTTCGAAGTATCGTCTTGCGCAGTGAACTCAACAATGAAGCTTGACCTTGGATAGCCTCCAAGGGCGATAGATTATATCATATTAGCTCAATTCAATGTTCTATTTCAATAGCATTCCAAAAGTCTCAAGTCGTTGCAAGACTTGTCACAAAGGCTGGTCAGTAAGAACTTTGATCGGATGAGCTTGAAAGTAGGGGCGGAGCTTCCTTAAAGCAATCAACATGTAGTATGCAAGCTTTTCCAACCTCGGGTAATTTCTTTCTGCTCCTGTCAATTGTTCACTGATGTGATAAACTGGTCATTGGATGTGGGCTTCTTCATGTACGAGTACGGTGCTCAAAGCATGTATCAACACTGCCAGATATAGAAATAAGTCCTCATCATCCACTGGCTTCGAGAGGATGGGGATCTCTCTATATGATCCACCAAAGTCTCGAATGCTCCTACACACTCATGCGTCTAAGCAAAGTTTCTTTTTCCCTTTGGAATTTTCCCCTTCTTAATTATGTCAAGGAATGGGATGCATTTGTCGATGGCTATGGAGATGAATCAGCTCAGGGTAGCGATCTTTGCGTTCAAGCTTTGGACCTCCTTAACCATCTTTGGGGCCTCCATGTCCCTTAACGCCTTTATCTTTTTCAGATTGGCTTCATTCTCACAGGATTTCACAATGTAGCCCAAGAATTTCCCTGAAGCATTGTCAAAAGAGAATTCAAAGGTTTTAGCTTCATCCCATATTTTCGGAGAATGCTGAACTTCTCTGCTAGATCGTCAACATGGTTTTTTGAATGCCGTGACTTCATGAGCATGTCGTCCACATAGACTTCTATCGAGTGTCCAATTTGATCCTTGAACATCCTGTTTACCCGTCTTTGGTAGGTTGCTCCAGCGTTCTTCAACCCAAGCAGCATGAGCAGATAACAATACGGTCCCAAGTTGGCAATAAAGCTGGTATGTTCCTGGTCCGGGACATGCATTGAAATCTGGTTGTATCTAGAGTATGCGTCCATGAATGAAAGCAATTCATGTCCAACCGTTAAGTCTACCAACCAATCAATCCTTGAAAGTGGAAAGCTATCCTTTGGGCACGCCTTATTCACGTCAGAATAATTGACGTACGTCCTCCATATCCCATTAGCCTTCGTCACTAGGACTGTATTGGATACCCATTTCGGGTATAGGGCATTGCAGATAAAGCTATTGTCCTTCAGCTTCTCCACTTCTTCTTGGAGTACAGTGGATCTCTCCGGACCCAGGCTGCGACGCTTCTGTTTCATAGGAACATATTTAGGATTTATGTTCAATGTATGGCTCACTATCTTCGACGAGATCCTACATATATCAGAGTGCATCAAGGTGAAAACATCTAGGTTTGCTCGAAGAAAATCAAGCAACTCCTTCATCATCCTGACACCAAATTGTGATCCGACTTTCAGGATCCGTGTTGGGTAATCCCGACTGACCAGACCATTAATTGTTAGCTTGCTGGAGCTGCTATTCCATCTAGTGGCTCTTTTCCTAGACCTATATCCTTATGGAACCAAGTATGCTGCCCGAGGCAGGGCTCGGGCATTGGTTGCTATGCATACAAATCCTTGATGCAAAGAGTCCCCTCTACATCTTTTCCTTTCTCTCTTTGCCTCGCCTCCCTTAGCTCGGCGACATATCATTCGCGGCCAAGCCCTTGATCTTCGTGCACTACTCCCACACTATTCTCCGTAGAAAATTTAAGCATCAAACACCAGGGAGCTATAACCGTTCTGAACTCATCCAGGGCCAATCTTCCCAAAAATGCATTATAAGTAGAGTAAATATCCAACACAACAAAAGGCAAGAACCGCACTCGCCTATGGTCACCATCTCCAAGCACCACCAGTAATTCCACATATCCGACTGGCTCCGTATCTGTCCGTTAAATCCTGGCATATAAGATTTACATGGTTTCAAGTCCTCGCCCTCTAGAACCATCTGGTCGTAGGCTTTTTTGAATATAATGTTGACTGAACTCCCATAGTCAACCAACACCTTTCATATATAATAATAGGGCTAATTGTGGCTGTTATAACCAATAGGTTAATCGTCGGGGCTTCCACCCCATCAATGTCTCTATTTCGGAAAATATGTCATTTGTCATGGTTTTGAATTGTTTTGTTGGAGTTCCACCCTCAACTGCCAAACATCTCTCATACTTGGTATGCTTCAAAGCGCTAGCATACCTATCCATCTCATTCAAACTATTGTCTGCTGGATATGGTCCACTGATGATTGTGATTATCACCAAACATTTTTCAAGTTGCCTAGGCTCCTCACAACTAGGACCAGCTTGCCCCCGTTGGGATGTCGACCCGGGAGATTAGAATTTCCTTACCCGCCATCCTACGGGGCTTTCATAAATTGCTACAATTTCTTCTTTCGAATTAGCTCCTTAGTCATTTCACGCAAGTGCTTGCATTTATTGGTATTATGACCATGCGTATCATAAAACCTAAATAACTTGTCGGATCTCTTCTCCTTCTCGGTCGACTCTCTTGGAGCCGGCTTCCTGTACTGCTCGGTACCTCGAGTTGCCATATAGATGTTCTCGATTGAGCTATACAGTTCTGTATAATTATCGTATTTAGGATTCCTAGGATGATTCCTATTATCTGGCTTTCATTTCTTGACCCCATTATCGCTCTTTTTCTGGCCATCATTCTTGTTGCCAATATTCACATCCATGTTTCCAGAACTTCCTCCAGATTGCTTTACAGGAATGTTGCTTTGTATCACTTCATTTGAATTTCTAGCACCGTTCCTCCGGGGACGATTGCGTGCTTCTTCCAAGCATAAGCGCTGATTAGCTTTTCTATAGAAAACATCCATCGTCGGTGGGGTTTTCCTCTCCAACCATTCCCTAAAATCCGTCTAGGGATGAATTTTCCAAATTTGCGCCATCAATACCATGTCATCATTAGGATTTATTACTTCCATCGCAGCTGTTTGGAATCGACTCAAAATTTCTTTTATCGACTCTCTTGCTCCCTGGAAGAGGTTTGATAACGGCATCACATCTTTCAGACGTGCAGTGTGTAAATGGAATTGCTCCAGAAATTTTCACGACAATTCAGCAAAAGACGATATGGATCTCGATAGGAGCTGAGTGAACCACATTGTCGCTACTCCTTCGAGGAGAATTCGAAAACAACGACATCTCATGGCATCGGATGCTCTAGTAGAGTCCATATACCATTCGTACTTCATAAAGCCCTGCCCTTTATCTGTCTTCCATCGTGCAGCGACATTGCTGGCATTGCAAACCTTTGTGGATACTTCACGTGCAGAATGTCCTCAGTAAACAGATTCCGACTGGGAGAAGTACCTCATTCATCATTGCTTCTAAATCGGTTTTCACTTAAAAGTATCTTGACCATGTATGCTTAGAACTTCGGGTCTACAGGCTCGATAGAACGGCGGTGATCGAGATCTGTTCTGAGTGTTTGGCCTAGCGAACGCTCTCGGGCATACTCTTGATACCTGGGTTCTCCAGACTCCAGCAGATACATTCATCTAGTAGCCCCCCTATTTGGTTCCCATGCGTTGTATCACTAGTAGTAGCTCAATATTCAACATTTTGTACTTCCATAACATGGTCAGAAGTCAGATCCACACTGCCATCCTAAGGGCGAGCTCTGGGCCCAGCATCAGTTGGATCGGTACCGATCAGTCCACTTGGATCGGTACCGATCCACAAATTAGAGCCGTTGGTTTGTCTTCTTCCTTGATATGATGTCTTAGTAGTATTTTGAATCCTTTTCTGCTTTCTATCCCTATGTCTCTAGTCAGTTGATGAGGAACTTTCAAATTATGAACTTGAATTCCTTCTGCTCCTCCTTCGGCTGTTCTACGTTAGTTCATTCAACAGCCTTAAGCTCTACTGCATTTGCTGGTTCATCTGGTTGTGACTCTCCTAGAATCTATCCCCCATCGGTTTCATCATCTGATCCATTTCCACTCTGCAATAGCTAGATTTTGGATCTCTAGTTATTCTGTTTGGGTAGCTCCATTCACATAGTGAATGTCTTAGTCATCAGCATCCTTAGTAGCTTTGGAAGTTGTAGCACATTCTCTCCTTGATGGGGCCATAGTGAATGACTTCTCTTAGATTATTGAAAATCCGAATAGTAAACTATAAGGTTGGAAAACTGGATCTATTAATTGGATCTATGAAACCAAATAGTAGATGATGGATCCAAGTAGCCCAAGAATGAGAATTTTCAGTGAACGCACCAAAATATTAGACCAAAAATTGCACAAACACCAAAAGATTAAGTAGAGAATAAAAAGTAAAGAAATCTAAATGAAAATGAGTAGAAAAGTACACATGACAATTTATAATGGTTTAGCTAATATTAGTCTATATCCACTTAGTGATTTTATTGATTATCTTACTGATTACAAGCAAGAATTCTTGCAGATCGGTACAAATTCGACAGTGATTGCAAGAAATTATAGTTAGGGGAAGAAAGAGCCAAAAAGATCCTTTGAAATGAGCCCTACCCCTCTACTTATAGACATAGGAAGCCTAAAATCTTACCCAGAAAATCTCCACCTCGTTTTTTGCATTGTAGATCAATTCTCCAAGAAAATAGGTGGACATGTCACATCAATCATGGATCGGTATCGATCCAACCTCCTGGATTGATATCGATCCATAAATTCTTCATATGGATTTTCTTGGTCTTCTTCTCTTGGCTCAATTTGTTTTTAGCTTCGTGATTCCATACTTGTTTGCACTGATATTAACATGTTTCTAAGTTCAAATAATGGATCTGTGGAAGAAAAAAGTTGCTGATTCAAGTACTCGTGGAGATCGACAGAAAATTGCATGGGATCGACAAAAAAATACTTGAAATAGGCTCTTAGCATCAAGTAGAGTAGGTAGGAAAAAATGGGCAAAATTGAAGGAGCATTCTTGGATTGGTACTGATCCAGGTGGTTGGATCGGTATCGATCCACTCTTTGGTGGATCCGCTCTTCTAGTTTCTTGGGTTGGTTTGTATTTGCCCCATGACTTTGTTTGGGCTTTGGTTTCTAGACTCTTGGGCCATCTCTTTGGACTTTTTGCCTTGATAATCCCAAGTTTGATTCATCTAGTCTATACCTGGTCAAAAGGCTGGCTAACAAGTACGTTCACATAATGGATTTTCCATGGAGATCTTTCCAATCACAAGCCAAATCTAATCTCATGTACAACGGTCAGAACCTACCTTTCAAGCCTTGTATGTTTCTAGATAAAATATACTATTAAGGTAGACATAGTTGGTCCATGCCCGAACAAGAGATCCCGAATATCATTAACTCCCACGTGCAACACCTTAAAGCATACTCTAGGTATGGAGTTGAGATGCCCTATGGGTATCTAAACCCCGATGGCTATGCTCATACTCTCTTTTCTATCATTTTCGATGTTGAAGCTACGTTCAACGTCTCTTACATGAGTCATCATCACTCAAATAGTACACGAATCCCACAAAAATCCAAGCATCTCGAACAGTCTATGGATCTCCATAGGATCCCGACCTAAGCTATCTGACAAATGCTAATGTTGACCTCTTCCTTGGACCTAACCTCAGGATAGATATGTCAACTCTATAGCACTCCACTTTATATCCGCTTCCAAAACACAAAACATGTATATCGGTTTTGAAGTGGTATTCAATAAGTAGAACACTTATCGATCCCAGTCTCTTCAAAACTAAATCGAGGAATTTCCGATCAAGTTCGATAGTCGACTAATCGACTATCAAGTTCAAAATAGACGATTGCATATGGAAACCAAATCTTGTATACTTATATTTTTTCAAACTTTTTGTGCTAATTACACGGCTAAATACTTTCCATAAACCAGTAAATACTTAAAAAACAATCAAGTCACACAAAGAACGATTAAGTCACATAAGCAACTTCTAATCCCTTTTTTATTTAATTAATATTTTTATTAATCAAAACATCTTTTATTGGTAAAACTTATTTTGTCTAATAAAACTTCATTTATCAACCACTATTAGTCATTTGTACTCTTTCAATACTTCCAAAAGTTTTCATATACTTAGCTCAAATAGTATAAGTATATTCACAAATCACTAACAAAATTTCTTACTAGTACGTTTTCTAACTTTTCCCAAAGATTCCTTACTCATAATTTCGATCAAAATATCCATTTTAAGGATCTAAGTATTTTCACAAATCCATTCAAAAGGTTTAAGACTAATTTTACTTAAACATTGTCACTATAAACCCAAAACCATTTCACTTATGCTTATCTTTAATACATTGTTTTAAAGATTTATTTACATTCATAAGTATAATAAAAAAGGTTTAAAGACGAATGTTGTTAACACAATTTCACAACAAAACCAAAACATTCCATACTTGCATTATCTTTAAAAACAATTTTTTTTAAAGATCTAAGATAATATTTGGTTAAGTTCGATAGTCGACTAATCGACTATCCGGTTAAAAATGATCACTTATAGACTTATACTTATTTCCAATATTCCAACTTATACTATCCCTCATTCAAGAGTGAAGCCAGGTAAGTTAGAGCACTGGTTGCATGTTCAAGCCTTGTCTAGACACTTCACTCTTGAATCTCATAAATACATAAGTTTACCTTATTGGCTTCTAGTGTTAAGTATAATATTAGTAACTTTCATAAACGAGTAAGAAATCAACACGATTAATACATTTTCAACGTTCCCAACTTAACTATTCCTCAATTAAGAGGGAAGCCGGTAAGTTAGAGCACTATTGCATCTATCCCTACTCGAACATCAATCTTAACACTCACAAATAGATAAGCCTACTTCGTCGGCTTTTAGTGTTAAGCATAGTTAATTACCTTTTGAACTAATATATATACACATACTTTATAAATACTTATACGTAGGTTTTAAATATCAAATAACTAATTTATAATTTGACGGAAATAATTAAAAACCATGTTTTATAGTTTAAAACCCATTTACTTCCAAACTTCATAAATAAATATTAAAAATATATTTGAACTTCAAAATAACTTTAAAATGCCGCAAAATATGTTAGAAAATACCCCTAAAAACATTAGGGAAAAATATCAAATTTAAATATTGTTTTTATACACTTAAGATCATAAGCAACTTACTACAACATTTATATATGCTGTTAAAAGTTCTTATTGAAGAACAACATAGAAAACACTAATATTTGCGACCAGTTTTAACCGCATAAATAAATTATTTAAGACTTGAAATTTTTACATTTAGCACCACCTTTAGGGTACTTAAAAATCATGGAAAGAAACCTTTAAGAATATATTTTAATTTATTTATAAAATTCTTGAATATAAGCCATATTTACAAAGTGTATTTGCAACCACCGTTTTGCTCTAAATTTAGCCACTTTGTGTGATCAGTTCCGAAATATTTTAAACTTTGATTCTATAAGTACACATATAGTAATTTTTAGAATTCAAAGAAACCCTTAAGGATGTCTTTCAATTTAATTCCTAAAAACAAGACATTTCAATGTGCTCCTACAGCGACTTTCTTCTCTCTATAACCTTTTGCAACTTTGTTTCATAAGTTAATGAATGATTTAAACTTTCATATTTTTCCAATAATAAGTACACTTATAGTACTTATCAATACTTATCAAAAATGTAAAGAAGCCCTTAGGATGTCTCTCAAAGTTGACTTTAAAAATCATCGAACACAAGGCATTTTCAAAATGCATCAATAGCGAACTTTTCGCTTTTGACTTTCACAACTTTGTTTCATAAGTATTTTAACTTTTGAAACCATTTATTTACTTTCATATACACCAAATAATGCGTAGAGAACAACCAAAACAATTTATACAAATTTAAGATCATAAATCTTCCATTTACACAAGTTAAAGTTAAGGGATATCAAAGTGCACTTATTGTGAATATTATCACTTCAAACACTTTCAGACATACTTCAATTTAGCACACAAGCCAAAAAACATTTAAACATTAAGTCAAAGCAATGCCACATGTTTAAAAGGGTAACATAAGTGATGTTATACAATTTAAAGTTGTCATTTACTTTCAAAAGCAAGAGGGGTCCAAAGTTTATAACTTAACTTAGTTAATGTCACTTTAACTTTAATTTCAAGCACCTAACATATATAACACATTATGTAATCATTCCATGGTGAGTAAACTCACCAAATCCATGCCAAAACATTGCAAAAGCACTCAAGAACAAAGAACCACTTCCTACCATATTCAAACGCTCAAAGATCCGAACTTTAGCACCAAAACCATAAAGCCAAGCACCCCTTCAACATCCAAGCTCACAGCCCAACAAGGAAACACCCCTTCCTCTTCACTTCTTCCACTTTTGAATTTAGATCTAAGATTTCCAAGATGTTTTAAGGTGTTGGTAAAAGTTTGGTGGAGTTTGAGAGAGGTTTGAGTTAATTAGAGAAAGATTAGTGAAGAGCAAAGTGGATTAGTGCTAATCCACTTCCACCATTTTTTGATCTTTTTGATATTTTCAAACTTTAGGAGACAATGAATGAATACATATACCTAAACATCTTCCCTTCCACTCCTATACACGGCCAAGACCACCCCTCATGTTCCTTGCATGCCCCTTTTACTTTACACCTCATTTTCCCTTAGTAAATTACCCTTTTACCCTTAACACACAAAATATCTTCTATGACATCATCAAAAACTGTATTTTCCATAAATAGAAAAATATTTTTATTTCATATTATTTACTTCCTAAGGAAATAAGTGTGTGTGAAAAAAGTTTGATCAATTTTTGACGAATAATAAAAAGTTTATCGATAAAACGATTTTCCATCACATTATCGATATTTCAAAGTATTTATTTTTGTAAACGTTTTTCTAAAACAAGTTTACCATCATTAGTTTTGATTAAAAAGAGGGTTAACAAGATTATTAAATAAATTTAATAACATTCAATCCAAGATTCTAATATTTAAATAATTCAGATATTTAAATACGAAGTGTCTAAAATTCTAGGACATTAAAGTATATAAATCTCAAAATGCTATACAAGTCGATACAGTAAGGAACAATGGTATATGAACCATACCTGACCTGTCTCTACAACCAAAGAGTTAACACATAATATGCTACTCTATGAATATAGTAAAGGTATATTGCAAACCAAGTATGATGACGGGTGTCCAGGTATCCCTATCCCCAATACCTATCTCCAATGACATCCTTAAAGTGATAGGCAACGGAAGAAAATAAACAAAGCAACCATAGAATCTGTCAAAATATCCTCGCTATCATTCAATGTGCTCAAATATATGATAATTTGTATGGACTTTCTCATGCAGGGGACTAATGGAAATCCCGGTTTTCAGTGTACTCTTCTTTAGCCTGAAGCAGATACTAGACCCAAATCCATCTGTCTAGAGTGTACATATCCTTTCCAAGGATCTGAGGTAGCCTTTACAAATACCCATTAGTGCACTCATAATACCCCTACTTTTGAGTACATCAGAAAACACTCTGAGTATCAACGATCCCTTAGCACACATGTTCAAGCCCTTTCCTTGCTGTATCTAGTTTCCACTATTATCAAGGAACGATTCCACTTCATTCCATGGTAGAACCATTCTCATATTCTATCCACGGGTCACCCTTCTTAGAACCAACCCTTTATGGAAAAACATTCTCACAAATCCTTTCCACGTCGAGCCGCCATTGTTGGAACCTAACTCTATTCACCATCGAGTTGCCATCATTGAAGTCCCAAAGCTATTATCATGCTACTACATTGCCATCAAACCCCAAGTGAACTAATAGACACCTTCAGCATGACATGTTGAGCCCCTACTTCCCCTCCTGGAAGTTCTACACCGAATCCCTCAAAATGGACCTCTTGTTACCGATCTAGTCCTCTCGGTACCGATAGGTAGACTTAGCCAATTTTTGGCTAAGTTCGTTTTCTTCTTCTAGTGCTCCACCTTCCAAGTGCTTGGACCCCAACCACTCCACCCAAAAGCTCTTTGCATCGACTCTAAAGCTCTTGATGTTAAGTCCAAACGCTCTTGTTTCCATGCCCTCTAAAGCTCTCGGTATCAAGTCCAACACTTAACTAAATTCTGGCACCTGTCTTCTGCTCATCACCCTAAGTC
Organism: Allium fistulosum; assembly: GCA_030737815.1. Classification (NCBI taxonomy): domain Eukaryota; kingdom Viridiplantae; phylum Streptophyta; class Magnoliopsida; order Asparagales; family Amaryllidaceae; genus Allium; species Allium fistulosum. The sequence goes on from CM060907.1 coordinate 743,751,691, forward strand.
CCAGCATGAAGTACAACCTTCCATCGAGACATTTTCTCAACTCAAAAGCTCTCGGTACCAAGAAAAATCTCTCGGTACTGAGCCTTTTCTTAACTCAAAACTTGGTGCGAATTGAATCCTAAGCTCCTACCATCCCCCAAAGCCTCCCCTTCAAGTTTCATCTAATTCCGACCATCTTTTCCTTCAATTTGTCAATTTTGACCACTCCTTTTTTAACTACCTAAAAGTACTAGCAAACCACATCCACACACAACATAAAAACGTGTAATATCATACATATACATCCATTCATACATGCAATACATAAGAACAAGATAGTCAAAAAAATCCTAATAAAATCTAACATTTACACCAACATATGAATATGAACAAAAGAAATTGCAAAACCATTTAAAAATCATTTAAAAACCTTTAGATTTCGGCCATAACCATATATTACAATGTGATTAAATTTAGAAAACGTTTAAGGACAAAATAATATTAAAAATACCGATTTTAACGATATAAACATGCATAATAAAGTGAGAGGTCAAGAACCATTCACTAAATACCCAAAATACCAATTTATCTCTTTGCATCTAAAGTGGGCAACAAAGGAGATGAACACAAATTAGAAAAAATTGTAATCTCCAACCGCTAGATGCTAATTAACCCTCTAATTATGATCTAGGCAAAGATTAGTAAGGAAAAGGTGTGATATTTGATGAAATTAAGGCTAATGGAAGTTTAGAGCTATTTTGGGGAAGATGGAAATGACTTAGATGAGTTCCTACAGCCTCACATTCGCACAATTTTCAAGATGGTTTAGTGGACCTAATCACGGGCTTAGTAATTACCCACTAATGCAAGCCAGTAGCAGCCAAAACTTAAAACAACTATAACTTTCAAATGGTAAGTCCGTTTTTCTATTATGACCACTCTATGGAATTGGAAACTATCATCTTAAAGTAATGGAAGTGGTTTAGAACACTAAATCGGCTCTTATCAAAAGTTATAGTCTAAAAAATATTTTCAAGTTCAAAATAATCACATAGAAATTCAGCAAAAATCTTATACATGTAAAATGCCCCTAAGAGTCACTTTCCTAAATTTTAGTGTCATACAATCTCATATGAATAAAATAGGAATATTTTACAATCCTCTAATAGTAAAATACAGGTTGTTACATGCAGAGATTAAGGGTTGAAACTCCAAAACATCCTTTAAAGGAATAAATTGGCCCTCAAAATTTATAGTTCAGTTTCTCATGGTTTCCTAACCTAGTCGACTAAAATTCTCATCAGTCGACTGGTACCAATCGATTGGTAGAGAGTTCCAATCAAGAGGAAGCACAATTATGCTTTCGAACTCTAAATGCTCAAAAGTCCAATCGATTGAAAAAGCTATCAGTCAATTGGAAAGGGATCCAATCGACTAGTATCCTTTTCCAGTCAACTGGATGCATGTAGCTTATTCTACAGGCCTATGGTGCTCAATCTCTCTTCTTCATCTTCTTCCATCTTGTCTCTACTACATCTATACTTCTTTAGTCCATGTATCGTCTTCGTTGACCTGGAAATATCATATCACATATCCCAACAAGATCTTCATTAGAAGTTAACAGATATTGATCTTTAGGCATAAAATATCGATAAAGTAGCAATATACATATTTCCTTTTATTTTTGTAATCATATAACTGTAGTACCTCTAATTTATTTATTACAATACATATAGGTTAATATAATATAACTATTTATACCAGAATGTGGCACAAACACCCAAGATTAAAGTAGAGAATAAATGAAGAAAATCAAAGGGAAACGAGGAAAAACAGTACGTACAAGTTTTATAGTGGTTTGACTAGCTGGTGCCTACGTCCACCGAGCTTTATTGATGATTTTCTGCTGTTTACAAACAATGTTCCTACGGATCGGTAATGATCCATGGGAATACAAGAAATTATAGAGAAATTTGTATATAACTCCAAAAGATCTTTCAAAATGACCCTCTCCTCCTCTATTTATAGCTAGAAGTTGCTAGAAATCCCTCCACCACGTTCTAAGCCACATCAAGAAAGGAAGATGCTCGTATGATCATGGCCACGTCATCAATTATCATGGATTGACACCTATCCATAGCCATGGATCGACACCGATCTATATGATTGCTTTATGGACCTTTCTTTTGGCCTTGGTAGATGTGACTTGTTGGTAGCTTCATATTCCTAACTTGATTGCCTTGTTAGAAGCTTGTTTCTGTGTCAATAAGTTGGATTGATGGTGGAATGGAGTTTCTTACTTTACGTGCCTGAGACATTCTATGGTAAATTGGATGCAATCGATATTTACGAGCTTGGAGTAGGTTGTTTCCACTATGGCTTTGAAGTAGGGAGGATTTGAGGTGTTCTGGATGAAGCTTTATGGACCGGTATTGATCCATAGGCATGGATCAGTACCGATCCATCACTTTGATGGTTTGCTGTTGTTGGACTTCAAAATGGCTATGCAATCCTCTTGTGGTCTTGGTCATACTTGGTTTCTGGGCTAGTTAGCTATCTCTCCGGGTTCTCTACCTCGCCAATTTCCAAGTCCGACTAGTCAGGTTTGTTCAAATACGGCCTGGTCACAAGGCTGGATAACAAAAATAGAACATGCTTTTGATTTGTAACATGTAAGAAAACCTTATTGCTTGTTCAACACTATGAGAATAACATCAAGGAAATTATATATGTGCACCACTAATAATAGTGTAATGTTGCTTGGAGGCCATTGGTGGAAAAACGATACTATGATATAATACAATAACACGAGGTAGTACACGTACAAAGACACATTTTTGAACAAATTTGTTTTTTCAAATATATCAACATTATGGTCTTTTATTTGTAAATTATATCCACAGGTAAACAAACAATGGGTTCAAACTAGTTATGCTTAAGCTAATAAAAATACTAAATCGGAAAGGAAAAAAAGTTGATTAATAAGTTTACTCATTACAAAAACAACATTCATAAATAGTTTAGTGTCAATTTAAATAGTAGAAGCTTCCATTTTTAGTTAATGTATATGGTAACTTCTACTATTTAAATATTCATTAAATTCTAGGTAATCAAAACTGGAAATGACTATTATCGCCATGAACAATGCAAAGTCACAAAGAAAATTTGCACAAATAATCAAAAGGAGTAGCATCTACTATCTATAGTATTAACAAAATGAAGGATGCGAAACTACAAAATTCAAAATTCAAATTGAATTTAAAACCAACTCCTAAATTCATGCCAAACACAGAAGATTTTGATTCAAATAGTATACTTTTATTTCTAAATGCAAATTCAAATTGGAATGTCATAAAATGGTTGGAATCTGAAAAAAAATACCAGAGTTAAAGGCGAAGGAAATCCTAGATTCGATGGAAAGAGGATACGATATGAGGTAGATGGGTTACAGATGGGATTAAGCAAACATAAGGTTAAAATTAAAACCTTCTTCTCTCTACTTAATTTTATTTACACAAGTGCTACATTTTATCACAATTATAAGTGTTGCAATTGATTTTCAACCGTTTGTACATAAAATGGGCAAACAATTCAATCAAGTCAAACGCAAAAATTAAAAGCTATGAATTCAAATATCAAAGAGAAAGACAAAAAGTTTTGAAAGTGTTTCGACTAAAATCTTATGCCTACGTCCACTATCAATATTATTTTGATTAACTTTTACACATTCGACCAAAGTACAATCGATTTCAGATCTAGAAAAAGATAGATTACGAAAAAGGAAGGCTTCTTGCAAAAGTTCCAAAAGTCCATTTTTAGCTGATGATAGATCTCTATTTACAAGAATACTTCTCCACAAGAGTTGGTAGAACATGTCAAAACGAGTATTTCTTCAGATCCATGTTCACAGCCATAAAGAAGGAGTCAACATGCAAATATCTCATCATCATGATCGGTAGGTACCGATTGTTACGGTTGATGTCGAACGGTTTTGTTAGTTCAAACTTCAATACCTCTTTATGTTTCTTAAGTCTTTAAATAGATCTACATTGACAAAATTGCCCCTCAAGGAATGGTCGGCACCGGTCGGTTTTGCCTATCCAAACCTTGTCTTTCTCTTCAAAGTTGTAAGTAGCATCACCAATAGATTAAAATAGGTTTACCATAACTTCGAACCGCTATGTAATGACCCCTCTTGGAGTGGTCAATACCAACCGGTTTTGACCAATGCACAACTTAGCTAAAATCCTTGAGCACCACCCATTCATCAATGATGACATCTCCCATGCTTCCTGATCCACTTCTTTATTATATTGAAGTCCAGATTCATCGAGACACTGCTTAGTTCAAATGCTCAATAATGCTTCCCCTCCAAAGTGTGCTTTTGTGGCAACAAAGCATGCTTTGGATCAAGATAAGCGATGTGATTTGTAAAGATGTCTATATTATGGGAACCTTTGCCTTGATGCACTTTATCTACTCTGAGAGTATCGATACGCCACTTCATCTACACCTTCTTTGGTTTGTTAGATTTCTTCTCTTTCTTTTCTTTCACTCTGTTTTTAAAAGAGTGATCAAAACCTCCCACTACCGACCGTTTTTGGTCGGTACCAGGCATTTTTCTAACTATTATATAAAAGCAACACTTAGAAAATTTTCAAGTTCTTCGCTTTCGTTTCCAAATGTCATGTTCCTTTTGTTTTCAAGCCCCTGCGATTCTCAACAACTCAAAATTCCTACACCGCTTCCATTCTAGCACTGCCTATAATACCTGAAAATTTTAAGATGTATTATAATTAAAATTTAGTACTGTAAAAATTGTAATTAATTTGATTAAATTGGTAAATAATCTTATTTAAATTAAGGAGGGGCAAATAGTTATATTTCCAACTTTTGAATTTGATAACAAAGTTGCATCATTGCGAGCGACTCATTTTTTGAATCAAAATGGTATATAAATTTGTTCAATTTAGAGGTCATATGAAGGAGATAAACTGTAACGAACAAGATTTTCGACCCTCAAAAATCGACAGTAATACATCAACTGTATTACATGCCTAACATTCAAGTGCCAGAAATACCGATCTGTTAGGGTGAAAGAAGAAGGTAGAAGATAGAGAAAACTAAACAACATAGAATCTCACAACGTGGCGAATAATATATAATACAACAATGATCTTTACAAAAAGGAAACATCTTTATTCATATATACAACATCAGAGTACACTAGACTTATCCTAAATTTGGACAGTTATAGAAACCTGTCCTCATATTGACAAACATACAGACTTTATAATACAGTGGAAGAAAAATATACGTGAATACGTCTTGACCATCCAGCTCCTCTCCAGCTCCAAAGTATCTAGCCAAATCTGGAAAAAAATGCTCGGTCTGACCCGAGCATTACATGAAATAATGCCTGGGTCAGTTTGGTGAGTAAAACTCGATAACAAGTAACAACCAAACTGATTACTATGTTTTAAAACTTTTCAAACAAAGGGTATATCGTAAGACCACACAGCACATAAAAACGGACGGGTTTTTACCTTACGATAACCAAATTTTTTTATATCAAAATCCAGTGATATTATCATAGTGTCTAGGTTTAAAGTAAATAGATGAAATATCTGAAATGCTTGCACCCCACATTCCAACATACTAGGCTCTACAATCGAAAACGTAAGGCACGTATTGGAGATTGGATTCCAATAATGTCAAGGTAAGGGACTACCTTCCGATGATATACCTCTAGAAAATGCACTGATGCTAACACAGAGCTGGCTGCCACTTTAACATGGCAGACCAGATTACCTCACCTCCTTGACACTGAGGCCTTATACTACCATAGTGTTTGTGCACAATCCAACTTTGAAAGGGACATCTACAATGAGGTGACCGCTCCTAATGGTAGCTAATCACATTGCTCTGCTATATGACCTATTTTTGCCATTCCTCCCGGTTGTGAGGCTTGAGGCTATGCTTTACCTTCTTTCTCTTAGCAGACCATCTAAGAATGCTAGAACTTTCTTCCAGGCGTCAATGCAATACCAACATTCGTCCATACAATTTCGTTCTGGGTCTGAACAAAACCGAAGGCACTAACTCTACTACATCCTTTTTGGAATCACCCTCAGGATTAGTAGTAGTAGCCCTTGCACTTCAAAGAGCACCATCTTCAATCATCATCAATATGTCTTCCACTCGAACATCATGTTGGTTCTGAGTGATTTTCGGATATATAAATTCGACCCCAGTCTGTCCGTACCAACAACCGATAATTTTCGGCTGACTCATTCTCGGTTCTTTTGGAAGTAAGTATTCGAGTCCTTGTCGGAAACTCACATTTTACATTCATGCTTCTTAAGTCCAATTTTGGTCAAACTTGATAGTTGGTTATTTAACTATCAAATAAAAAAACAACAACCAATTCCATTTGAGATTTTATTTATTCATAGCAACCACTAAGTCTCAAAACATATCTTTGTTTAATAAATCGCTTTCAAAAACATTCATGTACTTATCTTTCTGACATAAGTATATTTACAAAACATTTGTAAGATTTTCCATTACCAAATCTCTAAAAAGTATTTAACTACATTATTTAAATTGGAGAAAAGAATAACTCTAAGCACTATTTCTTCGGCGTAAAGTGTGGAACGGATGTTCCATACCACCATTTTTAAAAGGTCGCCGTGACGCCCCACCTCTATGCTCACGCTAGCCAAGGACACTACTAAGTAATGCTGTCAACTAGCGCGAAGAATAAGGCTGTTGAGGAGCGACCATGTGTGTAATTGCCTTGTGCGAGTACCGATAGATCAGATAGTATAACATACATTTAATTTCAAGAGGAAATCTGACATATCAAATACAAACTCAAAGCTACTACACAATGGCTATGTGGTCTTCGGAAACAAATATAGAAATATGCATAACATAAATCAGTCACAAATGTTCATATCACATAGGCGGAAACAGATATGAATATATAACACAGAAAGGTGTACATCAGAGTAGTGGTCAAATAAGATCTACAATATCACAAAAGAATAAGTATACATCATGGAGTCTATATCTCAAATGTATAACAACAAAAACTACAAGTGTAATGTAGTTAGACAAAAGTCAAAAGATGATCCCAGATAAGGAGTCAAGCAAAAGCACCTGTAACATCTCGGTCTGACCCGAGTATTATTTAATAAGAAAATAATAAACGGATCAGTCTAGCTATAATTATCAATTATAAAATGAGATAAGAGTAGAGATAAAACTAAAACGTATGATAACAACAATGTCAAACTTTGACAAGTATGCTTTAAATAACTACAAAATCATACAATATCTCAGGAATCTCAAAGCACTGAAATGGATGTCATATTCTTTATTTTATTCACCAAACCACAAATATTGACAAACATATCATTGCCAATCACATAAAGAGGTGAAACACAAATTCTAGAAATCATCAATTAGAAATCCAGAAATCACAAAGGGGGAGGCCTATCACAAACGGGAGCATGAAAACTCACCAACACGTGTATCACAAACGAAACGATATTCCATGGTCGCTAACCATAAATTTTGAGCCGAAGCTCCACAAACGGCCCAAAGACCACAGGTCGCTACCCCGCCAAATTGAACCGAAGTTCCACAAACGGGGATTGAAATCCCCAAACAAACAAATAGACATCGCACATCGCTAGTCTAAATCACAAAATGATCGTCATCGATCAATAGAAGTGTCGATTACACTAAGCTATTAAATATATGAGTTTAGCTTCATGTCCCATAACCACTAGCTTAACTTAAATATTTACGAACAAACTGTAGATTCCCACTCGAAAATTGTCACAAGAATTTCAATCGAACAAGTCCAAAAATTAACCGACGAAGTAAACGCAAACATTTCATACCACTTGTTTTGCTAAGCCGTTTAATTATATTTTCTCATACGAATGAGATAAAGGTTTGTATATATACTAATAGATTGGAAAACGGTTTTGAAAACAAGCTTTATATTTAAAAATAGAGTTGAAATCATCTTTGGAAAAAGAGTTTGAATATTTACTACTAGTATAGAAAACCTTTATATTTTAAAGCGACAATTCACAGAAATGATTGTAGAAATAATCAATCACCAAAATCGACATTCGAAGACGTGAATCAAATCCAAAGAAATCGATACCGAATCCCTCAAAAAAATGGATATATTCAAAAATTCCGAAAAAGAAGTCATCAAAGTCAATAATAAATGAAAACAATAAATCAGATAATCACGGATCGATAAAACTTGGAACCTCAAGCAAAATAGGCAAAATAGGCAAAAAGAAGCAGGTCAGTCGACTGACTGCAGAGGTCAGTCGACTGATCCAGAAACTCGAAAGTTTCATTTTCTGCAGTCAGTCGACTGACTGCAGAGGCCAGTCGACTAACTGCAGAAAACAGAGACTTCCAGTTTTCTGCACAGTCCCAGATACGCTTATTTGCTACAGCCAGTCGACTGACTTCAGAGGTCAGTCGACTATTTGGCACTGGGACTGTTTTTCAGCTTATCCAAATGAAGAGCAAACTCTTCCAATTTGCGATCGGATGAGCAATGGGCGCTAGGGGTTTATGCCAATCGACAACCCAGCCCTATAGGCTCTTCGATACACCACCAAAAACATGTTCACAAATCAAAGCTAGGATTTTCAAAGTTTTGACTTCAAAACACCAAAAATTGAAATGTTCACCAAATCAATTCAAATCAAAAGCAAATGGACATGAATAAATGCTAGGAATTCATACCTAACAACAATGATAGAATAGACAAAGATGTGAGTTCAAAAACTCACCTTTAAACCCAAAAACGATGAAGGAGAAGCTTGAAAGCAAAGGAAGATCAACCACTCTTCAACTTCAACTTTAGAAGCTTGAATCTAAGCTCAAAAGAAGAACATTTCCTAAGTTAGTTTTAGGAAATTTCTGAAATTAAAGAGAGAATGAGTTGGAGAAGATGAAGAGGAGGCTTACCTAAGCTTCTCTTTGATTTTGGAGCTAACACTTGGATTTGCAAAGAAGATTAGGGCTTAGGAATTCTAATTCTTTTTCTCTTCCCCCATTTTTGCTAAAGCTTGAAGTGTTAGGAAATATTAGAATGAATGAAGAAGAGTTAGATGAAGGGTTAGGTTATTAGAAGGTTGATGGGCTGAAACTCAAACCCAAACCCAAAGTGAAAAAGTTATAATTTTTACTCGACTCCAAACATATCGATGTTTATACTCAAAAAAGTTGTAAACACCATTTTGGACTCAATAGAGGTAGTCTCGAGTCCCAATTTGACTGTTTACAAAAAGTAGCTTTTCAGACTTTAATCCGATTAACGATTCTATATTTAAATAAAATATTTAAATATTCATTCGTAAAATACGCGGGTTGTTACAGACTCCTCTCCTTAAAGAAATTGAGTCCTCGCAATCTTTAAGAAATAAATAATAGTAACAACAATAAAAGTATATCAACACAAAAAGAAGAAATTTGAAATAAGAAGTTTACCTTAAGCAGCACGAGAGAGCAAGTCCGAATGTGTTCGCTCGATGAATTCTCTGGATTCCCAAGAGCAATCCTTAAGATTTGAGGACCATTGAACTTTCACAAGAGGAACATCTTTATTTCGAAGGCGTTTAACTTCCGAAGCAATGATACGAATAGGATGTTGCTCATAAGTCAAATTAGGCGAAACTTCAATTTCTTCAATAACACCGGGCTCAAGAATAGTGTCGGAATCTCGAAGGCATTTCCGTAGTTGAGAGACGTGGAATACGTCATGAATAGCAGAAAATTGAGCCGGTAACAAAAGGCGATAAGCCACGGAACCAATGCATTCGGTGATGGGAAATAGGCCAATATATCGAGGTGCTAATTTTCCCGATCGACTGAAACGCACAACACCCTTCATAGGTGAAACACGAATGAACACGAAATCTCCCACAGAAAATTCTAATTTCCTTCTTCGATTATCGGCATAGGATTTTTGCCTATTCCGAGCTTTTTTCATTCTATGACGAATAAGGTCAATTTTTTCTGTGGCATCACGGATAAAATCAGGACCTAAAACCAGCTTCTCACCGGCTTCAAGCCAACACGAAGGAGATCGGCATGGCCTTCCGTATAGTGCCTCGAAAGGTGCCATACCAATACTAGATTGGAAGCTATTATTATAGGAAAATTCAACAAGAGAAATATTATCTTCCCAACTTCCACCAAAATCAAGAACACATGCGCGAAGAAGATCTTCAAGAGTTTGATTCACACGCTTGGTTTGTCCATCGGACTGAGGATGATAAGCGGTGCTAAAATTAAGCTTTGTTCCCAAAGCTTTTTAAAGACCTTTCCAAAATCCACTAGTAAACAATGGATCTTGATCACTAACAATAGAAGTAGGAACTCCATGCAATCGAACAATTTCCTTGACAAAGAGTTTAGCCAAAATAGGTACGGTCCGATTGGACCGAACGGGAATAAAATGGGCTGATTTTGTAAGTCTATCTACTATCACCCATAGGCTATCATTACCCGAACGAGGACGGGGAAGACCGTCAATAAAGTCCATGGAAATTTGATCCCACTTCCATATTAGAATTTCCAAAGGTTGAAATAACCCACCGGGCCTTTGATGCTCGGCCTTAACAAGTTGGCAAGTCATGCAACGCTTAACAAAGTTAGCAATATCGGATTTCATTCCCTCCCAGTAATAAAGTTGCTTCATATCCGCGTACATTTTACTACTACCGGGATGAATGGTAAATTTAGAACGATGAGAATCTTCTAATATACCTTTACGAAGATCAATAATATTTGGCACAATAAGTCTACCAAATTTTCGAATACCGCCACGAGCATCAATATCAAAGTCTTTCAAACCTTCAATATCAATTTTATCCCTACAACTTTGGCTAAGATGAACCAATTCAGGATCATGCTTTTGAGCTTCAAGAATGCGGTCTAAAAGAGAAGGATGAGCCTCAAGGCTACATAAAACAAGAGATGAACATAAATCGGATTCACGATCTCGAATCTCACAAGTGGACAAAGTCTCGAGATCATTCCATTCTGATACCATCATGGAAACAATCGCTTGTTGCTTATGACTAAGGGCATCGGCAACACGATTTCCTTTTCCGGGAGTATAAAGAATATCAAGATCATAAGATGCAAGGAACTCGAGCCAACGTTGTTGACACAAATTAAGTTCCTTTTGAGAAAATAAATACTTCAAAGATTTAAGATCGGTGTAGAGGACAAATTTCTCTCCCAAAAGATAACGATGCCAAATTCTAAGGGCGAATACAATAGCCGCGAGCTCTAAATCATGAGTGGCATATCTAGTCTCGGCAGGCTTTAATTGCCTAGAAGCATAAGCGATAACACGTTCCCTTTGCATGAGAACAACACCAAAACCAACACGACTAGCATCGGTGTAAACAATAAAATCTTGGTTCCCTTCGGGAATCACAAGAATAGGAGCCACGGAGACTAGTTCTTTTAGTTCTGAAAAGCAGCTTCACATTTGTCTGACCAAATGTAATTAACTCCCTTCTTTGTCAAATTAGTAAGAGGTACGGAAATCTTAGAAAAGTCTTTTATGAACCGACGGTAATAGCTCGCCAATCCGAGAAAGCTATGAATTTCTGTCACACTCTCCGGTCTCTTCCAATTTTGAATCGCTTCAATCTTTGAAGGATCCACAGATATTCCAGATTCAAAAATAATATGTCCTAAAAATTTCACACGAGATTGCAAAAAGTGGCATTTAGAAATTTTTTATTTCAATTGGTTGCTCCTAAGAGTTTCCAACACAATCCGAAGATGTTTTTCATGCTCCTCTTCGGTTTTAGAATAAATAAGAATATCATCGATAAAGATGAGAACAAATCGATCGAGGAAGTCTTTGAAAACTCGATTCATAAGGTCAACGAAATAAGCTGGAGCATTCGTTAAACCGAATGGCATAACAAGCCATTCATAAGATCCATAACGAGTATGGAACGATGTAAAAGGAATGCTATCCTCTGCAATTCGGAGCTGATGAAAACCGGTTGCTAAGTCTAACTGTGAAAAGACTTTAGCACCACTAAGCTGATCGAATAAATCATCAATCCGAGGCAAGTGATATTTATTCTTGATGGTGAGATCGTTAAGCTTGCGGTAGTCAACGCAAAGCCTAAATGTACCATCAGATTTCTTCACAAAAATAGCTGAAGCTCCCCATGGAGAGGAACTAGATTGAATAAATTGCTTCACTTCCAATTCGGATAATTGTTTGCGCATCTCCTCATTTTCTTTATTGGACATACGATAAGGAGGACGAGTAATAGGTAGAGCTCCAGGGATTAGATTAATTCTGAACTCAATTGCTCGCTTAGGTGGTAATCCTAGAATGGGCTCAAATACGTCGGGAAATTCACGAACAATGTGAATGAGAGAAATGACATCTTCCTCATCATCATCATCATCATCATGAGGATTTAGAGAATACAAGGATGTTTTCGAATTGGAATCTGAATCTTTCAGAATGAGAGAAATCTGCTTAACAAATTGAGGATGCCGAAGATATATAGTCCGCTCAGGACATAGAATATGGGCTTCATAACGGTTAAGCCAATCCATTCCCAAAATCAATCAGAACCCAAGGTAACGCATAACATGCAAATCGGCTTGGAAAGCATAATCACATAAAATAATTTCAAAATCTTTACATAATAAACTGAGTGTTGCGGACCCACAACTGGATTCGCAATCCTTAATGAAGTCATCAAGCCAAGACAAAGCGTCAACAAGTTCTTTTGATATAAAAGAGTGAGATGCACCCGTATCAAAAAGAACTCGAATAGGAAAATCACGAAATATAATAATGCCATCAAGGATAGGATGAGAAATACCTTGACCACGAGAAGTGTTAGAAGGGGCTTGTACAACATTTAGCTTGCCCTCCTTCTTGCCTTGAAGTCTGGGACACAAAGATATAGTATGACCCGAACTCTTGCAATAGCGGCAAGAAAGAGACTTCGGGCACTTGTTTGCATAGTGGTCATTAGAACCACAATGTAACATTCTCCACGATGAGAGTTGGGAGTATTTGCTCCCAAGTTGTTTGCTTCCCCTTTTTGTTGGGATTAGGCTTGAATTTAAAAGGTCTCTTCTTGTTGATGTTTGGTTTGACCTCAACATCACTATCTTTATCAGCCTCTTCGAGTCGAAGAGCAATATCAACAAGTTGGTCAAAAGAAACTTCCAATTTCAGAAGTAATGGCTTTTTGAGGCTCTTGTTCAAGCCGTACACAAATCTCTGATTTTTCTTCAATGGGGTATTAATGTATTCAACCCCATATTTAGAGAGAGATTCAAAAGATGCGACGTAGTCGGTCACGGAAGATTCACCTTGAACAAGGTCGATAAAGCGCCGAGCTAAAGTTACCTTTTTAGCCTCCGACACAAATTTCAATTCGAATCTTTCTCGGAATTGCTCCCAAGTAAGATCCGCTTCACTAATTTCAGAGATCAAAAGCTCGTACCAGTCTAAGGCTCTTTCTTGGAGCATGCTAGAAGCCACTTGGACTCGATGGAGACCAATAAGATTCATGCGAGAAAAGATGCGGTTGCATGTTCGAAGCCAAGCCTGGACTTCTATAACGCTCTCGGAACCTTTGAATGGCTTTCCACCCAAATTGGTGTAATAACTGCACAAGCGTGCAAACCTAGATTTAGGATGTGTGGGCTTAGGAATAGGTCCGACAGCTTGAGCATTTCTTACAAGATCTAGAAGTTGCTGAGCAGGCATAAATACTCCGTCCTGGGGAGTAGCACTAGATTGACCGACGCTGGGCGGCCTGGTCTAACCATTTCTCTTCTTTTAAGAAAGAAAGAAAAGAGAAAAATGTTAATCTCAGAATGAATATCAAACAAACTTGATTGATAAAACAAAGCGTCATAAAAAGAAATAGGATAGAACGGGTTCAATGACTCGAATTAATCCTAAGGCACGACTCCTAAGAAAGACTTAGGACAAGGATCCTTGCTAGATTATTCTACATTGTTCCGAAGATTGGCTCTGATACCAAGCTGTGACGCCCCCCACCTATGCTCACGCTAGCCAAGGACACTACTAAGTAATGCTGTCAACTAGCGTGAAGAATAAGGCTGTTGAGGAGCGACCATCTGTGTAATTGCCTTGTGCGAGTACCGATAGGTCAGATAGTATAACATACATTTAATTTCAAGAGGAAATCTGACATATCAAATACAAACTCAAAGCTACTACACAGTGGCTATGTGGTCTTCGAAAACAAATATAGAAATATGCATAACATAAATCAGTCACAGATGTTCATATCACATATGCGGAATCAGATATGAATATATAACACAGAAAGGTGTACATCAGAGTAGTGGTCAAATAAGATCCACAATATCACAAAAGAATAGATACAAGTGCTAGACAAAAGAATAAGTATACATCATGGAGTCTATATCTCAAATGTATAACAACAAAAACTACAAGTGTAATGTAGTTAGACAAAAGTCAGAAGATGATCCCAGATAAGGAGTCAAGCAGAAGCACCTATAACATCTCGGTCTGACCCAAATATTATTTAATAAGAAAATAATAAACGGATCAGTCTAGCTATAATTATCAATTATAAAATGAGATAAGAGTAGAGATAAAACTAAAACGTATGATAACAATAATGTCAAACTTTGACAAGTATGCTTTAAATAACTACAAAATCATACAATATCTCAAGAATCTCAAAGCACCAAAAAGAATGTCATATTCTTTATTTTATTCCCCAAACCACAAATATTGACAAATATGTCATTGCCAATCACATAAAGAGGTGAAACACAAATTCTAGAAATCATCAATTAGAAATCCAGAAATCACAAAGGGGGAGGCCTATCACAAACGGGAGCATGAAAACTAACCAACACGTGTATCACAAACGGAACGCTATTCCATGGCCGCTAACCATAAATTTTGAGTCGAAGCTCCACAAACGGCCCGAAGACCACGGGTTGCTACCCCGCCAAATTGAACCAAAGTTCCACAAACGGGGATTGAAATCCCCAAACAAACAAATAGACATCGCACATCGCTAGTCTAAATCACAAAATGATCGTCATCGATCAATAAAAGTGTCGATTACACTAAGCTATTAAATATATGAGTTTAGCTTCATGTCCCATAACCACTAGCTTAACTTAAATATTTACGAACAAACTGTACATTCCCACTCGAAAATTGTCACAAGAATTTCAATCGAACAAGTCCAAAAATTAACCGACGAAGTAAACGCAAGCGTTTCATACCACTTGTTTTGCTAAGCCGTTTAATTATATTTTCTCATACGAATGAGATAAAGGTTTGTATATATACTAATAGATTGGAAAACGGTTTTGAAAACAAGCTTTATATTTAAAAATAGAGTTGAAATCATCTTTGGAAAAAGAGTTTGAATATTTACTACTAGTATAGAAAACCTTTATATTTTAAAGCGACAATTCACAGAAATGATTGTAGAAACAATCAATCACCAAAATCGACATTCGAAGACGTGAATCAAATCCAAAGAAATCGATACCGAATCCCTCAAAAAAATGGATATATTCAAAAATTCCGAAAAAGAAGTCATCAAAGTCAATAATAAATGATAGCAATAAATCGGATAATCACGGATCGATAAAAATTGGAACCTCAAGCAAAATAGGCAAAATAGGCAAAAACAAGCAGGTCAGTCGACTGACTGCAGAGGTCAGTCGACTGATCCAGAAACTCGAAAGTTTCATTTCCTGCAGTCAGTCGACTGACTGCAGAGGCCAGTCGACTGACTGCAGAAAACAGAGACTTCCAGTTTTCTGCACAGTCCTAGATACGCTTATTTGCTACAGCCAGTCGACTGACTTCAGAGGTCAGTCGACTGACTGGCACTGGGACTGTTTTTCAGCCTATCCAAATGAAGAGCAAACTCTTCCAATTTGCGATCGGACGAGCAATGGGCGCTAGGGGTTTATGCCAATCGACAACCCAGCCCTATAGGCTCTTCGATACACCACCAAAAACATGTTCACAAATCAAAGCTAGGATTTTCAAAGTTTTGACTTCAAAACACCAAAAATTGAAATGTTCACCAAATCAATTCAAATCAAAAGCAAATGGACATGAATAGATGCTAGGAATTCATACCTAACAACAATGATAGAATAGACAAAAATGTGAGTTCAAAAACTCACCTTTAAACCCAAAAACGATGAAGGAGAAGCTTGAAAGCAAAGGAAGATCAACCACTCTTCAACTTCAACTCTAGAAGCTTGAATCTAAGCTCAAAAGAAGAACATTTCCTAAGTTAGTTTTAGGAAATTTCTGAAATTAAAGAGAGAATGAGTTGGAGAAGATGAAGAAGAGGCTTACCTAAGCTTCTCTTTGATTTTGGAGCTAACACTTGGATTTGCAAAGAAGATTAGGGCTTAGGAATTCTAATTCTTTTTCTCTTCCCCCATTTTTGCTAAAGCTTGAAGTGTTAGGAAATATTAGAATGAATGAAGAAGAGTTAGATGAAGGGTTAGGTTATTAGAAGGTTGATGGGCTGAAACTCAAACCCAAACCCAAAGTGAAAAAGTTATAATTTTTACTCGACTCTAAACATATCGATGTTTATACTTGAAAAAGTTGTAAACGCCATTTTGGACTCAATGGAGGTGGTCTCAAGTCCCAATTCGATTGTTTACAAAAAGTAGCTTTTCAGACTTTAATCCGATTAACGATTCTATATTTGAATAAAATATTTAAATATTCAATCGTAAAATACGCGGGTTGTTACAGTCAACCTCGAGAAACCCAAACCTCTAATTCCTGTTGTAACTATCTTTAATAAATCCTTTTATAAATTTCCCTTACCCATGAAATCCTTTTTGCTTTAACCCAAACTCGTTTACAAAACAGTTATCAACCTCCATACTCATTTATGAGACTCTTTATAAATATTCAAACCCGGTTATATAAACTTCTTTATAACTTTCAAACCTTGTATAAAACTTCCCTTTATAGACATCCCACCCATTTATAAAATCTTTTTATAAACATTCAAAACTATTTCTAAAACTCCTTTTTTGAATTGTAACAGGACACCTTTTTGGATGGTTCAAATCGATAATAAACCACACATGTCAAACTCAAACCATTCAAAAGGGAGGATTTCTATGGGGTAAATAAGGAAAAAAAGAAAAAAAACAAAACACAGAATCTCACAGCAGAATGAAAATATATATAATAATCAAATAAACAAATCATAATGCTGTTTACGAATAACATTTAATTACACTTTATAATAAAGATCAGAGTTATACATACAATAGGAATAAATAATAATGAAGTGGAACATATATGAAACAATATAGTATACAAATCTCCATCTTCGTCCTCCAAAAAAGTGGTCTTTGATACACAGAAAAGCTTAGACTGACTCGAGCGTAATGAAAAGGAAAAACACTCGAGTCAGAACTAAAAGATCTTATGTAAGTTAAATTAAAAGTAAATAAATACGAGTGTGACGGATTCAGAGATGTTTACGGGGTTTGACATCTCTTATCCAGTGTCTAACGTGCATGCAATAACTTAAGAGATGTTCGGGAATCCACTCCTAAGGATCCGTTAAACTATCTACATACGTAGTACAATACGCTATTATAATATGTCTATAGTAAAGTAAAGTATTAAAATAGCATTAAGGCGTTACCCATATCCCCCTTAACACATTTTTATATATTCCCGTAGTCTATACAGTACCGTAATTCCTTCGTAAACTAGAGGGCTATTAAAGGGCACTCCATAGGTATGATACAAACCAAACTCATAATTGGCTCGATAAGGCATGTGACAAGGCACGCGGGGCAATGCCCAAGGTAGGATACTACCGTTTTATGGATCTGGACTGGTGGTAACGCATAGTAGCTACTACCGCCCACCTCGGAACACACTCCCATAATCAAATTGAGGGGTGGCCACCAAATCAATCACAAAGCAATAAATATGGTATCGAAGAAGCATGTCCGATCGGAGGTGCGACCTCACTTGGCCCGGCGTGGCTCCTGTTTTAGTCACATAAAGCTGACTCGAGGGAGTCAGGGCTACGTTAATACCTTATACAGAATCATTCGCCAAACCATCCTACTTCATTCTGGAATCTCCACCACATACACAGTTGTTAAAGTAGTTTTTGGTATTGGCAGAGAGTATGACAATATCCGATCCTGGTCTTTTTAACAACCAAACGCTTATTTCACAGCGGATGGTTCTTTTACATTTCCAAACCAATTCATAATTGATATCAAAATATCATATTCTCAAAACCATATCACTTTCGAAATCATATCACTTCCGAAATCATATTCACAAAATAAGTTAAACCCTCATTTCAAAATCACCATATTTACTCAAAATATGTCATTTCCCTAGAAAATATCATTTCAAATTCCAACGTAAGTTATAACATCATTTAACCATATTCGCTTTTAAATCAAGGATTTAAATCTAACCAATTCAATCTTGCACCGTTTGAATTTTTGAAAATAGTTTAGATAGTCATAAATAGTCTAAATAGTTTTAAAATAGTTTAAATAGTTTAAAATAGATTAAAATATTTTACATTTTTTTAAAATACTTTAAAATAGTTTAAATGGTTTAAAATAGATTAAAATAGATTAAAATAGATTAATATAGTTTTAATAGTTTAATATAAAATGGTTTGATTTTTGAAATGGTTTATATAGTAAATAGTTTGAAAATAGAATTTAATTTAAATTTAAAATAATATATCTTTAAACATTTTATATTAAAATAATTAATTTGAAAATAATATCAAATCAAACTATTTCTTCCATTTAAACTAATCTGGAGCATATTCAGATTTCAAATCAACAAACTCAATTTAAGTCTTTTCATTCAAATTCCCAATGAAACCATTATGATTTATATCGATTTCAAGTTCATGTTTGAACTATAAATTTAAACCACTTCAAATTCAATAGATTTCAAAATTTAAATATTCAACATTTTGAATAACTCAATTTTTTTATAATTTCGTTTATATTTCAAGGTTCAACTTTAAAATTTCAATTTAAATTCTTTAAACCATTCATTTAAAACAATTTAAATTTCAACATTTAAAACATAAATTTTGAAAATAATTCAGTTTATATAAATCAAAATTTAAAGATTAAAAAAAATCATTTAATTTAACCAATCCGGTGTCCGTATATAATTTTCTATCTTATGGTCAAGTGATACGAATATCTATCATTTCAACCCGCAATAACTTAAATTTATGGGTATATATCATTTCAACCCGCAATCCCGAGTTAAAATTCAAAATCCATAAAATCGCTCGAGTCTATCATTTCAACCCATAATGATTTTTCCCTAACCTATAGATTGTTCGGGTATGTATCATTTCAACCTATAGTGAATTTCCTAACAATAACTAAGGGAACTTGTAGTGTGATAATAATATATAAATATACATCCAGTCATCTAATATCAACAATTAAACATCCATCACAATCATCATTCCAATCAACCAATAAATTACAACCATTAACTGTTATCATCACCAGGTATTAAATCAACAATTTAATTTCAATATTAAATTATGGCAATTAAATTCAATAAAATTTAGATTTAACTGGAATGATAAATTAAATATACCAAACAATAATCAATCAACTTCTAATCACATCATACATTTAATTTAACCAACATAGATAATTTAGTAGTCGTGAGTGGGTTAAAACACTCACCTCTGATTTTTAGTCGATTAAAAATCCAAAAATAGCCCAAAAATCTAACAGTCTCAGAATGCAGCAAAACTAGTTCTATAAGGTTCGGAATTTTGATACGATTGCAACGGAGAAAACTGCGCGTGAATCTGAGCTCGTATGTAAAAGATATTAAAATTAGAAGTTACACGATTTATATATAGAATAAATAAAGTAAAATATATTAATTAAACAACACGTCACCTGCTATCCATACGCAAACCCTTCCTTCCATTGTACGCACAAACAAAAGAACCCAACGCGGCCAAACAAACTTCACCGTTGACCTCCCTGCACAACACCATCTCGCCGCCGAAGATTATGGCGTCGTCGCCATTGGCTTCGGCCACCTCGGCCGACAGTCCACACGTCACGCGACCACCCAAAGCTTACCGCCGCCACCTCCCAAAAACAAGGGTTTCGAACCCTAATTTGAAAATTCCAACCACCACCCTCAGTTTCAGGTAATGCGACCACCACCATCCAACTCCACGCAGCGAGCTCCACAAAGTCCACAAGTCAATTTCACCAATCAACGACAAAATCAAAAACCCCTGAATCGCAACCCTGATTTCCGCATTTGCCAATTTTGACCGCGATTAGATGATGACTGAAGCACTGTTACAACAAACGAATACTAGATGCTGATTCGTATCATCGAGAATTTTCAATTTCATATTTTATTTGAATTTTTCGAGTAGTTTGGATTTTTGATTAAATTTGGAATTGAAATTTGGTTATCTGACATTAGAGAAGAGAAGCATGTGAATAATAGAAAAGTACGTATAGACTGAAAAAAAGGCTGCTAGGGTTTCAGGTGAAAACTATTTATATAGACAAGGCCCGATAAGAATGAATGAACATATCGAATTGGTTCGAACGATAATAACGACCCGAAAGGCCCGTTCCGTTTCCAAAACGAAAGCAGGTCGTCCCATATATCAAAATAGATGTTTTCGACATTGTTAAACTCAATGGAACAAGTTTCAAATCCAAATTCCATTATACATAGAAGTTAGCTTTTAAAATCAGCTTATTTCAAATTGAATTCATTAAATTGATTTATACGCGTTTCGAGTCCGCACGATCAAACGACAAGTCCGATCGCTACGAAACTTGAAATCCTACAATAATTCACTGTTACGAATCCAATGAAACGTGTTTCGTCAAAATCCGAGACAGTGGCCAAAATGGCTATTTTCACGTTAATTAAATAAATTATTGTTAAATTGATTTAACCACTTTTCAATTCACATTTAATGGTTAACCATTTTCATTACTTTTTGATTACCTAGGAATTTATAATCTTTTAAAACAAATTTCCATGCCAAATCCAATGTTAAATATTGCACAAATTACAGTGTTCCATTTCAATTGCAATAAATTCATTAATTATAATTTAAATTCAAATACATTCATATATTTTGATTTATATCTTATTATTCAATCAACTATCATCTTATGGATATAACTAACAGGTTTACATTTTATTACATCAATATTCTACAGTCATCATTTTAATTCATATTAGCTGCAATATTTGAGTAGATTAATTGCAATTGATTTACAATTGAATTTCAACAGAGTAAATAATGAGATGATAATTAAACAATTACTACACCTTAATAATTCAAACACGTTTCCATGTTTATTGTTGACAGACAAAGCTAATAAATTCATATACTAATTAATTATTCTATATTAACCAATTCCAATTAATTACATACAATTTTGCCATTAAACACAACATTTAATTTATTTCCTTATTTACAGTTTATAACCAAATTAACTTTACAATTATCTCAATTGATTGATATTACATTAAAAATAGTTGTCAAAACATTCGACAACATTATTAAATCATATTTTAGTTATTTTCCTCACTAATAAATCATAAATTTTTATTTCTTCCAATATTAAATTCCAAAAATCTTATTTGATTTAATATTTTAATTATAAAAAATTACGGGTCGTTACATGAATACCCCAAAATTATTCATAAACTTTTTTATATAATATTCAAAACAATTGTCAAATCATTCTTCAAATATCTTGTTCAAAATAGAATAACCTTGAAGACCATTTTAGAGAAAATGAATTATTAACTTTCCAAAATCAAATGGAGGCTTAATGACTACAATGGACCATTAAATTTGGGTTTACTTATCCAAGTTATATCATGCGTATTGCCTAACAGCAGATATGTAAGGGATTCACACATAACATACAATCAATCATAGTAGATGTCCAAGTTACAAATATAGATACATCCATTATCGGTGAAAAATGTACATACAAAAGTATATTCTATATGCTTAAGTTACCATGACTTGCTTATTGAAATTAACTTCCTTATGTTTGTCACGTTGCCGATATTCAACATTAATGCTAAACACAAGTCAACTTACTTCCCATAAAATGTGTCAACATTTTATAATCACTACTTTAATTTATTTGGCTACTTAATGATCTAGACGAGAGATCCTTTGATTTTAAATCAATTAATCTTAAAAAGAAAATTGATTTAAAATATAACCGATTGGGTTTAAAACAACCTTTGAAAAGATTAAAGTATATTTAGATGGCTTAACCCTAATTATATCTTAATTAATCATAATTAGATTAAATCATAATTAAACTTTAATTAACTTAATGAACTTAGTTAAGTCCTAATTAATTTCTTAATGCATCTTAGTTAAGGTTTAAACAATTCATTATCAGTTAAACCCTAATTAATTAAATAATCACTTAATTAAATAATAATTAATTAAATAATTAACGTAATTAAATAATAGTTAACCATTTAATTACTTCTTAACTTCAATAATCACTAATTAAAAACTTTATTAACCACTAATTAATCATTAACCTTCCTTAAGTGTTACTTAACCCTTAATCACTTACTTAATTACTAATTAAGTGCTAATTACCTTTAATTTTTTTATTAAATAAATAAATTATTAAATAATAGAAATTTAATCTCTTTTTATGTTACTAATTAAATTTGGAAAACTTTTGCAAAACAATTCCAAAATGAATCACTTAAAGATGGAAATCGTGAATTTTTTGTTGAATTGCACCCATAGCGACTGTCGTTAGAAGCGCAGTTCGCTCTATCTTATTTTAAGTGAAGTACTTCACTTAAATTCTTGCTCCTACATGTTTTTAAATAATATGCAGAAAGTTTTTGAAACCTTAAACCAAGATAAAACTTGAACCATTTCCAATTTGAAACTAGAAATCATAGTTTTGATTTCAAATCGGATCTCACGTCCGTCGCAACACACAAATTTGTTAACTTTGTTTCAACCCAACATACTTGATTCTTAAATCACAACCATATAATCCATACTACCATACTCTTAACATCACAATGAAACACACATATAAACGTAAGGTTATATGCTTACTAACTCGACAACATCATATTCAAATCTCAAATTCAATACCAAACATAGCATCCATCAAATCACCATCGACCAACATAATAACCATTCAATTTTATCATCATATTATCACCACAATAACATATTATAATAAAGTCAAAAACTTTTCTAAAATAAAGTAGTTTACTCACCTTTATGCTAACTAACTTCGCCCGAACTTCGACTATAACTCGGCAACGCCTCTACGCTCGACTCTAGCTTAAAAAGACGAAACTTTGGAGGGGCTAAGGCCTTAAAATGGGTTCGACCAGAGGTGATTTGGCTTGGCTAGGGCTTTGTGGGGGTAGTGATGGCCTTGGTTTTTGGAAGAGAGGATTGAAATGAAAGTATAAGAAGTATAGAAGGTATGGAAGCAAGTTACAACATAAAAAGCTAACTTTTTCAAATTTTTTGAACTATGGAAACCATGTAATTTTTAGAGAAGAAGGTTTCGAAAAACATAAAGTTGGAATGTAATGAAAATGTGTGTGTGAGGGTGTGTATTTATAGATGAAAGGAAGTAGGAAAATTACCATTTTAACCTTAGTTTTTAAAATATCCTAACATGTCATTATTTTAACAAGTCACATCACCACTTTTCTTCCCCTCATATGTCACATTCCCTTCCTCTCTAGTCACAACCTCTAGGTCATGATGGATAATGATGATATTGGTAAGATATGATAAGAGATAATGATATATACTTATATATATAAGTTATTATTTTTAAAACCATGACTTGTCACATCACTTGCTAAAAATAATTAACATAAGATAATATACTATTATTGTATTATTATTCGGTTAATTAACTATTATATATGTGTGTGTATATAGTGCATAAAGGCGAACAACGTTCCTGACAACTTTTCGGTGTCAAAAAGTATCTAGAATACGTTCTTCGGTCACATTTTCTATTTTTCTACGAACAATCTATTTTGGTAAAAAAAATTTTAAAACTATTTTACCATCATTATTAAATAATTAAAATAGGTTTATTTGCAAATAAAAACCTAATTATTTAATATTTAAACTTAACTTGAATTCCCAAAGAAATATATAAAATCGATGATATCAACTATCGATGTCATAAATACATTTTAGTTTCAAAAAATAAAATAAATTATTTCATTTCATAATCTTGTTTGAATACATATATTTTGTCTATGTATCCGGAGTCGTGCATGATTCTTATTGTTTAAAAGCAGTTTTATTGATAAAATGAATTCTGGTTGTTTTATCGATATTTTACCTAGGACGATATTTACAAATTATCAATATTTTTCCCACAAAAAATAACTATTATTATTTACCACTTAAAACATGATTATTTCTTACTTTTAAACCAATATCTAAATATTTTGAAAAAAAATATAATTTATCCAAGTGATAAATTTGCGGGTCGTTACATAAAGGCGAATTAATAGGTAAATGAAAAATATGGCATGTATTTTGGCATACATGAAATAATATGTTGATATACATCTAGTTATTACATATATGTCAACATACATCTTGGGATATATTAACATACATCCAATCATTACACATATGTCAACATACAGTTGGGGATATGTTGACATATAGGCAGTAGTTTGTTTTTGAATATTTGAATTAAGTTGGGAATAGTTATTAGAAAAATTAGGTGGGAAAAACTATTTTACCCGAATTTGACACGATAAAAAGCTTATTTTGGACAAGAAAGATAATTTATTCTTCTTTCTTTTCATCACCATTCTTCCTCTTCCATTTTATAACTTTAAATTGGCATAACTCCCTCGATCTTTAATTAATTTTGGTGACCTACCCATCAATACGATCGTGGGGATGAGTACTACAATATAGTTAAAGAAGCAAGGCAAATTACGGAGGTTTCTATGCACTAAAGGAAAAAAAGCAGTGAAAGGTAGAAGTGGTTTAGATCATTTTGGGAGATTTTGTGAGTGATTCATTCCTTACTTGCAATAGAATGCATAGATAGTATCATGATGATGATTCATGGTCTATAATCTAAGTAGTTAAACATTAAATTCTAGAGTTAAGAGATTAAATCATGGATTTGGGTAGAAGCAGAATTTAAATCAATAAATCAACAAATATGAATAAAATTATAATATGAATGATTCATTTTATAGTCACCATATAATCTTTGATAACACTTTAATGATGATTAATAATCTATATATGAAGGAAATTGAAAGATTTACCACTGAACTAAATAAACATCAAACAGTAGAAAGATTGACCCTTAAACTGAAATATACACTAAATACAATGTGTTGAGAACAGAAGTATACATTAATATTTAATGTTGTATGAAGATGGATTGATATATTTTATTTGCGATAGAATTGTTTAATGTTAATATGAATGGTATGAACCTGTGGTGCAAGTAAACGGCCTAGGATATGATGCTTCCTTATTGTGCTTTAGAGGGCCGGGAGGAGGACTGGATGGAAAGCGAGCATGTACGGCCTCGAGTTAGTCCAGGACGTGAGTCTAATTTTTAGTTGGAAAAGGATGTTAAGCGTTCTTATAGGGCCTCGAGCTAGTCCATGATGTGATTCCATTAGTTGGACGATGATAATACATTCCTATAGGGCCTCGGGCTAGTATAGGACGTATTTACCCATAAGTTAGATATCCAATGGTGGTACGATCCTGTAGGGCCTCAGGCTAGTCTAGAACATATTTACTTATGCATTAGATACTGATCATATTATAGTAGTATCATTATAGTATATATAGAGTAGGCATGACTCACTTACTCTGACTTATGTCTGACCCACTTCTTTTTTTTATATCACTACGTTGATGGAGCATGGAGTCATGTTGGAACATTTGACGAGGACCTGAATGTATATATTGTATATACTATAAAAATGTGTTAGACATGATTGTACCTATGTGTATGGATTAGATTTGAATAATGTTACAAAGGCATATGTATATGATAATATTGAAACATTATTGTGTTAAGAAATAATGATGGTTATTTTATATTATATTTTGTTTCCTTCCACTTTGAGATTCAAAAAGTTTATAGTTAGAATTTTGTTTGTTTCTTGTTATGTAACGACTTGAAATTTTCAACCATTCGCATCCATACATGTCGGATTTGAATTGCTCAAAATATCAGATTGTTAATTTAAATTTGGCAAAACTCAGCATATACAGTAAATAAAATAATCACAGATCACAGACACAAAGTAATATAACAATAATGCAGCGGAAACAAAAGAATAGTAGTTCATGAAGCTACTATATATATATAACAGAGTTAAACAAGATACAACAGAAGACATGAATACCTAGATGTCTCAATAAAATAGTCAAATACAAGATCTGAATACATCACTGGAATCAACTGAATAACTGATAGCAGAAACGATAGATAGCTGGATCTCCTACGAAGCTCCAACTCCAAAGGTGAGTCTCAAATGTTGTATCACTCAGTCTGACCCGAGCGTAAAGCAAAACACAAAACACTCGAGTCAGGATTAACATTCTTATATCAATAAATCCAACTCAAGTGAAATAACAACTGAAATACAAGTAACTTAAAGGATGTTTGTGATAACCATCTTCTAAGGATCCGTTAAACTATCTAATATGTAGTAATATACGCTATTATAATAATGTCTAATATAAAATAAACTTAATTTTAAATAGCGTTAAGGGGTTACCCATATAGCCCTTAACACATAATAGTCCCAGTAGTCTATCCAGTATTAGCATACTCCCAGATCGGGGGCTACCCTCAATACTCTACAGGCTACGTCACAAATTCAAACTCGTAGTAAAGCTCGATTTGGTAGGTGACACGACACAACTAGGCAATGCCAGGGTAGATATATCAATTACGCATCCGGGCTGGTGGAAATGCATAGCAGCCACTACCGCCCACCTCGGAACACACTCCCAATCAAAATCGAAGGGTGGCCACCAAATAAATCACAAAGTAATAGAATGGTATCGAAGAAATGCGTCCGATCAGAGGTGCTACCTCATTGGCCCGTCAATCGCTCATGTTTTAGCCACCTTATGCCAACTCACGGGAGTCGGGTCCAGATTCATACCTCAATAGGATCGTCGCCACCATCCTACTTCATTCTGGAATCTCCACCGCATACACAGTTGTTAAAGTGGTTTTCGGTATCAACAAAGAGTATGCCCATATCCGATCCTGGTCTCTTTAACAACCAAACGTTATTATAACACCGCGGTCATTTCAAAATTGTTTATACTTCAAAACCAAAATATCATTTCCATTTCAAAACCCAAATCAATACGATATCATTTCCATTTCAAATATATTCATTGTAATACCCCAAAATTTTGTGAAAAATCATTTTTGTAAAATGATTTAATTTTTGAAATATTTAGATTTAAATATGGTGAAATTTCTGGAATAAATAGTGTGCAAGTATATGTGTGCACGTGCACACTGAAATGGCACAAGGAAGAACTCCAGATTTCTTGGATTTAAAACAAGAATTAAAAAGCAATACAAACATGATTTTGCAACATGGATATTTGATTTCTGGAATTATATGGATCATCTTAGAAAATAAGAAAAGTAAGTTTTACTTTAAATCAGTAAACAGATTTTAATTAAAACCCAGAAAAGAAAATTATACATATGTATATGTTATAAGGATTTGTAAACTTGTATACATATAGGTGCATATGTTTCTGAATTTAAAAGAGGAATTAAAATAAGCCTAGATAAGATATGTATACAAATATACATTTTTTTTAATACTGAAAAGTACATATATATAAGCCAGTGAAACCATAACATTAAAATGACATGAAATGTGATACAAGTCAATATGCTTGTGTAGGCAAAAATAGCAAAGGGGATTTTCAGAAATAATTAAAATATAAAATAGGATAGTCACACTTTTAACATGACTAGGTGAGTGGCCATTTTCTGTAAAGTAAAAGAAAGAAAATGCAGCCTTTAAATTGGTTAATATGGCCGGGGTATTATGAATGAAAAATGCATGATGCTAGCCAGGACAGAAATGGAATTCTGCCTCAACAAAACCCTAGAGGAAAAATGCATATAAATAGGCAGTAGAATTGTCTTTACCCCGGGCTGCACAAAAAAATAAGAAAAGAAGAAAAATTTATTGGAAGGAAGGAGAAAACACTCAAACAAGAATTTTCTGGATTAATAAGAAGAAACATTTAGGTGAGTAATCTCACTGAGTTCATGGCATTAAGACCTAAGTTGAGGCAGCCACTTTTTATATTGCCATTTATGTATTTCTGGTTTTGATGTATATGATTTCATCAATGCTTTTTGGGATGTCTTATTTTAAATCTGATATGATTTAATATGGATGATTTTGATGATCTTTGATTGGTTGAGACATTTGTCTTTGGATGTGTATCATACTGTTTTATCTTTACTCATAAATGTTAAAGTTTAGGATCTTAAAAATTATATAGAGAATACTCTCAACTGTTATAGATCTATGGCATGGAAACTTTACAAAATGTTAGGAGCTGCATTATACTTGGTATAAGTGCTGAGGCTTGAAAAGAAAAATGTTAAGGGTGCAATAGAAATTTTCTAAGTGCTGAGCCCTTGATCAAATCAAAAAAAAAAAAAGAGAAACCCACAAGCTAAAATTATGATTGAACCAGATCTTGAATCTGAATCAATCATAAAGGCTTGCAGATCAATATAACATGCCATGCCTCTTTTTACAGTTGAAAATGTTCTTATATTTTACTAAGATCAAGACATATTGACCCCATTTAGGAAATAACTGTCTGATTATTTCTGAGGAGAATTATGCTAGGAAAGATTATGGATGTTTCCATGTTTGCAGTGACATGTTCACTTAGCATATTTGATGATAGGATTTAAGACAATACACTAGTAAATAAACTAGGGAAGGGAAGGCCAAGAAAGCTGCTGGAATGCTTGTCATATTTGAAGTATGCAAGTTGGCACATGGTTTGTTTAAGCCCTGAGATCTTTGTGCAATGATGTGAATTAGTTCATTGTAATGTGTCCCAGTGATTCCTTAATAGCAGATGAGGCAGGGATTTAAATTGAATAATACAACCTGTAAATGAAGAAATAGGAATATGGATATTTCTTAGGTTGAATGGTATGGAACCAAGATGATTCCAGTGAATGCAATTGTTGCAAATAGATAATTATGTTTGCATGATTATGTATGCAAGTGTAAGAATGATAAATGAATATATCATACCTGAATCTACTTAATTATACTATGTTAAAGTAATTGACTGCAGGAATTTTCTTAAATAACTAATTGGTGTTCTTATAATCTCTATTGCTTAATATCATGAATGAATTGATGTTACTCATACCAGATCATAGATCTGACCCTTGTTTGCTCATGGCATATGGGGTGTCTCATTTTAAAAATGAGGCAGCCACTTATGTTCTTTCAGGTAACCCAGGCACTAAGTAAAAAAATGAAGTTATGGCTATTATGGAGGAGTGAATGAACATGCTAGCTAGTTTCAATAAGAGCTTAAATTGATTATATCTGCATGTATTCAGGAAAAATTTTATGTTTCTAAGATTTCCAGTCATGTATTGAATATTTTATGGTTAGTGATCATGTTGCCCTTATGTTCTGTAAAGTGTCAGATTAAATTTGTTGGTCTGTTGAAATTGTTGTGTGTTAAGGTTTGATTTGTTTTTGAAGTAGGGTCTGAAACATAAACAAGAAAAATAAGCTCAAGTATCTGCTATAAAAGTCTGGTAAGAAATATACAATTATGTGAGCTACTGTTTTGCATAATTTATATATGTATGGGCTAATCTTGAGATATAACAGAGCACTGAGTTTTAGAACAAAATCTGGATTTAGCAAGAAGTAAACTTAAAAGGATTTTATTTTCTTTTTACTGAAATGCTTTGTAAATAAGTTTGAATACATTTCTGAATTGTATTGAGAAAAGTAAAATGTTTTAAAAGGCTTCAGACAGAATGCACTGAATGGTATCTCCATTGTTTTGAACTAGTGTGTAGCAGATACAGGACTCATGGGTTAACCAGCTTCAAATAAATGAAGTATTGGTTGATCATGATAGATTGTATCTTGAAAATAAAGATGCATTTCAAAAGCTTAGTACATTTAGCAATTGTTTCACTCAGTTTTCTGGAAACTGAGCAAAGATATTGACATGTACATGTATACCTGTGTACATGTTGATAATTGGGCAAAAATATAAATATAAATTCTTAAAACAGTTGTAGGAATGGGTTTCAAAAATAATAAAGTAAGAATTATTGTTTTGTATGTTAGATTATAGGCAAAAATTAAACATATATGTGTAGATATAGGTAGAAATCAGATTTCTAACCATACAGGAGAAAAATAAAAAGAAAAACAAAAATTGTGTTTGAACCGACCAGCATAGCACTCGAACTCGTGACCTTTCATGTATAAGTTAGGCGCGTTTCCATTACGCCTAGATGTTGATTGTGTTCACTTAGGATCCACTTTCTTTTAACCTGAGTTTGATACTATCCAGACTTTAACACAATCATCCATATTATAAACTTGCTTTTCACTGATTATTACTTGATCATTTCTTAATTATAATGACAGACTAAAATACATGTTTCCAGTGGATTTTATGGCCAAAAATCAGGATACAATAATTAATCTGAATTGATAAAATCTAAATCAAACAGAATGATCTTGTACAAAAAAATAAAGTATATACTCTGAATTTAAAACAAGAGGAACACATACATCTTCATATGTATGTGTATGTTATTAGATATACACTGATATATTTATATTGGTAAGCTATTTAGATCCTGGATATTTTTTTGTTTATTGGAGAAAGAAAATGACCCTGGGAAATATATTTGTAATGAATGATATATCTATATATCATCACTAAATCTCTTAGCAAAAAAAAAATCCTTATGAAATTAGGGTGAAAATAGGAGGGTCATTTCAGTTGGTATCAAAGCACTTGGTTGCATTGATTGTTAAGTATTATAGAAATGTATTATGTCTGTTTGTTTTGGATGAAATAATTTAGATAAGAAAATAGAAATTATAGAAGTACTCATAATATACTAATACCATTTGCCCAGAATTTAGTTAGCAGACCATGGTAGGAAGAGGATCTCATCACAATGCAGGACCCAGTGCACCTCAAATGCTTGATATGCAAGAATTTGTGAGGGTTTTAAGAGATGGAATTGGGCATAGGCCTGAGAACCCACATGAAGAGCATTCAAAACTACTGAAGACTTATTCCAATTTGGGAGGCAAGAGTTTTGAAGGAACTGAGAGTGTGATGGAAATTCAAGCATGGTTGAGAACACTTGATAGGATTTTCAATGACATGCAGTTGGATGACCAAAGGAAGAGGCAAGTAGCTTCTAGACAACTGAAAGGGGTAGCTTTAAGCTGGTGGGAGGTGATCATAGCTGGAAGAAATGAAAATGAAATCACTTGGAACCAGTTCAAGGAGATGTTGGAGGCAAGATTTGTACCAGCATCAGCCAAGACCATTTTGCTTGAAGAATTTATCAAACTTAGGCAGGGAACTTTGAATGTCACTGAATACACTCAAAAGTTTGAGGGGCTATCCAATTATGGAGCAATGCTAGTGGCAGATGAAGCATCCAAAAATGATAGGTATATAAAAGGACTGAACCCAGGACTTAGCAGAGCTATGCTACCATATGCAGATAGAACATTTGATCAAGTAATTGATCTGGCTTTGAAACTGGAACAACATGACAAAGAAAGAGAGAAATATAGGAATTTTAATAGCAACAACAAGAAGGATAAGGGAAGATATCACCCTTATGATAAAAAGAAGGAGGAGGCAGACAACAGGAAGAGTAAAGACACAAAAGCCAATGATACAAAGAAGAAATTGGTTTGCCATCATTGTGGAAAAGAAGGACACATCAAACCAAGGTGCCCAGAGTTAAAAGGAGGAGCCTTCAAATGCTACCTATGTGGGAAAGAGGGGCATATGAAGAGGAACTGTCCTGAGAATAAACAGCAAGGGAAATTGGCAACTTTGGAAGGAAAAGGCAAATCTGCAGTAAAAATTGATGCTGAAAATCATGGCCAAGTGGAAGGTACATTACTCATTTGTGCCATACCCATACCAGTAGTATATGATACTGGAGCAACACACTCTTTGATTTCCTATGAATTAGTTAAAGTGTTAAAATTAAACTGCATTTTGGTTGAAACCCCATTGCTTGTACAAAGTCCCCTAGGGAGTTCTAGTGTTTTGAACATGAATTGTGTGGATGTGGAGTTAAACATAGGAGGAAATATTTTTATTTCCAATTTATATGTTTTAAATTACCCAAATATAGGAGTTATATTGGGGGTAGATTGGTTAAGGCAATTTAAAGCCATAATTAATTTAGACTCATCCACCATATCATTGCAAAATTCTAGAGGCCAGAGAATCACAGTTCTATGTGAAATAGCTAAGGAAGGGAAATTGTATCATTTAGTTGACTTAGAAAAAGATCTGAGTGAACTAACCATTGAAGAAATTCCCATAGTTAATGAATACTTGGATGTGTTTGGGGAAGTTAAGGGTGTTCCACACCACAGACCAGTTGAGTTCCAAATTAATCTCATTCCAGGAGCAAGTCCAATAATCAAGAAACCTTATAGAATGGGGCCAAGTGAACTGAAAGAATTGAAAAATCAGTTGGAAGAATTAGAAGGCAAGGGATTTATAAGGCCAAGCAATTCCTGCTGGGGTTCTCCAGTAGTGTTTGTAAGAAAACATGATGGTACCTTGAGAATGTGCATAGATTACAGGGAACTAAATAAAGTAACCATCAAGAATAAATACCCATTGCCTAGAATAGATGATCTCTTTGACCAACTCAGTGAAGCTAAAATATTTTCTAGGTTAGACTTAGCATCAGGATTCCATCAAATGAAGGTTGAAGACTCAAGTGTTAAGTATACTGCATTTAACACAAGATATGGCTTATATGAATTTTTGGTTATGCCATTTGGTTTGACAAATGCTCCTTCATATTTTGTTGATTTGATGAATAGAATATTTAGAGATTATTTAGACAAGTTTGTACTGATTTTTATTGATGACATTTTGATTTATTCTAAGACAGTGGAAGAGCATAAAAATCATTTGCATTTAGTTTTGTCAAGGCTAAGGGAAAATGATTTAAAGGCAAAATTTTCAAAATGTGCATTTTGGAAAGAAGAAGTGCATTTTCTTGGGCATGTTATCTCTGCCAAAGGAATATCAGTAAACCCTAATAAAGTAGTGGCAATCCAAGCATGGAAAAGGCCTAGCACCATCAGTGAGATTAGATCATTTATGGGGATGGCAGGATATTATAGGAGATTTATAAAAGATTTCTCAAAAATATCATCACCACTTACCAATTTAACTAGAAAGAACCAAGCCTTTGTATGGACAGAAAAATGTGAGCAAGCTTTTATCAAAATAAAAGAAGCCCTGATTAATGCACCAGTATTGAGAGTGCCAGAAGGAAATGAAAATTTGGTTGTGTACACTGATGCAAGTGGCTCTGGGTTAGGGGCTGTGTTGATGCAGCAAGACCAGGTGGTAGCCTATGCATCTAGGCAATTAAAGCCACATGAAACCAGGTATGCAACCCATGATCTTGAATTAGCAGCAGTTGTGTATGCTTTGAAACTTTGGAGACATTATTTGTTAGGTGCCAAATTCATTTTGTACACTGATCATAAGGCACTGAAATATTTATTCTCACAAAAAGATTTGAACATGAGGCAACATAGATGGGTAGAGTTCCTAGCTGCCTATGATCTAGATATACTATATACACCAGGCAAGGCAAATAA
Organism: Allium fistulosum; assembly: GCA_030737815.1. Lineage (NCBI taxonomy): Eukaryota > Viridiplantae > Streptophyta > Magnoliopsida > Asparagales > Amaryllidaceae > Allium > Allium fistulosum. The sequence continues at coordinate 743,785,802 of CM060907.1, forward strand.
AGTTGCAGATGCCTTGAGTAGACAACATGCCAAGGTAGCCATGTTGATGATGGAAGAGTTTAGGGATTTGTCTATACTTACTGATTTGGAAATTGAGGAAAACAGTGAGGAACAAATGATGCCTATTGAAGAAGGTGAAGGTAAAGGAAAATTAAGTATGATATCTCTGCAATCAGATTTACTTCTTAAGATTGGGAAAATGCAGGAACAAGACCTAAACATGGTGGAAAGGAAAATGCTCATATCAAAAGGGGAGGAAGTAATAAATTATCAAATTGATAAAAATGGTTATTTAAGGAATAAAAATAGGATATGTGTTCCAGAAAATATAGAATTGAAGGAGGAAATATTAAATGAGTACCATAGGAGTAAATACTCCATACACCCAGGTAGCACCAAGATGTATCAAAATTTGAAAAGAAATCTTTGGTGGAAGGGAATGAAGTCAGATGTGGCTAGATATGTTGCAAGGTGCATGACTTGCCAACAAGTCAAGGCAGAGACACAAAGGCCATCAGGACTATTGCAACCCCTTAGCATACCACAGTGGAAGTGGGAGGATATATCTATGGATTTCATAGATGGTCTGCCTAGATCTAAGAAGGGAAACACAAGTATATGGGTAATAGTGGATAGGCTAACTAAGGTAGCACATTTTATTCCAGTTAAAACAGAAAGAAATGCTCCAAAATTGGCTCAAATATTCATGAAAGAGGTAGTAAGGTTGCATGGCATACCCAAAACCGTTGTGAGTGATAGGGATACCATCTTCACCTCAAGGTTTTGGAAAAGTTTTCAAGAGGCTATGGGGAGTGAATTGTGCTTAAGCACTGCCTACCATCCACAATCAGATGGTCAAACTGAGGTGGTGAACAAAGTCTTAGAGGATTTGTTGAGAGCATGTACACTGGACTTTGGAGGCAACTGGGAAGACCACCTCCATCTAGCTGAATTCACATACAATAACAGTTACCAAAGCACCATAGGGATGGCACCATTTGAAGCCTTATATGGCAAGCCATGTTTATCACCTATATGCTGGGTAGAGGCTGGAGAAAGGGCTATTCTTGGACCTGAATATGTTAAAGAAACTACAGAGAAAATTGGGTTAATAAGAAAAAGAATAGCAGCAGCTCAAGATAGGCAAAAGAAATTTGCAGATAGGAAGAGAAAGCAAGTGGAATATGAAGTGGGAGACTTTGTTTTCATCAAGATTTCACCTATGAAGAAAGTCATGAGATTTGGCCAGCAAGGTAAGCTTACACCAAGGTATGTTGGACCCTATAAAATTCTGGAAAGAATTGGTTCATTGGCTTACAAATTAGAACTACCAGAGGAAATGAAAGCAATGCATAATGTTTTTCATGTGTCCCAACTTAGAAGATGGGTACATGATAAAGAAGACATTTTGGAAGAGCCTACCAGAATTCAAATAAATCCTGACTTGGTTTATGAAAAAGAACCAGTAGGGATTATAGCCAAGGAAGAAAAGAAATTAAGGAGCAAAACTTTGAAACTAGTTAAGATCCAGTGGAGTAGTGATCCTAATGACTGCACATGGGAGTTAGAGGATAAGATTAGAATGGATTATCCTAAGCTTTTTGCAAATTAAAAGGTAATTTTTTTTTCTCTGGAAAATTTTGTTATGCATGGTTGATATGGTTGAATTTGTTTGCTTATGCATATGTTTGATAAGTTTTCAGAAAAGAAAAAGATGCTTACTATAAATGTTAGAAAAATTGCGAGGACACAATTCCTAAAAGGAGGGGTGAATGTAATACCCCAAAATTTTGTGAAAAATCATTTTTGTAAAATGATTTAATTTTTGAAATATTTAGATTTAAATATGGTGAAATTTCTGGAATAAATAGTGTGCAAGTATATGTGTGCACGTGCACACTGAAATGGCACAAGGAAGAACTCCAGATTTCTTGGATTTAAAACAAGAATTAAAAAGCAATACAAACATGATTTTGCAACATGGATATTTGATTTCTGGAATTATATGGATCATCTTAGAAAATAAGAAAAGTAAGTTTTACTTTAAATCAGTAAACAGATTTTAATTAAAACCCAGAAAAGAAAATTATACATATGTATATGTTATAAGGATTTGTAAACTTGTATACATATAGGTGCATATGTTTCTGAATTTAAAAGAGGAATTAAAATAAGCCTAGATAAGATATGTATACAAATATACATTTTTTTTAATACTGAAAAGTACATATATATAAGCCAGTGAAACCATAACATTAAAATGACATGAAATGTGATACAAGTCAATATGCTTGTGTAGGCAAAAATAGCAAAGGGGATTTTCAGAAATAATTAAAATATAAAATAGGATAGTCACACTTTTAACATGACTAGGTGAGTGGCCATTTTCTGTAAAGTAAAAGAAAGAAAATGCAGCCTTTAAATTGGTTAATATGGCCGGGGTATTATGAATGAAAAATGCATGATGCTAGCCAGGACAGAAATGGAATTCTGCCTCAACAAAACCCTAGAGGAAAAATGCATATAAATAGGCAGTAGAATTGTCTTTACCCCGGGCTGCACAAAAAAATAAGAAAAGAAGAAAAATTTATTGGAAGGAAGGAGAAAACACTCAAACAAGAATTTTCTGGATTAATAAGAAGAAACATTTAGGTGAGTAATCTCACTGAGTTCATGGCATTAAGACCTGAGTTGAGGCAGCCACTTTTTATATTGCCATTTATGTATTTCTGGTTTTGATGTATATGATTTCATCAATGCTTTTTGGGATGTCTTATTTTAAATCTGATATGATTTAATATGGATGATTTTGATGATCTTTGATTGGTTGAGACATTTGTCTTTGGATGTGTATCATACTGTTTTATCTTTACTCATAAATGTTAAAGTTTAGGATCTTAAAAATTATATAGAGAATACTCTCAACTGTTATAGATCTATGGCATGGAAACTTTACAAAATGTTAGGAGCTGCATTATACTTGGTATAAGTGTTGAGGCTTGAAAAGAAAAATGTTAAGGGTGCAATAGAAATTTTCTAAGTGCTGAGCCCTTGATCAAATCAAAAAAAAAAAAAGAGAAACCCACAAGCTAAAATTATGATTGAACCAGATCTTGAATCTGAATCAATCATAAAGGCTTGCAGATCAATATAACATGCCATGCCTCTTTTTACAGTTGAAAATGTTCTTATATTTTACTAAGATCAAGACATATTGACCCCATTTAGGAAATAACTGTCTGATTATTTCTGAGGAGAATTATGCTAGGAAAGATTATGGATGTTTCCATGTTTGCAGTGACATGTTCACTTAGCATATTTGATGATAGGATTTAAGACAATACACTAGTAAATAAACTAGGGAAGGGAAGGCCAAGAAAGCTGCTGGAATGCTTGTCATATTTGAAGTATGCAAGTTGGCACATGGTTTGTTTAAGCCCTGAGATCTTTGTGCAATGATGTGAATTAGTTAATTGCAATGTGTCCCAGTGATTCCTTAATAGCAGATGAGGCAGGGATTTAAATTGAATAATACAACCTGTAAATGAAGAAATAGGAATATGGATATTTCTTAGGTTGAATGGTATGGAACCAAGATGATTCCAGTGAATGCAATTGTTGCAAATAGATAATTATGTTTGCATGATTATGTATGCAAGTGTAAGAATGATAAATGAATATATCATACCTGAATCTACTTAATTATACTATGTTAAAGTAATTGACTGCAGGAATTTTCTTAAATAACTAATTGGTGTTCTTATAATCTCTATTGCTTAATATCATGAATGAATTGATGTTACTCATACCAGATCATAGATCTGACCCTTGTTTGCTCATGGCATATGGGGTGTCTCATTTTAAAAATGAGGCAGCCACTTATGTTCTTTCAGGTAACCCAGGCACTAAGTAAAAAAATGAAGTTATGGCTATTATGGAGGAGTGAATGAACATGCTAGCTAGTTTCAATAAGAGCTTAAATTGATTATATCTGCATGTATTCAGGAAAAATTTTATGTTTCTAAGATTTCCAGTCATGTATTGAATATTTTATGGTTAGTGATCATGTTGCCCTTATGTTCTGTAAAGTGTCAGATTAAATTTGTTGGTCTGTTGAAATTGTTGTGTGTTAAGGTTTGATTTGTTTTTGAAGTAGGGTCTGAAACATAAACAAGAAAAATAAGCTCAAGTATCTGCTATAAAAGTCTGGTAAGAAATATACAATTATGTGAGCTACTGTTTTGCATAATTTATATATGTATTGGCTAATCTTGAGATATAACAGAGCACTGAGTTTTAGAACAAAATCTGGATTTAGCAAGAAGTAAACTTAAAAGGATTTTATTTTCTTTTTACTGAAATGCCTTGTAAATAAGTTTGAATACATTTCTGAATTGTATTGAGAAAAGTAAAATGTTTTAAAAGGCTTCAGACAGAATGCACTGAATGGTATCTCCATTGTTTTGAACTAGTGTGTAGCAGATACAGGACTCATGGGTTAACCAGCTTCAAATAAATGAAGTATTGGTTGATCATGATAGATTGTATCTTGAAAATAAAGATGCATTTCAAAAGCTTAGTACATTTAGCAATTGTTTCACTCAGTTTTCTGGAAACTGAGCAAAGATATTGACATGTACATGTATACCTGTGTACATGTTGATAATTGGGCAAAAATATAAATATAAATTCTTAAAACAGTTGTAGGAATGGGTTTCAAAAATAATAAAGTAAGAATTATTGTTTTGTATGTTAGATTATAGGCAAAAATTAAACATATATGTGTAGATATAGGTAGAAATCAGATTTCTAACCATACAGGAGAAAAATAAAAAGAAAAACAAAAATTGTGTTTGAACCGACCAGCATAGCACTCGAACTCGTGACCTTTCATGTATAAGTTAGGCGCGTTTCCATTACGCCTAGATGTTGCTTGTGTTCACTTAGGATCCACTTTCTTTTAACCTGAGTTTGATACTATCCAGACTTTAACACAATCATCCATATTATAAACTTGCTTTTCACTGATTATTACTTGATCATTTCTTAATTATAATGACAGACTAAAATACATGTTTCCAGTGGATTTTATGGCCAAAAATCAGGATACAATAATTAATCTGAATTGATAAAATCTAAATCAAACAGAATGATCTTGTACAAAAAAATAAAGTATATACTCTGAATTTAAAACAAGAGGAACACATACATCTTCATATGTATGTGTATGTTATTAGATATACACTGATATATTTATATTGGTAAGCTATTTTGATCCTGGATATTTTTTTGTTTATTGGAGAAAGAAAATGACCCTGGGAAATATATTTGTAATGAATGATATATCTATATATCATCACTAAATCTCTTAGCAAAAAAAAAAAAAATCCTTATGAAATTAGGGTGAAAATAGGAGGGTCATTTCATTCATTTCTAAAAATCATATCACTTTCCAAAGTTATAACGCTTTCGAAATCATAGTCTTTTAAAATCAAAACACTTTGGAAATCACAGCTTTGAAATCATAGCATTTTGGAAATCATAACACTTTGAAATTATAGCATTTTGGAAATCATAACACTTTTGAAATTATAGCATTTTGGAAATCATAACACTTTTGAAATTATAGCATTTTGGAAATCATAACACTTTCCTCTTAAACAGTTTAGATATTAAAATTAGTATATATAATAAAATAGTTTATAAATAAAATAGTTTATATAAATAGTTATAAGTTAAAATAGTTTATAAATAAAAATAGTTTATATAAATAGTTATAAGTCAAAATAGTTTATAAATAAAAATAGTTTATATAAATAGTTATGAGTTAAAATAGTTTATAATAAAATAATTTATATTAAAAATGATTTATATTAAAATAGTTTATATTAAAATAATTTATAAAGTAAAATATTAATAGTTTTAAATATAATTTAAAATTACTTTATAAGATAAAATAGTTTCCTCGACTTTCACAAATCGATTCAAATCAATTCGAATTCCAAATTCAAATTTAATCAAATCTAAATCATCAATTTCAATTCCCATTTCAATTAAACATTTTCAAGTTATATCGATTTCAAATACCGATTTGAACCACAATAAACCATTTCAATTTCAAAATATTTCAAAGCTTCAAATATTCCACATTTCAAAACTAAATTCGATAATTTTATATATATATCAATTCACTTTTCTATTATTTAATTTTGAAATATTTACTTAATTATTTCAATATCATTTGAATACAACTTCAATTTACCAAATATCCCATTTAAATTTATATAAGTTTGAAATATCCATTTAAGTCACCTTTAATCAAATTTCAAGTTGTAAAACACTTCTTTAAAATTTCAAATTCAATAAATTTCAAATCAAACTTATTTAAGTATAATTCTTAAATAAATATAATTTCAAATCAATTTCAAATTTATCTTTACAACCCGAATCATTACAAACTCTATATTCGAAAATATAAATTTTAAATAAATACTTAAACATATTATATATCAAATTAATTAAATCAACTTTAATAAATCTTAAAAATCAATATTTATCAAAACCATATATTTCTTTTCAAAACCATAGAAATCATTTTCAAAATATTTATACATAGACCAACGGTGTCTGTATAAAATTTTCTACCCTATGGTCAAGTGATACAGATATTTATTATTTCAATCCGTAATTTAAATATATACGGGTATATATCTTTTCAACATACAATCCCAAATTCAATTAAATGAAAATCGCTTGGGTTTATCATTTCAACCCATAACGATTTTCTCCTATTCTACAAGATCGTTCGGGTATGTATCATTTCAACTCATAGTGAATTCTATACTAACAGGGAACTTGTAGAGTGATAACAGATATGATAATAATATAACAACAATAACAGGCATATATCATCAGTATAAATAACAGATAATGGTGTCAAATGTCACAGGTGAACAGATACAGATAATGGCATATATATAGCAATGTAAATAACTATTAGCAGCATATTTCAATTGTCGTTTCAATTGAAATCAAATTTAATAAATATAAGAACATTAATCGTGAGTGATTGCTCACTTTTCGAGGCTAGAGAGGATAGGAAGTGACACGGATATGCACATGGATACGGACACTGGAATTGAGTTACGAATGCAAGCTCGACCCCAAACAAGCTAGATTGGCACGAATCGACGAACGAAGCTGATAAATAGGAATTTACAGAATCAAATCAGAACTGGTCGATGAAGATAATTGATATAAGTGAACTTATATATAGCAATAAATAACTATATATATATAAAGTCATGTACTAAATCCAAACATATATTAAATTTAATATATATGTATTTCAAAATCCATTATTTCAAATTAAACACATAAAATAAAATAAACGTATCTACATAATATAATTTGAAATAAATACCTATATATCCAAACTATATAAAAAAAATGTAAGTATTGCATATTATATAAATACACATATTTCCCAAATACTAATATAACCTATATATATGAACAAACAAATTTATATATCTTTTATAAGTTTTATAACTATGAAAAATAAGTCATACACACTACATTTGTGAATAGCAGCTAGAATTTATTTATTTATATAATCAACTAAGCACGCACACATACATTTCGGCTACCCAGCAACATCAATGCAACTGTAAAATATAACTATGGTCATGAACAATATATATACAACATGTAAACACATACATAAAATATATATACACAAGGATAGATAAAGCTCAGTTATATGCCTAAATAGAGAATAGCAAATATACATACAGTACTAACATATAGTGTTGTTATCAAACACTGCTACTATACACCTTATATATATAACTGCAATATATAACAACATATATAACATCTGATATGCATAAACTACTTATATAACTAATATATACTTTATAAAATATAAACTGCTTACTTTGTAAAAAAAATGTATACACTTTATAATACTAACAGATCACAAATAAGTTATATATCTAGTAACTAACACTTGTCTATATAAAACTGATATAAACTAATGTATATAATATAAACATATTACTTACTGTAAAATGTAATACGTATAAACATACGTATATACTAATATAACCATATAATATCTTTATAACCCAATATATAAATAAAACAACAATCTATATAACTTTATAAATATACAAACACGGCATATACATTTATACTATCAAATGTTATTATATAAAAACAAAATATATATAGCAGTATATACCTTAAAACATATGACATATATAACAGATAACTTATATTTATATACTTACATATATAATATAACAAGACTGAAGAGGTTCGCCAGAAAGCTTGGGTTTTTGGGTTGTATTGGGGTCTTGACCAGAGCATGTGGAGGTGATGATGGTCGAAGAAGGAAGGGTGGCGGTTCGCAGATGAGTGGTGTGGCTTTTATGAGTAGGTCGAACTGATGGGCTGTCGGCGTGGTTTGGCGAGGTGGAAGGATAGGATTGGTTGGCAAAAGGGTAGAGGAGGAGTGGAAATCTGGAGACACGAGTGGCTTCAACTACATATATACTTTCGTATATATATAAAAATTTCCATTGCAAAAGAAGATGAACAGTATACACTCTTAGTAAATTATGTTTTTTTATAGCCAAGGCATAGCTGAACATGAAAGAAAAGGGAAGAAGAAAAGGTGGAAGAGAAGTGAACCCAGCGAAGCAACCGAAAAGTTATAATGAATGGCAGGAACAGTTTCTTTCTTTATAAAGCAATGAACGGACACTAAAAGAAAACGTCATCCAAAAAAAATCAAAATGATAAAGCAACGGTCAGTGGCCTTGATTCTGGAAAAGTTATTAAAGCGATTAATTGTTGTTTGGATGACACGGCTAAAGTTTGAAACGCAATAGAAAACAAAAGGTCACGGATCCGGTACTGATACGCTTACCGGTTTCGCAGATTCCGCTATGTATCGGACTTCAAAACACAAATTTGAATATACCGCAGAGATCAGCACGACGAGACGATCAAAACGGTATACAGATATCAATGGTACGATCATCCAATCAAAATTTGAGAACAGTACCGAAAATGCTGCAAATCTGACGAAAATAAGATAAATGAAGCAATAGCGGTCAAAATTTGAAGAAATGAAATATGACGCCTCACTCAGAAGATGATTTACAAATTTATTATATAAAATATTCAGGTTTGGAAAACATTTTATTATTATCAAATATTAACTGATTTAAATTGAAACAGAATTGCACAAGAAAATAAACTTCCATATTATCAGATGAAAATTTACCATTTGCTATGTTAAAGTAGACATATTCCAAATATTAAATTTTTATTTCAAAATTCTGTTGTTTTAAAATTCACAAAATTTCAATTAATAAAACAAAAAAAATTATTAAAATTTATGGGTCGTTACATGTTATCATCATCTAATAACTTGTCTTTTCAGTTCATTATGGTCTTAACGTCGGTTAAGATGTTAAACTTTGGGTTGAAAAGAAAGGTTATTTCATTCGGTATCAGAGAAAAACTCATTCTAAAGTCAAGAATTTTGCGTATACAGAGAGTATATTTGTATTTTTTACATTATATATATATATAATTCATGGACATATCTACACATTATTTACTATTCCGACTTCACTTAATATCTATTAGGGAGTTGTTAATGAATCCCATTTTACAAATAGCTAAAAACGATTAATTCAACTGAATCTAGAACAAAGAAACACTAGTGGGGTGGAAACCAGAGTAGGGACTAGGAATAGAGTGGATGTAGTGGATATCCCGGAAGTTAATATCCATGCATTGTTCAGACATTATCCATAAGCAATGAGCCAAACCAGTACCGATCCCACTGAACCAGTGGCTACTATTACTACTACCCAATGAGTGATTCCTATCCAAGCACCACCAACTATGGATTTCCCCAAATCATGTAAGGACTTTTCTAGACTAGGAGGGAAACCATATGTTGGAATGAAACCATATGAAGTAACCCAAGCATGGCTTAATTCTTATGTAAAGATCTTTAGTTTGTTGGCACTCTATGACATTACCACCAGGAAACTTGCTTCTTGGTACCTGTAAGGCGAAACAACGAATTAGTGGGAAGTGATTAATGTAGAAGTGGAGGAGGATATTATTACCTGGGCAGTGTTTAAAAGAAAGTTTGGAATGAAGTTTCTCTTAGAAGTGGAGAAGGATTTGTTATCGGAGAAGTTCATTCACTTAAAGTAGGGGACATGACCATCAAAAAGTATTTAAATTAGTTTAATGAATTGGAAATGTTTGGATTTGACTTAATGAATACCCCAAACACCAGGGTGATGGAATTTGCAAAAGGATTGAACTCACCATTAAAGGAGTTGGCATTGAACTAGATCCTATATGAAGCTACTTTTAAAGGGCTGGTAGAGGTGACTTTGTTGGACTCAACTGATGGAGAGCTGAATATGGAACAATCTAAGGTGGAAGACAATCAGTAGCATCGTAAGCATAAGAATAATGGACCCAAGGAGGACAAGGAAAGAAACATGCGATCACTTGTAATAGGTGTCAGAAGATAGGTCATATCGCGAAGAACTATAGGATAAATATTTCGAAGGCCATGTGTGATATCTATAACCGATTGGGTCATGTAACGAAGAATTGTAGGTTGGACTTGAAGAGGATGAAGTGTTATGACTGTAATCAATTTGGTCATATGAAGAGAGCCTATCCGACTCTGAAGAAGGAAGGTCAAGTGGTTCAGGCATATGCCCTAAATGTCATTCAGACCACCAACATTACACCACCATTAGCTAAGGGGAAAGAAAAGCAGATTGCGATGGAAGATATGTTGTTATTATATGATTCTCTCGTTCGTATATTGCTTGATACTGGTGCATCTCATTTATTTATAACAAGTGCATTAGTTGATGGTTTAACTTTAAAACCTAACATTGTGCATGGTTCCATTTCAGCATCAAGTACTGTTGGGGGATCGACCCGGTCTATCTATAATATGCCATGATTTAAACTTGGTCATGCATGGTGTTGAATTCTTTTGAAATGCATATGTACTGATCTTTTGGGGTATGAATTAATTTTTGGAAAGTACTGGACGTCTTGATATTGGGTAATATTGGATTGTGATAGGAGAGTGGTTTGGTTAAAAATGAGGAAGGGCATGATTTGATTTTATGTTGTAAGCCTGATATTTTGTTATCAAAACTAATTGTATTGACTTGACCTATCATAAGATGAGCTATCGTCTATCCCCGTGGTGAAAGAATTTCCATATGTTTTTGATGAATTTTCCGGTTTTCCACCCCGAAGAGAAATTAAGTTTAGTGCAACAACCTGCACCTTAAAGGTCCGATTTTTTGCTGAATCAAAAAACCTAAGTCCATTAGGGTATAGAATATTGGTATTGGTATGCTGAAATAAACATAAATATCCCAAAGAGCCATCGATAAGAACTCACAGCGAAATAATAAAGTGTGTGTGTGTATACCAACTAAGGCTATTACATTGGAGTCAATGAAATTCCTTGGATATCTAGTGCCCTTGTTAATGTAGAGCATGCATGAGAGAATCTACCTTCTCAAAATTTCTGCCTTGTACCAATATCGTCCTTCTAAATCTATTACGTGGGTTGTAATGATGAGAGGGGTCAGAATAATTTTCTGGCGACTAGTAGATTACATAGTTTAATCATAACACCACTTTATGTCGATCTGTTTCCATTTATGTGTTATGTCTATTATTTATAGCTTTGTCATTTTAAATTCATGTACACGTACAATACGTCCAACCAACCCTGAGGTATGAAATAGGTATATACGTATGTATGTATGTATACATATAAGCATCAATATCCCCTATGGACAAGGATACATCCCTGGTAGTATCCGCAACTACGCACCGCACCAGCATCCACAATAGTGTCTAGGCCGAATTGCACCGTTCACCATGGAACCTCCCGTTGATGCCTAACAATGGCATTATAGCTATTTAGCCGTGTTACTAACCTATCTCAAAGACATATTTAAGGGTTAACTAGCCCACCTATTAATGACAAACAGACAAACAAAATTTGAGGCAATTGCAAATCCCTTATGAAACCTACTTTAGTAGGACATGTAGTCCATCTCTAGTGTAACCCAAGTCTTTCTAATGAATGCTACAAGACCGATGGTGCTCTCGACATAATGTATACAACCCTACTTCTCAAATATATGGTAACAACAGTGCTGACATAGCGTCGAAATTTTACCCAGCATCCAATTTAGATTACCTAATGCAAATCAAGGAAATGCCCGTTACTTAGTACCCCATGTTGGAATTAAAGCAGACTCCAATTAGACATTTAAGACTTCAAATCCAAGGCGAACCTACTTGATATATTCCCTAAGCCTATACATGCACGTATATCCCTAGGGTCATACGGTTGGAGATGTCACACGTCAATACAATGTATACACCACTTTCGGTAGCCCTTTACAGAGGACAGACTTCTATTGTATGACATTACTGACCTCACATTCCAACCCTTACTAATGACTGCGTCATTATAATTAATCTAAGTATTGGCTAGACCCAACAACCCACACTCATCATAAATGTATTCTTGAGGCCATATAAATTTAACTGGAAAAATATTATGCCTTCTAAGTTCAATTATTATTATTCATTTACTTACACGAACTTACTTCTTATTTAACAAATGCCATTAAGTATAATCCACTTCTTCCTTTCAATTAATGCATACTTTACATGATTACTATAACTTTCCGAATTCTTTGTTCCATTGTCCTATTCATACTTTCAGTGCTTATTATTTATTTTCTAACTTAACTTTAATCATGTATATTAAATCAATAACAAGGTTATTATTATATTTTCTATTTGTAACACCTTGGTTCTACTTTTATGAATTTCCATATTTTAATGCACTGGAACTTTATCTTCCCAAAAAATTAATGTTAACACTGTAATTTCCCATAAATTGAATAAAAAGAGCATTGTATTGTGTTTGGAATTACAAGGAATTATATCTTTGTTTCAATAGAAATAGACTGTACAAAATACGATAAATATCCATATTTTGCGCATCTCTTTCCTTCGGGCATATTCCTTGTTATTTCAAATGAAACATTCATATATAATTATAAAGTTGGATAATTTATAGAAATTCACATAGAAACATTCTTCATTCCGATGAATTAAAATATAAACTTAAATCCCAATCAAATTAGAAATATCTTACATTCAAGTTTAGCAGCTTATAATATTCAAATAACAAAATATGTAATCAACAATAAATCTTATTAATAACTTCCTTCATAACTTTTAGGGACTACTTTCACCGTTATGTTCTAGATTTAAGTGTATACAACATTTAATCAAAGTTAACAAATCTACTGAATATGTAGGCAAGGGTCCCAAGTTCATTTTATATATATTTAAGCCTGCAATTCCAAAATTTATATGCAGCCACAAAAGAAACAGATTCACAACGATATAAATCAAATATTATGTAAAAATATATAATTTCTCACCCACATCTAGGCTTCCAAATATCCAGATCTAGATTTGTTATTTCTGATTGACTCCCTTTCTTTTAATCACAATATGTATCAAAAGCGCTTACATATTTATTAGAATATAGATCTAAGAAAAGATTTGAATTAAGCATAGTTATAAATTTAAATTTAGAATTTACCTCTTTTTTGTATAATCGATCTTTCCATGTTCTTCTTCTCTTTTATTTTATGCTATTCTCCATTTATATATAGTACTTTATAATTTCTACAATTCCTATAATTAGTGGAGATGAGAAAATGGTAGAGCTTCGCTCCTTGATTCAGAAAATATGAGAAGAAAAGTGATGGGCTAGGCCTATACTTACAGGTGCATGAATTAATTCTATCCTTTAGATTTTAGTTTACCAAATCCAGGTCATTCTGCCTAGGTTCATTCTCGCTGCCACCGCATCGACCGGTCGACCTCTCCTTCAGCGGTGGTCGATCGCTAGCGAACACCACCGCTGAAGGAGCGGTCGACCGGTCACTATTTATTTTAAGTAGTGATTTGTTTCCCTTTTTATATTTATTACCTTATATATATTTTTAATTATTTTTGATCCGAAATTTTCAAACCTAAATAACTTTTTCGTTTGAACTTCGATCGTAAAACTTTATATATGTAAATTGATTAGAAAATCGCCACGAATATAATGGTGCATGTTTTATGGCCAAATTCCGACATTTGTAAAAATTCTATTTTTGAGCATTATTATTATTTAGTGATCTTTTTAATTAACTACTTTTTAATTTAGGGGTTGTTACATTCTTCCTCACCTAAAAGAATTTCGTCCTCGAAATTCCTCTAGGACCGAATCATCTAACATAGCGCACAACCATTTTAAGATATCTAACCAATTGGTGGGCAACCAATTTTGTAGCCAACCGTGTACAAGTGCATAGTTTATTACAATATATATGATATGTATGCTAAAGAATACTAAATTGACACCTTCTATATAAATGCATTCTTTAAAAATAATTTTGAAAATATGGTGCAAACAACCTATATATACCGGCAATACAAAATTTCAAAAAAATCCTTTTTCACATAACAATTTCCACACTTCTATGAATAGGAATATGGTTCAACCAATTTTTGCATCTAATCCCTACCATCCATAACCTAACACACAATTTCTAACATCCAATATTTTGAAAACCTGGTTTTTCTAAACTTATACTCTTATGTTGAAAAAAGAACTTAGATGGAGAATTCCATATGTAACGAACCGGTTTTTTCGACCCTCGAAAGTAGACACTAATACGTCCACTGTATTACATGCCAAGCAATCGAATGTCGGAAAACTCAATTGTTAGGGGAAAGAAAGAGGATAATAAGAAAACTAAACAATAAAATAGAATCTCACAATCGCAGCGGAACAATATATAATAGATAATAACATATCTTTATACACAAGAACTATAACTGTTATTATACATACCATCATCAGAGTACAACAATCAACAAATCAATCAGGACAATTTTAATAACTAGTCCTCACAAGCGTTGAATATACAGCCTACACACAATGAAATATAATCAAGTACGTGGAAAATGCCTGAGAATCCTCCAGCACGTCTCCTGTGCTCAATAGCATCCTAACCCGAATATGTAATACTCGGTATGACCTTAGCATTATAATAAAATAACACCCGAGTTAGTCTGGAAAACCAGCGTGAGAAAACACACTCAATTTGAATTATAATGTTATCAAAAATCTTTCGGAAACAAAAGTATCTCGTAAGACCACATCACACATAAACATGACGGGTTTTTACCTTATGACAACCAAAACATTTTATATCAAATCATCTGATATTATAATAGTGTCTATAGAAAATAAACTATAAAATAGCTGAAATGCTTGCATCTAACGTTTCAGCATATTTGGTATACAACTAAAACAATACAACTCATAATGGATATTGGATTCCATACAATGACAAGGCTACTGGGGTACCGCCCACCACAATACACCTCTAGAAAAATGTATTGAGATCGAACCTATCGATCCCTGCCAACACAAGACCGGCCTACCCCTTACTGGATAGTACCGAATATGATCACCACTAATGGACCCCGAAACGCATACAAATGAAAGTGATGATAAATGTCCACTCTAGATGAGTGATGATCATACCCTAGCGGGAGCGACCTGAAAGAATCTATGCGGTAGGATCGTATAATATGGAATAGTGAAATAGTCTAGGTAGATAGTAGTAAGCAGTAAGTAAAGTAGACACCAAGACTTTATACTGGTTCGGACCTCTTGTCCTACGTCTAGTCCCTAAGCTCCTCTTAGGAATTCAACTAACCAACAACCCTCACTTAACCCGGAGGAATAGGTTTACAACTTACCCGAACAACCGAACGGGATTTCTTGCCTCAACAACCGAAGAGGACTTCAAACTGGATACAAAAGGTATTTCTGACTTGTTGTGTTCTTGATAACACTAATGAGTCAAATTGAGTACAACTTTCCTATAATTTTATCCTCGAGAGTATACAAAGTGTTCGTGAAGATTTAGGAAATGTGAATTGCTATGAATCAAAAGGTGTTATAGTTAAAACAGAGATTCAAGCAATTAGTTAGTGATTGCTTTTGAAAACTTAAGAAATATGAAAATATGTTCAAGTATATAGAAAGATTAAAGCAATTAGAATTGGTAATTTGCAATTGTTAAAACCATGTATTTATACTTGTAGAAGAGGTGCATTTGTTTGCTAGAGGTGCATGTAAGAGATGCTTCTATTTCCATTGGAGAATGGTTGCAACTCTTGGGAAGAGGAAGGTGTCTATTCAGAGAAAATTCGCAGTTACAGATTCAGTCGACTGAGCAGGAAATTCAGTCGATTGAAAATATACAGAGAAATTTTCAGGAATGAAATCAGTCGACTGGGCAGGAAATTCAGTCGACTGAAACTGTGCATATTTGTAATTCTGTGCCAGTTTCAGTCGACTGGCCATGCCTGTTCAGTCGACTGAACTATAAAAGTCTGCACAGTGAATGTGTGCATAAAAATAAAGTTTTACGAATGTGTTTTAATGTGCGTGCAAATCTCTTGAGGATAGATTTTAACAAATAATCTAGACTTTAGACCTACAAAAATCATACTCATGTTTACACTTTGGTCTTCATCGATCTTCCTCTGATTTTGCATATATCTCTTCCTTTTTGTTGAAGCACATTGTCATTGATCAAAATCTTCGTGTATCAACACGACCTACATAGCCTTGCTACATCTCCCATGTTTTAGTCATTCCCGATTGATGAGGCTTGAGTCAACGTATTACCTTAAGAATAGCATTCATACTTAACATTCATACTTGGAATGCTAACACTGCCTTCCAGGCAACGATGTAATGATAGCATTCATCCATACAAGTTGTTCTGGGTCTATACAAACCGAATCTCCTTCAAGATAACCATCTCCATTATCTTCGAGATATCACAATTCGTAACGCACAAAGTAGATCGAAGTGGTTTTCAGATAATTAAATCTGATCCCGGTCTCTTCGAAACGATCAACAAATTTGGCCAGATTTGATAGTCAGTTATTTAACTATCAAATTACACACATAAGCAGTCACTAGACCCATATTATAAATCTTTCAAACATTTATTTCAAAATATCTTTACAAAGATATATATTCAAATCTTTTTCAATATTTCAATATTTGAAAACAATTTCGAATACTTATATTTGTAACAGGATATTCTCAAATCATATCAACACTTAGAAATATTTCCAAATTCCATTTATACTTCTTTTATGAATTCAAGTCATTTCTGAAGTTTCTGCATCTAACTATTTTGCAAATTTCCTAAGTTTCCAGAAATCCAATTATAAGATTTCCCTTATAAAATCACATCCGTTCAATAAATCTGGTTTACAAATTTCGAGAGTATTTACAAATAAATTCCAATTTTTTACTTTTAAATTCTATGTAAAATAATAAGTATTTTAAAGAATAATAATCTAATTTCAAACATGTTTAAGTAATCATTTACAATATCAAAACACTTTTAAATAAACATCGATAACTCATTCCCAATTCACTTTTAAATAAAACTAATCAATTTAGAAAAGCTTATTTTAAAGATTTAAATTCTTTTCAACTAATATTAAATATTTGAATAACCAACTTTATGAAATATTTCAATACTAAAAACAGTTTTTAAATTACATAGTTTAATAAATAAAAATTTCCTTTTTAAACAAAACTTAACTTCTCGATGAAAATATATTTTTAAAATTCCAATATAACAAATTTCATTTATAAATCCCTCCCGATTCATAACACATCGATTACATTTTCAATTTCGTAACCCTTCTCACATTTCAAAAATAGAATCCACTATTTCTTTCAAAAACTGTTTTTCACCTCTCGTTATAAATTCACACTATGAATTTATATTTCCAATTTATCAAGTGATAATCATTCCATTTTATTTATAAACATCGTTTATAAATTTATAAACTCATTCGAGTTCCACTTGTTTATAAAATATTCTCATTTATAAAATTTCATTTATTGATCCATCCTTTTATAAATCTCATTATATTTTCTAAACTATTTTAAATCTCGATTTCAACTCCTTTTCCATATTTTCAGAAATATCACTTAAAATTCATTATATAAATACTTTATCCATCACTTTAAAATCTCTATTTAAAATCCTTTAGGAAATAATTAAGTAAAAATTCAAAATCAAATCATTGATTTTATACAATCAGTTCCTTTTTAAATAATCCAAGATTTCACCGAAAACACTTATTATTTCAAAAATCAATTTTAAATTTCTTTTTAAAACTCAAATATCACTTATAGTATTACAAAAATCAATCTTTTATTTAATTCAAATTCATTCCTTTAACATAATCCAAATTCAATATAAATATTATTTCCAAAATTGCCGTTGAAATTCTTTTTAAAATTCAAAAATATTACTCATGGTTTTATAATACCAAAATTAAGGCCAGTGCTACTATAACATCCAGTAAGTCAAATCATAACATAATCTATAATAGATTATTCAAACACACACACACACACACACACCATATATCACGATATATGAAATTAAAATCAACATTTTTTAGGAATCCAGTTGGATCCCTCCAACCTGTTTCCCTGCAACCACAGATGTCATATAATCATTAAAATATAAGCACTGCTTCGAGATGGGATATCGCAATAAATTCGGTCATGCGCTATTACGTAGGGCGCATAGTGTCTCATCGACTCCAATAGGCGGGAATATTCAAACCAACTAATAAATATAATAATTTATCCAAAAAATCATTCAACAATTTTTATCCACTATATATATTAAACTAGTTATCTAAAAAGGTGAGTTGAACTCACTGAAATTTCCTGTTGTCACCGAGGCTTTCCTGTTTGGAATTAAAACTGGACAACGTCCGATTTTGGCCCAAAATTCAACAGTCTCCAAATCCATCCAAACTAGTCCCATTGTGAAGCTCACATTGTCACGAGCGCAACAAGTTTCATTCCAATTGGACCTTGTATGAAGGAGTTATAGATTTTATAAGTTATCGATATTTTTTTAAATAAAATAATATAAACTAATTACAAGTTTTAAAAATTTATAGAAATGCCCTCACTCCTTCTTCCTCAAAATAATGTTCCTATACACGACATTGATACACGGCCGTGCATGCTGCTCCCTCGTTCCTCCACGAAACGATACGAAACCACCACCAACGTTCACCACATGCCGACGTCTACACCCCCATACCCATCAACCTCGGTCCGCACCTTCCCTCCAAAATGCATCAAGCAGCAGCGTCTCCCCCTCTCTGCCATCTCGTGATGATCAAAACGTGACCAAAGTTCACCAATTTTTGGCCGCCGATGCGCCTTCGTCCCCCGAACCCAAATATCCAAGTCTCGACCCCAACCTACTCGCCTAGCCGATGAAATCGCCAATCCTTGTTGACACCACCATGTCGACTCTGTTGTCGAACTCTTCAGACAAGAGCCGTGCCTCAGGACAAGCATATCAGAGGGAAGCTCTACTCGAAATATGAATTTTAAAAATAGTTTGGGAATTTTTTGTCAGGTAAACTTTGAGATAATTTTTATTTTGAAGTTGAAATCTTTTTTTCTTTTTTCTTTCTTCTGTGCGCTCTATTTAAATAAGGGAGGGAGAAAGATGAAAGATAATGTAGGGGTAGGGTGGCTTGTACAGGTAGGGTGGCTGTGATGTGAAGGAACAATGGCTGTATAGTTTAATCGAATAGAAATATATTATTTAAAATTCAGAAAATATCAAGCTATAATCACAGACTCCAATCGAGGCGTTCCGCCTGGTGTTCCTAATGTTATACCCCTATTTCGAACGCAATGGAACAAGTTTCGAGACCTAATTTGACCGTATACAGAAGATAGCTTTTTGAACCCAATTATAATATTAAATTTCCAATATTAATTTCAACGCGTTTCTATCCCATACGACCAAACGGTGCTTCAAATCGCTATGAAATTTGACGGCGTATTATAATCCATTATTATGGATCCTGACACTGGTTTCGTCGAAATCTGAGACTATGCCCCAGAAAGCTATTTTCACTCGTTAATTAAAACGAGTTATTTTCAAAATCAATTAAATCACTTTTAAATCAGATTTAAAAGTTTTATTACCTTCATTCTTCTTAATAGAATTTAAATAAGCTTTGAAATTATTTTTATCTAACTTAAAACTCAAGATTCCATTATTTAACCAATTTCAATTATTAAATTTAATAATTAAATTATCCAATAAATCGCTATATTTGAAATTTTAGTTATTTAACATATAAAAATTTACTTCTCAATATTTAAAATTAATTAAATATTCCAATTTCAAATCACTAAAATTCTGGGTTGTTACATTCTTCCCTCCTTAAAAGAATTTCGTCCTCGAAATTGCCAAGATAGGAAAAATGCCCAAACCCATTTCTTTTCTAAAACAAATTAGTTGAAATAACTTCCCAAATCCATTTAAGCCTTTAACTTTCCCCAAACCAATTTGTTGAAACCTTGTTATTACTTTTAATAAGTTTCCGAATTCATTCATAGATTCCAACTAATATTATCCATTCAATCATTTCAAGTTATAACTTGAAATCAAATTTTAGTTATCGAAAATTTCTTCAAAATTTCTAACTAATTAAATTTTCTGAAAATTTCGCCAGTGTCTCCTTTGCGCGGCTAGATCGGAACAACTCCAAATTACCACTACAGGCCCAAAGAAAACAAAAACCAAGTGGCTCAATCATAAAACCATCAAATCAATCAACAATATAAACATGTACCTTTTTGTTGGGCAACCAATTTTACTTATGAAACAAAAGGCACCAAATTAGCTCTTGCTTTTATATACCTACATCTTATTTATCCATGATATCCAAATATATAGTTCATAATCATATTATTCTGCATTTTCAATTTCCAACATTTACTTTACTAAAACCGTACGATGTACATATATCATCCGTACGCAATATCAAATCCGATCACTCGCTCGATCACACAATTCCACTTTCGAACTAGTATCGTTCACACAACCACTCTAGTACGGACTCAGATCCGGTTCCTTGATCAGAAACCGTTATTCTCCTTGCATAGCCGTATACTATGAAAGAGAATTCCAGAATCAACCAAAAATTCATATTCAGTGTTCGCCGTCGAGAATCGAGTGAAAAATCCTAACTCAGATCAATATAAATTTCCTCGAAATTCTGTGCTTGAATCTGGATCAAACCGTAATGCAAATAATATACATACAACTTATGTATTTATTTTGATTGATTTCTTAGCTATTCAAAATTCTCTTATTCACATTCATTTCATTTACATTCAATTATCCACCTTCACTTATTACTTAGTATAATTCTTTCAATGCTAATGTTACTTAAGAATTTTCCACCAAATTCTATGTGTAACCATATTTCACTCTATGCTAAATTCATTGATGAATTATTTCATAAAATTTTACCAGTTTATAAACATTTCATTCAACTCTTCTCATGTTTATTTCCACTTCATAGCTTAAGTCCATACCTATTTCTGAATCAAATCCAATTTCAATTTCAATCGACTCAATCCATTTGTCTCAATTTCCATATTTCAACCATATTCCAAAATCATATTCAACTTACTAATTTATTCAATTAGTTCATTCCTTAATTCATTTCCAAAATTTATTTTCATTTCCAAAATTTATTTTATTTAACCTAACTTAAGCTATATTCCTTTCCATAATTCATTTTATTCTTAACTTAAGTTAAGTTTAATTCCATAGTTCAATTCCAAATTTACTTTCCTTAACGTTCACATGAAAACATTTTAAACATTGCTTTAACTTGCTAATTTTCAAATTTTATAAGTTATCAAACTTATTTTCTCATATTTTCCTTAAATAATCGATGAAAATTCCCAGAGTTCAAACACTTTGTTCTTAAGTATTTCAAATCATTTTTGAAATCATATACGCATATATACACAAAATTCAGTTGGTATATCAAATCATTATTTTGAATTTTTGAAATCAAAACCAATTTTACTAAACAAAATTCCAATGGTAGCAATTCCTCTCTTGGAAACTCGAAAATGAACGTCGATGATGCTGCAGTCATCACCGAAATTATTTTCCAGTGACCGAAGTGAGTTTAGTGCTTTTATTTCCTTTTAAACCTTTTTATAATATTTCAAAAAATATTTTCCAATTACTATCACTATTATTCTCCAAAATTTTGAAAACATTTCCCAAAACCAATGGAAATTAAATTCCCAAATTCCCAGCTTTTAAATCCTTTTTATAAATCATATTAAAATATACTTCTGAATTTCCTTTTAATTTATAAATCACATTTATAAATCATATATTTATATATTCTCACTTTGGTTATATGAAGTCATTTCTTAATTGTTATTCTTACTCGTATTATCATATCAACCTTTATTCGATCACAAACAACAATCAACAAATGATAATAATCAAATATTATCATTCTCTAACAACCAAGCACACCATATATGCCATAAAAATTTTCTGAAAAATTATCCCTATAAATGTAAAATATAATCGAGGTAAAATTATTTCATAAGCCACTCAACAAATCAACCAATACAAACTAAAACAAATTTATATCACTAACAAATACACGCTCATATATATACACACTCAAACTCATTCTAGGGTACTACTGACCCTATCTCTAAGGAGTAATTTCCCACCAAAGCCAAGGTTCTCACTTAACCTTCAGCTCTAATACCAAGTGTAACGAACCGGGTTTTTCGACCTTTGAAAATCGACACTAATATGTCCACTGTATTACATGCTGAGCAATCGAATGTCGGAAAACCCGATAGTTAGGGGAAAGAAAGAAGATAGAAGATAAGAAGAAAACTAAACAATAACATATATTCTCACAATCGCAGTGGAACAATATATAATAGATAATAACATATCTTTATACAAAAGAACTATAACTGTTATTATACATACCATCATCAGAGTACAACAATCAATAAATCAATTTGGACAGTTATAATAACTAGTCCTCACAAGCACTGAAATTATAGCCTACACACACAGTGGAATATAATCAAGTACGTGGAATAAGCCTGAGAATCCTCAAGCACGTCTCTTGTGCTCCATAGCATCCTAACCTGAATATGTAATACTCGGTATGACCCGAGCATTATAATAAAATAACACCTGAGTCAGTTTGGAAAACCAGCATGAGAAAACACACTCAATTTGAATTATAACGATATCAAAAATCTTTCGAAAATAAAAGTATCTCGTAAGACCACGTCAAACATAAACATGACTGGTTTTTACCTTACGATAACCAAAACATTTTATATCAGAATCATCAGATATTATAATAGTGTCTATAGAAAATAAACTATAAAATAGCTGAAATGCTTGCATCTCACGTTTCAGCATATTTGGTAGACAACTAAAACCGTACAGCTCGTAGTGGATATTGGATTCCATACAATGACATGGCTACTGGGGTACCGCCCGCCATAGTATATTTCTAGGAAAATGTACCGAGATCGAACCTATCGATCCCTGCCAACACAAGACCGGCCTACCCATTACTGGATAGTACCAAATATGATCACCACCAATGGGCCTCGAAATGCATACAAATGAAAGTGATGAGAAATGTCCACTCTAGATGAGTGATGATGATGCAGCACGATCTACAGTTTCACAAGGGATAGGTCGGCCTCGACCTAAGAAGGAAAATTTAGGTCGTCCACGGCCTAACGAGTCACGTGAAAAGGAGCTACGACCTAACAAAGCCTTAAGTCATTCGGTAACTGTAGGTTGTTTACGACCTATGCTACAGGGGCTAACGAAGAAGCAAAGCGAGCTAACAAAGAGGCGACACGAGTTAACAAAGCTTTAGGTCGTGAACGACCTAACAATATAGCGCAACCTGAAGGAAGTCTAGGTCGTGAACGACCTAACGATACTTTAAGTCGTTCCAATGACTTAGTAAGGATAACAAGCTAAGATGAAGACGCTGAAGAAGATTAGGTCGTGTTGTACTTATGTCGTAAACGACCTATGGGTGGTTATAAGCCTGTATTGTTTGTTGAGTCGTTCTGTTATAAGTCGTGAGTCGTTAAGTGTTGTACTTATGTCGTAAACGACCTATGGGCGGTTATAAGCCTGTATTGTTTGTTGAGTCATTCTGTTATAAGTCGTGAGTCGTTAAGTGTTGTACATATGCGTTGAGTCATGGATGTATAGGTCGTAACTTGTCTGTTTTTAAGTCGTAGGTCGTTGTTTTTGTTAGGTCGGAAACGACCTAAGTGTTGTACAGTTTTGAGTTGCATGTGTTGTAACTTCTATAAATAGGCCGGTGGTGCCATTTGTAATAGTTTTAGTTGATTTGAATAAAAACTTTTGTTTTGTTAGCTTTGTGCTTTCACTAAATTGGTAGTTGAGTGTAATCTCCTATCTCCTCTTTCGGCATTCGAGTGCGCTCGGATCAACGATCGTAGAAGCCAATTCATGGTATCAAGTGCGCTTGATCAACGTCTGAAGAATTGCAGATCTTCTTTCACGGTATCGTGCGCGATCAATGTGACGAAGATAGCTAGAATTCGGTATCTTCGGATCAACGAATTTGGGCCATTCAGTATTCTTCATTCCATCGATTGCTACTTTCACAGAATCATCATTTGTCATTCCGCTGCTGCACCATTTGGTATCAGAGCTAGACTTAGCCAATCATAGCTAAGCCGAGTCTTGGAGCCAATTTTATTTGAAGAGTTTGAGGAGATAAGTGAAGGCCGTGTTCATCATTTGGTATATTGAAGTGTTTGTGAAATTTTGAACATGCCGCCAAGGAGAGCTAATCGACATCAAAATGTTGAAGATTTGTATAAGCGAGAAGATGCTGAACAGATGGAACAAAGAATTAGCAACAAATTCAATGAGAAGTTAGATGAAGGTATTGGGAGGTTAGAGAAGCTTATGATGGATATGAATCAACCCCGAAGAAGAACATCGCCAATTTCAAACCAAGGTGGAAACAGGGTTTCGCCATCGGTTTCGGGAGGAAGGAGATTATCGCCACAATCTCATCAAGGAAGAAGAAGTCATAGAGAATTCGAAGATGAACCATATCGAGATGATGAAAGACAAAGTAGAAGGAATATGCATGATCATAGAGATGTGGGTGGTCGAGATCGTTATCGAAGTACATCTATTGTTGATGAAGATGATGATAGAGGGAGTTTTCATTATCGAGATCATGGCCAAGGACGAAATCGAGATCGAGAGTTTGAGGATGATCGTCGATGGGAGTCGGGGATGAAAACTGAAATTCCAGAATTCAAAGGTGGTATGCAAGCTGAGGAGTTTTTGGATTGGTTGTCTAATGTGGAGGAGATTTTTGACTTCAAGGAGGTTCCAGAACATTGTAGAGTGAAGTTGGTTGCTACAAGGTTGAGGGGCAGAGCTTTGGCATGGTGGCAGCAAACCAAACTTACACGTGAACGGATGGGGAAGTCAAAGGTTGAATCATGGGAAAAGATGAGGAAAATGATGAAAGCTACTTTTTTGCCTTATAATTATCAATCGCTTATGTATCAGAGGTTGCAGAACTTGAAGCAAGGAACGAAGACTGTTAATGACTACGCTGATGAATTTTATCAACTGATAGCAAGGAACGACATCATGGAGACGGAGGAACAATTAATGCTAGATTTGTTGGAGGGTTGCGTATGCAGATTCAAGACATGGTAAATATGTTTGATCCTAGATCTGTAGCGGAAGCACACCAGAAAGCGTTGGCTTGGGAGAAGCAGGGAAGACGAGGAGGTGGTGTGTTTACAAATTCCAACAATCAAGTGAAGGGTGTTAGTGGAAGTTCTAATGTTTCAAAAGCTGTTGCAAAACCAGTTGTGAATGAGGTTGGGAAGACGAAAGTCAATAATGGTTTCAAGTGTTATAATTTCCAAGAAATGGGCCACAAAAGTAATGAATGTCCAAAGCCGAAGAAGAGAGCTATGATAGCGGAGGTTGAGGATGAGGATGAAGAAGCTGAATGTTCCAATTCACCACATGATGAGGAGGAAGAAGAAGTGTCGGGAGACGAAGGTTGTAATCTGATGATGAGGAGGTCTTGTTTGACACCAAAGCAAGAGGAGGATTGTAGTTGGTTGAGGAGCAATATTTTTCAGTCGACATGTACTATTTTGGGGAAAGTTTGCAAATTTGTTATTGATGCTGGAAGCTGTGATAATATAATTTCTTCAGAAGCTGTGAGGAAACTGGCATTGAAGATCGAGAAACATCCGAAACCGTACAAGTTGGCTTGGTTGAGGAAAGGAGGAGAGGTGAAAGTTGGACGTCGAGGTTGTGTTAATTTTTCAGTTGGAAAGAAATATAAAGATGAAATTTGGTGCGATGTGGTAGATATGGATGTCTGTCATTTGCTGCTGGGAAGACCGTGGCAGTATGATAGGGCAGTGCAACATGATGGGCGTACCAACAGTTACAGTTTCATGTTTGAAGGCACGAAGATTACTCTAGTTCCAACAATAAGAAGAAAACAAACTGGAGGAGATTGAAGAGCTGAAAACTTTATTATCCTTGAAGGAGTTTGTTAAGGAGGTTGAAGAGGAGCCTGAAGTGTTTTTGTTAATTGGGCGTGAGAGCAGTGAAGTGGTTGAGATACCTGAAGAAGTAAAACCAGTACTGGAAGAATTTGACGATGTATTTCTTGAAGAGCTACCAGCAGAGTTACCACCGTTGAGGGATATACAACACCAGATAGATCTTGTTCCAGGTGCTGTGTTGCCACATAAACCACACTATAGAATGAGTCCAAAAGAACATGAAGAGTTGCGTAGGCAGGTAGAGGAATTGCTTAAACAAGGACGAATACAGGAGAGTTTAAGTATGTGTGCTGTACCAGCATTACTCGTACCAAAGTAGGATGGTTCATGGAGAATGTGTACGGATAGCCGGGCACTGAACAAGATAACGGTTAGATACAGATTTCCGATGCCAAGGCTTGATGATCTGTTGGATCAAATCAGCGGGTCTGTAATCTTTTCGAAGATTGATCTTAAAAGTGGTTATCATCAAATTCGAATTAGACCAGGAGACGAATGGAATACAACATTCAAGACGAGGGAAGGATTGTATGAATGGCTGGTAATGCCGTTTGGTCTATCGAATGCACCAAGTACATTCATGAGGGTGATGAACCAAATCTTTAGGCCATACATTGGGAAATTTGTGGTGGTTTACTTTGATGATATTCTGATCTACAGTGCTAGTACAGAGGAGCATGTTCAGCATTTGAGGAAAGTGTTAATTATTCTCCGTGAAGAACAATTCTATGCTGCTACGAAGAAATGTGTGTTTATGGCACGGAGTGTCTTATTTCTGGGATATGTTGTATCAAAAGAAGGAATACAGGTGGACCAAAGTAAAGTCGAAGCAATCAGAGATTGGCCACAACCCAAAACTATAACAGAAGTTCGAAGTTTTCACGGGTTGGCTTCATTCTATCGAAGGTTCATTCCACACTTTAGTAGTGTGATGGCGCCGGTTACAGACTGTATGAAGGGCAAACAGTTTGCGTGGTCGGAGGAAGCAGGGGTTGCTTCTGAACGAATCAAAGAACTGTTGACGTCAGCACCAATTCTAGTATTACCAGACTTTCAGTTGTTGTTTGAGCTACATACTGATGCATCCAAGGTGGGAATTGGAGGGGTGTTGAGTCAAAGGGGACGTCCTATTGCATATTTCAGTGAGAAGTTATCAGGAGCGAAGATGAGATATAGTACGTATGATATGGAATTTTATGCTGTTGTGCAGGCCATTAAACATTGGAGACATTACTTATTTCACAAGGAGTTTGTGCTATACACTGATCATGAGGCTTTAAAACATCTACAAGGGCAAGAGAAGATTTCAGCCAGGCATGCATCGTGGATTGCGTACCTGCAACAATTTACATTTGTTGTGAAACATAAATCTGGAGTTACAAACCGTGTAGCGGATGCGTTAAGCAGAAGAAACCATTTGTTAACCACAATGAAGGTTGAAGTGACGGGGTTCGAAATACTTGTAGAATTATTTGTTGAAGATCCTTACTTTATGAAGATCGTAGACGAAGTAAAGAAGGGAGGGACAGATGAGTTTGTGTTGGTGGATGGTTATCTATTTAAAGAAAATCATTTGTGTGTTCCAGATTGCAGTTTACGAATGAAGACTGTGAAAGAGTTACATGAGGAAGGTCATGTTGGGAGAGACCGTACATTACAGTTGATTTCCCAATCTTATTTTTGGCCGTCGATGAGAAAAGAGGTTGAGAGGTTTGTTAAGCGATGTCATATCTGCCAAGTTTCGAAGGGAACCGCTATAAACGCAGGATTATATATGCCGTTACCTGTGCCTACTAAACCGTGGGTGGATGTGAGCATGGACTTTGTTTTGGGTTTGCCTAGAACTCAAAGGGGAAATGATTCTATATTCGTTGTGGTGGACAGGTTTTCTAAAATGGCACATTTCATCGCATGTAAGAAGACAGCAGATGCCGTCCGAGTCGCTCAGTTATTCTTTAAAGAGGTGTATTGATTGCATGGGCTACCTGAATCGATTGTATCAGATCGGGATACTAGATTTCTAAGCCATTTCTGGCTAAGTTTGTGGAGGATGGTGGGAACAAAGTTGAACTTTAGTAGCGCTTATCATCCGTAGACGAATGGACAGACCGAGGTCGTAAATAGATCGTTGGGGAATTTGTTGAGATGCCTTGTGAAAGACAATCTAAAGAGTTGGGATATGAATCTATGTCAAGCATAATTTGCTCATAATCATGCAGTGAATCAGAGTACTGGGTTCAGCCCATTTCAGATTGTATATTCTAGTGTGCCAAAGGGACCGTTGGATTTAACGGTAATACCACAACCAAAGAAGACAGTTAAAGGGGCTGCTGATTTTGTTGAAGGATTGACAGAGTGTCATAGAATCGTTCAAGAACGATTGGGAAAGGCGAATGAGAAGTACAAACGATCTGCAGATCTGAAATGAAGGAGTGTCGAATTTAATGAAGGAGATTTGGTGTATGCTGTGTTAACAAAGGATCGTTTTCCAGTGGGTGCTTATAACAAGTTGAAAGCCAGGAAAATCGGTCCTGTAAAAATTGTGAAACGGATCAATGTAAATGCTTATAGATTGAAGTTACCGGAGGATGTGTACACGTCTGATGTGTTCAATGCTAAGCATCTCGTACCTTACTTTGGGGATGAACAATCCGATGGGGAAGAGCTTACAAATTCGAGGATGAATTTTTCTCAACCCGGGGAGGATGATGCAGCACGATCTACAGTTTCACAAGGGATAGGTTGGCCTCGACCTAAGAAGGAAAATTTAGGTCGTCCACGGCCTAACGAGTCACGTGAAAAGGAGCTACGACCTAACAAAGCCTTAAGTCGTTCGGTAACTGTAGGTTGTTTACGACCTATAGCTACAGGGGCTAATGAAGAAGCAAAGCGAGCTAACAAAGAGGCGGCACGAGTTAACAAAGCTTTAGGTCGTGAACGACCTAACAATATAGCGCAACCTGAAGGAAGTCTAGGTTGTGAACGACCTAACGATACTTTAAGTCGTTCCAACGACTTAGTAAGGATAACAAGCTAAGATGAAGACGCTGAAGAAGATTAGGTCGTGTTGTACTTATGTCGTAAACGACCTATGGGCGGTTATAAGCCTGTATTGTTTGTTGAGTCGTTCTGTTATAAGTCGTGAGTCGTTAAGTGTTGTACTTATGTCGTAAACGACCTATGGGCGGTTATAAACCTTTATTGTTTGTTGAGTCGTTCTATTATAAGTCGTGAGTCGTTAAGTGTTGTACATATGCGTTGAGTCGTGGATGTATAGGTCGTAACTTGTCTGTTTTTAAGTCGTAGGTCGCTGTTTTTGTTAGGTCGGAAACGACCTAAGTGTTGTACAGTTTCGAGTCGCATGTGTTGTAACTTCTATAAATAGGCTGGTGGTGCCATTTGTAATAGTTTTAGTTGATTTGAATAAAAACTTTTGTTTTGTTAGCTTTGTGCTTTCACTAAATTGGTAGTTGAGTGTAATCTCCTATCTCCTCTTTCGGCATTCGAGTACGCTCGGATCAACGATCGTAGAAGCCAATTCACGGTATCAAGTGCGCTTGATCAACGTCTGAAGAATTGCAGATCTTCTTTCACGGTATCGTGCGTGATCAACGTGACGAAGATAGCTAGAATTCGGTATCTTCGGATCAACGAATTTGGGCCATTCGGTATTCTTCATTCCATCGATTGCTACTTTCACAGAATCATCATTTGTCATTCCGCTGCTGCACCAGATGATCATACCCTAATGGGAGCGACCCACATAGTTTGCTGCATCTCCCCTGTTTTAGTCATTATCGTTTGATGAGGCTTGAGGCTACGTATTACCTTAAGAATAGCATTCATACTTGGAATGCTAACACTGCCTTCCAAGGAACGATGCAATGATAGCATTCATCCATACAAGTTGTTCTGGGTCGGAACAAACCGAATCTCCTTCATGATCACCATCTCCATTATCTTCAAGATATCACAATTCATAACGCACAAATCAGATCGAAGTGGTTTTAGGATAATTAAATCTGATCCGGTCTCTTCGAAACGATCAACGAATTTGGCCAGACTTGATAGTCGGTTATTTAACTATCAAATTAAACACATAAGCAGTCACTAGACTCATATTATAAATCTTTCAAACATTTATTTCAAAATATCCTTACAAAGATATATATTCAAATCTCTTTCAATATTTCAATATTTGAAAACAATTTCGAATACTTATATCCGTAACATGATATTCTCAAATCATATCAACACTTAGAAATATTTCCAAGTTCCACTTATACTTCTTTCATGAATTCATTTCTGAAGTTTCTGCATCTACCTATTTTGCAAATTTCCTAAGTTTATAGAAATCCCATTATAAGATTTCCCTTATAAAATCACATCCGTTCAATAAATCCGGTTTACAAATTTCGAGAGTATTAACAAATAAATTCCAATTTCTTACTTTTAAATTCTATGTAAAATAATAAGTATTTTAAAGAATAATAATCTATTTTCAAACATGTTTAAGTAATCATTTACAATATCAAAACACTTTTAAATAAACATCGATATCTCATTCCCAATTCACTTTTAAATAAAACTAATCAATTTACAAAAGCTTATTTTGAAGATTTAAATTATTTTCAACTAATATTAAATATTTGAATAACCAACTTTATGAATATTTCTATACTAAAAACAGTTTTTAAATTTCATAGTTTAATAAATAAAAATTTCCTTTTTAAACAAAACTTAACTTCTCGATAAAAATATATTTTTAAAATTCCAATATAACCAATTTCAATTTATAAATCCCTCTTGATTCATAACACATCGATTACATTTCCAATTTCATAACCCTTCTCACATTTCAAAAATAGAATACACTATTTCTTTCAAAAACTGATTTTAACCTCTCATTATAAATTCACAATGTGAATTTATATTTCCAATTTATCAAATGATAATCATTTCATTTTATTTATAAACATCGTTTATAAATTTATAAACTCATTCGAGTTCCGCTTGTTTATAAAATATTCTTATTTATAAAATTTCATATATAAATCCATATAAATCCCATTATATTTTCTAAACTATTTTAAATCTCGATTTCAACTCCTTTTCCATATTTTCAGAAATATCACTTAAAATTCATTATATAAATACTTTATCCACCATGTTAAAATCTCTATTTAAAATCCTTTAGGAAATAATTAAGTAAAAATCCAAAGTCAAATCATTGATTTTATACAATCAGTTCCTTTTTAAATAATCCAAGATTTTGCCGAAAACACTTATTATTTCAAAATAATTTTTAAATTTCTTTTTAAAACTCAAATATCACTTATAGTATTTCAAAAATCAATCTTTTATTTAATTCAAATTCATTCCTTTAACATAATTCAAATTCAATATAAATATTATTTCCAAAATCGCCGTTGAAATTCTTTTTAAAATTCAAAAATATTACTTATGGTATTTATAATACCAAAATTAAGGCCAGTGCTACTATAACATCCAATAAGTCAAATCATAACATAATCTATAACAGATTATTCTCTCTCTCTCTCACACACACACACCATATATAACTATATATGAAATGAAGATCAACATTTTTGAGGAATCCAGTTGGATCCCTCCAACCTGTTTCCTTACAACCACAGATGTCATATAATCACAAAAATATAATCACCGCTTCGAGGCGGGATATCGCAATAAATAGGGTCATCCTCTATTATGCGGGGCACATAGTATCTCATCCACTCCAATAGGCAGGTATATTCAAACCAACTAATAAATATAATAATTTATCTAAACAATCATTCAATAATTTTTATCCACTATATATTAAACTAGTTATCCAAAAAGGTGAGTTGAACTCACTGAAACTTCCTGCTGTCGCCGATGCGATCCTATTTGGAACTAAAACCGGAAGACGTCCGATTTTAGCCCAAAATTCAACAGTATAGAAATCTGTCCAAACTTGTTCCATTGCGAAGCTCTCATCGTCACGAGCGCAACACAAAAATTTTCGTTCCAATCGGACCTCGTATGAAGGAGTTATAGATTTTATAAGTTATCGATATTTTTTTAAATAAAATAATATAAACCAATTACAATTTTTAAAAATTTACAGAAATACCTTCACTCTTTCTTCTTTAAAATAACGTTCATGTACATGACATTGATACACGGCCGTGCGTGCTGCTCCCTCGTTCCTCCACGAAACGACACGAAACCACCACCAACTTTCACCATACGCCGACATCTACAACCCATACCCATCAACCTCGGTCCGCACCTTCCCTCCAAAATGTGTCGAGCAGCAGCGGCCCTCCCGCCATGTAGCGATGATCAATATGCGATCGGAGTTCACCAATTTTTGGCCGCCGATGCGCCTTCCTCCCCCTAACCCAAATATCCAAGTCTCGACCCCAACCTCCTCGCCTAGCCGATGAAATCGCCAATCCTAGTTGACACCACCGTGTCGACTTTTCTTTCGAACTCTTCAGACAAGAGCCGCGCTTCAAGACAAGCATATCAGAGGGAAGCTCTACTCGGAATATGAATTTTAAAAATAGTTTGGGAATTTTTTGTCAGATAATTCTTGAAATAATTTTTTTTTGAAGTTGAAATATTTTTTCCTTTTTTCTTTCATCTGTGCGCTCTGTTTAAATAAGGGAGGGAGAAAGATGAAAGATAACGTAGGGGTAGGGTGGTTGTGATGTGAAGGAACAAAGACTGTATAGTTAAATCGAATAGAAATATATTATTTAAAATTCAAAATTATCTAGCTATAATCATGGACTCCAATCGAGGCGTTTCGCCTGACGCCCTAATATTATAACCCTATTCCGAACGCAATGGAACAAGTTTCGAGATCTAATTCGATCATATGCAGAACATAGCTTTTTGAACCCAATTATAATATTAAATTTCCGCTATTAATTTCAACGCGTTTCTATCCCGTACGACAAATCAGTGCCTCAAATCGCTACCAAATTTGATGGCGTATTATAATCCATTATTACAGACCCAATGACACTGGTTTCGTCGAAATCCAAGACTGTGCCTCGGAAAGCTATTTTCACTCGTTAATAAAAATGAGTTATTTTCAAAATCAGTTAAATCACTTTTAAATCAGATTTGAAAGTTTTATTACCTTCATTCTTCTTAATAGAATTTAAATAAGCTTTGAAATTATTTTTATCTAACTTAAAACTCAAGATTCCATTATTTAACCAATTTCAATTATTAAATTATCCAATAAATCGCTATATTTGAAATTTTAGTTATTTAACCTATAAAAATTAACTTCTCAATATTTAAAATTAATTAAATATTCCAATTTCAAATAACTAAAATTCTGGGTCGTTACACCATATTTCCATCCTTCTTTTTTATACTCATTCCGCTGTATCTTGAAACCTTCTCTTTTGCTCCAAATATTTTCTAACTTTTGCAAGTATAATTCACATAAGAAAAATTATATTTAAAATTTTAAAATAGAGTTAAAACTATTTTTTGTTCCACCATCAACAAAGTATGAACAAAAGACCAAAGCTAAACAACTTTTTCCCATGTCATTATCTATGTTTTACATGCTTTCACTTATGTTTAATAGTAAAATTCATATTTGCTTATTCGATGACTTTCATTACGCTAAGCATGTGGCATTTCTAAAATCGAAAATTTCTCTTTCTCTGTTAAAAAACCTCTTTCAATTAGGTTTGTGAAATAATTCAAAATTTTTAAATATAAAACTCATTTTTCAAAGCTTTTTCAAAAGTATTTTATATTGTAAAAATTAGAGATCTTTTAACAAAAATTTTCAAAAGTATTTGTTTTTAACTTTTCAAAACAAATCAAGCCACATTCCAACATAATTGGAAATAAGTCGAGTTAACGCTTATGATTGACCTTAGCCTATTACATAGTAAATTTTCAAATTTTGAAAACCTTTTCTTTTATTTTAGAAAAACAATCAACACACAAATACATTATAAATTTCAGCTTTTAAGGCATAGAAATAGTGACCCGTGGTTCCGCAATAACCCTTCCATGTCCTTTGCTTGCTAAAGTTTATCTTCCCAAAACTTTAATGTTCTTGGAACTTAAAATTATTTACTTTTAGTAGCTAATTCAATAAATTTCCTAATTTGTTTTAAAAACTTCCAATCTTAAGTTGCATTAGTTGAGTATCTTCACGAGATTTCCTTATTTATATTGTTTTCCAATCAATATAAAGGTCAATCCAGAAAATCAATACTGTAATAAAAAGGAACATTTCTCATAAAAAAATGTATGTTTTTTTATACAAACAGAGACAACTAATGCTTACAACTAAAAGCCTAAAATGAACAATTGCTGGAAGCTGCCTTCCAGCATCAACTGGTGTTAATGATGTTGTGGCCATATCGCACTTTTCTCAATTAAGATAGACATTTCTAGTATGTATTCTACTTTAACCTACATATCTTAACTTACCACCTTTGCTTCTACTAAATAATATCCATTCATTTCTTCAGTTATTACATCTAATTATGGGATAAACTATGCATTCCCACACTACAGTGGGTAGGAAATATAAACTATGCACATTAAGGATAATCATTGGAAAATTCGCTTGGTGGAATAACTTTTCCACCATCTATCTTGCCTTCCTTAACCTTGAGTCTACCAACATCCTCTATGTGTATTTTCCTTTTCATTATTCTTTATTCTTTTAATCCAAATCTCTTGATAGTATTATCAAATTTTGGTATTTACTTTCTTTATCCTTGATCTTTCATGCAAGTATATTTTAGGACTAGCAGAAGTGTACTTTAATACCATTCATCATTCCTTTGTGGGTTCTTCTTATGGTTTTCACACATACCAAATAGGACATTCCTATATTCATACCAATACTCCTTATATTATATATGGGAATTCCTTGTTGCTACTCTACGAGCATTCGTAGCTGTTTTATTCATAACCTTAACCTGTACCCCATCTTACCTAGGCAGTCATCCATATCTACTCTATGTTAAAGTTGGTTTGGTTTTCACCACTCCTTATAAAATTATCAAACTTTATAGTCATGACGTATTTAACCTAAAAATTTTATCGTTAAAAAATATAAACGTAGAAACTTTTTATCAAATCCAACAATTTGTAACTAAGAGTCAAATTTTTATGGCATGTGCAGTCATCAAATAAAATTTTCCTTTTAAAGTCTTTTCACAACAAACCTTTTCACTTTTTCTTTAAGGTAGGATTTTTAACTCAAACCATTTATTAAGTTTTAAATTTTAAAGACTTAATCGTTATACAAAACTACTTTTCACAAAGGCACCGTTGCCGTGTTTCTAAAACATCTTTTTATAACTTTTACTAAAACTAGAATAGACAAAGACAACTTCCATTATATTATTTTTCTATTACTCATGCTACTTCAACTTTCAACCTTAACAGAGACTCTAATAGCATATGAGGGGGACTTCTAAAACGTATGTGCAATTACTACACATATTTATGGAAACTATCCTTTTTTCCTTTTAATTTTCTATATCGTTTCTAATTACTAAAATTATTTTTATATAAATTTTTAACATGGTTTCTATTTTAATTTTTCTAATGTTGCCTCTATTTAAATATCTTCATCAAATTGCTATTATCTTAATGGCTTCTCCATATATAGCTCTCTTTGATTGTTTTTTATTTCAATGTGTTGGCTTACTGCTTTAGCCATTGGGCTTTTCTTCACTAACACGACACATTTTACCTTTTTGTATATAAATCTATTTCAGCTATTTTTCCTTCGTATTTTCCATATAAGTGGATATATTTTTCTTATCTTCAATATCTGGTATTTTTACCCTTCCATTATCTTTACCCTATTAAAAACCAATACCACTTCCTATTATTCACCACTTAAATAAATTTTAAAACTTTGAATTTTCAAAATCAGAAAAATCATTGAGCTATATGTACGCTATATTTTCAATTTATTTCAAAGGAAATGTCTCTTTATTAAAACCATTTTAACTAAAATTTTTGGTCTACATAGTTTTAATTTCCACTAGAAATTCTATTTAAATAAAAAAAGATATTTTACTTTATAGTAAATTTTCATATATCCTTACTTTTCAAAAATAGGGTTTCTACTTTTAAGAAGATCCTTTGAAAATAGTTCAAATATTTTTTTAAATTTTTTTGAACTTTTTAATTAAATTCTTTCATATGGGGTCGGGCTCAAATTGGGTCTTGTTTGTCCCTTCTTTTGTCCACTTACTTTCTGAGTTATCTTCGTCCATAATATATTAAAAATCTGATTATCATCTTGGAGCGATTACTATACACCTTCCATTGGAAACTTGCTCAATACTTGCTTTCGAATATCTAGATTATTTACTTCCCATTTATCTGGATCTAACGTACATCTCCATTCGGCAATCCAACGGGAATCAACAACCATATGGCAATCTAGGCCCAATAAGGGAGTCAAGTTCCCTCTAGCTTCAGAGACCCTTCTATATGTCACACTCATACTCTACTTAATTCAACGCCTTATGGTACGACCTATCTTTCGTAGGGTGATTAGGATAGGCATATATTTTAACTCTGTTTATTGTTCCAACTCATAATTTCCTTATCCATCTTTTTAGAATATGGTCACCAACTAGTTCTATAGTCAAAATTTATAGTGTTTGACATATAATATATATATATATATATAATTATAGGGAAGAATACAAATACGTTCACTTTGCATATCCTAATTCTTATGATTGACTAACTTAAGCTCTGATACCAAATGTAACAACTTGCATATTAAAGGGACCTATTTTTCGCTCATTCGAAGAATATAAGTCCATCAGGGTACGGATGATTGGCATTGGTATCTTGAAATAGACAAAAATATATCAGAGAGCGATTTATAAGAACTTTCAACGGCGTATAGTAAAATACACACACAAACACAGACTAAGGCTAATACCTTAGAACTAATATCATTGCTTGGATATCTAGTGCCCTTATTAATATAGAGCATGCAAGAGAGAATCTGCTTTCTCACCATTCCTGCCTTGT
Organism: Allium fistulosum; assembly: GCA_030737815.1. Classification (NCBI taxonomy): domain Eukaryota; kingdom Viridiplantae; phylum Streptophyta; class Magnoliopsida; order Asparagales; family Amaryllidaceae; genus Allium; species Allium fistulosum. Next base: position 743,823,609 of record CM060907.1, read on the forward strand.
ACCTGTATATGTCCTTCTAAATCAATCATGTGGGTTGTAAGGAGGAAGGGATCAGAATAATGTCCTAGTTACTGGTAAATTACATGCTTTAGTCATAACATTAGTTTATGCTGATTGGTTTCCATTTACATGTTATGTCTATTATTAATAGCTTGGTTATTTTGAATTCATGTATACATACGATACGTCCAACCTACAATGAGGTATAAAATAGATATACATGTATATATAAGCATCGCTGTCCACCATGGACAAGGAACATACCCGCTAGTATCCTCACCTACGCACTGCACCGGGGATTATCTAGGAGAAACATGGGGATTACATGGTACAATTACCATCGGTGGTGCTATACTGTACGTATAAACTCATTTTTTCTTCTAGGACAAATGATAAGGAGATCCTTCCACTTAAATGGTTAGGGGGTGATCCCCGCTCTTATGTATTTTCTGATTATTTCCTAAAGAACGACGATTGATTTTTGGAGCACCCGGGAAGCGGAAGAGTGTACTCGTAAAAGATGACTCGAAAACCGTGACCACTTCGAAAACCGTATATGGTTCTATGGATGAGTTTCGTGATATATTAAGACGTTGGAATCCATGTGCGGTTACGAAACCCATTGCGGTGTGAGAATCCGTGCGTGATTCCAAGATCTATTTGAGATATGGGAATCCATGTGTGATTCCGAGACCCATTGGGGTATTGTAATCCATGTGGGACTCCATGATCTATTTGATGGCGGTGCGTGAGCTGGAATACTGGACGTTGCCTCATCAGTGGAAATGACAAAAACCAGATTTCAAAGGGATGACCAATAGGGTTAGCAAACCTATAGGGTGTAGTCCGCTCCTCCTAGATGTTACTTACAGTTGTTATGCATGCATGGGGCGATGCACTCGGTCTTAGGGAGATCAGCCATCTTTTTCCTATGGTATATCACTAGTGATGTATGCTGCTTCGGAAGGATATCTCTGATCCCTGTGTAGGAGGACCGTTCTCGAAGTACTGAAGGCACCTCCATGGAAATCCTACACAATTAGCGAACGTGCCTTATCAGTTTATGATTATATACCTAGTATTGTTGTGATGTACACTCACGAGCATCACAACTACTTGATTATTATTATTTTCACCCTTAGACAATATTATAATATCACTATATTTTCTGATATAAAAGTTTTGGTTATCATAAGGTAAAAACCCGTCCGTGTTTATGTGTGGCATGGTCTTACGAGATACCTTTATTATGAAAGGTTATTTATATGTTAGGAATCCATTTGAATGTGTTTCTCACACTGGTTTTACCAAACTGACCCAGGTGTGTTTTTCTATAATGCTCGGGCCAGACCGAGCATATTTCCAGGTTTAGTAGGATGATTTGGAGCTTCGAGAGACGAGCTGGAGGCCTAGAGATATATTCACGTACATGATTTTTTTCCTTTGCATTTATTGTAGTGTTCATCAGCAATTGTGAGGATAGGTTATTATAACTGGCTGAATATGTTAGTATACACTGATTGATGTCTGTATATACATATGTTATAGTTTTTTTTGTGTAAAAGTTGTTGAATATTATAGATTATTCGTTCCGCTGTGAGATTCTGTATCATTTAGTTTCTTCTTGTCTTCTTCCTTCTTTTTTTCCTAATTATCCGCCTTTCATTCAATTCGAGTGGGTCGTGTGTGGTCTATTAGCCGCTTAAACTGTATGGAAAAATGGGTCGTTACACATGGTATCAAAGCTTAGGTTGAGCGAATACGTAGGCTTTGGTGGGGTTAACTCATTTGCGATAGGGTAAGTTAGACCCTAGGATGAGTTTGAGAGTGCGTGTGCATGTGCGTGTGTGTATGTGTGTGTATATATATAGGTACACGTATTTGTTAGTGATAAAAAATGTTTTATATTGTGTTGTTTGATCTATTTAGTGGCTTAAGAATTCTAGTCGATGTGTTTGGCCAACGTTATCGACAGGAATTTCCTAAACACTCGAACAAAACCAACTGACACAATATTGTTTTAAAATGGGTAAATGAAATAATTTTACCTAGTTATATTTATATATGTAAAAGAATAATTTTTCAAAAATTTAATATAGTTACTCTTGGTTGTGCTTGGTTGATAGAAATGATAGTATTCTGTAACAACCCGCATATTTTACGATTGTATATTTAAATGTTTTATTTAAATATAGCACCTTTAGTTGGATTAAAGTCTGAAATGTTACTTTTTGCAAACAGTCGAATTAGGACTCGACCCCACTTCCATTGAGTCCAAAATGGCGTTTGCGACCTTTTTGAGTATAAACATCGATATGTTTGGAGTTGAGTAAAATTTTGATATTTTTCATTTAGGGCTTTGTGTTTGGGTTTCAGCCCACCAACCTAACAAATAACCCTAACTCCTCTACTCTTCATCCATTCACTCATTCTATTTCCTAACACTCAAGCTAAAGTAAAAAAGGGGGAAGAGATTGGAAATTAGAATTCCAAAACCCTAGTTTGTTTAGGAAATACAAATTCAAGTCCAAAATCAAGGAGAAGCTTAGGTAAGCATCCTCTTCATCTTCTCCATCTCAATCCCTCTTCAATTTTCAGAAATTCCTATAACCCAACTTAGGAAAAACTTCACCTTTGATAATAGATTGAAGATTCTAGAAGTGTTGTTGAAGAGAAGTCAATCTTCGCTTGTTCTAGAGCTTCTCATTTGTTGTTTTGGGTTTAAAAGGTGAGTTTTTGAACTCACATCTATGTCTATATCTTTGATAGTTGTTAGTTAGTAATTCCTAACATCTATTCCTTGTCCATTTGCCTTTGAATTGAATTGGTTTGATGAATATTCCAATTTTTGGTGTTTTGAAGTCAAATCTTAAAAAATCCTATCTTTGATGTTTGAACACGTTGTTGAGGTGTATCGAAGAGCCTATAAGGCTGGGTTGTCGCTTGGCATAAATCCCTAGTCTCCGTTGCTCGTCCGATCACTTCCATTGGATTTTTGCCCCTTCTTGGGCTAGACTGAAAATGCTGCAAATTGCAGTTCAGTCGACTGAACTGTAAGGTCAGTCGACTGAATCTGGGACCGGAAAATTCTCTGGCCTTGTATCAGTCGACTGACCATACAGTTCAGCCGACTGAAACAGGAAACGGAGAGTTCCTGTCCCTGTATCAGTCGACTGAACTGTATAGTCAGTCGACTGAACCAGGAAACCGAGAGTTTCTGGCCTTGTATCAGTCGACTGACCATACAGTTCAGTCGACTGAATCTGGGCGATGTGCTTTTTGCCTATTTTAGGCAGTTTTGTGTGGATTTCCGATTTTTAATCGATTCTTGTCGATCCGGTTAGTTGTTATCACTTATTATCGACTTCGATGACTTCTTTCTTTGGATTTTTGGGAATATCCGTTTGATGGATTTGATATCGATTTTTATGGATTTAATTCACATTGTCGTATGTGAATTTTTGGTGATTGATTGTTTCTACAATCATTTTTGTGATTTGTCACTTTAAAATACAAAGGTTTCTATACTAGTAGTAACTATTCAAACTCTTTCACAAAGATGATTTCAACTCTATTTTTAATACAAAGCTCGTTTATAAAACAGTTTTCCAATCTATTAGTATATACAAACCTTTACCTCATTCATATGAGAAATCTAATTAAACGGCTTAGCAAAACAAGTGGTATGAAACGCTTGCGTTTACTTTGTCGGTTAATTCTTGGACTTGTTCGATTGAACTCTTATGACAATTTTCGAGTGGAAATCTACAATTTGTTCATAAATATTTAAGTTAAGCCAGTGGTTACGGGACATGAAACTAAACTCTTATATTTACTAGCTTAGTGTGATTCACACTTTTTATTGATCGATGATGATCATTTTGTGATTTAGACCAGCGATGTGCGACGTCTCTTTGTTTGTGTGGGGGTTAAATCCCGTTTGTGAAGTTTCAACTCAAAATTGGTGGGGTAGCGACCCATGGTCTTCAGGCCGTTTGTGGAGCTTCGGCTCAAAATTGATGGTTAGCGACCATGGAATAGCGTTCCATTTGTTACACACGTGTTGGTGAGTTTTCATGCTCCCGTTTGTGATAGGCCCCCCTTTGTGATTTCTGGTGGTTGATTTCTAGAATTTGTGTTTCACCAATTTTCGAGGATTGCATTGATAAGCTTTATCAATATTTGTGTTTTGGTGAATAATTTAAAGAATATGTGATTCTTCTTGGATGTTTGAGAATATTTGAGATATTGTATGATTTTTGTTGTTATCTGATGTATACTTGTCACAGCATGACAATATTGTTATCATACGCTGTTTGTGATATCTCTTATCCTATCTTATTTTATCTTATATTTATAGCTAGACTGATCCGTTTATTATTTTCTTCTTAAATAATACTCGGGTCAGACCGAGGTATTTTAAGTGCTTCTACTTGACATCTTATCAGGGACCATCACCTGACTTTTGGCTAACTACTTTAGCTTAGTAGTTTTTGTTATTATACATTCGAGATAGAGACTCCTTGATGTATACTTATTCTTTTGTCTAGCACTTGTATCTATTCTTTTGTGATGTAGTGGATCTAGTTTGGCCACTACTTTGATTTACACTTCTATGTGTTATATTCATATCTGTTTCCGCCTTTGTGATATGAATATCTGTGACCGATTTGTGTTATGCTTATTTTTATATTTGTTTCCGAAGTCCTCAGCCACTGTGTGGTAGCTTTGAGTTTGTATATGATATGTCGGATTTCCTCTTGAAATGAAATATAAGTTATATTATCTGACATATCAGTACTCGCACAAAACAATTACACAGATGGTCGCTCCTCAACAGCCTTATTCTTCGTGCTAGTCGATGACATTACCCCGTAGTGTCCTTGGCTAGTGTGAGTATAGAGGTTGGGCATCACAGCTTGGTATCAGAGCCAAACTTCGGAACAATGTAGAATAATCTAGCAAGGATCATTGTCCTAAGTCTTTCATAGGAATCATGCCATAGGATTTAATTTGAGTCTTCGTACCGTTCTATCCTATTTCTTTTTTATGATGCCTTGTTTCATCAATCAAGTTTGTTTGATATTCATTCTGTGAATAACCTTTTTCCTCTTCTTTCTTTCTTAAAGAAGGGAAATGGTTAGACCAGGTTGTCCCAGCGCCGGTCAATCCAGTGCTACTCCTCAGGACGGAGTATTTATGTCTGCCTAGCAACTTCTAGATCTTGTAAAGAACGCTCAAGCTATCGGACCCATTCCAGAGCCTACTCATCCTAAATCTGGGTTTGCACGCTTGTGCAGTGATTACACCAACTTGGGTGGAAGGCCTTTCAAGGGATCCGAAAGCGTTATAGAAGTCCAAGCTTGGCTTAGAACATGCGATCGCATCTTTTCCCTCATGAATCTTATTGATCTACATCGAGTCCAAGTGGCTTCTAGCATGCTCCGGGAGAGGGCATTAGATTGGTTTGAGCTTCTGATCTCGGAAATTATTGAAGCAGATCTTACTTGGGAGCAATTTTGGGAAAGATTCGAGTTAAAATTTGTGCCAGAAGCTTAAAAAGTATCTCTAGCTTGACGCTTTATTGACCTTGTTCAAGGTGAATCTTTTGTGATGGATTACGTTGCATCTTACGAATCTCTATCTAAATATGGGGTCGAGTATATTAATACCCCATTGAAGAAAAATCAGAGATTTGTCTATGGGTTGAATAAGAACCTCAAAAAGCCATTACTTCTGAAACTAGAAGTTTCTTTCGATCAGCTTGTTAATATTGCTCTTCGACTTGAAGAGGCCGATAAGGAAAGTGATGTTGAAGTTGTGGGGGCCAAACAAAACATCAATAAGAAGAGGCCTTTTAAATTCAAGCCTAATCCCAACAAGAAAGGGAAGCAAGCAACTTTGGTAGCAAAGACTCCTACCTCTAGTCGTGGAGAATGTTACAATTGTGGTTCTAAGGACCATTATGCAAACAAGTGTCCGAAGTCTCTTACTTGTCGCTATTGCAAAAGTTCAGGTCATACTATATCTTCATGTCCCAAACTTTAAAGCAAGAAGGAAGGCAAGCTAAATGTTGTGCAAGCCCCTACTAACACTTCTCTTGGTCAAGGTATTCCTCATTCTATCCTTGATGGCATTATTTTATTTCGTGATCTTCCTATTCGAGTTCTTTTTGATACGGGTGCATCTCGCTCTTTTATATCAAAAGAACTTGTTGATGCTTTGTCTTTGAATGTTATTGGCTTGATGACTTCATTTAGAATTGCGAATCCGGTTGGTGGATCTGCAACACTCAGTTTACTTTGTAAAGATGTCGAAATTATTTTATGTGATTATGCTTTCCGAGCCGATTTGCATGTTATGCGTTACCTTGGTTTTGGAATGATTTTGGGAATGGATTGGCTTAACCGTTTTGAAGCCCATATCCTATGTCCTGAGCGGACTATATATCTTCGACATCCTCAATCTATTAAGTAGATTTCTCTTGTTCTTAAAGATTCAGATTCCAATTTGGGAGAATCCTTGTATTCTCTAAATCCTCATGATGACAATAATTATGATGAGGAAGATGTCATTTCCCTCATTCACATTGTTTGTGAATTTCCCGACATATTTGAGCCCGTTTTAGGATTACCACCTAAGCGAGCAATTGAGTTTAGAATTAATCTAATCCCTGGAGCTCTACCTATTACTCGTCCTCCTTATCGTATGTCCAATAAGGAAAATGAGGAGATGCGTAAACAATTATCCGAATTGGAAGCAAAACAGTTTGTTCGTTCTAGTTCCTCTCCATGGGGAGCTTCAGCTATTTTTGTGAAGAAATCCGATGGTACACTTAGGCTTTGTGTTGACTACCACAAGCTTAATGATCTCACCATCAAGAATAAATATCCCTTACCTCGGATTGATGATCTATTCGATCAACTTAGTGGTGCTAAAGTCTTTTCATAGTTAGACTTAGCAACCGATTTTCATCAGCTCCGTATTGCAGAGGATAGCATTCCTTTGACATCGTTCCGTACTCGTTATGGATCTTATGAATGGCTTGTTATGCCATTAGGTTTGACGAATGCTCCAGCTTATTTCGTTGACCTTATGAATCGAGTTTTCAAAGACTTCCTCGATCGATTTGTTCGCATCTTTATCGATCATATTCTTGTTTATTCTAAAACCGAGGAAGAGCATGAAAAACATCTTCGGATTGTGTTGGAAACTCTTAGGAGCAACCAATTGAAAGCAAAATTTCCTAAATACCACTTTTGGCAATCTCGTGTGAAAATTTTAGGGCATATTATTTCTGAATCCGGAATTTCCGTGGATCCTTCAAAGATTGAAGTGATTCAAAATTGGAAGAGACCGGAGAGTGTGACGGAAATTTGTAGCTTTCTCGGATTAGCGGGTTATTACCGTCATTTCATAAAAGACCTTTCTAAAATTTCCGTACCTCTTACTAATTTTACAAAGAAGGGAGTTAAATACATTTGGTAAGAAAAATGTGAAACTGCTTTTCAAAAATTAAAAGAACTCCTTTTCGATGCTCCGATTCTTGTGATTCCCGAAGGGAACCAAGATTTTATTGTTTATACCGATGCTAGTCGTGTTAGTTTGGGTGTCGTTCTCATGCAAGGGGAACGTGTTATTGCTTATGCTTCTAGGCAATTAAAGCCTGCTGAGACTAGATATGCCACTCATGATTTGGAGCTCGCGGCTATTGTTTTCGCCCTTAGAATTTGGCATCACTATCTTTTGGGAGAGAAATTTGTTCTCTACACCGATCATAAATCTTTAAAGTATTTATTTTCCCAAAAGGAACTTAATTTGCGTCAACAACGTTGGCTCGAGTTCCTTGCATCTTATGATCTTGATATTCTTTATACTCCCGGAAAGGGAAATCGTGTTGCCGATGCCCTTAGCCGAAACCAACAAGCGGTTGTTTCCATGATGATATCCGAATGGAATGATCTCGAGACTTTATCCACTTGTGAGATTCGAGACCGTGAATCCAATTCATGTTCATCTCTTGTTTTGTGTAGCCTTGAAGCTCATCCTTCTCTTTTAGACCGCATTCTTGAAGCTCAAAAGCATGATCCCGAATTGGTTCTTCTTAGCCAAAGTTGTAGGGATAAAATTGATATTGAAGGTTTGAAAGACTTTGATATTGATGCTCGTGGCGGTATTCGAAAATTTGGTAGACTTATTGTGCCAAATATTGTTGATCTTCATAAAGACATTTTAGAAGATTCTCATCGTTCTAAATTTACCATTCATCCCGGTAGTAGTAAAATGTACGCGGACATGAAGCGACTTTATTATTGGGATGGAATGAAATCTGATATTGCTAACTTTATTAAGCGTTGCATAACTTGCCAACTCGTAAAGGCCGAGCATCAAAGGCCCGGTGGGTTATTGCAACCTTTGGACATTCCTGTTTGGAAGTGGGATCAAGTCTCCATGGACTTTATTGATGGTCTTCCCCGTTCTCATCGGGTCATGATAGCCTATGGGTGATAGTAGATAGACTTACAAAATCCGCCCATTTTCTTCCCGTTCGGTCCAATCGAACCGTACCTATTTTGGCTAAACTCTATGTCAAGGAAATTGTTAAATTGCATGGAGTCCTACTTCTATTGTTAGCAATCATGATCCATTGTTTACTAGTGGATTTTGGAAGGGTCTTCAAAAAGCTTTGGAAACAAAGCTTAATTTTAGCACCGCTTATCATCCTCAGTCCGATGGACAAACCGAGCGTGTGAATCAAACTCTTGAAGATCTTCTTCGTGCATGTGTTCTTGATTTTGGTGGAAGTTGGGAAGATCATATTTCCCTTTATGAGTTTTCTTATAATAATAGCTTCCAATCTAGTATTGGTATGGCACCTTTTGAGGCACTCTATGGGAGGCTATGCCGATCTCCTTCGTGTTGGCTTGAAGCCGGTGAGAAGCTGGTTTTAGGTCCAGATTTTATCCGTGATGCCACATAAAAGATTGACCTTATTCGTCATAGGATGAAAGAAGCTCAAAGTAGACAAAAATCCTATGCCGATAACTGAAGAAGGAAATTAGAATTTTCTGTGGGAGATTTGGTGTTCATTCGTGTTTCACCTATGAAAAGGTGTTGTGCGTTTCAGTCGATCGAGAAAATTAGCACCTCGATATATTGGTCCATTTCCCATCACCGAACGCATTGGTTCCGTGGCTTATCGCCTTTTATTACCGGCTCAGTTTTCTGCTATTCATGACATATTCCACGTCTCTTAATTACGGAAATGCCTTCGAGATTCTGATTCTATTCTTGAGCCCGATGTTATTGAAGAAATTGAAGTTTCGCCTAATTTGACTTATGAGAAACATCCTATTCGTATCATTGCTATTGAGGTTAAACGCCTTCGAAATAAAGATGTTCCTCTTGTGAAAGTTCAATGGTCCACAAATCCTAAGGATTGCTCTTGGGAATCCAGAGAAATCATCGAGCGAACACATCCGGACTTACTCTCTCGTGCTCTTTAAGGTGAACTTCTCATTTCAAAATTTCTTCTTTTTGTGTTGTTATGCCTTTGTATGGTTGTTACTTTTTATTTCTTTTTTTTAAGTATTGCGAGGACGCAATTTCTTTAAGGAGGTGAGTCTGTAACAACCCGCATATTTTACGATTGTATATTTAAATGTTTTATTTAAATATAGCATCGTTAGTCTATCAAAGTTTGAAATGTTACTTTTTTCAAACAGTTGAATTAGGACTCGAGACCACTTCCATTGAGTCCAAAATGATGTTTGCGACCTTTTTGAGTATAAACATCGATATGTTTGGAGTTGAGTAAAATTTTGATATTTTCATTTAGGGCTTCGGGTTTGGCTTTCAGCCCACCAACCTAACAAATAACCCTAAATCCTCCACTCTTCATCCATTCACTCATTCTATTTCCTAACACTCAAGCTAAAGTAAAAATGGGGGAAGAGATTGGAAATTAGAATTCCAAACCCTAGTTTGTTTAGGAAATACAAATTCAAGTCCAAAATCAAGGAGAAGCTTAGGTAAGCATCCTCTTCATCTTCTCCATCTCAACCCCTCTTCAATTTTCAGAAATTCCTATAACCCAACTTAGGAAAAACTTCACCTTTGATAATAGATTGAAGATTCTAGAAGTGTTGTTGAAGAGAAGTCAATCTTCGCTTGTTCTGGAGCTTCTCATTTGTTGTTTTGGGTTTAAAAGGTGAGTTTTTGAACTCACATCTATGTCTATATCTTTGATAGTTGTTAGTTAGTAATTCCTAACATCTATTCCTTGTCCATTTGCCTTTGAATTGAATTGGTTTGATGAATATTCCAATTTTTGGTGTTTTTAAGTCAAATCTTAAAAAAATTCTATCTTTGATGTTTGAACACGTTGTTGGGGTGTATCGAAGAGCCTATAAGGCTGGGTTGTCGCTTGGCATAAATCCCTAGTCTCTGTTGCTCGTCCGATCACTTCCATTGGATTTTGCCCCTTCTTGGGCTAGACTGAAAATACTACAAATTGCAGTTCAATCGACTGAACTGTAAGGTCAGTCGACTGAATCTGGGACCAGAAAATTCTCTGGCCTTGTATCGGTTGACTGACCATATAGTTCAGTCGACTGAAACAGGAAACGGAGAGTTCCTGTCCCTGTATCAGTCGACTGAACTGTATAGTCAGTCGACTGAACCAGGAAACCGAGAGTTTCTGGCCTTGTATCAGTCGACTGACCATACAGTTCAGTCGACTGAATCTGGGCGATGTGCTTTTTGCCTATTTTAGGCAGTTTTGTGTGGATTTCCGATTTTTAATCGATTCTTGTCGATCCGGTTAGTTGTTATCACTTATTATCGACTTTGATGACTTCTTTCTTTGGATTTTTGGGAATATCCGTTTGATGGATTTGATATCGATTTTTATGGATTTAATTCACATTGTCGTATGTGAATTTTTGGTGATTGATTGTTTCTACAATCATTTTTGTGATTTGTCACTTTAAAATACAAAGGTTTCTATACTAGTAGTAACTATTCAAACTCTTTCACAAAGATGATTTCAACTCTATTTTTAATACAAAGCTCGTTTATAAAACAGTTTTCCAATCTATTAGTATATACAAACCTTTACCTCATTCGTATGAGAAATCTAATTAAACGGCTTAACAAAACAAGTGGTATGAAACGCTTGCGTTTACTTCGTCGTTAATTCTTGGACTTGTTCGATTGAACTTTTATGACAATTTTCGAGTGGAAATCTACAATTTGTTCGTAAATATTTAAGTTAAGCCAGTGGTTATGGGACATGAAACTAAACTCTTATATTTACTAGCTTAGTGTGATTCACACTTTTTATTGATCGATGATGATCATTTTGTGATTTAGACCAGCGATGTGCGACGTCTCTTTGTTTGTGTGGGGGTTAAATCCCGTTTGTGAAGTTTCAACTCAAAATTGGTGGGGTAGCGACCCATGGTCTTCAGGCCGTTTGTGGAGCTTCGGCTCAAAATTGATGGTTAGCGACCATGGAATAGCGTTCCATTTGTGACACACGTGTTGGTGAGTTTTCATGCTTCCGTTTGTGATAGGCCTCCCCCTTTGTGATTTCTTGATTTCTGGTGGTTGATTTCTAGAATTTGTGTTTCACCAATTTTCGTGGATTGCATTGATAAGCTTTATCAATATTTGTGTTTTGGTGAATAATTTAAAGAATATGTGATTCTTCTTGGATGTTTGAGAATATTTGAGATATTGTATGATTTTTGTTGTTATCTGATGTATACTTGTCACAGCATGACAATATTGTTATCATACGCTGTTTGTGATATCTCTTATCCTATCTTATTTTATCTGATATTTATAGCTAGACTGATCCGTTTATTATTTTCTTCTTAAATAATACTCGGGTCAGACCGAGGTATTTTAGGTGCTTCTACTTGACATCTTATCAGGTAGTAATTCCTAACATCTATTCCTTGTCCATTTGCCTTTGAATTGAATTGGTTTGATGAATATTCCAATTTTTGGTGTTTTGAAGTCAAATCTTAAAAAAATCCTATCTTTATTGTTTGAATACGTTGTTGGGGTGTATCAAAGAGCCTATAAGGCTGGGTTGTCGCTTGGCATAAATCCCTAGTCTCCGTTGCTCGTCCAATCACTTCCGTTGGATTTTTGGCCTTACTTGGGCTAGACTGAAAATATTGCAAATTGTAGTTCAGTCGACTGAACTGTAAGGTCAGTCGACTGAATCTGGGACCAGAAAATTCTCTGGCCTTGTATCAGTCGACTGAAACAGGAAACGGAGAGTTCCTGTCCCTGTATCAGTCGACTGAACTGTATAATCATTCGACTGAACCAGGAAACCGAGAGTTTCTGGCCTTGTATCAGTCGACTGACCATACAGTTCAGTCGACTGAATCTGGGAGATGTACTTTTTGCCTATTTTAGGCAGTTTTGTGTGGATTTTTGATTTTTAATCAATTCTTGCCGATCCAGTTAGTTGTTGTCACTTATTATCGACTTCGATGACTTCTTTCTTTGGATTTTTGGGAATATCCGTTTGATGGATTTGATATCGATTTTTATGGATTTAATTCACATTGTCGTATGTGAATTGTAACGTTTAGACTTTTCGACGCTCGAAAGTCGACATTAATACGTCCACTGTATCAAATGTCGCGCAATCGAATGCCGGAAAACTGAATCATTAGGGTTAAAAGAAGAGGTAGAACAAGACAGAAGAAAAAATAAAGAAGAAGAAACAGAAACAACAACGGAATCTCACATTCGCAGCGGAACAATATATAATAGATAATCACTAGTCTTTTAAACAAAGAACTATATCAGTTTATACAATACAACAATGAGAGTCAATATACAACTCAATACAACAATGGACAGTTATATAAACTTGTCCTCATACAGAATACACAGCGGAATAAATAAAAAAGTACGGTAGTACGCCTCGCCATCCAGCTCATCTCCAAAGCTCCAGAATATCCAGAATATCCTGATAACCTAAGGCTGCCCGTGTGGATAATTTATGGGCACCCAGAGTTTAGAAAGGGAACAATAAACTCCGAGTCAGTCATGGTGACTGGTGTGAGATCGTAAAACGGTTATTTTCACAAAGAAAATAAAACAGATTCGCAATGCTTTTGGAAAATGAAACTACCATAAGGCCTCCCGCCACACACACAATGCAAACACAGAATTGAAGGAGATTTCTCCTTATGATAGTCAAAGATGCTTACTATGCAAAATCATTGGATATTATTACTAGTGCATAGTGTCGAAATCATTTCGAAAGTATAATATTAATCTTAGCCAACATACAACCATTATTGTATGCCTACTATAGCTACTATGTTCAATAGCAGGTTACCGCCACATTCCATAGCAGGTTATACAACTAACACCATACAAGGCTCGTATTGTTTCTTTGGATTTCCAACAAATGGTCATGCAAAGGAACTTCCTTACACCGAAATGGAAACGCCTCTGGAAAGACGCCCCGAGAACCTAATTTGATCTCTGCAAACACAAGGCCGACGCTACCTCACGCTGTACAGCTGTAACTAGGTAACCAAGACACTGACACTACCTCAGGCTGTACAACTGTAACTAGGTAACTAACACACAAGTATGCCATCCCCCCGGTCGTTACCGACCATTATCCGAGGATCCTCAACCACAAAGCAACAACCACAAAGTATAATAAATTTGCAGCATCAACATAGGTAAAATATCTAGGCTCCATACCATGATATCACCTTTTATCCAGAAGGAAATGACATACCTTAGGGGCACGACCCCTAAAAACCTTGCCGCAACATTCCTGTTTCGACCATTACCGAGTTGTGAGGCTCGACGAAGTCTCGTCCACAAAGCTACGCTTTTTCATAAAGCCATGCTTTGATCAACAAATGATCAATAGCACTTCGTATGCCACATTACCAAATTGGGAGTGTATCACTAGTAACCATCAACTACATAACCTCTGAGCTCGTACGTCTCAGAGAAGAGTGTTAAGCTAAGAGAATAAATTCTCCGCCACCAACAGAAATGTATTTGATAGAAACCAGCTTTACATCTCAAAGTGTAACGTCAGACACACATCCATACAAGTCCGTTCCGGGATCGAACGAAACCGAAGGCACTTCCAAAGAAGCCCTTGCAATCCGGGTATTCACCAATCACGTTCGGACTTCCCATCACAAGAAGAGTGATATAAATCTCTATACCCGAGCAACTCGATGCAGAGACATTCGACAGGTTGTCCTTTCATTTTCGAAAATACCCGGTCTTCACACCGGTCTTCAAATGATGTCCATTCACGACGTATCACTATTCGGAATGGGTTATATGACACAATGTCCTCTCCCGGCTTAACCGAATAATGAGCGTTTGTTTTACAGACAAATTCAAGTGCCATTTCAAAGGCAAATATTGATAGTCGATTATTTGACTATCAAACAACATTCACAAAAATCAACCAATTTAAATAATTTTTCCCAAATTATTAAATTTCAAAATATCTTTGCAAGATATATATTTTCCACTCTTCATCACTTTGAAAACAAATTTCAAATCATATTTTCCCTTGCGGAATAAAAATTCCCGATATTATTTATTTTCACTTTTCCTTTACAAATTCCATTGTGAATTTAAATTTCCAAATATTCACTAATATACGATTTTCAAATCGTTTTCCCAAATTTTCACTTTCAACTCCAAATCAACTCTCAAATTGATTTCCACATTTATTTCAAATTCCAAATCAATTACAAATTGATTTCTAAGTTTATTTCCCAAATATCAAATCATTTGCAAATCGATTTCTAAATTCATTTCAACACAAAATCCATTTCAACACAAAATCCATTTTTAATTCAACACCAAATAAATTTTCATATCGATTTCCCAAAGGTTTAATTTCAAATACCAAATCAAATATCAATTTGATTTTAAACAAATTTATCACTTTTTTAAAATAAATTCCTTTATCTCTTCCAAACCATTTAAAATTCCATTTTCAATAAATTCTTTAACTTTTCAATAATATTATTCAAAATCCATTTATAAATATCTTTTCCCATATTTTGGAAATAATTCGATAAGATTACAAAAATCAACTTTATGCTTTTAAATTCCTTCTTTGAAATTCAACCAATTCTTTCAAAAGAATTCACTTAAAATTTCCAACTTTAAATTTCAAAAATCCAATCTCATTTATTTCTGGTATCCAACGATACCAAAAATACATTCGGCTAAATTTTAGCCTTCACACATTCAATCACAAATATAATCATTCACAGATTATAAATAAATTATCACACAGCATATGAAACAAATTCATACAATATATGAAACAAATTCATATAATTTGAGGAATCCAGTTGGATCCCTTCAACCTGTTTCCCTGCATCCACAGATGTTAGCACAATACCAATTCCACTTCGAGGTGGAATATCGCGGTATATGGGATTTATAAAATATCATCCGCTATTATGCGGCGCATAGGGTCTCATCCGCTATATAATGCGGTAAATCAACAACTCCAATATATACATATTCCAATATATATATATATATTGCTATATATACTATCACCCAAACAATTAATCAATCAATAACTGAATTCCCAATTTTTAATTTGAGTTAGAAGATCTCACCTTTGCTTTTAATTTGCAGTCCATTTTCATTCCAATTGTTTTCTCGATTTATATACCTTGTAACAGACATTATAAGGTTTTATTAATATTCAGACAGATCGAACAAATTAATTTCCATTTGATAAAATTTTATTTTATCTAATCAATTTAATTTCAAACAAATTTCCTTTAGTAAATTATTTTTAGTGACAAAGATACTTTTGACTCAACTAAACAAATAATAAAATTCTCTACAGTTTATTTTTCTCTTTAAAAACTATATATATATATATATAATTTGAAAACTGCTTATGTATATTTTTACTGTATATATATTATTTCTGCTTGCATATAAATTTTTTCTTCTTCATATACTTATTTTATATTTTACCTTTCTTCAAACCAAACAGAAATCCTTTACTGAACATTTTTAAAATTTTATATATATTTGTAAAAATAAAGATCTGGATTAAAATTCAAAAAAGAAGTCATACCCAAAATCGAGAATCGCAGTCGCGAACTTCCCTGAACCCATCGCCACTCGGTCAGCACTGCCCTCGTCGCCGTTTCACGTGATTCCTCTCGAAGTCGAAACCCTAGCCTCGATGATATACGCGCGCCTCCCTAGGCCCACGCGATCTGCTATATTCATTCGCGACCAGATCTGGATGTGAAATGACCCTCCTAATTCTACTCTAATTTCATAAGGAAATTTTTTTTTTAAGGTAAGGAGGATATATAAATATATAGATATATCATCCATTGCAAATATAATTCTCAGGGTCAATATCTTTCTCCAATAAACCAAAATATATCCAGGATCACAATAATCAACCAATATAAATATATCAGTACATTCACAAAGGTAAGCACATACATGTGAGGATGTATATGCCTCTCTTGTTTGAATCAGAGTTCTGGAAAACAAGAGGATGTTGGATTGCTAATTTATTTTATATTTTTTTTTTGACCAAACAATCCACTGGAAACATACACATTAGTTTGTTTATACTAACTAAGAAGTGATCAAGTAATAATCAGTAGTAAACAAGCTTTTAATATAGATGTTTGTGTTAAGCTCTGAATAGTGACAAATTCAGTATAAAAGAAAGTGGATCCTAAGGGAACACAAGCAACATCTAGGCGTAATGGAAACGCGCCTAACTTATACATGAAAGGTCATGAGTTCGAGTGCTATGCTGGTCGGTTCAAACATAATTTTTGGTTTTTTTTTTCTTTTTTTTTTCTCCTGTACAGTTTGCAATCTATTATCTACCTATATCTGCACATATATATATATATACTTTATTTTTGCCTATATTCCATCATACAAAACAATAATTCTTGCTTAATTATTTTTGAAACCCATCCCTATAACCTGGAAGGCTTCAGGATTGATATGAGCTAAGAGTCTGGTTCTTGGGTTTTGAGGATGATAGAAGTGTTTATCATTATTCAGGTTTGTATTTCTTCTTATAAGATCTGTCTGGCATTTAAAATACATTTGGTTAAAGTCTGAGTGAAATTCAGATTCCTATTACAAGTGCAAAGAAAAAGGTGTGGTAAAATTTGCACTTAAACATGTTTATGTGCATATATATCTGCAACTATTTGGATCTGTCTTACTCTTCCCTTATTACAAATCTTTTCTTTATTTAAAAATAGGACATGAAACATTTGTATGGAACAAATTAAATAAACCTTGCAGCCATATAAAAACATTCAACCTATGTCTATTTTCTTTTGTATACATATGCCATAGTAGAAAATAAAACCATTTAATTTTCTGAAAATCAACTATCCTGATTTTCCAAAACTTAAATCCTTTTCAAAGACTCAAGATTGACTAATACATTTATAAAATGTAATCATTCAATTTTTAACATGGTGTTCTTGCTAAATCCACTTACAAGATTTGATCAAAATCCTTTTTAAACATAACAGATATTCAACTTAGTTCATAGTTTCCAGATACAAATCAATCTCTTAACAAAATGCCTAACAAAATATCCATCCAATATTCAACACTTAATACAAGTAGCAATTTAAATTGTCAATACATGCAGATTTCAACATTTAGGCTCTTATCTAACTAAGTTTAGCATGCTATATCTTCTTCTCAAAGCCTTGCTCCTACTCCTATTTAGTTGCTGCAATCCCTGAAAAAGCATTTGAAACTGCCTCATTTTAAATGAGACACCCCAGATGCCATTAGCACACTAGGGTCAGACTCATGTCTGGTATGAGAAAATTCACAAAAGCAATTTGTTAATTAGGTTAAAATCAAGTTAAGTACAAATACATAAGGTTCTGTCCTTTGGAATCAGGTAAATACTTGTGTGCATGCTCTGTGTCATTGTGCATGTGCACACTTTAACTTTCTTTCCAGAGACTACACATATGAATATGGCACATACTTTCAAGCATACAACTCAATCATAGACAAACAATCATTCATACCAAACAGGAGAATAACCAATATGAGTTAAATCATTTATTCAATTCCCATATTTCAAATCTGGGAAAAACTCTAGTTTTCTCATCATCTCCAGTATTATTCCCTTGGTATATTTATCTATCCTTGGTCTCATCTGCAATATTTATGAATCAATGGACACACTGTAATGAACTTATTCACTCCATTACACAAAGATCTCAGGACTTAAACAAGCCATGTGTCAACTTATGTTACTCAAGCACACAAGTCATTCCTGCAGTGTTCTTGACCCCAATTTCCTAATCAGGTTTAAGTTAATAATAACTCTTTTGATTTTTCATGACAAAACCATTCAGTGATTCATTTTATTAGCTAAAACATCCATAACATGGCATCTCATATTATTCATAACCATACAGAGGCAAACAAGCAACAACCATTTGTGATTACAAAATAAGGTTCTGTATATATATAGATATTCATCCTGGTATATTTTTCTTTAAAAGGAGTTTAGGCAGCTAACATTGGTTTATGGCTTCTGGGAGAGTTTTTCTTTTGCAAACATTTATGCTTGAGTTAAACTCAGGATGACCTGGTTTCACTGAATCACAAAATTTTGTTTGCTATGCATTTTATTGAATCAGGAGCATCAGCACATAGGCAACCCTATTGCACCCCTAATTCCTTTTTATTTCAAGCCTCAGCACTTATACATGAGTATATTGCAGCTCAACATTATTTACATCTTTCTGGGTTGAGCCAAAACCAATACTACTTACCTATTCTCAACATTTTATTTTCTGGGTATTTGTTTATATCCCTAAATATTAACATATCAGAGATCTGAGTGTATAAAACAGATATGTATACTAACAACACATAAGACTTTGTTATAATAAAACCAGTGATCAACCAAAGAAAATCAAAACATATTCAGGTTTAAATTCACAGATAAACATTCATATATGAAAATACTCTTTTACTAAAAATACTTTTATCTGGCTGCCTACATTAGGACTTATTGCCTTAGATTTTTGAGTGAGTTTTCTCACCTAGCTCTCTTCTTTGTTTCCCTAATTAATTGATGAGCTTCTGCCCTTAGCCTCAAGCTCTCTTCCTTCCCTTGCCTTATGATTTCTGTGGTGTTGTTTTTCTTCTTTTTTTTTTCAAAATTCTTTTCTGAGGAGGAGAGGAGGCTGCTGCATATACATGTATATATATACAGGGTCTCTCTCTTAGGGTTTTGGGTATTGGCTAAGTCCATTTTTGCCCACCAGAAAAATCATGTTATCTGCATTTTAAACCCAA
Source organism: Allium fistulosum (assembly GCA_030737815.1). Lineage (NCBI taxonomy): Eukaryota > Viridiplantae > Streptophyta > Magnoliopsida > Asparagales > Amaryllidaceae > Allium > Allium fistulosum. The sequence continues at coordinate 743,842,995 of CM060907.1, forward strand.
AGTTTTACCCTTCCCGGCTTAATTTGGGTGAAGAGAAAAGTGGTTACACATTTTTCTCAGAAATTTGCTTTTCAGAAAATACTTTTCCCCTTGTCTACAATCATGCTAAAAATGTGACTTGATTTTTGTTATTTATTAAATACTCTTTTCTAATTCTGCCTATACCAAGCACTTCTTTGTTTTATCTTATTTTTCCTATTTTTAGCTTTCATGTAAATGGTATGTACTTCCTTTATTTATTTATAAGAGGATTAGTTCTTTTTATATCTTCATTCTTTTTATTTCTGCTTATTTTAAAATATGTCTGTATATCTTATTTCATTAGTTTAAACTCTAGTATTTTATTAACACATGTATATTTATATAAGCCTTACTGAAATAGTTAGTACACCCTCCCATATATTCATACATCATTCTATACTGACACACACATGCACATGTATACTCAAAAATATTCAGTAGCATACATATATATATATATATATTTACTCATGCATACTACTTTTAAGAATTTAATCTACATATACATATATATATGTATATATATATATATTTCCATACACATCAATATGTATGTATTCTTGGAGTTCAGGGTTTTAGCTTATATTCATGTGCATTTCCTGTGCACACATGTACACACACTGATACACTATCAAGCTATATCAATTCCTCCTTCAAAATTTATTTAAAAATTATTTTAAATTTATTTATATTTTCCAGAATAAATTCCTAAAATCTTGGGTCATTACATACACCCCTCCTTTTAGAAATTGTGTCCCACAATTTTCCTAAGCTTAAATAAATTTTAAACTTAATTCAGAGAACAAGTATATTCTCTACCAAATAGATTCTTAGTTCTATACTAACTAAAAATATATTCATCCAAAATAAAGAAAACAATCAAAAATCAGAATTACCTTAATCTGAAAATAGCTTAGGATAATTCATCCTAACTTTGTCTTCTAATTCCCATGTGCAATCACTAGGATCTAGACTCCACTGTACCTTCACAAGTTTCAGAGATTTATTCCTCAACTTCTTCACATCTTTTGCCAAAATTCCCACTGGATCCTTTTCATAAATCAAATTAGGATTTATCTGCACTTGGGTTGGGGTTTCAAGAATTTCTGCCTTGTCATGGACCCACCTTCTCAATTGTGATACATGAAAAACATCATGTATACCTTGCATGTTTTCTGGTAATTCCAACTTATATGCCAAGGGACCAATTCTCTCCAGAATTTTGTATGGTCCAATATATCTTGGGGTTAATTTGCCTTGTTTTCCAAACCTCAGCACATTTTTCATGGGTGAGATTTTGATGAAAACAAAATTTCCCACTTCATATTCTACCTGCCTCCTTCTCATGTCTGCAAATTTCTTTTGTCTATCTTGAGCTGCTGTCATTCTTCTTCTTATCAACTCAATTTTCTCCTTGGTTTCTTGTATGTACTCAGGTCCTAAAATAGACCTTTCTCCTGCTTCTACCCAGCAAACAGGTGACAAACAGGGTTTACCATATAAGGCTTCAAATGGAGCCATTCCTATGGTGCTTTGGTAGCTGTTGTTGTATGTAAATTCAACTAGATGAAGATAATCTTCCCAGTTGCCCCCAAAATCCAGTATACATGCCCTCAACATGTCCTCCAAAACTTTGTTTACCACCTCAGTCTGCCCATCTGATTGAGGATGGTAGGCAGTACTTAAACATAGTTCACTTCCCATTGCTTCTTGAAAGCTTCTCCAGAATTTTGAAGTGAAGATGGTATCCCTATCACTCACAATGGTTTTGGGAATGCCATGTAACTTTACCACTTCTTTTATAAAAATTTGAGCTAGTTTTGGTGCTGTTCTTTCTGACTTGACTGGGATGAAGTGTGCTACCTTGGTTAGCCTATCAACTATCACCCATATGCTTGTATTACCTCTCTTAGATCTAGGCAGTCCATCTATGAAGTCCATAGATATGTCTTCCCACTTCCACTGTGGTACACTAAGAGACTGCATCAACCCTGATGGTCTTTGGGTTTCAGCCTTGACTTGTTGGCAAGTCATACATTTGGCAATGTACTTGGCTATATCAGATTTCATCCCCTTCCACCAGAAGTCTCTTTTCAAATTTTGGTACATTTTTGTGTTACCTGGGTGTATGGAGTATTTACTTCTGTGATATTCATTCAATATCTCCTTCCTCAATTCTATGTCCTCTGGTACACACATCCTATTCTGGTATCTCATATATCCATCTTTATCCATGTGGTGATTCATTACTTCCTCCCCTCTTGAGAGGAGCATTTTCTTCTCTAATAAGTGAGCATCTTGTTCTTGCATTTTTCCTACCTTCAGAATTAAATCTGGTTGAAGTGTCATTAAGCTTAACTTCCCTTTATCTTCTTGTGCACCATGCATCTGCACACAACCATTCTCCTCAATCTCTAACTCAGTTAGCAAAGACAAATCTTTAAATTCTGCTATCATCATCATAGCCAATTTAGCATGCTGTCTACTTAGAGCATCTGCAACTTTGTTTGCTTTGCCTGGTGTATAGAGTATGTCAAAATCATAGGCAGCTAAGAACTCCACCCATCTATGTTGCCTCATGTTCAAATCTTTTTGTGAAAATAAATATTTTAGAGACTTGTGGTCAGTGTAGAGTTCAAACTTTGTGCCTAATAAATAATGTCTCCAAAGTTTTAAAGCATATATCACAGCTGCTAATTCGAGATCATGTGTGGCATACCTTACTTCATGGGGTTTAAGTTGTCTGGATGCATATGCAATGACTTGGCCTTGTTGCATCAACACTGCACCCAAGCCAAATCCACTAGCATCAGTGTATACCACTAATTCTTCATTTCCATGTGGTACCTTTAGAATTGGAGCATTCACCAATGCCTCCTTCAACTGTTCAAAAGATTTTTCACATTTTTCTGACCAAACAAAAGCTTGGTTCTTCCTGGTTAGGTTAGTGAGTGGTGTAGAAATTTTTGAAAAATCTTTTATAAACCTCCTATAATACCCTGCCATCCCCATAAATGACCTCACTTCACTCACAGTGCTTGGCCTCTTCCATGCTTGAATAGCCACTACTTTATTGGGGTTCACAGAAATTCCTTTGGCAGATATAACATGGCCAAGAAAATGTACTTCCTCCTTCCAAAACACACATTTTGAAAATTTTGCCTTTAAATCTTTTTCCCTTAATCTAGACAAAACCAGGTGCAAATGATGCTTATGTTCTTCCACTGTCTTGGAATAAATCAAAATGTCATCTATAAAAATAAGCACAAACTTGTCTAAACAATCTCTAAAGGTTCTGTTCATTAAATCTACAAAATAAGATGGTGCATTGGTCAAGCCAAATGGCATAACCAAAAATTCATACAACCCATACCTAGTGTTAAAGGCAGTGTACTTGATGCTTGATTCTTCCACCTTCATTTGATGAAAACCAGATGCTAAGTCTAGTCTAGAAAATACTTTTGCCCCTGCTAATTGATCAAAAAGATCATCTATTCTTGGCAATGGGTATTTATTTTTAATAGTTACTTTGTTTAATTCTCTATAATCTATGCAGAGTCTTAAGGAGCCATCTTGCTTCTTAACAAATACCACTGGTGCTCCCCAGCAAGAATTACTTGGTCTTATAAAACCCTTTTCTTCCAATTCTTCTAACTGTTTCTTTAATTCTTTTAGTTCATTTGGCCCCATTCTAGTTGGCTTTTTAATCACTGGGCTTGCTCCTGGAACTAGATTGATTTGGAATTCTACTGGTCTATGGTGTGGAATACCCTTGACCTCACCAAACACATCCAAATATTCATTGACTATGGGAATTTCTTCAATGATTAATTCACTGAAATCTTTTTCTGAGTCAACTAAATGATATAGTTTTCCTTCCTTAGCTACCTCACATAAAACTGTGATTCTCTGGTGTTTGCACAAAAAATGGACAAACACCTCAAAGTTGTATGATTTAGTAGATCTTATGTTGTTCTTAGTGATTTTGGAGATTTATGCAAATATATGAAAAACAGGGGGTAAACTGTAAAAAGACACGCAGATTTATAGTGGTTCAGCCAGAATGTGCCTACGTCCACTTTATATGTTATTTCTCTTCTCTTCTTGTGATTACAAGTACAAAGCTTTGGTACCAGTAAAAGAAAGTTGTTTGAAAGTTCCTTCCGTGCTTGAGCTCTCAAACTTGTCCCCATTGTTGTATCCCTGCCCCTCTATTTATAGAGCGAAGCTGGGGGTAGGGGTCTTGGAGGTATATAGCAGCTGGCGGGCCTGGGCTGAGACAATCTGGCCTGGAACACCTTGGTTCGGCATCCCTTGATTCGGTGGTAGGTTGATTCGGTGAGGAGTTGGTCCGGTGTAGGTTGATTCGGCATAGGTTGATTCGGTGAGGAGTTGGTCCGGTGTAACTTGGTGGGTGTTTGGTCCGGTAGGGAGTCGAACATGGTGGATGTTTGGTCCGGTAGGGTCAAAATATACCCAACACTTGCCCCCAAAGCAGGGTAGGTGCATGCACGTATCCTGCTTTGTTTTTGACCATCCTAATTCTCCGTTTTTATCTGGTCCGGTAGCCCGCTTTCGTCTATAAGTAGATGGTTAGGGCCTCCGTTTTTCCATCTACCGAACCATTCCGTTGTCTCTTGCCGAATCAAAGTGTATCCGAATTAATCTCGGGCGTTGCCAAACCAAGCAATTTAGCCGGACCAAGCAACTTAGCCGAACCAGGTGAGATTTTTTCTGCCGAATGAGACTTCGTATTGAGAACACCGAATGAGTTATTACCGAACTGACTCAGGGATTCCGAGTGCCGAATGAAATCCCATTCGTGAATAGCCGGATGAACTCGGGTAACCCGAGAGGACCGAATGAACTGTTGCATCTGTTTCCCGAATGAACTTGTACCGAGTGAACATGTGTTTTATACTTCGAACTTCCAGTGAAATTCCAAATCATACTGCTTGTATATTCTAACGATATATTTTTCCCATTTTTGCAGATAAATGTCTCGAAAAGTTGAAACTCGATCAGATAAGAGGAGATCCGGGGGTGAAGGAGAGTCCTCGGCCGTGCCCCCAGCTCAATCAGGATCGGAGCGTCTTGGGCCTGCCCCGAGGTCATTAGTGGATGGATATGGTCCCCAAGAGTTGCTGGACTCCCCGCCTGACTGCTTTCCTAGCTCTCTCAAAGAGGAGCAACTCGATGTTATATCTCGTTCCTTTGGGATCGATAGAGCCCTCATGCTGCTGCCGGGCCCAGGAGTCATGCCATACAGTCCTCCCGAAGGATACTTTGCTTATAGTAGGTACCATTGCATGTGTGGTGCTATCCCGCCACTCAATGCTTGGGTAGTCAGCTTCCTCACGTACCTGAAGGTGGCCCCATTCCAGCTTCATCCCAACTCTTATGCCATATTGGTGAGTCTCTTTGTTATTTTTCGGAGGAAGTATGGTCGCGCCCCCTCCAACCGGGAGATCCGGTACTTGTATAATTTAAGGGGCTATAAGAAGGGGTCCCCATATGTTAGCTTGGAGTCTGCTGTGACCTTCAAGCCGGTCTTGGACCTGTACTCTAAATTCAGCATGTTCAAGAAAGAGTGGTTCTTTGTTAGGGACGATTCCGTCTCCATCCGGCGCTTTACCTCTGGATGTAAGTTGATGCTTTTACTTATAATTCCTATTCCGATTGCGATGCTTCTTCTCATACTTTCTCATTTTTGCTAGCGACAGGTGGCTTTCCGGTTGTGGAGACTGACCGCCTGGTTCAGACGGCGGCGGAGATAGAAGCCATTCTTGGGAAATACAGATCATCTGCCTACTTGATTAGAAATGCGATTCTTCTGGAATATAACTTGATCCTTCCGCAGCAGTCTGTATTTAAGTTGAGGGAAACGGTGGAAGAGAGGGCGGCTGCTCAGGCTAAGGGAGGCGTTGCGGCAGAGGGCGGAAAGAGAAAACCATTCACGAAACCTCCAGCCGTCGGAGGTAAGAAGCTTAAGAGGTCGGACGGTCCTTCTCCCAGCAATTGTCCACTTACTCAGGGGGAGATAGATGCGGAGGAAGAAAGAGGTGAGGCGGAGGAAGAAAGAGACGTTGAGCGTCTTGGTGATGATGGTGGCGATGGACGGAGTGGTGATGGGTCCCGGGCTCTATCTTCTGGGCAAGTAGGCGAAATGCAAGAGTGGACGGATGATGCTCTCCGCCAAGCTTTTGAGGGGTTGGATGATGATCCGGCTTTGGTAGTGAAGACCGGGAAGGCGGACAAAGCCGGGACCGGTGCAAGTGAGTCTTCTCCGGCTATCCCGGCCAAGGTGGCTCTGACAACTCAAGGTGAACTCTTGACCCCTGCATGCTTCACTAATGATAGGGACTTAGGAATATTTTATGACCCGCTCCCGTCCTGGAATGAAATCCAGGACTTATTGCAGTATCCCACTCCTCCCCAGGGTTTGTATAACCACAACTGTGTTTCTTTTCCTTTTCTAACTTGTAATCCACCGTGTTTCTTGAATCACATAGTAATGTGAGATCGTGACACTTGTTCTTTATATCAGGAGCAGGCAAGACGCCCAAAGCTTCAGACCTTCGACACAGGCTCGAGCAATATAAACTTTCCAAAATTTCTGCTAAGCCGAAGCCCTCAACCCAACGCTCCGGGGATGTAGTCGGATACCGTCCTCTTCTTGGGGTCATCGAAGAGCGTATTCAGCAGAGGAAGAGGAGTCATCCTTTATCCGAAACTTCGCTCGGTCCTCAGCCTCCGGCTCAGCCTATTCATGATATTACTGAGGAGGGTAGCGAGTTTGTGCCATCTCCACACCCGTTCGGAAACCCTTCTGTTATTCATATCGACCGTCCCGACATGGCCCGTAATCCATTCGCGGGTCATCCTGATCTGGATCCAGGTTCTCAGGATATTACTTTTGACAAAGTTACTGGTGAACACCTTCTCCCCCGTAACCCCATGGTACGAGTACTTGACGAAGCCAAGTCCTTAGACCTCGATCTACTCACCACTCGTATAGTCACTATGGGAGACGAGGCCAAAGCTAATATTGATCGGGTGGCAGAGGAGGCTAAGAAGCTGATGGGGCATCACGCTCGGCTGGTTAAGGCCGGAGAGGAGATAGGGAGTGCCAATATCCGACTTCGATTGGTGGTTTCGGATCAGGCCAAGCAGCTTGCGGATCAGGCTATCCAGATTTCTCAGCATGAAGCTGCTACTGGGCGATTAAGGAGAACCATGGAGGAGGCCAGTCGGGCCGAATTGCGGAAAATGGAAGCTGCTTGCAAAGAGCGGATTGACATGGCTATTACCACGGTGGATGAGGTTCGGAGAGCGGATCTCGAGCAGGTGGAGGAATTGTCCGAGAAGCTTGAAGCTGCAGAGCTTGCTCAGGCTAAGTTGAGGGAAGAGATGGAGGTGATGCGGAGGTCCCTTCAATCTGATTGCTCGAGATACAGACTGGAGAGAGATGCTGTCGTGGAAAGGTTGTCGGCCTCCGATGCCCGGATGAGGGAGTTTGAGGAAAACGAAGGAATGATGGATGACATGCTCCAGGACATGTATTTCCGGACTTGGAGGCAGGGTAACCTCTCTTGGATGGATGATTATCCCAGAGTCATGGCCAAGACATATCTTCGGGCTTTGGAGGAGGCTAAGGCTGATGCGGATAAAGAGGGTGGAACGGTCTTCAGTATGGATGTGGTCACTGCCCAGTTCACCAAGGAGGAGAAAGTGGCGGTAAAGGAGGGTATGCGGCTGCTTGCTGCTGAAGAGGCGGGTGTGCAGGTAGAGGATGACGACCAGGATGGTCAAGAAGCTAGTACTGGTAAGTCTTCCTTTCTAGTCTTTCTGTTAACTTGGTTACTCATCACTAATGAATCCTTTTTATGACCGGACAGGCGGGCAAAAGAACAAGGACAAGACTTCGACGCAACCAGCTCCATGACTGAACCTGAAAAATTCTTTTTGTAGGCTTGGCATTGTTGTATCTGTTAGTCTTAAGACAGTAGAGTAACTTCTAAGTTGTAATTCTTGCTACTTGTAACAACATTATTCTTGACGTGTAATTTTTTAGCTCAAGTTGATTTTGTCGCTTCTTGAATATTTGTTGCTATTTCGACATATCGTATGAGAAATGTAGCTATGTATATTCTTGTAATTAAATTGTGTTTGATGTCAGATTCTGGTTTTAAATCATAATCTCATGACTTGCAATGTTAGCGTGTGGTGTGAAAAAATTAAATTATAGTCATGCATTTGTACATAAAGGAAGAAAATACCGCCTTTCATGTTCTGTTCGTAAATGGCAGTTTCGAATATCTTGTATGACCAAGCTTGGAAAGCAGTTGACTTCCCTGCCATCTGATTGTGAATCTCTGCATCCATTGGCGGGTATCTCTTACCCTGCATCCTGTACTTTATGGTTTGTTATAGAGGATAGGAGGAAAGTTTTCTTAAGTAAAATTGAAATATGTGAAATAGTAAAACTTCCAGTCACGGAAGGCCTTCGATGTGCTTAAGTTCGTGGCAAACGGGTTTTGTAGTCACTTTCCCTAGCTGTGGGTCTTGGAGACATTTGTCACCCATCTTACGCCTCCGCGGGGAGTTAATTCTTTTTTACCACAGCCGTACTTAAGACACACCGGAGCCGAGATCGCGCACAGTAACTACCCGGGCCATTATGGCCCGTACTCATGGGTATTATTCGACTTACTGTGGCCGGCTAGCGTGGGTGCCGATCGTCAACTGTGAACTGCCCCTGGCTGGCCACACCTTATGTTGGGGCTTATAATCGGTTCACAGTCGCCGGCGAGCCTAACGCCGTAATGAGCTGCCTCGGCTATAGTCGGACTTCTCGGTGGCTTATAATCGGCCCATTACAGTTGGCTTTAAGGGCCGTCGCGAGCAATGAGTTAACCCGCAGCAGAGGGATGCTGGAGCAAAAGTGTCTCATTGGCGAGGGCATAGATTCGCATAGTACCTGTTGAGGCTTGTCCACGTGAAGTTGCATTGTGGAGTGCTTTGAATAGAAATGCTATATGCTCAGGATTTTGTTCAACAGAAAAGGATAAAGTTAACAAGCAGCCAAGATACAAAGGAACAAGTTAAAAAAGAGACAAGGCTTTTTTAAAGTGGTTCGGCACGAAAAAATGCCTACGTCCACTGATTCTCTTTGTTAATTCACTTCATATGGGCAATACAAGTTAAGAAAAGTATCGACGGAGATGTTGGATGTTCCATGCCCTCTGGAACACCTCTCCGTCCACTGTTGACAAAATATAGGCTCCGTTGTGGAGATCTTTATGAATTACATATGGTCCATCCCAGATTGGGTCTAGTGCTCCGGGGCGAGGGAAGATTCGCTTGAGGACAAGATCCCCTTCTCGTAAGGTACGATGCTTGACTTTGGAGTTGTATTGTGCTGCCACCTTTTGCTTGTGGGCTGCTGTTTTTAGGACTGCATCATTCCTTCTCTCCTCGACTAGATCCAAAGACATGTTGAGGAGCTCTTCATTTTCTTCTGGGTTATAGTGGATCCTACGGTGGGAAGGCACAATGGTTTCAACCGGGAGCATAGCCTCCGATCCGTATGCCAAAGAGAAAGGAGTGTGCCCTGTTGATGTTCTGAAAGATGTGCGGTAGGCCCATAGTGCCGTAGGGAGTTCATCCACCCAAGCGCCCTTTGACTTTTCGAGCTTCTTTTTGATCAGAGTTTTCAGAATTTTGTTGACTGCTTCGACTTGTCCGTTTGCTTGGGGATATGCTACGGATGAGAAGCTTTTGTGAATTCCGTGTTCTTGGCACCAGTTGGCGAATTCCTCGCTGTCAAACTGAAGTCCATTGTCTGATATGATTTTTAGTGGGACTCCGTACCTGCACAGAACATTTTTGATTAAGAAGTTGATAACTTTCGCTGAAGATACTTTATTTAGAGGTTCTGCTTCCACCCATTTGGTGAAATAGTCGACTGCTACTATGGCATATTTGGCGCCGCTTCGACCCATTGGCAGTTCACCGATTAAGTCAATTCCCCATACTGCAAAGGGCCAAGGGCTGGTCATCTGAGTAATCTCGGTTGTTGGTAGCCGAGGGATCTTAGCAAATTTTTGGCATCTGTCACACTTCTTGACGAAATCTAAGGCGTCCTTGCTTAAGGTGGGCCAGAAATATCCGTATCGGAGTATCTTTTTTGCTAACGTTTGCCCTCCGGTGTGATCTCCGCAGCTTCCTTGATGAATGTTGGATAAGATTTCCTTGGCTTCCCTTCCGGCGACACACCGTAATAATGGGTTAGAGAACCCGCGCCGATAGAGGATGTCTCCTTGTATTGTGTAGCGGGACGCTTTCCTCAAGATTTTCTTGACTTCGTTACGCCCGTCGGGTAGTGTGCCATTTTGTAGGTAGTCTCGGATGGGAGTCATCCAAGTTGCTCCTTCGGTTGCAGCTATCAGATTCACTTGCTCAAAACTTGGGATCATTTGCTTTGAGACAGTTACTGCCCCGAAGATGGCGACGTCTCTCATACTTGCTTGCCTTGCCAATTCGTCGGCCTCTTGGTTCTCTTCCCGAGGGATGTGTTTGACTAAGTAGTGGTCCAATCGGCTGAGAAGTAACTTGGTCTTCTTTAGATATGCTATGAGTCGTTCTTCTCGAGCTTGGAATTCCCCTAGTATTTGATTAACAATAAGCTGAGAGTCGCTGTGAAGACACAAAGAATTGGCTCCGATCTCGATAGCAATTTCTAATCCGGCTATTACTGCTTCGTATTCTGCATCGTTGTTGGTGGCAGCGAACTCCAACCTTATAGCATAGTGCAGTTTATTTCCCCTGGGAGTGATTATTACCACGCCTGCCCCCGAGCCTTGTTCGTTAGATGCACCGTCCACAAAGAGATTCCACTTGATATCTTCTGTTATTTCCAGTTGCTCCTTATCCTCGTTGGTAGTGAATTCTGCAATGAAATCAGCCATGGCTTGTCCCTTGATGGCGGTGCGAGGGTGATAGGTGATATCATATTGACTCAGCTCAATACACCATTTAAGTAGTCGCCCGGAAGTGTCGGGACGATGGAGTACCTGCCTTAGTGGTTGATCGGTTAGAACCTTGATGGAATGGGATTGGAAGTAATGACGTAGCTTTCGTGAAGTGATTAGTAAACAGTATGCTAACTTTTCAAGCCTAGGATATCTGACTTCTGCCCCAGTAAACCTCTTACTGACGAAGTAAACTGGTCGTTGCGTGCGGTTATCTTCCCTTACCAAGGCAGCGCTTAGAGCGTGAGATGACACAGCAAGGTATAGGTATAATTCTTCGCCTTCGCTTGGGGTCGAGAGTACCGGTGGTTTCTGGAGGTGTTCGATTAGGTTAAGGAAAGCGGTCAAGCATTCGTCCGTCCATTCGAACTTTCCTTTATCTTTCTTTAGAGCTTCGAAAAAGGGGATGCACTTGTCCGTTGCTTTGGAGATGAATCGGCTTAGGGCAGCCACTTTTCCATTTAGGCTTTGCATTTCCTTTCGGGTGGAAGGTATCTTGATGTCCCTTAATGCTCGGACTTGTTCAGGGTTTGCTTCTATCCCTCGGGCATGGACGATGAATCCTAAGAATTTTCCTGATGACACCCCGAAGGAGCACTTTAGTGGATTCAACTTCATTCCATACTGTCGAAGTACCTGGAACATTTCGCCCAGGTGGCTTACGTGATCTTTGGCTTTCCGTGATTTTACCAGCATGTCGTCTACATATACTTCCATTGTTCGTCCTATTAGCCCTGCGAACATCTTGTTGACGAGGCGCTGGTAGGTGGCTCCTGCATTTTTAAGTCCGAAGGGCATCACTTTGTAGCAGTACAAACCCCGGTCGGTGATGAAACTAGTGTGGTCTTGGTCGGGAGCATGCATAGGAATTTGGTTATATCCTGAGTATGCATCCATAAAAGACAGGAGTTCGTGCCCGGCTGTGCTGTCTACAAGTTGGTCGATTCTGGGAAGCGGGAAGCAATCCTTTGGGCAGGCGTCATTTAGGTTGGAGAAGTCAACGCAGGTCCGCCACTTCCCATTAGCCTTCTTTACTAGTACCGGGTTGGCGATCCATTCTGGGTAAATAGCTTCTCGTATGAAGTCATTGGCGAGTAGATTCTTTACTTCTTCATCGAGGGCTGCTGATCGCTCTGCCCCCATACTTCTCTTTTTTTGTTTTACAGGCGCCTTGGTAGGATCAATGTTTAGTGCGTGGCACGCTATGTCGGGGGAGATTCCGGTCATGTCAGCGTGTGACCAAGCGAATACATCCAAGTTGTGGCGGAGAAAATCAATGAGTTGTTCCTTAAATTCAGCTTTCAGCTGCGAGCCAATTTTCAGTAGCCTACTTGAGTCGTGCTTGTCTACAGATATAAACTCCATAGCCTCTGCAGGCTCGGCGGTGGCCTCCTCCTCTTTGTCCCTAGGGTCTAATTCATTGAAAGGGTCGCTGGTGTATCGAAGAGGAGGGGCTCTCTTTAGTTGCTATGCTTCAAGGCTTTTCGTGCAGAGGGCAATCTCTACACCTTTCCCTTTATCTCTCCTGTGGTTGTTACGAAGTTCGGTTACATAGCAGTCCCGTGCAATATCTTGGTCTCCTTCCACTTCCCCTACCCCATTGTCTGTTGGAAATTTCATTTTCAGGCACCACGGGGCTAGGACAATCTGGAAGTCAGATAGGGCTGGTCTTCCTAGGAAGGCGTTGTAGGCCGAATGGTTTTCTATCAGCACAAACGTCTGTTTCCTTACAACGGAGCGGGGATGGCTTCCAATTTCAACGAAGAGGTCCAGCTGCCCGATGGGCATCTTCGCATCTCCAGTGAAACCGTGTAGCGGTTTATCGCAGGGAGATACGTCCTTCATTGACAACCTCATTTTGTCGAATGCGTGTTTGAACAGGATATTTACAGAGCTTCCAGTGTCTACCAGGATTCGGTAAACTTCGGCGGGACCGAGTCGGGCAGAGATAACCATGGGATCCATGTGAGGGTACTGTCTTCCTTCTAAGTCGCGTTTACTGAATGTGATGTCATCACTTTCTTTCCGCTTTGGGTGGCGCTCTTCTATAACTGTATTGACACAGTCTCTATTGTCTCTGAGCGACTTCCCATATCTTTCCATCTCTTTCCAACTTCTGTCTGCGATGTGCGGACCTCCTGAGATGGTATGGACCACTATCTTCTCTTGACTAGAGCTGCTAGCGTTGTGGTTTCCCCTGTCGGTCCCTGGTGAGGGTAGCCTTGGGTTTTCATTGGCAGGAGCTGGAGTCCTGTCTTGACTTTTTACATAGCGTTCCAGTTTCTTCCTTCTGATGTGTTCCTCAATCAGGTCTCGGAGATGATGGCATTCGTTGGTATCATGTCCGTGGGATTCGTGGAAGCGGCAGAATTTTCCAGATTTCTGTGCGCTATCTGATTCCTTCTTGTATGGTGGGCGCTTGTATCTAACTTCGCCTTGGGTGGCGAGGAAGATATTTTCGACGGTCTCGTTCAGAGGGGTGTAAGAGTCGAATCTTGGTCCTGGCCGATATAGGCGTTTTTCTACTTTCTTGCCCCTAGCATTGTCTCTGGAATCATTTCTTCGAGCGTCCCTTGCCACAGCAGGGGCGTTGCCATGGGTCGTCTTACTTTGCTGTCTTGACTGCCCCTCAATGGCAGCATCCTCAAGCCTCATGTATTTCCCGGCTTCATGGAAGAAATCGGGTAAAGTAGCTGGTTTTTCTTTTGTCAATCTTCTAGCAAATTTAGTGTCCGGATGCACCCCACTGCAGAGGGCCATCAGGATAAGCTTCTCATCGGCGTCTTGAACTGCGGCTGCTGCGGCGTTAAATCTGGTTAGGTATTGTTGCAGCTTCTCTCCAGGTTTCTGTTTGACGCTGGATAAGGAATAAGCGTCCTTAGGTTGCTCCACATGAATGCGGAACTGACTGATAAATTTTTCTTTCAACATTTCCCATGAGCTGATGGATCCTTGGGGTAGATGACAGAACCAGGAGGTAGCAAGATCTGCTAAGAAGAGCGGAAAGCATTTGCATAGTACTCCCTCTGTTGCTCCACTCATGAGCATATGCTGTGTGTATCTCTGTAAGTGTACAACGGGATCGGAGGTTCCTTTGTAGGGTTCCATTGTTGGCATCTTCCATTCTCGGGGGGTGATAGCAATTTCAATATTGCGGGCGAAAGGACTGGTTACCCTAGCGCCTATCCCTCGATCTCTTTGCTCCCATTGGACACACTCTCTGAATAAGCGCGCCATCCTTTCATCAGAATTTGGAGCGGACAGAAATGAGTTTGGTTCTGTTCTGTGGGGTTGATTCCGTCCAGACAACCTGTAGGGATGGTATCGTCTATCATTCCTCATATTTTCCAGTGGCTGCCTTTGATCTTCTGGGAGCATGCTTGGGTCAGCTACAGTTGGCCCTTGCCTTGATCTTCCCCTGTTGGGTTCTGATCTAAGCACTTCCTCGGGTCCAACTTCGGGCTGAACTCTAGCTCGGCCCCGTTCACCGGTGTTTCTGTGGTTAGGCAGCATGACAGGCTCAGCTGCAGTTGACCTTCGCCCGGTACCTTCCCCGTTGGGTTCGGCACCAAACGTTTCCTCAGGCCTAACTTCGGGCTGGGCTCGGTCTCGGCTCCTACCACGGCTACTCCTGCCGTTAGCTCCTTCGAAGAAGGAAGATCTTTGCTGTCTCTGAGATCTTCCAGACTGGGACTCGCCCCATGATTCAGTGTTGCGGTTGGATTCTTCAGCGTCCCTCAAGCGTGACATGAGATGGTCCACCAAGGCTTCCTGCTGGGACGTGAAGCGGTTAGTTACTTCAACAACAACTCTGTCCAAATCTGCCCTAGTAATTGTTGCAGGCTGTTCTGTGGCAGGAGTGGTTGGGTTAGCCTGTCCTTCATTTGTTGCCGTTGCTGGAGGAGGACGATTTACTTGATTCGCGGCAGCTGGATCAGGAAGGCTACTGGATGCGATGTTTTTTCCTTTGTTAACATCTTTTCTCTGTTTGGGAGGCATGTTTTCCAAGTGGCGGACGATGCTGTTAGGAAAACTTGTTAAGCGGATGAAGCTGAAGCTTCGAGCTTCTACCTTCTCAGTGAAAGCACCAAAAATGTTTGCACAAAAAATGGACAAACACCTCAAAGTTGTATGATTTAGTAGATCTTATGTTGTTCTTAGTGATTTTGGAGATTTATGCAAATATATGAAAAACAGGGGGTAAACTGTAAAAAGACACGCAGATTTATAGTGGTTCAGCCAGAATGTGCCTACGTCCACTTTATATGTTATTTCTCTTCTCTTCTTGTGATTACAAGTACAAAGCTTTGGTACCAGTAAAAGAAAGTTGTTTGAAAGTTCCTTCCGTGCTTGAGCTCTCAAACTTGTCCCCATTGTTGTATCCCTGCCCCTCTATTTATAGAGTGAAGCTGGGGGTAGGGGTCTTGGAGGTATATAGCAGCTGGCAGGCCTGGGCTGAGACAATCTGGCCTGGAACACCTTGGTTCGGCATCCCTTGATTCGGTGGTAGGTTGATTCGGTGAGGAGTTGGTCCGGTGTAGGTTGATTCGGCATAGGTTGATTCGGTGAGGAGTTGGTCCGGTGTAACTTGGTGGGTGTTTGGTCCGGTAGGGAGTCGAACATGGTGGATGTTTGGTCCGGTAGGGTCAAAATATACCCAACATCTGGCCTCTAGAATTTTGCAATGATATGGTGGATGAGTCTAAATTAATTATGGCTTTAAATTGCCTTAACCAGTCTACCCCCAATATAACACCTATATTTGGGTAATTCAAAACATATAAATTGGAAATAAAAATATTTCCTCCTATGTTTAACTCCACATCCACACAAATCATATTTAAAACACTAGAACTCCCCAATGGACTGTGTATATGCAATGGGGTTTCAACCAATATGCAATTCAGTTTTAGCATTTTAACCAATTCATAAGAAATTAAAGAGTGAGTTGCCCCAGTATCATATACTACTGCTATGGGTATGGTACAAATAAGTAATGTACCTTCCACTTGGCTATGGTTTACAGTGTTACTCTCCACTGTGGCTTTGCCTTTTCCTTCCAAATTTGCCAATTTGCCTTGCTGTTTATACTCAGGACAATTCCTCTTCATATGCCCCTCTTTCCCACATAGATAGCATTTGAAAACTCCTCCTTTCAATTCTGGACATCTTGGTTTGATATGCCCTTCCTTTCCACACTGATGGCACACAATTTTCTTCTTGTTTTCCTTAGCTTTGTCATCTCCAGTGCTTTTGTTACTAGCCTCTTCTTTCTTCTTATCATAAGGGTGATACCTCCCCTTACCTTTCTTGTTATTATTGCTCTTAAAATTTCTGAACTTCTCCCTTTCCTTGTCATGCTGTTCCAACCTCAAAGCTAAGTCTATCACATGATCAAAAGTCTTGTCTGCATAGGGTAACATGGCTCTGCTAAGTCCTGGATTCAGACCTTTTATGTACCTATCATTTTTAGATGCCTCATCTGCCACAAGCATTGCTCCATATGTGGAAAGCCCCTCAAACTTTTGAGTGTATTCTGTGACAGTCATGGTTCCTTGTCTAAGTCTAATAAATTCTTCTAGCAAGGTAGTCTTTGCTGATGCTGGTACAAACCTTGCTTCCAACATCTCTTTGAATTGATTCCAAGTGATTTCATTCTCATTCCTTCCTGCTATGATTACTTCCCACCAGCCTAAAGCTACTCCTTTTAGCTGTCTTGAAGCCACTTGCCTCTTTCTTTGATCATCAAGTTGCATGTCATTGAAAATTCTTTCCAATGTTCTCAACCATGTTTGAATTTCCATGACACTCTCTGTCCCTTCAAAGCTTTTGCCTCCTAAATGAGTATATGTCTTAAGTAATTTTGAGAGTTCTTCATAGGGATTTTCTTGCCTTTGTCCTGCCCCATCCCTAAATGCTCTCACCAAGTCTTGCAGATTGACCATTGGTGGTGCATGGGAAGATCCTGCTCCCTGATTTGGTGGTCTCCCTACCATAGTTTGCTAATAATAATTTACATAGCTGGTTAGTTTGATATTTAGTTCCTTTTAATTTTATTTCTATCTAAGAACTTGATCCTTACTTCTACTATGTTAAATAACATAGCTCTGATACCAACTGAAATGACCCTCCTAATTCTACTCTAATTTCATAAGGAATTTTTTTTTAAGGTAAGGAGGATATATAAATATATAGATATATCATCCATTGCAAATATAATTCTCAGGGTCAATATCTTTCTCCAATAAACCAAAATATATCCAGGATCACAATAATCAACCAATATAAATATATCAGTACATTCACAAAGGTAAGCACATACATGTGAGGATGTATATGCCTCTCTTGTTTGAATCAGAGTTCTGGAAAACAAGAGGATGTTGGATTGCTAATTTATTTTATATTTTTTTTTTTGACCAAACAATCCACTGGAAACATACACATTAGTCTGTTTATACTAACTAAGAAGTGATCAAGTAATAATCAGTAGTAAACAAGCTTTTAATATAGATGTTTGTGTTAAGCTCTGAATAGTGACAAATTCAGTATAAAAGAAAGTGGATCCTAAGGGAACACAAGCAACATCTAGGCGTAATGGAAACGCGCCTAACTTATACATGAAAGGTCACGAGTTCGAGTGCTATGCTGGTCGGTTCAAACATAATTTTTGTTTTTTTTTTCTTTTTTTTTTCTCCTGTACAGTTTGCAATCTATTATCTACCTATATCTGCACATATATATATATATATACTTTATTTTTGCCTATATTCCATCATACAAAACAATAATTCTTGCTTAATTATTTTTGAAACCCATCCCTATAACCTGGAAGGCTTCAGGATTGATATGAGCTAAGAGTCTGGTTCTTGGGTTTTGAGGATGATAGAAGTGTTTATCATTATTCAGGTTTGTATTTCTTCTTATAAGATCTGTCTGGCATTTAAAATACATTTGGTTAAAGTCTGAGTGAAATTCAGATTCCTATTACAAGTGCAAAGAAAAAGGTGTGGTAAAATTTGCACTTAAACATGTTTATGTGCATATATATCTGCAACTATTTGGATCTGTCTTACTCTTCCCTTATTACAAATCTTTTCTTTATTTAAAAATAGGACATGAAACATTTGTATGGAACAAATTAAATAAACCTTGCAGCCATATAAAAACATTCAACCTATGTCTATTTTCTTTTGTATACATATGCCATAGTAGAAAATAAAACCATTTAATTTTCTGAAAATCAACTATCCTGATTTTCCAAAACTTAAATCCTTTTCAAAGACTCAAGATTGACTAATACATTTATAAAATGTAATCATTCAATTTTTAACATGGTGTTCTTGCTAAATCCACTTACAAGATTTGATCAAAATCCTTTTTAAACATAACAGATATTCAACTTAGTTCATAGTTTCCAGATACAAATCAATCTCTTAACAAAATGCCTAACAAAATATCCATCCAATATTCAACACTTAATACAAGTAGCAATTTAAATTGTCAATACATGCAGATTTCAACATTTAGGCTCTTATCTAACTAAGTTTAGCATGCTATATCTTCTTCTCAAAGCCTTGCTCCTACTCCTATTTAGTTGCTGCAATCCCTGAAAAAGCATTTGAAACTGCCTCATTTTAAATGAGACACCCCAGATGCCATTAGCACACTAGGGTCAGACTCATGTCTGGTATGAGAAAATTCACAAAAGCAATTTGTTAATTAGGTTAAAATCAAGTTAAGTACAAATACATAAGGTTCTGTCCTTTGGAATCAGGTAAATACTTGTGTGCATGCTCTGTGTCATTGTGCATGTGCACACTTTAACTTTCTTTCCAGAGACTACACATATGAATATGGCACATACTTTCAAGCATACAACTCAATCATAGACAAACAATCATTCATACCAAACAGGAGAATAACCAATATGAGTTAAATCATTTATTCAATTCCCATATTTCAAATCTGGGAAAAACTCTAGTTTTCTCATCATCTCCAGTATTATTCCCTTGGTATATTTATCTATCCTTGGTCTCATCTGCAATATTTATGAATCAATGGACACACTGTAATGAACTTATTCACTCCATTACACAAAGATCTCAGGACTTAAACAAGCCATGTGTCAACTTATGTTACTCAAGCACACAAGTCATTCCTGCAGTGTTCTTGACCCCAATTTCCTAATCAGGTTTAAGTTAATAATAACTCTTTTGATTTTTCATGACAAAACCATTCAGTGATTCATTTTATTAGCTAAAACATCCATAACATGGCATCTCATATTATTCATAACCATACAGAGGCAAACAAGCAACAACCATTTGTGATTACAAAATAAGGTTCTGTATATATATAGATATTCATCCTGGTATATTTTTCTTTAAAAGGAGTTTAGGCAGCTAACATTGGTTTATGGCTTCTGGGAGAGTTTTTCTTTTGCAAACATTTATGCTTGAGTTAAACTCAGGATGACCTGGTTTCACTGAATCACAAAATTTTGTTTGCTATGCATTTTATTGAATCAGGAGCATCAGCACATAGGCAACCCTATTGCACCCCTAATTCCTTTTTATTTCAAGCCTCAGCACTTATACATGAGTATATTGCAGCTCAACATTATTTACATCTTTCTGGGTTGAGCCAAAACCAATACTACTTACCTATTCTCAACATTTTATTTTCTGGGTATTTGTTTATATCCCTAAATATTAACATATCAGAGATCTGAGTGTATAAAACAGATATGTATACTAACAACACATAAGACTTTGTTATAATAAAACCAGTGATCAACCAAAGAAAATCAAAACATATTCAGGTTTAAATTCACAGATAAACATTCATATATGAAAATACTCTTTTACTAAAAATACTTTTATCTGGCTGCCTACATTAGGACTTATTGCCTTAGATTTTTGAGTGAGTTTTCTCACCTAGCTCTCTTCTTTGTTTCCCTAATTAATTGATGAGCTTCTGCCCTTAGCCTCAAGCTCTCTTCCTTCCCTTGCCTTATGATTTCTGTGGTGTTGTTTTTCTTCTTTTTTTTTCAAAATTCTTTTCTGAGGAGGAGAGGAGGCTGCTGCATATACATGTATATATATACAGGGTCTCTCTCTTAGGGTTTTGGGTATTGGCTAAGTCCATTTTTGCCCACCAGAAAAATTTATTAGTTTAAACTCTAGTATTTTATTAACACATGTATATTTATATAAGCCTTACTGAAATAGTTAGTACACCCTCCCATATATTCATACATCATTCTATACTGACACACACATGCACATGTACACTCAAAAATATTCAGTAGCATACATATATATATATATTTACTCATGCATACTACTTTTAAGAATTTAATCTACATATACATATATATATATGTATATATATATATATATTTCCATACACATCAATATGTATGTATTCTTGGAGTTAAGGGTTTTAGCTTATATTCATGTGCATTTCCTGTGCACACATGTACACACACTGATACACTATCAAGCTATATCAATTCCTCCTTCAAAATTTATTTAAAAATTATTTTAAATTTATTTATATTTTCCAGAATAAATTCCTAAAATCTTGGGTCATTACAGGATGTCGCTCGACTTCACAAATACCTTCGACCAACCCTCCTTCCCCATCGCGAATTTCGCTCGCGAACGACCCCTACTGCCATCGCCACAAATCGAGGCGTACGCACCTGAAACCCCATAGCCTGCCGTCTCGACTTGATTTCGATCGGCCTTGACTCTTTTATTTTGAATCTTGATTTCAATAAAAGAAGGGTTCGCGGTTAACAGGAAGTGGCCATTGCTAATTTCTATTCTGAGGTTTTGATTTCGATTTATATTTCAAAGAAAGTGAAAGTCTCGGTTTCCTTTTCCTTACTGCTCTGTGTTATATTTTTTTTTCTCGAACGATTTATTTGACAAAAGAGGATATGCGATTTTTCTTCTGGTTTTGTTCGCTTGAAATGAACAAAGGAGGGAAGAGGAGTTCAGCCATTGTTTGGCTTTCACTGGAACAGAAGAATTGCCAAAACAATTTCGTTCTAACTGAAGATGAAAAGGAGAAGTATCGGCCATTGAAAAACAATGCCGGCGGCTAGAGAATAAACTAGGGTTTCAACCCTAAAACGTGAATATATATACTTATATATTAATTTAATAATATTTTTCACGAATTACTTAACTTTTTAAACGAATTCCAATTGAAACGTGCCGACAGGCATTTATAATGTTATATGCCTACTCCGAACGCAATGGAGAAAGCTTCGAGTCCAAATTCGATCGTATGGAGAAGATAGCCTTTTGAACCAGTTATTAAATTAAATTTTTGATTTAATTTCAACGCGTTTATCTATCGTACTGCCAAACGATCACTCCAAACATTACGAAAATTGAAATCCGATAATAATACAATATTATGGATCCAATGAAACTGGTTTCGTCGAATTCCGAGACTGTGCCTCGGATGGCTATTTTAAAATTCAGTTTAAACAATAAAATTCAAAACTGAACAAAACAGTTTCAAATTCAATTCTGAAAGTCTCATTATCTTCAGTATTATCAATATAAATTTTCTAAGCCTTGAAAATATTTTTAACAAGCTTAAAACGGAAGATTCAATTTTTTTACCCAGATTTAACGATTAAATTCAATAATTAAATCGCCAAATTCATTATGATATCTCGAATTTCAAATTAAACTAACTTCCAAGTATTTAAAATCAATTAAATATCCTGATTTCCAATATCAAAAATTCAGGGTCGTTACAATCTCCCCCCTTAAAAGAATTTCGTCCCGAAATTACAAGTTAAGAAAAATGCTCCAATTCCCAATAACTATTTTCTCAAATCCAAATAGTTTTAAACAACTTTCCAGAATAATCTTTTATTAAGACACACTCATCTTTTTCTAACTTTCTAATTATTCATAAGTTCAAACAACTTTATTTTACTTCACAATTCAAATTTAAATTTAAATTCAAATTGTAATTTATTCAAAATTTTCTCAAAAATTTTCTAACTCTTTAAATTTTCAAGAAATTTCGCCAGCGTCTCCTTTGCGCGGCTAGCTCGGTACAACTACAAAATGTTCCTACGGACTCCCAGATTCCAATAGAAAACAAAATGCCAAGTGGCAAAATCGGAAACTCATCAAATTTCATACTGAAATTTTAAATACATACCTTATTGTTGAGAAATTCAAATTCATCTTCGAAATCAAAATCCAATTCCATTTTCCTATAGCCTTTACAATCCCTGTATACTTTACTTAACAACAATGTCCAAATTTACTTATTGGATTCCCAATACCCATTTTACTTAAGAATTTCATTCTCCATTTCTTAAGTTCAATATAAGTATTTCTTATATTTATTTTCACTTCACAAACAAAGTTATATATTCATTTCCATTCAACTTTGCATTTCCAATCCCATTTGAATTCAATTTACAATTTCAATTCTATTTGAATTCATTTTATCTTCAAAAACCAAAAATTCACTTAGTGAAACTCGATATTCACTTTTTCCAAAGCTTTCAACTTCAACCAAAACAATGGTTTTCATTTTCTAGTTCAATTCCTACGTTTCGATTACAATTTTAAAATCAATTTTTCCGTTAACAAATTTTTTCCAAATTTTCAAAATTTTTTCTAACTCCCAAAATTTTCAGGAAATTTTGGCGGAGTCTCCTTTGTACGGAGGAGCTTTTGCAATTTGACAAAAGATATAAATATATATACATCGACCTACACGGTCGGAAAAACAAAAACAGTTCATATTTCCTATTTTTATTGCCTAGGCGTACCTTTTTAGCATTTTAAGCAAAGCGGTTATTTATTAGCTTATTAGCGTGCTTAAATCTAGCCAAACGGCTTCCAAAAACCTGTACTTACTCAATTTAAACACGTAAGTGACATATTTAAGAAATTCATTTACATTTCACTTATTTCAATAGCAAATACATAGATTTCATAAGCAATACATCCAAAATTATTTCTATTAGCCATCTATATGGTTTCAATACAAATTAAATTGCTTTCATCTAAATCACACATCATTTCCATTAAATTTCAATGGTTTACACACACTTTCTTACATCCTATTCATTTTTTTAAGCGAAACGAATTCATATCCATTTCAATTGATTCAAAATCAATTTTTTTTATTTTCTTCTATTAACTCATAGAATTTTATATAATCTCGTTTACGTCAAACGACAACCATTATTATATGCAAATTTAACGATATTCACTTAATAGAATATCCACTCTAGTTTATAACTAATTTAAATTGATTCCAAATCAATTTACACTTCATGTTCACAATTTTTTTTACTGAAGTCAAGCATCTATCCAATATTGCTTAAGACTTTTCAACTCAAAATTCAAGTTATAGTTTCCTTGTAAACAATTTCCAATTTAAATCTTTGATTTGATTTTTCATTTATCAAATCCATTCCATCTACTAATTTAATTAAATTAGTATATTCACCTATCCTTTTTAAACTTCAAATTTCCATATTCAATTCATCTCGAATTTACTTTATCAATAACAATGAAATTTTCAATTTGTTTTTCTTTTACTTACTTGAATTTATAGGCAAATTCAAACCATTTTTTATTCAGCTCACAATTCAATTTTTTATTTAACTAACTCAACTTCCAATTCATTATTTCATGAATTAATACATTATCAGTCAGTTTACTTGAATTCAATCCACTTTATTTTATTTTTCCAAATTTGGATTTTTATTCAACTTGATTCAAATCAAATCTCATTTCATTATTCAATTTCAAATATTTTTATAAGTTGTCAAACTTATTTACATTCCATTAATTAATTTTATTTACAAATACTTCTCTGGATTTCTATTTCCAATTATAAATCACATTTACAATTTACATTTACAAATCTCATTTGTATATGAATTCATTTCCTTATATTTCAATTCATATTTATAAATTTCATTTGTTAAATGAATTTATCTCCAAATCTATTGTTATACCATTATTTCTTATTCAATTCCATATAACAGTGATAATAATTCAATATTATCACTTTCTAACAACCAAGCATCCATATACAATAATAATTTACGGAAAATGATTTCTTTTCTATACAAAAATAGTTTTGGGTAAAATTATTTCATTTACCCTATTTTAAAACAATACTCTGTCGGTTTATCTTGTTTAAGAGTTTAGAAACTCCTATCGATTACAGTTGGCCAGACTGCACCGACCAGAATATATAAACAATCAACCGATAAGTCAACACAATACAATTTTTTTTTTGTATTTACTAACAAATACGCGCTCATATCTATCATTACACTCACACTCATTCTAGAGTACTACTGACTCTATCTATAATGAGTAACACCCAACAGAGCCAGGGTTATCGCTTAACCAACAGCTCTGATACCACATGTAATGTTTAGACTTTTCGACGCTTGAAAGTTGACATTAATACGTCCACTGTATCAAATGTCGCGCAATCGAATGCCGGAAAACCGAATCATTAGGGTTAAAAGAAGATGTAGAAGAAGACAGAAGAAAAATAAAGAAGAAGAAACAGAAACAACAACGGAATCTCACATTCGCAGCGGAACAATATATAATAGATAATCACTAGTCTTTTAAACAAAGAACTATATCAGTTTATACAATACAACAATGAGAGTCAATATACAACTCAATACAACAATGGACAGTTATATAAACTTGTCCTCATACAGTATACACAGCGGAATAAATAAACAAGTATGGTAGTACGCCTCGCCATCCAGCTCATCTCCAAAGCTCCAGAATATCCATAATATCCTGATAACCTAACTCTAGGCTGCCCGTGTGGAAAATTTATGGGCACCCAGAGTTTAGAATGGGAACAATAAACTCCGAGTCAGTCATGGTGACTGGTGTGAGATCGTAAAACAGTTATTTTCACAAAGAAAATAAAACAGGTTCGCAATGCTTTTGGAAAATGAAACTACCATAAGGCCTCCCGCCACACACACAATGCAAACGCAGAATTGGAGGAGATTTCTCCTTATGATAGTCAAAGATGCTTACTACGCAAAATCATTGGATATTATTACTAGTGCATAGTGTCAAAATCATTTCGAAAGTATAATATTAATCTTAGCCAACATACAACCATTATTTTATGCCTACTATAGCTACTATGTTCAATAGCAGGTTACCGCCACATTCCATAGCAGGTTATACAACAAACACCGTACAAGGCTCATATTGTTTCTTTGGATTTCCAACAAATGGTCAGGAAAAGGAACTTCCTTACACCGAAATGGAAACGCCTCTGGAAAGACGCCCCGAGAACCTAACCGGATCTCTGCAAACACAAGGCCGACGCTACCTCACGCTGTACAGCTGTAACTAGGTAACCAAGACACTGACACTACCTCAGGCTGTACAACTGTAACTAGGTAACTAACACACAAGTATGCCATCCCCCCGGTCGTTACCGACCTTTATCCGAGGATCCTCAACCACAAAGCAACAACCACAAAGTATAATAAATTTGCAGCATCAACATAGGTAAAATATCTGGGCTCCATACCATGATATCACCTTTTATCCAGAAGGAAATGACATACCCTAAGGGCGCGACCCCTAAAAACCTTGCCGCAACATTCCTGTTTCGACCATTACCGGGTTGTGAGGCTCGATGAAGTCTTGTCCACAAAGCTACGCTTTTTCACAAAGCCATGCTTTGATCAACAAATGATCAACAGCACTTCGTATGCCACATTACCAAATTGGAAGTGTATCACTAGTAACCATCAACTACATAACCTCTGAGCTCGTACGTCTCAGAGAAGGGTGTTAAGCTAAGAGAATAAATTCTCCGCCACCAACAGAAATGTATTTGATAGAAACCAGCTTTACATCTCAAAGTGTAACGTCAGACACACATCCATACAAGTCCGTTCCGGGATCGAATGGAACCGAAGGTACTTCCAAAAAATCCCTTGCAATCCGGGTATTCACCAATCACGTCCGTACTTCCCATCACAAGAAGAGTGATATAAATCTCTATACCAGAGCAACTCGGTGCAGAGACATTCGATAGGTTGTCCTTTCATTTTCGAAAATACCCGGTCTTCACACCGGTCTTGAAATGATGTCCATTCACGACGTATCACTATTCAGAATGGGTTATATGACACAATGTCCTCTCCCGGCTTAACCGAATAATGAGCGTTTGTTTTACAAACAAATTCAAGTGCCATTTCAAAGGCAAATATTGATAGTCGGTTATTTGACTATCAAACAACATTCACAAAAATCAACCAATTTAAATAATTTTTCCCAAATTATTAAATTTCAAAATATCTTTGCAAGATATATATTTTCCACACTTCATCACTTTGAAAACAAATTTCAAATCATATTTTCCCTCGCGGAATAAAAATTCCCGTATTATTTATTTTCACTTTTCCTTTACAAATTCCATTGTGAATTTAAATTTCCAAATATTCACTTATATACGATTTTCAAATCGTTTTCCCAAATATTCACTTTCAACTCCAAATCAACTCTCAAATTGATTTCCACATTTATTTCAAATTCCAAATCAATTACAAATTAATTTCTAAGTTTATTTCCCAAATATCAAATCATTTGCAAATCGATTTCTAAATTCATTTCAACACAAAATCCATTTCAACACAAAATCCATTTTTAATTCAACACCAAATAAATTTTCATATCGATTTCCCAAAGATTTAATTTCAAATACCAAATCAAATATCAATTTGATTTTAAACAAATTTATCACTTTTTTAAAATAAATTCCTTTATATTTTCCAAACCATTTAAAATTCCATTTTCAATAAATTCTTCAACTTTTCAACAATATTATTCAAAATCCATTTGTAAATATCTTTTCCCATATTTTGGAAATAATTCGATAAGATTACAAAAATCAACTTTATGCTTTTAAATTTCTTCTTTGAAATTCAACCAATTCTTTCAAAAGAATTCACTTAAAATTTCCAACTTTAAATTTCAAAAATCCAATTTCATTTATTTCTGGTATCCAATGATACCAAAAATACATTCGGCTAAATTTTAGCCTTCACACATTCAATCACAAATATAATCATTCACAGATTATAAATAAATTATCACACAGCATATGAAACAAATTCATATAATTTGAGGAATCCAGTTAGATCCCTCCAACCTGTTTCCCTACATCGACAGATGTTAGCACAATACCAATTCCATTTCGAGGTGGAATATCGCGGTATATGGGATTTATAAAATATCATCCGCTATTATGCAGTGCATAAGGTCTCATCCGCTATATAATGTGGGAAATCAACAACTCCAATATATACATATTCCAATATATATATATATATTGCTATATATTACTATATATACTATCACCCAAACAATCAATAACTGAATTCCCAATTTTTAATTTGAGTGAGAAGATCTCACCTTTGCTTTTAATTTGCAGTCCATTTTCATTCCAGTTGTTTTCTCGATTTATAGACCTTGTAACAGACATTATAAGGTTTTATTAATATTCAGACAGATCGAACAAATTAATTTCCATTTGATAAAATTTTATTTTATCTAATCAATTTAATTTCAAACAAATTTCCTTTAGTAAATTATTTTTATTGACAAAGATACTTTTGACTCAACTAAACAAATAATAAAATTCTCTACAGTTTATTTTTCTCTTTAAAAACTATATATATATATATATAATTTGAAAACTGCTTATGTATATTTTTACTGTATATATATTATTTCTGCTTGCATATAAATTTTTTCTTCTACATATACCTATTTTATATTTTACCTTTCCGCAAAACCAAACAGAAATCCTTTACTAAACATTTTTAAAATTTTATATATATTTGTAAAAATAAAGATCTGGATTAAAATTCAAAATAGAAGTCATACCCAAAATCGAGAATCGCAGTCGCGAACTTCCCTGAACCCATCGTCACTCGGTCAGCACTGCCCTCGTCGCCGTTTCACGTGATTCCTCTCGAAGTCGAAACCCTAGCCTCGATGATATACGCGCGCCTCCCTAGGCCCAAGCGATCTGCTATATTCATTCACGACCAGATCTGGATGTCGCTCGACATCACAAATGCCTTCGACTAACCCTCCTTCCCCATCACGAATTTCGCTCGCGAACGACCCCTATTGCCATCGCCACTAATCGAGGCATACGCACCTGAAACCCCATCGCCTGCCGTCTCAACTTGATTTCGATCGGCCTTGACTCTTTTATTTTGAATCTTGATTTCGATAAAAGAAGGGTTCGCGGTTAACAGGAAGTGGCCATTGCTAATTTCTATTCTGAGGTTTCGATTTCGATTTATATTTCGAAGAAAGTGAAAGTCTCGGTTCCCTTTTCCTTACTGCTCTGTGTTATATTTTTTTTTTCTCGAACGATTTATTTGAGAGAAGAGGATATGCGATTTTTCTTCTGGTTTTGTTCGCTTGAAATGAACAAAGGAGGGAAGACGAGTTCAGCCATTGTTTGGCTTTCACTGGAACAGAAGAATTGCCAAAACTATTTTGTTCTAACTGAAGATGAAAAGGAGAAGTATCGGCCATTGAAAAACAATGTCGGTGGCTAGAGAATAAACTAGGGTTTCAACCCTAAAACGTGAATATATACTTATATATTAGTTTAATAATATTTTTCACGAATTACTTAACTTTTTAAACAAATTCCAATTGAAATGTGCCGACAGGCGTTTATAATGTTATACGCCTACTCCGAACGCAATGGAGAAGGCTTCGAGTCCAAATTCGATCGTTTGGAGAAGATAGCCTTTTGAACCAGTTATTAAATTAAATTTTTGATTTAATTTTAGCTCGTTTATCTATCGTACGGCCAAACAATCACTCCAAACATTACAAAAATTGAAATCCGATAATAATACAATATTATGGATCTAATGAAACTGATTTCGTCGAATTCTGAGACTGTGCCTTGGAAGGCTATTTTAAAATTCAATTTAAACAATAAAATTCAAAACTGAAAAAAACAGTTTCAAATTCAAATCTGAAAGTCTCATTATCTTCAATATTATCAATATAAATTTTCTAAGCCTTGAAAATATTTTTAACAAGCTTAAAACTGAAGATTCAAATTTTTTACCCAGATTTAACGATTAAATTCAATAATTAAATCGCCAAATTCATTCTGATATCTCGAATTTCAAATTAAACTAACTTCCAGGTATTTAAAATCAATTAAATATCCTGATTTCCAATATCAAAAATTCAGGGTCGTTACATGAATTTTTGGTGATTAATTGTTTCTACAATCATTTTTGTGATTTGTCACTTTAAAATACAAAGGTTTCTATACTAGTAGTAACTATTCAAACTCTTTCACAAAGATGATTTCAACTCTATTTTTTATACAAAGCTCGTTTATAAAACCGTTTTCCAATCTATTAGTATATACAAACCTTTACCTCATTCGTATGAGAAATCTAATTAAACGGCTTAGCAAAACAAGTGGTATGAAGCGCTTGCGTTTACTTCGTCGGTTAATTCTTGGACTTGTTCGATTGAACTCTTGTGACAATTTTCGAGTGGAAATCTACAATTTGTTCGTAAATATTTAAGTGAAGCCAGTGGTTATGGGACATGAAGCTAAACTCTTATATTTACTAGCTTAGTGTGATTCACACTTTTTATTGATCGATGATGATCATTTTGTGATTTAGACTAGCGATGTGCGACGTCTCTTTGTTTGTGTGGGGGTTAAACCCCGTTTGTGGAGTTTCAACTCAAAATTGGTGGGGTAGCGACCCATGGTCTTCGAGCCGTTTATGGAGCTTTGGCCCAAAATTGATGGTTAGCGACCATGGAATAGCGTTCCGTTTGTGACACACGTGTTGGTGATTTTTCATGCTCCCGTTTGTGATAAGCCTCCCCCTTTGTGATTTCTGGATTTCTGGTGGTTGATTTCTAGAATTTGTGTTTCACCAATTTTCATGGATTGCATTGATAATCTTTATCAATATTTGTGTTTTGGTGAATAATTTAAAGAATATGCGATTCTTCATGGATGTTTGAGAATATTTGAGATATTGTATGATTTTTGTTGTTATCTGAAGTATACTTGTCACAGTATGGCAATATTGTTATCATACGTTGTTTGTGATATCTCTTATCCTATCTCATTTTATCTGATATTTATAGCTAGACTGATCCATTTATTATTTTCTTCTTAAATAATACTCGGGTCAGACCGAGGTATTTTAGGTGCTTCTACTTGACATCTTATCAGGGACCATCACCTGACTTTTGGCTAACTACTTTAGCTTAGTAGTTTTTGTTATTATACATTCGAGATAGAGACTCCTTGATGTATACTTATTCTTTTGTCTAGCACTTGTATCTATTCTTTTGTGATGTAGTGGATCTAGTTTGACCACTATTTTGATGTACACTTCTATGTGTTATATTCATATCTGTTTCCGCCTTTGTGATATGAATATCTATGAATGATTTGTGTTATGCTTATTTCTATATTTGTTTCCGAAGTCCTCATATCCACTGTGTGGTAGCTTTGAGTTTGTATATGATATGTCGGATTTCCTCTTGAAATGAAATGTAAGTTATATTATCTGACATATCGGTGCTCGCACAAAGCAATTACACAGATGGTCGCTCCTCAACAGCCTTATTCTTCGTGCTAGTCTACAGCATTACCCCGTAGTGTCCTTGTCTAGTGTGAGTATAGAGGTGGGGCGTCATATATTCCTTATTATCATCTAGGATTTGATCGATCATGCTCGTCTACTCTGAGCATTGACAAATTATCGGTTAATCTATCTAGAATCTTCATTTTGAAACCTGGGTTGGATAGACAGGAATTTTGGGAACATTGAAATCGAATACCTTGTGAATTAAGTTTCACAATTTAAATATAAGGCGTTCGTTGAAAATGTTGGGTTAAAATTCGATTTCTAAGGGTTGTTTATTTAAAAGAAAATTTTGAATATTCTGGAATGAATATTTATAAACGATTTTGTATGAAATTTTATTTAATAAAATTAAGTTTTAATAAATGTTGTTTTATTAAAAGGAATTTGGAATATTTTGAAACAAATATTTTTGGAATGATTGAATATAAAATTTGGTTGTATTAAATTGGGGTTTATAAAAGAAGTTATTAAAAGAAAACTTAAATATTTCTGAAATATATACTTGAAAAATGATTTATATAAGGAAGCTAGAATATTTTCGCAATAAATATTTGAGAAATGATTCCCTTTAAATGGAGATATTTTATAAATTTTATTTATTAAAATGTGTCTTATAAATAAAAGGAATTTGAGAGTTTAAATCCCGGTGATTTTGGAAAAAAAGGTTTCAAGGTTTAAAAGATAATAATAGTATTCTTTGAAAACATTTTCGAAATAAAAATATTTCTAAGGATTTTCAAAGGAATATAAGCATTGAACTCACTTCGGTCGTTGGAAAATAATTCCAACAATGATCGCAACATCGTC
The DNA here is from genome assembly GCA_030737815.1 of Allium fistulosum. Lineage (NCBI taxonomy): Eukaryota > Viridiplantae > Streptophyta > Magnoliopsida > Asparagales > Amaryllidaceae > Allium > Allium fistulosum. The sequence goes on from CM060907.1 coordinate 743,874,591, forward strand.
GAGTTTATTTCGGATTTCTAAGTAGGAAATTACCACCATTAAGATCTTGCTATATAATCGTTTTGATAAAATAAATTTTGGGTTGAAAAAAGTATGATTTGATTTACCATAGAGTAAATATGTATATTATCATTTTAAATGATTTGTGGAAAAAGAAATAATGGTTTCATTTGATATAGTTTTGGAGTATGAATGATATAGAGCTGGTAATAATAGTTTTCTTAAAAGGGATTTGAAAAGTAGAAATATGTTTTTAAATTTACTAGTTCGAGTGGCTCAAAAATAATTAAGAATGTGTAAGAGATGCGTTCAGATGGTAAATGTTTCTCTTGGGTATTATCTTTGGTAAGAAATGTGTGATACTGTTTGGTAATACCCAGTTCCTTGGTATAATTTTGGGGTTACTCAAGTTATATATACATTCTATAAGTTAAAATATATAGTATCAGTTCAAAAGATTTTTGAAATAGAAAGATTTGGATGTTTGGCTTTTAAGTTTTCAAAATATAAAGGTAACTTGATTTAAAATGGGTTGATTAATGAAATCTTATTTCGGTCAACTTTATTAGGAAGGTTTAACAAACCTTATTTTATTAAACCACATCTTTTAATTTTAACATTTAGGAAGTTAAAAATCATTTAATGTTATTGGGTTGGCTAGTAAACATTTTTACCTTTGGGTGTCTAAAGAAAAATAGATTCTAGGATGGAGTTTGGATACCAGCATCCTACTCTTCTTAGCTACTTACCAGACCGAACGGGTAAAGAAGTTTTATTGGTCGACTCAGTTTTAAGATTCAAAATTATTTTGGACCTCCATCTTAATAGTTTAAAGTGAATAGAATTAAAAATCTAATGTTTTGTATATACTCTTAGTATAAGAGAGCATTATACAAATTAATAAATTAAAAATGATTTTTGAAAAGGGTTTCACAAATAAAGTTGTATGATCTAAAATGTTTGAACCTAAGTTGAATTTTTTATGAAATGTTTTCGTAAATAATTTAGTGGTAATAGAATTTGGTATTAGGGATAACCAATTAAATAAGTGCGAAGGTGGACATAGATCATTTCTCCTTTCATATAGTTTTGACCTAATATTCCAGTACAAGACTTAAGGGTGTTCCAAGCTGTTCCAAATAAGGATCTATTACTCGATTTTTGATAGTGAGCATTTGATGAGGGTTCTTGATATGGAACCAAAGTTTTCTATCATAGTTTACGGCTATGTAAGTAGGGCAGAGGTTCCTAATCAAGGAGCCTGATTGGGATCCACACTAGGAAATAGAGTAAGCGATGCTAGTTTGGAAGGGTTATGTATTCAAGTAGTGATCGAATCAGATTTAGTATATGAATGATCTATGATCATCATGCAGGCTTATGAATAGTATTGGGTGTTCATATGATGAAATTTCGAGGATGAAATTCTTTTAAGGAGGGGAGAGTATCACGACCCGTATTTTTGGGTCTTCAGAATTGAATATTTATTCTGTTTGAATATTCGGAATTGAATTAAATTATAATAAAATCTATGTTTCAAAATTTAGACTCGATTTATAATAACATATTTTTAATTTAATTCATATTATTTTTCCATAATTTTTAATTTGGAAAATATCTAAATTTTCATATTATGCTTTTTAAGGCAAACGTCGGTACTTTTGAAACTTCACAGAACTTGATAACCTGTCTATTTTATTCTTGTTTATCGTGTCACGTTGTTGTGCACGATCATATTATGTTTTATGTCGTTCGCGGCTTGTACACAGACGCGATATGATGTGTAGCGGATACCGTAATCTATTCAAATTCAAAACAAAATATGTTTATATGGTACACAAGAGCACACATTGTACAGTGCAGCCATTTCTTTCATCCAGCAACCACCCTATTGTCTCAGCAACCAAATTGACTCCCTTGTTTCCCTTGATTTTTGACCTCAATTTAATTTTGATCTCCTTGATATTTAATCAGGTAAGCACGTGTGTGTGTATACTTGTTCACGCACAGGCAGGAAGACTTCTTCTTCTTTACTTTTGTTTTGCCTGAGGATGGAAAACAAACTTCACCTTCAATATTCAAAAATCAAGAATTCTCAAAGCACTCACAATTAGCATAATCGTCCAAGACGGAAGTTGTTTGTCTTGGTGTCTAGTATATTTAGAAATTCGTTGCTCGAGATTTCGTCGAGTAACGACCAAAAATCGTCTTATAACAGTAAGTAGGAATAAATGTTCTCAGAGTTCAAAAATTAATTTCTCTCAATCTAAGTCGAATTTATTGACGGCACTAACACCGTCGAGTTCGTATCGAAGCATAGTATTTTTGGTGAAGTTTCGGTGCGATTTCGCATCGACGATTTACATTGGTCAAAAATTGAGGCTCGAATTTATTTTCGATTTGAGCATCGAATGGAGATTCGGGGTTTGGCATTGTGTTCACAGGAGTAAGGCGCTCAAGTGGGAAAAATTTGGTGGGATTCGATGATTAAAAGTGTCACGCATTTATGGGAGGCCATCAGTTTTTTTTCTACTTTTCCATGGTAATGGTCAGATTTTGAGGCGGTGGATTGGAGGGCATGGTAGAGACGCAAACGTGACGAGCTTGAATTGTGTAATTTGTTGGTGGTGCTAGATTATCGTCAGATAGTCGTGGTCGCATGTGCACGTGCACGGTTGGGTGTGCATTTTTGAACGTTTACAGGGATGGAGGAACATTTGGGAAGAAGACACTGTTTTTGGTGCGGGTATGTGCGTGTTGGGCCTTGGCCCATTTCAATTGGGGTGAGAAACCTTTGACAATTTATTTTAATTATTATATAAATTGATATGTTAGTCAAAAATTTGATTATCTTGCTCATATTTAACCCGATTGACAGACAGATTTTTGCATTGAACTTGTATGGACGAGTATAACATGTTAGTGTAACCTGTTGGTAACTTTGGACATGTAAAAATTTATGACATATTTAAACGGATAGAATTTAAATTACGTTATTTTAATTAATAATGTCGTTTAAATTTATATACCTTAATCATTGATGTTTAATTGGCCAAATAAATCACCGTTGAGTTAAACTGGATCGTATATGATAATTGGACATTGGTTTAGCGGAATAAAACACCGTTCCGTTAATTAAATAAATTGGATATTTAATTAGCAGAATAAATCCCCGTTCTGCTATTTTATAGTTTTGGACATCTGATTATATGTCGTAAATTGATATGCCAGTCTGGATAAGTCATATATTAACCAATGACGGTTAAGTGTTAAATTATTTATATAGTCATTGATTATGTGAATATCAGTTGTTAGCTTGGAAAGTTAATTTTGAATGAGATGGTAGCTTGTATAAGTACCAGGGTGATCGTTAAATCCTCCTTCAATTTTAAAAAGTTAAAAATTGTTTTGAAGTTATTTTAAGAATAATTATTAGTTAGTAATAAAATTTTTAAAAAAATTAATAATTATTTACTAATAATGTTTTAAAGATAATTAATAATTTTTTTAATAATGATTTAAGTTAATTATTTTATTAATATTGATTCTTAAAAGTTATTTCTTACTGTTATTTGAGGATGCTTAATTATTATTCAAAAATTATTTAGTTATTGTTTAAAAATGTTTTAATTATATTTTAATTATTTATTAAAGTGATTAACTATACTTTAATTTTTTTATTAAAGTTAATTAATTATATTGATTTAAGTTATTTAATGATATTTATAGGTTAATTAATTATCATATTAATATTACTTTATAGTTAATTAATTATTGTTTTAATAACGTTTAAAAGTTAATTAATTATTATATTAATATTTTTTTGGCAAAGCATTATTATATTAATATTGTTTTGAAGTTAACTTATTAGTACAATAGTAGTGTTTAAAATTAATTTAATATATTATTAAAGAGATTCTAAAGTTATTATTTTAAATGACATTGATTAAAATGAAATAGAAGGAAGTTTAAATAATAACTTATTATTTAAAGCTATTTTAAATAATTTATGGTTTGTCAAGGGAATCTTACCGATTTGAAAGTTAGTAAATAAGTTGTTTAAATATGGGAAGAGTTTTATAAATGGTTTTGGATATGTATAAAAGAATTTATAAATGAGTTTTAAAGATTTTGAAAAGGAGAAGTTTTATAAACGGGGTTTGAGATTTATTAAGAATGTTTTATAAAGGGATTGGAGATTTATAAAGAAACTTTATAAATAGATTTGGAGATATTTATGAAATAAACATATTTTGGAAAGATATGGTTGATTTTCATGGCGTAATTCAAGGGGGAGAGATTGCCTACATTTTTCTATGGATTCGCTAGGATATTGACGTAACCATTGAGTAAGCTGCGATCCATAGTCGATATTGAATGGTTCTTTCCATATCTATTTTTTAGAGTTTTCAACTTTCTGAGATTTGAAAGTGAAATGATTTGTGAATATACTTATACCATTAAGATAAGTATATGGTTATATTTTCTAAGTATCGAAATATAGTATTTTGTGAATATACTTATCCTATTGAGATAAGTATATGGAAATGATTTCCAAAGTATTCGAAAGGTTCTTTTAAAATAATGGCAACTTAATTAAACGAGGCTTAGTGATTTCAATGGGAAATGTAAATTTTGTGTTGAATGTTTTTTTATTTGATAGTTATATAACCGACTATCAAATCTTGGCATAAATATGTAATCCTTCTTAATTTGGTGGTAGGGAAATATTCCTTACTTAACACCGAAGGATTTTAACTCTGGGAATATCTAGGAGAAACACGGGGATTATATGGTATAGTTACCATCGGTGGTGCTATACTGTACGTATAAACTCGTTTTTTCTTCTAGGAAAAACGAGAAGGAGATCCGTCCACTTAAACGATTAGGGGGTGATCCCCGCTCTTATGTATTGTCTGATTATTTCCTAAAGAACCCGTATTGAGCATTCCGGAAATCGGCGATTGGTTTTTGGAGCACCCGGGAAGTGGAAGAGTGTACTCGTAATAAATGACTCGAAAACCGTGACCACTTCGAAAAACATATACGGTTATATGGAGGACTTTTGTGATATATTGAGATGTTGGAATCCATGTGCGATCACGAAACTCGTTGGGGTATGGGAATCCGTGCGTGATTCCAAGATCTATTTGAGATATGGGAATCCATATGTGATTCCAAGACCCGTTGGGGTATTAGAATCCATGTGGGATACCATGATCTATTTGATGGTGGTGCGTGAGCTGGAACGCTGGACATAGCCTCATCAGCAGAAATGACAAAAACTAGAGATATGAGGCATGACCAGTAGGGTTGGAAAAACAATAGGGTGTAGTCGGCTCCTAGACGTTACTTACAGTTGTTATGCATGCATGGGGCGATGCACTCCATCTTAGCGAGACCAGCCATGTTTTTCCTATGGTACTTCACTAGGGATGTATGCTGCTTCGGAAGGACATCTCTTATCCTTGTGCCGGAGGACCGTTCTCGAAGTACTGAGGGCACCTCCACCAAAATCCTACACAATTAGCAGACGTGCCTTATCAGTTTACGATTATATACCGAGTATTGTTGTGATGTACACTCATGAGCATCACAGCTAGTTGATTATTATAATTTTCGCCTTTAAACATTATTATAATATCATTGCATTTTTTGGTATAAAAGTTTTGGTCGTAAGGTAAAAACCCTTCCATGTTTATGTGCGGCGTGGTCTTACGTGATACCTTTGTTTTGAAAGGTTATTTAAACATTAAAAACCCATTTGATTGTGTTTATCGCGAAGGTTTTACCAGACTGATCCGGGTGTTATTTTCCTATTATGCTCGGATCAGACCGAGCATATTTCCAGGTTTAGTTGGATGATTTGGAGCTTCCGAAGACACACTGGATATGTACATGGTTATTTTCCATTGCATTTATTGTAGTATTCATCAGCAATTGTGAGGACAGGTTATTATAACTGTCCGGGTTGAATAGGATAGTATACTCAGATTGTGTCTGTATATAGATATATTACAGTTTTGTTTTTGTGTAAAGGTTGTTGTATATTATAGATTATTCGTTCCACTGTGAGCTTATGTGTTTTTTAGTTTCTTCTTGTCTTCTTCCTTCTTTTTTCCCCTAACTATCCACCTTTCCATTCAATTTGAATGGGTCGTGTGTGGTTCATTAGCCGCTTAAACTGTACAGAAAAATGGGTTGTTACAGTAACACCGTTGACCTCGCATTCTAACCCTTTCGAATGACCGTGTTATTTATAATTAATCTAAGTATTGGCTAGATCTAATAACCCACACTTATCATAAACATATTCTTGAGGCCATATAATTTTAACTGGAAAATTATTACGCCTCCTAAGTTCAATTATTATTATTCATTTACTTACATGAACTTACTTCTTATTTAACAAATGCCATCAATAATTCACTTCTTCCTTTCAAGTAATGCATACTTTACATGATTACTGTAAATTTCCAAATTCTTTGTTTCATTGTCCTATTCATATTTTCAGTGCTTATTATTTATTTTCTAACTTAATTTTAATCATGTATATTAAATCAACAACGAGATTATTATTATATTTTCTATTTATAACACTTTGGTTCTACTTTTAGGAATTTCGATATTTTAGTGCATTAGAACATTATCTTCCCAAAAATAAAATGTTAACATTGTAATTTCCTATAAATTATCTAAAAAGAGACATCGTGTTGTATTAAGAATTACAATGAATTATATCTTTATTTTTATAGAAATAGATAGTACAAAATACGGCAAACATCCATATTTTGCATATCTCTTTCCTTCGGGTGTGTTCTTTGTTAGTTCGAATGGCACACTTCATATATAATTATAAAGTTGGATAATTTATAGAAATTCACATAGAAACATTCTTTATTCCAATGAATTAACATATAAACTTAGATCCCAATCAAATTAGAAACATCTTACAATCTAGTTTAGCAGCTTATAATATTCAAATAACAAAATCTGGAATTAACACTAAATCATATTAATAATTTCTTTTATAACTTTTAGGGACTACATTCACCCTTATATTCCTGATTTAGATGTACACGACATTTAATCAAAGTTAACAAATCTACTAAATATGTAGGTAAGGGTTTCAAGTTCATTTTATATATTTAAGCCTACAATTCCATAATTTATATTCAGGCATAAAAGAAACAGATTCACAACGATATAAATCAAATATATAAAAACATATAGTTTTCTACTCACCTCTAAGCATTCAAATCTCCACATCTAAATCTGTTATTCTTAATTGACTCCCTTTCTTTCTACCAAAATATATATCAAAAGTGCATACTTATTTATTAGAATTATAGATATGAGAAGATCTCTGAATTAAGCATAGTTGTAAATTTAAATTTTAAATTTAGAATTAACTCTTCTTTGTAGAATCGATTCTTCCCTATTCTTCTTCTCTTTTATTTTCTGCTATTCTCCATATATATATATAATAGTTTATAATTTCTACAATTCCTAGAATTAGTGGAGAAGAGAAAATGGTAGAGCTTCGCTTCTTGATTCATAAAATATGAGTAGAAAAATAAAGAGCTGGGCCTATACTTATAGGCTCATGAATCAATTCTATTCGTTCAATTTTAATTTATTAAATCTAGGTCGTTCAGCCTAGTTTTATTCTTGCCACCACTGCATCAACCAAGCCCTAATGAGGGTGTAGACCTGTTGCTGCTTACTTTAAGCGGTGATTTATTTCCCATTTTATATTTATTTCCTTATATATATATTAATTGTTTTTGATCCAAAATCTTCAGACATAAATAACTTTTTCGTTTGAACTCCAATTGTAAAACTTTATGTAGGAAAGTTGATCAGAAAATCAACACGAATACATTGGTGAAGGTTTTGTGGCCAAATTCCGATGTTTGTAAAAAAATATCTTTTTGAGCATTAATGATTATTTATAAATCTTTTTAATTTACTACTGTTTAATTTACGGGGTGTTACATTTAGGATCAATCTCGAGAAAGATGTTTGATTTGTAGTGTTGCCACTTTGGCATATGGCAGCGAAGGAAGGAAGAGAGTTGGGTAAGAAAGTATTATAATTATTGTAGAAAGAATTTATTAGGAGAAGTATTCCAGAGTAGGGTGTGCCTGTCGTTTTTTCCACTAAGGCAAACAGTTCCCTTAGGTTATACATCGACTATTGATAGTTAAATAAGCCGGCGAGGAAAACCCATTATTCCTAATTACCTCGCATTTATGACCTTTTGGATTAACTTGTTAGGGCATAAATTTTCTCTTAGCTTGACTTGGCCATCATATTTCATTAGTTGAGAGTGGCTGAAGATAGTATCCCGAAGACTAGGTTCCATACATTAGATGCATTATTTGAGTGGTAATCATGCCATTTGGACTCCTTCTTATTTGTTGACTTAATGAGTAGGGTATTCTGGAAGTAGTTTAATATGTAATAGTATTCATGGATGGTATTCATATATATTCCACAAGTGAGGAGGAGCATGAGGTCCATTTGAGAGAAGTATTGGATGTTTTAAGGAGGAATCAATTAAAGGTGAAATTCTCAAAATGTCACTTTTGGAGGATGGAGGTTCGTTTCCTTAGGCATGTTGTATCCCTTGATGGTTTGGTAGTTGACCCAAGGAAAGTAGCAACTTTTAAGGATTGGAAGATAACATGACATGCTTCAAAGGTACGTATAATTTTAAGATTGATAAGATTCTATAAGAAATTAATTAAAGACTTTGCAAAGATTTCAGCACCCCTAACTAGTCTGACTAAGCAGAATTGGATTTATACATGGAGTTCAGATTGTGAAACATCGTTTGTTAGATTAAATAACTTATTGATGAGTGCTTTGGTGTTAACTATTCTTGATGGTACCAAACCTTTCACCGTGTACACAAGTGTTTGCGGTATGGTCTTAGTGTTTTCCTTATGCAAGATGGGAAGGTAGTGGAATATGCGAGTCAACAACTTTAGATTCATGAGAGAAATTACCCAATAAATGATCTTGAACTAGCTATAATTGTGTTTGCATTGAAATAATGGAAGCAATATCTATTATGAGAAAGGTTTGAACTATTTACAAATCCCAAGTCCATTACGTACCTTTTCTATGATGACCCACCCTTTTGGACGGTTTAAATTGACAATAAACCACACATTTCTAACTCAAACCATTCAAAAGGGAGGATTGTCAATGGGGTTTAATAAGAAAATAAGAGAAAAGAAGGAAACCAAAATACAGAATCTCGCAGCGGAATGACAAAATATAATAATCAAATGAACAGTTCATGAAGCTGTTTTATAATATACATTTGATTACACAATTTTAACAACATAATCAGAGTTCAATCAACAAACATACTAAAATAATGCAGTGGAATATTAATAGTAAATACGATCTAGCAAACTCCATCTCCATCTTCAAGGAATAATGTCTTCAAAATTGAAATACTCAGGCTGACCCGAGCATAATGAAAAGACAAAACACTCGAGTCAGAACTAAAAGTTCTTATGTAAGTTAAATCAATAACAAGTAAATATGAGTGTAATAGCTTCAGAGATGTTTACGGGATTTTACATCTCCCATCTAGTGTATAACGTGAGTGAAATAACTTAAGAGATGTTACAGGATTTTCCATCTCTTAGGGATCCGTTAAACTATCTATATGTAGTAAGATACGCTATATATGTAGTGTCTACTCAATAAAATAAATATTTTTCTTAGCGCTAAGGCTTTACATTAATCCCCCTTAATACATTTTTAAGCAAGTAGTCTATGCAGGTCTTGTAACACAACTAGTAACGTCGGTAGCCAGTGAGTCCCCTATAGGTACCATACTAAACAAAATTGCAGTGGGCGCGTATAAGGATAAAAGAATGACAAGGCACGTGAGGAAATGCCCAAGGTAGGATACTACCAGTTTGGGTCACAGGGCTGGTGGTAACGCATCATAGCCACGACAGCCCACCGCGTCCAACACTCCTAAAATCAAATCAAGGTGCACCGATTAAGTCAAAAGTCAATATAGTAATACGAAGAAGTGTGTCCGCTAGCGGTAGCTAGCCCACTTGACTTTGACAAGCCATCCTATTTCAAATTGGCACAAGTGCCAGGGTCATACATCATCCTTCTCTTTCTTCAAATCTAGCAATCGTTCGCCATTACAACCACTTCATTCTGGATCATCCACCACGTACACAGTTGCTAAAGTGGTTCCGGTATTGACAGAGAGTATGCCAATATTCGTCCCCGGTCTCTTCAACAACCAAACATCATTTTTCACACCGGTTGGTTCTTTTACATTTCAAGAACAAGTCATATTTCATATCAAAATATCAGATTCACTTCAAAATCATTTCGAATTCAAAATAGGTTATACCTTCATATCAAGCATTCATATTTAAATAAATGATTTAAATCTAAATAATTCCCTTCTAAAACAGTTTGAATATTGAAAATGGTTTTGAATAATTAAAATAGTTTGAATATTGAAAATAGTTTCGATAATTAAAATAGTTTTAATATTGAAAAATAGTTTGGAATAATTAGAATAGTCTAAAGATTGGAAATAGTTTTGAATATAAAATAGATTTTAATATTGAAAATAGTTTGATAAATAGTTTACATATTAAAATTATTTATATAAAAACTGTTTCTTCCTTTTCAAAATGATTTGAACTCATGTTCCCATTTCAAATCACAACAAATTCAACTTTTCAACTTTCAGTTTCAAGTCAACTTTATATTCAAATTTCGATTTACATCAGCCTCAATTCAAAACAATTTCAAACTTTACGTCAAATTCAATTTAAGCAGTCCTATTCAAATGGTTGAAAGTCTCAATTCAATTTCTTATTTTTAAATTTTTTTGTTTTAATCCATTTCACGTCCAAACTTGAAAATACCAATTTAAAACCATTTTAAATAAAGTAAATTCAAAGTTTAAATTAAAATATAAATCTTCACAATTATTCACTTCCAATAAATTCAAATCATATCCCAATTTCCACTTTAAGATTTCAAATTAAATCCTTAAACAATTTCATTTAAATAGGTTCAATTTCAACATTTAAAATCTCGAATTAGAAAATAATTTAATTCATATAAATCAAAATTTTATTTTCTTTAAAACAATCTCATTTAAACCAATTCAAATTAAAGATTTCTAACCTTTTAATTTAACCAAATCTGGTGTCCCTATATAATTTCCTACCCTATAGCCAAGTGGTCATTTATTTCAATTTTAATTACATGGATGGATATATATCATTTCAATAAATATTTAAATGACAAAGGTATATATCATTTCAATCTATTTCTAGTTCATTTCAAATAATATGAATGATGATTTATATAATGTCAAATAATAAATAGGGTAATAACAGAGATATATCCAAAATAAATAACCAACCATACATCCAACACCAATCAGTATGCATACAATAACAATCAACATCCAAATCAACCAATATATCACAACAGTTACTAGTTTTCAATTGTCGGTACTTAACTAGCCATTAAATTCAATATTAACCTAAATGTCAATTTAATTCAATATAAAATTCAAATTCAATTTAAATGTCAATTTAAACTACCAAACAGCGATCAATAAAATTAATCACTTCATAATTTTAATTCAACTAACATTATAAAATTTAGTATTGCGTGAGTGGGTTTAATCACTCACCTTTGATTTAAAGCCCATTAAAAATCCAATAAAAGCCTAAAATTTCAAAAGTTTTCAAATTCAACCAAACCAGATTTGTGTTGTTCGGAATTTTGATACGAACCCAACCGAAGAAACGATGCGTCAATCGGAGTTCGTATGCATAAGTTATGCGTGTTTGAAGTTTTAAATTTGAGATTAATAATATGACCATATTAAAATATTAAACAATTAAACTTACACAAGTTCACAAGTCACGTACGTAATTTCCGACGTGCAATTATGTCTAGAACGAAGGTGCTGCACAGAACCCAAAGCATCCCCATTGACCGCGCCTTTGACCGTCCACCGCACCGACTACGAGCCACTACGACCAGATCCGAGACCACCATGACGACCATCGTGTCGCCCGTAACCCATGCCCCCGTCCCCAGGTCGCACTGCCACCCATGTTAGAGCCGCCGCCGTGATCAAAATGGCCAATGATCATCAATTTTCGACAAACTCGAGCATGCTTGTGATGATCCGAGCCGATAGATCAACTCCACTAAGCCTCCTCTACACGCCAGCGCTTCCCAATCGTCGATTGGTCGCAAATCCACCGTCGATTTGCGAAACCCTACAAATGGACGACTGAGAAAGAAAGCCAATTTCTGGACAAACGGAACCTCCAATCGAAAAACAAATTTCAGATGCTGATTCCATTCATCGAGAGCTTCGCGATGATATATTATATGATAGGGTTTGAGCAGTTTGAATTTTTTGATTTGATTTAAAATTATGATTAGAGTTTTGGCTAATCTCCATTGAGAAGGAGCAGATAAGAATTGAAATTGTACGTACAGAAAATAGAGTAGAAGGCTGCTAGGGTTTATAACAACATATATATATAGACAAAGATGGACAGGAATGGATGAGACAGATTGATTGGGCCAGAGCGATAACAGAGAACTAAAAAGCCCGTTTCGTTCCCGAAACAAAAATAGGTCATCTAATATATCGAAATATAGGTTTTCAATATTTTTAAACTCAATGGAACTAATTTCAAACTCTAATTCTGTTATATATAGAAGTTAGCTTTAAAATCAAATTATATTCATTTTTGCACGTTAATTAAAATGAATTATTATTAAATTGATTTAATCACCTTTAATTCTAAATTAAATGTTCCTATCATCATTTTTGATTTAACAGGAATTAATAATCTTTTTAAAATTAAAATTTTCATGTTAAATCTAATATTTAAATATTAAATTAATTTTAACCTTTAATTACAACTGTAATAAAATCTGTTCACTATATTTTAAATTTTCAACAAATTCTTTTATTTTGATTTAAATTCTTATTATTAAATCAAAATATACCTTATGTATTTATCAATGATTAATTTCTATTTATTACACTCATTTTCCTACAGTTATTGTCTTTTCTTATATTAACCGCAATATTTCAATTCCATTAATTTCATGGGTTTCCAAATTAATTTCAACGGATTTAGTAATATGATGACAATTAAAACTATTGTTATATATTAATAATTAATATCTATTAATTTATTATTTACAAATAAGGATTATATATTTACGTACAAAATAATTGATTTCACATTCTATATTAAAACCAATTTCAATTAAGTAATATTCAATTTCACCATTAATACATAATTTGTTTTATTCCTTATTAAACTTTTACAATTATATCCAAATTAAACTTTTCAATTACATTCCAAGTTAAACTTTGCAATTACAATTGATTGAAACTACATTAAAACAGTTGTCAATTACATTCAATCAATATTATTAAATTATATTATAATAATTTTTTTCGTTAATAAATCATAAATTTTAATTTCTAACAATATTAAATTTCATAATCTTATTTAATCTAATATTTTTAATTAACAAAAATACGGGTTGTTATATTTTCTCTTAGAAAGACTTGAATCTAAGACAACAATAATGGATGAAGTTCTTGTCATCATACGACTTTGGGAATTCTTATACTCCAGGGAAGGTAAATGTAGTTGCTGACGCTTTGAGTAGGAGGCTTGCTGAGTTTAATGCTATGTTATATAAATGGAAGCAGTTGGAATTTATTTTAGATTTTGATTTCTGACTATAGTCGGAATATGCAACTAGTTATTTGGCAATGATGTAGGTTAGGTCTGCGTTGATGGATTGTATTGGATTAAGTCAAGGTCAAGATGCATCATTAGTTTATATCATAAAGAAATTAAGAAGGTGTGAACGATCAAGCCATTTGGATCGTTACTCCAAGTATCTAAAAGGTTGCCTATGGAGAGATGGTAGATTGTGTGTACTACAGGTCAAGGAATCGATAAATGAGGTTTGAGTGAGTATCATCATTCTAGGATGACTATTCATATAGAAGGAGACAAGATGTATCGATATAAAAAGAGAGTATTATACTGGCCAAGGATGAAGATGCATATGGTAGAGTATATGACACAACGTATGACATGCAAAAAGGGTAAAGGCAAAGTAGAAGAAGCCGAGTGGGCTATTGCTTTCATTAGATGTACCACAATAGAAGTGGGAATTTATATCGATGGATATTATGGATGGACTACCTAGGAGTAAGGGGAATGAAAGTATTCGGGTTATAGTAGATTGACTTATGAAAAGCGCATACTTTATTCCAGTGAAGAGTACAAGGACAACAACAACATTAACAACATTGTATATCGAGGAAGTAGTTCGACTTCATGGAGTTTACGAATATAGTAAGTGATGGAGACCTACTTTTCAACAATGGATTCTGGAGTACCCTACAAGATGTGTTAGGGACTGAGCTATATATAAGTATGGCTTATCACCCACAAACCTATGGACAGACTGAGAGGATGAACCAACTGTTGGTAGATTTGTTGAGGGCATGTATAATGGATGTTGAAGGATCACCAACCTCTACTGGAGTTCGCATATAATAAAAGCTATCAGACTAGTGTAGGCATGCTAACATTTAAGGCATTGTATGGAAGACCATGTGAGTCACCTTTGTGTTGGTGAGAGTCTACGGATAAAATCATATTTGGGCCAGAGATGGTTAGGGATGTAGTAACGACCCAGAATTTTTGGTTAGTTGAAATTGTTTATTTAATTGATTTTAAATACTGAAGAGTAAATTTCATAGATTTAATAACTTGAATTTCAAATATAATGATTTATTGGATAATTTTATTGTCTAATATAATGATTAAAAATTGGTTTAAATATGGAACCTTGAGTTTTAGGCTAGATAAAAATAATTTCAAAGCTTATCTAATTTCTATTTATAAGAATGAAGGTAAATAAAATTTTAAATTGAATTTGAAAGTGATTTAATCAATTTTAAAAATAACTCGTTTAAATTAGCATATAAAAGATAGCCTTCTGGGGCACAGTCTCAGATTTCGACGAAACTAGTTCCATTGGATCCATAATAGTATATTATTATCGGATTTCAAATTTCGTAGCATTTGGAGTTATCGTTTGGTCATATAGGATAAACACGCGTTAAATTTAATATCGAAAATTTAATATTATAATTTGGTCCAAAAAGCTATCTTATCCATACGATCGTATTGGGACTCGAAACTTGTTCCATCGCGTTTGGAATAGATGTATAACATTACGACTGCCTAACGGCGTGCCTCGATTGGGATCCAGAAATGGTAGCTAGATATTTTTTAAAATTTAGAATAACTTATATATTCACTTGACCATTCCATCACATCTACCAACATTCTTTCTCTTCAACCACCCTATTTCTAAAAGCAGGCTACCCTACCTACTCTATTCCACGTTTCTTCTTATAAAATGTTTCCCTTTTCTTCTTTTAATGGCACGGCAGAGAAAAATAAAGGAATGAAAACCTTAAAAATCAATTTCTTTAATTCTACTTAACAGAAAATCTCGAACTAGTCTTAAAAATCATCGTTTCTCGCAAGCTTCAATCTGGTGTGTGTTTTGATGAGTGCGACGTCATTTTGGGAGGCTCGGCTGTAAGGTCAAACACTGTTTTGGCCTAGGATTTGGATTTTCGAGAAAACAAGGCGATGGGAGGCGAAATAAAGATGGGTTCCATACCCGCGTCTTCGTTTAGCAGCTAGGGTTGGAAGATGGGGTGGTCCGGTCATCTCTGGCAGATCGTGTGTGGTCACTGTAGCAACAAGATGTGGGCAAAGTCGCGTTCCGATTGGATGCTTCGGCCGTAGAGTGGTGGTGCGCGATCGAATGAGGTGGTGTGGAGCGACGTGTGGGTGAACTCGAGTTGGTCATTGGTGGCTTCGGTGGATCGTGCACGTGCACGCTCGAGGCCGTGCATTTGGGGATGGGAAGAGAAGTAGGTAGGGGGAAGAAGAGGAAAGGGAGTGGGCCGAATTTTCGTAGTTGGGTTGGGTAAAATTTTGGAGTGAAAATTAAGTTATTTATATGTAAATTGTTAATTTAAATTTCCAATACTTATAAAAATCATATCTCGTTCATTTTAGATCCAAATCCAACGCGGTCCATCGCGTTGGATTCGTATTGACGAATCCTTCGACATGTAATTAGATTGGTTGGGATATAAGCTATTGGAATTTCATGCAAAAATCAAATGCCTGTTTGATTTTAGACGAACCAAAACGCGGAAGCAATAACAAAAATCAAAGTGAGTGTTTTATAACGCTCACAAGTACTAGAATATTTTTATGCTAGTTAAATTCGAAATTATGAAGTGGTATAAATTTATTGATCGTTGTTTGATTAATTTAATTGTCATCTAAACTGTCATTGAATTAACTGTTCAAAATTTAAATTGACAGTTAAATTTGAAATAGGAATTTAATTGCCAGTAAAACACCCGATATCAATAACTATGATATTGTTGTGAATTATATTGACTGTTTGGATGATTGATTGCGATCGATGCTATTGGTTGATATTTTGGATGATTTGGATGTTTATTTATTCTGATATATCCTATAATCACCCTATATATTATTTACAATATATATAAACTGTAAATAGAATTATTTTGAATAAATTAAGAAATAGGTTGAAATGATATATACCTATGACATTTATTTGGATTGAAATGATATATATCCATCCCTAAATTAAATTGAAATAACCGATCACTTGGCCATAGGATAGAAAATTATATATGGACACCGGATTGGTTAAATTAAATGATTTTAAAAATTTTGATTTGAAATTATTTAAATGATTTGATTTAAAGGAGTAAAAACAATCGAATTTATGGAAATTGAATTATTTTCGAACTTGAGCTCACAATGTTATAATTTTAATTTGGTAATCGAAATTGTTTAAAATAATCAAAGTTGAGATTTTGAAGTTATAATCGAAATATGATTTAAATTTCGAAAATTGATTTGTTTAAAAAGGATTTGAAATTTCATTCGAACTTTGGATTATTGCTAAGTAACGATAATTTAATTGGGTATATAGATTTGGACTCAAGAATAAGATTTGTTTTAAGTTTTAAATCTTAATTCGAAGATTGAGGTTTAATTTAAATTCAGTGATTTTAATCGATATTTTTGAAAAATCGAACTCGAGTTTATATAAATCGAAATGGAAATTTAAAAGTGATTTGAATTGGAAAACTTGGAAATTGAATCAGTTTGACTTTGGAACTATTTTCAAATAAATTATTTTGGTATAAATATTTAAATCTATTTTTTTAAATATTCGAATTATTTTGGATTTTCCAAACGATTTTGCTATATAAACCATTTTGATACTTCAACTATTTTATATTAAAATATATTAACCATTTAAAATATTTTCTACTATTTTAACCATTTAAACTATTTTTAAATGTTTTAACCATTTAAAGTATTTTTAACTATTTTAATTATTTAAACAATTTTAAAATTATTCAAACTATTTTCTAAAAATTCAAGCTGGTCAATAGGGTGAAATGTTTATAATTAAATGTTGGATCTAAGTGCGGGTTGGGTGAAAATGAAGTTATAACCTAAATGGAAATTTGAAACAATTTTGGAACTAAAATCGAGATATCAAGGCGAAAATGATTTTGAACTGAAATAGTATATTTTGAGTAAGTATGATGATTTCGAATTCGATTTGATTTTGAAGCGAATATGATATTTTGATATCAAGTATGAACCGTTTTCTAATGTAAAAGTACCAACCGGTGTGTAAAACGATGTTTTGTTGTTAAAGAGACCGGGGCTGGATATGGGCATACTCTTTGTCGATACGAGCACCACTTTAACAACTGTGTACGTGGAGTAATGGTCCAGAATGAAGTGGTTGGATTTGGCGCACGTTTGCTAGATTTGAAGAAAGAGAGCGATGATGGATTAGCCTGGCAGTTGTGCCAATTTGAAATGACAAAAACAGGAGCCGTACCGGCCAAGTGGGTTAGCTACCCCAAGCAGACGCACTTCTTCGTATTACCATCATTTACATTGTGATTGATTGGTGCGCACCCTCTGATTTTATGGGAGTGTTGGACGTGGTGGGCGATGATGGCTATGATGTGTTACCACCAACCGGGAAGGGTAAACTGGTAGTATCCTACCTTGGGCATTGCCATACGTGCCTTGTCATACTTTTATCCCTATACGAGACCACTACGATTTTGGTTTAGTGTTTTTGTATCATGGCGCATCCCTATCCACCGACGGTTTACTGGTTTTTTATATGCAAACTGTACGACAATGCTTAAAAACACGTTAAGGCGAATTAATGTAAAGCCTTAACGCTAAGAAAAATAATTATTTTACTGATTAGGCATTATATATCTAGCGTATTCTACTACATATAAATAATTTGACGGATCCTTAAGAGATGGAAAATCCCGTAACATCTCTTGAGTTATTGCACGCACGTTATACACTAGATAGGAGATGTGAAATCCCGTAAACACTCTGACACTATCGCACTCATGTTATATTGATTATCGATCTGACTTACATAAGGATATTTTAGTCCTGACTCGAGTGTTTTGTCTTTTCATTACGCTCGGGTCAGTCCTGAGTTTTTCAGCTTATCGAAGATTATTTTCTAGAGGACGAAGATTTGGTATATTATTACTAGTATTATTCCATCATTGTTTGTTCCGCTGCATTATTTTATTTGTTCTGTTGTATATATAACTCTGATAAATGTTGTATAAATTTTAATCAAAAGTATAGTAAACAACTTCATGAACTATTTATTTAATTATTATATTTTGTCATTCCGCTGCGAGATTCTGTGTTTGTTTCCTTCTTCTTTTCTTATTGTTCTTAATTAACCCCATTGATTATTTATGTTCCGGATTGTTTGAATTGGACATGTGTGGATTATTGTCGATTTAAACCTTCCAAAATGTGGATCGTCACAGCTGGTATTAGAGCTTTGGTTTGGCGAGAACCTTGGCTTTGATGGGTTAATTCATTAGAGATAGGGTCAACAGTACCCTAGAATGGGTTTGAGTGTATTAATAGATATGAGCGCGAGTGATATAAAATTATTTTATATTGTGTTGGTTGATCTATTGAGTGGCATATGGATTCTGGTCAATACGAGTAATTAACGTTATTGATAGGGATCTCTAAACACTTGAACAGAAAAATTCGACATGGTATTGTTTTGAAATTGGGTAAATGAAATAATTTTAACCTGATTATATTTTATATATAAAGAAATAATTTTTCAGAAATTATTAGGGTATATATAGTGTGTTGGTGGTTAGGAATGATAATATTGGTTATTATCATTAATTGGTTGTTGTGCCTTAATAAAAGATGTTTATTACAAAATAAACAATGATAAAACATTTGTGAAATGTTTTAAGGAAGTGAAATTTTGAAAATATAATTTATAAATGAGACTTATAAATTAAAATGGATTTAAATTGAGAAGTTTTGAATCTAAGTCCCGAAGATTTTGAAATGTGTTTCAAAGTGTTTTGGAGAAAATAATAATGATAGTATTATTTTGGAAGTATTTTTGAATAAAAATATTAAAAAATGGGTTTTCAAAAGAAATAAAAGCAGTGAACTCACTTCGGTCGCTGGAAAATGATTCCGATGATGATCGCGACATCATCGGCGTTTATTTTCGAGTTTCTAAGTGATGGATTGCTACCGTAATAATTTTCTAATGGAGTCTTGTTTTGATAAACATGTTTTTGATTTTAAGAAATTTAAAATTTTGATTTGATATAAAAGTGAGATATGTATATGTATATAGGATTTCAAATTGATTTGAAATAAAACCGTGTGTTTAGATTCTGAAATTTGCTATCTAAGTGTTGTGAAATAAATAAAGATAAGTTTTGAACTTATAAATTTGAAAAACGATATAGATAATAAAAGAAATTTTGAAATTGAGATAAGAGATTAAATTTAACTTAAGAAAACTTAAATGAAGTGATTGTGGTAGTAGAACAAATTAGTGAGGTGAACAAATTAAGTGAATTGAATTGAACTAATAAAGTGGAATTTGGTAATTTAGCCTAAGTGGGGCTAAAGAAAATAAATTTTTTGGAAATGGAATTTACTGAGATTTGAAATAATTAATGAAATGGGCTAAGTGAACTAACTAATTATTGATTTGGAATATGGTTAAAATTTAAACAAATGAATTGAGTTAAATGGAATTGAATTTGAATTTGAAAAAGTGGATATAAATTTAACTGGTGAAGTGGTAATAAACATAAGAACTTTTGTATAAAATGTTTATAATTGACATAAGAAAATTTAATGAGAAAATTCTTAAGAGATAATTGGTATTGAAAGTAATACTAAGAAATTAAGCAATGCAATTATGAATAATTGAATGGAAATGAAGTAAATGTAAACAAAGGAATTTTGTATAGCTAAGAATCAATAGAAATAAATACGTAAGTTGTACGTATATTATTTTATTCGCATAACGATTTAATCCAGATTCGAGCATAGAATTTCGAGATAAATTTATATCGATCCGAGTTAGGATTTTTTTCACTCGATTCTCGACGGCGAACCCTGGATATGGATTTTTGATTTGATTCTGGAATTCTCTGTCATAGCATATGGCTATGCAAGGAGAATAACGGTTTCTGATCAAGGAACCAAATCTAAGTCCGCACTAGAGAGTCGTGTGAACGATACTAGTCCAGAAGTGAAATTGTGTGATCGAGTGAGCGATCAGATTTGATATTGCGTACAGATGATATATGTACATCATACGACCTTAAGTAAAGCAAATATTGGAAATTGAAAATGCAAAATATAAAATGATTTTAAATTATATGATTGGATATCATTGGTAAATAAGATGCAAGTATTTAAAATAAAAAAAAATTTGGATTGCCCAACAAAAAGGTACATGTTTATTTTGTCATTTGATTTGATGGTTTTATGATTGAGCTAGTTGGATTTTGTTGGTTTGGGGCCCGTAGTGGCGTTTTGTTGTTGTTCCGATCTAGCCGCACAAAGGAGACGCTGGCGAAATTTTTCGAAAATTTAAGGGGTTAGAAAATTTTGAAAGTTTTTTTTATAACAGAAATTTGATTTTGGATTATAACTTGAAATGATTGAGTAAATAATATTAATTTGAATCTATAGATAAATTTGGGATTAGTAAAAATGACAATGTGTTTCAACAAAGTGATTTTGGGAAGTTGTTTCAACAAATTTGTTTTGGGAAAGTTAATGGGTTTTGGGACATTCTTCTTACCTTGGCAATTTCGAGGACGGAATTCTTTTAAGGGGGAGAATGTAACGACCTAGAATTTTTGGTTAGTTGAAATTGTTTATTTAATTGATTTAAATACAGAAGAGTAAATTCCATAGATTTAATAACTTGAATTTCAAATATAATGATTTATTGGATAATTTTATTGTTTAATTTAATGATTAAAAATTTGTTTAAATATGGAATCTAGAGTTTTAGGCTAGATGAAAATAATTTCAAAGCTTATCTAATTTCTATTTATAAGAATGAAGGTAAATAAAATTTTAAATTGAATCTGAAAGTGATTTACTCAATTTTAAAAATAACTCGTTTAAATTAGCATATAAAAGATAGCCTTCTGGGGTACAGTCTTGGATTTCGACGAAACAAGTTCCATTGGATCTGTATATTATATTATTATCGGATTTCAAATTTCATAGCGTTTGAAGTTATTGTTTGGTCGTACGGGATAAAAAAACGTTGATAATACGAAAATTTAATATTATAATTGGGTTCAAAAAGCTATCTTCTCCATATGATCGTATTGGGACTCGAAACTTGTTCCATTGCCTTCGGAATAGGGGTATAACATTACGAATGCCTAGTGGCACGCCTCGATTGGGATCTGAAAATGGTAGATAGATAGTTTTTGAAATTTAGAATAATTTATATATTGACTTGACCATTCCATCACATCAGCCAACATTCTTTCTCTTCAGCCACCTTATTTCTAAAAGCAGGCCACCCTACCTAGTCTATTCCACGTTTTTTCTTATAAAATGTTTCCCTCTTCTTCTTTTAATGGCACGGCAGAGAAAAGTAAAGGAACGAAAACCATAAAAATCAATTTCTTCAATTCTACTCAACAAAAAATCTCGAACTAGTCTTAAAAATCATCGTTTATTGCAAAGTTTCGATCTAGTGTGTGTTTTGATGAGTGCGACGTCATTTTGGGAGGCTCGACTATAAGGTCGAACACTGTTTTGGCCTAGGGTTTGGATTAATGAGAAAACCAGGTGATGGGAGGCGAAATAAAGATGGGTTCCATACTCGCGTCGTCGTTTAGCTACTAGGTTGGGAAGATGTGGTGGTTCGGTCGTCTCTGGCAGATCGCGTGTGGTCACTGTAGCAACTGGATGTGGGCAAAGTCGCTTTTCGATTTGAAGCTTTGGCTGTAGCGTGGTGGTGCGCGATCGAATGGGGAGGTGTGGAGCGACGCGTGGGTGAACTCGAGTTGGTCGTTGGTGGCTTCGGTGGATCGTGCATGTGCACGCTCGAGGCCGTGCATTTGGGGATGGGAAGAGAAGCAGGTAGGGGGAAGAAGAGGAAAGGGAGTGAGCCGAATTTTCGTTGATGGGCTGGATAATTTTTTTAGTGAAAATTAAGTTATTTATATGTAAATTGTTAATTTAAATTTCTAATACTTATAAATATCATATCTCTTTCATTTTAGATCCAAATCCAACGCGATCAGTCGCGTTGGATTCGTATTGACGAATCCTTCGACATGTAATTGGATTGGTCGAAACTTGAGCTATTGTAATTTCACTCAAAAATCAAACGACTGTTTGATTTTAGACGAACCAAAACGCAGAAGCAATAACAAAAATCAAAGTGAGTGTTTTATAATGCTCACAAGTACTAGAATATTTTTATGCTAGTTAAATTTGAAATTATGAAGTGATGTAAATTTATTGATCATTGTTTGATGAATTTAATGTTCATCTAAACTGTCATTGAATTAACTGTTAAAAATTTAAATTGACAGTAAATTTGAAATAGTAATTTAATTGCCAGTAAAACACCCTATATTAATAACTCTGACATTGTTATGAATTATATTGACTGTTTGGATGATTGATTGCGGTGGATGCTATTGGTTGATATTTTGGATGATTTAGATGTTTATTTATTCTGATATATCATGTTATCACACTGTATATTATTTACAGTATATATAAACTGTAGATTGAATTATTTCGAGTAAATTAAGAAATAGGTTGAAATGATATATACCTATGACATTTATTTTGGATTGAAATGATATATATCCATCCCTGAAATTAAATTGAAATAACCGATCACTTGGCCATAGGATAGAAAATTATGTATGGACACCGGATTGGTTAAATTAAATGATTTTAAAATTTTTGATTTGAAATTATTTAAATGATTTGATTTAAAGGAGTAAAAAAATGAATTTATGGAAATTAAATTATTTCGAACTTGAGCTCGAAATTTTATAATTTTAATTTGGTAATCGAAATTGTTAATAATCAAAGTTGAGATTTTGAAGTTATAATCGAAATATGATTTGAATTTCGAAAATTGATTTGTTTTAAAAGGATTTGAATTTTCATTCGAACTTTGGATTATTGCTAGGTAACGGTAATTTAATTGGATATATAGATTTGGACTCTAGAATAGGATTTGTTTTATGTTTTGAATCTTAATTCGAAGATTGAGGTTTAATTTAAATTCAGTGATTTTAATCGATATTTTTGAAAAATCGAACTCGAGTTTATATAAATAGAAATGGAAATTTAAAAGTGATTTGAATTGGAAAACTTGGAAATTGAATCAGTTTGACTTTGGAACTATTTTCAAATAAATTATTTTGGTATAAACTATTTAAATCTATTTTTTTAAATATTCGAATTATTTTGGATTTTCCAAACGATTTTGCTATATAAACCATTTTGATACTTCAACTATTTTATATTAAAATATTTTAACCATTTAAACTATTTTCTACTATTTTAACCATTTAAACTATTTTTAACTGTTTTAACCATTTAAACTATTTTTAACTATTTTAATTATTTAAACTATTTTAAAACTATTCAAACTATTTTCTAAAAATTCAAGCTGGTCAATAGGGTGAAATGTTTATAATTAAATCTTGGATCTAAGTGCGGGTTGGGTTAAAATGAAGTTATAACCTTAATGGAAATTTGAAACAAATTTGGAACTGAAACCGAGATATTAAAGCGAAAATGATTTTTAACTGAAATAGTATATTTTGATTAAATATGATGATTTCGAAATGGATTTGATTTTGAAGCGAATATGATAATTTGATATCAATTATGAACTATATTCGAAATGTAAAAGTACCAACCGGTGTGTAAAACGACGTTTGGTTGTTAAAGAGACTAGGGCCGGATATGGGCGTACTCTCTGTCGATACCGGAACCACTTTAATAACTGTGTACATGGAGTAATGGTCCAGAATGAAGTGGTTGGATTTGGTGCACGTTTGCTGGATTTGAAGAAAGAGAACGATGATGGATTAGCCTGACACTTGTGCCAATTTGAAATGACTAAAACAGAAGCCGTACCGGCCAAGTGGGTTAGCTACCTCGAGCAAACGCACTTCTTCGTATTACCATCATTTACATTGTGATTGATTTGTGCACACCCTCCTATTTTATGGGAGTGTTGGACGCGGTGGGCGATCATGGCTATGATGCGTTACCACCAGCTGGGAAGGGTAAACTGGTAGTATCCTACTTTGGGCATTGCCTAACGTACCTTGTCATACTTTTATCCCTATACGAGACAACTACGATTTTGGGTTATTGTTGTCATATCACGGCGCATTCATATCCACCGACGGTTTACTGGTGTTTTATATGCAAACTGTACGATAATGCTTAAAAATTCGTTAAGGGAGATCAATGTAAAGCCTTAACGCTAAGAAAAATATTTATTTGACTGATTAGACAATATATATGTAGCGTATTCTACTATATATAAATAATTTGATGGATCCTTAAGAGGTGGAAAATCTCGTAACATCTCTTGAGTTATTGCATGCTCGTTATACATTGGATAGGAGATGTGAAATCCCGTAAACATCTCTGGCGCTATCACACTGATGTTATATTGATTATCGATTTGACTTACATAAGGATATTTTAGTCCCGACTCGATTTTTTGTCTTTTCATTATGCTCGGGTCAGTCCTAAGTTTTTCAGCTTATCGAAGATTATTCTCTAGAGGACGAGGACGAAGATTTGGTATATTATTACTAGTATTATTCCATCATTGTTTGTTCCGTTGCATTATTTTATTTGTTCTGTTGTATATATAACTCTGATAAATGTTGTATAAATTATAATCGAAAATATAGTAAACAGCTTCATGAACTTTTTATTTGATTATTATATTTTGTCATTCCACTGCGAGATTCTTTGTTTATTTCCTTCTTCTGTTCTTATTGTTCTTAATTAACCCCATTGATTATCTATGTTCCAGATTGTTTGAATTGGACATGTGTGGATTATTGTCGTTTTAAACCTTCCGAAATGTGGGTCATCACAGATGTTATGGAGAAGGTGGAAACTTAGTTGGAAGAAGATTAAAGGTGCATAGAATTGACAAAAGTCATACGTTGATAAGATGTGGATAGATTTGGAGTTTGCTGTTAGAGATTTAGTATTTGTGAAGGTTTCACCTTTGAAGAAAGCAATAAGATTTAGAAGTGTTGGAATGTTAGTACCCTGATTTGTTGGACCTTTCCCAATATTAGAGAGGATACGGAGTTTGGCATATAGAGTGGAGCTTCCAAGGAAGATGTAGGAGTCCTTAATGTGCTTCATGTTTCACATTTGCAAAAATGTGTGCAAGATCCTACTACTGTAGTTAAGCCATGTCAGTTGGAGGATGTGAACTAAGAGCTTGAGTAGAGTTCATCTCGTACTCCGATACTATTATCCAGTCTTTTGACCAAGCAGTGTTTGGACGAACTTGACTAGTCAAACTTGAAAGCTATCAAGGCAGAAAGCCCAGAGAGATAGCCGTAGAGTCTAGAAATCAAGTGCAATCAAGACCACAAGGTGGAAACAAAGCCATCGCAGAAGTGCTGAAACCAAAATCCATAAAGTGATGGATCGATACCGTTCCATCCCTATGGATCGGTACCGATCCATAAATTTGTACCCAAATTGCCTTGAACCTCCTATATTACCAAGCCATAGTGCCAACAACCCTGTCTAAGCTTTAGAGTATCGATCGCACGTTGTTTGCCATCGATCTCCTCAAGCACTTAAAATCAAGAATTCCTTTCCTCCATCGATCCATCCCATTTGCCCAGAAACAAGCTTATAATAGTGCAAACAAGATGGAAAATGTAACAAACCAATTTTATAATTACCTTGATTTGAATTTTATAATAATTATTCTAGGAATAATTAAGGGCAAATATAATTTTAATTAATGCAAATAAGGCAAATATTGGTTTTTTTATAATTAAAGGAGATAATTTGATTTGGAATGATTTATTTAAATAAATGGAAAAATTAAATAAATAGTGATTTTACCTATTTAAATAAGTATTATAATTTTTTTAAAATATAAGGAGAAAGATGAAAACATTATAAAACTATTATAAGTGTTTTTAAAGTGTCAATTGCTCTTTTTGTTCATTTTTGAAATTTTATCCATATTGAATAAGTGAGAATTTAATAAGAGTTGAATTATCTTTTAAAACTAAAAAGAGTGTATTTTGGAAATCTGTAGAGTTGGATTTTAATTCCTAAGTTAGCAACTAGTTAGAGTTTAAAACATGTTAAAGGAATAAAAGGATTTGGTTAATAAATAAAAGAGGAATTGCTTTGTTGATTAAATAGGGGTTTATAAGTTCATTAGACTAATTAAATTAGTAATTAGAAGCTAATTTAGTTAAGCCCATTAATAAAGAAAAGAAGAATACTTTCTTTCTCATTTTCTCAAAAGCAGTACGTACACTGCTCAAAAATTCCAAAACCAGAGAACGAAAACTCTAAATTTTCAAATAGAAAAGTTATAAAAATCCACTCAAACAAATTGAAATAAATTTCTATAAATTCGGATAAATTCAAGGTAAATCAATCCTATTTATATCTAGCTTTTAGATCTCTCAATTTTTGGTTTTGGTTAGGTTTTGATCTTTTGTCGTATTATTTGTAAAATTGTTGTTCTAGGGTTTTGACAAGAATTAGAGAAGTGAACTATTGTAGTTTGATTTGTGCTAGCTAAGGAAAAAGGTGAGATTTTACTCCCACAATTATCTCTAAAATATGAATTTAATGTGTTAGTAATTGAATTGAAGCAAATAGGGTTTGCATGTGGTTTAATCTCTGTTATTTGATGCCTAATTTACTTTACAGTAAATTGAAAATATAAACCCTATAGAAAATGCAAGTTTGAATGTTTGATTTCATCACCTACGATTGCATGCTTGTTGCTAGATGTTGTATGAATGAAATATAGTGAAATAACACTCTTAGAAGTAGTATATTGTTTCTTGAAATCGCCAAAAAGATCGTCGGAGACAGGGAAGTGAAATCTAGAGCGAAGCTCCATAAAAATTCACATAATCGGTCCATCGGTAGACCGGTCGCGAACAAAACTGGAGCATTCGTTGTAACACCCCGATATTTTATAGGAAATATAATTAAAAAGAAATTAAAAGCGCATTTGGTACAGTGGTAAAGGCACATGTTGACTTTATTAGTGACTAGGGATCAAGTCCCGTTGTCGCCCAAAATATGGAGCAATGTTTTTTTAGCTGGTTCGTTTCCAGTGATTTTCCTACTTATTTCTGCGTTGTTTCTGACATGTGGCGGCTTCCCATTCGCTCCAGTGATGTAATAGAATGAGATGGCTAAATTTTATTGGTTGAGTGATGTGTATGGGCTAGAATGGATAACCATTAAGTGTATGAAAGAACCAGATTTAATCTAAAATAATCTAATGGATTATATTCACTCAAACAATCTATAAATAGATCATCTAACCTAAACCAAATCTCTTATTTAGCCGTCGCAATAATTCTACAGTAAAATTAGTATGCATTATTCTTCCTCCTTTTCTCTACTAAATGAACAAATCTCTAACAAATTAAATTATCTATATATATTCAAGCAATTTGGGGGAATTTAGAAGAATCAAAGGGAGAAAGATTAAAGCAAAGCTTTTTTTAAATTTATGCAAGCTCAAGTGCCAAGTGAGTGCGAATTAATATGAAATAGAAAAATAAAGTAGTTCAATTTCAGTTCTTTTCTGGCACGTTAATATGAATTAATTTCTATTATTGATTGAGAATAGATGTAAATTATTACAACTTCTTCTTCTTCTTCCACTTCTCAAATCTAATTCATGTTTGGTTTAAAATATGGGACATATAAATTGTGTATTCACGTTTTATGGCATAAATAAGATTGAAATTTATGTAAATTATTGTATCTTCTTCTTCTTCCACTTTTCAATTCTAAATCATATTTGGGTTGAAATTTGGAACAAACAAATTGTTATTCACGTTTCATGGCGTAAATAAGATTGGTTTAATTAAATAGAAATAGAATTGTTATTCAATTTCTAATGGTAGAACAGGTTAGTTGAATAAATTCAGAGTATGTTACTTGAATAAAATTATGGTTTTGATTGATATAATTACATAATTTTGAATATGGTTTTGGAACAAAATTTGGAAGTCTAATTGGCATAATTGCTTGTTTCATATGTGGCCTAAAAATGTAAAAGTGGAATTATATGTAATTAAATGGTTTATGGCTATTGGATAAATTTTTTGTACAGATTAAATCTCTAGGAGAACGAAAATTAGGGTGGAAAAAATGTAAATTAAATGGACCATAAATGGTAGTGTAAATCTGTAACAAAATGGCATAAAAATTACATACAAACCATACGGACTGAACAGACGTGAAATTGAAATACTATTTATGTAAGAAAAGGGAAATTGTGAAATAACCAAATCAGATGTAAAATGGCCTAAAGCAGGTTAATGGAAATAAACAGTATGTAAACTTTAACGGTAAAATTAATTAATCTGGAAGCGATTTGGTAGGCAGGCCTTGTAAAGGTCTGGATAGGTGTGTAGTTAAGACCAAAATATAGTTTTGGTTGTACGTACCAGGAGCGGGAAAGTAGGTTCGCAAGGATGTTTGTTACCTTTCATAGGTTGCTAGTACGTAGGATAGATAGCATCCGCAATCGTAGGCTTCTTCAGGCAGATCGACGCGGATGGAACATGACAAGTGTGCTCCGACATAGGCTTCTTTAGGTAGATCGTTGGAGGATTTTGCACAGTCGACTCAGCTGCGGGCGCTCTTTCCGAGGACTGACACTTTGGATAGGGGCAAGTCCACGTTGGTGACCGAGGAGACAGGAGGATAGGAGTCTAGTTTGGTGGAGCCTGAGCGCAACTTTGGGGTCCTGCGAGGTTGTTTGAGTCGGCGCTGGTCAGACGTAAGAGGCATTTAGTCATAGTGCACGGGTGAAGAGGATGACTTTCACACTGTAGCATGTGGATAGGTAAGGAAAGCAGGTCCGACAGGCCGATTGACGTTTAGTATTACCGCATGGTTGACTTCCCTAGAGTGACAATGGACTTTGGCTTCTTAGGAACTGTATCTAAGAAGGGTTCACTGCATTATATTATGCACCCTCTGCGATATCCGGGG
The DNA here is from genome assembly GCA_030737815.1 of Allium fistulosum. Taxonomy (NCBI): domain Eukaryota; kingdom Viridiplantae; phylum Streptophyta; class Magnoliopsida; order Asparagales; family Amaryllidaceae; genus Allium; species Allium fistulosum. The sequence continues at coordinate 743,904,428 of CM060907.1, forward strand.
AAGACCTGAAATTAAACAGTTTTATTCTTTCTACTTCATTTTATTTCTCATTCACCAGACTTTATGTCTGACCCATTCCTATTTTTCCTATTTTCCCTAAATCACAGGAGTGCGGTCTAGGTTGCAGTTCTTTGCAGCTTGGAGGGTCATTGGAGCAATTGTTATCTTTAGCTTTTGTTTCATATACTTCGTTTCTCTTTTCCGTACTTTACTCTATATATGGGGACCTAGATTGTGAACTTTGTTATATTTTATGTTTTGGTGGAGACTACTTGGTACTTTTGGTTTCAGAAATAAATTTGGGATAATGTTGTTTTTAATGAAGCTATTTTGCTATTAATTTATAATTAGTGAAAGTTTTCTTCCGTTGTAATATTTTAATCATTTTATGCTATTTCCTTAGACTCTGTGCTATGTTATGGATTTTTATTTCATCCAACCACCTTCTAGTCATGTCCGATTTTCGGGGTGCCTAGAGGTGCGGGTGTCATAGTTGGTATTAGAGCTTAGGTTTCGGTAATCCTAAAAATATTTTAAAAATATAAAGGTTTTTGAATAAATTTTAAAGGATATTCCAAATAATACTTTTAAAAGTATATGTATATATTTTGGAAAAAAAAAAGAAATTTCAAAAATGGGTCCCTTATATCTCTTCCTCCCTATCTATTGAACTATTTGTGGAGTATCTAATCCTATCTTTTTAATATCCACAGATAGAAATGTCTGAACCGTGAGATATCCCTGAAGTTCCAGGCCTTAATATGCCTTCTTGGTTCAGATGTTATTTGCAGGCTACTGCACGAGCATAGCCACCAGCTAGGGGAACTGCTCCGGCGGAAGGGGCTCCAGCCCATCCGCCAGGCATTTTCGATTTTCCTAAGTTATGCAAGGACTACACCAGCTTAGGAGGCAAGCCGTTTCTTGGCACCGAGTCATATACCGAGGCAAGAGCTTGGATCCGTAGTTGTGAGCGGATATTTGGACTTATGGGATACGAATGGGTTTTTACCTTATGATAACCAAAACACTTTTATTACAAAAATAATTTGATATTATCTTTAATGAAATTATTTTGGAAAATATCTTTCAAATAAACTTATTCAAATAAGGTATCAATACCCGGACTAAGTCTAAGGGAATATATCCGGACCGGGTCAACTGAATATACCAGACAGAATATATGATACCAAAAGGGGTAGTTGAAATGTTTGTAAAGCATTACAGCTATTTTGGGAATACAATCAAATCTGTAAAGCTCGTATTGGAATTGGATTTTCCAACATGATAGGGAACCTCAATAACCACGCATAGCAACTGGAACCCGGTGGTTTTTCATGCAAGGACTCACACACCACTATTCCTCATATTGCCACACTTCTTGATATCCAGTGGCTTCTCATGCAAGGACTCACACGCCACTATACCATACAATAAGGGTCCTGTCTGGACACCTTGGTGACCTAGATCATACGCCGCCAGTCACCTTGAGGGATCATACTCCACCCTCGTCATACTAAGCCTAAAATATGTAACATAGTTCTCGTACCATTTCTGAGATGTGAGGCTTGGGAGTGAGGTTACGTTCAACTTAGACAAAGCCATGATTTCCATACAAAGCCACGCCTTTTCTTTTCACAAAGCACAATCCACTTAGAATGCCACATTGTCATTCCTTCGATCACCATTTGAATTTTACAAACATACAACCTCTAAGTTCGTATGCTTCTGAAAAGGGTGTTAAGCTAAGAGAAGTTGCCTTCTCCTCCACCACAGAAGTATGTTGGTAAAAGTCAACGTTTGTGATCCTAGCAATGCAATGTCAAACACTCATCCATACAAGTTCGTTCTGGGACTGAACGAAACCGAAGTCACTCCTCCTACTACCATTAGTAGCGAGTAGTCCTTACAATCCGAAGATTTCAAAACACGATAGAACTACTGCTATAAATGTCTCTATATTGGGAGCTACCTAGAGAATTTTAACAAGCAGTCCTTCCGCTATAAAGATCTTTGGTCTTCAATAATCATCATCTTCAACATGCCTTTACTTCCGAACGTATACATTGGTTCGAAGTGGTTTTTGGATAGGAATTACCCAAATACGGCCCCGGTTCCTTCGCACCAATCATCGATTAAAAAGGTGTTAAGTTCATATGCGATTATCAATCATCATTCAGTTTAATTCATCCTTTTTATTCATTCTTAATATCTCTGAGAGATATATTCATTAAATTATTCCTTTATCTTCTTAATAGTATATGGAATCATTAAGCCTCATTTATCAAATCATTTGGTAAATTTAAACCTTTTTAATCTTGGAATAATTCCAAATCAATTCACCTTTTACTCAGGAAAACATTTTCAAATCATTTACTTAACTCTTTAACAAAGATTTTCCATTTCAAATCATAAATTTTAAATGGGTCAAAATCTATGTTATTTAAGACATAGTTTACTACAAACCTAAAATAGTTAATTTCAAGTATAGAAATTAACTGTAATTCCAAATCCTTTATTTAAATCTCATATTGGAAAACATTATTTTAGAGCATCCGGGCCTTTCTTTCGATCTGTTCCACCCCTCGTCTAAAAGAGAAAACAGATGCCAGGTAAGTTCAGGGCACTGGTTGCTCCATTCCTAACCTTATTTACACACCTTGTTTTACTATTTAGATCTCAGAAGTTGAACAAATGTACTAGTCATTTCCGCATACTCAGTTTGTTATTACATTCAAGGAAATGATTTCTATTATATTGTTTATGTGTTATAATAACCATTTATTTAAACTCTTTCTAAAAGAATTATAAAACTTCCAATTTATCTTTAAAACGTTTAATTATTTATTTAAAAACGTTTATAAATGATTCTAGAAAGAATCGTTAAGTTTAAATCTTTATTTCAAAAGTTATAGAAACTACAACACAAAAGTGCAGCGAAAAGTACTTAAAACAGCTTATTTGATTAAAACAACTTTTTAATGTTTTAAAATTCTTATTTTCCAATTCAAATCTCTTTCAAACCATTTTAGTAGATTTATCAAATTTATTTCATATTTTTAACCATTAATGAAGAAAACCCTTCTTGGATTCCGAATTGCAAAACTGTGATATTTTTAGAAAATTGTTTTGGACATATTTCAAAATCTACTTAATGAAATCTTGATTTTCTTTCTTTATTAGAAAACTATGGATATAATAGTCCGTAAAATTCTTATCTCGAAGGATTCCGAGCTATATTCCACTTTGTATACTTATTTAACCTTTTTAGCGCGAAATCGCGAACTACTGTTACGTGACGCGCCTAGTTTTGACTTGTTTTCAGTTTCTTTCCAAACTTTATTGAAACACTTTTAAATGTTTATAAAACATTTCTAAATCATTTCAAAATCATTTTAAACAATATTTCCATATTTCAAATCCATTTTCCATTTCATTTCATACTATAATACTATATTATTATAATATCATTTCCAACCTTATTAGATATTTTAAAATCATTAAGTAGCTGAATAATTTCCATACACATATTTATTTGATTTAAATTCTCATTTAATTAACTATGGTTAATTTCTAACCATTTCTCTTATCATTTATCAAACCAAGTAATCATCCATATTAACAATCATGTAAACAACCAACTTTGCATCCAAGTTATCAAACATATTAATCATCTAAGATATTTAACTTTCATATTATTAAACTTGGAATTATTAGTTAATTCAAAAATAAGTACTCACCTTTAACCAATTTGATTAACATCCTACCAACATTCTTATCCAACCACACTTCACTAAACTAACCTATACTTCACTAATACATCCATAAACAACTCCACCACCTTGCCCATACTCACGACCATCCTTCATCCTCCACTTTACTGTTGGCCCAAACCTTCCTCCCACCTCCAAAGCTCACGGTCATAGCCTCCCCATCCCAATACTCATGGCCTAAGGTCATTTAAAGAAGAGAAGAAGAAGTGAATTAATAAAAGGTTAGAGAGTAATTAGTACATTGGTGCTTAAGAACTCCACTATTTTTAACCCTCCTACCTCTCTTAAAGAAGAGAAGCCATTAATGAACAAAAGAAAGCTCAAAAATGAAGAAGAAGAAGAATGAGAAGTGTGAAGAAAGTGAGAAAAAAGGATGGGTATTTATATGAAAAGTAAGGAGTGGGGAATACAAAATTAACCCTTTACAAAATTACCAAAATATCCTTTCTTTATCTTATTTTTTCAACACTTACCATCACTTTGTCACATCACTACTTTATGCCTTAATCACTTAATGCATAAGAAAAGTAAAGTAAAGATTTTATTTGATTTGAAATGATTTTGTCCTTTTATGTTTACTTTTTCTTAATGATTTTCTAGAAATTTCTAACTTCAGTTAGCAAAAGTAAACTTGATTAGTTGATTGTTAATACTTAACATATTTAAAAATGTGTACATGTATATATACATAAAGGTGCAACAACGTTGCGGTGACTTTATTCGACAAAACATTGATTTTCGAAAAAATGTTTTACGGTCACATTTTAACGTTTTTGTTAAACAATTTATTCATGTAAACCCAAACTTAAAAATAAATTTCTTATCATCTTTAAATAATTAAAACGAGTGTATTTGACTTATAAAATAATATAAAACAATATCAAAATTCATTTACAAATATATGACATTTATTTTGTCAACGCGCGACGAAATTTGTCAATCACTATAACATATATATATATACACAGTTATCAAACTTTTATCAACCAATTATTATCATTATATAATGATTTTAAAAGGAGTTATTCATCTTTTAAAACAATTATTTGATCGTATATCCATCTTTATTTAATTCTAAAAATAAGTTTACCATTCTTATTTATTATATAAAACATGATTATTTAAGTTCGAAAAGCATATATTTGAATATTTAAATACATTAAATATTTCATTTTCAAAGTGGTAAAATTACGGGTCGTTACAGACTTCCCCACTTAAAAGAATTTCGTCCCCGAAATTATCCTAAAACGAACCCCAAAGGTATTTACCAAAAATATTTATCTTTAATCTTAATTCTTTAGGATATACATAGACCTTCCGTATCCAATATATGATTTGATCTCTTATTCGAATTCACAACTTTTCTTCCGAACTAGTATCGATCCTCCAATCCTCTAGTGCGGACTCTAATCAGGCTTCTAGATCATAAACCTTTGCTTTCCTTGCATAGCTCTCAACTATGATATAAAACTCAAGTACCTAACCACAAACCCTCATCAATGTTCGCCATCAAGAATCGAGTGATAAATCCGTTTTCGGATTGGTTTAAACATCTCAAAATTCCGTACTCAAATCTTAGATCAAATTCATGTAATGAAATGATCTATATATAACATATGTATTTATTAACTTCCAAAAAGTTTTCATAAAAACTTGTATCTTAAGTTTAAACATTTTATAAAGATGTTTCTTTATATAATCCCTTTAATTATTTATTTCCAAATATTTTTATTAAAGGAAAATATTCCAAAGGAACCATTTTTCACTCAATAGATAATTTATCTTTATTATAAAAAATTTTGTTTTTTATTCACAATCATTTTTACTTAATATATTTCCTTTAATACTAATATTATTTATGAATTATTTCGTAAAACTGTTACTTAAGTTTATTATATCTTACAACTTATGCAAATCAATCACTTTTAAGTCCAAAATCTTAATTTATGTGTAACGACCCGGATATTTTAACAGTTTTAATAACGTAATTAACTGAAATTTTGCTTGAAATTAAATAATTGAATTTGGAAATAAAAATTTGATATTTGGTACGCGTCTATTTAAACGTAGCAAATGTCAGATTTTCATCTGATAATATGGAAGTTTATTTTGTTGTGTAATTTTATTTAAATTTTAAATCGGTTAAATTGATGAAAATAAAATGTTTTCGAAATCTGAATATTTTTATATAATAAATTTTAAATCATTTTCTGAGTGAGTCGTCATATTTTGTTTCGTCAAATTTGGACTTTTATAGCCCCGTTTATCTTATTTTCAGCGAATTTGCAGCATTTTCAGCAGCGAAAATCGAGTTTTTATAACTTGATCGTATCGCTAATATATGTGTACCATTCTGTTGGTCTCGTCGTACTAATCTCCGCAGTATATTCATGTCTGTATTTTGATGCCCGATACGCGGCAAAGTCGGCGTAACGATTTGTCGTATCGGTACCATATTCGTGCCTTTTTGTTTTCTTTGCCTTTTCAAATTTCAGCCGTGGAATCCAAAGAAAAATTGCTTTAATTATTTTACCTGAATCAAAGCATTTGACCGTTGCTATTTCATTTGCTTTCATATATATTTCTAGTGACTTTTCATTTGGCTAAACTGTTCATTCCAGAAAAAAAGAAAAAAAAAGTTTCGTTAATGTAGCTTTTTCCCTCTCCTCCATTTTTCCGAGCTCTTTTCTTTTTTCCAGATCCAAAAAACCAAAGCTTGCATTCTTATATTTCCATCTGCTTGTCCTTTTTATTGATCGGCCTCTTCCACATGAGCACGCAAGTGCAGCCCACGCTCCTCCACGTCCCCAAGCAACCAAACCTAGCCTTCACATCCACCTCCCCCTCTGGTCGCATTCTCCACTCCAACTACTCGTTTCTCCACCTAACCACTATCAACTGACCGCCCATACCTCTCCGCCGATTTCTCACGTCCAAACCCTGCTGAGTCTCTCTACCTTCATATACCTTGAAGCCGCAGCCTTCCCCACCTAGAATCCCACAAGCCACCCTTGCTTTCTTCCCCTGACCCGCCGCCTTGGGCCTCACACCATCACCACATCCTACCTCTGGCCGCCATCTCCGCCCACAACTCCACAAACCCGATCGCCTAACCCACCTCACCCTCTGACTGAACTAACAGCCGAGCCCCCTAACTGCTCTGCCTTCCACCCCACTACCGCTAGCCACCCTCCGACAAACCCACACCCAGCCACCCAAGTTTGCCCAAACAGCCACCACTTCACCTCTCCGCTTGCAGCCTCTGCCACAAGAACAGCATGTAGCCAAGCATCTTCTTGTATGTATATATGTAGAAGTATATATATATATCTTAGTTTATATCTACATTCTATCTAGTTATATATAGGAGTTTATATAAGTAATATAAGTATATGTTGACCGTACATATATATTTGCATATGTGTGTGGTTACACTACGTATATGTTTGTTTTTTTGTAAGCTGTTGAGTTTATGTCTATATTATAATAAAAGCATGTTTATATTGATTTTATAATAAATATTGGTTTTTAAATATAATATATATGTAAGGTTATATATTTGTTTATATATTAGTAAATATATACGTATATATGAGTTCATATGTTGTTATTTAGATTCGTCTATGACATTATCATTTTATATTTGTTTAATTCTAGAAGCAATCTATATATATGTATCTACTTGTTTGTTCAGAGTTGCATATACCAACTGCTTGAGTATTGAATAATATGTTTAAAGGGATATATATTATGTTTAAAGATATATACTTAAATTTATGTTTATACCTTTTAAATAGATTTTTGAGTACTAGCCAGCATGTATACATTTAGTTGTTGTGTCTGCATATTTATACTAACATGCATAGTACATTTAGTTGAAATTATATATTGTGTCTGCCGCAAATCAATATATTCTTTTTCAATACATGTTTTGATTTTAAATTAAAATATTATATGGATATGTTATTTTAAAATATGTGTTTTAAATAAATGATGGTTTTGTAATATATTATATATACAAATTTTATGTTATATAAGTTGTAGATAAGTTGTTGAGTTATGTATGTACTATAATAAAATATGTTATATTGATTTTGTTATAAACATTGATCTTAAAATATAATAGGTCTAAAAGCTTATGCATTAGTTTATGTACTAGTATATATATATATATATACCTGAGTTTAGTTTTTGTATATTTCTAGAGATTTTATTTTTTATGTGTTTAAATTAAAACATTGATTTGAAAATATATATAAAGATTTTATTTTAAGTATATGTTTTTAAAAATTGAATTTTGAAATATAATATATATATATATATATATATTTCGTTTCAGTTTATATCAAGCTAATTTTGGTTTGTTTTCATCGATTCCTATTTATCAGCTTTGTTCGTCAAATCCGTGTTCAGCTTACTTCGCTTTGAGATTTGTTGTTTGGATTGGTCGATCGTCTAGATCGTGATTCAAATCGCGGTTCGTCGTGTTATCTATTTTCTCTAGCCTCAAAAGATGAGCAATCACTCACGATTAACGTTCTTATATTTAGTTAATTTGATTTCACTTGAAACGACAATTGAAATATGCTGTTAGATTTTAAATGTTATTATTTAATTATTAAAAATGATATGCCATTATCGGCAATTGTTCACATGTGATATGACACCATATCATGTTGTATATATTATATTTAATTTGTTATTGATGATATATGCCTGTTGTTGATATGTTATATTTTTATTATATTTTTTCTCACTCTGCAAGTTCCTATTAATTTAGAAATCCCTATGGGTTGAAATGATACATACCCGAAAGATATTATAGATTAGGAGAAAATTGATATGGGTTGAAAGGATAAACCCAAGCGATTTTCATTGATTTTAAAATTATGGGATTGCGGGTTGAAATGATATATACCCGTAGATATTTAAATTTCGGATTGAAATGATAAATATCCATATCACTTCACCATAGGATAGAAAATTATATACGGACACTGTTGGTCTATTTTGAAAATGATTTCCAAAGTTTTGAAAGAAAATATATGGTTTTTAATAAATATCGGTTTAAAAAAAAATATGTTTAAATGTTATTTTTATATATGTCTAAATTTTAGATTTTTAAAATTATATGTTTTGGAAATTTTAAACTTATGAGTTAGTTTTGAAAATATAATTCTTAAGATTTTACTTATAATTTTACTATTTTAAAATATATAAAAATAGATTTAATATAAATTAAATTCAATAATAAGATTTAATTTAATAAAATATAATTTAAGTAGTATATAATATGTTTAGGTATTTATTTAAAATTATATTTTAAAAATAGATTTTGTAATAACTTTAAATAAATAGAGGCTGGAAATAAAGAAAAATTGACTTGAAATTTAATTGGATAATAATTGAATTTAAGTAAGAATTTATTTGAACTCGTTGATTTTGAGATTTGAAAGGTATGATTTATAAATTTAAATAAAACTGAGACTTAATATTTAATATTGATTCAAATTTATAAATTGAGATTTTATTTAATTGTTATTAAAATTATTAAGTAAATATTTTCCAATTTGAATAAAATTAAAATTGAACATTGAAATATAAATGAAACCTATATTGTAAATGTTTGAATATTTAAACTTTGAATCTTATTGGATTTGAAATGATAATTCAAACCTGGATTTGAAATCGAAAAAAATTGAAATGGTTTATTGAGAATTTGAATTTAATCTTAACCTTTTAAAAGTGAAAGTGTTATGATTTCAAAGGTGTTATGATTTTGAAAGTGTTATAATTTTTGAAAGTGTTACGATTCTGGAAATGAACATTATTTAAAGTCATAATGATATCGAATTGATATGGTTTCGAAATGAATTTGGTATTTTGATATGAAGTATGAACTATTTGAAATGAAATGACCACGATGTGAAATAAGCGTTTGGTTGTTAAAGAGACCTGGATCGGATATTGTCATACTCTCTGCCAATACCGAAAACCACTTTAACAACTGTGTATGTGGAGGAGATTCCAAAATGAAGAAGGATGGTTTGGCGACGATTCTATATGGTATTTACGTAGCCCTGACTCCCATGAGTCAACTTGATGTGGCTAAAACAGGAGCCACGCCGAGCCAAGTAAGGTCATTCCTCCTATCGGGCACATTTCTCCGATACCATTCTATTACTTTGTGATTTGATTGGGTGCACCTTTGATTTGGGAGTGTGTCTCGAGGTGGGCGGTAGTAGCTGCTATGCGGTACCACCAGTCCGGATACGCAAACGGTATATCTACCCTGGCATTGCCTCGCATGCCTTGTCACATGCCCTATCGCGCCTTCTACGAGTTTGTTTTGTGTCGTACCTATGGAGTGCTCCCTGATAGCCCACCTGCGGGTGGAGTTTACAGTATCTGTATAGACTACGGCATTATATAAAATGTGTTAAGGGGGATATGGGTAACGCCTTAACGCTATTTTAATTGTTTACTTTACTATAGACGTATTATAATAGCGTATAGTACTACATAGTAGATAGTTCCATGGATCCTTAGAGGATGGGAATCCCAAACATCCTTTAAGCTATTTATCAGTTGACATTTCGCTTGAGTTGAATTTATTAATATAAGAATGTTAATCCTGACTCGAGTGTTTTGTGTTTTTCTTTATGCTTGGGTTAGACTGAGTGTCACAACATTTGAGACTCACCTTTGGAGATTGGAGCTTTGTTTGAAGATCTATATATTCAGCTTTCAGTTATTTCAGTTTATTCCAATCATTTATGTTCAGACTCGTCGGTTCTTTATGTATTTGAGACTACTCTGTATTTGAGATTTCTACTGTATTTTTTTTTAACTCTAATGTTTATATAGTAGCTTCATGAACTACTATTTATCTATTCCGCTGCTTATTGTTATTTACTCTGTGTCTGTGATTCATTGATTGATTTATTTACTGTATGTGCTGAGTTTTGCCAATTATAAATTAACAATCTGTTGTTTTGAGCAATTCAATCCCGACATGTGCGGATGCGAACGGTTCAAAATACCAGGTCGTTACATTATGCTAGAAAACATTTTCCAGGTTATAATTATCCTTTTAAAGAGTCATTATTTTAGTTAAGTGTATAAATAGTTCGTGACTTAAATCTATATTTGTATGATATACCTTTACATCCTATGAGTATATACAAATCCCAAATTTCAAATTGATTTTACTTATCCGTTGGTTTAACAAATTTAAACTTTTCTGTAATTTACTATTATCTTCAATTCATAAGTTATACAACTTATTTCTTATTTAATACTATTATTATTTTTCTAGCTTTGAAAAACAAATTTTAAAACTACCCGTATTTAAATCATCAAATTCTCAGCTTTTAAATCCTTTTTATCTATAAATCATATTTATAAATTATACTTATCTAATTTCATTTACTCAACATATTTCACAATCTTTTATCAAACCTTTTCATCAATTTCTTAGCTCTAAGTTTGGTATGAGTCAGAAATTTTCGACTGTCCAAAATCATCGGAAATTCCGCTCTATCTTATTAATTGGTGATCCCAATTTATCTTTGGTTTAAACACATTTATAAAGATTACTAATCAATTTATCAATTAATGATTCAGATTATCTCTTTAACTTAAGAAAATTATATAGATAGAGTAACTCCAAAACCATACCAAGGAAATGGGTACTACCAATAGTATCACATATTCTTTAATAAAAAGAGAAATACTTAAGAGAAGTGTTTACCATCCGAACACATCTCTTGCTCATTTTTAGTTTATTTTGGAGCCGCTCAAATTAGTTATCATAAAATACTTCTTTTTATTTAAAATAATACCATTATTATTTTCAAAATCCTTTAGAGATTACTTTGTTTATAAAATCTATTTTATAAATTCATCTTATATTAACTTACTTTCGTTTAATCACCTTTAAATTTTCATATTTTCCATATCTACCTTTTATAAAATTATCTTATCTTTGAAAAATACACCCTTTTTTTATAAGACATGCTCATTTATTATCTTATATTAATTCATTTATCTTAACCGAGTATTATTATTAGACATCTTATAGTCAAATCATGAAACTTAATTCACAAGGTGTTTGTTAAATCAATGGATGATAATACTTAAAGGTTATCATTCTCTTAATTACAAGCTAACACACTATTAATAACTATACCATTTTCGAAAGTTATTTCTTTATAAATAATACATAAGCTTAGGAAAAATTATTTCATTTACCCAAAATTTTCAAAATTAGTGTGTCGGTTCGCCTTGTTTAAATGTTTAGGAACCCTCATCGATAACGGTGATCAGGCACATCGATCAAGATCCATAAATCACTCAACAGATAAATCAACACAAAATATTTTATTAGTTACTAAAAAATACGTGCTTATATATAATACTCTCAAACTCATTCTAGGATGTTACTAACCCTATCTATAATGAGTTACTCGTCCTAGGGTATTACTAACCCTATCTCTGACGAGCCTTACCCCAACAAAGCCTAGGTGTTCGCTCAACCTTAGCTCTGGTACCAAATGTAAAGGCCCGTTTTTCCATACCCTTTGAGTCGACAATAAACCACACATGTCCAACCCAAATTGAACGAAAAGACAGATCTTTAGGGGGTGAAAAAGAAAATAAAGAAAGAACAGAATCTCACACGAATGGAATAACATATATCATTTCAATAAATAATCTTTACAGCGGAAGAATTTAAAATACAATATCAGAGTCTAACCTAGATTCAGCCTGGACAGTTATAATCATATGTTCCTTCAAATGCTGACAACCAACAAACAAAAATAGAATATGTAGCGGATAACAGAATACGTCCATATGTTGATGAATATCTCTAGCTCTCCTATGGAAACTCCAACCGTCTTTAACTAAACCCGAAACTACTCGGATCTGACCCGAGTATTAAAAATACCCGGATCAGGCTTGATAAACCAACGTGAGATACTCGAAATTTAAATTGACGATGTTATTAAAACCTTTGAAAAGAAGGGTATCTCATAAGACCACGGCCACACATAAATACGTACGAGTTTTTACCCTATGATAACAAAAACACTTTTATTACCAAAATAATTTGATATTATCTTTAGTGACATTATTTTGGAAAAAACTTTCAAATAAACTTATTCAAATAAGGTATTAATATTCAGACTAAGTCTAAGGGAATATATCCGGACTGGTTTACGGAATATACCGGACGGAATATATGATACCAAAAGGGGTAGCTGAAATGTTTGCAAAGCATTACGGCTATTTTGGGAATACAATCAAAACTGTAAAGCTCGTATTGGAATTGAATTTTCCAACATAATAGGGAACCTCAATAACCATGCATAGCAACCGGAACCCGGTGGTTTTTCGTGCAAGGACTCACACACCACTATTCCTAGTATTTCCACACTTCTTGATATCTGGTGGCTTCTCATGCATGGACTCACACGCCACTATATTATACAATAAGGGTCCCGTCTAGACACCTTAGTGACCTAGATCATACATCGCCAGTCACCTTGTGGGATCATACGCCACCCTCGTCATACTAAGCCTGAAATATGTAACATAGTTCCCATATCATTTCCTAGATGTGAGGCGTGGGAGTGAGGTTACGCTCAACTTAGACAAAGCCACGCTTTCTGAAACACCCCACACCACTTAGTATTCCCAAAAAAGGCATACCAAAGGATGTGGTGCGTTATAGGTATAGCTAAAGCATCAAAGAGACTAAGATTCACAAGACAAATAAGTAAAAACATCGGAAAACATTTAAATAATAACTTATCATTCAGAATTAATCTTCATCTCAAAATAAGTCATAAAAACATAACATGCCTCAAAAACTCGAAATCTCTCATGTCTTATGAAAATACATCTCAGCCTCACATAATTAGAGTAAAAGTAACAATAGTAATAATCCCATTCACAAGTGCCAATCCGTTATAAGCCAAATGAAAAATATGAAAAGCAGAAGAATACATCTGAAATGAGGAAACTTCGAAAATGAATCTCCAAGCATCCTTAATCAACTATCCTCAACTCTGCTGGCCTATTGGGGGAAAATGAAAGATAGAGGAGTGGGCCAGACAATAAGTTTGGTGAGTGAAAGTAATTACTAGCATTTTTAAGCAAGATAAAGATAATAGACTAAGCAATAGTTCTAGCTTGAAAGGAAAATACAGAAAAGATAAAACTCGGATAAAATACTATTTCTGATTCTGTTGGACTGTTTGCTTTGATTGTTTGCATAGGTCTTAAACTACTATGATTAGGCTGAAATCCTAATCCCATCTCAACTGCTAACTTGATTAGGCTGAAATCCTAATCCTACCCATTGATCGACCTTTCCTATTTCAGTTGTGCCACTGTGACCCAATCTTGTTGGTCACAGAAAAAGAAACCTCTTTAGCGCTTAGGACACAGTAGCGAATTATTTACCCTAATCGATGCCGCACGTTCGGTCATCGCCGGTACACACTAACTGTCGCCCCCTATTTGACCTTTTATTTACCCTAATCAGCATAAGCGTGCCTAGCCTCACCTACGTGTGAGACCATCAGTCCTCGACCTGAAAGGGATTGCTGTCGGTACTGGTCCTAACAAACAAATCTTCTAGCTTTGCGCCCCTTGCCCAAATCCCCAGATTTGAGCCTCTATCTATTGACCACTTATTTACCCTAATCAGCATAAGCGTGTCCCAGCCTCACCTACGTGTGAAACCATCGGTCCTAGACCTGATAGGGAATGCTGCCGATACTCTTCTAATTTTGCTATAAGCTCTGCTATTTTTGCTATATTTGCTTATTAACTTAATCCTAGATCTAAGTTTTAAAATAAGCCCCTTCTGTTATTTCTTTCTAATTATAACCTATGTTATAATTGTTCTTGCAACTGTTACTCTTCTAATTTCTCTTTTTAGTTATAACCACTTGTTATAATCATGCCTACAGGTATCTTAAGTTTTCCTATTTCAGTCCAACCCTATTTTTATTTCAGTTTTTTTCATTTTACATCTGATTTCTGTAAATTTAGTGTTATTCTATTTTAATCCATATTTGTGAATTCTTCTCTTTTTAATATTTTATTCGCGTATAAAAGGATTAAATCTCTAAAAATAGAAACTAACATTTACAGGCTAAATTCCAACTTAAAACAGATGTAAATAACTGTAAATAACTGCTATTAATTGTAAATAACTGAATAAAAATAGACTGAAAAGAACTTCTGAAATTTACTTAAAAACTGAATGAAATAAACTTACATAAAAACTGTCTCAAAATTGTAGAAAAACTACAACTGTTGAGAACCTTATTATTTTAATTGCTTACAAATCTAAAATAATTACAAAACACTCACTTGTGGCCCTTAGCTCTACTCTTGGGCCTTCCTGGATCCGCTTCTAGGGCGTAAATATTTTTATCAAAAAGATTTCCTCCCTAGAAATTTTTTCTATTTAGGGTTCAGCCTTGGGCAATGAACCCAATTGAGAGAAAATCTGAATGAGAAAAATAGCTATGCCTAGGGTTCTATTTATAGTGTGGCTTAGGGATCTCAGACCATTGGATTTGAAGATTAAATCTGGTGCAACCACATCATAGGCTCACTAGGAATCGTCGGATGCAGCTACGAACACACAGGATTAACCAAAAATAAAATTTTAAGGTGTTCGGCTAGTACCTGGACGTTTTTACGTCTAGGAAGTTTTGCAGGTCGACATATGATCTTTGAGGGTCGACTTATAGGTCGACCTGACCATAACATGGGTGGACCCATGCCCTTGTATTTTTTTGTTTTTTTACTTAATTCTGAGTTCTTCTTTCTCTCATAACTTCTTCATACCGACTCGGATTTCGACAAGTAATATATGGAAATTGATCAGAAAATCGCCACGGACCCAATGGTGCAACTCCCGTAGCTCGATTTTTACAATTTCACAAACTTATTTTATTGTTTAATTAGTTCGTTAATTAATTATTATAGCTCAAATTTTGGGTTGTTACATTCTCCACTCCTTAAAGGATTTCATCCCCAAAATCTCCAAGGACAGAAGAATGAAACAACTATTTTCATCCAAATTCCACAACCACATATTCAACCATCATTCATTACATCCATTGTCCTTAAGCTTTCTAATGCAATTTATGATATATGCAATAGTGTAGTGTCAATGTTCCTAACTAATGCAAAAGATTAGGTGGTCTACTGATTCAATCGACCTCCTTTTTATGTGTTCATGTGCGTGCCATGTATCCAAATGAATGTGAATTCCCTAATGACAACCGATAGTTCTATATGTGTGTTACAATCATCATCCAAATGCAACAATCATATGATAATCACCCATTCATAGCAACCATGAAATAAAAATGCAAGTGCACATCCATCCATATGCATATGCTTTAGTGACCTAGTTAGGCCGATCTCTAAGAGATAATAGTGCCTAGTGTGTGTATATGCGTCCATTAGCATCCACTAGCAAACACTTGCAACCACTAGCGTCCATCATACATAACATGTTCTAGTAACAGGTTTACATTCAGTCCTACCATCCATAGGTTAAATCCTAAGATCTGCCCTCCCAAAGAATACTAAAGGAAAGAACCTATTCAAAGCTATAGATGGAAATAGGAAATTCAAGACGTACCATCAAAAAGATGCGAATAAGAGGTACGTATTTTCTCCTCAGCCTCTCACATAGCGTCCTCAATACTATCTCCCTATTGCACCTTAACCAAAGTGACTTCCTTATTCTTAAGCTTCTTGATATCATGCCCAACGATCTTGGTAGGAATGCGACGAACCGATGCTTCTCTCTCCACTTCAACTTCCTCATGTAGGCTAGGTTCCACTACCTCTACTGAATCATGTAAGCACCTTCTCAAGTGTGAAACATGAAAAACATCATGAACTCCCGCGAGCCTCTGTGGTAGCTTTATCCGATACGCCATCTTCCCTACCCTTTCCACAATGGGGAATGGTCCTACGAATCTGGGAGCAAGTTTCCCACTTTATCCAAACCTCACTACCTTTCTTAGCGGAGACACCTTAATGAAACCAAAACTCCTACCTCGAACTCAATATCCCTTCTCCGCATATATGCATAGTACTTTTTTCTATCTTGGGCCCTCTTCATTCTTCTTCTAATCAAATCAATCTTTTCTGAAGTCTCTCTAACCATGTCGGGACCAAGTAGCAATCTTTCTATAGACTCCAACCAACATGAAGGCGACTTGCAAGGTCTTTCATAAAGGGTTTCAAAAGGAGCCATCCCAATGCTAGCCTGAAAACTATTATTATATGCGAGTTCCACTAAAGGAAGGTGCTCCTCCTAAGTTCCTCCAAAATCAAGAATGCACATCCTCAACAAATCCTCAAGAACTCTATTAACTCTCTCCGTTTGTCCATCCGTTTGAGGGTGATAGGCCGTACTCAATCAAAGTTGTGTCCCTAAAGCCTCTTGCAAGCTCCTCCAAAACTCGGTAGTAAAGATTGGGTCTCTATCGCTCACTATGCTAGAGGGAACTCCATGAAGTCGGACCATCTCACGAATGTATATGGATGCCAAATAAGGTGTTGTCCTCTTACTCTTGGCCGGAATGAAGTGGGCACTCTTAGTCAAACTATTTACAATCACCCAAATACTGGTATTCCCCTTCCTAGATTAGGGGTAAACCATCTATGAAGTCCATCGAAACACTATCCCACTTCCATTCGGGTACATCCAATGGTTGAAGCAATCCGCCAGACCTCTGCTGCTCCGCCTAAACTCTTTGGCACACAAGACACTTAGTCACAAACTCTGCTACATCCTTCTTCATGCCACTCCAATAAAACACTCTCTTCATGTCCCTATACATCTTATCGCCGCCTGGAAGAAGAGTCATCCGAGAATGGTGTGCCTCTGCTAGAACCGCTCTCATCAAATCACCAGTGCGGGGACACAAAGTCTTCCATCTCTCCTTAGCCACCCTTTACTATTAATGGAATAGCATTGGAGATGTCTAGAGACCTCTCCTCTGCTAATCTATCCAGAATATCCACAAGCTCTGAATCCTCTCGCTGCCTTGAGCCAATCTGATCTATGAGGGTAGGCTTAACCTCAAGTGCTGTCAATAATCTATGAGGGTAGGCTTTACAATTTGTTTCTCATTTTACATCTGATTTCTGTAAATTTAGTGTTATTATATTTTAATCCATTTTTGCGAATTCTTCTCTTTTTAATATTTTATTCGTGTAAAAAAGAATTAAATCTCTAAAAAAAAGAAACTAACATTTACAGGCTAAATTCCAACTTAAAACAGAAGTAAATAACTGTAAATAGCTGCAATTAACTTTAAATAACTGAATAAAAATAGCCTGAAAAGAACTTCTGAAATTACTTAAAAACTGACTGTAAATAAACTTACATAAAAACTGTCTCAAAATTATAGAAAAACTACAACTATTGAGAACCCTATTATTTTAAATTGCTTACAAATCTAAAATAATTACAAAATACTCACATGTGGTCCTTAGCTCTACTCCTGGGCCTTCCTGGATCCGCTTCTAGGGCGTAGAATATTTTTATCAAAAAATTTCCTCCATAGAAATTTTTTCTATTTAGGGTTCAGCCTCAGGCAATGAACCCAATTGGGAGAAAATCTGAATGAGAAAAATATCTATGCCTAGGGTTCTATTTATAGTGTGGCTTAACCTCAAGTGCTGCCGATAATCCAGGAGTAATGTCCGTAGTGGATTTAAAATCAAAGGTGGAAATAAACTCTAGGCGTTTCCACTCCACGAATATTGGACTAAGGGTTGCTCTCTTCCTTCTTAACGCATCCGCAACCACGTTCCCCTTGCCATGGGTGTAAGCTATCTCAAAGTCATATGATGCCAGAAACTCCATCCAACGCTACTGCCTCAAGTATAAATCCTTTTGTGAGAGTAGGTACTTTAATGATTTATGGTCAGTGAAAAGCTCGAACCTCCCTCCTAGCAGGTAATGTCTCCAAGACTTGAGCGCGAAATCAATAGCAGCCAACTCCAAATCATGGGTGGGGTAGTTCTTCTCATGAGTTCTCAACTGTCTACTCCCATAGCATACTACCCTTCCCTTCTACATCAATACTGCCCCAAGGCTAGATCCACATGCATCAGTGTATACAGTAAATGGCTTAGCTCCATGAGGTAAAACTAACACTAGTGCACTAGTAAGGGCTCTCTTTAGCATCGTGAAGGAATCCTCATAATCCATGTCCCTCACGAATGCCGCATTCTTCTTAATGATGCAAGTAAGCGGTGCTGAAATCTAAGCAAAATCTCTGATAAAATTCCTATAATAACCAGCTAAACCTAGGAAGCTTCTAGCTCCGGTAGCATTCTTGGGGGCCTTCCAATCCTATACTGCTACAATCTTAGCGGGATCCACAGCTAAACCCTCTCTTAGACTACATGCCCCAAGAAACGCACCTCCTCACGCCAAAAGTGACACTTCGAGAATTTTGCTTTCAACTGGTGAATACGAAGTGTGCAAAGAACCTCCTCAAGATGAATATCATGCTCTTATATACTCTTGGAAAACACCAGAATGTCGTCCACAAAAACTACAACGAACATATTTAGGATATCTCGAAAAACACGGCTCATCAGATCTACAAAATAGGTTGGGGCATTGGTCAGCCCAAACGGCATAACCAACCACTCAAAGAATCCATCGGGTGCCCTAAATGCTGTCTTATCGATGCTATCGTTAGCGACCCTAAGCTGATGAAATCTAGTGGCTAAGTCAAGCTGAGAAAATACCGAAGAGCCAACCAACTGATCAAAAAGATCGTCTATCCTAGGAAGTGGGTAACGGTTCTTCTTCCTGAGCTTGTTCAACTCTCTACAGTCTACGCAAAGTCGAAGAGAACCATCCACCTTTATAGCGAAGACGATTGGCGCCCCCACTTAGATATGCTCTGTCTGATGTAGCCTTTCTCTAGTAGCTCACCGATCTGCTTACTTAACTCCTTCCTCTCCCTAAGAGCTATATGTCTCACGGGCAATTCCACTGGCTTAGCATTGTCAGATAGATCCTAAAGTCGGTCTCTCTCTTAGGGGGTAGCCCCCTAACCTCCTCAAAAACGTTTGGGAAATCTCTAACAACCGGAACTGAATCTAACTCTCCAAGTGATGAATCAAGGGAATAAAGGAAGCTCAACATGACTGACCTTTGTAGGTCGTAAGAAACCTCGAGAGTCCGTCCGCTACATGTCTCTAGCCTAATGACTCTCCTCTTGTAGTCCAATATCACACCATAAGTGGATAACCAATCCATCCCCAAAATCATCCCATATCCCGAAAATTACAGTACATAGGCGTCACAATTAAACTCTACGCCTAGTATAAAAATTTTCAAACCCCTACAAATCATGGAAAAATGTGTCGATCCTCCTATGGGGTTTGAAACAACTATAGGGTCTACATCTAGAGAAATATCTAAGTGCAAACAATCAACCAAGGAACTAGAAATGAAAGAATGCGATGCTCCAGAGTCAAAAAGAGTTCGAATAGGAAAATCTGAAATAGAGATCAAACCTTCTACAGAGACTTTCCTACCTCGATCCGGTCAACTACTAGAAGGTGCTGCATCCAAAGCATGTACTTGCGCCGTAGGTGTGCCTGCTCTCTGCCCCTTCCTTTGAGGACAAGCTCTACTAAGGTGTCCAGGCTGCCCACAACTGTAACACCTCCCCATCATCGTGTCCTTCTTACAGTCCTTTGAGTAATGCCCAACCAATCTACAGTTATGACATTTCTCGCCCTTCTTGATCTGTCCCTTCTAAGGTCCTCCTCCTTTCTTCTTGTCCTTATCCTTCTTATTCTTCCACCACTTCTTCTTAGATTTTTCTGATTTAGGAACCTCCTTAACCTCTTCTTTCTCAGCAACATCTGATATGAGAGCCATTTCCATAAGTGATTCATACGTCGCTCCCATAGGTACATGTGTCAATGCCAACCCTTGGAGGGGCTAGTTCAAACCTTTAGCAAACTTAGTGGCCTTCTTATGTAGTGTATTAACAAGCTCCATCCCGAATCGCGATAAATCATTAAACAGATTTATATACTCTTTCACTGAAAGACTCCCCTACTTCAAACTAATGAACTTCTCCAACTGCATGCTTTCCTCGGTTTGCGACAAGCACTTTCTCTCAAAACTTTTCCAAAATCCAACCTAACCAATGTCTCTACCATCCATTTCTACAATCTCCCACCAGTAAGAAGCCTCTCCCTTCAACTGCCAAGATGCAAGCTGAACTCTCTACTGGTCCTCCAATCCTAACAGCCCAAATATCCGCTCTGTATTCCTCAACCAAGCTCGTGCCTCTACGAAATCCTCCATGCCAAAAAACGTCTTGCCTCCTAAACTAGCGACGTCCTTGCATAGCTTAGAAAAATTGGCTACTATAGGTGGATTAACGAGTCCTCCAACCGCCTGTGCTGCGTTGGGCGCTTGCCCTTGCACCTCTAGTGTCGTAGCTTGGAGGTATCTACAGAACCAGCCAGGGACTTGGACACCCTCTGGAAGATTTAGGGCGTCCGCCATACTATGCAAAGAAAAGAAAATTTAGGCTCGAAAGAATCGAAAGAAGGTTGAACTGGACTTTGAGGGAATTTTTATAAAAACTCTTTTATACTTGAAAACTATTTCTATAATAAGAGTTTCTTTCTGAAAAATACTTTTAGTTTGAAGATATGTTACCTTTTCAAAATACTTTACTTTTAAAACAAGTTTTAGGGAATCCTGTTACCTTAGGCTCTGATACTAAATGAACCACCCTATACCCATTAGTATTCCCAATAAGGGCATACCAAAGGATGTGGTGCGTTATAGGTATAGCTAAAGCATCAAAGAGACTAAGATTCACAAGACAAATAAGTAAAAACATCGGAAAACATTTAAATAATAACTTATCATTCAGAATTAATCTTCATCTCAAAATAAGTCATAAAAACATGAAATCTCTCATGTCTTATGGAAATACATCTCAGCCTCACATAATTAGAGTAAAAGTAACAATAGTAATAATCCCATTCACAAGTGCCAATCCGTTATAAGCCAAATGAAAAATATGAAAAGCAGAAGAATACATCTGAAATGAGGAAACTTCGAAAATGAATCTCCAAGCAACCTGAATCAACTATCCTCAACTCTGCTGGCCTATTGGGGGAAAAGGAAAGATAGAGGAGTGGGTCAGACAATAAGTCTGGTGAGTGAAAGTAATTACTAGCATTTCTAAGCAAGATAAAGATAATAGACTAAGAAATAGTTCTAGCTTGAAAGGAAAATATAGAAAAGATTAAACTCAGATAAAATACTGTTTTTGATTCTGTTGGACTATTTGTTTTGATTGTTTGCACTTGTCTTAAACTACTGTGATTAGGCTGAAATCCTAATCCTATCTCAACTGTTAACTTGATTAGGCTGAAATCCAAATCCTACCCATTGATCGGCTTTTCCTATCTCAGTTGTGCCACTGTGAACCAATCCTGTTGGTCACAGAAAAAGACACCTCTTTAGCGCTTAGAACGCAGTAGCGAATTATTTACCCTAATCGATGTCGCACGTTCGGTCATCGCCGGTACACACTAACTGTCGCCCCCTATTTGACCTTTTATTTACCCTAATCAGCATAAGCGTGCCTAGCCTCACCAACGTGTGAGACCGTCAGTCCTCGACCTGAAAAGGAGTAACCATTTGTACTATATCATTTTATATTATGTGTAACCATTTCCCTATGAGATTTATCTATTCTTTCTTGTTCATTTCTTTATTTTATCCCAAGACAACTTATCTTTCAGATGCTTTGGCAACGACACACGAATACCGATGATGTATTAAGTGTCGTTTCCAGAGATCAAAAAGTTGGGTCGTCACAAAAAATACAACTCGACCTCACGATCCCAACGGTGCATATGACACCTTCCAATTCTTCTAGGATCATGAGAAATTGATTTTTGAAGTTTATGAACAAAATTTCCTCCTTGTTGTAAAAATGGGATATCTTGATCATCGCTCAATGAAATCAAGTTCCATTAGTTTCTAAATGTACTACGGATTTAGATGAACAACTTCCCTGTTGGTCACTTGGGCTAAAAATGATAGGTTTGGAGTGTGTTGATTTTGAAGTGGTGAATGGAAATGTTTTTCTCCTTTTGTTTACAGGAAATAAGAAAAAAATGAGGAAGAAGAAACCATTTGATTTGGACGTGATTATAATGGGGAAATGGGTATGGTTCAACAGTGGAAGTATGGTCTGGATGTATTAGGCATTGAATAGGTATGGCCAATGTTATGGTGAAAAAAGAATATATATACATACATACATACATACATATATATATATATATGTATGTATATTATAAAGTATCTAGCTTCATGCAATCAAAAATCTCGATTCTCAAACGAGGTATGCCGCCTAGCGTTCTATATGTAATACCCCTATTCCGAATACAATGCAACTAATCTCGAAACTTAATTCAAGCATGTACAGAAGACAGCTTTTCAAACCCAATTATATTATATAAATTCCTAAAATTAATTTCTACGCATTTCGGACTCCCACGACCAAACGATACGTTCGATAGCCATGAAATTTGTTAACATTCAATAATTCACTATTACAGATCTAATGAAACTGGTTTCATCGAAATCCGAGACAGTGCCCCGGAAGGCTGTGACGACCGCCCATGACCCCTGCACCGAATCTAGAGATAGTGCGCTGTAAAGTGTGCCAGGCGACCATGGACGATTGTCAGGGTAGATTAAAACAACAGAATCTATCGTATTTCTCACAGCGCATGGACAAAATACAATAGAACATATGTATAGTGAAGCTTTACAGAACAAAATGACATCATATAAAACTCCATAATAGTTGAATACAAGCATCCACATAGTCAATACATCAAGCCTCACTACATATCTCTCAGAGAATACAAAACAGCGGAATATCCAGTACATATAATAAGAAGATAATATGCAACCCTCCAGCTCGTCTTCGATATCAGCATCGTGAGAAGAGAACAGCACCTGTCACCTGCTACCTAGTCTGCCCGTCCCAAAATGGACGAACAGCCCAAGGCAATAAGAATTAAAACATAAAGCCTTGAGTCAGACAACAGTCTTAGTGAGCAGTAAATTAACTAACAACATACCAAAAGAGCATAAAGGAAAAGGAATAGGAATACAACCCTCCCACTCCAACCTCATTCTACAGTGATAGCCCCCAGACACACACTAAGCAGAAGCAAACATAGCAGAGCATACAATTTAAAGTAAAGCTACTATCACTCGAGTCAAGGGCGATGTTTTCCAAGTACCAAGGCCTAAATCAGATAAGCACCCAGAAAATACCGCTCTTGAGTCCGAATGACGATACAACCAAACATCCATGACTCTGGCTATCACTGTTATCATTGCTTCGATATCACCATTAATTGAATGACCGACACATTCTTTCAGCCGTCCGTCAAGGGCTAATGGAAACCCCGGTTCTAGACATAACTCCCGCATGTCGTCGCAACCCGTGCCTAGGACTATCGAATCCGCCCAGAGTACTCGACCATCAACAGTTAGTCGTTGGGACTATCGAAACTGCCCAAACGTACTCTTGCTTAGAGCATGCTAGAACCTTCAACAACGATGTTACCCAAACCTCCTAGTCATCCTCCTCGATGACTATTCTCATATCCATTCATTATCCTCAACTCGAATCATATCACCGAGTTATCAACATGCTTGGAATGATCCCGTCTGGATTAGACCAAGTCTTCATCACATGATTGCCTCGCTTCATCACATCCTCGCGAAGCCTCATCTCAACATCACATCATCAAATCTATGCATAAGAGCTTCATCATCCCGCTACCTATGCCACGAGCAGCTTTCCCAATTCAAGAGCCTTTCCCTTAGCTTTTGAATCATCTTCGATCTAAATCTAATCATTAATCATCTAGTTCATAACAAGCAATCAAATCAAACATCAATCCGAGCAATCAAGCATTCAAATATGATCTAAGTAGACAATTATAACAATAATGGCATTTTCGTAATTAAAGAGTTGAAAGTCCAATAAGCATGAAAACATGGATTATATCTCTACAAACTTGATGAATGAACTTGCATAAGTTAACATATGATAAAATGGATGTAACATCATCATGAACAATGGATCTATATGGATCTACACTTTGGATGAAGAAAATGCATGGAAATCCCTATTTTAACACCAAATCGAGCCAACAATCCGGTATACTCCTTTGGATCCGTGTGAGAGATAATCACCACTCACCAAATCACCTAAACAACCTCTAATCAACACGCTTCAGATCTGGACAGCAAGGGATCAAGCTTGATCTATCACGAATCCGCTTCAAACGAAGAAATCTCTCTTGAAAAGATGAAGATCTCCAATCTAAGCTCTTGAATCTTCAATCTTGATCTTCGATTTGGATGGATGGAAGCACTAGATTAGAGTGGAGAAAAGAAGTGAAGAAGTGTAGAAGTCGAGCTCTCAAAATGGCAGCACTTCGTCGCTTCAAAATCCGGATCCCAAAAATGAAGCCAACCCCCTCTATTTATAGGCAGAAAATCTCTTAAGTCGTAATCTGGTTATCTCCTTAAGTCGTTTCCGACTTACGACCTAGGACCTTGCCGACCTAAAACCCACCGACCTAAGCCTAACGACCTACAACAATGCGCATCTGCGACTTAACACATAGGCGCGACTTAACTTAGGTCGTTGCCGACCTAACTGCCTACAAAACACACATGTCTTAACGCGACCAAACACTTAACTGCCTTGCCGACCTACGACATAACGAGGTTACGACTTAATACCTTAGACTCCCACGCGACCTAACGCTTAAGCCAACACGCGACCTAACGACTTACTAAGCTACGACCTAAGACTTACAAAACCCTGCGACCTAACCACTTAGCACCCACGTGACCTAACGGTGTTACGACCTACCACTCAACTCTTAGGTCGCTCACTACAGCCCCAGCTTCCTTAGGTCGTTGCCGACCTAACTATATACTAGGTCACTAACTCGCTAACCACTAGGTCGTAAGTTCCTTAGCTCGCGCTTCCCTTAGGTCGCAAACATTCTATAGGTTGACCCAAACTAACTCGCGACCTAAACCACTACGCAATCTAACTGCTGGTCCTCCTTAGGTCGTTACCGACCTATCCCTTAGGTCGCTCAAAACCCCTTAACTCGCCCGAAACTCTTAAGTCTCCTATCTAAGGTCGTCTGCGACCTAAACCCAACATACTTAGGTCGCACCATATGCCTAAGTCGTCTACAACATAGCTCTTAACTCGCTACCATCCTATAGGTCGGTCACGACTTAGCTCTTAGGTCGTCCACGACCTAGGACTTAGACAAATCTGCCTAAAAATCTGAAATGACATGAAAGTGCTAAAATTCCAGATTTTGACGAACATGTCGATCCGTAAAAATACGGGTCGTTACATTCTCTCCCCCTTAGAAATTTCGCCCCCGAAATTCCAAGCAATCAAAAATTATTCTGTACGCCTACCCTCCATAGCAATCAACAAACCATGCATCCAATTCTAGCTTAGCGTACAGAATTCTAAGACTTAGAACAAGTTACAATATCGCAAGATGAGACGACACCTTAGGGCCATACCTTGAAGAGTTCAGGAAGAGCTGCCTTCATCCTCTCTTCCACCTCCCACGTACAGTCGTTATCATCATCACTCCATTGTATCTTGAGCAACTTAACTACCTTTCTCCTAAGCTGTTTCGTGTCGGTTTCAACAACACGAAGCGGCTTACGAGGTCTTCTATCAACTGGATCAACTTCAAAATCTTCACAGCTATCAGCAGAAACCACGGTATTCGAGTCGTGCACATACTTCCGTAGATATGATACGTGAAAAACATTGTGCACACTCGACATCTTCTCAGGTAATTCCAATCTGTAGGCGAGCTTTCCAATTCGCTCGATGATCGGAAATGGTCCAACAAATCTCGGAGTCAATTTTCCTTTCTTCCTGAATCGAATAACATTCTTTAGTGGAGAAATCTTCACAAAAACCGTATCTCCTACGTCGAATTCCAAATCCTTACGACGCTTATCGACACAACTCTTCTAACGGTCTTGGGCTGCCTTCATTCGTTGCCGAATGATCTCTATGCAATCTGAAGTCTGCCGAATCATCTCTGGCCCAAGCATCAGCTTTTCTCCAGTTTCCAACCAACATGTCGGAGAGTTACACGGTCTTCCATACAATGCCTCATATGGTGCCATACCAATACTTGACTGGTAACTGTTGTTGTATGCAAACTCCACCAAATGAAGGTGATCTTCCCATGATCCTCCGAAGTCCAAAACACATGCTCTGAGGAGATCTTCCAAAACTCGGTTGACTCTCTCGGTCTGACCATCCGTCTGAGGGTGATAAGCTGTACTCAAACACAACTCGGTTCCCAAAACTTCCTGGAAGCTCTTCCAAAATCCACTAGTGAACAATGGATCTCGATCGCTCACTATACTTTTCGGAATACCATGGAATCGAACTATCCACTTAACATACAACTCAGCCAACTTTGATGCAGTCCTAGTCGATCGAACAGGAATGAATCATGCACTCTTAGTCAGACGATCCACAATGACCCAAATCCCTTCATTTCCTGTCCTGGTTCTAGGCAATCCATCGATAAAATCCATCAACACTTGTTCCCACTTCCATGTAGGAACTTCTAATGGCTGAAGCAATCCACTTGGCTTCTTCTGTTCGGCTTTTACCAACTGGCAGTTCATACATTTGGAAATAAAATTTCCAACATCCTTCTTCATACCTTCCCAGTAGTAGGTTCTCTTCATATCCCGATACATCTTATTTCCACCTGGATGAATTGTCAACTTCGAGTGATGACTTTCCTTCAAAACTTCACTCCTCAATTCATCTATATCGGGAACAACTAGTCGTCCTTGCTTTCGAAGCCAACCCTCTCGATCGACCTCGAATCCTTTATCCTTTTCTGGATCCACTCCAGGTTCCAAATCACGGATAATCTTGACAAGCTTATCATCTCGCTTTTGACTCTCGCCAATCCTTTCCACAAGAGTCGGTTTTATTGATAAGTTTGCCAACATCTCAGGTTCCAATTCACATCTAGGCCTGAAGTCAAATCCAGCTAAATACTCGAGACTCTTCCATTCTGAAAACATGGCTCCCAATCCTGCATGTCTTCGACTTAACGCATCTGCCACTGTGTTACCTTTTCCCGGAGTATAAGCTATACCAAAATCATATGATGCTAAAAACTCTAGCCAACGCTGCTGCCGAAGATTCAAATCCTTTTGGGAGAAAAGATACTTCAACGACTTATGATCCGTAAACAACTCGAATCGAACTCCCAACAGATAATGTCTCCACATCTTCAGAGCAAATACAATCGCCGCTAACTCCAAATCATGAGTCAGGTAATTCCTTTCATGCGGCTTTAGTTGTCGACTGGCATACGCAACAACTTTATCCTTCTGCATCAGCACTGCTCCAAGTCCAGTACCACATGCGTCGGTGTAAACCACCATCTCTTCATTCCCACTTGGAATAGTCAAAACAGGAGCACTCGTCAATCTCTCTTTCAGGATTCCGAAAGCCTGCTCACACTTAGCATCCCAACTGAACACTTGGTTCTTTTTCGTCAATCCTGTTAGCGGTGCAGCTACCTTGGAGAAGTCTTTGATAAACCGTCGATAATATCCTGCTAATCCAAGAAAACTTCTCACATCAGATGCATTCTTAGGTCTAACCCAATCCTGGATTGCTGCCACCTTAGCGGGATCAACCGCTATTCCACTTCCAGAAATCACATGGCCTAAGAACCTCACTTCACTCTTCCAGAAGTGACACTTCGAAAACTTAGCCTTCAACTGATGTTTCCGCAAGATTTCCAAAACCATATGCAAGTGCGTCTTGTGCTCCTCTTCCATTCTGGAATAAATCAGAATATCATCCACGAACACAAGTACGAACTTGTTCAACTGATCTCTGAACACTCTATTCATAAGATCCACAAAATATGCTGGCGCGTTAGTCAATCCAAACGGCATTACCAGCCACTCAAAGAAACCAGATGGTGTCCTAAAAGCAGTCTTCGGCACACTATCCTTAGCTACTCTCAACTGGTGAAATCCCGTTGCCAAATCCATCTGAGAAAACACCTTAGCTTCGTAAGCTGATCAAACAAGTCATCTATTCTCGGCAATGGATACTTGTTCTTCTTAGTCACCTTATTCAGCTCACGATAATCGACGCACAATCTTAACGACCCATCTGCCTTGGTTGCAAACACAACTGGTGCACCCCACTCGGACACACTACGCCGAATGAATCCTTTCTGCAAAAGATCATCAACTTGCACCCTCAACTCTTGCTGTTCCCTAGGCGCCATCCGCCTAAGAGGCATCACAACAGGTCTGGCTCCTTCAACTAGATCTATACGAAACTCGATCTCTCTATGCGGCGGCAACCCTTTGACTTCGTCAAAGACATCCTCGAATCCATTAGCGATCGGCACTGACGACAGTCCATCCCGTGGAACAACTAGTGAATACATGAAGCTCATGAAGACGCCTTCTTCATGCTTACATCGTATCACAACCTTTCGCCCCTCCACATTCTCGACTGTCACTTCCAACCTTTCGCAATCAACCTTCGCCGCATACTTCCTAAGCCAATCCATACACAAAATAATTCCGAACCCCGCAAAGTTCAGAACAAAACAATCACAAACAAAAGAGCAACCATGACTCGATACAACTAGACCACGGCATAACATACACAAACAAGACGAACCCCCAACTGGATCAGTCACAACCAATGGCCTATCAACAATATCCGGTTCCAAACCCAACCGGCCTACGAGTTCACTACAAACAAATGAATGCGACGCTCCAGTATCAAACAGAACTCTAACTGGAACACCACATAGGAAAAGAGTACCTTGAACAACCACACTCTTTCCCTTCTCTTCAGCAGTAGGAGCTTTCGAAGACGACGGAACAGCTCCTAAAGCATAGGCTTGCACAATCTGCCTGTCCTTCCTCGGATCTGGACAATTCTTCCTGATGTGCCCTGGCTTGTCACAGTTGTGACACTTCATCGGTGCCTTCGGATTCTTACAATCCTTAGAGAAATGGCCCTTCTGCTGACAATTGTAGCAAGTCACCTCGCTTTTCGGCTTCTTCTGGCCATCCTTACCCTTCTGCTGCTGCTGCTTCCTCTTCTGGTTTCCACCCTGCTGTGGTTTAGACTCTCCCCTGGTAACAGCAACAACAGGTCCTTCCTTAGGAAACAGACTCTCATGCCTAAGAGCTTTCTCCACAAGCTTCTCAAATGAATCGTCCAAATGATCCACCAACTGTCTCCCAAGATAACCATCCAAGCCGGTCACAAACTTCTCATTCTTCTGATAAGCAGATTCAATATATGACCGAGCATACTTGGACAAAGCTTCAAACTCAGAAACATACTCAAGAACAGATCTTCCGCCTTGCTTGAGCTCCACAAACTTCTTGAACAGAACAGACTTCTGAGCTGTAGAAATGAACTTAGCTTCAAACCTAACTTGGAATTGCTCCCAAGTAATCTCTTCCTCCGGAGTATCGATGGTAATAGAGTTCCACCAATCAGAAGCTCTCCCTTGAAGCTGCCTCGATGCCAACTTCCTCTTAGTTGCATCATCAATTCCCAAATCACCAAAGATCCTTCTACAAGCATCTATCCACCTCTGGACCTCAATGGTAGATTCTGTTCCCAAGAAAACCTTTCCTCCAAGAGCAGTATAATCCTTGCACAGCTTAGCAAAATCCACTGGTTTCGGAGTTTGGACTTGAACTCCAACATCAACTGCTGCCCCCGGAACTGGTATCCTTCTCATGATCGAAGTCATCATAGCTTCGAACATGGCTGCATAATCAGCAGTCTCTTCAGTAGCACGGCCTTCCCTAGCAGCTGGTCTCCCTCTTCGACTCATTCTCAATATCTATAAAAAGGAATGATCAGAACATCTTAGAGAAACAACTGCATAAAGGACTCAAACTCTACCAAGCTACTATATTATATATAGTAATCATCCATCAAAATACAATTACGTCTCTCATACGTAGTTACAACAGCGAGCGTTGAGTAAAATCGATTAACCAATGCTCTGATACCAAATGTGACGACCGCCCATGACCCCTGCACCGAATCTAGAGATAGTGCGCTGTAAAGTGTGCCAGGCGACCATGGACGATTATCAGGGTAGATTAAAACAACAGAATCTATCGTATTTCTCACAGCGCATGGACAAAATACAATAGAACATATGTATAGTGAAGCTTTACAGAACAAAATGACATCATATAAAACTCCATAATAGTTGAATACAAGCATCCACATAGTCAATACATCAAGCCTCACTACATATCTCTCAGAGAATACAAAACAGCGGAATATCCAGTACATATAATAAGAAGATAATATGCAACCCTCCAGCTCGTCTTCGATATCAGCATCGTGAGAAGAGAACAGCACCTGTCACCTGCTACCTAGTCTGCCCGTCCTAAAATGGACGAACAGCCCAAGGCAATAAGAATTAAAACATAAAGCCTTGAGTCAGACAACAGTCTTAGTGAGCAGTAAATTAACTAACAACATACCAAAAGAGCATAAAGGAAAAGGAATAGGAATACAACCCTCCCACTCCAACCTCATTCTACAGTGATAGCCCCCAGACACACACTAAGCAGAAGCAAACATAGCAGAGCATACAATTTAAAGTAAAGCTACTATCACTCGAGTCAAGGGCGATGTTTTCCAAGTACCAAGGCCTAAATCAGATAAGCACCCAGAAAATACCGCTCTTGAGTCCGAATGACGATACAACCAAACATCCATGACTCTGGCTATCACTGTTATCATTGCTTCGATATCACCGTTAATTGAATGACCGGCACATTCTTTCAGCCGTCCGTCAAGGGCTAATGGAAACCCCGGTTCTAGATATAACTCCCGCACGTCGTCGCAACCCGTGCCTAGGACTATCGAATCCGCCCAGAGTACTCGACCATCAACAGTTAGTCGTTGGGACTATCGAATCTGCCCAAACGTACTCTTGCTTAGAGCATGCTAGAACCTTCAACAACGATGTTACCCAAACCTCCTAGTCATCCTCCTCGACGACTATTCTCATATCCATTCATTATCCTCAACTCGAATCATATCACCGAGTTATCAACATGCTTGGAATGATCCCGTCTGGATTAGACCAAGTCTTCATCACATGATTGCCTCGCTTCATCACATCCTCGCGAAGCCTCATCTCAACATCACATCATCAAATCTATGCATAAGAGCTTCATCATCCCGCTACCTATGCCACGAGCAGCTTTCCCAATTCAAGAGCCTTTCCCTTAGCTTTTGAATCATCTTCGATCTAAATCTAATCATTAATCATCTAGTTCATAACAAGCAATCAAATCAAACATCAATCCGAGCAATCAAGCATTCAAATATGATCTAAGTAGACAATTATAACAATAATGGCATTTTCGTAATTAAAGAGTTGAAAGTCCAATAAGCATGAAAACATGGATTATATCTCTACAAACTTGATGAATGAACTTGCATAAGTTAACATATGATAAAATGGATGTAACATCATCATGAACAATGGATCTATATGGATCTACACTTTGGATGAAGAAAATGCATGGAAATCCCTATTTTAACACCAAATCGAGCCAACAATCCGGTATACTCCTTTGGATCCGTGTGAGAGATAATCACCACTCACCAAATCACCTAAACAACCTCTAATCAACACGCTTCAGATCTGGACAGCAAGGGATCAAGCTTGATCTATCACGAATCCGCTTCAAACGAAGAAATCTCTCTTGAAAAGATGAAGATCTCCAATCTAAGCTCTTGAATCTTCAATCTTGATCTTCGATTTGGATGGATGGAAGCACTAGATTAGAGTGGAGAAAAGAAGTGAAGAAGTGTAGAAGTCGAGCTCTCAAAATGGCAGCACTTCGTCGCTTCAAAATCCGGATCCCAAAAATGAAGCCAACCCCCTCTATTTATAGGCAGAAAATCTCTTAAGTCGTAATCTGGTTATCTCCTTAAGTCGTTTCCGACTTACGACCTAGGACCTTGCCGACCTAAAATGTGATAACCCGGATTTTTGGGCTCTGGTACCAAACCAGAATTTAATCTGTTCAACTGAATAAACCATTTCATTATCCAATTATCAGATAATCCATACAATTCAACTAACATCCATATCACACAGCATATATCTCATCAGAGATATCAATCAAATGCAAAGCATTCAGTATTATCAAACACTTAAAACTAGATCATGTTAAAGATTAATTATTCTTTTAATTATTTTCTTTTAAAGGTTTATTAATTAATAATTAATTGTTGCCAGGTTTTTATAACTGTCTATTTTGTTGTATAAGTTGTGTAACTCTGATTATGTAAAGACTATGTAATAGTTATGAGATATATTATATTTTTATCGTTCCGCTGTGAGATTCTGATATTGTTTAGTTCTTTCTTTCTCTTCTTTTCTCTTTTCTATCCCTTTCTTTCTTATTAGCGATACGTCATTCTGTGGAATGAATGGCGGGTCGTTACACAGGGCTACTGGGGTACCGCCCGTCACAGTACGTATTAGTTGTGCCCAACTATGTTGGAATGTGAGATGTAAGCATTTCAGCTATTTCTATATTTTACTTGAAAACCCTAGACCCTATTATAATAAAATCAGATTTCCTATCAAATGTTTTGGTTAGCGTAAGGTAAAAACTTACCCATGTTTATTTGTGGGGAGTCTTACGTGATACCTTTTCTTTCTAAAGGTTTTGAAGTTAAGCAAGTTTAACCTGTTACTCACACCAGACCCATGTCTGACCCAAGTTGTTTATTTCTGTTTTATAAACTCTTGGGTACTCAAATTTTTACGAGTAGCCAAGGGATTCAGGTTTAGCTTTGACGAATTGTGGAGGAGCAATGGAGCAGGAGGCTTCAGCGTTGTAGATATTTATAGTAGTTCCGCTGTGTCTGTATCTCTGTAGTGTATTGAGTTGTAATGTCTAGACAGATGTTATAACTGTCTAGTAAGTGATGTATATGCTGTGTAACTCTGAAAAGTATTGTATACTATGTAATAGTATATGTTATTAATATAATTTATTCGTTCCGCTGTGAGATCGTTGTTGTTGTTTCTTTCTTCTCTTCTTTTCTATTTTCTACCCCTTTCTTTCTTATTAATGATACGACTTTCTGGGCATAGAAAGTCGGGACGTGACAGTTGGTATGATTTAGTTTTAAGTGTTTGATAATACTGAATGCTTTGCATTTGATTGATATCTCTGATGAGATATATGCTGTGTGATATGGATGTTAGTTGAATTGTATGGATTATCTGATAATTGGATAATGAAATGGTTTATTCAGTTGAACAGATTAAATTCTGGTTTGGTATCAGAGCCCAAAAATCCGGGTTATCACATAAAACCCACCGACCTAAGCCTAACGACCTACAACAATGCGCATCTGCGACTTAACACATAGGCGCGACTTAACTTAGGTCGTTGCCGACCTAACTGCCTACAAAACACACATGTCTTAACGCGACCAAACACTTAACTGCCTTGCCGACCTACGACATAACGAGGTTACGACTTAATACCTTAGACTCCCACGCGACCTAACGCTTAAGCCAACACGCGACCTAACGACTTACTAAGCTACGACCTAAGACTTACAAAACCCTGCGACCTAACCACTTAGCACCCACGCGACCTAACGGTGTTACGACCTACCACTCAACTCTTAGGTCGCTCACTACAGCCCCAGCTTCCTTAGGTCGTTGCCGACCTAACTATATACTTGGTCGCTAACTCGCTAACCACTAGGTCGTAAGTTCCTTAGCTCGCGCTTCCCTTAGGTCGCAAACATTCTATAGGTTGACCCAAACTAACTCGCGACCTAAACCACTACGCAATCTAACTGCTGGTCCTCCTTAGGTCGTTACCGACCTATCCCTTAGGTCGCTCAAAACCCCTTAACTCGCCCGAAACTCTTAAGTCTCCTATCTAAGGTCGTCTGCGACCTAAACCCAACATACTTAGGTCGCACCATATGCCTAAGTAGTCTACAACATAGCTCTTAACTCGCTACCATCCTATAGGTCGGTCACGACTTAGCTCTTAGGTCGTCCACGACCTAGGACTTAGACAAATCTGCCTAAAAATCTGAAATGACATGAAAGTGCTAAAATTCCAGATTTTGACGAACATGTCGATCCGTAAAAATACGGGTCGTTACAAAGGCTATTTTTACACATTAATTAAAACGACTTATTATAAAAGCCAAATTAATCACTTTTAAATCTAATTTAAAAGTTTACTTTCTCCATCTTATTTAAATAGAATTTAAATCAACTTTTGAAATCAGTTTTATTCACATTAAATTCAGGATTTACTTATTTAAACAATTTTAAATATTAAATTCAACAATTTAATTATCAAATAAATCACTATATTTTAAATTCAAGTTATTTAACTTATAAAATTAACCTTTCAATATTTAAAATCAATTAAATATTCAAAATTCGAATGACCGAAATTCTTGGTCGTTACACAATAACACCAAATCGGATTGAAGAGCATTCTCTTGATGTTAATTATAGGTTGAGAAAACATTATGTAGAAGGCTACGGTAATTAAACTGTCCGTCATTTCCCAAAACATATATATACATCTATATTTGAATTAGATAAGGTATGCATTAGAGCAATATTACAGTTTAGGGAACATGAACTAAAACTTAAAAAGGATATAACCATATGAAACTAAATTCATTCCAAGAATAAATTTGTTTTCTTGTACTTAATTGTATAAAATAAAAAACATAGAGTTAGTGTAATAATATATGGTCAAAGTGAAACATTCATGTGGAAACTGGTAATAATGATGTCCTAGATCTTGCACCTAGAGAAGCCTGCATAGGTGCAACTTTTATGAAACATAATATTAGCAACTGTACTTGTACTCATAAACCTTGTTCTGACCACTCATTTACTTACTTTATATTCATATTATTGAGAGTTTGAGAGAGATATCGATTAATATTCTCTCAACTACAATGATGATTTTAGCAGCTTCATCTAATGTTAATCAAATCAATAAATAGAGTGTGAACAACTATTCCATTTATCTTCTACCAGATAAACTAAAGAATATTATATTAAACGTTAAAAAAATATTGCTACTACTCTACCACTTTTAGTTAAAAATGAAGGCCTAAATGAGCTTTAAGATTTCTAAATACATTATTTTCTATTTTTCCAAGTATAAATAATTGTTTAATCCTCTTAAAATAAAGATTTAGAATTGCAGCTATTATGATATTACTTGATCGACGTCATGATTTCATTTAAGCATAATACTAAAATAAAATTGATGCGGAAGATAAAAATAATTACTATATATGCAGAACATTAAGATATGCATGTTGGGTTTATGTAGTGGGTAAAAAATCATAAAATATAATATATTAAAAAATGATAAAGTGATAGCTTACTTCAACAATATCCCCAACCTTAAAATCACAAAAATGTTGAGAGAAAAATATATAGAACCTGCAAAAAGAAGTATCTATCCATAAAACAATCAAATACAACTGTATATGAATTAAGCATATACAATAGGAGAACTATTTACCAAAAACTTTAACTATTAGGGTCTTTGGAGATAATTATAATGACCCGCAAATTTATCAATTTGATAAATTATAATTATTTTCAAAATATTCAAATATAAGATTTTTTAACATAGATTATGATGTTTTGAAAAATAAATAATAATGGTAATAAATATTTACAAAATACAGACTTT
Organism: Allium fistulosum; assembly: GCA_030737815.1. Lineage (NCBI taxonomy): Eukaryota > Viridiplantae > Streptophyta > Magnoliopsida > Asparagales > Amaryllidaceae > Allium > Allium fistulosum. Next base: position 743,941,190 of record CM060907.1, read on the forward strand.
AGAAAAAATTGCAATAAAATGACCGAAAACCATTTTATCGATAAAAAGGTCTAAAATCGTAAAACGTCGTGCACAGAGCTGGATACATACACTTATTTTTAATCTTAAACAATACAAAATAAAATTATTTATTTTATTTTTGGAAACTTAATGTATTTATGACATCATCAGAGATACCATTATATTTAATAATTGATATATGAATTTAAATTAAGTTTAAATGATTTAATAATTGTTATAATTATTCAAATAATTGTTTTTAAATGATAATAATTCATGTTAAATAGTTATAAAGTGATAATATATCATTTATAATAGTTTTATGAAGATGTATATTTGAATTGAAAGATATAAGAAAATTGATATCGCTTTATCAGTATAACGACAATTTTTGTAAATAATTGTTAATATTGACTTATATGATTTTATAATTAAAATGAGATCATTTTTATTAGTTAAAAATGATTAGAAATTTATTTTTGAATTTGGTTCACATGCATATGTAATTTAAAATATAAGTGAAAATATGACTGAGAATCGGCTTCCCTATTTTCAACGGTTTAACAAATGAAAGTCATTTCAATTTGTTGCAACATTGTAAATGACGCTAACACATATTTATATGCATGTATACATTTCACATACTCACATATACATACATATAACATGTATACAAATGTGTGTATATATACACATTTAGGAAAATATATTTTCTAAAAACTTCACCATTAAGCAAACTAAAGCAAAACCCACATGCATAAAGACATGAATGGATGGCTAGGATGAGAGTGAAGTGAAAGGAGGCACATGGAGAAGAGGGGTAACGTGGGGAACATGACGGAAAAGGAGGGGTCGGTGCACGTGGTGATGGTGATGGATAATGATGGTGTTTGAGATATATTTTTACAACTCTTTAGCCTATAAATACAAGCATCCATTCATTCCTTCATTCAATCATTTCTCCATCTCTTTCCTCTCATTCTAAGCTATTTTAATGGCTTTCTAAGGCATGGCAAAATAATACCAAAATATCTCCAAAAAGAAATAAAAACATAAACATATTCAAAAATTACCAAAACTCCTTAAACCCAAAGCAAACCACCTCCTTTCCTCTCCTCAAACCCTCGACCACCACCATTTTCCCCATTGGTTGAGAGCATACACCCCAAACACATCAAGGCCGAGCTTTTAGGAAGAAAGGAAGTAAGTTTGGGAGCTCCAAAGTGAAGAAAAAGAGAAGGAAGTGCTGCTGGAATCGGTTCGGGAAGCTAGAAAAAGTTTAGTGGAGTGGATAAAAATAGTGAGTACTCAATGCTTATTAAATGATAGATGATGTCTATAACAATTCTTAAGTATGATAGTATGACCATTTAATCTCTTAATGATTTGTATGAATGTTTGATAATTTGATTAATTAAATGGTTGATTATATGGATGTTGATATGGTTGATAACTTGGTTGTGATAAATTATGAGAAATCATAATAAAAATGGTTAATTAATAGAAAAGAATTCATAATAGTATGTGTATTGAGTTGTTTAGCCTCTTAATGGTTTTAAAATATATAAAAAGTTTGGAAATGAATATTATAATAATATAATATTATGAAATGGTTTAAAAGTGAATATCAGATTTAATATGAAAAATATTTGTTTAAACGATTTAAAATGGTTCATAAATGTTTTATAGACATAAAACTCAATTTGGAGAAGTTTTGACAAGTTATGAAAAATAGTCGCATAACGGCAGTTCGCGATTTCGCGTCGAAAAAGTTAAATTAACATATAGAATGGAATAGGCTCAGAATTATTTGAGATAAGAATTTTCTGAACTACTATATTCATAGTTTTCAAACAAAAGAAAAAAATCGAGATTTCATTTAGTATATTTTGAAATATGAGCAAAAGAAATTTTCAAAATAATAGCAGTTTTGGAGTTTGAAATCATAAAGGGAATTTCTTTAAAATAATATTTTTAAATTCTTTAAAAATATGGAATAAATTCTATAAATCCTTTAAAATGTTTTAAAAGAGATTTGATTATACAAATGAATTTCCAAAAGATAGAAAAGTCGTTTTGATCAATATAGCTTTTTAGACTCTATTTGCAGCACTTTTTCACAGCACTTTTTAATAACTTTTGCAAATAATGGTTTTAACTTAATTATTCTTTCTCGAATCCTTTGTGAAACTTTTTAAATAAATAATTAAGTAAAGATGATTAAGAGGTTTAAAATGAGTATGTGGAAATGACTAGTGTAGTGTCACAAAAAATCCGACTGAGGAATGGAACATATCGAAGCGAAAGCCCGGATGCTCTAAAATAATTAAATGTTAATTAAGTATGTCAAAAGATTTAGAGTTGATCAAATAACTTGACCACCTTATGGGTGACAAAAAGGTAGTCTATAAACTTAGGTTTGGGAAACTAGTTGCCTACCCTCCCTAGCTACCCGGACTGGCCCGATGGAGGGGATAGTAAATTTTATTTACTCGAATCAAAATTTCCCAAAGTATAAAATATATAATTTTCCAAATTCAAATAACTTGGATTGCATATAAATTATCTTCTTATACTTGGTATTAAATTTTCAGGAGGGAATCGATACTATCCGTGTGAATTTAAAAGGCGATTTTACTATTATCCGATGGATAGTAAAGGTTGAATACAAAAATTGATATTGTGTGGACTTAGTATAATTTCCATAATCCTTTTTACTCAGCAATGTTTTCCAATATGAGATTTAAATAAATGATTTGGAAACATTTTCCTAAATATAAGGTGAAATGATTTTGATTTATTCCAGGATTCAAAAAAAGGTTTCATTAACCAAAAGGATTTGATAATTGAGGCTTAATTATTCCATATACTGTTAAGAAGATAAATAGAATAATTTAAAATAATATGTCTCTCTGAGATATTTATGGATGAATAAAAAGTTGAATTAAATTGAATGATGATTGATAATCACATATGGACTCAACATTTTTTTTAATCGATGATTGGTTCGGAGGAACCAGGGTTCAAATTTGGGTAATCCCTATCCGAAAACCACTTCGAACCAATATATACGTTAGGAAGTGAAGAACTAATGAAGATGATGATTTTCGAAGACGGGGATCTTCATGATGAAGGGTAGCTTGCCACTAAGTCCCTCGGAGTGAAATTTACCATATCATATATTTATGGTGGCAGTATTGCTCCGTTATGAAAATCTTTGATCACAAGGACTAATCGTTACTAATCCTAGGGATAATTCCCGACAGGATGTAATAGGAGGAGTGCCTTCTATTTCATTCAGTCCCAGAACGAACTTGTATGGACGTATGTCTAACATTGCATTTCTAAGATCACAACGTTGACTTACAAATGTACATTTGTTTGGGGGCGGAGAAGGCAACTTCTCTTTTTTTAACACCCTTATCTAAGACGTACGAGCTCATAAGTTATATGTTCGTGAAAGTCAACAGTGGTCGAAGGAATGGCAATGTGGCGTTCAAAGTGAACCTGCGATGGTCAAAGCGTGGCTTTGTGAAAATCAAAGTGTGGCTTTGCGGAAAGTATGACCATAGCCTCTCAAGCCTCATACCCCGTAGATGATACGAGTAATGATGTGGTCTGAAATATATTTCGGGCTATCGGTTTATGAGCAGATCAGAGTGATTAAGCCTTTGTTGCTTTATGGGCCAGAAGATGTATGGACCTTTTTATTTTATGGTATAGTGGTGTGTGTGAGTACTTGCACGAGAAGCCACCAGATACATAGTAGTGTAGCAAGTACAGCGGTGTGTGAGTCCTTGCACGAGAAGCCTTCGGTTACGATGGTTGCTACACGTGGAAATCCGTAGAGGAAGGAAAACGCCACCAGTTCCCTATCATGTTGGAAGTCCAATTCCAATACGATCTTTACATTTTTTATTGCAGTCCTAAAATAGCTGTAATGCTTTGCAAACATTTAAATTACCCTTTTTGGTATCTGGTATTTCATCCAGTATATTTCGGTGACCTAGTCCGGATATATTACCATAGTCCGAGTATTGATACTTTCTTTGTATATATATTTATTTGAAAGTGTTTTCAAACTGATGTCAGTAATAATAAATCAAAGTGATTTTCCGTATAAAGTATTTTGGTTATCGTAAGGCAAAAAAAACCTTTCCGTATTTATGTATGGGCGTGGTCTTACGAGATACTATTCTTTTCAAAGGTTTTTAGTACCCATCTATGACTACGTCATATGTTTGTGGTTTGGGTTTCTCACTCTGTTTTGTCAAGCCTGATCTGGGTATTTTTAACACTCGGGTCAGATCCGAGTAATTTCGGGTTTAGTTGAAGACGCTTAGAGTTTCCAGAGGAGGGATGGAGACCTTCGTCTACATATATCCATATTCTATAATTTGTTGCATCTATTGCATTTGTTTTATTTTTCAGCATTTGTAAGGACATAGGGTTTATAACTGTCCAGGTTGAATCTAGGTTAGACTCTAATATTGTATTCAAAATTTTCTGCTATAAAGATTATTGTTGAAATAATATATGTCATTCCATTTGTGTGAGATTATGTTCTGTCTTTATTTTCTTTTCCCCCAACAATCATGCTTTTTGGAACTTGGATTTGCAGCACTTGAATATTGAGGATGTATTATTGTTAATTTTCATGGGTCGAAAATTCCATTCGTCACATTTGATATATGAGCTTAGGTTGGGCGAACACCTAGGCTTGTTGGGGAAGTCTCATCAGAGATGGGGTTAGTAACACCATAGGGTGAGAAACTCATTAGGAATAAGGTTAGTGATACCCTAGAATGAGTTTGAGAGTATTATATATATGAGCGCTTATTTATTATTTGATATAAAAATATTTTGCGATGATTAATCGTTTGAGTGGTTTATTAATTCTGGTCGGCGCATGAAGAGTTCCATGTAATCGATAAGGATTCCTAAATACTTAAACAAAGCGAACCGACACACTGTTTTAGAAGGAGTATATTTTATATATACAAATGTATAAATATTTGTGTGATTTGGAAAATTTATAAGATGTTATCCCTTTGGAAAGTTCTAAGAATAAGGTCTTGATCTTTTGGGTGATGGTGGGAATAATCTTCTAGGTATCGATCATATGTTGGCTTGGGCAAATGGCATCAAATGCATGGTAAATTATTCTCCTTATCATTGTACAATCAAGGCAAGTTCAATTGTGAACAAGTTTGAATCAAGTAATTTGGATAAGTTAAGAAATAAAATGGTATGGAACTTCCAATGATGTTTTGGTATATCACTTAGGGGCAGAATGACCTCTCATATGACGGGTGACGAGTTTTGGTTGAATCCAAAGCAGGCATGTAGAATACGTGCACAAAATGAAGTAGAAGAAAAATTAAAACTAGGATCTTATGTTCGAACCTTCTGCTTTAGGTGTTTTAAAGAAGGACATTATGTAGTCCTATGTATGGACAAGATAAAAAGGAAAAAAGAGAAACCAGTTCGAAATGATATGGTTTGTTTCAAGCGCAAAAAGATAGGGCATTCTCTACATGAGCGCCCTAAAAAAATAAGAAATAAAAAATTACAATAGGGAAGGAAAAGAGTTGCTATTGCTGCAAGGAAGTCGGACATTTAATCAGGAAGTGTTCTCTAAGGCAAGGGTAAAAGAAGGCTAAGATGTGTACCCTTCACACAACACCCCCTATAGTCACTGCTGTGACCGGAGTGAGAACGCAGGTTTGTAGTTCATGTGATCGAGAGGAACATTTATGGATTGAATGTCCAAAGAGAAAGTTAGGGTTGGTTGACTTTGGTAAAAAAAAGGTAAAGCACCGTCTACCTTAGTGGAAGTCCAAGAATAGTATGTATAGCAGTTCAAATATATATATATATATATATATATATATATGATAGTGGTGTGTGATAGGCCGTATTCCCTAGGGAGTTATCTTTAAATGTTTGTAACACAGGCTAGGGTTTGTAATGAATGTATAAATATAATGTTAATTAATAAACTTTTTTTGGATTATTCTCCCTATGCATTCTTCTATCCTCCATTAGGTCAATTAATAAGATATTTAGAGATAAAAGTTAAGGAATATTAGGAATGGCTTTATAAAAAGTACTTAAATTAAGAATTTATTTATAGAAGTATATTTTATAAAATAAAGTGTGATTAACTAAAATAAAATGATGTTTGAGAAAGATGGATTCGAGAATTCATATCCCAATATTTTGAAAAAGTTAAATGGAAAGTTATTTAATATGAAATAAATTTTGGAATTAAATTTATAATGAGATTTATTAACAAAGGAATTTCAAAGGAATTTTGAAATAAGAATTACAATGGTATTATTCCAAATAAAGGACAATCGATTTCCTTTGGAAACAAGATAGAAATATTTTTGTGAATGAATATTTTGAAGAAATAAAGAGTTTATAAAAGTATTTAAAGCTAAAGATAATTGTTTTATGAAATATTTTCATAAAGATTTGAAAAGTTAAATAAAGTATGGATGTTATACCTAGAACATTTCATCATACGATTCTGATCTAAGGTTTGAGTACGAAACATGGAGGTGTTTACACCGGTCCGGAAAAGGATCTATCACTTAATTTCCGACGATGAACATTGATGAGGGTTTGTGTTTGGATACTTACGTTTTCTATCATAGTTGAGAGCTATGCAAGGAAAACTGAAAGTTCTAATTAGAAAGCCTAATCAGAGTCCGTAAAGAGGATCGGGGGATCAATACTAGTTCGGAAGTAAAGTCGTGGATTCAAATAGTAGATCAAATCAAATGATCTGTATACATCATATGAATGTAAGTTTAAAAATAAAAATTTTGGGCAAACACCTTTGGGTTTTGTTTTAGTGTAATTTGAGGGACGAAATTCTTTCAAGGAGGGAAGTATGTAACGACCCGCAAATTTATCAACTTGATAAATTATATTTATTTTCAAAATATTAAAATATATGTAACGACCTGCCTTTTTAGACGGTTTAAATCGACACACATGTTAACTCAAACCATTCAAAGGGCAAATTGCTATGTGGTAAATAAGAGAAAGTAGAAAAAGAAAGAAAACAAACAAAGAATCTCACAGCGGAATGTCAAAATATAATAATCAAATAAATAATTCATGAAGCTGTTTTACAAATAACATTTGATTACACTTTACAGTATAGAATCAAAGTACATACAATAGTAATAAATAAATAATGCAGCGGAGCAGTATGATGCGGCGGAATAAATGAAATAAATAATAATAGTACAAATCTTCATCTTCGTCCTCCAGAAAAGTAGTCTTCGGTACACTGAAAAGCTCAAACTGACCCGAGCGAATTGAAAAGACAAAACACTCGAGTAAGAACTAAAAGATCTTATGTAAGTTAAATCAACAGTAAATAAATATGAGTGTAATGGCATCAGAGATGTTTACGGGGTTTGACATCTCATATCTAGTGTCTAACGTGAGTGCAATAACTTAAGAGATGTTCAGGATTCCCATCTCCTAAGGATCCGTTAAACTATCTACATACATAGTACAATACGCTATTATAATAGTGTCTATAGTAAAGTAAAGTATTAAAATAGCGTTAAGGCGTTACCCATCCCCCTTAACACACTTTATATATTCCCATAGCCTATAAAGTACCGTAAACTCCTCCGAGAGGTTTACTTAGAGGGCACTCCATAGGTATGGTACAAAACAAAGTCGTAGAAGGCGCGATAGGGCATGTGAACATGGCACTCGAGGTAATGCCAGGTTAGATATACCAATTGCACTCCCAGACTGATGGTAACGCATAACAACTACTGCCGCCCACCTCGGACACACTCCCATTATCAAATCAAGGGGTTACCACCAAATCAATCACAAAGTAATAGTATGGTATCAAAGAAATGTGCACGACCGGAGGTGCGAACTCACTTGGCCCGGTATAGCTCCTATTTTAGTCACATCTAAGCTGACTCACGGGAGTCAGGGTCATGTAAATACCTCATATTGAATCGTTTGCCAAACCATCCTGCTTCTTTTCTGGAATCTCCACCGCGTACACAGTTGTTAAAGTGGTTTTCGGTATTGGCGGTGAGTATGACAATATCCCATAATGGTCTCTTTAACAACCAAATGCTTATTTCACACCGGATGGTTCTTTTACATTTAAAAACAATTTCATATTGATATCAAAATATCATATTCAATTCAAACCATATCACTTTCGAAATTATAATTTCAAAATAGGTTAAACCCTCATTCAAAATCATCATATTTACTCAAAATATGTTATTTAAATCCCAACTTAGGTTATTATATCATTAAACCTTATTCGCGTTAAAAATTGAGGCCCTAATTATAAACAGTCCACTTTACACCATTTGAAATTCAGAAAATAATTTAGATAGTTATAAATAGTTTAATTAGTTTAGCATAGTTATAAATAGATATAGGTTAAATAGGTTTAAAATACATTAAAATAGATTAAAATACTTTAAATAGATTTAAAATAGTTTAAATGGTTTAAAATATATTAAGTAGGTTTATTATGGATTAATTAGATTTAAAATAGATTAAATGAATTTAAAATGGATTAAATAGAACTAAAATAGATTAAATAGTTTAAAATAAATTAAAATAGTTTAAAATAAATTAAAATAGATTAAAATAGTTTAAAATAAATTAAAATATTTTAATATAGTTTAATAAAGTTTAAATGATTTAAAATAGGTTAAATATATTAAAATAGGTTAAATAGGTTAAATTAGATTAAGATAGATTAAATAGGTTAATTAGTTTAAAACAGGTTAAATTAGATTAAAATAAATTAAATAGTTTAAATTTGGTTAAGTTGGTTTAAAATAGATTAACTTATTTTAATAGTTGAAAATCTTAAATTAGAATTTAAAAGAACATTTACAGTTTATATTGAGATAATAAAATTTTGAAATTAACATCATATTTAACCATTTCTCCCATTCCAACAAATCTAGACTATGTCCAAATTTCAAATCAAAACCCAATTTCAAATCTTGAAATATCAAATTTAACTATCCCAATTTTAATAGATTTCAAAGTTACATTTCAATAACCCAATTTCGATTAATGTCGTTCATACTTCAAATTCAACTTTAAAATTTCAATCTAAATCCTTTAAATAATTACTTAAAACAATTCAATTTATATCAATCAAATTCTATTTCGAATATCGTTTAACTGGATTCAAAGTTTAAAGATTTAAAATCATTAAATTTAACCAATCCGGTGTCCGTATATAATTATCTACCCTATGGTCAAGTGATATGGATATTTATCATTTCAATCCGCAAATATTATAAATTTTTACGTGTATATATTATTTCAACCCGCAATCCCCAAATTTATTTCAGTGAAAATTGTTTGGGTTTATCATTTCAACCCATAATGATTTTCCCCTATTCTATTGATCGTCCGGGTATGTATTATTTCAACCCATAGGGAACTTGCAGTGTTATAATAATATAAAATATAACATCTAGTCATCCAATATCAACAATCAAACATCCATCGCAATCATCATCCAAATCGACCAATAAACATCAATAGATAACCGATTATCATTAACAGGTATTAAATTGACAAATAAATTCAATATTAAATTAAACGGTGATTAAATGAAATAAAAGTCAAATTTAACTAGAATGACAGTTTAAACATACCAAAACATCAATCAATTAATTTCTAATCACATCATAAATTTAATTTAACTAAGGTAAGAAAATTTAGTAGTTGGGAGTGGGTTAAAACACTCACCTTTGATTTCAAATCGATTTGAAATCCAAAATAAGGCCCAAATTTGAACAGTTTCAGAATTCGTCCAAACAAGTTCAATAATGTCCGAAATCTCGATACGATCGCAGCAGAACAAACCGCGCGTGAATCTGATCTCGTATGTAAAAGGTATACACATTAGATCATTATACAATAAAATAATAATAATAATAATAAATAAAATAACTCAAATCATAAAACATGTCACCAATCAAATTCTCAGGAAAAACCCTAGCACGATACAGCAAATTTGAGCCGCCACCACACAGACGAACATCCATACGTCGACGATCCTTCAAGCCAATTCGCCACCACCTATGACGCCGTGATCATGCTAGATAATCGCCGACCTCATCTCCACGACCACGTGCCTAGATCACGGCCACGATCGAGCTAAGAAGACGTAGCTACCGCCTAGGGTTTTCAACCCAAATCCAATTGTTAACGGCGATCTGACCGATGATAAGCCAAACGACCTACTTTGATGGATTGCCCATGCGACTCTCCACACAACAGTATCCACGAATCGACGATCCATCGTCGATCATCAACCACCTAACGGATGGCCGAAAATGTTTTAGCCAATTTCGAACAAACCAAAAGCCGATTGCAAAAATGAACAACAGATTTGAGTTGCGCTCGTCGAGAGCTTCAAATCTGTATATAATATGATAGGGTTTTGAGAAGTCAGATTTTCAATTTGAATTTGAAATTGTATTTAGGGTTTGTATTTGGAACTTGTTTCTACCATTAGAAGAAGGATATAGTCAGATAGAATTGTACGTACTGTAGTCAGATATAGAAAGGATGCTAGGGTTTAAAAGAATATATTTATATGAACAATTCCCGATAAGAAAGAATGAACACATATCGAATTGGTACGAACGACAATAACGACCCGAAAGCCCGTTTCGCTTCCGAAACAAAAGTTGGTCATCCCATATATCAAAATAGATTTTTTCTATGTTTTTAAACTCAATGGAACAGGTTTCTAGTCCTAATTCCATCGTATAAAGAAGTTAGCTTAAAATCAGCTTATTACAAATTGATTTCAATTGAATTTATTTAAATTGATTTCTACGCGTTTCGAGTTCGTACGATCAAACGACAAGTCCGATTGCTACGAAACTTGAAACCTTACAATAATTCACCGTTATGGATCCGATGAAACTGGTTTCGTCGAAATCCGAGATAGTTGCCAAAATGGCTATTTTCACGTTAATTAAATAAATTAATATTAAATTAATTAAATCACTTTTTCAATTCAAAATTTATAATTTACTTATTTTATCATTTTTGATTACTAAGTAATTTATGATCTTTTAAAACAAATTTACATATAAGTTCAGTGTTAAATATTACACTAATTACAGTGTTCAATTTCAATTGAAATAAATATAGTGGTTATTACTTTAAATTCCAATAAATCCATTTATTTGCCTTTTCATCTTGTTATTCAATCAATTGTCATCTCATGGCTATAATTAACATTTGTTTATATCTTATTACACTAATATTTTAGAGTTATCATCTTAATTTTTCTTTAACGTAATATTTCATTTCATTTAATTGCAATAAATCCAATTATTAAAATTTAAATTCCAATAAATTAATCAAACTTGATTTCAATCTTTTATTCAACCAATCATTATCGATTGGATATAGTTAACATTGGTTTATATCTCATTACATTAACATTCTCTAATTTCATCTTAATTTACATTAATGTAATATTTAATTACATTAAATTGCATTTGATTTCAAATTGAATTCAACAATTAAACAAATTGGTAACAAATGACAATCGTTACCTTTGCTTAATTTAATGACATTGAATTTATTTTCTTATTTTAAATTTATAACTAATTATTACTTACAATTATTATAATTACTTGAGGTTACATTCCATTTGTAACTATTAAACCCTATTTCTTTATTTACAATCTATAACCAATTTTTCCTTTACAATCATTCCAATTTATTGGACATACTTTACAGTAGTTATCAATTGTCTTGAATTAACATTACACTCTAGTCACTTCTTATTAATAAAACACAAATTTTTTATTTCTTCCAATATTAAATCACAAAATCTTATTAAATTAACAAATTTTAATTATTGAAAATTATGGGTCGTTACAATATAAGTTTTTTTTTACATAGATTATGATGTTTTAAACAATAAGTAATAAAGGTAATAAGTATTTACAAAAATATATACTTTGGAAAAAATAGCGATAAAATGACCGAAAACCATTTTATCGATAAACACCTCTAAAATCGTAAAACGTCGTTCACGAAGCTGGATACATACACTTAGTTTTAGTTTTGAACAAGAATATGAAATAAAAAAATTATTTTATTTTTGGAAATTTAATGTATTTATGACGTCATCAGTGATACCATTATATTTACTAATTGATTTATGAATTTAAATTGAGATTAAATGATTTAATAATTATTATAATTATTCAAATAATTATTTTTAAATGATAATAATTCAGTTTAAATAGTTCTAAAGTGATAATAAATCATTTATAATAGTTTTATAAAGATATATATTTGGAATGAAAAATATAAGAAAATTAATATCGTTTTGTCGGTATAATAACAATTTTTGTAAATAATTGTTAACATTGATTTATATGATTTTATAATCATAATGAGATCACTTTTATTAATTAAAAATGATTAGAAATTTATTCTCAAATTTTGTTTACAAGTATTTGTAATTTAAAATATAAGTGAAAATGTGACCGGGAACCGACTTCCCGATTTTCAACGGTTTACCAAACGAAAGTCGTTTCAAGTCATTGCAACATTTTAAATGACACTAACACATACTTATATGCATGTATACATATCACACACTCACATATACATACATATAACATATACACAAATATATATGCACATTGAGGAAAATATTGTAACCACCCGCATATTTTACGACTGTATATTTAAATGTTTTATTTAAATATAGCATCGTTAGTCGGATTTAAGTCTGAAATGTCACTTTTTGCAAATAGTCGAATTAGGACTCGAGACCACTTCCATTGAGTCCAAAATGGCGTTTGCGACCTTTTTGCATATAAACATCGATATGTTTGGAGTTGAGTAAAATTTTGATATTTTCATTTAGGGCTTTGGGTTTGGGTTTCAGTCCACCAACCTAACAAATAACCCTAACTCCTCTACTCTTCATCCATTCACACATTCTCATTTCCTAATACTCTCTAACTAAAGTAAAAAATAGGGGAAGAGAAAAGAAATTAGATATTCCTAAGCCCTAATTCTCTTAAGTAAAATCAACTTCAAGCTAGAAATCAAGGAGAAGCTTAGGTAAGCATCTTCTCCATCTCAATCTCTCTTCAATTTCAGAAATTCCTATAACCTAACTTAGGAAAAACTTCACCTTTGATAATAGATTGAAGATTCTAGAGGTGTTGTTGAAAAGAAATCAATTTTTGCTTGTTCTAGAGCTTCTCATTTGTTGTTTTGGGTTTAAAAGGTGAGTTTATGAACTCACATCTATGTCTATACCTTTGATAGTTGTTAGGTAGGAATTCCTAACACCTATTGCTTGTCCATTTGCCTTTGAATTGAATTAGTTTGATGAATATTACAATTTTTGGTGTTTTGAAGTCAAAAATCTTTAAAAATCCTATCTTTGATGTTTGAACACGTTTTTGGGGTGAATCGAAGAGCCTACAAGGCTGGGTTGTCGCTTGGCATAATTCCCTAGTCTCCGTTGCTCGTCCGATCGCTTCCGGTTAAGATTTTTGCCCTTCGTGGGGCTAGACTGATTTTGCTGCAAATTGCAGTTCAGTCAACTAAACTGTATAGTCAGTCGACTGAATCTGGGAACATAAAATTTTCTGTCCCCGTATCAGTCGACTGACCATACAGGTTAGTCGACTGAACCAGGAAACAGAAAGCTTCTGTCCCTGTATCAGTCAAATGACGTATATGGACAGTCGACTGAACTAGGAAACAGAAAGCTTCTTTCCCTGTATCAGTCGACTGACGTATATGGCCAGTCAACTGAACCTAGAAACCGAAAGTTTCTAGGCATGTATCAGTCGACTGACGTATATGGCCAGTCAACTGAACCTAGAAACCGAGAGTTTCTAGGCATGTATCAGTCGACTGACCATACAGTTCAATCGACTGAATCTACAAAAATCTGCATTTTTGCCTATTTGAGGTAGTTTTGTGTGGGTTTCCAATTTTTAATCGATTCTTTTCGATCAGGTTAGTTGTTATCACTTATTATCGACTTTGATGACTTCTTTCTTTGGATTTTTGGGAATATCCGTTTGATGGATTTGATATCGATTTCTATGGTTTTGAATCACGTCTTCGAATGTGAATCTTTGGTGATTGATTATTTTTACAATCATTTTTGTGATTTGTCACTTTAAAATACAAAGGTTTCTATACTAGTAGTAAATATTCAAACTCTTTCACAAAGATGATTCCAACTCTATTTTTAATACAAATCTCGTTTATAAAACCGTTTTCCAAACTATTAGTATATACAAACCTTTACCTCATTCGTATGAGAAATCTAATTAAACGGCTTAGCAAAACAAGTGGTATGAAACGCTTGCGTTTACTTAGTCGGTTAATTCTTAGACTTGTTCGATTGAAATCTTTTGACAATTTTCGAGTGGAAGTCTACAATTTGTTCGTAAATGTTTACGTTAAGCCAGTGGTTATGGGACATGAAGCTAAACTCATCTATTTACTAGCTTAGTGTAACTGACACTTCTTATTGATCAATAGTGATCATTTTGTGATTTAGACTAGCGAAGTGCGATGTCTCTTTGTTTGTGTGGGGACTAAAAACCCCGTTTGTGGAACTTCGGTTCAATTTGGTGGGGTAGCGACCCATGGTCTTCGGGCCGTTTGTGGAGCTTCGGCTCAAAACTTGATGGTTAGCGACCATAGAATAGCGTTCCATTTGTGACACACGTGTTGGTGAGTTTTCATGCTCCCGTTTGTGATAGGCCTCCCCCTTTGTGATTTCTGGATTTCTAGTGGTTGATTTCTAGAATTTGTGTTTCACCAATTTTCGTGGATTGCATTGATAAGCTTTATCAATATTTGTGTTTTGGTGAATAATTTAAAGAATATGACATTCTTTTGGTGTTTGAGAATATTTGAGATATTGTATGATTTGTGTTGTTATCTGATGTATACTTGTCACAGTATGGCAGTATTGTTATCATACGTTGTTTGTGATATCTCTTATCCTATCTCACTTTATATGATATTTATAGATAGACTGATCCGTTTATTATTTTCTTCTTAAATAATACTCGGGTCAGACCGAGGTATTTCAGGTGCTCCTGCTTGATTTCTTTCAGGGTCCGTCACCTGACTTTTGGCTAACTACTTTAGCATAGTAGTTTTTTTTAGTATACATTTGAGATAGAGACTCCTTGATGTATACTTATTCTTTTGTCTATCACTTGTATCTATTCTTTTGTGATGTAGTGGATCTAGTTTGACCACTATTTTGATGTACACTTCTATGTGATATATTCATATCTGTTTCCGCCTTTGTGATATGAATGTCTGTGACTGGTTTGTGTTATGTTTATTTCTATATTTGTTTCTGAAGTCCACATAGCCACTGTGTGGTAGCTTTGAGTTTGTATTTGATATGTCGGATTTCCTCTTGAAATGAAATGTAAGTTATATTATCTGACATATCGGTACTCGCACAAAGCAATTACACAGATGGTCGCTCCTCAACAGCCTTATTCTTCGTGCTAGTTGACGGCATTACTTCGTAGTGTCCTTGACTAGTGTGAGTATAGAGGTGGGGCGCCATAGCTTGGTATCAGAGCCAAACTTCGGAACAATGTAGAATAATCTAGCAAGGATCATTGTCTTAAGTCTTTCTTAGGAATCGTGCTATAGGATTTAATTCGAGTCTCCGTACCGTTCTATCCTATTTATTTTTATGATGCCTTGTTTTATCAATCAAGTTGTTTGATATTCATTCTGAGAATAACCTTTTTCCTCTTCTTTCTTTCTTAAAGAAGAGAAATGGTTAGACCCGGCTGTCCCAGCGCTGGTCAATCCAGTGCTACTCTTCAGGATGGAGTATTTATGTATGCCCAGCAGCTCTTAGATCTTGTGAAAAATGCTCAAGCTATCGGACCCATTCCAGAGCCTACTCATCCTAAATCCGGGGTTGCACGCTTGTGCAGAGATTATACAGCTTTGGGTGGAAGGCCATTCAAGGGTTCCGAAAACGTTATAGAAATCCAAGATTGGCTTAGATCATGCGATCGCATCTTTTCCCACATGAATCTTATTGATCCACTTCGTGTCCAAATGGCTTCTAGCATGCTCCAGGAGAGAGCACTAGGTTGGTATGAGCTTTTGCATTCTGAGATTATCGAAGTGGATCTTACTTGAGAGCAATTCCGGGAAAGATTCGAATTGAAGTTTGTGCCGGAGGCTGAAAAAGTAACTTTAGCCCGACGCTTTATTGACCTTGTTCAAGGTGAATCTTCTGTGGCAGATTATGTCACATCTTTTGAATCTCTCTCTAAATATGGGGTCGAGTATATTAATACCCCATTGAAGAAAAATCAGAGGTTTGTCTATGGGGTGAATAAGAACCTCAAAAAGCCTTTACTTCTGAAACTAGAATTTTCTTTCGATCAGCATGTGGATATCGCTCTTCGACTTGAAGAGGCCGATGGAGAAAGTGATGTTGAAGTTGTGCCTGCCAAACAGAACTTCAACAATAACATGAAGAGGCCTATTAAGTTCAAAGGCCCCAATCCCTACAAGAAAGGGAAGCAAGAAACTTCGGTAGCAAAGACTCATACCTCTAGTCATGGAAGATGCTACAATTGTGGTTCTACGGACCACTATGCAAATGAGTGCCCAAAACCATTTTATTGTCGTTATTGCAAAAGTTCGGGCCATCTTATATCTACATGTCCCATACTCCAAAGTAGGAGAGAGGGAGAGTTGAATGTTGTGCAAGCTCCTAGTGACACTTCTCTTGGTCAACGTATTTCTCATTCTATCCTTGATGACATTATTTTGTTTCGTGATTATCCTATTCGAATTCTTTTGATACGGGTGCATCTCTGTAACAACCCGCATATTTATCAATTTATCATTTAAATATTTTATTTAAATATTTTATCGTTAATCGGATTTTGGTCCAAAAAGCTACTTTTTGCAAACAGTCGAATTAGGACTCGAGACCACTTCCATTGAGTTCAAAATGTCGTTTGCGATCTTTTTGAGTAAAAACTTTGATATGTTTGGGGCTAGTCAAAAATTTAACCATTTTCACTTTGGGTTGGGTTTGGTTCAGCCCTATGTTTTAGCTTAACACTCCAAACTGAAACCCCCTCTTCATTCACTCCCTCCTCCTCTTCATTTCAGTTCTAAAGAGATTAATGGTGAGTGGAATGGGAAATTAAAACTCTAAAACCCTAGTTTCCATCTACAAATCAAGTTCTAGCTCCAAATCAATAGAAGAAGCTTTGGTAAGTCTCCTCTTCTTCTTCCCCAACTCACTCTCTTATCAATTTCAGAAATTCCTAAACCTAATTTAGGAAATGTTCTCTTTTTAGCTTAGAATCAAGCTTGTTGAGTTGGGATTGAAGAGAGATTGTCATTGCCATTGCTTTATAGCTTCTTCATTCTAGTTCTTGTGCATAAAGGTGAGATTTTTATCTCACATCTTAAACTATATTTATCTTCGATTGTTAGGTATGAATTCCTAACACTTATTCTTGTGCAATTGCTTTTGGTTTGGATTGATTTGGTGAATATTCCAATTTTTAGTGTTTTGAGTTCAATTCTTTAAAAATCCAAACTTTGATCTTTGATCATGATTTTTGTGATGCATTGAAGAGCGTATATGGCCGGGTAGTCGATGGGCGTAAACCCTTAGTGCCGTTGCTCGTCCGATTGCATTTCGGAAGGAATTGGCATTCATTTGATTTGGCATGGGAGTGCTGGAAACAGGCTCCGGTCGACCGACCTCAGAGTCCGGTCGACCGACCTGCTATTCTAGCATCTCCCTGCCTCTGTTTGGAAGTGCAGATTACAGGCTTCGGCCGATCGACCTCAGGGTCCGGTCGACCGACCTGCTACCCGAGCACTTCTGTCTCTGGTCCGGTCAGCCGACTCAGGGAGTCCGGTTGACCGACCTGCTCCTATTTGCCAGTTTTGCCTATATTTCCTATTTTTGTTTGAACTTCCAACTTTAATCGATTCGTGTGGTCTCCTATTTGTTGTTATCATCTCTAAGACTTTGATGACTCCTCTTTCGGGATGGTACCTCGTTGGGTCGCTCGACCCTATCCCCCTTAGGTCATTAGACCTCATCTTGTCTTCAAAAGGGCGTACCGTTTTGACGGGGCGCTGGCCCGCACCCCGCCGTGGGCGCTGCCCCCTGGACCCCCGCGTCCTGACCGGGCAGGTCGAACCCCGTATTACTCTGCGTAGGCAATCTTATCTGAAAAGCATTCATCATAACTTCCACTTTGATGCATTTTGAGCTGATTTCCTTGGATTTTATTCACGTCTCCGAATGTGAATTTTTGTGATAGATTGTTCCAACAATCGTTTTATGACTTGTCACTTTAAAGATATGAAGGTTTTAATACTAGTAGTAAATATCCAAACTCTTTCATCAAATCGATTTCAACACTATTTTTAATATCAAAAGTTCATTTTCTCAAACTGATTTCCAATCTACTAATATATATAAGCCTTTACTTCACTCGAATGAGAAATCGACTTAAACGACTTAGTAAAACGAGTGGTATGAAACGCTTGCGTTCACTTCGTCGGTTAGCTCTTGGACTTGTTCGACTGAACCCTTTTCGTGACAATTTCCTAGTGAAGATTTACAGCTTGTTCGTAAATATTTAAGTTAAGCAAGTGGTTATGGGACATGAAGCTAAACTCATATATTTACTAGCTTGGTGTGATTGACACTTCTCGCTGATCATGATGATCATTTTATGATTTAGACTAGCAATTGTGCGATGTCTCTTTGTTTGCAAGGTAAGACTAGACCGCAATAGTGTGATTCCGACTCGCACACATCTCTTTGTCCGCAAGGTTAGTCTAGGCCGCAGTAGTGTGATTCCGACTCACACATATCTTTTTGTTTGCGAGGTTAGGCTAGACACCACTTGTGTGATTCCATTCACACATACCTTTCTGCTTTTTGGTTAGCCTAGGCCTCAATCAGTGTGATTCCGACTCACACATATCTTTATGTTTGCGAGGTTAGGCTAGACACCACTTGTGTGATTCCATTCACACATACCTTTCTGCTTTTTGGTTAGCCTAGGCCTCAATCAGTGTGATTCCGACTCACACATATGGGGTAGCTCCCCATGGTCTTCGGACCATCATGTGATAGGCCTCTTTCTCTTTTTATGATTTCTGGATTTCTTGTTTTGATTTCTGGATTTTTATGTCATTGACTTGTTATGAGTACAAGTTTAGGGTATGATGCCCTCTTTGGATCTTTGAGAAGATTCTTGTGATATTGATCATTTCTCATCGGTTGATCTCCTGTTGATCATCATTTTCATACTTATAGTAGTATGTCAGTATGGGTATTCTATGTTTATGCCATATCTCTTATTTTATATCATGTCATCTGATATTTATAGTTAGACTGATCCGTTTATTGTTTTCTTAAATAATACTCGGGTCAGACCGAGATGTTACAGGTGCTTCTGCTTGACTTCCTCCCGGGATTTGCTACTCTGACTTTTGGCTAACTATTTAGTTTTGCAGTCTTTTTGTTGTATACACTTGAGATATGGACTCGTAGTTGTATTCTTTTGGTATAGCACGTGTTGCTATTCTTTTGTATTATCGTGGATCTTTCTGACCACTACTCTGATGTACACTTCCATGTGTTGTATATTTTTATTCATATCTTCTTCCGCCTTTGTGATATGGATGTCTGTGACTGATTTATGTTATGTTTATTTCTATATTTGTTTCTGAAGACTATATATAGCCACTGTGTGATAGCTTTGTGTTTGTATCGGTATGTCGGATTTCCTCCTTAAAAGATGTGCATTCTATTCTATCTGACATATCAGTGCTCGCACAAAGAAGTTACATGGATGGTCGCTCCTCCACAGCCTTATTCTCCGCGCTAGTTGACAGCACTACATCGTAGTGTTCTTGGCTAGCGTGGGTATAGAGGTGGGGCGTCACAATCTCATTCTTTTATATCAAAAGAACTTGTTGATACTTTTTCTTTAATATTATGGGTTTGATGACTTCACTGAGAATTGCGAATCCGGTTGGTGGATCCGCAACACTCAGTTTGCTTTGTGAAAAATGTCGAGATTATTTTATGTGATTATTCTTTCCGAGCCGATTTACATGTTATGCGTTACTTAGGCTTCAGAATTGATTTTTGGGAAAGGACTGGCTTAAACATTATAAAGCCCGTATCCTATGTCCTGAGAGGACTATCCATCTTTGACATTCTCAATCTGTTAAGCAGATTTCTATTGTTGTTAATGATTTTGGTTTCCAAATTCTGTGGCATTATTTTATTCTTTAAACCCACTTGATGAGGAAAGTGTTATTTCTCTCATTCAAGTAGTTTGTGAATTTTCCGGTATATTTGAGCTTGTCTTTGGATTACCACCTAAGCAATCTATTGAGTGGTGCTAAGTTCTTTTCAGCTCGACCTTGCCACCGGTTTTCATCAGCTACGAGTTGCGGAGGGTAGCATTCCACTTACCACATTCCATACTCGTTATGGTTCTTATGAGTGGTTCGTTATGTCATTCGATTTGACGAACCTTCTACCTTATTTCATCCATCTTATGAATCGAGTATTCTACGAATATCTCGATGAGCTTATCCTTGTATTTATCGATTATGGATGAAAACAACAATTTAAAATTTGCAAATCTTTTTAATAAGATATTTATAAGTATGATTGGATTTTGTTCTTAAAACGAGCAAAGAATATTCGTAAAATTTTTAAGAGACATGTTTATCATATAAAAGATGATTTTGTGTTGTTTTTCCCATTGAGTGCTTTAAGAATTCTGGTCGATGCGCTTGATCAGCGTTATCGATAGGAATCTCCTAAACGCTATGATGAGACGGTCAGACACAATAAATTGACTTGTAAAAAGTAAATTTTTTCTAAAAAGATGATTACATAAAGTTAATTATAATTTTGAATGTCTTAGCTTTTCGGGAAAGAGGATCAATTAAAAGAACTCTTTTCCGATGCTTTTATTCTTGCGATTCCCGAAGGGAACCAAGAATTGATTGTTTATACCGATACTAGTCGTATTGGTTTGAATGTCGTTCTCATGCAAAAGGGAACGTGTTATCACATATGCTTCTTGACAATTAAAGCTTGTTGAGACTAGATATGCCACTCATGATCTAGAGCTCGCGGCTATTGTTTTCGCTCTTAGAATTTGGCGTCATTATCTTTTGGGAGAGAAATTTGTTCTCTACTCCGATCATCAACCTTTGAAATATTTATTTTCTCAAAAGGAACTTTATTTGCGTCAACAACGTTGGCTCGAGTTCCTTGCATCTTATGATCTTGATATTATTTATACTCCCGGAAGGGGAAATCATGTTGCCGATGCCCTTAGTCTTAAGCAACAAGCGGTTGTTTCCATGATGGTATCCGAATGGAATGATCTCGAGATTTTGTCCACTTATGAGATTCGAGATCGTGAATCCAATTCATGTTCATCTCTTGTTTTGTGTAGCCTTGAGGCTCATCCTTATCTTTTAGACCGCATTCTTGAAGCTCAAAAGCATGATCCCGAATTGGTTCTTCTTAGCCAAAGATGTAGGGATAAAATTGATATTGAAGGTTTGAAAGACTTTGATATTGATGCTCGTGGCGGTATTCGAAAATTTGGTAGACTTATTGTGTCAAATATTATTGATCTTCGTAAAGACATTTTAGAAGATTCTCATTGTTCTAAATTTTCCATTCATCCCGGTAGTAGTAAAATGTACGGGGACATGAAGCGACTTTATTATTGGGATGGAATGAAATCTGATATTGCTAACTTTATTAAGCGTTGCATGACTTGCCAACTCGTAAATGCCGAGCATCAAAGGCCCGGTGGGTTATTGCAACCTTTGGACATTCCCGTTTGGAAGTGGGATCAAGTCTCCATGGACTTTATTGACGGTCTTCCCCGTTCTTGTTCGGGTCATGATAGCCTATGGGTGATAGTAGATAGACTTATAAAATCCGCCCATTTTATTCCCGTTCGGTCCAATTGGACCGTACCTATTTTGGCTAAACTCTATGTCAAGGAAATTATTAAATTGCATGGAGTTCTTACTTCTATTGTTAGCGATCGTGATCCATTGTTTACTAGTGGATTTTGGAAGGGTCTTCAAAAAGCTTTGGGAACAAAGCTTAATTTTAGCACCGCTTATCATCCTTAGTCCGATGGACAAACCGAGTGTGTGAATCAAACTCTTGAAGATCTTCTTCGTGCATGTGTTCTTGACTTTGGTGGAAGTTGGGAAAATCATATTTCTCTTGTTGAGTTTTCGTATAATAATAGCTTCCAATCAAGTATTGGTATGGCACCTTTCGAGGCACTCTACGGAATTCCATGCCGATCTCCTTCATGTTGGCTTGAAGCTGGTTTTAGGTCCAGATTTTATTCGTGATGCCACAGAAAAGATAGACCTTATTTGTCATAGGATGAAAGAAGCTCAAAATAGACAAAAATACTATGCCGATAACCGAAGAAGGAAATTAGAATTTTCCGTGGGAGATTTGGTGTTCATTCGTGTTTCACCTATGAAGGGTGTTGTGCGTTTCAGTCGATCGGGAAAATTAGCACCTCGATATATTGGTCCATTTCCCATCACCGAACGCATTGATTCCGTAGCTTATTGCCTTTTATTACCGGCTCAATTTTCTACTATTCATGACGTATTCCACGTCTCTCAACTACTGAAATGCCTTCGAGATTCCGATTCTATTCTTGAGCCCGGTGTTATTGAAGAAATTGAAGTTTCGCCTAATTTGACTTATGAGCAACATCCTATTCGTATCATTACAACAGAGGTTAAACGCCTTCGAAATAAAGATGTTCCTCTTGAGAAAGTTCAATAGTCCTCAAATCCTAAGGATTGCTCTTGGGAATCTAGAGAATTCATCAAGCGAACACATCCGAACTTACTCTCTCGTGCTCCTTAAGGTGAACTTCTCATTTCAAAATTTCTTCTTTTTGTGTTGTTATGCCTTTGTATGGTTGTTACTTCTTATTTCTTTTTCTTAAGTATTGCGAGGACGCAATTTCTTTAAAGAGGGGAGTTTGTAACAAACCGCATATTTTACGATTGTATATTTAAATGTTTTATTTAAATATAGCATCGTTAGTCGGATTTAAGTCTGAAATGTCACTTTTTGCAAACAGTCGAATTAGGACTCGAGACCACTTCCATTGAATCCAAAATGGTGTTTCCAACTTTTATGAGTATAAACATCAATATGTTTGGAGTTGAGTAAAATTTTGATATTTTCATTTAGGCTTTGGGTTTGGGTTTCAGCCTACCAACCTAACAAATAACCCTAACTCCTCTACTCTTCATCCATTCACACATTCTCATTTCCTAATACTCTCTAACTAAAGTAAAAATAGGGGAAGAGAAAAGAAATTAGATATTCCTAAGCCCTAATTCTCTTAAGTAAAATCAACTTCAAGCTAGAAATCAAGGAGAAGCTTAGGTAAGCATCCTCTTCATCTTCTCCATCTCAATCTCTCTTCAATTTCAGAAATTCCTATAACCTAACTTAGGAAAAACTTCACCTTTGATAATAGATTGAAGATCCTAGAGGTGTTGTTGAAGAGAAATCAGTCTTTGCTTGTTCTAGAGCTTCTCATTTGTTGTTTTGGGTTTAAAAGGTGAGTTTTTGAACTCACATCTATGTCTATACCTTTGATAGTTGTTAGGTAGGAATTCCTAACACCTATTGCTTGTCCATTTGCCTTTGAATTGAATTGGTTTGATGAATATTCCAATTTTTGGTGTTTTGAAGTCAAAAATCTTTAAAAATCCTATCTTTGATGTTTGAACACGTTTTTGGGGTGAATCGAAGAGCCTACAAGGCTGGGTTTCCGTTTGGCATAAATCTCTAGTCTCCATTGCTCGTCCGATCGCTTCCAGTTAGGATTTTTGCCCTTCGTGGGGCTAGACTGATTTTGTTGCAAATTGCAGTTCAGTCGACTGACCATACAGGTCAGTCGACTGAACCATACAGGTCAGTCGACTGAACCAGGAAACAGAAAGCTTCTGTCCCTGTATCAGTCGACTGACGTATATGGCCAGTCGACTGAACCTAGAAACTGAGAGTTTCTAGGCATGTTCAAGTCGACTGACCATACAGTTCAGTCGACTGAATTTGGGAAATCTGCATTTTTTCCTATTTGAGGTAGTTTTGTGTGGGTTTCCAATTTTTAATCGATTCTTTTCGATCTGGTTAGTTGTTATCACTTATTATTGACTTTGATGACTTCTTTCTTTGGATTTTTGGGAATATCTGTTTGATGGATTTAATATCGATTTCTATGGTTTTGAATCACGTCTTCGAATGTGAATCTTTGGTGATTGATTGTTTTTACAATCATTTTTGTGATTTGTCACTTTAAAATACAAAGGTTTCTATACTAGTAGTAAATATTCAAACTCTTTCACAAAGATGATTCCAACTATATTTTTAATACAAATCTCGTTTATAAAACCGTTTTCCAAACTATTAGTATATACAAACCTTTACCTCATTCATATGAGAAATCTAATTAAATGGCTTAGCAAAACAAGTGGTATGAAACGCTTGCGTTTACTTTGTCTGTTAATTCTTAGACTTGTTCGATTGAAATCTTGTGACAATTTTCGAGTGGAAGTCTACAATTTGTTCGTAAATATTTAAGTTAAGCCAGTGGTTATGGGACATGAAGCTAAACGCATCTATTTACTAGCTTAGTGTAATTGACACTTCTTATTGATCAATGGTGATCATTTTGTGATTTAGACTAGCGAAATGCGATGTCTCTTTGTTTGTGTGGGGATTAAAAACCCCATTTGTGGAACTTCAGTTCAATTTGGTGGGGTAGCGACCAATGGTCTTCGGGCCGTTTATGGAGCTTCGCCTCAAAACTTGATGGTTAACGACCATGGAATAGCGTTCCGTTTGTGACACACGTGTTGGTGAGTTTTCATGCTCCCGTTTGTGATAGGCCTCCCCTTTTGTGATTTCTGGATTTCTGGTGGTTGATTTCTAGAATTTGTGTTTCACCAATTTTCGTGGATTGCATTGATAAGCTTTATCAATATTTGTGTTTTGGTGAATAATTTAAAGAATATGACATTCTTTTGGTGTTTGAGAATATTTGAGATATTGTATGATTTTTGTTGTTATCTGATGTATATTTGTCACAGTATGGCAGTATTGTTATCATACGCTGTTTGTGATATCTCTTATCCTATCTCACTTTATATGATATTTATAGCTAGACTAATCCGTTTATTATTTTCTTCTTAAATAAAACTTGGGTCAGACCGAGGTATTTCAGGTGCTCCTGCTTGACTTCTTATCAAGGTCCGTCACCTGGCTTTTGGCTAACTACTTTAGCATAGTAGTTTTTGTTAGTATACATTTGAGATAGAGACTCCTTGATGTATAGTTATTCTTTTGTATAGCACTTGTATCTATTATTTTGTGATGTAGTGGATCTAGTTTGACCACTATTTTGATGTACACTTCTATATGATATATTCATATCTGTTTTCGCCTTTATGATATGAATGTCTATGACTGATTTGTGTTATGTTTATTTCTATATTTGTTTCCGAAGTCCACATAGCCACTGTGTGGTAGCTTTGAGTTTGTATTTGATATGTCGGATTTCCTCTTGAAATGAAATGTAAGTTATATTATCTGACATATCGGTACTCGCACAAAGCAATTACACAGATGGTCGCTCCTCAACAGCCTTATTCTTCATGTTAGTTGACGGCATTACTCCGTAGTGTCCTTGGCTAGTGTGAGTATAGAGTTGGGGCGTCATAAATTTATTTTCTAAAAACTTAACCATTAAAAGCCAAACCCACATGCATAAGGACATGAATGGATGGCTTGGAAGAGAGTGAAGTGATGGAGGTACATGGAGGAGGGGATATTGTGGGGAACATGATAAAAAGGAGGGGTGGGTGCACGTAGTGATGGTGATGGATAATGATGGCGTTTTAAATATTATTTTACAACTCTTTAGCCTATAAATACAAGCATCCATTCATTCCTTCATTCACTCATTTCTCCGTGTCCTTCCTTAAACTCTAAGCTATTTTAATTTCTTCCTAAGGCATGGCAAAGTAATGCCAAAATATCTCCAAAAAGAAATAAAAACATAAACATATTAAAAAGTGATCAAAACTCCTCAAACCCAAAGCAAATCACCTCCTTTCCTCTCCTCAAACCCACGGCCACCACCATTTTCCCTATTGAACGAGAGCATACACCCCAAAGACATCAAGGTCGAGCCTTTAGGAAAAAAGGAAGCAAGTTTGGGAGCAGCAGAGTGAAGAAAAAATGAAGGAAGTGGTGCCGAAATCGATTTGGGAAGCTATAGAAAAGTTTGGTGTAGTGGATAAAAATATTGAATGTAATGACCCAAGATTTGATCACACTAAGATATAATATTTCATGGATTTTAAATATTAAAATATAAATTTTTATAACACAAATAATATTATGTAATATTTTAAGATACATTTTTATACAAAAATATGAAGTTTTTCTTATACCGGTAAAAAGCGACAAAAGTCGGTTTTTGGTAAAATTTAGTTTTAATGATCAAATAAATTATTTTAATTTTAACTAAGGCATTTTTATTATTAAATAACAATATATAAATTTATTTTCAAATTTTATTTACAAATATAAATAGTTTAACAAAAATGTAAAAACGTAACCGAAAATCATATTCGGATTCAAAACGTCTTAACGGTCAAAAGTTGTATTCAAATATCGCAACGTTGGAAGTTAAAACACTTTAAAACATACTAATACACTTAGTAATACATATATATAACATATATGAATAAATAATTACTTTAACACATTTTAAAGTAAAGAAAAATAAGATATTTTACCAAAAGTCAACAAAATTTCACCAAAACCAATGTAATCTTCACTTTAAGCCATAAATCCACCCAAATACATCCCTTAAGAGCTTAGGAAGTAGGAAAAGAGGACATGAAGTGATGGAAGCACATGGAGATGTCTTGGGCCGTGTGTAGTGAGGTGATGGGAGGGGTAAAATTATAAAATAATAAAGCTTAATCCTTAAGTAATTCAAGGCTATAAATATCTAATCCTCCTTCTCATTTATTCAAACTTCATTCAATTCTTTTCTAAGATTCTCCTTCTTCTTCCATAGAGTTTTAATGTATTCCACGCCTCTTTAAAAAAATTCCAAAAGCGTAACAAAGTTACGAAAAAATAATCGACAAAAATGTATCCCACTTAAGTAAAGTTCAAGTTAGTAAGTTCCATCCACCCCTCAACCCAAGGCTGTGCCCACCTAGAGGCCATCTCGATCTCTTTTCATCTCACTACTAAGATAGTGGAGCTATAGCTGGTTTCACGAAGTTTTGGAAAATAGTAGCGAAGCTATAGTCAAATCATTAGTAACAAAGTTAGATCGGAAAAAAAAATTTGTGAGCAAACGCTACCTCTTCTCTGCTGCTATTTTCTATGATGTTATGACATGGTTTTTTACTTGTTGTGTTGCTAAATATCATGTTTGGATGTTATATAGTTGTTGAATGATTTTTTAGTTGATATCGTAACATGTCATGATAAATTACACGTCAAAAATAACAAAAGGAATCACTTCCTTATTTAAATTCAAAAGTTTATACGACTTGATAACCTCTTTTAAAAACACGAGAAAATGGTTTTAAATGACTTAGAAATGTTTCAAAATTATTTAAAATGATTTTGGCAAAGATTTGAAAAGAGTTGGAAAACACCTAAATATAGGCGCGTCACGTAGCGGTAGTTTATGATTCACGCCGCAAAAATGTTAAATCCATTTAAAAAATGGATTTGGAGTCGGAATTCTTTGAAATTAGAATTTTCCAGATTATTTTCACTATAGTGTTCAAATACAAAAGAAAAATCAAGATTTCATTCAAAAAAATTTAAATTATGTTCAAATCAATTTTTTCGAAAAATCGCGCTTTGACATTTTAACGGCCGAAGTGGTAAAAGATTTTAAATGATTGCTTTTAAATTCTTAAAAATAGTGAATAAATTCCTAAAACTTATTTTAAATATATTAAAAGAGTTTTAAATTTTTACTTAAAAAATGTAGAAAGTATAATTTGAGCGTTAGGGTTCCAAAATCACTATTCCTCAGCTATTTATCAACGAATTTTGGAAACTGATTTACTAAAAACTTAGGGGTAGTTTGGTTTATTTTGTATTTTATGTTTTGAGTTTTCAACGTTAATTACAAAATACGAGAAGAACGAAGGGAGGTCGGAAGGGATGAACGGAAGATTGGAGGGGACCACGAAGTGGATAGAGGAACGACAGAAGGATAAATTGTTGCTCGTACTTCCGTTTTTGTCAAAACACGAAAATGAAAAAAAAAAGTTGTTTTCTATTTTGTGTGTTAAATTCATTTTCTAAAATGATCATTTTTCATAACATACATGTGTCGTGCGTATTTTTGTATGGACGAAAACTCAAAACTAAAAACGGTAAACCAAACATAGCCTTGGTATTCTTTCCAAAAAATTTTGAAATAATTTTTAATAATGAAAGGAGCTTGTGGAAACGACTAGTACATTTATCCCGCCTATGAGATCTGGAAAGATGTGTGTAACTAAGGTTAGGGATGGAGCTAGCAACTCCCTGAACTTACATGGCCTCTGTTTCTCTTTCTAGGCGAGGGGTGGAATAGATCGAAGTAAAAGCTCGGATGCTCTAAAAAGATCTTATTCAAATTTTTCCAGAATAAAAGATAACCTTTAGAAATAATTTTCAAGGAAAAAAAGAAAATGATTTAAAGAGTGGTTTAACAAATCCGTTTATGCTAAAATGAACTTAGAGATAAATATAACCCTAAAGATATCGCTGAATGAAAATGTTATATACTAATGACCCACACTAAAATTTTTTTTTATCGATAATTAGATTTCAAAGAAACCATTGTCGGATTTGGGCGATTCCCATCCGAAAATCACTTTGAAATAATTTACGTTTCGAAGTAAAACATGTTGAAGGTAAGATTATTGAAGATGAGGAAATTCATGATGTAGGACTACTTGCCCCTAGTACCTCGAGGTGAATTTACCATATGATATATTTGGCAGTTGTGCTCCGTTATGAAAATCTTCGATTTGCAAGGACCGCTTGCTACTTATCATAAGGGTAACTCCCAAATAGTATGCGGTAGGAGAAGTGTCTTCGGTTTGTCCTGTTCCTGGATAACTTGTATGGACGAATGTGGGACATTGCACTCTATTTCACATTGATTGATCTCTATAAAACTTATCATCTGCTTGGTGGCGGAGAAGGCAACTTCTCTTAGCTTAACACCCTTCTCTGAGATGTACGAACTTAGAGTTGATATGTTTGTATAAATCAGTACCGTGGTTATGGAATGGCGATATGGCATTCAAAGAGGAAAGATGTGTGATATGTGAAAGGTAATCGTTACCTCAGGTGTCACACCCGGAGATGACCAATAATATGGTAGATGCAGCAAGGCTATGTGGTTCACAACCATTAGGGTAGATGTAGCAAGGCTATGTGGTTCGCAACCATTAGGGTATGATCATCCCCTTCTGGATATATTTCTATCCACTATAACGTTCGGGTATTAATTATTGTGGAAGTATGCTAACAGACGTCTCGGATAGGTCGGTAACGATTGAGATGATGACATATTTGATACTATCTAGTTAGAGGAAGGTCGGCCTTATGTTGGTAGAGGACCATCAATTGGGCCTTGGTACATTACTATAGAGATGTACTACCGAAAGGTAGTCCCTTACCTGCTCATTTGTTGGAAATCCATTCTCCAATACATGCCGGCCATTTTGATTATAGAACCTACTTTGTAGCTAGTATGTCGGAATCTAATCAATGTAACAATTTCGACTAAGATTACTAAGTTTACTTGTAAATGTTTTCAAAGAATGACATTAAAAATAATATCAAATGATTTTACGTAGCAAATTTTTTGGTTATCATAAGGGAAAAACCTCATCCGTGTTTATGTGCAGCGTGGTCATATGAGATACCTTTGATTTCAAAAGTTTACGCTCTTTTCGGTTTTCTCACACCAGTCTGACGACTGACCAAGAGTTTATTTTCTTTTCCCTTAAACTATGGGTGCCCTATTTTCCCAGGCATCCAAGTAGTCAGGATCATTTTAGGAGCATTTTGGTGAAGCATTTTGGGAGGAGTTTTGGAGCGTGGAGCTGGAGCATCTTATGTGGATATCTATCTATCTTTTTATTTTCCGTTGTGTCTAGTTTGTTTGTACTAGCAAGTGTGGTAGCAGGCGGTTATAATTGTTCTTGGCTGGGTTAGTTCATACCATAACTCTGATGTACCCTTGTGAGAGTGGTTATATGTACTATCTATCTATATAGTTAACGCAATGTGAGAATTTGTGCCTCTATCTTCTACCTTTATTTCACTTTACCCCTAATAATCTACCTCCCCACACTTGGGATTATGGCACATGAATACCGTGGTTGTATTAGTGCCGATTTTCGAGGGTCAAGGAGACTAGTCATCACATTTGGTATCAGAGCTGAAGGTTAATCGGGAACCTTGGCTTTGGTGGGGTATGAATCATTATAGATATGGTTAGTAATATCGTAGAATGAGTTTAATCTATGAGAGTGCGCATTTAAAACCCTTATCTGAATAAACTCAAGTTGTGCTATGCTTAATTACCCATTCCCCAAGATAATTTCGTCTTTGTATTCTAAAGTTATCTTTCTATATTCAGGTAGTATGCCATGAGTGCTCGTAGAGTACGAAGATGGGGAAATGGAAACACCACAACAATCAACGTTCGAGCTCCAACTACTACTGTGGTAGAAGAAGTAGCTCCCATACAACCCCAGGTTAACTTTGGTACCCTGTGCAAAAATTATACCAGCTTAGTGGGAAAACCATTTAAAGGAATGGAAACTATCATTGATGCTCAGGCTTGGATCAAATCATGCGAAAGAATTTTTAAGGCATTGGATATTAGTAATGAGCAAAAGAGGTTCTTGGCCTCCTGGCAACTACAAGAAGGGGCTTTGGCTTGGTGGTAGTCCATTACCCTAAATGAATCGGAAGACAATTTCTCATGGGAAAGGTTTAAGGAAGTCTTGGAGGAATAGTATATGCCAGCAACCGGAAATTATTGTCTTTACAGAAGCTATATGGGTCTGAAGTAAGATGAAATGACTGTTGAGGAGTATGCAAATAAGTTCAATGAATTTCTTATTTTAGGCCATGTCTTATGGACACGCATTTAAAAAAAACGAGAAGTTATTTCCAGGATGAATGAGAAGTACTAGAGCAGGATGACTGCTCATGTAAAAGGATCGATTATATACTTAGTAGATATGGGATTTCATTATGAAACATTGGATAAGAATAATCCGGTGGTAGCTCAGGCCAACAACAATAATAACTAAAAGAAGAGGAAGTTCAATCATAATGGGAAAAAGCCAGGGCAAGGAAAATATTGAGGAGGATCGTAAAGTAATTATTTGAAGGATGTTACATGTTATAATTTCCAACAAAAGGGCCACCTAGCAACTAATTTCAAGAACCCCAAGGTTCAGTGTCCACCACCAAGGAACTGTTATAATTTTCATCACTCAGGGCACCTAATAAAGGATTATCCAGTAATGAGGAAGGGAGAGCAGGCCATAGTTTATGCTATAAAGGATGAACCATCAACCTTTAAGGATGTGAAGGGCAAAGGAGTTTTGGAAGATAATATTTTTATCAAAGATGTTTTAGTTAGAGTATCATTTTATACAGGAGCTTCTCACAGTTTTGTTACTAAAGAATCGGTAGATGAATTGAAACTTATCCCTAAATTAGTTGATACCCCTATTTGCGTAACAAATCCTATAGGTGGTACCATTAATCTTTTTATGAATTGTGAAAAGGTCCAAATTTCCCTTTCTTCCAATAAATATCCTTATGACTTGTTGTCTTGGATTTTATTAGATTTGAAATTTTACTCGGTATGGATTAGTTGACTAAGCACGAAGCTATTCAAGATTGTGTAAAAAGAACAATTTTAGTAAAAATGAATTTAAGGAAGTTTATAGAAATATCTTGTGAAGATCCTAGTTCAAGGAGGGATAGTTTTCTTTATGCCTTAGATTCATCCAAAAAAGGACTTGAAACAATATCTACTGTTAAAGAATTTCCATACGTTTTTGAAGAAGTGAAGAGTTTACCTCCACATCGGGAAATCGAGTTTCATATAAGTTGATTCCTGGTGCAAGGCCAGTTAAAAAATATGATCGAAGGATGGATCCAAAGGAGAGGGATGAGCTGAATATCCAAACCTAGGAGCTATTGAAGAAATGATTGATAAGACCTAGTCATTCAAGTGGGGATCCATAGTAATTTTTATTGCCAAGTCGGGTGGGTCTTTGAGGCTTTGTGTAGACTATCGAAACTTGAATAAATAAACAATTAAGGAAAAGTATCCTCTACCCCGAATAGATGACTTGTTTGATCAGTTACATGGTGCTCGGGCATTTTCAAAAATGGATCTAGCGATGGGGTTCCATCAACTAAGGATCATGGAATATTGCATCCATTTAACAGCATTTAAAGGTCCGAATACTTTCTGCGAGTGGTTAGTTATGCCTTTTGGGCTGACCAATGCAGCCGCTTATTTTGTAGACCTTATGAATAGAGTATTTAGAGATGTACTCAATAAATTCATGTTAGTCTTTATCGATGATATCCTTATCTATTCTAAGACAGAGGAAGAACAAGATAGGCATCTAGAAATTGTGTTGGAGATATTGAGAAATAATGTGCTTAAAGCCAAATTCTCAAAATGCCACTTCTGGGAAAAGAAGGTAAGATTCCTTGGGCATATAGTGTCAAGGGACGGAATTTTAGTAGATCCTGTAAAAGTTGCAGCTGTTCAAAATTGAAAGCAACCACAAACTCCTAAAGAGATTCGTAGCTTCTTAGGTTTGGCAGGATATTATAGAATATCCATTCAAGACTTTTCAAAGATTTCCTATTACTTAAAAAAGTTGACAATGAAGGATGCTAAGTTTATTTGGACTCCTAAATGTGAAGAAGCATTCCAGGAGCTTAAGAAGAGGTTAACTACCACCTTAGTCCTAGCAATTATAAATGGAAATAGTGGGTTAGCCGTTTATACGGATGCTTGTAAGGAAGGAGTTGGTGCAGTTCAAATGCATGAAGGAAAGGTGATCGTTTATGCAAGTAGGCAGTTAAAGACTCATGAGAAGAATAATGCAACACATGACTTGGAATTTTTAGCCATTGTGTTTGCATTAAAAATATGGAGGCATTATTTGCTGGGAGAAAAGTTTGAGCTCTTCACATATCATAAATCTTTGAAGTATCTTTTCACCTAGAAAGACTTAAACATGAGACAGTTATGTTGGCTAGAGTTTCACGTATCTTATGATCTAGATATTCTTTATACACCTGGGAAAGTGAACGTAGTAGCAGATGCGTTGAGTAGGAAGCATGCTGTTATAGCTTTTCTGGTAGTGACTCCAACTCTATTAGAGAAAATACCTAGCAAGAAAAGAAGATCGATGAAGGAGTTTATTAAAGATATACGCAGAGGGCAGAATTAAATCTTTAAAGTGGATGTCTGTGGAGTATTGCGGTTGAATAGGCAAGTTTGTGTCTCGGAGATTGGAAATCTTAGGCAAGAAGTATTAACTGAATGCCATAAATCAAAATTTAACATTCACCCGGGAGTTAGCAGAATGTTCAAAGATGTAAAACGAACCTTTTGGTGGAGAAGTATGAAAAGGGACACATCCATTTATGTTAACCGATGCGCAAATTTTCAACAAGTCAAGAGCTACCAACAAAAGATTGCAGGGTTACTTCAACCGCTAGAGATTCCAGCTTGGAAGTGGGATCAAATATCAATGAATTTCATTGATGGCTTACCTCGAACAAGGAAGGAAAATGAAGATGTTTGGGTTATCATTGACCAATTAATCAAGAGTGCACACTTTAATCTAGTAAAGCCAACAAGGACAACTACAAGCCTTGTTGAGATATATATGAGGGAGATTGTCCAATTGCAAGGATTTCTAAGCAGTATAGTAAGCGATCATGATCCAATCTTTACTATTCAGTTCTGGGAAGCATCACAAACAGCTTTGGGAATGAAGCTGAGTGTAAGCACTCCATATCATCATTAAACTGATGGACAAACAGAAAGAGTCAACCGCTTTTTGGAAGATTTTCTGAGAGCATGGATTCTAGACTTTGGAGGCTCATGGAAAAATCATTTGCATTTGGTAGAGTTCTCTTATAACAACAGCTATCAGGCCA
Source organism: Allium fistulosum (assembly GCA_030737815.1). NCBI lineage: Eukaryota > Viridiplantae > Streptophyta > Magnoliopsida > Asparagales > Amaryllidaceae > Allium > Allium fistulosum. Next base: position 743,975,646 of record CM060907.1, read on the forward strand.
GTATCGGCATAGCATCGTATAAAGCTTTGTATGGTCGCCCATGGAAGTCATCGGCATGTTGGATAGAAACCGGAGATCGGTTAATACTTGGTCCTGACATGATAAGGGAAGCCTTGGAGAATGTTGATATGATTAGAAAGAAGTTCAAGGAAGCCCAAAGCAGGCAGAAGATTTATGCAGATCAAAGACGTAGAAATCTGGAATTCTCGGTTGGAAATTCTGTCTTTTTGAAAGTCTCTCCGATGAGAGGGGTAGTAAGGTTTGGAAGGGCTGGAAATTTATCACCTTGATATATTTGACCTTTTCATATTCTTGAACGAATCGGCCCACTAGCTTATCGAGTGCGATTGCTAGAAAGTTTGTCAGGAATGCACGACATTTTTCATGTATCTCATTTGCGGAAACATGTGCATGACCCAGAACAAATCATAAAACTACTGCTCAAGAAGACTTGGAGGTGGAACAAAATTTGGCAGTTATTGGACGGTTTGTTCAAATCGTTAATCATGATGGGAAACAAATAAAGAGAAAGGTGGTAAGGTTAGTCAAAGTTCAATAGAGTGGAGATGCTAAGGATTGCATTTGGGAAATGGAGGATAAAATGAGGAAGGCGTATCCTGAGTTTAGGATTGATGTATAAACTATATAGATTATATTGTCAAAGTATACTCACCACTTGTGGTGTAGTCACTTCTCAATACTTTTGTATAATTTCATCGTATCAAATATATTTTCCTTTTAGCGATCTTCTTCTTATCTTAAATTTTGAGAACGAAATTCTTTTAAGGAGGAGAATATAACAACCCAAGATTTGATCATACTAAGATATAATATTTAATGGATTTTAAATTTTAAAATATAAGTTTTTACAACACAAATAATATTATATAAGATTTTAAGATATATTTTTACACAAAAATAGGAACTTTTGCACAAAAATAGGAACTTTTGCTTATACCGGTAAAAAGTGACAAAAGTCAGTTTTTAGTAAAATTAAGTTTTAATTATTAAATAAATTATTTTAATTTTTAAATAAGGCCTTTTTATTATTAAATAATAATATACAAATTTATTTTAATTTTTTTTACAAACATAAAAAATTTAACAAAAACGTAATAATGTGACCGGAAATTGGATTTCGGATTCAAAACGGCTTAACGGTCAAAAGTTGTATTCAAATATCACAATGTTGGAAGTTAAAACACTTTAAAACATACTAATATACTTAGTAATACATATATATATATAACATATATAAATAAATAATTACTTTAACAAATTTTAAAGTAAAGAAAAGTAAAATATTTTACCAAAAGTGAACAAAATCTCACCAAAACCAATATAATCTTCACTTTAAGATATAAATCCATCCAAATACATTAAGAGCTAAGTAAGTAAGAAAAGCGGACATGAAGTGATGGAAGCTCATGGAGATGCCTTAGGTCGTGTACAATGAAGTGATGGGAGGGGTAAAAATGTAAAAGAACAAAGCTTAATCCTTAAGTAATTCAAGGTTATAAATACCCAAGCTTCCTTCTCATTTTTTCACACTACAGCCCATTCTTTCCTAAGCTTCTCCTTCTTCTTCCATAGAGTTTTAATGGCTTCCATGCATGTCTCTATAAGAAAAAAATTCCAAAAGCGTAACAAACTTATGGCAAAATAATCGACAAAAAGTATACCACTTAAGTCAAGTTCAGGTTAGTAAGTTTCACCCACCCCTCCACCCAAGGACATGCCCACCTAGAAGCCATCTTGACCTCTTTTCCTCTCAACTTCTAAGATAGCGGAGCTATAACGAATTTCAAGAAGTTTCGGAAAATAGTAGAGAAGCTATAGTCAAATCCGTAGTAACAAAGTTAGATCGAAAAGCAAAAAATTTATGAGAAAACTCTACCTCTTCTCTACTCCTACTTTCTATGATGTTATAACATGCTTTTGTACTTGATGTGTTGCTAAATATCATGTTTGGATGTTATATGGATGTTGAATGATTGTTTGGTTGATATCATAACAAGTCACGATAAATTACACGTCGAAAAATCACAAAAGAAATCACTTTCTTATTTAAATTCAAAAGTGTATACGACTTGTTAACCTCTTTTAAAAACATGAGAAAATGGTTTTAAATGACTTAGAAATGTTTCAAAAGTATTTAAAATAATTTTGGCCAAGATTTGAAAAGAGTTGGAAAATAACCAGAAATAGGTGCGTCACGTAATGGTCGTTCATGATTCTGCGCCGCAAAAAAGTTAAATCCATTTATACAATGGATTTGGAGTCGGAATTCTTTGAAATAAGAATTTTCTAGATTTTTTTCACTATAGTTTTCAAATACAAAAGAAAAATCAAGATTTCATTTAAAAGAATTTAAATTATGTTCAAACCAATTTTTCCGAAAAATCACGCTTTGACAGTTTAACGGCTGAAGTGGTAGACCTTTTAAATGGTAATTTTTAAATTATTAAAAATAGGAAATAAATTCCTAAAAATTATATTGAATATATTAAAAGAGTTTTAAATTTTGACTTAAAAGATGTAGAAAGTATAATTTGAGCGTTTGGGCTTCAAAATCACTATTCCTCCACTATTTATCAATGAATTTTGGAAAATGATTTTTTTTGAAAACTTAGTTTACTTTCCCAAAAAATTTTAAAATGATTTTTAATAATGAAACGAGTATGCGAAAATGACTAGTACATTTATCCCACCTATGAGATCTGGAAAGATAAAACAAGATGTGTAACTAAGGTTAGGGATGGAGCAACTAGTACCGTGAACTTACCTAGCCTTTGTTTTATCTTTCTAGGCGAGGGATGGAACATATCAAAGGGAAAGCCCGGATGCTCTAAAAAGATCCTATTTAAGTTTTTCCAAAAGAAAAGATACCCTTTAAAATTAATTTTCAAAGCATAAAAGAAAATGATTTAAAGAGAGGTTTAACAAATCCATATATGATAAAATGAACTTTAAGGTATATATATCCCCAAAAGATATTGTTAAATGAAAATGTTGTTTACTAATCACCCACACTAAACATTTTTTTATCAATGATTGGATTTCGAAGAAACCGGGGTCGCATTAGGGTGATTTCTATTCGAAAACCACTTCGAACCAATTTACTTTTCGAAGTAAGACATGTTGATGATAAGACCATTGAAGACGAGGATATTCATGATGTAGGGCTACTTGCCACTAGTTCCTCGAGGTGAAATTTACTATATCATATATTTGGCAGTAGTGCTCCGTTATGAAAATCTTTGATTTACAAGGACTGCTCGCTACTGATCCTAGGGATGGTTCCCAAATATGATGCAGTAGGATAAGTTCCTTCGGTTTTCTTCTTGGACAACTAGTATGAACGAATGTCTAATATTGCATTCTATTTTGATTGATCTTTATAAAACGTATCATCTTCTTGGTGGTGGAGAACGAAACTTCTCTTAGCTTAACACCATTATCTGAGATGTACAAACTCAGAGGTGATACATTTGTAGAAATAAGTTGTGTGATTATGGAATGGAAATGTGGCAATCAAAGAGGAAAAATGATGTGCTATGTGAAAGGTAATCTTTACCTCAGGCCTCACATCCGAAAAAGACCACGATAGGGTAGATGCAGCTAGACCCGTCAAACGGGTCGGGTCGGGTCATAATGGGTCGGCTCAAAATTGACCCGACCCATTTTAGAACCCAACCCTTTTAATACATTTATTAAATGGGTCTATATGACCCAACCCGTTTCATATATGGGTCAACCCATTTAATCCATTTAAAAAACATCAAAAGGTGAAAAAATATAAAAGAAAAGTAAAAAAACATTCAATGCATAATAAAAACCGCATATGTAAAACATAAAATTGCATATAAACTACATGAACTGATACATAGGTGTTTGTTTAACCCAAAAACACCGTTGCATAACATGAAAATTGTACTAAATATCATAAAACAACACCAAATATCATGAAAATTGCATACAATGTTGAAAGTGCACCAAATAACACAGACTGCAACGAAAAACACTGAAACTACATCAAATAATTTGTATATCCACATACATAAAACTAAGACAATAAAAAAATAGTAATTCAATTAAAAATTGTGACATTTCCAAGAACAGCAGGATTCTTTTTACAACATATTGATCTTACACTTTCTTCAGCCTAATTCTAACCAGACAAGCAATGTAAAATAGTAGAACAAGTGAGACTAACACTTATATTCAATGTTAAAAATAAACAACTGGCTACTATAAACATTAAAAAAGGCAACATCTCTTAGATAAGCAACTCAAATCAATTTGAGATTACATGGAAGTAATACTGCAATGTCACTTTACTCAAACCAGATCATGTACAACATGTATTTTTCACGCTCATTATCTTTTGTTATAATTTATAACACAATCCATGTTATTGGCTCATTACAGACAAAATCTGGATGCATCAATGAATTGATATAATGATCAACAGGTGGGTCGTATGACTGCACATAATTGTAATACTTGGCTCTTTACAGACAACATGTATTCCAATACAAGTAGTATAATGATGAACTTGAAAATACCATAATTCACTCTGACACTTCTATATAGATTCAAACATGGATTTTGCAACATACATAATCACACATTCTGTAACAAACTACAAAACAATTACCACCATTTGGGGGATCCATCTACACATGGGCTTCATCGATCTCCTCTTTTACAATGCCTATAATTTGATTTGTTCGGTGTTTTCTTGTAAAAGATTATTATCATGGCAAGGACTTGGCAGTGTTGTTAAAAATTTACACTATATATACAATAACAAAATACATCTCATTTTGTGTTCAGAATGCCTAGTGTCTTGACCAACATTTTGAACCTGACATATTATTCCTTGGCACAATATAATATATAGGCCGTTTTGCCAAATATTTTGTATTTGTTTTCTGGGCACGTATAATGGTCAAGTTAAACATAAACAATCTTTTCGGCAGCATCTTTCATGTACATCACGTCATGCATAATAATATGAATCCAATATCTTAACTATAGTCGTAATGATGAAGGTCAGATCTCCTTTATTGCTTATTACAAACCCTTCAATGATCAATGAACTAATATAATGATCAACATGCATCATTATAATCTTTGTTACAGAACTTGTCTCTTTACAGACATAAGAGTATGTCTTGAACTATTTGGATCATGTGACCGCACATGTTGTCTTTTACAAGGGCCCAAATACAAATATAATACTTGTTATTAGGTTGATGGTTTGATACACTTACATCTATAGAAGGTGAAAAACTTAACCAAAATAAGAAAACCAAATTTTAATTTTGACATAATCACAGTTGACCAAACAACTCTAATGCATAGGCCATGTAAATGAAATGCACGAGATATGAATAAAGCATAAAAATGTAAAATATTATCACCTATGATATGGTAGTTTGAAGACACTTGCGAATAATCTTCAATGGTTGATAAACATCCCACAGCATGAATATTCAGTTATTTTAAATCGTATAATATCAACTTGCATTTTTTCTCCACTACAATTGCAGACGACAATCGAGATGCTTTTTCTCCCACAGCCAACAGCTTCAGCAAAAAGCAGCTTCTGTATTCTGCTGCAGACATACAAGGAAACTTATAAAAACTGTTATTGCTTCTGGAAATGATGTATATTACTATATTCTTGTAGCCCATTTTCAAGTCAAATGATTTATAATATTGATACTAATGATGAGAACATAAAATCAATACCAATGATCAGAAGAAGAAAAAAAGAGTTTATATATCCATTTTTCTATCCACTTGGGTTCCGTTGTTGGTAGTGAAGGAGAATGGTTCGGTGCATGTAATGAAAGGGTGGTTGCGATTAAATTTAAAATAGTTATTGCAAATCGCCTTAGTTTTTCTATCATTGGTGCAGGCTAAAATAGAGAAGGGGGTGACTGGTACAAGGGGAAATTGATATGCTTAATCTTCCATATGGAAAGTTTTGCCTGCTTTTTTGTACCAACTGTTACAAATAAAATTGATAAGGATATTATGAGTGCCCATATTTTTCTCTATGTACCCAGATTCACATGAATCTAAAGAGATGTCTTATATCTGAATCTCTGCACCAGATACATATCCATCAGTAAAAAATAAAAGCTGGAAATATCACTACCTACATTAGACTCATCTAACTCTCTAATTCATTATCCTATAACTGCACGCAAAAAAAGAGATGTTCATAGGTTCTTCAATATATACCTTGTATCCTTGACAAGTATGTACTCATTTCAAGTGTTTCGGCAATAAAATTGACCAGTGCGACTGTAATATACAAAAATATACTTACGTGTGGCATATTAAAGAAAATACAATGATACAAGTGGTAAATCCAGCAAGGAGCAGTATGGTGCATATGTAACTGAGTAGACATTGGTGGATCAATAGATGGATCTAGCACTCAAACATGTTCATTTCTCGAATTGGAAATGGCAGCCTAGTCTGCTGATAGGAATGAAACAAGCAATAAATCGGTTCAAATTTCAGTCCAACACCATTTTAGTTGGCCAAATATATTGTTAAGAATCAGTCACGTCTGCAATGTCCAATCAGTAATACAATGTCAATTAAGACAGCAAAAGGAAATGCTACTTTAAAGACAATTAATACAACAAGTCCAGTATACAAAGAATCATGAATCGATAGCTTTAGCCATACTCACACAAACAATAACGACAAGATGAACACTCTTACCTGATTGAATGGAGCTTCCAACTTTGTAGGCTTAAATCGAGCGAGATTCTGAAGAGGGGAGAGAGAGAACCCATACAAACTTGAGCGAGAGCGAGTCTCTCTCGAGCGATTATAATTTTGAGAGAGAGCGATCGTATCGCGAAAGTTTAGCAAGAAAAGAGAGAAAAGTTTAGAAATTTAGGGCTTTGATGGGCAAGAGGGTAAAGAGAGTTGAATCATTTTTTTACTAAGCTAAGCTGAATGGATATTGACCCACTATAAAAAATAGTTGAATTAGATTAGGCCCGACCCTATTGAATTTGGGTTAGAAGGGTTGGATTAAAGGGTTAGGTTGAATTTTGACAGCCCTAGATGCAGCAAAGCTATGTGGTTCACAATTATTAGGGTATGATCATCCCCTTTTAGACATATTTCTATCCGCTATAACCTTCGGGTGTTAATTATTGTGGAAGTACGCTAAGAGACGTCTCGGATAGGTCGGTAACAACCGGGATGATGACATATTCGGTACTATTTAGTTAGAAGTAGGCTGGTCTTGTGTTGCTAGAGGACCATCAGTTGGGCTTCGGTACATTCATCTAGAGATGTACTACCGAAAGGTAGTCCCTTACCTGGTCATTAGTTGGAAATCCATTCTTCAATGCATGCCTGCCATTTTGATTATAGAACCTACTTTGTAGCTAGTATGTCAGAATTTAATCAATGTAATAATTTCGGCTAAGAATAATAAGTTTACTTGCAAATGTTTTCAAAGTATGTCATTAAAAATAATATCAAATGAATTTACGTAGCAAATGTTTTGGTTATCATAAGGAAAAAACCCCGTCTGTGTTTATGTGCGGCGTGGTCTTATGAAATAACTTTGATTTCAAAAATATATGCTCTTTTAAGTTTTCTCACACCAATCTCATGACTGACCCAGAGTTTCTTTTCTTTTCCCTTAAGCACTAGGTGCCCTATTTTCCTTGGCAGCCAAGTAGTCAGGATCATTTTAGGAGCATTTTGGTGAAGCATTTTGGAAGGATTTTTGGAGCATGGAGCTGGAGCATCTTATGTGGATATCTATCTATCCTTTTATTTTCCACCGTGTTTAGTTCTTTTGTACCAGCAAGTGTGGGAGTGGTTATATGTACTATCTATCTACGTAACGACCCTGATTTTTCGTCATACGATTTTGAATATTTAAATGGTTTTATATATTGAATTTGGAAGTATAATTGAGTTAATAAGATTTTAAAACTAGAATGTCAATCGATTTCGTAAATTTTTGAAATCGTCGATTTCATCGACAATTAAAATACCGATCCGGGGCATAGTCTCGAAATTCGATGAAACCAGTTCCATTGGGTCCATAATATTGTGTTATTATCGAATTTCAAATTTCGTAGTGTTTGGAGTTATCGTTTGGTCGTACGGGATAGAAACGCGCTGAAATTAATATTGAAATTCAATGTAATAATTAGGTCCAAAAAGCTATCTTCTCCATACGATCGAATTAGGACTCAAAACCTTTCTCCATTGCGTTCGGAATAGGGATATAACATTATAAAGGCCTAGCAGCACGCCTCGATATGAGATCGGAATTTTAAGTTGCTAAAACGAGATATTTTATAATAAAATAAAACTGAAACCAAATCAAAATCGTTTTGCCTTCTAAAACACACCACCCATCACGTACCCTTTCCCTTCATTCTTTCAAATCGTGCCGGCATTTCCTTCTTTAAAAATATAACAAACTTCCTTCTTTCCTTTCTCAATTTAGTTGAACAAACGAAAATATAAATCAAAAATCCTCTCGTTTCTGAAAAAATATACAAAAGGGGATTCTTGCGTTTGGATCGCGATAGGCAACGTTTTGGTCGTGGGATGGATTGCACGAACGAGAGCAGGCGGAATGAAGAGAGAGGAGGAAGGGTTCCGTTTGTTTCGAGCGGCGATATGGGGTTCCAACTGAAGACACGGTAGTGATTGAGTTCGCAAAAAGGCCGGATGAGCAAAGCGTCGTCACCGTTAACGTACCTGACAAAGCCATGTTAGGATGCGATCTCTGTCGAACTATCCTCGATGCTCGCGCTTTCAGAAATCGGCTAATGCCAAATACAAGCAAGGTAACGTCAGCTGCTCCTCTAGAGCCAGCAACTTCAAGATTCCAGATTCAGTGTCGCGATTTTTGATGGGGGCCGCTCTACAATTGCCGATGGTAAATCAGTTTCCACCGCGTCGGATGAAAGTTCGTGGGGTAAAGCCAGTAAACGTTAATACTTTATTTGCTGAAGTAATAGATGGGTCATGCCTCATGTTTAGTTGAAGAGGATAGTTGTAATGTTCCTGCTGCTATTCTAGAATTGCCCTGTTGGTCAGCGCTTAAGCAAGTTTATTAAGGTAAATAAAAATTTTCAATTTAAGATTTATTAAATTGTTATAGGTAATTAGTTTAAATTAATTAATTACTTGATTAATTAAAGTAGTAATCGTTAATTTATATTATTCGAAATTTTCTTATTCGAGGTCCAAAATAAAAATCCTGGAGTAGCTCGAGTGGCTCGTAGCTGTGAGATCTACACATAGAAACTGGTTTGGGATCTTTGGAGTCAGTCGGAATTTTAGGAAAAAAAATCAGGATATTCGGTTGATTAAAAATCAAGGTGTGAAATTCTCACTCAATTGGATTTCCAAATTTTAAATTTAAATAGTTAAACTTAATTATTGGATGCTTGATTGAATTGATGAATTATAATTATCTGTTGGATGTTATATATATATATATATATATCGTAGTATATATATTAGTATTTGGAGTGATATTCTCGCATATTATAGCGGATGAGACCCTATGCGCCCCACATAATAGCGGATGACCTTATATACCCCGATATCCCCCTCGAAGTGGGATTGGTATTTTTTATATGTTGTATTAACATCTGTGGATGTAGGGGAACAGGTTGGAGGGATCTAACTGGGTTCCTAAAAAATGTTGATTAATTTTCATATATAGTGATATATGATTAGTGTGAATAATCTGTTATATATCATTGCTATGATATTGAATTATTTAATGCGTAAAATAGCACGGACCTTAAATTTTGTATTTTAAATAACATAAATAGTTATTTTTGAAATTTAAGGAATTAAAAAAAAGAGATTTTGAATATAAAATATTTATAAGGAAATTTCGATTATTTTAAAAGGAATTAAGTGGAATGAAAAAATATAAATATATAACTTGCTTGGGTTATACTTCACTATTCGTAAATTGTTTAAATAGAGGTTTTTAAATAAAATTTTATAAAGGGATTGAAAATGATATTTTTAAAATACGGGGATGAGTTGAAATCGATGTAAAAAATAGGTTTGAAATAAAAATGGAATTTATTAAGGAAGGGATTTATAATATGAAATTTTATAAATAAAATTGGTTTTTACAAAGAAGTGAAACTCAAAGGAGTTTATAAATTTATAAACGTGGCTTATAAATAAGGGAAATAATATTAGTGGATAAGTTGAAATATAAGTTTACGATGTGAATTTATATCGAGTTCTGGGAATCGTTTTGGTAAAGAAATAGTGGAATCTATTTTTGAATGTGAGAATAGTGGTAAAATTGGGATATAATCGATGTGATACGAATCGAGAGGGATTTATAAACTGAATTTGGCAATATTGGATTAAAAAAAATGAATTTTGGTCGAGAAATTAAGATTGTTTTAAATGGGATTTGAAATTACTATACTATGTAACTTAAATCCAGATTTAGAATATTCCGAAAATTTAGTTATTCTAATAATTAATATTTATTAAAATAAATTCTAATTTTATTAATCAGCTTTGTAAATTAATCAGTTACTTAAAAAAGATTTGGAAATGAGTTATCGATGTTATATAAAATGTTTTGATATTTTAAATTTACTTAAACATATTTTACAAATAAACTATTATTCTTTAAAAATACTTATTTTATATATAAAATTTTAGAAGATTGAATTTTTTTTATATAAATCCTCTCGAGATTGGAAACGAAGTTATTTAAAACGAATATGATTTAAGAGGGAACCTTAAAGGAGGAATTCTGGGAACTTAAAGAAATTTCCAAGGTGTTAAAATATGAGAACTTCGGAGGATGAATTAGAATTCATAAAAGAAGTTAGAAATGGGTATTGGAGATACAGACAAGTGCATTCGACTTTGGGTATATTAAAAGGTTTACAAATAAAATTTGTAAAGAATGGCGAGAATAGGAAATAAATGGCCTATTTCCTGAATATTGGGATAAAAAGATCTTAGGGAATAACTTCAAGATTTTAAATATAGAAAATACTTTCAAAGGGATGAATTATAATCGGAAGCGAGAAAAAACATTCTAAGTATTGAAAGGAGGATTTTGGAAATATTTTTAGTGGAAAAATGATTTGAAATAGAAATATTTTCTAAGTGTTATAAAAATGGAAATTTTGAAATATTTCTAAGTGTTGAGATGTTTGGAAGTATCCTGTTACGGATTTAAGTATTTGATTTTTTTTTTCAAATGTTGGAAGGAATTGATATATCTTTTAAAGATATTTTGAAAATAAATATTTTGGGAAAATTTATAAAAAGGTCTAGAGATTACTTATGGATGTTTTATTGATATTTAAATAACCAACTACCAATATTGTCCGATCTCGTTAATCGTTTCGAAGAGACCTGGATCGGATTTAATTATTCGAAAACCACTTTGATCTGGTTTGAACGTTATGAATGAATACCGTAAAGATGATGAAGACGGTGATTCGGTTTGTCCAGGCCCAGGACAGCTTGTATGGACGAATGCTATCAGAACATCGTCATTGGAGGACGAGGAGCATTCTAAGTAAAATTGTTCTTGAAAGGTAACACTTAGCCTCGAACCTCATCAACCAGGAATGACTAAAACAAGGGAGATGCAGTTAGGCTAAGTGGGTTGCACCCAAGTATGGTATGTTATCACTTTTCTAGATGTCCTCGGAAACCTTTATATTATGGACATAGTTGTGCATGAAAGAAGGAGCGCTCAATAGTAAGGGTGGGAACACCCAGGGTGATAACATATTCGATCTATCCAGGTTAGTGGTAGGCCGGTCTTGTGTTGCAGGGGATCCCGATGATGGTCCTCGGTACATTGTTCTAGAGGTGTACTATGATGGGCGGTACCCCAGTGGCCCAGTCATTCGTTGGAATCCATTCTCCAGTACGAGCTTACGGTTTTGTTTGTAGAGCTTAGTATGCTGGAATTTAATTAATGTAACAATTTCGGCTATTTGATTAAGTATTTGTACTTAGACACTATTATAATATCGGATGTTTTTGATAAAAAATGTTTTGGTTATCGTAAGGGAAAAACCCGTCGTGTTTATGTGTGACGCGGTCTAATGAGATACCTTTGCTTTCAAAGGATTTTGATAATTCTAATAATTCAAATTGAGCGTGTTTTCTCACGCTGGTTTTCTAGGCAGACTCGAGTGTTATTTTATTATAATGCTCGGGTCAGACCGAGTATTACAGTTTCAGGTTTTGAATGCTATGGAATTCATGAGTTGAGCTGGAGGAGTTCAGACGAATTTTCGTACTTGATTTATATTTCTGTTGTGTGAGGACAAGTTATTATAACGGTCCATTTTGATATATTGAATTGTTGTACTCTGATGATTGTAAGTATATAAACTATTATAGATTCCTTTGTATGAAATCGGTTATTACATATTATATTTTGTTCCGCTGCGATTGTGAGATTCCGTGTTGTTGTAGTTTATTTTCTTCCACATTTTTTATCTTCACCCTAAAGATTCGTATTTTCCATTCATTTTGAGTCGAACTGCTGTGAATTATGGTCGATTCAAGGGGTATGGATTTATGGGCCTATACATTTTGTATCAGAGCTGAAGGTTAAGCGAGAGCCTTGGCTCTGGTGGGGATTTACTCATTAGAGATAGAGTCAGTAGTACTCTAGGATGAGTTGAGTGTAATAATAGCTATGAGCGCGTAGTTGTTAGTGAATATAAATGGTTTTATATTGTGTTAATTTATCTATTGAGTGGTATATAAATTCTGTTCGAGTAGTGGGATGCCATTAAATCGATAGGAGTTTCTAAACACTTAAACACGGTAAACCGACATAGTATGGTTTTGAATCGGGTAAATGAAATTATTTTACCCAACTATATTTTGATATAAAAGAGAATAATTTACTAAAAATTATTATAGTGGTCTGTTTGGTTGTTATTATATATATAACCAAAATAAGACTTTAAAATTTGGAATAGATATAAAAACCAAATTAAATTATATAAGTATAAATTATAGAAATGAGTTAAAAAATAAGGATGGGTTCAAACCGAATTTGGAAAATTAAATCTTGGAGATTTTTAAAAGCATTTTCCAAAGTGTTTGAAGATAAATAATAGTAATATTATTTTGGAGATATTTTTGAAGAGAAAATAGTTTTAAATGGATTTTGAAAGTGATATAGCGCTGAACTGACTTTAGTCGTAGGAAAATAATCCTGGTGATGATTGCAGCATCATCAATATTCATTTTCAAGTTTCTAAGTGATGGATTGCTACCATAGTGAATTGATATGGAGATTTTGGTAAAAACAAGGGTTTTTTTGAAAATTCCGAAATGGAATTGTTTTGGATAAAATCAGGTTGATTTTGAAATTCGAAGGAAGTGGTTTGTTAAACTTAGGGAATGATTTCAATAAGAAAGGAAAGTATGGAAATTGAGTTTTGAGAAATAAATTTTAACTTAAGTAAGTTAAAATAGAATTGCGTGAATTGAATTTAACTTAGGGAAAGTTAAATAAATTTATTGGGAATTGAGAGAATAAATTGCTATATGAATATAAACAAGGAAGTGGAAAAATTAGAAATTGGAATGGAATCCTTACTTGTTTTAAATTGAGTGGATTAAAAATATAATTTGTTTAGAGTGAAATTAGTTTAAGTATGAATAACTCGAAATTGGTTTTGAAATGTTGGTTAAGAGGAATTGGAATTTAAATAAAGGGTGAATTGGAATTGAATTAAATAGGTAAGTGTGCATTATAAAGTGACTATATAACTATAAGTTATAAAAATTGGATTGGATTAGTAATAATATCGAATTGAAGTTAATATAAATTTTGAATTGTGAAAAAATTATATAACCATAAGGTATAAATTTTTAATGGAATAAAAATTCAAGTGTGAATTGGAATTGTGAATAAATAAATTGGAATAGCTTATAAAAGTTTAAGTTAATGGAATAAAAATATATTTAGGCTATAAATAAATGTGAATCTCGAGTTAAAAATAAAATGTGAATATATTCGAATATAGAATTGATGGAAATGTGGAAAATAAGTGTGTGACTTATAAAATTTGAAAAGTGAAACAGAAAACCCAAAATAAAAATGTTGATATTTTGGTAAAGCAAATTAAATCCAAACTTGAATTATAAAAAGGAATTTGAACTCAAGAAAATAAGAAGAAGTGATTTTTGAGATAAAAATCGGATATTGAGTTATAAATTTGAAGTGAACTAATTAGATAATTAATTAGTTAAATGAAGGTAAGATGAAATTTAACTTGGTTAAGTTAAAGTTGGATTGTGGATTAAAAATGGATATTGGAAATAGAACTTGGGTTGTAAATAAACTTCGACTTAGATGGTAAGCGAATTAATTATAATTGGAAATATTGTCGAATAAAATAGAAATGGCTTGGATTATAAATAAAATTCAATTTAAGTGAAAATAAATTGAATATGGCTGTGGGAGTTGTTTAAATAAACTCAAGCTTGGAATTAAAATTGAAGTGAATAAAATTAATGAACAAATTAATAAATTAGTAAATGAAATGGAAGTTGGTTGAGATGAAAATAAAATTAAGTTATAAGGCGGTAATAAAATAAAATAACGGATTAACTTAGGTTAATATTGTTGAATGGAAGTTAGCTCGAATAAATTGTGGAATGGTCATTTAATAAATTAGCATGAAATGATTCCGAGTTTAATAAAACGGATTTGAATATAATAAATGTGGATATTAGTGAAATGTAAATGAATTGATAAGAATAAATCTGAAATGGAGTAGAATTGAATATAAATTGAGTTGCAATCAATTTAAAAATAGCTATAGACTGAAATGGTTATTCTATTAAATAAAAAGTGCCGAATTTGCATAAAAGAATTGTTGTTAGGCGTAAACAAAGTTAGTAAAATTATATGAATTAATAGAGGTGAAATAAATTTATTTTTAAATCAATTTGGAATGGATATGAGTTGTTTGGTATAAAAATAAAGTGAATGCATGAAAAGTGAGTTGTAAATTATTTAAATTGAATGAAATGGTATATGGATTGATCGGAAGTAATTAAATGGGTGTTGGAACCTCAAAATTGCTTATGAATATATGTTTAACATGCATTGCTGGTGAAGATTGTGTGCTTAAACTATTTAAATAAGTGAATTGTTAATGAATTTCATATTTTGGTGCTTACGTGTTTAAATTGAGTAAGTACAGGTACAGAGGGACTATTTGGCTAGATTTGGGTTGCGAAATTGCTTTCGAAGTAAATGCTTGCAAAATAATGCTTAAAACGCCAAATAAGGTACGTTTTCGGATTAAATACCGCAAATTATAAATATTGGGATATATTTTTTTGTTTTTCGACCGTGTGGGTCGATGTATATATATTTATCTCTCTTGTCATATTGCAAAAGGTACTCCATACAAAGGAGACTTTGCCAAAAAAATTCAGAAATTTAGGGTGTTAGAAAAATTTTGAAAATTTTTGGAAAATTTTTTTTAACGACGAATTGATTTCGAATTATAATTGGAATAAAGGATTTTGGGATTAGAATTGAAACTAATTGTTTTGGTTGGAACTAAAAGGTTAGAAAGGTGAAATGTAGAGTTTGAACAAGTGGGTTTTGATAAGTTAATGGGTTTGGAGCATTTTCCTGCCTTAGCAATTTCGTGGACGAAATTCTTTTAAGGGGGGAGGAATGTAACGACCCGGAATTTTCGTCATTTGATTTTCAATATTTAAATGGTTTTAAATATTTAATTTGGAAGTATAATTGAGTTAATAAGATTTTAAAACTAGAATTTCAAGCGATTTCGTAAATTTTTGAAATCGTCGATTTCATCGACGATTAAAATAGCGATCCGGGGCATAGTATCAGAATTCGATGAAACTAGTTCCATTGGGTCCGTAATATTGTACTATTACTGGATTTCAAATTTCGTAGTGTTTGGAGTTATCGTTTGGTCGTACGGGATAGAAACGCGCTGAAATTAATATTGAAATTCAAAATAATAATTGGGGACAAAAAGCCATCTTCTCCATATGATCGAATTAGGACTCAAAACCTTTTCGATTACGTTTGAAATAGGGGTATAACATTATAAATGCCTAGCGGCACGCCTCGATGGGAGATCAGAATTTTAAGTTGCTAAAATGAGATATTTTATAATAAAATAAAAATGAAATCAAATCAAAATCATTTTGCCTTCTAAAACACGCCACCCATCACATACCCTTTCCCTTCATTCTTTCAAATTGTCCCGACATTTCCTTCTTTAAAAATATCACGAACTTCCTTCTTTCCTTTCTCAATTCAGTTGAACAAATGAAAATTTAGATCAAAAATCCTCTCGTCTCTGAGAAAAATACGAAAGGGGATTCTCGCGATTGGATCGCGATACGCAATGTTTTGGTCGCAGGATGGATTGCGCGAATGAGAGTAGGTGGAATGAAGAAGAGGAGGAAGAGTTCTGTTTGTTTCAAGCGGCAATATGGGTTTCCAACTGAAGGCGCGGTGGTGATTGAGTTCGCAAAGAGGCCGGACGAGAAAAGCGTCGTCATTGTTAACGTCCCTGACAAAGCCATGCTAGGAAGCGATCTCTATCGAACTATCCTCGATGCTCACGCTTTCAGAAATCGGCTAAGGACAAATATAAGCAAGGTAACGTCGGCTGCTCCTCTAGCGCCTGCAACTTCAAGATTCGAAATTCAGTGTGGCGATTTTTGGTGGGGGTCGCTCTACAATTGCCGATGGTAAATCGGTTTCCATCGTGACGGATGGAAGTTCGTGGGGTAAAGCCAATAAACGTTAATACGTTATTTGCTGAAGTAATAGATGGGTCATGCCTGATGTTTAGTTGAAGAGGATAGTTGTAATGTTCCTGCTGCTATTCTAGAATTGCCTTGTTGGTCAGCGCTTAAGCAAGTTTATTAAGGTAAATAAAAATTTCAATTTAAGATTTGTTAAATTGTTATAGGTAATTAGTTTAAATTAAATAATTACTTGATTAATTAAAGTAGTAATCGTTAATTTATATTATTCGAAATTTGCTTATACGAGGTCCAAAAAAAATCCTGGAGGAGGTCGAGTGGCTCGTAGCTATGTGATCAACACATAGAAACTGGTTTGGGATCTTTGGAGTCAGCCGAAATTTTAGGAAAAAATAAATCAAGATATTCGGCTGATTAAAAATCAAGGTGAGAAATTCTCACTTAATTGGATTTCCAGATTTTAAATTTAAATAGTTAAACTTAATTATTGGATGCTTGATTGAATTGATGAATTATAATTATCTGTTAGATGTTATATATATATCGTATTATATATATTAGTATTTGGAGTGGTATTCTCGCATATTATAGCAGATGAGACCCTATGCACCCCGCATAATAGCTGATGACCCTATATACTGCGATATCCCCTTCGAAGTGGGATTGGTATTTTTTATATGTTGTATTAACATCTATGGATGCAGGGAAATAGGTTGGAGGGATCTAACTGGATTCTTAAAAAATGTTGATTAATTTTCATATATAGTGATATATAATTAGTGTGAATAATCTGTTATATGTCATTGTTATGATATTGAATTATTTAATGCAGAAAATAGCATGGACCTTAAATTTGGTATTTTAAATACCATAAATAGTTAATTTTGAAATTTAAGGAATTAAAAAAAATATTTTGAATATAAAAATATTTATAAAGAAATTTGGATTATTTTAAAAGGAATTAAGTGGAATGAAAAAATATATATAACTTGCTTGGGTTATACTTAACTATTCGTAAATTGGTTTAAATAGAGATTTTTAAATAAAATTTTATAAAGGGATTGAAAATGATATTTTTAAAGTACGGGAAGGAGTTTAAATCAATGTAAAAAAATTAGGTTTGAAATAAAAATGGAATTTATTAAGGAAGAGATTTATAATATGAAATGTTATAAATAAAATTTGTTTTTACAAAGAAGTGAAACTCAAAGGAGTTTATAAATTTATAAACGAGGTTTATAAAAAAGGGAAATGATATCAGTGGATAAGTTGAAATATAAGATTACGATGTGAATTTACATCAAGTTCTGGGAATCGTTTTGGTAAAGAAATAGTGGAATCTATTTTTGAATGTGAGAATAGTGGTAAAATTAGGATGTAATCGATGTGATACGAAACGAGAGGGATTTATAAACTGAATTTGGCAATATTAGATTTAAAAAAAAAAAAATTGTCGAGAAATTAAGATTGTTTTAAATGGGATTTTAAATTACTATACTATGTAATTTAAAATTAAGATTTAGAATATTCCAAAAAGTTAATTATTATAATAAATAATATTTATTGAAATAAATTCTAATTTTATTAATCAGCTTTGTAAATTAATCAGTTACTTAAAAATGATTTGGAAACGAGTTATCGATGTTATTTAAAATGTTTTGATATTTTAAATTTACTTAAACATATTTTACAAATAAACTATTATTCTTTAAAAATACTTATTTTGTATATATAATTTTAAAAAATTGATTTTTTTAATATAAATCCTCTCGAGATTGGAAACGAAGTTATTTAAAACGAATATGATTTAAGAGGGAACCTTAAAGGGGGATTCTGGCAACTTAAAGAAATTTCCAAGGTGTTCAAATATGAGAACTTCGGAGGATGAATTAAAATTCATAAAAGAAGTTAGAAATGGGTATTGGAGATACAAACAAGTGCATTCGACTTTGGAAATATTAAGAGGTTTACAAATAAAATGTGTAAAGAATGGTGAGAATAGGAAATAAATGGGCTATTTCCTGAATATTGGGATAAAAAGATCTTAGGGAATAACTTTGAGATTTTAAATGTAGAAAATACTTTCAAAGGGATGAATTATAATTGGAAGCGAGAAAAAATATTCTAAGTATTGAAAGGAGGATTTTTGAAATATTTTTAGTGGGAAAATGATTTGAAATAGAAATATTTTCTAAGTGTTATAAAAATGGAAATTTGGAAATATTTCTAAGTGTTGAAATGTTTGGAAGTATCCTGTTACAGATTTAAGTATTTGAATTTTTTTTCTTCAAATGTTGGAAGGAATTGATATATCTTTTAAAGATATTTCGAAAATAAATATTTTGGGAAAATTTATAAAAAGGCCTAGTGACTGCTTATGGATGTTTTATTGATAGTTAAATAACCGACTATCAATATTGGCCAATCTCGTTAATCGTTTTGAAGAGACCGGGATCCGATTTAATTATCCGAAAACCGCTTCGATCTAGTTTGAACGTTACGAATGAATATCGTGAAGATGGTGATTCGGTTTGTCTAGAGTCAGGACAACTTGTATGGACGAATGCTATCAGAACATTGTCATTGGAGGACGAGGAGCATTCTAAGTAAAATTTTTCTTGAAAGGTAACGCTTAGCCTCGAACCTCATCAACCGGGAATGACTAAAACAAGGGAGATGCAGCAAGGCTAAATGGGTCGCACCCAAGTAGGGTATGTTATCACTTTTCTAGATGTCCTCGGAAACCTTTATATTATGGATATGGTTGTGCATGAAAGATGGAGCGCTCGATAGTAAGGGTGGGAACACCCAGGGTGATAACATATTCGGTCTATCCAGTTTAGGGGTAGGCCGGTCTTGTGTAGAAGGGGATCCCAGCGATGGTCCTCGGTACATTATTCTAGAGGTGTACTGTGATGGATGGTACCCCAGTGGCCCAGTCATTCGTTGGAATCCATTCTCCAATACGAGCTTACGATTTTGTTTGTAGAGCCAAGTATGTTGGAATATAATTAATTTAACAATTTCGGCAATTTGAATAAGTATTTGTATTTAGACACTATTATAATATCAGATGATTTTGATAAAAATTGTTTTGGTTATCGTAAGGGAAAAACCCATCGTGTTTGTGTGTGACGCGGTCTTACGAGATACCTTTGCTTTCAAAGAATTTTGATAACTCTAATAATTCAAATTGAGCGTGTTTTCTCATGTTGGTTTTCCAGACTGACTTGGGTGTTATTTTATTATAATGCTTGGGTCAGACCGAGTGTTACAGTTTTAGGTTTTGAATGTTATGGAACTCAGGAGTCAACCTGGAGGAGTTCAGACGTATTTTCGTACTTGATTTATATTTCCGCTGTGTGAGGACAAGTTATTATAACGTACCATTTTGATATATTAAATTGTTGTACTCTGATGATTGTAAGTATATAAACTATTACAGATTCCTTTATATAAAATCTGTTATTATATATTATATTTTGTTCCGCTGCGATTGTCAAATTCTATGTTGTTGTAGTTTATTTTCTTTTACCTTTTTCTTCTTCACCCTAAAGAGTCGTATTTTCCATTCATTTTGAGTCGAACTGCTGTGAATTATGGTCAATTCAAGGGGTACGAATTTACGGGCCTTTACAATCTATATAGTTAAATGCAATGTGATAATGTATGTTTATATCTTCTACCTTTATTTCACTTTACCCCTGATAATCTGCCTCCCCGACACTTGGGATTACGGCATGTGAATACCGTTGATGTATTAGTCTCGATTTTCGAGGGTCGAGGAGACGGATCGTCATACTACTCAATGCTTATTAAATGATAAATAATCTCTACTATTATTTTTAAGTATGATAATATGACCATTTAATCTCTCAATGATTTGTATGAATGTTTGATAACTTGATTGATTATATGGTTGATTATATGAATGTAGATATGGTTGATAACTTGGTTGTGATAAATTATGAGAAATCATAATAAAGATGGTTAATTATTGGAATATGAATTCACAATAATATGTGTATGGAGTTGTTTAGCCTCTTAATGGTTTTAAAATATAAAAAAATTGGAAATGAATATTATAATAATATCATATTATGAAATGGTTCAAAAGTGAATATGATATTTAATATGGAAAATATTTGTTTAAATGATTTATAAATGGTTTATAAATGTTTTATAAACAAAAAAACTCAATTTGAAGAAGTTTTGACAAGTTATAAAAAATAAGTCATAATAAGGCACGCCGCGTAATGGTAGTTCGCGATTTCGTACCAGAAAAGTTAAATTAACATATAGAGTGGAATATAGCTCAGAATTCTTCAAGATAAGAATTTTATGAACTATTATATTCATATTTTTCAATCAAAAGAAAAAAAATCGAGATTTCATTGAGAAGATTTTGAAATATGAGCAAAAGAAGTATTCAAAATAATCGCGGTTTTGCAGTTCGGAATCCATAATGGGAATTCATTTAAAATGATATTTTTAAATTCTATAAAAATATTGAATAAATTCTATAGATCTTTTAAAATGTTTTAAAAGAGATTTGAGTTATATAAATGAATTTTCAAAAGATTGAAAAGTCATTTTGATCAATATAGCTTTTAAAATACTATTTGCAGCACTTTTTCCTAGCACTTTTTAATAACTTTTGAAAACAATGGTTTTAACTTAATTATTCTTTCCGGAATCTTTTGTAAACCTTTTCAAATGAATAATTAAGTAATTTAAAGATGATTAAGAGGTTTAAAAACGAGTATGCGGTAGTACATTTGTTTCATTTGTGAGTGTCATAAAAGTTTCGACCGAGGAATGAAACAGCTCGAAGGAAAAGCCCGGATGCTCTAAAATAATTAATAGCTAACTAAGTATGTTAAAAGATTTAGAGTCGATCAAATAACTTTTGACGACCCACCTTATTGGACAGTTTAAATCGACAATAAACCACACAGGTCTATCTCAAATCATTCAAAAGGGCAAGTTATCAATGGGATTTAATAAGAGAATAAGAGAAAAGAAGGAAAACAACGCACAAAATCTTGCAGCGGAATGACAAAAAATATAATAATCAAATAAACAGTTCATGAAGCTGTTTTACTATATACATTTGATTACACAAATTTTACAACATAATCAGAGTACAATCAACGAACATACCATAACAGTACAGCGGAATAATAACAGAAAATACGGTCTAGCAAACTCCATCTTCATCTTCAAGGAATAATGTCTTCAACACTGAAATACTCAGATTGACCCGAGCGTAATGAAAAGATAAAACACTCGAGTTAGAACTAAAAGTTCTTATGTAAGTTAAATCAGCACCAAGTATATATGAGTGTAATAGCTTCAGAGATGTTTACGGGATTTTACATCTCCTATCAAGTGTACAATGTGAGTGCAATAATTTAAGAGATGTTACGGGATTTTTCATCTCCTAAGGATCCGTTAAACTATCTATATGTAGTAAGATACGCTATATATGTAGTGTCTATCAGTAATGTAAAGTATTAAAATAGCGTTAAGGCTTTACATTGATCCCCTTCAATACATTTTTAAGCATTGTTCTACAGTTTGCCTTAGTAGCATCACCAGTAACTTCGGTAGCCAGGGAGGCGCCGTGATAAGACAACACTAAAACAAAGTCGCAATGGTCGCGAATAAGGATAAAAGTATGACAAGGCACGTGAGGCGATGCCCAAGGTAGGATACTACCATTTTGCATTTCCTGACTGGTGGTAACCCCTAACGGCCCACCGCGAATATCCATCACATAATCAAATCAAGGTGCATCGATCAAGTCATTATAATTATAGTAATACGAAGAACATATGTCGCTAGAGGTAGCTAACCTCAATGGTTTGGTATGGCTCCTATTTTAGTCATTTCAAATTGACACAAGTGTCGGGGTCTATCCATCATCGTTCTCTTTCTTCAATCCAGCAAACGCCTCCAATTCAACCTCTACATTCTAGATAACATCCACCACGTACACAGTTGTTAAAGTGGTTCCAGTATTGACAAAGAGTATGCCAATATTCGGCCCTGGTCTCTTTAACAACCAAATGTCATATTTCACACTGGCTGGTTCTTTTAAATTTCAAGAACAAGTCATATTTCATATCAAAATATCAGATTCACTTCAAAATCATTTCGAATTCAAAATAGGTTATACCTTAATATCAAAACATTCGTATTTAAATAAATGATTTAAATCTAAATAGTTACCCCTTTAAAACAGTTTGTATATTGAAAATGGTTTTGAATAATTAAAATAGTTTAAATATTGAAAGTAGTTTGGATAATTAAACTAGTTTTAATATTGAAAAATAGTTTGGAATAATTAAAGTAGTTTAAAGATTGGAAATTGTTTTAAATATAAAATAGTTTTAAATTTGAAAAAAATAGTTTGGATAATTAAAATAGTTTATATATTAAAATAGTTTGTGTTAAAACTATTTCTTTCTTTCACAACAATTTGAACTCATGTTCCAAATCACAACGAAATCAATTTTTGGATTTCCAATTCAAGTCAACTTTATATTCAAATTTTGATTTACATCAAACTCAATTCAAATGATTTCAACTTTTACTTAAATTAAATTTAACTGATTCTATCCAAAAGCCGAAAGTTTCAATTCGCATTCTCATTTCGAAATAATTTAATTTAAATCTATTTCACATCCAAACTTGGAAATACCGATTTAAACCATTTTAGTTAAAGTAAATTCAAAATTAAAATTGAAATTTAAACATTTAGAATAATTCACTTTCAATAAATTCAAATCATATCTCAATTTCAACTTTAAGATTTGAAACTAAATCGTTAAAGAATTTCATTTAAACAGTTTCAATTTCAACATTTCAATTCTCGAATTAAAAAATAATTTAATTCGTATAAATCAAAATTTTATTTTCTTTAAAGTAATGTCATTTGAACCAATTTAAAATTCAAGATTTTGAAACCATTTAATTTAACCAAATCTGATGTCCGTATATAATTTTCTACCCTATGGCCAATTGATCGGTTATTTCAATTTTTAATTACGTGGATGGATATATATATATATATATATATATATCATTTCAACTCATAATTAAATGACATAGGTATATATCATTTCAACTTATTTCTTAATTAATTTCAAATATTACAATTGACAATTTATAAGATGTCAAATAATAAATAGGGCAATAACAGGGATATGTCAAAATAAATAAACAACCAAGCATCCAATAATCAATCAATAGGCATTCAATAACAATCAACATCCAAATCAACCAATATATCACAACAGTTACTAGTTATCAATTGTCGGTGTTTAACTAGCAATTAATTTCAATATTAATTTAAATGTCAATTTAATCCAATATCAATTTCAATTTAAATGTAAATTTAAATTACTAAACATAAATCCATACAGTTTTATCACTTTATGATTTCAATTTAACTAACATCAGAAAAAATAGTATTACGTGAGTGGGTTTAATCACCCACCTTTGATTTGCAACCCATTAAAAATCCAATATAAGCCCGAAACATCAACAGTCTCCAAATTCAACGAAACCTGTTTCATGTTATCTGGAATTTCGATACGAATCCAATGGATGAAACCGCATGCGAATCCGAGTTCGTACGCAAAAGTTATGAAGGTTAGAACATTCGAAATTTAAAATTAAATTAATATAGGGGTAGAAGAGTAATTTACCAAAACAAACCCAAATCGTAACGCCGTCTCCGGCTTGGACAAACTCAGCTGCCACCCTTTTGTCCGTCTACCGCTACCGCTACGTTCGCTGCCACCCCGATCCAACCACACCGTCGTTCTCCTCAGGCCACGCCGCACCCTCCATGGCCACGCGACCACCTCCAGTCTTCTCCCCATGCTCCACCGCCTCCGCCATTAGTTCGAGATTTCCGACAATCTTGCCGATGATCTCGACAATCCAACCACATGGATCGACCTCTCTTGACACCCTCTACACTACAGCACTTCCAGATCGTCGATTGGGTGAAGATCCATCGTCGAATCAAAACCCTAGAATGGATGGTCAAGAATAAATCACTGATTTCTAGACAAACAGAACCTCCAATCGAAAAACGAATTGCAGACGCTGATTCCATTCATTGAGGGCTTCAAAATGATATATAATTTAATAGGGTTTAAGCATTAAGAAGGAGCTGATAAGAACTGAAATTGTACATATAGAAAATAGAATAGAAAGCTCTTAGGGTTTATAACAACACACACACACACACACACACACATATATATATATATATATATGCAAAGATTGAATAAGAATGGACAGATCGATTATGTCAAAGCGATACAAAGGCCCGAAAAGCCCTTTTTGTTCCCGAAACGAAAATAGGTCATCCCATATATCAAAATATAGGTTTTCAATATTTTTATACTCAATAAAACTAATTTCAAACCCTAATTCTATTATATATAGAAGTTAGCTTAAAAATCAAATTATATTCATTTTTACGCGTTAATTAAAATGAAGTATTATTAACTGATTTAATCACCTTTAAATTCTAAATCAAAAGTTTTCTACCATCATTCTTGATTAACATGAATTTAATCTTTAAAATTTAGTTCTCCATGTTAAATCCAAGATTTAGATATTAAATTAATTTCAACATTGGATTACAATAGTAATAAAATCCGTTCATTATAATTTAAATTTCAACAAATTTTTTTTTATTTGATTTAAAAGTCCATTATATAAAATCAACAAATACCTTATGTATCCATTAAACATAAGTTTCCATTTTATTTCACTCATCACTCTACAATTAATGTCTTTTCTTATATTAATTGCAATATTTCAATTACATAAAAATTAATTGATTACAAAATCAAATTTCTGAATGGATTAACTAAATGAGTGAGAAATTAAACAATTGTTACATTAAAGTAATTTAACACATTAAGAAATTTTATTCCTATTAACTAACTTTACAATTTTCCAAATTTAAACTTTAAAATTATAATCGCATTAGAAATAAACATTCATTTCATTCTTTATTTACATTTTTTATTTACAACCGATGAAATTTGCATTCAAACAATTATTAATTATATCCTAATAAATATCATTAAATTATATTCGAATCTGCATTACCATCTTTACCTCATTGAAATTTGTCATTTTTTGAATTCATTTAAGGTCAGGTTATATGTTCTAACAATATTTTTTACATTTATAAATCATAAATTTTAATTTCTCACAATATTAAATTCCAAAATCTTATTAATTTAATATTTTTAATTATCAAAGATATGGGTCGTTATAATCTCACCCACTCAAAACTTTTCATCCCCGAAAAGGAACAAGAAAGAATTTAGGAGTTTGATATATTTTATTTAGAATTGTTAATTTATAAACAATTAAAATTTACATACTTAAGTTTAATAAAATTTGAAAATAACTCAACTTCTGCGGAAAAAATTCTAAGTCCAAATTCACGGAAAATTTCGGCAACATCTCCTTTGCACGGCTAGTTCCGAAAAAATAACAATATCAATAATTACGTTGTATATCATATTTTAATAATAAAATGTCCCAAACCATGGGAAAACAATAAAATAGCGCTATAAAACCGTAATCTGAAAATGTACCTATTTATCGGGCAAAAAAACTCTATTTATGAAACCAAAAGCGACAGCTATTGCTTCCATAAACATGTATCTCACTTATAATTCAAAAGAGTTAAAACTATGTAAAAAGAGCAATATACTAGTTGTTACAAATAATAGCACAAGCAACAAAACATATGAAATAATCATATGCAAACAAAAGCAGTACAACCATTATATGCAACAAAAGAATCCATCCTACAACCATAGCAACCAAAAACTAATGGTTTGTCCAGGTTCGGAAACTTTTCATCGTACAAGGATGATAAATAAACTACCAAGTATACCTTACGCTCAACAATCATAGATAATTACTTAATAGATTATTCATACAACCTCAAATAATTTGAACTATCATTTCCCAAACTTCCCACAAGCCAAACAACAAAGAATTTAAATTTTGTTTAAGTTTGTACGATGTACATTTATCATTTGTACACAAAATCAATTCTGATCACTTACTTGAATACACAAATTTCACTTTTGAACTAGTATTGTTAACTAGACTACCCTAGTGCAGACTCTGATCCGATTTCTTGATTAGAAATCTCCATTTTCCTTGCATAGCCATAAACTATGATAGAAAACTTCAAATTCATATCAAAAATCCATATCAAATGTTCGCCATAAATAATCAAGTTAAAAAATTCTAACTCGGACTGGTGTGAATTACTACAAATCATGTATTCGAATCTAGATCAAAACTATAATGCAAATAAAATGATCTATGCACAACTTACAAATTTAATTCTATTGGTTTCTTTAACCCATTATTTACTTTTGATTTATTTTAATTTTCATTCATTCATATAAGATCATCTTTTAATAATTTATATACATTTACTTACATAAATTATTTCCCCTTTCAATATTTAAAGTCATTAATGTATCAATTTTAAAGTATTACATAAGCTTCTTGCAATTTAATTCACATTTATTTACTTATACAACTTGTCTTCCATTTAATATTAATATTCATTAGTGAATCATTTCATACTTACGTTTCTCTATTCTTTGATTCATATTTATTCCGTCATATATAGCATCATTTAATATTAAATCTATTTATGAATCATTTCAATTTTTCTTAAGTTTATAATCATTTACTTAATTGTATCTACTTTTTACACTTTTTACTATTCAATTTAATTATTAAGCATTAATTTCAAACATTAACATAAGTTTATAACATTTCTTGTACATCTTAATTCTTTATTTATATATGGACATAATTTCATTTTGAAACATTTTTATTACTTAAGTTTTTACTTGTTTGATATTCCATTAATAAATTTACAAGTTACAAAACCTCAGTTCTTATATTTTCATTAAACAATTATCTTTTAATTAGATTTCAATTTGGAATTTTCCAACTTATTAAAATAGTCAAGATTCCATTCTAGTACAATAATTGAAAATAATTGATTAAAAGAAAAATTAAGAACTAAATACCGGGTTTCATTTCAAATCATCTTGAAATAATATTCACTTATATCTTTTTTTATATCAAATCTTACTTAGGAAATAAAAATAAAAATTTGTTTCACCAAAACAACTATTTAGCAAAGCTACTACAGCGGTCTTCCTACTTTGAAACCTGAAAATGAAAGTCGATGATGTCGCGGTCATCACTGAAATTATTTTCCAGCGACAGAAGAGGGGAGTACAGAATTTGATTCCTTTAAACCTCTTTTAAAAACATTTCTTTCAAATCCCATTTGAAAACATTTTTTTAAAGCATCTCTATTTGCATATACTTCCAAATAATACAAATTTTTTTTTCCAGAATCTTTGAAACCAAATTTCAAACACTGGAATTGAGGTTATCAAATTTTAATTTAAATTCATTTTATTTGTAAATCCTATTTTGCAACCCATATTTATAAAATTTCACTTTCTAACAACAAACATATCACATACAACTATATCCATTTACAAAAAATTATTCTTTTATATACAAAATATAATACTAGGTAAAATTATTTCATTTGCCTATTTTTAAAAACAATATTGTGTCGATTTATCATGTTCAAGTGCTTAGAAATCCCTATCGATGCCATAGTGTCCTATGTATCGACCAGAATTTATAAATACTCAACATAACAAATTAACACAATACAAAACATTTTTATATAGCACTAACAAATACACTCTCTCGTATATATACTCTCAAACTCATTCTCGAGTATTACTAACTCTATCTCTAATGAGTTTATCCTCAAGAGGCTAAGGTATCTCTAAACCAAAGCTCTGATACCAACTGTGACGACCCACCTTTTTGGACTGTTTAAATCGACGATAAACCATACATGTCTAACTCAAACCATTCAAAAGGGTAGATTATCAATGGGATTTAATAAGAATAAGAGAAAAGAAGGAAAACAAAAAACAAAATCTTGCAGTGGAATGATAAAATATAATAATCAAATAAACAGTTCATGAAGCTGTTTTACAATATGCATTTGATTACACAAATTTTACAACATAATCAGAGTACAATCAACGAACATACCAAAACAATACAGAGGAATAATAATAGTAAATACGGTCTAGCAAACTCCATCTTCATCTTCAAGGAATAATGTCTTCAACACTGATGTGAAGACCCACATTTCGGAAGGTTTAAATCGACAATAATCCACACATGTCCGACTTAAACAATCCGGAACGTAGATAATCAATGGGGTTAATTAAGAAAAATAAGAAAAGAAGGAGAAAACAAACACAGAATCTCGCAGCGGAACGATAAAATATAATAATCAAATAAACAGTTCATGAAGCTGTTTACCATACATTTGATTATAATTTATACAACATTTATCAGAGTTATATATATACAATGGAACAAATGAAATAATGCAGCGGAAAAAACAATGATGGAATAATACTAGTAATAATACCAAATCTTCGTCTTCGTCCTCCAGAGAATAATCTTCGATAAGCTGAAAACTCATGACCGACTCGAGCGTAATGAAAAGACAAAACACTCGAGTCAGGACAAAATATTCTTATGTGAGTCAGATCGATAACATAAAACATGAGTGTCGTGGCATCAGAGATGTTTACGGGTTTTCACATCTCCTATCCAGTGTATAACGTGCATGCAATAACTCAAGAGATGTTATGGGATTTTCCATCTCTTAAGAAACCGTCAAAATATTTATATGTAGTAGAATACGCTACATATCTAATGTCTAGTCAATAAATAAATATTTTTCTTAGTGTTAAGGCTTTACATTAACCCCCCGTAACGCGTTTTTAAGCATTGTCATACGGTTTGCATATAAAACACCAGTAAACCGTCGGTGGATAGGGATGCGCCGTGATATGAAAACACTAAACCAAAATCATAGTGGTCTCGTATAAGGATAAAAGTATGATAAGGCATGTTAGGAAATGCCCAAGGTAGGATGCTACCAGTTTACCCTTCCCGGCTGGTGGTAACGCATCATAGCCATGATCGCCCACCGCGTCCAACTCTCCCATAAAATCTGAGGATGCGCACTAATCAATCACAATGTAAATGATGGTAATACGAAGAAGTACGTCCGCTCGGGGTAGCTAACCCACTTGGTCGGTACGGCTCCGGTTTTAGTCGTTTCAAATTGGCACAAGTGCCAGACTAATCCATCATCATTCTCTTTCTTCAAAACCAGCAAACGCCACCAAATCGAAGGACTTCGTTCTGGATCATCACTCCACGTACACAGTTGTTAAAGTGGTACCGGTATCGACAGAGAGTATGCCCATATCTGGCCCCGGTCTCTTTAACAACCAAACGTCGTTTTACACACCGGTTGGTACTTTTACATTTCGAAAACTGTTCATACTTGATGTCAAAATATCATATTTGCATCAAAATCAAATCCATTTCGAAATCATCACATTTACTCAAAATATACCATTTCAATTCAAAATCATGTTCGTCTTAATATCTCGATTTCGATTCCAAAATTGTTTCGAATTTCTATTTGGGTTATAACATCAATTTAACCCAATTTGTATTTAAATCCAATAATTAAATATAAACATTTCACCCTATTGACCAGCTTGAATTTTTAGAAAATAGTTTGAATAGTTTAGATAATTAAAATAGTTAAAAATAGTGTAAATGGTTAAAATAGTTAAAAATAGTTTAAATGGTTAAAATAATTTAAGTATTAAAATGGTTTACATAGTAAAATTGGTTTGAAAATCCAAAATAATTTGAATATTTAAAAAAAAGATAGATTTAAATAGTTTGTATCAAAATAATTTTATTGAAAATAGTTTCAAAGTCAAAACGATTCAATTCCAACTTCCCAATTTGAATCAATTCCAATTTCCATTCAATCGATTCAATTTCGATTTCAATTCAAATCAATTTCAACTTCGATTTCAAATTAATTTCAATTTCAATTCCAAATTAATTTCAATTTCAATTCCAAAATTTTAAACCATTTCGACTTATATCAATTCCGAGTTCGATTTTCAAAATATCGATTCAAAACACTTAAATTAGATTTACCTTCAATATCCAATTTAAAATCTAAATCTTCAAATATAATTCAATTCCGAGCTCAAATTTGAAATATCGTTTATATTATTTTTACTTAGCGATATTCAAAGTTCGAATAAAAGTCCAATCTTTTTAAACAAATCAATTTCTGAAATTCAAATCATATTCCGAATTATAACTTCAAAATCTCACTTTGATTATTTAAACGATTCCCATTACCAAATTTAAATTTCAACATTCCGAGCTCAAGTTCAAAAATAATTTGATTTCTATAAATTTGATTTTTGTTTCTTTAAATCCAAATCATTTTAGTAATTTTAAAACAAAAATTTTAAATCATTTAATTTAACCAATCTGGTGTCCGTATATAGTTTTCTATCCTATGGCCAAGTGATCAGTTATTCCAATTTAATTTCTGTAACAACCCAATATTTTGGAAATTATTTTTAATTTGAATTTATTTCATTTTAAACTATTTTTATAGTGAAGTACAAATTTTTCTAGAATTAATGGTATTTTATTGTAATTTTCATGTTCTGTTTCCTATTTTTAAGCTATTTCTTCCATTCTTTTGATATTTTCTATGAATTTAATTATTTATTTCACTTTGAAAATGTTTTAAAAATAATTTTATTTCAAATTTTGTCTTATAATATATTTAAAATGAAGTACATAATTTTCCAAAGCCATTGGCTATTTTTCTGTAATTTCTGGACACTATTTCTAATTTTTGAGTAAATTTTGTAATTCTTTTTCCATTTCTTTTAAATTTAAATATTTATTTTTATTTCCTACTACTTTTTTTAGTTGTAAATAACATTTCTGAGTTTATTTTGTTTATTTAAAATCAAAGAGAAAAGGAAATACCAAAGGTTTTAAAAAGTGCAAAACATAAGTCCTTTCACCTTCAAAACTCTTCATTTCTTAAACTCCTCATTTAATTTACATTTTTGGCCGTTCATTCTAATTACTAGCCGTGTATTACCTTTTCTTTTCACGTGAAAAAAACTTCAGCACTTCTCATTCTCACGACTTCTTCAAAACTTCCTTGGTAATGGCCTCCTCTTTTACACTTTTCTTCCATTTTTCTTACTTTTTTGCCTTGTTTCTCTTCTAATTTGCATGTCCTCTTCAACATAGCCATGGCCACCATCCCCTACCACTCCTCCTTGGCATCATCACCAACCAGCACTTCAGGTTAGACCATGGCTGAACCCTCCTTGAAGCCAAACTTCACCAAAAATGCAAGCAATGTCCAAAACAATGCATAGCCGAGCACATTGTTGACCACCACCCCATTTTCCATTACCTCCACCATCTTTGGCCGCCACCACCCCCTTGTCCAGACCCTACCTCATTGCTCCAGCCCCTTATCTACCACCTGGACCCTCTGGCCGAGCCTAACCATCCATGGTTGAACCTTAGTTTGACCACTTTTCCACTTATTTGCCTATAAAACCCCTTCACCTTCACATGTTCATAACTCCACCATTGTTCACCACTTTGGCCGAGCCATGCTAGCCCAAACCCGAGCCTAAATTTGACCAAAACCTGACCCTATGCAACCCCTAGGCCGTACATAGTATATGAGAAGCAAGGCAAAAAAGTTTGGTATTCGTATCCGCTTTTATTCCAAAGTTATTTCATTTTAAAGTTGTATTGAAATTGTTTTGTTTGATTTTTGTTTTGGGTTGTACACAAGAGTTGTAGTGTGACGCCCCACCTCTATGCCCGCGCTAGCCAAGAACACTACGGTGTAATGCTGTCAACTAGCACGGAGAATAAGGCTGTTGAGGAGCGACCATCTATGTAATTGCTTTGTGCGAGC
Source organism: Allium fistulosum (assembly GCA_030737815.1). Lineage (NCBI taxonomy): Eukaryota > Viridiplantae > Streptophyta > Magnoliopsida > Asparagales > Amaryllidaceae > Allium > Allium fistulosum. Next base: position 744,008,452 of record CM060907.1, read on the forward strand.
ACCGATATGTCAGATAGAATAACATGCATTTTTATTTCAGGAGGAAATCCGACATACCGATACAAACTCAAAGCTACTACACAGTGGCTATAATAGTTTAGGACAATAGATATAAAAATAACACAGATAACATAAATGCGGAACACAGATGGAACAAAAAGTCTCATATATATAATAACTGATATCAGTTACAATACATTTGACACAATACATATGATACGACTACTCCAAAAGAAGTGAAAAGTCTTCATAGCTCAAACAACAACTCAAAGCAGGAAATCTACAACCTGAAATAACTCGGGTCTGACCCGAGTATTACATTCAAAAGAAAATAATACACGGGTCAGTCTGATTCAAACTCAGCTATTAGTGCATAGAAGCAATAATAATCAAATAATCAGATAAACGACAGTCACGGAAATCTTATATATCCAACCTCTCGATAAGAGAATCGAATAACGGCAAATATAACACTAAACAGTGTTAAACAACAAATCAGTAAATCCAAATAAAAATACAACTTAAAAATATCGAATTAACCAGCGAAACAATTCAAAAAATCGAAACATCAATTAAAAACTGTCAAATCTGATAGGGCTGCAGTACACGCACGCGTGTACTGCCTCGCCACTACAGTATGAAATGCATAAAAGATCAACGGAAATTCACAAACGAGCACAAGGTCAAATCCAAATCAGATTCAACACAAGTGCATCCAGTCAATCAAATGCAACTACAAAAGATCAAGCTACAAGTATCATGTACAAGTCTGGATAACAAGAATGCCCAGACTCAACAAATATCACAAGTGAATCAGTTCAAAACTGCAAATACAAGAGCAGTGACAACATACAATGATGACCAGGGTGGTACAAGTTCGACATGGCCTGGTTCAATGCAAATGGCAACAGAGATGAACACAATGTCAAAGCACGGAGCAACCCAGTGTCAACAACAATACAACAACTTCAGAGACTAGGTGAATGTACAGGGAAATCAAAGCGGTGCATCAAGACTACAACGTCAATGTAAAACAAACAAGATCAACTACAAACAAGCCAGAGGAAATTCAAGGTTGCAGACATATGAAATCAAGATACATGAATAATGAAGACCACATACTTGAAACAATGGTAACTATACAAAGTGCATGCAACAAAAGGATCTAGACTAAAATGATCAAAGTGCACTGGAACTAAATGCACAATATCAACATGGATGCAAAACAAATGCAAACAGGTCAAGCATATATGGATATGCAGTGACAAAGTGGATCAAAACAAATACAAAATGAAGTAGTGCAATGCAGACAATTCAACAATAGTGCAACAAGTAAGGCCTCACAAAATCAAGGAAGAGGTGCAGACTACAAATATGAGTCAAGCAAATGTATACAGTTCAGACCAACAAGCCAGAGGTGGGCAACATGAATAAATGAACTCATATTGACAGTGCAATCAAAAGCACATATATGCAGCAGCTACAAACAAGTAGAGATGAAACAATAATCAGACAACAGTGACATGCACATGGAACAATTCAAACAGAAATGCATATGCACTGAAAGCCCAGACAACATCACATTGCAACTGACACACAAACAACTACAAAACCATCAAGCAAACATCACAATGTGACTGTCAACTTGAATATGAGACAAGTCAAGGAATGAAAAATACCAAATGTAACAGTAACAACATAAAGCAGTGCAACTACATGCGCAATGCATCTACAAGTGCAGATGGCCAGAGTCGAAGCTCACAGGGGTCGGAGAAAGGATTCACACGGAAATCAAGCAATGCCAACAGAGATAAACACATGAAGATATTTGAAGTCAAGGAATAAGAGTCAAGAGTCAGAGAAGCAGATTTCAAAATTCATGAAAAAAAATCAAGTTCGTATCTTTGAAATCGTCAAAAAGCAAATCGGAATAAAAGAGGAAAGTATTTGCCGTATGAATCAAGCAAAATCAAACGTCTCAAATGTAAAGCCGTGTGTATCAAGGAAAATCATCGATTACTAAAACACTTAAATCCCAAGTCACGAAACAGAGAACTTGAATTAGATGTGAGCAATTAATCACTCACCTGAATCGCCAGAGACAACAGAGCAAAACCCTAATTCCAGAGCTACAGAGAATCGACGAAGCAGAAGCTTCAATTCGCCAGCAAGACGAAGTTCAATTTGCCAGTGGAACGAACGGGGTAAAACCCTAAATCAAGATTCAAGGCAAAGAAGCATCGAGCAACTACGTATCGATCCCAGCCTCAAGATCAACAGAGAATCGAGGAGTTAAATCGCCAGAGATACAAGAAATCGAAGAATCGCCGAAAACCCTAAATCATTGAGTCGCCATATTTTTCTCAAGGGATCGGGGTGAAGAATTTTTGATCGGGCTGGTGAAATAAAGGGGGGTCGAAGATAAAAATAATAATGGGCCGAAGAAAAAGGGCCGGCCATTTTTAAAAATAAAGAAAAATATTTATCTAAAGCCCAAAATAAATTTCTCAATCGTTTTTATAAAAGAATTTCAAGTTGATTTTAAATTTCAATAGCAATTTTAATCGTTTAATGACGATAATCAATTGATGCAAAATACTGGGTTGTTACAGACTTCCCTCCTTAAAGAAATTGCGTCCTCGCAATCATAAGGAATAAATGGATAAAAGGTAACAACCATAAGACCATGGCAATGTCGAATGCATAAGCAAAGCAAAGGTCAACAGGGAAGTATTGGAATCATGGAAGTATCAGATATAAAATCAAAAGGTTCGACTGCTTCAAATCAAAAGAATCAACATTGTGGGGATCAAGGAATCAAAATCAGACGACTATATAAACAACCCCAAACATCATCATCGACTAACAAAAGCAAGAACAATCGAGTTCCAGCAATTAAAAGAAAAGGAATCAGAGCAGAAATCACATACTGAGCACGAATAGAATGTGAGTAAACCAAATTACTCACTTGAATCGCCAGAGAAAAAGACGAAGCTCAAATCTCAAAATCACAAATATTCAATCATTAAAAACGATAATCGAATTTTCAAATCGCAAATATTTACTTATCTCAAACGATAATCAAATCAACAAATATTTAATTATAAAAACGACAATTAGAATCTCAAATATAAAATTATCACAAGCGATAATCAGAAATCACAAATATCCGATTATCAAAAACGATAATCAGAAATCACAAATATCCGATTATCAAAAACGATAATCAGAAATCACAAATATCCGATTATCAAAAACGATAATCAGAAATCACAAATATCCGATTAAAAACGATAATCAGAAATCACTAATATCCGATTATCAAAAACGAGAATCAAATCTCAAATATCTAATTATCACAAGCGATAATCAGAAACAACAAATATTCGACTATCAAAAACGATAATCAAATTTCAAATATCTAATTATCACAAGCGATAACCAGAAACACAAATATTTAATTATCACAATTGATAATCAAATTTCACAAATATCTGATTATCAAAAATGATAATCAGAAACACAAACATCTGATTATCAAAAACGATAATCAGAAATCACAAATATCCGATTAAAAATGATAATCAAAAACACAAATATTTAATTATCACAATTGATAATCAAATTTCACAAATATCTGATTATCAAAAACGATAATCAGAAACACAAACATCTGATTATCAAAAACGATAATCAGAAATCACAAATATCCGATTAAAAAACGATAATCAGAAACACAAATATTTAATTATCACAATTGATAATCAAATTTCACAAATATCTGATTATCAAAAACGTTAATCAGAAACACAAATATTTAATTATCACAAATGATAATCAAATTTCACAAATATCTGATTATCAAAAACGATAATCAGAAATACAAATATTTAATTATCACAAAAGATAATTAAATCTCACAAATATCTGATTATCAAAAACGATAATCAGAAACACAAATATTCAATTATCACAAATGATAATCATATTTCACAAATATCTAATTATCAAAAACGATAATCAGAAATACAAACATTTAATTATCACAAAAGATAATTAAATCTCACAAATATCTGATTATCAAAAACGATAATCAGAAATACAAATATTCAATTAACGAGTCCGGAATTAACCGAAATAGTAAAAGTATGGTTCCATACTCCGTACCTTTGCTAAATCGTTTAAATCTCTTTATCGTTTCCTTGAAAGTGCAAAATTGTGTATTCTTAAAATAACATTTCACATTCTCAAACGGACAAGTCCGGAATTAAGCGAATCAGTAAAAGAAAGGGGTCATAGTCCTCGATTTTGCTAAAACGTTTAAATCGCTTCCTCATTCTTTTGAAAATGCAAAGTGTAAAGATTTTGAAAACAATTTTAATTTATATTTTGAAACAACTTTTATAAAAATAAGTAACGAATTTTGAAAACACGTGATTAAATTAGCAACATGAGTAGCAACTTTGATAAGGAAGTTGCACATCTCAAAATACCATAAAAACGGACAACAAAATCAGCATTGCGGGAGAACCGCTTGTAAATCCATTTCAAAATTGACGGTTACTGAAGTTAACACGTCAAAAATCTCATCAAAATAACTGGTATCAAAATATAATACCAATGAATTTTCATTCATCAAAAATGTCACAAGAGTCTTCTCAAAGATAGAAAGGGATATCATACCCTAAACTTGTATTCATAACAAGTCAATAACACATGAATTCACCAATGCACAAAAACTGATATCATATCAATGAAAATCATGAAAATTGGTGAAGCACAAATTCCAGAAATCACACAAGAAATCCAGAAAACACATAAATAGGGGGGAGGCCTAACACATGAATGGGAGCATGAAAACTCACTTACGCGTATAACACATGACGAGAAGCTATCTCATGGAAGCTATCCATTAAATTTTCACACAGGAATGGCCCGAAGACCGTAGGGTGCTACCCTACATATGTGATGGCGAAACATCACACAAACGGGGTATAGTCTCCCTCGCAGACAAAGAGACATCGCACAATCGCTAGTCCAAATCATAAAAAAAAGGGGAAAGGCCTATCACAAAATGGGAGCATGAAAACTCACCGTCCGGTATCACATGAATCTTTTCAAAGATAAAATAGGGTATCATACCCTAAACTTGTATTCATAACAAGTTAATAACACATGAATTCACCAATGCACAAAAACTGATATCATATCAATGAAAATCATGAAAATTGGTGAAGCACAAATTCCAGAAATCACACAAGAAATCCAGAAAACACATAAATAGGGTGGAGGCCTAACACATGAATGGGAGCATGAAAACTCACCTACGCGTATAACACATGACGAGAAGCTATCTCATGGAAGCTATCCATTAAATTTTCACACAGGAATGGCCCAAAGACCGTGGGTCGCTATCCCACATATGTGATGGCGAAACATCACAAAAAAGCGGGGTCTAGTCTCCCTCGTAGACAAAGAGGCATCGCACAATTGCTAGCCTAAATCAAATCACAAAAATGATCGTCATGATCATCAAGAAGTGTCAATCACACCAAGCTAGTAAATATATGAGTTTAGCTTCATGTCCCATAACCACTAGCTTAACTTAAATATTTACGAACAAGTTGTAGGTCTTCACTAGAAAATTGTCACAAAAAGGTTTCAATCGAACATGTCCAAGAGTTAAGCAACGAAGTGAACGCAAGCGTTTCATACCACTTGTTTTACTAAGCCGTTTAATTCAATTTCTCATACGAGTGAAATAAAGGTTTGTATATACTAATAGATTGGAAAACGGTTTAAGAAAAAGAGCTTTGTAGTAAAATAGTTTTGAAATCGTTTGGAGAAAAAGGATTTAAATATTTTCTACTAGTATAGAAAACCTTTATATTTTTAAAGTGACAAATCACAAAAATGATTGTAGAAACAATCAATCACAAGAATTCACATACAAAGATGTGAATAGAATCCAAAGAAATCGATACCGAATCCATCAAAAAGTATGTTCACAAAAATCCTGAAGAAAATGTCATTAAAGTTGCTAATAAACGATAGCAACAAATCGGGAAAATGATCAAGAATCGATTAAATTAGGAAACAAATCAATTCACTAAAATTCACATTCGAAGACGTGAATAAAATCCAAAGAATTCGATTCCAAATTCACCAAAGTAGGAATGCCCAAAAATTCCAGAAATAGAAGTTATCAAAATCGACAAAGGTGATAACAACTAATTGGAAAAGAAGAATCGATTATCAATTGGAAAAACAAAGCAAAACGAGCATAAATGCATAAATGACTTCAACAAAAATAAGAGTCAAGTCGATGTCGAAGTCAACAATTAATGGTCACTGTCGAGTACAAAATGAATCAATATCATCAAAGAATCCAACGGCAAACAAAGTCAGAGTCTTGGAAATCAAGAAATTAGCAATTTCACAAAAACAAAGTGACCGAAGTCGAATGGAAATCAAGCCGAGGAAAACACAAAATATCAAGTTCAAAATCGCTGAGACTCAAACTAGATATGAATGAAAAATCAAAATCACTCAATTTGCAATCGGTCAAGCTATTTTTCATCACAGTGTAATAGGTACACAATGACACCCATAGCATAGCACAAAAGTGGAACAAAGTCCAGAGGTCAAAATAGATTTAATTGTCCAAATTCGAACAAAATCAACATCGTCTAAATCAATTCAAAGCCGAAAACACAAGAACAAAAATCATCATCATCAAAAACCCAACTTGAGTTCGCAAAGCAAACGGAGGCAGAAGCCAAAAATACTTTCAAGAAATCAAAATCAAACATAGGCAAAGATGAGAGATAAAACATCGACAAATAGTTGTAACATATGCTCCATCTAAGTTATGTTTTATAATTGTCCTAAACCCCAGGCTCTGATACCAAGCTGTGACGCCCCACCTCTATGCCCGCGCTAGCCAAGAACACTATAGTGTAATGTTGTCAACTAGCACGGAGAATAAGGCTGTTGAGGAGCGACCATCTATGTAATTGCTTTGTGCGAGCACCGATATGTCAGATAGAATAACATGCATTTTTATTTCAGGAGGAAATCCGACATACCGATACAAACTCAAAGCTACTACACAGTGGCTATAATAGTTTAGGACAATAGATATAAAAATAACACAGATGACATAAATGCGGAACACAGATGGAACAAAAAGTCTCATATATATAATAACTGATATCAGTTACAATACATTTGACACAATACATATGATACGACTACTCCAAAAGAAGTGAAAAGTCTTCATAGCTCAAACAGCAACTCAAAGCAGGAAATCTACAACCTGAAATAACTCGGGTCTGACCCGAGTATTACATTCAAAAGAAAATAATACACGGGTCAGTCTAATTCAAACTCAGCTATTAGTGCATAGAAGCAATAATAATCAAATAATCAGATAAACGACGGTCACGGAAATCTCGTATATCCAACCTCTCGATAAGAGAATCGAATAACGACAAATATAACACTAAACAGTGTTAAACAACAAATCAGTAAATCCAAATAAAAATACAACTTAAAAATATCGAATTAACCAGCGAAACAATTCAACAAATCGAAACATCAATTAAAAACTGTCAAATCTGATAGGGCTGCAGTACACGCACGCGTGTACTGCCTCGCCACTACAGTATGAAATGCATAAAAGATCAACGGAAATTCACAAACGAGCACAAGGTCAAATCCAAATCAGATTCAACACAAGTGCATCCAGTCAATCAAATGCAACTACAAAAGATCAAGCTACAAGTATCATGTACAAGTCTGGATAACAAGAATGCCCAGACTCAACAAATATCACAAGTGAATCAGTTCAAAACTGCAAATACAAGAGCAGTGACAACATACAATGATGACCAGGGTGGTACAAGTTCGACATGGCCTGGTTCAATGCAAATGGCAACAGAGATGAACACAATGTCAAAGCACGGAGCAACCCAGTGTCAACAACAATACAACAACTTCAGCGACTAGGTGAATGTACAGGGAAATCAAAGCGGTGCATCAAGACTACAACGTCAATGTAAAACAAACAAGATCAACTACAAACAAGCCAGAGGAAATTCAAGGTTGCAGACATATGAAATCAAGATACATGAATAATGAAGACCACATACTTGAAACAGTGGTAACTATACAAAGTGCATGCAACAAAAGGATCTAGACTAAAATGATCAAAGTGCACTGGAACTAAATGCACAATATCAACATGGATGCAAAACAAATGCAAACAGGTCAAGCATATATGGATATGCAGTGACAAAGTGGATCAAAACAAATACAAAATGAAGTAGTGCAATGCAGACAATTCAACAACAGTGCAACAAGTAAGGCCTCACAAAATCAAGGCAGAGGTGCAGACTACAAATATGAGTCAAGCAAATGTATACAGTTCAGACCAACAAGCCAGAGGTGGGCAACATGAACAAATGAACTCATATGGACAGTGCAATCAAAAGCACATATATGCAGCAGCTACAAACAAGTAGAGATGAAACAATAATCAGACAACAGTGACATGCACATGGAACAATTCAAACAGAAATGCATATGCACTGAAAGCCCAGACAACATCACATTGCAACTGACACACAAACAACTACAAAACCATCAAGCAAACATCACAATGCGACTGTCAACTTGAATATGAGACAGGTCAATGAATGAAAAATACCAAATGTAACAGTAACAACATAAAGCAGTGCAACTACATGCGCAATGCATCTACAAGTGCAGATGGCCAGAGTTGAAGCTCACAGGGGTCGGAGAAAGGATTCACAGAGAAATCAAGCAATTCCAACAGAGATAAACACATGAAGATATTTGAAGTCAAGGAATAAGAGTCAAGAGTCAGAGAAGCAGATTTCAAAATTCACGAAAAAAATCAAGTTCGTATCTTTGAAATCGTCAAAAAGCAAATCGGAATAAAAGAGGAAAGTATTTGCCGTATGAATCAAGCAAAATCAAACGTCTCAAATGTAAAGCCGTGTGTATCAAGGAAAATCATCGATTACTAAAACACTTAAATCCCAAGTCACGAAACAGAGAACTTGAATTAGATGTGAGCAATTAATCACTCACCTGAATCGCCAGAGACAACAGAGCAAAACCCTAATTCCAGAGCTACAGAGAATCGACGAAGCAGAAGCTTCAATTCGCCAGCAAGACGAAGTTCAATTTGCCAGTGGAACGAACGGGGTAAAACCCTAAATCAAGATTCAAGGCAAAGAAGCATCGAGCAACTATGCATCGATCCCAACCTCAAGATCAACAGAGAATCGTGGAGTTAAATCGCCAAAGATACAAGAAATCAAAGAATCGCCGAAAACCCTAAATCATTGAGTCGCCATATTTTTCTTAAGGGATCGAGGTGAAGAATTTTTGATCGGGCTGGTGAAATAAAGGGGGGTCGAAGATAAAAATAATAATGGGCCGAAGAAAAAGGGTCAGCCATTTTTAAAAATAAAGAAAAATATTTATCTAAAGCCCAAAATAAATTTCTCAATCGTTTTTATAAAAGAATTTCAAGTTGATTTTAAATTTCAATAGCAATTTTAATCGTTTAATGACGATAATCAATTGATGCAAAATACTGGGTTGTTACATGTAGCTTGGACTCGCTCTCTACACAAATCATTGTCGTGTCATCGTGCTTGGTTTTCTGTTGTGCTTTTGGTTTTGAAATCTTCAGCAATAAGAGGTGAGTAAAAACTCACACGACGTTCATACTTATGTAGTTGTGAAACAACAACAACTGAATGTGTAGAAAATCAATATTATGTCATAAACTGCCTGTGATTAATTATATATGATGTTAACCTGTTAAAAATTCATGTCACATCATTCTGTAAATTATTTATGTTTTTTTTGTTCATTTTTATCAGTTTATCACACTGCAAGTTCCCTGTAGATTAGGTTCACTATGGGTTGAAATGATACATACCCGAACGGACTTTAGAATAGGGAAGGATCGTTATGGGCTGAAATGATAAGCCTGAGCGACCTGTTAATAAATTTTATTTACTTGGGATTGCGGGTTTGAAATGATAAAACCCGGATTTTCTTTGTAAACTACGGATTGAAATGATATATTATCCGTATCACTTGAATTAGGCTAGAAAACATTATACAGACCCGTGGTTATTTTCTATACTTTTCTGGACATTTTTAAATATTTTTAAAATGTAAAAATATAATAAATTGATTTAAATTAAATTTTAAAATGATTTTTTTAAAGTAGAAATGATTTTTCTTTGGGATAAATGTAAAATAAATGGATAAAAATAGTGATTTTAAAGTGTAACTTAAAAATTGAAAATTTGACTGAACGGAAAAAAAATGGAAACTTAAGTTAATTAAATTAAAATGAAAATTAAGTTTAAATGGTGGAAAATGGAGATTTAAATTTAAGTGTTGAAATAAATTGTTTAAATGAAAATGGGAATTGACACACTTGAATTAAATAAGTGAACTTTGTAAATTTTTGGTTTTTATTTGTAAAATTTCTCTTTATAAAAATCATCAGTTAAAGGATTTAAATGAACATTTTAATGTGAAAAAATATGATTTTTATAAGTTTAAATGTTTTAAATCGAAGTTTATTTATGGCTGGAATTACACTTAAAACCTGGAAATTCAAATTATTGCACTTCAAAAATGCTACCATTTCTGGAAATGAACTAATTCTGAACTAAGTAAAATCTGCAGCACTTGTTAAGTGCTGTGGTTGCATAAATGAACTTAAAGACTAAAATGAACTAAGGCTATGACAGCACTTGGTAAGTGCTGTTGTGGCAGGACTAAAAGTTAACCTGAAACTAATGAAGAGGCTATTGTAGCACTTGTTAAGTGCTGCAGTAGGTTGAAATATGATTTTTTGTATATAACTGAACAGTTACAGCAGTTTATAAATGATGTCTTTGCTGAATTGAATTGTTTTTAAATATAACTTACCGCAGCACTTTTTAAATGCTGTGAAAGCTGAAATTTCGATGTTTTAATGTTTTTAAGTGAATAAATGAACTCAGAAAAAGCTAAAATTTTGGGAATTGAATATTTGAGTTAAAAGAATAATGACTTTGTTTTTAAATGGTTTAATTGGAGTAATTTGATTTGAAATATAAACTGTTTTTTTAATTTATAACCATGGGTTATAATAACGATTGGTTGTTAATGAGACCGGGATCGGATATGGACATACTCTCTGTAGATACCGAAAACCACTTTAACAACTGTGTATGCGGTGGAGTTTTCAGAATGAAGTAGGATGGTGACGACGATCCTAAGGTATATACGTGGACCCAACTCCCGTGAGTTGGCATAAGGTGGCTAAAACAGGAGCGATTGACGGACCAAGGAGGTAGCACCTCTGATCGGACACACTTCTTCGATACCATTCTATTACTTGTGATTGATTTAGTGGCCACCCTTGATTTGGGAGTGTTGTTCGAGGTGGGAGGTAGTGGCTGCTATGCGTCACCACCAGTCCGGATGCGTAATTGGTATATCTACCCTGGCATTACCTTGTGTGCCGTGTCACCTACCATATCGAGCTTTACTACGATTTGTGATTTCTCCCGTAGCCTGTGGAGTATCGAGGGTAGCCCCCATTTTAGGAGTATGCTAATACTGGATAGACTACTGGGACTATTACGTGTTAATGGCTATATGGGTAACCCCTTGACGCTATTTAGAAGTTTGTTTATTTTATGATTAGACATTATTTTAATAGCGAATATTACTACATAGTAGATAGTTTAACGGATCCTTAAAGAATGGGCGATCCCAAGCATTCTTTAAGTTACTTGTACCTTTATTACAGTTCACTTGAGTTGGTTTACATTATATAAGTATGTATGTCCTGACTCGAGTGTTTGTGTTTTATTTACGCTCGGGTCAGCCTGAGTATTCACAGCTTTGGATTCACTTTTCTGGAGCTAGAAATCGCTGAAGATTCTGCTTATCTAGTTATCTATCTATTTCAGTTTCAGTTGTTCTATTTCAGCATTTGTATTAGAGACTTATGTATTTGGGATTCCTATTGTACTTGTTTCAGAACTGTATTGTTTTCAGACTATGTATTTTGTATTTGCTTTTGAGACTCTGTATTGTAGTGGCTTCATGAACCACTATTTATTTTATTTCCGCTGCAAGTTATTCTGATATTTCTGTGTCTGTGATTTTGTGAGTGATTTTATTTGCTCCAAATTTTATTACAATCTATTATTTTGCATTATTCAAGTCTGACATGTGTGGATTATTGTCGATTTGAATGGTCCAAAATAGTGGGTCGTTACATTTGGTATCAGAGCGAGGTTTTAGGCAAACCTTAGCCTATGGAGCGAAAACTCATTAGAGATAGGGTAGAAATACCCTAGAATGAGTGAAATCAAACTCGGAATCATTTCTTTGAGAGTGAACGTATTTTCAAAGTATAAAATGATTTTAAAATGATTTTAAATGATTTTTCAAATGATTTTTCAAATGATTTCAAAGATTATTTTGATATAAAATTTTCTTGTTTTAAAAGCAATTTTTCTAAACTTCCTTCTTTTCGTATCTACCTTGTTAGAAATTTCTGTTATTAGGATATTCATCCAAGTGATTTTATCTTGTCTTATCTTACCTTATCTTTGTCTTCTCTATACCTTTGTCCTAAATTCATTCTTGATATTTTCAGGATGAATCGTGGAAATGCTAGAGGTAGGGGTCGTGGTATTGCCCCAACTCCTCACCCTATTGCACCTGTTAGGTATACTGTTCTCTGTAAGGAATTCTCTCAGCTCGGTGGTACTAAGTTCACCGGTTCAGATAGTATTATCGAATCCCAGCAATGGTTACGGAGTTTAGAGAGGATATTTACTGGTCTTGAGATTACTAATGCCCAGAAGCGTCAGTTAGTAGCTTGGCAGCTGCAAGAGTCAGCCTTAGATTGGTGGGAGTCTGTTACAGCTCACACTAACGAAGGTGATCTTTCGTGGGATCAGTTCAGGTATCCTTTGAGTTATCTTGAATTTTTCCCCATTTTCTTTTCTTTTGAATCTATCTTAAGTTTTGTTTCTGTATTCTTTATCCAAGGAGGCTTTTGTGGCAAAATGGATGCCCGAAGCCGGGAAATCTCAGCTTTATCGAGAATTCATGGATCTTAAGCAGGGTACCATTTCTTTTTCAGAGTATGAGCGGAAGTTCAATGAACTTTCCAAGTTTGGTCCTGGTCTTATCGACACTCAGCTTAAGAAAAATGAGAAGTTCATTGCTGGAGCTTGCCCAGAGTTCTACGATCATCTTATTTCACATGTTCATGGCACTTTTACTGAGCTCATGGATATGGCTATTCGTTATGAGAACCCTACTTCCAAGGGTCCTGCTGCTTCTGGTGCTCATGTATCTCAGTCTTCCTCTGCAAATTCTAAGAAGAGAAATCCCAATTTCCACTAGTAGAAGAAGAATTGGCTCAAGCATCTGGGGTTGGGATCTTCATCATCTTCTCCTTCTCAGAGGCACCCTATTGATCTATCTACCATTACCTGCTTCAAATGTGACCAGAAGGGACACTATGCTAATAGTTGCCCTACTTCGTTTAGTGCTGATGTTCCTCCACCTCAGGTTACCAGGAACAATCTTTGTCATGTTTGTCTTCAGCTAGGTCATTTTAAGAATGACTGCCCATTGTATCAGAAGGGAAAGCCATCTGGTGTATTTGCTGTTACATCTGCTTCTTCACCTGCTGCACCTCCTCCTGCTCCTAGTGATGATTAAGGTACTCTTCAGGGCACCTTTACTTTATTTCATCATCCTGTTCGTGTTTTATTTGATACTGGAGCTTCGCATAGTTTTATTTCTGATGATTTGTGTGATAAGTTTGAACATCTCCTTTCTCTTGAGTATGCTTCTTTTCCTCTATGTGTTTCAAATCCTATTGGTGGTCCCACAAATCTTGATAAGATTGGTAAGCAAGTGAGACTCTTCTATTCTGATCATAAATTTTCTGGAGATTTCTATGTTCTTGGTTTTGATGCTTTTGATTTGTTGCTTGGAGGTGATTGGCTTAATGGGCATGATGCCCGTATCTCTTGTAAATCCCGAATTGTTTCTCTTAAGGATGATCGGGGTAATTCTTTGGTTATTCAGGGTCGTATGCCCCATGATTATGCTGGTAGGTTTATCTTTTCTTTGGATTCTTCTCCTGTTGATCTTTAGTCGACTCGTGTAGTCAAACTCTATCCCAATGTATTTGGTGAAGTTACTGCTTTACCTCCTAAGCGGGAAATTGATTTCCGCATTGATCTTATCCCTGGAGCTCAACCTGTAGTTCTTCCTCCTAGAAGAATGGCACCCCGCAAGAAGGTTGAGTTAAGGAAGCAAATTGAGGACCTGTCTTCCAAGGGTCTGATCAGACCTAGATATTCTGAATGGGGAGCTGCGGTGGTTTTCGTCACCAAGTTTGATGGTTCTCTCCGGATGTGTGTTGATTATAGGGAGCTGAACAAGCTCACTATGAAAAACAGATATCCAATGCCTCGCATCAATGATATGTTTGATCAGCTTTATGGTGCTACTGTTTTCTCTCAGCTTGATCTTGCCACAGGTTTTCACCAGCTCAGAGTTGCTGAGGAAAGTATTCCCAAGACTGCTTTCCGTACCGAGAATGGATTCTTTGAATGGTTAGTCATGCCTTTTGGTTTGACTAATGCTCCTGCTTTCTTTGTTGATTTGATGAATCATGTTTTTCGTGATGTGTTTAATAAATTTGTTCTAGTCTTTGTTGATGATATTCTCATTTTCTCGAAGTCTGAGGAAGAGCATGAGTCACATTTGAAATCTGTTCTTGAAACTCTTAGAAATCATCACTTGAAGGCTAAATTTTCTAAATGCCATTTCTGGAAGGATGAAGTCCGATTCCTCGGGCATATCGTTTCTGGTAATGGAGTTTCTGTTGATCCAGTCAAGATCGCTGCGATCAATGTAAGTCTTTCTTTCCTTCTCTTTCCTTGTTCATTCAATTTATTCTATCTTTCCTATTGTCCTTATTTATCCCTATTCTGTACAGGATTGGGAAACTCCTTAGACTCCAACTGATATCCGTAGTTTTCTGGGCCTTGCCGGTTATTACCAGAGATTCATTGAGAATTTCGCTCGGATTGCTGCACCTCTCACTGCTTTGACTCGGAAGAATGCTAAGTTTATTTGGAGTGATGAGTGTAAGGCTGCATTCAGTAAGTTGAAGCACAAGCTTACTTCCGCACCAGTCCTTTCCGTTCCAAGTGGAAATGAGGGATTAACGGTATACATTGATGCTTGTCGAGAAGGTTTGGGAGCTGTTCTGATGCAGGATGGTAAGGTGATTTCTTATGCTAGTCGTCAGTTGAAGACCCATGAAGCCAATTATGCTACCCATGATTTAGAGTTGCTTGCTGTTGTTTTTGCTTTGAAGCTGTGGAGACACCATCTTTTGGGTACTAAGTTTGAGCTTTTCACAGATCATCAGTCTTTGAAGTATATTTTCTCTCAGAAGGATTTGAACCAGAGACAAGTTAGGTGGTTAGAGTTCCTTGCTTCTTATGACCTCGACATCAACTATACCCCTGGAAAAGCTAATGTTGTGGCGGATGCTTTGAGTCGAAAGAAGGCTTTGTTGTGTCAGCTTATTGTTTCTTCTTCTCTTGTGGATCGTATTATGGCTAAGCAGGATGAGGATGAGATGCTTAGATTGATGAAGGAGAAAGTTCGTGGCAGGGTTGGTAGTAGTAGTCTTGACGGTATTGGAGCTCAGATTGATGATAAGGGTATTTTGAGGATTAATAATAGGATTTGTGTCCCGAATGTTGATGGATTGAGAAAGGAGTTACTTCAGGAGAATCATCAGTCTAGACTTTCTATTCATCCAGGTGTGACCAAGATGTATCAGGACATGAAGAAGTTATATTGGTGGAAAGGTATGCAGCGAGATATCTCCATTTTTGTTAATAGGTGTTCGACTTGTCAGCAAGTCAAGGCAGATCATCAGAAGACCCCTGGTTTGTTGCAGCCTCTTGAGATTCCCAATTGGAAGTGGGAACAGGTTTCTATGGATTTCATTGATGGATTATCGAGGACTAGGAAGCGTAATGAGAGTATCTGGGTTATTGTGGATAGATTGACCAAATCAGCTCATTTTATTCCGGTCAAGTCTACCCGTTCTGCTTCTAGTTTGTCTGAGATTTACATGAGGGAGATTGTTCGTCTCCACGGTGTTCCTCTCAGTATTGTTTGTGATCGTGATCCTATCTTTACTAGTAGGTTTTGGAAAGCCCTTCAGGATTCTTTGGGTACTCGTCTGAATCTGAGCACTGCTTATCATCCACAGACCGACGGTCAAACGGAAAGGGTGAATCAGATTCTTGAAGATCTTCTTCGTGCTTGTGTGCTTGATTATGGAGGATCTTGGGAAGATCATCTCCATCTTGTCGAATTCACCTATAACAATAGTTATCAGGTATAATTTCTATCATCTGTTTTAATCTCATCTTAATATTTTATCTATCTCATTTCTATCTTTGAATTCAGGCCAGTATCAAGACGTCTCCGTTTTCTGCTCTTTACGAACGACCTTGTAGATCTCCTTCTTGTTGGATTGAATCCGGTAATCGTTTGGTTCTTGGTCCTGAGATGATTTTAGAGGCTTCTGAGAGAGTTGAGGAGATTAGGAGGAAGATGAGAATTACTCAGGATAGGCAGAAGAAGTATGCTGATAGGCGTCGGTGGAGTTTAGAATTTGCTGTTGGTGATTTGGTTTTCCTTAAGGTCTCTCCCTTAAGGAATGTTTTTCGCTTTGGTCGTAGATGGAAGCTAAAATGACCCTCCAGATTTTTTGCTAAATTTTTTTTTTACATTCCTATAATTAATATTCTCAGAGTCATTTTCTTTTCAAACAATTCATCCAAGATCCAATATTTTCTACCAATATAAATATATCAGTTTATTCCTAAAGATATACACATACATATGAGGATGTATGTGTTCCTCTTGTTTAAAATCAGAGTATGTTTTTAATTCCATTTGTTAAACAAGAGCATGCTATTTTGTTTGAATTTGAAGAAATCTGCACATAGTTAATTACCTTGTTCTTTTGAATATTTATAATATGTTAATAAATCCTGTCCATATTTGAATTATTTGGGATTCTCTTCTTTTTTTTTCTCATAGTTCAGATATATTGATATTTGTCTAAGACCAGAAAATAATATATTCTCTTATCATTTTCCACTTATGTATTTTCTAGAAACTTCCTTAATTTGCTTCAATCTATATGACTTGTTTATTTCAATCTTAGCCTATATAACACATTGTAAATTGAGTATTTGCATAAGATTTGCTGTGACAAGAATTTGAACTTAAATATATTTAAAAGAATAATGTGTGTGTTTCCAGGTTTTGAAAGTGCAAACCTGTCCAGATTGCATATCTGGTATGGCTTTTTAAAAGTTGGTTGTGGTGAAACAATTGCTAAATAAACTAAAGCTTTTGAAATGTATTTTACATTCAAAATACCATCAAATATGGACAACCAAAACTTCACTCATTTGAAGCTAGTTAACCCATGTGTCTTGTGTCTAATAGACACTTGTTCAAGGCAATGGTATTATATCTGAAGCCTTGCATAATATTTACTTTTCTCAAAACAGTTCAAAAAGTGGTATTAAACTGGTTTACAAAGTATTATAGCAAAAAGATTTAAATCTTTATAAGTTTATCTCTAGTTAAATCCAGATTTTATTCTAAAACATAGTGCATTGCTATGTCTTAAGAGTTGACCAATACATAATATAAGTTATGCAAAACATTTGTTCACATACATATATGTATATTTCTTTTCCCAGGCTTTCATATCTAATACTTAAGCATATTTTTCTGGTTTTCAACCCAGATGTTTCTTTTAATTTTTAAACCTTAATGCATAGCAATATTCAACAGATAAACAACCCGTTCAATCAAACATAGCAAGTTCATTACATAACATCAAGTTCAAGCACAATTGTCTCATGAATACATGCAGATAAAATCATATTAGGATCTTATTAAAATTAGCAAGCATGTTCATTCAATCCCTTTTCATTTGCCATAACTTCACTTTCTACTTAGCTCCAGCATTTCCTGAAAGAGCATTGGTGGCTGCCTCATTTTAAAATGAGACACCCCCATATGCCATGAGCAAATAAGGGTCAGATCCATGATCTGGTATGAGCAACATCAGTATATTCATGATATTAAACAACAGAGAATATGAGTGTAATGACTTGTTATTTGAACGAATTTCTGCAATCACTTATTATATCATTATGTAAATAAAGTGACTCAGGTATGATAACTCCATCCATCATTCCTATACCTACATTCATAATCAGGCAAACATAATTATCTATTTGCAACATGTGCATTCACTGGAACAATCATGGCTCCATACCAACCAACCTAAGAAATATTCATATTCCAATCTCTTCATGTACAGGTTATATAAATTCAGTTTAAATTCCTGCCTCATCTGCCATCAAGGAATCACATGGACACATTGCAATGAACTAATTCACATCATTGCACAAAGATCTCAGGGCTTAAACAAACCATGTGCCAACTTGCATACATCAATTATAACAAGCATTCCAGCAGCCTTCTTGGCCTTCCCTTCCCTAGTTTATTTACTAGTGCATTGATTTAAATATTATCATCAGATAGCTAAGTGAACTTGTCACTGCAAACATGGAAGCACCCATAAATTTTTCTAGCATAATTTACTCAGAAATTAAGTAGACAGTTATTTCCAAAAATGTTGACATTTTGTCTTGATCTCAGTGAAAATATAAGAATATTTTCAACTGTAAAAGAGGCATGGCATGTCTTGTTATATTGATCTGCAAGCCTTTATGATTGAATCAGATTCATGATCTGGCTCAATCATAGTTTTAGCTTGTTATCCCTTTTTTTTTTAATTTGATTAAGGGCTCAGCACCTAGAAAATTTCTATTGCATCCTTAATTTCTTTCTTCTCAAGCCTCAGCACTTATACCAAGTATAATGCAGCTCCCAACATTTTTCTTTGGTAAAATTTCCATGCCATAGATCTATAACAGTTGAGAGTATTCTCTATATATAATTTTTAAGATTCTGGACCTTAGCATTTCTAAGTCAAATAAAACAGTAAATTGCACATCCAAGGGCAAATATCTCAACAAGTCAAAGTTCACCAAAAACATCCATAATAAAATCATATCAGATTCAAAATAAAAACATCCAAAAAGCATTAAAAAATCATATACCTCAAAACCTGCAATATGTAAATGGCAATATAAAAAGTGGCTGCCTCATCTCAGGTCTTAATGCCATGAATTCAGTGAGGTTACTCACCTAAGTTCTTCCTTCTCTTGATCCAGAAAATCCTTATGAATGTGTGTTTTCTTCTTCCTTTCAATATTTTCCTTTCTTTCTTATTATTTTGAGCAACTCGGGGTAAAATGTTTTCCTGGCCAAAACTGCCTACTTATACCAGTGTTTTCTCCTAGGGTTTTGTTACAACAAAATTCCATTTCTATCCTAACCATCTTCATGCATTTTGCATTTTCACATTTTCCTCCTTAATGCCCCGACCACTTTAGTCCATTATAGTTAGTACCCTTACTTTTCCAGAAAATGGCTATCTTTAATTACTTACCCAGTCATGCTAAATGTGTGATTCAGTTTTTATTTATGTTTTTATTCTTTTCTGGAAATCTCCTTTTCTATTTTTACCTACACAAGCATATTGACTTATATTACATTTCATGTCATTTTGATGTTTCTTTTTTTTAACACTTTCTGCTCACAGAAAATATACATGCACATAGGTGTATATATTTTTATTTAATCTCTCTTGCCTTTCAGAAAATATACACACATATATATATATATATATATATATATATATATATATTTCCTAATTAAATGAGTTAGATCTGGTAAAAGAAAACCCTATGCTAAGTAAGAATTACTTCTTTGCTCACATAAAATCTTTCTGTCTCTTTATTACTTTATTTAATTCCTTATGCTTCACAGAAAAATGTATATAGGCATATCTCCCATATTTAACTTGGTTAGGCCTAAGTTAAATTCCAATGTTTTAAATAAGAATTTTTACTTTCTTATTTCAAATAAAAAATTTCTGTCTCTTTTTTTTTCTCACAAATTCTTGGATTTCCCCTATGCCATATTCCAGTGTGCATGTGCACACATATCCTTGCACACTATTTAATCCCAAGAATTTCACCATATTTAAATCTAAATATTTCAAAATTAAATCATTTTATCAAAATGATTTTTCACAAAATTTTGGGGTATTACATTCACCCCTCCTTTTAGGAATTGTGTCCTCACATTTTTTTTCCTAGTACTTATAACAAGCATCATCTTATTTTCTGAAAATCTATCAAACATATGCATAAGCAAGCAAATTCAATCATGGCAACCATACATATTAGATTTTCTAGAAATTTTAAAATTACCTTTAATCTGCAAAAAGCTTAGGATAATGTATCCTAATCTTGTCTTCTAGCTCCCATGTACAATCATTAGGATCAAGACTCCACTGGATCTTTACCAGTTTCAAAGTTTTACTCCTTAATTTCTTTTCTTCTTTAGCTAAAATCCCCACTGGTTCTTTCTCATAAACCAAGTTAGGATTTATTTGAATTTGGGTAGGTTTTTCCAGAATTTCTTCTCTATCATGTACCCATCTTCTAAGTTGTGACACATGAAAAACATTATGCATTGCTTTCATTTCCTCTGGCAGTTCCAGTTTGTATGCTAATGAACCAATTCTTTCCATAATTTTATAGGGTCCAACATACCTTGGTGTGAGCTTACCTTGCTTGCCAAATCTCAAGACCTTTTTCATAGGTGAAACTTTGATAAAAACAAAGTCACCCACTTCATATTCCACTTGCTTTCTCTTTCTATCTGCAAACTTCTTTTGCCTGTCTTGAGCTGCTGCAATTCTTTTCCTCACCAATTTAATTTTCTCTGTAGTTTCTTGTATGTACTCAGGTCCTAAAATAGTTATTTCTCCTATTTCCACCCAACACACAGGTGATAAACATGGCTTGCCATATAAGGCCTCAAATGGTGCCATCCCTATGGTGCTTTGATAACTGTTATTGTATGTGAACTCAACTAAATGGAGATGGTCTTCCCAGTTGCCTCCAAAGTCCAGTGCACATGCTCTCAACAAGTCCTCTAAAACTTTGTTCACCACCTCAGTTTGTCCATCTGATTGTGGATGGTAGGCAGTGCTTAAGCACAATTCACTCCCCATGGCCTCTTGAAAACTTTTCCAAAACCTTGAGGTGAAGATGGTATCCCTATCACTCACAATGGTTTCGGGTATGCCATGCAATCTTACCACCTCTTTCATGAATATTTGAGCCAATTTTAGGGCATTTCTTTCTGATTTTACTGGGATAAAATGTGCTAATTTAGTTAGCCTATCCACTATTACCCATATACTTGTGTTTCCTCTCTTAGATCTAGGTAGACCATTTATGAAATCCATAGATATATCCTCCCACTTCCACTGTGGTATACTAAGGGGTTGCAACAGTCCTGATGGCCTCTATTTCTCTGCCTTGACTTGTTGGCAAGTCATACACTTTGCAACATGTTTGGCCACATCTAACTTCATTCCCTTCCACCAAAGATTTCTTTTCAAATTTTGATACATCTTGGTACTGCCTGGGTGTATGGAGTACTTACTCCTATGGTATTCATTTAATATTTTCTCCTTCAATTCTATGTTTTTTGGAACACATATCCTATTCTTGTTCCTTAAATAACCATCTTTATCAACTTGATAATTTACTACTTCTTCCCCTTTTGATAAGAGCATTTTGTTTTCCAATAGGTTTAGGTCTTGTTCCTGCATTTTCCCAACCTTTAGAAGTAAATCTGATTGCAGAGATACCATACTCAATTTCCCTTTACTTTCATCTTCTTCAATTGGTACCATTTGTACCTCACTGTTTGCTTCAATTTCCAAATCAGTAAGTATAGACAAATCCTTAAACTCTTCCATCATCAACATGGATACTTTAGCATGTTGTCTACTCAAGGCATCTGCAACTTTATTTGCCTTACCTGGTGTATAGAGTATATCTAGATCATAGGCAGCTAGGAACTCCACCCATCCATGTTGCCTTATATTCAAATCTTTTTGTGAGAATAAATATTTCAGTGCCTTATGATCAGTGTACAAAATAAATTTGGCACCTAACAAATAATGTCTCCATAGTTTCAAGGCATACACAACTGCTGCTAGTTCAAGATCATGGGTTGCATATCTTGTTTCATGTGGCTTTAATTGCCTAGAGGCATAGGCTACCACCTGGTCATGCTGCATCAACACAGCCCCTAGCCCAGAGCCACTTGCATCAGTATACACAATTAAGTTTTCATTCCCCTCTGGCACCCTCAATACTGGTGCATTTATTAAAGCTTCTTTTATTTTGATAAAAGCTTGCTCACATTTTTCTGTCCATACAAAGGCTTGGTTCTTTCTAGTTAAATTGGTAAGTGGTGATGATATTTTCGAAAAATCTTTTATAAATCTCCTATAATATCCTGCCATCCCCATAAATGATCTCACCTCACTTACTGTGCTAGGCCTTTTCCATGCTTGGATAGCTACTACCTTATTGGGGTTTACTGAAATTCCTTTGGCAGAGATAACATGACCAAGAAAATGTACTTCTTCTTTCCAAAATGCACATTTTGAAAATTTTGCCTTTAAATCATTTTCTCTTAATCTTGACAAAACTAAATGCAAATGATTTTTATGCTCTTCCACTGTTTTGGAATAAATCAAAATGTCATCAATAAAAATCAGTACAAACTTGTCTAAATAATCTCTGAATATTCTATTCATTAAATCTACAAAATATGAAGGAGCATTTGTCAAGCCAAATGGCATAACCATAAATTCTTATAAGCCATATCTAGTGTTAAATGCAGTATACTTAACACTTGAGTCTTCAACCTTCATTTGATGAAATCCTGATGCTAAGTCTAATCTAGAAAATATTTTAGCTTCACTGAGTTGATCAAAGAGATCATCTATTCTAGGCAATGGGTATTTGTTCTTGATGGTTACTTTATTTAGTTCTCTATAATCTATGCACATTCTCAAAGTACCATCATGTTTTCTTACAAACACTACTGGAGCACCCCAACATGAATTACTTGGCCTTATAAATCCTTTGCCTTCTAATTCTTCCAACTGATTTTTCAATTCCTTCAATTCACTTGGCCCCATTCTGGTGGGTTTCTTGATTATTGGACTTGCTCCTGGAAGGAGATTAATTTGAAACTCAATTGGTCTATGATGTGGAACACCCTTAACTTCCCCAAACACATCCAAGTATTCATTGACTATGGGAATTTCTTCAATGGTTAGTTCACTGAAATCTTTTTCTGAGTCAACTAAATGATATAATTTTCCTTCCTTAGCTACTTCACATAAAACTGTGATCCTCTAGCCTCTAGAATTTTGCAATGATATGGTGGATGAGTCTAAATTAATTATGGCTTTAAATTGCTTTAACCAGTCTACCCCCAATATAACACCTATATTTGGGTAATTCAAAACATATAAATTGGAAATAAAAATATTTCCACCTATGTTTAACTCCACATTCACACAATTCATGTTCAAAACACTAGAACTCCCGAGTTGACTTTGTATAAGCAGTGGGGTTTCAACCAATATGCAATTTAATTTTAGCATTTTAACTAATTCATAGGAAATCAAGGAGTGAGTTGCCCCAGTGTCATATACTACTGCTATGGGTATGGTGCAAATAAGTAGTGTACCTTCCACTTGACCATGATTCTCAGCTCCACTCTCCACTTTGGATTTGCCTTTGCCTTCCAAACTTGCTATTTTCCCTTGGTGTTTGTACTCAGCACAATTCCTTTTCATATGCCCCTCTTTCCCACATAGGTAGCACTTGAAAGCTCCTCCTTTTAATTCTGGGCACCTTGGTTTGATGTGTCCTTCTTTTCCACAATGACGGCAAACCAACTTCTTCTTAACATCATTAGCTTTAGTGTCTCTGTCCTTCTGGTTGTCTGTCTCCCCCTTCTTTTTATCATAAGGGTGATATCTTCCCTTATTCTTCTTGTTGTTGTTGCTCTTAAAATTCCTATACTTCTCTCTTTCCTTGTCATGTTGTTCCAATTTTAATGCCAGATCTATTACTTGATCAAAAGTCCTATCTGCATATGGTAGCATGGCTCTGCTAAGTCCTGGGTTCAAACCTCTAATATACCTATCATTTTTGGATGCTTCATCTGCCACTAACATTGCTCCATATTTGGATAATCCCTCAAATTTTTGTGTATACTCAGTAACATTCAAAGTTCCCTGCCTAAGTCTGATAAATTATTCAAGCAAAATGGTCTTGGCTGATGCTGGTACAAATCTTTCCTCCAACATCTCCTTGAATTGATTCCAAGTGATTTCATTTTCAATTCTCCCAGCTATGATCACCTCCCACCAGCCTAATGCTACTCCTTTCAGCTGTCTTGAAGCTACTTGCCTCCTCCTCTGATCATCAAGCTGCATGTCATTGAAAATTCTATCCAGTGTTCTCAACCATGCTTGAATTTCCATCACATTCTCGGTCCCTTCAAAACCTTTGCCTCCCAAATTGGTGTAAGCCTTCAGTAGTTTTGAAAGTTCCTCATGTGGGTTCTCAGGCCTAAGCCCAATTCCATCCCTTAAAACTCTTACAAACTCTTGCATATCAAGCATCTGTGGTGCACTTGTCCCTGCATGTTGTGATCCCCTTCCTACCATGGTTTGCTAACCAAATTATGGGCAAATAGTATTAGTGTACTGTAAGTATTTTCTATGGTTAATATTTTCCTATCTAAATTATTTCATCCAAAACAACCAGAAATAATACATTTCTATAGTATTCAACAATCAATGCAACCATTTGCTCTGATACCAACTAAAATGACCCTCCAGATTTTTTGCTAATTTTTTTTTACATTCCTATAATTAATATTCTCAGAGTCATTTTCTTTTCAAACAATTCATCCAGGATCCAATATTTTCTACCAATATAAATATATTAGTTTATTCCTAAAGATATACACATACATATGAGGATGTATGTGTTCCTCTTGTTTAAAATCAGAGTATGTTTTTAATTCCATTTGTTAAACAAGAGCATGCTATTTTGTTTGGATTTGAAGAAATCTGCACATAGTTAATTACCTTGTTCTTTTGAATATTAATAATATGTTAATAAATCCTGTCCATATTTGGTGAAATTATTTGGGATTCTCTTCTCTCTTTTTTTTCTCATAGTTCAGATATATTGATATTTGGCTAAGACAAGAAAATAATATATTCTCTTATCATTTTCCACTTATGTATTTTCTAGAAACTTCCTTATTTTGCTTCAATCTATATGACTTGTTTATTTAAATCTTAGCCTATATAACACATTGTAAATTGAGTATTTGCATAAGATTTGCTGTTACAAGAATTTGAACTTAAATATATTTAAAAGAATAATGTGTGTGTTTCCAGGTTTTGAAAGTGCAAACCTGTCCAGATTGCATATCTTGTATGGCTTTTTAAAAGTTGGTTGTGGTGAAACAATTGCTAAATAAACTAAAGCTTTTGAAATGTATTTTACATACAAAATACCATCAAATATGGACAACCAAAACTTCACTCATTTGAAGCTGGTTAACCCATGTGTCTTGTGTCTAACAGACACTTGTTCAAGGCAATGGTATTATATCTGAAGCCTTGCATAATATTTACTTTTCTCAAAACAGTTCAAAAAGTGGTATTAAACTGGTTTACAAAGTATTATAGCAAAAAGATTTAAATCTTTATAAGTTTATCTCTAGTTAAATCTAGATTTTATTCTAAAACTTAGTGCATTGCTATGTCTTAAGAGTTGACCAATACATAATATAAGTTATGCAAAACATTTGTTCACATACATATATGTATATTTCTTTTCCCAGGCTCTCATATCTAATACTTAAGCATATTTTTCTGGTTTTCAACCCAGATGTTTCTTTTAATTTTTAAACCTTAATGCATAGCAATATTCAACAGATAAACAACCAGTTAAATCAAACATAGAAAGTTCATTACATAACATCAAGTTCAAGCACAACTGTCTCATGAATACATGCAGATAAAATCATATTAGGCTCTTATTAAAATTAGCAAGCATGTTCATTCAATCCCTTTTCATTTGCCATAACTTCACTTTCTACTTAGCTCCTGCATTTCCTGAAAGAGCATTGGTGGCTGCCTTATTTTAAAATGAGACACCCCCATATGCCATGAGCAAATAAGGGTCAGATCCATGATCTGGTATGAGCAACATCAGTATATTCATGATATTAAACAATAGAGAATATGAGTGTAATGACTTGTTATTTGAACGAATTTCTGCAATCACTTATTATATCATTGTGTAAATAAAGTGACTCAGGTATGATAACTCCATCCATCATTCCTATACCTACATTCATAATCAGGCAAACATAATTATCTATTTGCAACATGTGCATTCACTGGAACAATCATGATTCCATACCAACCAACCTAAGAAATATTCATATTCCTATCTCTTCATGTACAGGTTGTATAAATTCAGTTTAAATTCCTGCCTCATCTGCCATCAAGGAATCACAGGGACACATTGCAATGAACTAATTCACATCATTGCACAAAGACCTCAGGGCTTAAACAAACCATGTGCCAACTTGCATACATCAAATATAACAAGCATTCCAGCAGCCTTCTTGGCCTTCCCTTCCCTAGTTTATTTACTAGTGCATTGATTTAAATATTATCATCAGATAGCTAAGTGAACTTGTCACTGCAAACATGGAAACACCCATAAATTTTTCTAGCATAATTAACTCAGAAATTAAGTAGACAGTTATTTCCAAAAATGTGGACATTTGTCTCGATCTTAGTAAAAATATAAGAATATTTTCAACTGTAAAAGAGGCATGGCATGTCTTGTTATATTGATCTACAAGCCTTTATGATTGAATCAGATTCATGATCTGGCTCAATCATAGTTTTAGCTTGTGAGCTCTTTTTTTTTTAATTTGATTAAGGGCTCAACACCTAGAAAATTTCTATTGCACCCTTAATTTCTTTCTTCTCAAGCCTCAGCACTTATACCAAGTATAATGCAACTCCCAACATTTTTATTTGGTAAAATTTTCATGCCATAGATCTATAACAGTTGAGAGTATTCTCTATATATAATTTTTAAGATTCTGGACCTTAGCATTTCTGAGTAAAATAAAACAGTAAATTGCACATCCAAGGGCAAATATCTCAACAAGTCAAAGTTCACCAAAAACATCCATAATAAAATCATATCAGATTCAAAATAAAAACATCCAAAAAGCATTAATAAAATCATATACCTCAAAACCAGCAATATGTAAATGGCAATATAAAAAGTGGCTGCCTCATCTCAGGTCTTAATGCCATGAATTCAGTGAGGTTACTCACCTAAGTTCTTCCTTCTATTGATCCAGAAAATCCTTATGTATGTGTTTTTTCTTCTTCCTTTCAATATTTTCCTTTCTTTCTTATTGTTTTGAGCAACTCGGGGTAAAATGTTTTCCTGGCCAAAACTGCCTACTTATACTAGTGTTTTCTCCTAGGGTTTTATTACAGCAAAATTCCATTTCTATCCTAAACATCTTCATGCATTTTGCATTTTCACATTTTCCTCCTTAATGCCCCGGCCACTTTAGTCCATTATAGTTAGTACCCTTGCTTTTCTAGAAAATGGCTATCTTTAATTACTTACCCCAGTCATGCTAAATGTGTGATTCAGTTTTTATTTATGCTTTTATTCTTTTCTGGAAATCTCCTTTTCTATTTTTACCTACACAAGCATATTGACTTGTATTACATTTCATGTCATTTTGATGTTTCTTTTTTTAACACTTTCTGCTCACAGAAAATATACATGCACATAGGTGTATATATTTTTATTTGATCTCTCTTGCCTTTCAAAAAATATACACTATATATATATTTCCTAATTAAATGAGTTAGATCTGGTAAAAGAAAACCCTATGCTAAGTAAGAATTACTTCTTTGCTCACATAAAATCTTTCTGTCTCTTTATTACTTTATTTAATTCCTTATGCTTCACAGAAAAATGTATATAGGCATATCTCCCATATTTAACTTGGTTAGGCCTAAGTTAAATTCCAATGTTTTAAATAAGAATTTTTACTTTCTTATTTCAAATAAAAAATTTCTGTCTCTTTTTTTTTCATAAATTCTTGGATTTCCCTTGTGCCATATTCCAGTGTGCATGTGCACACATATCCTTGCACACTATTTAATCCCAAGAATTTCACCATATTTAAATCTAAATATTTCAAAATTAAATCATTTCATCAAAATGATTTTTCACAAAATTTTGGGGTATTACAGAGTGTGGATTTGCCCGAGAAGTTCTCTGGAGTGCATAATGTATTTCATGTTTCGCATCTTCGTCACTATCTGCATGATCCATCTCTTATTGTTCAGCCTTCTACTCTTGATAGTTTGGATATTGAGAATAATCTGACTGTTGAGAGGAAGCCACTTCGTATTGTCGACAGAGGTACGAAGCAGCTAAGAAGGAAATCTGTTAGTCTGGTCAAAGTACAGTGGAGTACTGATGATCGTTATTGTACTTGGGAGACGGAGGAGAGCATTCGTGCTTTGAATCTGGAATTGTTCGTTCCAGGTACTATTTGCTTTCTATCTTGTTTTTCCCCTTATTTTCTCTGTTTCTGTTCTTTTCGAGGACGTAAAGGTTTGAGTGGGGGAGAGTGTAACAACCCAATATTTTGGAAATTATTTTTAATTTGAATTTATTCCATTTTAAAATATTTTTATAGTGAAGTACAAATTTTTCTAGAATTAATGGTATTTTATTGTAATTTTCATGTTCTGTTTCCTATTTTTAAGCTATTTCTTCCATTCTTTTGATATTTTCTATGAATTTAATTATTTATTTCACTTTGAAAATGTTTTAAAAATCATTTTATTTCAAATTTTGTCTTATAATATTTTTAAAATGAAGTACATAATTTTCCAAAGCCATTGGCTATTTTTCTGTCATTTTTGGACAGTGTTTCTAATTTTTGAGTAAATTTTGTAATTCTTTTTCCATTTCTTCTAAATTTAAATATTTATTTTTATTTCCTACTACTTTGTTTCAGTTGTAAATAACATTTCTGAGTTTATTTTGTTTATTTAAAATCAAAGAGAAAAGGAAATACCAATGGTTTTAAAAAGTGCAAAACATAAGTCCTTTCACCTTCAAAACTCTTCATTTCTTAAACTCCTCATTTAATTTACATTTTTGGCCGTTCATTCTAATTACTAGCCGTGTATTACCTTTTCTTTTCATGTGAAAAAAACTTCAGCACTTCTCATTCTCACGACTTCTTCAAAACTTCCTTGGTAATGGCCTCCTCTTTTACACTTTTCTTCCATTTTTCTTACTTTTTTGCCTTGTTTCTCTTCTAATTTGCATGGCCTCTTCACCATAGCCACGGCCACCATCCCCTACCACTCCTCCTTGGCATCATCACCAACCACCACTTCAGGTTAGACCATGGTCGAACCCTCCTTGAAGCCAAACTTCACCAAAATTGCAAGCAATGTCCAAAACAATGCATAGCCGAGCACATTGTTGACCACCACCCCATTTTCCATCAACTCCACCATCTTTGGCCACCACCACCCCCTTTTCCAGACCCTACCTCATTGCTCCAGCCCCTGATCTACCACCTGGACCCTCTGGCCGAGCCTAACCATCCATGGTTGAGCCTTAGTTTGACCACTTTTCCACTTATTTGCCTATAAAACCCCTTCACCTTCACATGTTCATAACTCCAACATTGTTCACCACTTTGACCGAGCCATGCTAGCCCAAACCCAAGCCTAAACTTGACCAAAACCTGACCCTATGCAACCCCTAGGCCGTACATAGTATATGAGAAGCAAGGCAAAAAAGTTTGGTATTCGTATCCGCTTTTATTCCAAAGTTATTTCATTTTAAAGTTGTATTGAAATTGTTTTGTTTGATTTTTGTTTTGGGTTGTACACAAGAGTTGTAGCTTGGACTTGCTCTCTACTCAAATCATTGTCGTGTCATCGTCCTTGGTTTTCTGTTGTGCTTTTGGTTTTGAAATCTTCAGCAATAAGAGGTGAGTAAAAACTCACACGACGTTCATACTTATGTAGTTGTGAAACAACAACAACTGAATGTGTAGAAAATCTATATTATGTCATAAACTGCCTATGATTAATTATATATGATGTTAACCTGTTAAAAATTCATGTCATATCATTCTGTTAATTATTTATGTTTTTTTTTGTTCATTTTTATCAGTTTATCACACAGCAAGTTCCCTGTAGATTAGGTTCACTATGGGTTGAAATGATACATACCCGAACGGACTTTAGAATAGGGAAGGATCGTTATTGGCTGAAATGATAAGCCTGAGCGACCTTTTAATAAATTTTATTTACTTGGGATTGCGGGTTTGAAATGATAAAACCCGGATTTTCTTTGTAAACTACGGATTGAAATGATATATTATCCGTATCACTTGAATTAGGCTAGAAAATATTATACATACCCGTGGTTATTTTAAATACTTTTCTGGACATTTTTAAATATTTTTAAAACGTAAAAATATAATAAATTGATTTAAATTAAATTTTAAAATGATTTATTTAAGTAGAAATGATTTTTTTTGGGATAAATGTAAAATAAATGGATAAAAATAGTGATTTTAAAGTGTAACTTAAAAATTGAAAATTTGACTGAAAGGAAAAAAAATGGAAACTTAAGTTAATTAAATTAAAATGAAAATTAAGTTTAAATGGTGGAAAATGGAGATTTAAATTTAAGTGTTGAAATAAATTGTTTAAATGAAATTGGGAATTGACACACTTGAATTAAATAAGTGAACTTTGTAAATTTTTGGTTTTTATTTGTAAAATTTCTCTTTATAAAAATCATCAGTTAAAGGATTTAAATGAACATTTTAATATGAAAAAAATACGATTTTTTTAAGTTTAAATGTTTTAAATCGAAGTTTATTTATGGCTGGAATTACGCTTAAAACCTGGAAATTCAAATTATAGCACTTCAGAAATGCTACCATTTCTGGAAATGAACTAATTCTGAACTAAGTAAAATCTGCAGCACTTGTTAAGTGCTGTGGTTGCATAAATGAACTTAAAGACTAAAATGAACTAAGGCTATGACATCACTTGGTAAGTGCTGTTGTGGCAGGAACTAAAATTTAACCTGAAACTAGTGAAGAGGCTACTGTAGCACTTGTTAAGTGCTGCAGTAGGCAAAAATATGACTTTTTATATATAACTGAACTGTTACAGCAGTTTATAAATGTTGTCTTTGCTGAAATGAATTGTTTTCAAATATAACTTACCACAGCACTTTTTAAATGCTGTGAAAGCTGAAATTTCGATGTTTTAATGTTTTTAAGTGAATAAATGAACTCAGAAAAGGCTAAAATTTTGGGAATTGTATATTTGAGTTAAAAGAATAATGACTTTGTTTTTAAATGGTTTAATTGGAGTAATTTGATTTGAAATATAAACTATTTTTTTTATTTATAACCATGGGTTATAATAACGATTGTTGTTAAAGAGACCGGGATCGGATATGGACATACTCTCTGTCGATACCGAAAACCACTTTAACAACTGTACGCGGTGGAGTTTCCAGAATGAAGTAGGATGGTGACGACGATCCTAAGGTATATACGTGGACCCAACTCCCGTGAGTTGGCATAAGGTGGCTAAAACAGGAGCGATTAACGGACCAAGGAGGT
The DNA here is from genome assembly GCA_030737815.1 of Allium fistulosum. NCBI lineage: Eukaryota > Viridiplantae > Streptophyta > Magnoliopsida > Asparagales > Amaryllidaceae > Allium > Allium fistulosum. The sequence goes on from CM060907.1 coordinate 744,040,429, forward strand.
AGTACCTCTGATCGGACACACTTCTTCGATACCATTCTATTACTTGTGATTGATTTGTTGGCCACCCTTGATTTGGGAGTGTTGTTCGAGGTGGGCGGTAGTGGCTGCTATGCGTCACCACCAGTCCGGATGCATAATTGGTATATCTACCCTGGCATTGCCTTCTGTGCCGTGTCACCTACCATATCGAGCTTTACTACGATTTGTGATTTCTCCCGTAGCCTGTGGAGTATCGAGGGTAGCCCCCATTTTGGGAGTATGCTAATACTGGATAGACTACTGAGACTATTATGTGTTAAGGGCTATATGGGTAACACCTTGACACTATTTAAAAGTATGTTTATTTTATGATTAGACATTATTTTAATAGCGAATATTACTACATAGTAGATAGTTTAACGGATCCTTAAAGAATGGTCAATCCCAAGCATTCTTTAAGTTACTTGTACCTTTATTACAGTTCACTTGAGTTGGTTTACATTATATAAGTATGTATGTCCTGACTGGAGTGTTTGTGTTTTATTTACACTCGGGTCAGCCTGAGTATTCACAGCTTTGGATTCACTTTTCTGGAGCTAGGAATCGCTGAAGATTCTGCTTATCTAGTTATCTATCTATTTCAGTTTCAGTTGTTCTATTTCAGCATTTGTATTAGAGACTTATGTATTTGGGATTCCTATTGTACTTGTTTCAGAACTGTACTGTTTTCAGACTATGTATTTTGTATTTGCTTTTGAGACTCTGTATTCTAGTGGCTTCATGAACCACTATTTATTTTATTTCCGCTGCGAGTTATTCTGATATTTATGTGTCTGTGATTCTGTGAATGATTTTATTTGCTCCAAATTTTATTACAATCACTTATTTTGTATTATTCAAGTCTGACATGTGTGGATTATTGTCGATTTGAATGGTCCAAAATAGTGGGTCGTTACATTTTCAGGGATGGATATATATCATTTCAATCCAAATCACAGTGGCATAGGTATATATCATTTCAACCTATTTCTTAATTTATTCAAAACAATTCAATTTACAATTTATATAATATAAATAATATACAGGATGATAATAGGATATATTAGAATAAATAAACATCCAAAATATCAACCAATAGCATTCATTGAAATCAATCATTCAAACAGTCAATTTAATTCACAACAATTTCATAGTTATTAATATCGGGTATTTTACTGGCAATTAAATTCCAATTTCAGATTTAACTGTCAATTTTAATTTTTAACAATTAATTCAAATGACAATTAAATTTATCAAACAACGACCAATAAATTTATATCACTTAATAATTTCAAATTTAACTATCATAAAAACATTCTAGTACCTGTGAGCGTTATAAAACACTCACCTTTTATTTCTATTGTCGCCGAGGCGTTTCGTTTGGAACTAAAACCGAACAATGTCTGATTTTAGCCCAAATTTCCACTGTCTCCAAATCCATCCAAACTAGTTTCATTGCGATCGCAACGCAAAAAGTTTCATCCCAATCGGACCTCATATGAGAGAGTTATTAAAATTTTAAGTTCATCAATTAAAATATAAATTAAAACACAAATATGACTATTTTTTTAAACCCACCCAAAAGCTTCAACCTGGCCCGCTATTGCTTCTTCCCCAATTTCCTTTTCCTCTGATACGAGAAAGAACCCATGCCTGTCGTGCACATATTATAGTGATATGGAGCATCCTCCAACGAAAACCAAAACCGATCACATCGATGAACTCCTCTCGGCGTGCTCGACCGGCTCGTACCCTCGCCATCACCTCCCATCCCCTGGAGCTAAAAGCGAACTGCCTTCCCCTCGCGTATAGTAAAATGTCGACATCCCCATATGATGATCGAACCTCATGAAAATGTGAGCCTATATGCTATATGCTGCTCTAAATCCAAATCCAATGTCATTTCCTCCAATCGATGCTTAAAATTGCCGAAATCGCGAGCCCTAGCTCCTCCCTATGAACGGCCTCGACCCCAAACAGATGCCGCACCCATCATAACTTATATGAGCAGAAAACTCACAACGAATTACGAATTTTAAAATTGGTTTCATATTTTTTTGTTTTGTATATCAAGAGAAATAAATTTTAGATGTTTTCCCTTTCATTTTCCTTTACTGTGAATTGCTTGGCTATTACTTAACATGTGAAGAGAGGGAAGCGTGTTTTGAAAGGAACAGTAGGTAGTAGGGTGGCTGAAATGATAGAATATACGGTTGTGTTTGACTAAAAACAATTTAAAATATTATTTAATAACAAATATCTCGTTTAAAAGCTGCTTAAAATTTTGAACTCCTATCGAGGCATGCCGCTAGGCGTTCATAATGTTATACCCCTATTCCGAACACAATGGAATAGGATCCGAGTCTTAATTCGATCGTATGGACAAGATAGTTTTTTGAACCCAATTATTATATTAAATTTTTGATATTAAATTCAAAGCGTTTTTATCCCGTACGACCAAACGATAAACTCCAAACGTGTAACAACCCGCATATTTCACGATTATATATTTAAATGTTTTATTTAAATATAGCATCGTTAATCGGTTTAAAGTCCGAAATGTTACTTTTTGTAAACAAGTCCAGACGTCTGGTTATAGACCTGGAGGAAAAAATATACACGGCAGAAAAAAATAAAATGGCAGAGACTAATTCCAGACATCTAAAATATAGGTTCAGACGTCTGATTAGGGCTCAGACGTCTGCTTCGAAATTTCAGACGTTTGGGAGGTTTTCTGAAAATTTCCAAAAAACAAATCCAGACGTCTGGATTCTAAACCAAACATCTGGAACTATTCATTTTTGCCTATTTTCCTATTTTTTTAGTGAACTTCCAATTTTAATCGATTTTTGTAGATCCGGTTAGTTGTTATCACTTATTATCGACTTTGATGACTTCTTTCTTTGGATTTTTGGGAATATCCATTTGATGGATTTGATATCGATTTTTATGGATTTAATTCACATTCTCGTATGTGAATTTTTGGTGATTGATTGTTTCTACAATCATTTCTGTGGTTTGTCACTTTAAAATACAAAGGTTTCTATACTAGTAGTAAATACTCAAACTCTTTCACAAAAACGATTTCAACACTACTTTTAAATACAAAGCTCGTTTTTAAATCTGTTTTCCAACTCTTTTAGTATATACAAACTTTTACCTCATTCGTATGAGAAATCTAATTAAATGGCTTAGCAAAACAAGTGGTATGAAATGCTTGCGTTTACTTCGTCGGTTAATTCTTAGACTTGTTCGATTGAAATCTTATGACAATTTTCGAGTGGAAATCTACAATTTGTTCATAAATATTTAAGTTAAGCTAGTGGTTATGGGACATGAAGCTAAACTCTTATATTTACTAGCTTAATGTGATTCACACTTCTTATTGATCAATGGTGATCATTTTGTGATTTAGACTAGCGACGTGCGATGTCTCTTTGTTTGTGTGGGGGACTAGAAACCCCGTTTGTGGAGCTTCGATTCAAATTGGTGGGGTAGCGACCCATGGTCTTCGGGCCGTTTGTGGAGCTTCGACTCAAACTTGATGGTTAGCAACCATGGAAGAGCGTTCCGTTTGTGATACACGTGTTGTTGAGTTTTCATGCTCCCGTTTGTGATAGGCCTCCACCTTTGTGTTTTCTGGATGTCTGGTTGTTGATTTCTTGAATTTGTGTTTCACCAATTTTGATGATATGCATTGATAAACTCTATCAATATTTGTGTTTTGGTGAATAATTTAAAGAATATGACATTCTTTTTAGTGTTTGAGAATATTTGAGATATTGTATGTTTTTGTTGTTATTTTATGTATACTTGTCACAGTATGGCATTTTTGTTATCATACGTTTTTGTCATATCTCTTATCCTATCTCATTTTATTTGATATTTATAGCTAGACTGATCCGTTTATATTTTCTTCTTAAATAATACTCGGGTCAGACCGAAGTATTTCAGGTGCTTTTGCTTGACTTCTTATCAAGGTCCGTCACCTGACTTTTGGCTAACTACTTTAGCTTAGTAGTTTTTGTTATTATACATTTGAGATAAAGACTCCCTGATGTATACATATTCTTTTGTCTAGCACTTATACCTATTCTTTTGTGATGTAGTGGATCTTGTATGGCCACTATTTTGATGTACACCTTTATGTGTTATATTCATATCTGTTTCCGCCTTTGTGATATGAATATATGTGACTGATTTGTGTTATGCTTATTTGTATATTTGTTTCCGAAGCCCACATAGCCACTAAGTAGTAGCTTTGAGTTTGTATTTGATATCTCAGATTTCCTCTTGAAATGAAATGCATGTCATATTATCGGACATATCGGTACTCGCACAAAGCAATTACACAGATGGTCACTCCTAGAAAGTCTTATTCTTCGTGCTAGTCGACGACATTACCCCATAGTGTCCTTGGCTAGTGTGAGTATAGAGGTGGGGAGTCCCAGCTTGGTATTAGAGCCAAACTTTGGAACAATGTAGAATAATCTAGCAAGGATCATTGTCCTGAGTCTTTCTTAGGAGTCGTGCCTTAGGATTTAATTCAAGTTATTGGACCCGTACTATCTTATTTTCTTTTGTGATGCCTTGTTTTATCAATCAAGTTTTTTGATATTCATTCTGAGAATAACCTTTTTCCTCTTCTTTCTTTCTTTCTTAAAGAAGGGAAATGGTTAGACCAGGCCGTCCCAACGCCGGTCAATCCAGTGCTACTCCTCAGGATGGAGTATTTATATCTGCCCAACAAGTCTTAGATCTTGTGAAGAATGCTCAAGCTGTCGGACCCATTCCAGAGCCTACTCATCCTAAATCTGGGTTTGCACGCTTGTGCAGTGATTATACCAACTTAGGTGGAAGGCCTTTCAAGGGTTCCGAAAGCGTTATAGAAGTCCAAGCTTGGCTTAGAACATGCGATCGCATCTTTTACCGCATGAATCTTATTGATCTACATCGAGTCCAAGTGGCTTCTAGCATGCTCTAGGAGAGAGCATTAGATTGGTATGAGCTTTTGATTTCTGAAATTATTGAAGCGGATCTTACTTGGGAGCAATTTCGGGAAAGGTTCGAATTGAAGTTTGTGCCGCAGGCTGAAAAAGTATCTTTAGCCCAATGCTTTATCGACCTTGTTCAAGGTGAATCTTCTTTGACCGACTATGTCGCATCTTTTGAATCTCTTTCTAAATATGGGGTCGAGTATATTAATACCCCCATGAAGAAAAATCAGAGGTTTGTCTATGGGTTGAATAAGAACCTCAAAAAGTCATTACTTCTGAAACTAGAAGTTTCTTTTGATCAGCTTGTTGATATCGCTCTTCGACTCGAAGAGGCCGATAAAGAAAGTGATGTTGAAGTTGTGGGGGCCAAACAAAACATCAATAAGAAGAGGCCTTTTAAGTTCAAGGCTTATCCTAACAAGAAAGGGATGCAAGCAACTTCGGTAGCAAAGACTCCTACCTCTAGTCATGGAGAATGTTACAATTGTGGTTCTAAGGACCATTATGCAAACAAGTGTCTGAAGCCCCTTACTTGCCGCTATTGCAAAAGTTCGGGTCATACTATATCTTCATGTCCCAAACTTCAAAGCAAGAAAGAGGGAAAGCTAAATGTTGTGCAAGCCCCTAGTAACACTTCTCTTGATCAAGGTATTTCTCATTCTATCCTTGATGGCATTATTATATTTCATGATCTTCCTATTCGAGTTCTTTTTGATACGGGTGCATCTCACTCTTTTATATCAAAAGAACTTGTTGATGCTTTGTCTTTAAATGTTATTGGCTTGATGACTTCATTGAGAATTGCAAATCCGGTTGGTGGATCCGCAACACTCAGTTTACCGTGTAAAGATGTCGAAATTATTTTATGTGATTATGCCTTCCGAGCCGATTTGCATGTTATGCGTTACCTAGGTTTCAGAATGATTTTGGGGATGGATTGGCTTAACCGATATGAAGCCCATATCCTATGTCCTAGCGGACTATATATCTTCGACATCCTCAATCTGTTAAGCAGATTTCTCTTGTTCTTAAAGATTCATATTCCAATTCGGGAGCACCCTTGTATTCTCTAAATCCTCATGATGACGATAATGATGATGAGGAAGATGTCATTTCCCTCATTCACATTGTTCGTGAATTTCCCGACATATTTGAGCCCGTTTTTTGATTACCACCTAAGCAACCAATAGAGCTCAGAATTAATCTAATCCCTGGAGTTTTACCTATCACTCGTCCTCCTTATCGTATGTCCAATAAGGAAAATGGGGAGATGCATAAACAATTATCAGAATTGGAAGGAAAACAGTTTATTCGTTCTAGTTCCTCTCCATGGGGAGCTTCGGCTATTTTTGTGAAGAAATCTGATGGTACACTTAAGCTTTGCGTTGACTACCGCAAGCTTAATGATCTCACTATCAAGAATAAATATCCCTTACCTCGGATTGATGATTTATTCGATCAACTTAGTGGTGCTAGAGTCTTTTCACAGTTAGACTTAGCAACCGGTTTTCATCAGCTTCGTATTGCAGAGGATAGCATTCCTTTGACATCGTTCCGCACTCGTTATGGATCTTATAAATGGCTTGTTTTGCCATTTGGTTTGACGAATGCTCCAGCTTATTTCGTTGACCTTATGAATCGAGTTTTCAAAGACTTCCTCGATCGATTTGTTCTCATCTTTATCGATGATATTCTTGTTTATTCTAAAACCGAGGAGGAGCATGAAAAAAATCTTCGTATTATGTTGGAAACTCTTAGGAGCAACCAATTGAAAGCAAAATTTTCTAAGTGCCACTTTTGGTAATCTCGTGTGAAATTTTTGGGGCATATTATTTCTGAATCCGGAATTTCCGTGGATCCTTCAAAGATTGAAGCGATTCAAAATTGGAAGAGACCGGAGAGTGTGACGGAAATTCGTAGCATTCTCGGATTGGCGGGTTATTACCGTTGTTTCATAAAAGACTTTTCTAAAATTTCCGTACCTCTTACTAGTTTGACAAAGAAGAGAGTTAAATACATTTGGTCAGACAAATGTGAAGCTTCTTTTCAGAAACTAAAAGAACTCCTTTCCGATGCTCCTATTCTTATGATTCCCGAAGGGAACCAAGATTTTATTGTTTATACCGATGCTAGTCGTGTTGGTTTGGGAGGCGTTCTCATGCAAAGGGAACGTGTTATCGCTTATGCTTCTAGGCAATTAAAGCCTACCGAGACTAGATATGCCCCTCATGATCTAGAGCTCGCGGCTATTGTTTTCGCCCTTAGAATTTGGCATCATTATCTTTTGGGAGAGAAATTTGTTCTCTACACCGATCATAAATCTTTGAATTATTTATTTTCTCAAAAGGAACTTAATTTGCGTCAACAACGTTGGCTCGAGTTCCTTGCATCTTATGATCTTGATATTCTCTATACTCCCGGAAAGGGAAATCATGTTGCCGATGCAAGCAACAAGCGGTTGTTTCCATGATGATATCCGAATGGAATGATCTCGAGACTTTATCCACTTGTGAGATTCGAGATCGTGAATCCAATTTATGTTCATCTCTTGTTTTGTGTAGCCTTGAGGCTCATCCTTCTCTTTTAGACCGCATTCTTGAAGCTCAAAAGCATGATCCCGAATTAGTTCTTCTTAGCCAAAGTTGTAGGGATAAAATTGATATTGAAGGTTTGAAAGACTTTGATATTGATACTCGTGGCGGTATTCGAAAATTTGTTAGACATATTGTGCCAAATATTTGTGATCTTCGTAAAGACATTTTAGAAGATTCTCATCGTTCTAAATTTACCATTCGTCCCGGTAGTAGTAAAATGTACGCAGATATGAAACGACTCTATTATTGGGATGGAATGAAATCAGATGTTGCTAACTTTATTAAGCGTTGCATGACTTGCCAACTCGTAAAGGCCGAACATCAAAGGCTCGGTGGGTTATTGCAACCTTTGGACATTCCCCTTTGGAAGTGGGATCAAATTTCCATGGACTTATTGACGGTCTTCCCCGTTCTCGACCGGGTCATGATAGCCTATGGGTGATAGTAGACCGACTTACAAAATCCACCCATTTTATTCCCGTTCGGTCCAATCGGACCGTACCTCTTTTGGCTAAACTCTATGTCAAAGAAATTGTTAAATTGCATGGAGTTCCTACTTCTATTGTTAGCGATCGTGATCCATTGTTTACTAGTGGATTTTGGAAGGGTCTTCAAAAAGCTTTGGGAACAAAGCTTAATTTTAGCACCGCTTATCATCTTCAGTCCGATGGACAAACCGAGCGTGTGAATCAAACTCTTGATGATCTTCTTCGTGCATATGTTCTTGATTTTGGAGGAAGTTGGGAAGATCATATTTCTCTTGTTGAGTTTTCCTACAATAATAGCTTCCAATCTAGTATTGGTATGGCTCCTTTCGAGGCACTATACGGAAGGCCATGCCGATCTCCTTCGTGTTGGTTTGAAGCCGGTGAGAAGCTGGTTTTAGGTCCAGATTTTATTCGTGATGCCACAGAAAAGATTGACCTTATTCGTCATAGGATGAAAGAAGCTCAAAGTAGACAAAAATCCTATGCCGATAATCGAAGAAGGAAATTAGAATTTTCTGTGGGAGATTTGGTGTTCATTCTTGTTTCACATATGAAGGGTGTTGTGCGTTTCAATCGATCGGGAAAATTAGCACCTCGATATATTGGTCCATTTCCCATTACCGAACGTATTGGTTCCATGGCTTATCTCCTTTTATTACCGGCTCAGTTTTCTGTTATCCATGATGTGTTTCACGTTTCTCAACTACGGAAATGCCTTAGGGATTCCGATTCTATTCTTGAGCCTGGTGTAAATGAAGAAATTGAAGTTTCACCAAATTTGACTTATGAGCAATAGCCTATTCGAATCATTGCTACGGAGGTTAAATGCCTTCGAAATAAAGATGTTCCTCTTGTGAAAGTTCAATGGTCCTCAAATCCTAAGGATTGCTCTTGGGAATCCAGAGAATTCATCGAGCGAACACATCCGGACTTACTCTCCCGTGCTCATTAAGGTGAACTTCTCATTTCAAAATTTCTTTTTTTGTGTTGTTATGCTTTAGTATGGTTGTTACTTTTAATTTCCTCTTAATTATTGCGAGGACGTAATTTCTTTAAGGAGGGGAGTCTGTAACAACCCGCATATTTCACGATTATATATTTAAATGTTTTATTTAAATATAGCATCGTTAATCGGATTAAAGTCCAAAATGTTACTTTTGTAAACAGTTGAATTGGGACTCGACACCACTTCCATTGAGTTCAAAACGACGTTTACAACTTTTTTGAGTATAAACATCGATATGTTTGGAGTTGAGTAGAATTTTGCTATTTTTCTATTTTGGGCTTTGGGTTTGGGTTTCAGCCCACTAACCTAACTTAATACCCTAACTCAACTCCTCTTCATTCATTTCATTCCTCATTTCCTAACACTCTAGCTCAAAAGAAAAATGGGGGAAAGAATGGGAAATAGAAATTCCTAAACCCTAGTTTGATTAGGAAATACAAATTCAAGTCTAAAATCAAGGAGAAGCTTAGGTAAGCATCCTCTTCATCTTCTCCATCTCTATCTCTCTTCAATTTCAGAAATTCCTAAACCCTAACTTAGGAAATATTTGCTTATTAGCTTAGATTAAAGCTTCTTGAGTTGAAGTTGAAGAGGAATTGGCATTTCCTTTGTTTTAGAGCTTCTCGTTCGTTGTTTTTGGGTTTAAAGGTGAGTTCTTTAACTCACATCTACGTCTATAACTCTCATTGTTGTTATGTATGAATTCCTAACATCTATTCATGTTCATTTGCTTTTGATTTGAATTGATTTGGTGAATTTTCCAAATTTTGGTGTTTTGAAGTCAAAATCTTTAAAGATCCTATCTTGGATATTTGGACGTGTTATTCGGGGTGTATCGAAGAGCCTATAGGACTGGGTTGTCGCTTGGCATAAATCCCAAGTCGTCGTTGCTCGTCTGATCGCTTCCAAAATGTTTTGGCCATCTTGGCCTAGGCAAATTGTTGCCCAGACCAGGTGACCAGACGTCTGGTTATAGACCTGGAGTAAAAAATATACACGGCAGAAAAAAATAAAATGGTAGAGACTAATTCCAGACGTTTGAAATATAGGTTCAGACGTCTGATTAGGGCTCAGACGTCTGCTTTGAAATTTCAGACGTCTGGGAGGTTTTCTGAAAATTTCCAGAAAACAAATCCAGACGTCTGGATTCTAAACCAGACGTTTGGAACTGTTCAGTTTTGCCTAGTTGCCTATTTTTTAGTGAACTTCCAATTTTAATCGATTTTTGTTGATCCGGTTAGTTGTTATCACTTATTATCGACTTTGATGACTTCTTTCTTTGGATTTTTTGGAATATCCATTTGATGGATTTGAAATCGATTTTTATGGATTTATTTCATATTCTCGTATGTGAATTTTTGGTGATTGATTGTTTCTACAATCATTTCTATGGTTTGTCACTTTAAAATACAAAGGTTTCTATACTAGTAGTAAATACTCAAACTCTTTCACAAAAACGATTTCAACACTACTTTTAAATACAAAGCTCGTTTTTAAATCCATTTTCCAACTCTATTAGTATATACAAACCTTTACCTCATTCGTATGAGAAATCTAATTAAACGGCTTAGCAAAAAAAGTGGTATGAAACGCTTGCGTTTACTTCGTCGGTTAATTCTTAGACTTGTTCGATTGAAATCTTATGACAATTTTCGAGTGGAAATCTACAATTTGTTTGTAAATATTTATGTTAAGCTAGTGGTTATGGGACATGAAGCTAAACTCTTATATTTACTAGCTTAACGTGATTCACACTTCTTATTGATCAATGGTGATCATTTTGTGATTTAGACTAGCGATGTGCGATGTCCCTTTGTTTGTGTGGGGGACTAGAAACCCCGTTTGTGGAGCTTCGGTTCAAATTGGTGGGGTAGCGACTCATGGTCTTCGGGCCGTTTGTGGAGCTTCGGCTCAAACTTGATGGTTAGCAACCATGGAACAGCGTTCCATTTGTGATACACGTGTTGGTGAGTTTTCATGCTCCCGTTTGTGATAGGCCTCCCCCTTTGTGTTTTCTGGATTTCATGTTGTTGATTTCTAGAATTTGTGTTTCACCAATTTTGATGATATGCATTATTAAACTCTATCAATATTAGTGTTTTGGTGAATAATTTAAAGAATATGACATTCTTTTTAGTGTTTGAGAATATTTGAGATATTGTATAATTTTTGTTGTTATCTGATGTATACTTGTCACAGTATGGCATTATTGTTATCATATGTTTTTGTCATATCTCTTATCCTATCTCATTTTATCTGATATTTATAGCTAGACTGATCCGTTTATTATTTTCTTCTTAAATAATACTCGGGTCAGACCGAGGTATTTCAGGTGCTTCTGCTTGACTTCTTATCAGGGTCCGTCACCTAACTTTTGGCTAACTACTTTAGCTTAGTAGTTTTTGTTATTATACATTTGAAATAAAGACTCCCTGATGTATACATATTCTTTTGTCTAGCACTTGTACCTATTCTTTTGTGATGTAGTTGATCTTGTATGGCCACTATTTTGATGTACATCTTTATGTGTTATATTCATATCTGTTTCCGCCTTTGTGATATGAATATATGTGACTGATTTGTGTTATGCTTATTTGTATATTTGTTTCCTAAGCCCACATAGCCACTGAGTAGTAGCTTTGAGTTTGTATTTGATATGTCGGATTTCCTCTTAAAATGAAATGCATGTCATATTATCTGACATATCGGTACTCACACAAAGCAATTACACAGATGGTCGCTCCTCAACAGCCTTATTCTTTGTGCTAGTCGACGGCATTACCCCATAGTGTCCTTGGCTAGTGTGAGTATAGAGGTGGGGCATCACAAAACGCTATGAAATTTGAAATCCGATAATAGCACACTATTACAGATCCAATGGAATTGGTTTCATCGAAATCCGAGACTGTGCCCCGGAAGGCTATTTTTTTATATGCTAATTTAAACGAGTTATTTTTTAAATCGAGTAAATCACTTTTAAATTCAAGTTAAAATTTCCATTACCTTCTTTCTTATGAATATAAATTTAATAAGCCTTTAAACTATTTTTTTTCAAATAAAAATCCAAGATTTAAATTATTTTCACGATTTCAATTATTTAATTCAACAATTAAATTATCAATAAATCATTATATTTGAAATTAAACATATTAAATCAATAAAATTTTACTTTCCAATATTTAAAATCAATTAAATAAATAATTTCAAATAACCCAAAATTCTTGGTCATTACATTCCTCCACCCTTAAAAGAATTTCGTCCCCGAAATTGCTAAGGTAAGAAGAATGGCCTAAAACCCATTAACCTTCCCAAAACAAATTAGTTGAAACAACTTCCCAAAATCAATTTGTTGAAACCACATTGTCATTTTTACTGATTGCCAAATTCATCCATAGATTCCAAATAATATTATTTACTCAATCATTTCAAGTTATAATCCAAATAAAATTTCCATTATTAAAAAAAATTCAAAATTTTCTAACTCCTTAAATTTTTAGAAAATTTCGCCAGCTTCTCCTTTGCACGGCTAGATCCGAACAACTAAAAAACGCCACTACGGGCCCAAACCAACAAAAGGAAACAAAAGCCAAGTGGCTCAATCATAAAACCATCAAATCAAATGACAAAATAAACATGTACCTTTTTGTCGGGCAATCCAAATTTTTTTTGATTTTAAATACATGCGTCTTATTTACCAATGATATCCAATCATATCATTTAAAATCATTTTATATTTTGCATTTTCAATTTCCAATATCGGCTTTACTTAAGCCCGTACGATGTACATATATCATCCGTATGCAATATTAAATCTGATCGCTCACTCGATCACACAATTTCAATTCCGAACTAGTATCGTTCACACACTCTCTAGTGCAGACTCAGATTTGGTTCCTTGATCAGAAATCGTTATTCTCCTTACATAGCCATATACTATGATAGAGAATTCCAGAATCAAATCAAAAATCCATATCCAGGGTTCACCGTCGAGAATCGAGTGAAAAATCCTAACCCGGACCGATATAAATTATCTCGAAATTCTATGCTCGAATCTGGACCAAATCATTATGCGAATAAAATAATATACGTACAACTTACATATTTATTTCTATTGATTCTTGGCTATACCAAATTCCTTTGTTTACATTTAATTCATTTCCATTCAATTATTCACAGTTATCCTTCACATTTATACTTCACATTCATCTATTTACTTGGTATATCCCTTAAATACCAATTCCACTTAAGTAATTCATCATCAAATTTTCTTAAGTCAATTATAAACTTTTTATACAAAAGTTATTATGTTTATTACCTGCAACAACCCGGGATTTCATATTGCTTTATAGTCGTCATTAAACGATTAACGAGCTAGCTTATTGTTAGTGAGAGTTTTAATTGGGTTAAAATCCATTACTAAAAATTGTTAATCGTTGTTTGGAATTTTAAAGCTGTTATTCTTTTAAACGATTTGTTGAATGTTAGTGGGCTTTACACTTTGAATTTATACCCACGTTTTCTTTTGATCATTTTTGCGGTGATAACTAGCAGAGTAAACTGTTCCCCCTTATTCATTATTCAATTTCAAACCCTAAACCAAAAAAAAATGGTGGCTGCCTCGTTCAAAAATTAGGGCATGCGTTTCGCTCGTTCTTCCGCGACAATTAGGGCTTTCGATTTTCTTGAGCATCGGCTACAAACTTTCGATCGATTGTTTCCTCGTTGCTCACTTCGGCTGCTTCTATTTGCAAAGGTGAGTAATTTGATTTACTCACATCTAATTCGTGCTTAGTATGATGCTTCGACAGTTTACTTTTTTGTTTGAATGTCGATGATTTTGATGGTTTTAATTCACTCTAGTTTGAACGCTTGATTGATTTATGATTTTGGTTATGATGATTGATGATTTCACTGACTGATTCAATTCGTTCTTTTCGTGTTACTTGATTTCCATGGCTTTGGTTTTGCTAGTGACTTTTGTTTGTATGATCACCCCAGTAGCATACTTGACTTGTTCGATTTCTACTTGCTGCTCCATGACCTCAATCAGTCGAAGCTATTTTGATTTCGGCCCTGTCTTGATTATGTGATAATGTTAGATCACTTGCTGTTGCTATAGTGTTGTAGTCTTTAACTCGTACCATATGCTGTTTCATAATTTGAAGTCGGTAGATTTCCATTTATATGATGTTGTCTCGGGTTTCACTGCATTCATATATGTGTTTGTTCACTCATGTAATCTGTCGAATTTTGGTTTCCCTTGTTGTTCACTGGTCTTCGAGACAGTCTCCGTAGTGTTAGCTTTGCTAGCATTGTTTAAGTTAATCTGCACTTCATGTATTTTGATATTGCATTTCTTTGAACATTGCAATGTCCCTGTTTTCATGGGTTTATATTGTAACGGTTAGCTTTGAGACAGTTTGCATTTGTGTCAGCTGTGGTTATTGGATTTGCACTTAATTCATTGCCTCAAGTCACTTGTGCATTCTATCTAGTACCTCTGAACCTGTACTCAAGTTTGATTTCTTTTTATGCCTGGTTCATGCTGTACATATATACTGTTGAACTTCATATGCACTTGAGTCTGCATTGTGTCTGCAGTGTTTCATGCTCACGTCATATGTGCTCTAGTCTTGTTCACTTGATAGCATTTGGTCCAGACATTGTTGAGTTCCCTGCGTACATGTTTTCACTTAGTAGTCTGCATATATGAATTAACTTTAACTTGCTACCTGGTTATGTTAACATGTGTGTATGTATATGAATACATCTTCCTAGTATTGCACTTTGGTGTTCACCTGACATTCTTAGTTTGTGATTCACTGTCGCAGCCTGTTTCAGTTTCCAGTCATCATGTAGTTGCATAACTGGTTCATCACTTGTGTCCACTGCATACCATCTGAAGCTTGATATGCTAGCTCGTAGTTCACGTGTTCACATTGAAGTACATGCAGCTTGCTTTGATTTTACCAGTTCATTGTTGAGTTCATTTGCATGATGTGCTTGAGTCTTTGCTACTGTGGTTGGTCTTGTTATTTCTTTGATATTGTGTAGCCTGGTCTGAAGTACATTTTGGTTCAGGTTGCACATTGTATCTGACCATGTTTGTGGTCATGTTTGTGTACTCTGATGCTTTTATCTGGTCTGACCTTCACTTGAGTCTAGCTGATTTTTGGTTGAGACTTGTTTTAGTCGTCTTGACTGTTTTCCTATACTTGTAAATTGATTTGTACATTGAGTTGAATCCAGCTTAAATGCTTGGGTTTGACCTTGTGCTCGTTTGTGAACTTTCACTGAGCTTTTGTGTATTTCCTCACTGTATTGGCGAGGCAGTGCACGCGTGCGTGTACTGCAGCCAATTCAGAACTTCACGTTTTGAAGTGATAATTCAATTGTTTGAATTGATTTAGTTTGATTTGATCATTTTGTTGTTGTCTAATTACCTATTGGATAATTAGATTATGAGTTTCTAATTATTTTCTTAATAATTAGATTTTGTTGTTAATTGCCATTTAGGCAATTCTGTTGTTTTCTAAATTATCTTCATTAATAATCGTTTTATTCATCTTGCTGATGATTTGGATTGCTGATTTGTTGATTAACACTGTTTAGTGTTATATCCGCCGTTATCCGATTCTCTTATCGAGAAGTTGGATATACGAGATTTCTGTGACTGTCGTCTATTTGATATTTGATTACTATCGCTTCTATGCATTAATATCTGAGTTTGAATTAGACTGACCCGTGTATTATTTTCTTTTGAATTTAATACTCGGGTCAGACCCGAGTTATTTCAGGTTGTAGATATCTTGCTTTGGGTTGCTGTTTGAGCTATGAAGACTTTTCATATCTTTTGAAGTGGTCTTCGTCTTTTTGTAGGAGACAGTATCTGTTTTAGGTTGATATGTATCCATGTATATTAGTCGATAATGTACTTGTATATATAACTTCCAGAGTCGACAGTTGTAGTTGTATCATATGTATCGTGTCAAATGTATTGTAACTGACATCAGTTATATATATATATGAGACTTTTGTTTTATCTGTGTTCCGCATCTTTTATATCTGTGTTATTATTATATTTATTGTCCTAAACTATTATAGCCACTGTGTAGTAGCTTTGAGTTTGTATCGGTATGTTGGATTTCCTCCTGAAATAAAAATGCATGTTATACTATCTGACATATCGGTGCTCGCACAAAGAAATTACACGGATGGTCGCTCCTCAACAGCCTTATTCTCCGTGCTAGTTGACAACATTACACCGTAGTGTTCTTGGCTAGCGTGGGTATAGAGGTGGGGCGTCACAGCTTGGTATCAGAGCCTGGGGTTTAGGACAAATATAAAACATAACTTAGATGGAGCATGTGTTACAACTATTTGTCGATGTTTTATCTCACATCTTTGTCTATGATTATCTTTGATTGTTAGGTATGAATTCCTAACGCTTATTCATGTGCATTTGATTTTGATTTGGATTAGTTTTGTGAATATTCCAATTTTTAGTGTTTTGGGTTCAAATTTTTAAAGATCCTAACTTTGATGTTCGAGCATGTTTTTAGTGATGCATCGACGAGCCAATAGGATCGGGTAGCCGATGGGCGTAATCCCCAAGCGTCCGTGCTCGACCAGTTGCAAATTGAGTGAGAGATTGCACTTTTATTAAATAGGGTAGGAATTGCAGAATTTGCAGTTCGGTCAGCCGACCTGCTCCTATTTCCCTGCTTGCCTATTTATGCTCGTTTTGCTTTGTTTTTTTTTCAATTGTTAATCGATTCTTCTTCTCCGATTAGTTGTTATCACCTTTTCAACTTTGATAACTTCTATTTTTTGGATTTTTGGGTATTTCCACTTTGATGGATTTGATATCGATTTCTTTGGAATTAATTCACGTCTTCGCATGTGAATTTTAGTGATTGATTGTTCCTACAATCATTTTTGTGATTTGTCACTTTAAAAATATGAAGGTTTCAATACTAGTAGTAAATATCAAAACTCCTTTATCAACTCGATTTCAACACTATTTTATTACAAAGCTTTCTCAAACTGTTTTCCAATCTATTAGTATATACAAGCCTTTACCTCACTCGTACGAGAAATCTAATTAAACGACTTAGTAAAACGAGTGGTATGAAACGCTTGCGTTCACTTCGTCGGTTAATTCTTGGACTTGTTCGATTGAACCTTTTTGTGACAAATTTTCTAGTGAAGATCTACAGTTTGTTCGTAAATATTTAAGTTAAGCAAGTGGTTATGGGACATGAAGCTAAACTCATATATTTACTAGCTTAGTGTAATTGACACTTCTCGATGATTATGACGATCATTTTTGTGATTTGATTTAGACTATCAATTGAGCGATGTCTCTTTGTCTGCGAGGGAGACTAGACCCCGCTTGTGTGATGTTTCTACTCACATTCGTGGAGCATTCGGCTCATAGGTCTTCGGACCATTCGTGGAGCATTCAGCTCATAGGTCTTCGGACCATTCGTGGAGCATTCGGCTCATAGGCCTTCCCCCTTTTTGTGATTTCTGGATTTCGTGTGTTGATTTCTGGAATTTGTGCTTCACCAATTTTCGTGATTTTCATTGATATTTTTTATCAATTTTTGTGCATTGGTGAATTTGTGTGTCATTAACTTTTTATAAATAAAAGTTTAAGGAGTTTGACATTCCCTTTGATCTTTGAGAAGATTCTTGTGACATTTTTAATGAATGAAAATTCACTGGTATTATGTTTTGATGCCAATTATTTTGATGAGATTTTGACGTATAAAAATTACTGTCGCTTTAACTTCAGTAACCATCAATTTTAAAATGGATTTTCAAGCGGTTATCCCACAATTCTGATTTTGTTGTCCGTTTTTACGGTATTTTGAGAAGTGTAATTTCCTTGTCGAAGATTCTATTGATGTTGCTGTTTTAATCACGTGTTTTAAAAATTGTTTCAAAATAAAAATTGTTTTCAAAAATTTTTACAGTTTGCGCTTTCAAAAGAATGAGGAAGTGATTTAAACGTTTCAGCAAAATCGAGGACTATGACCCCTTTCTTTCGCTGATTCGCTTAATTCCGGACTTGTTCGTTTGAGAATGTGAAATGTTATTTTTAGAATACACAATTTTGCACTTTCAAGGAAACGATAAAGAGAATTAAACGATTTAGTAAAACTCGTGGATTATGGGACATGTGCGTTTGCTATTTCGGTTAATTCCGGACTCGTTAATTGAAATATTTGTGATTTCTGATTATCGTTTTTTTTGATAATCGGATATTTGTGATTTCTGATTATCGTTTTGATAACTGGATATTTGTGATTTCTGATTATCGTTTTTGATAACCGAATATTTGTGATTTCTGATTATCGTTTTTGATAATCGGATATTTGTGATTTCTTTTCTTATCTATATCATTTCTCAAATTTATAAGTTCAAAACTTATCTTTATTCATTTCACAACACTTATATAGCAAAATTCAGAATCTAAACACCCGGTTTAATTTCAAGTAAATTTGAAATCATATATATATATATACACATATCTCATTTTTATATCAAATCAAAAATTTTAATTTCTTAAAATCAAAAGCTTGTTTATCAAAACAAGACTCCATTAGCAAATTATTACGGTAGAATTCCATCACTTAGAAACTCGAAAATGAACACCGATGATGTCACAATCATCATCGGAATAATTTTCCAGCAACCGAAGTGAGTTCAGCGCTTTTATCTCTTTTCAAAACCATTTTTAAATATTCTTATTCAAAACAACTCCCAAAATAATACTATCATTATTATTTTCTCTAAGACACTTTGAAACACATTTCAAAATCTCCAGGACTTAGATTCAAAACTTCTCAATTTAAATCCATTTTAATTTATAAGTCATATTTATAAATTATATTATCAAAATTTAACTTCCTTAAAACATTTCACAATTGTTATATCATTGTTTATTTTAAACAACTTTTATTAAGGCACAACAACCAATTAATGATAATAGCTAACATTATCATTCCTAACCACCAACACACTATATATACCCTAATAATTTCTGAAAAATTATTTCTTTATATATAAAATATAATCAGGGAAAAATTATTTCATCTACCTAGTTTCAAAACAATATCATGCCAACAAATCAACCAACGCAATATAAAACGATTTTTATATTCACTAACAAATACGCGCTCATGTATATATACACTCAAACTCATTCTAGGGTACTACTGACCCTATCTCTAATGAGTTACCCCCTAAAAGCCAAGGTTATCGCTATACCAAACCTCTGATACCAGCTATGAAGACCCACATTTTAGAAGGTTTAAATTGATAATAATCCACACATGTCCGAGTTAAACAATCTGGAACATATATAATCAATGGGGTTAATTAAGAAAAATAAGAAAAGAAGGAGAAAACAAACATAGAATCTCGCAGCGGAACGATAAAATATAATAATCAAATAAACAGTTCATGAAGCTGTTTATTATCTATTTGATTATAATTTATACAACATTTATCAGAGTTATATATATACAATGGAATAGATAAAATTTTGCAGCGGAACAAACAATGATGGAATAATACTAGTAATAATACCAAATCTTCGTCTTTGCCCTCCAGAGAATAATTTTCGATAAGCTGAAAACTCAAGACCGACCCGAGCATAATGAAAAGACAAAATACTCGAGTCAGGACTAAAATATTATTATGAGAGTCAAATTGATAACATAAAACATGAGTGCCATGGCGTTAGAGATATTTACGGGTTTTCAATCTCAATTCCAGTGTATAACATGCATGCAATAACTCAAGAGATGTTACGGGATTTTCCATCTCTTAAGGATCCGTCAAAATATTTATATGTAGTAGAATACGCTAAATATCTAATGTCTAATCGATAAAATAAATATTATTCTTAGGGTTAAGGCTTTACATTAATCCCCCTTAACGTGTTTTTAAGCATTGTCATACAGTTTGCATATAAATCACCAGTAAACTGTCTGTGGATAGGGATGCGCCGTGATACGACAATACTAAACCCAAATTGTAGTGTTCTCTTATAGGGATAAAAGTATGACAAGGCACGTTAGACAAATGCCCAAGGAAGGAACCTACCAGTTTACCCTTCCCGGTTGGTGGTAACGCATCATAGCCATGATCGCCCACCACGTCCAACTCTCCCATAAAATCGGAGGGTGCGCACTAATCAATCACAATGTAAATGATGGTAATACGAAGAAGTGCGTCCGCTCAGGGTAGCTAACCCACTTGGCTGGTACGGCTCATGTTTTAGTCATTTCAAATTGGCACAAGTGCCAGGCTAATCCACCATCGTTCTCTTTCTTCAAATCCAACAAACGACGCCAAATCCAACCACGTCGTTCTGGATCATCACTCCATGTACACAGCTGTTAAAGTGGTTCCGGTATCGATAGAGAGTATGCCCATATCCGGCCCCGATCTCTTTAACAACCAAACGTCGTTTTACACACCGGTTGGTACTTTTATATTTCGAAAACAGTTCATACTTGATGTCAAAATATCATATTTGCTTCAAAATCAAATCCATTTCGAAATCATCACATTTAGTCAAAATATACCATTTCAATTCAAAATCATGTTCGTCTTAATATCTCGATTTCGATTCCAAAATTGTTCCGAATTTCAATTTGGGTTATAACATCAATTTAACTTAATTTGTATTTAAATCCAAGATTTAAATATAAACATTTCACCCTTTTGACTAGCTTGAATTTTTAGAAAATAGTTTGAATAGTTTTTGAAATAGTTTAGATAATTAAAATAGTTAAAAATAGTGTAAATGGTTAAAATAGTTAAAAATAGTTTAAATGGTTAAAATAGTTTAAGTGTTAAAATGGTTTACATAGTAAAATTGTTTGGAAAATCTAAAATAATTTGAATATTTTAAAAAAATATAGATTTAAATAGTTTGTATCAAAATAATTTTATTTAAAGTAGCTTCAAAGTCAAACCGTTTAAATTCCAACTTCCCAATTCGAATCAATTCCAATTTCCATTTAATCGATTCAATTTCGATTTCAATTCAAATCAATTTCAACTTCGATTTCTAATTAATTTCAATTTCAATTCCAAATTAATTTCAATTTCAATTCCAAAATTTTAAACCAATTCGACTTATATCAATTCCGAGTTCAATTTTCAAAATATCGATTCAAAACACTTAAATCAGATTTACCTTCAATATCCAATTTAAAATCTAAATATTCAAAATAGTTCAATTCCGAGCTTAAATTTGAAATTCGATAATAACACATTATTACGGATCCAATGGAACTGGTTTCGTCAAATTCCGAGACTGTGCCCTGGAAGGCTATTTTTTTATATGCTAATTTAAATGTGTTATTTTTAAAATCGAGTAAATCACTTTTAAATTCAATTTAAAAGTTCCATTACCTTCATTCTTATGAATATAAATTTAATAAGCCTTTAAACTATTTTTTTTTCCAAATAAAAATCTAAGATTTAAATTATTTCCACGATTTCAATTATTTAATTCAACAATTAAATTATCAATAAATCATTATATTTGAAATTCAACCTATTAAATCAATAAAAATTTACTTTCCAATATTTAAAATCAATTAAATAAACAATTTCAAATAACCCAACATTCTGGGTCGTTACAACTGAAATACTCAAGCTGACCCGAGCGTAATGAAAAGACAAAACACTCGAGTCATAACTAAAAGTTCTTATGTAAGTTAAATCAATAACAAGTAAATACGAGTGTAATAACTTCGGAGTTGTTTAAGGGATTTTACATATCCTATCAAGTGTACAACATGAGTGCAATAACTTATGAGATGTTACGGGATTTTTCATCTCCTAAGGATCCGTTAAACAATCTATATGTATTAAGATACGCTATATATGTAGTGTCTATCAGTAATGTAAAGTATTAAAATAGCATTAAGGCTTTAAATTGATCCCCTTCAATACATTTTTAAGCATTGTCCTACAGTTTGCCTTAGTAGCATCGCCAATAACGTTGGTAGCCAGGGAGGTGTCGTGATAAGACAACACTAAAAGAAAGTCGTAGTGGTCGTAAATAAGGATAAAAGTATGACTGTAACGCCCCACTCTGAGACCCACTGTAACAAAGAGTATTACGGGAGTAATACTGTCTGTTAAAGCGGAGAATAGAGTATAGTGGAAGCGACCATTTGTAATCAAGCTATAACTATCTACTGAATACGTCGAAAGGATGGTATCTATATTTTTTTTTCAAGTGGTTCGACATATTCGGTAAATACTTATAACGAAATTACAAATGGCTAAAGATCTATCAGGACAAAGCATAATAATAAATGATAAAACATCACAGAATAGAATCACATAACAGATATAAAATCCCAGAACAATACATCGTCAATACAGATCCAAATACAATAAGTGGGTACAAAGCCACTGCCCACACATGTGGGTTAAAAATATGCACATAACAAAGTCTGAATAATAACAGAGTAGCGGAATAGTGGACAAATAAAAGCGCTATCTATCAGCATAGCAGATAATGTCCAAGCGAAAGCACAGAAGCTAAGTCCAGAGACCTAACCTGAAACAACTCGGTCTGACCCGAGCGAAAACACTCGGGTCAGGCTAGCTAAACAATCAGTAATAACTGAGATATATAGTAATGCGGTACATAAATAAAACAGTACTTATCCAAAGAGAAGTATATTATGAACCACATGAATATAATGACGATCCCTAATCATCAATAAACAATAAAAATCTCCAAAGAGAAATCAACACCAAAGTGTAGAATAAATAAAATCGCCTCATATCATCGGCGTAGCCAAAGCTATAAAAAGATGCCCATAGGCAATAATCCCAAGAGTGACCAGAGTCCGTAATCAATGCCCAAGCAAAGATCGATGCTCCAAAGAGCAATGGGGATATACTGAAAAGTCAATGAAATCAAAACACTGAAAAGCAGTGTCCAGAGACACTATGAATCCACAAGGTAATCGCACTTACATCGTATGATTCCATAGAACCAACACCGAATAGCGATACTCGAATGGATGTAAAATCATCAAATAATACCAATATTGCACGTGCACCGACCAGAGTCGTTGTTGCCATGTACTGTAGAGTTGTGATCGATCACTCGCACAGATGCGGAACGCGCGAGACGGCAAGATCCTTCCCAGAAGGATAAAGGCCCAGAGGCGCATGCCGAAAAAAATAAACTGCTCCATAGAGCAGGTGTCCAGAGATGGTTGCCCAGAGGCGTGGTGACCCAAAGGTCCAGTACTGGCCGCCCAAAGGCTAATGTGTCACCAACTTCTTGGAGAGGAACCCGTAAAGTGTTAACAATGAGTCCCATACCCCACGTTCGCACTAAATGGTTTACTAACCAATAGCAAGCTCACACTCCAAACAATAAAAAGTCCACCTCGTATCATCGGTAAACTAGACCCAAAGGTCAAAACGATCAATCGAATAGGTCGGGGATTAACCGGAAAGGAAATACACATGGTTCCATAGGCCGGAGATTTCCTAACCATTTAAGAACCTTTCCACTTCGCTCGATGTGCTAAAAAGTGAGTGTGAGATTTTTATTATAGAAAATAATGGTGCGAAACGGATTTATAATTGATTTTGAAATCACTTTAAAACGATTTTTGAAAACTCTCCTATTATGGAGTAATTAATTTAATAATTAAAATAATATTATATAATAATTTCAAAAGCCATTTAGGAGTGAAAAATCCTTTGAAAATAATTCCTAAAACCCGTGTACGAAATCTAGAGACAAATCTCAAAGAAATCAATAAAACCAGAAAATCACTGAAAATATTCCAAGTGTTGGAAAATAGTCCAAAAATGATGCGAACCCAAGTTCGGAAAATTATTCGGACTAGCAAACTGAATCCGAATGGCATGAAAATTGGTAGGCATATAGTCCAACATCCCTACTCCAAACTGCAAAAAGAATCGGGAAATTCCGACTTGAAACGAAGAAACGGCGTCGTCTCAAAGTCGTACAAAAATCATAAAACTTTACTGTGTCAAAACAGTGTAAAGGTCCCACTTCGACGACATGGTCGAAGGGTCACATGAACTCAGATCTTGATGAAAATTTGCAGGAGCATAGTAAAGTACTCCTACTTTGATATGCAACAATAATCGTTCGGTTTTGACTTGAAACGAAGAAACGATAATGTTTCGAAGTTGGTCCGACGATAACTGAAAATGATCACTATTGTAAAACAGTTTCTGGGTGCTACTTCGGCAATAGAAACGAAGTATCTAATGCACCCAGATCTAAACCAAACTTTGCATGGTTAAAGATCTCGATCTCATCTTTTTAACGAGACCGAAAACGATGAAATCCGATAAAAGACGAGCTCGGGATGGCGTCGCAAAGTCGGGGTTCTACGCTGAAAACAACGGGAGAAAAGAGATTAAGGCCTATAGCTATGCACTAACTGGCCAGAGATGAAAACCCATAATTTTGGCATAGTAAACTTCAAATTCTGGCAAAATGAATAAAATGAAAGTTGTAGCTTAGTTTCTAAGCTTTCCGGAATGACCAAGATCGTCAAATTCCGATCAGAGATGAAAATTCTATGACTAAAACAATTCTCAGATCTAAATTTAATATCACTGTCGTTGTGCTCTCAGGACAGTGGTAAGAATGCACAGTTTTGATCAAATTAACTTCGAAATTTCATAAAACTCAAAACATGAAAGTTTTAGCCCTAAATCTAAGCTTTCCAGAACATCCAAAATTATTAGATTTGGATAAGAAACGAGTAACTTATGGCCAAATCAATTTCAGGTTTTATTTTATCAACCCTGTAGTTTGTTGTCAGGTCAGCGACAAACAAGCATGATTTCGACCATTCAAACCTCAAAATTAGACAAAGCACAAAACATAAAAGTTATAGGGTACAGAATAAGCTTTCCAGAACTTCAAGAAAATCTTAATTCCGATTTAAGATGAATGAGATATGTCTAATTTACTAACAGCAATAAACTAATTATAATTTCAGCTAGCATATATTACAAATACCTTATGTGCACACCCCAAATGAAAGCAAAGATGATCAAAGAGCTATGATTCACATGTTACATAATAAAACATGTGTTACTAACTGATTACCAAAATCAAAAGATGATTAAACACATATTAGAAGAGGTTTTTAGCAATATACCTCTCTTGAAAGCAACAAAGACTATTATAGCATCAACCCAAGTTAGCAAAAGATGATAAGGAGGCTATAAGATCAAAAAACACATAAAACATGTGTTACCAAATACATTTCAGAAATTAGAAAGATATAAAAATGGATTTGAGGTGGGTATTTGCATTACCTTTGCATAGAATGACTTGCATAAGCTAAAACTAGAAGGAGATGAAGATAGAGGCCATTTTTGTTATGAAAGCTTTAGGAAATGATTAGGGTTTTGATTAGGGTTGATTGAATGAGGTTATGAGAGTATGAGATAATTTATAGAGGAGGTTTAGGGTGGGTTATTGGGTTAGGTTTTGTAACCCAATAAGAAGAGAGTTATTTACATGTTTCCAAAAATTAGTCTAAGTGTTCATATATGTTTATAAAACTCATTTTTTTCTTATCCAAACCCATTTTAAAATCTCTCCTCAAATATTTAACTTTCCAAAAATAACATTTTATCCTCATTTTAAAATCCCATATTTCCCATTTAATTAAAATAGCCTTTTCAAATAATAAATTTTATTATTCCAAATCCTTTTATGCTTCATTAAAATAAATAAAAAACCTAACTTTTATTTATTAATTGGTAATGCAAATCCCGAGTTGTTACAGACTCCCCCTCTTAAGAAAATTGCGTCCCCGCAATTCCTTAAGATAGATGTCGTCTATAACGTCAAATCTACAAAAGAAGTGATAGAGATAATATAGAGAATTCTCACCTGCAGAAGAAGATGGGAGAAAGCCAGGAGAAGAGCGTTCAATAGATTCTCTGGTCTCCCAAGTGCAGTCCTTAGGATTCGGTGACCATTGAATCTTCACGAGTGGAACCTCTTTGTTGCGAAGGCGTCTAACCTCCGAATCAAGCACACGAAGAGGTTGTTGTTCCAAAGATAAATCAGGTAATATCTCTAAATCAGGCACAGCATGCGGCTCAATGATAGAATCAGGGTTGCGGACACACATGCGAAGCTGGGAAACATGGAACACGTCGTGCATTCCAGAGAAGTGAGCAGGTAGAGCCACACGATAAGCCACGGGGCCAATGCGTTTCGTAATAGGAAATGGTCCAACATAGCGAGGAGCCAACTTCCCTGTAGAGCTGAAACGCACAACCCCTTTCATGGGAGATATCCAAATAAAGACATGATCACCAATGGAGAACTCAAGAGGCTTCCTACGGCTGTCCGCGTAGGATTTCTGACGGTTCTGCGCCTCTTTCATTCTCTGACGAATAAGAATAATCTTCTCAGAAGATTCCCGAACTGAATCTGGACCAAGAAGGTGCTTCTCACCAGATTCTAACCAACAAGCAGGAGAGCGACATGGCCTTCCGTAAAGAGCCTCGAAAGGTGCCATGCCGATACTAGACTGAAAGCTGTTGTTGTAGGAGAACTCTACAAGCGGTAAGTGATCCTCCCAACTACCTCCGAAATCCAGAATACAACAGCGCAAAAGATCCTCCAAAAAACGATTCACCCTCTCCGTCTGACCGTCGGTCTGAGGATGATAGGCAGTCGAGAGATTCAGCTTTGAGCCCAAAGCTGACTGTAGGCACTTCCAGAAGTGACTAGTAAAGATAGTGTCTCGATCACAGATGATAGAGCTAGAAATGCCATGAAGTCGAACGACTTCCTTCACATATAACTTGGCAAGCTTAGGAGCAGTCCGAGTGGACTTAATAGGAATAAAATGAGCTGATTTGGTCAAGCGATCGACGATGATCCAAATAGAAGTATGGCCTGACCTCGATCGAGGCTGACCGTCAATAAAATCCATGGATATCTGATCCCATTTCCATAATGGAATCTCTAGCGGCTGAAGAAGACCAGATGGACGCTGATGCTCAGCTTTGGTCTGTTGACAAGTCATGCAACGGCTTACATAACTTGCAACATCACTCTTCATGCCCTCCCAAAAATAGACGACACATGTCGGCATACATCTTGCTCGAAACCGGGATGGATGGTGTACTTAGTGCGATGACACTCGTCCAGAATGTCATGCCTAAGTGATAAATCAGATGGTACCAAAATACGGTTCTTCCTGCGAAGACACCGATGAGAATCAATAGAATAATCCAACAATGTCTCATCACTGGATTCCGACTCAAGGAGATGAATATATCGCAACAAGTCTGGATCCTGCCGCTGAGCATGGGCAATGCGATCCAATAGAATAGGTCGAGCTTCCATGCTGAATAACAAGATCTGAGGATTAGAAGACGGAGCTCGATTTCGAATATCACACATAGAAAGAGACTCAAGAATATCCCACTCGGCTATCATCATAGAAACTACCGTCGAGTGTTTGCGACTGAGTGCATCAGCCACACGATTACCCTTGCCAGGGGTATACTGAATATCTAAGTCATATGAGGCGAGAAACTCAAGCCGTCGCTGCTGCCTCATATTGAGATCCTTCTGACTGAATAAATACTTCAGCGACTTGTGATCGGTGTAGAGAATGAAACGTTCGCCCAATAGATAATGACGCCATGTCTTCAAAGCAAAGACGATAGCTGCTAACTCAAGATCATGAGTAGGATAGCGAACCTCATTCGGACGTAGCTGCCTAGAAGCGTAAGCAACTACCCGATCCTTCTGCATAAGCACAACACCTAGCCCGCTACCACAAGCATCGGTGTAAACAACAAGATCATGGTTACTCTCGGGAACCACTAGAATAGGAGCATGAGTGAGAAGTTCCTTCAGTCGCTGAAAGGAAGCCTCA
This sequence comes from Allium fistulosum, assembly GCA_030737815.1. Classification (NCBI taxonomy): domain Eukaryota; kingdom Viridiplantae; phylum Streptophyta; class Magnoliopsida; order Asparagales; family Amaryllidaceae; genus Allium; species Allium fistulosum. The sequence goes on from CM060907.1 coordinate 744,068,497, forward strand.
CACTTATCAGACAAAATAAAGCGAACACCCTTACGAGTCAACGTCGTAAGGGGAAGTGCAACTCGAGAGAAATCCTTGATAAACCGACAGTAATAACCCGCCAGCCCAAGGAAGCTACGAATATCATGAACGTTCTCGGGCTGCTTCCAATTCTGAATAGCTTCGATCTTGGCCGGATCGACAGAAATACCCTCAGATGATACAATATGCCCCAAGAACTTGACCTTGCTCTCCCAAAAATGGCACTTTGAGAGCTTGGCCTTAAACTGATGCTGACGAAGAGTATCCAAGACGATCCGCAAATGATGAGCATGCTATGCCTCAGATCTAGAATAAATAAGAATATTGTCGATGAAAACCAGAACGAATCTATCGATGTATTCCCGGAATACTCGATTCATAAGATCGACGAAGAAAGCCGGAGCGTTCGTCAAGCCGAACGGCATGACCAACCACTCAAAAGAACCATGACGAGTGCGAAATGCTGTAAGAGGAATGCTGTCTTCGGCGACTCGTAGCTGATGGAATCCGGTGGCAAGGTCAAACTGAGAGAAGACCTTCGCACCGCTCAATTGGTCAAACATGTCGTAACGGGAATTAGAGTTAGACATGATTCAATGATAGATAATTAATTAAGGAATACTACGGAATATAACGGATTCCTATACATATTCCTAACTTATCTATCAATAAACATAAGGAAGGGATTTTATTTAATTCGGATCTAATTTAAAATGTATTGTACTAAGTGTATCTGTTCTGTGTTTATTATGCTTATTCCTGAAACCAGGCTTTGATACCAAACTTTTCCAACAACGACCGAAGTCTAACTTTAGCACGAAAATCGAAGTATCAAACGAACTCCAATGTTGCCCAAATTTTCCAGAGATGGAGTTCGGAACACCCCCTTTCCAACGAGACCAAAAACGTCAAATTCCGACTTCGGATGCGATCGTGGTGGCATCCCGAAGTGGAGCTCAAAAGCTGGAAAAATACAAAGGTGGTTTGATTTTTTTTTTCTTCGCGGGCCCTGCCCGCGTCCGCCTGCCCCAGCTCAGGCGGGCTGGGTGCAGTAATGCCCCAGCCAGCCTGGGCTGGGGAGCACCCAGCCCACGCGGGCTGGGTGTTACACCACCCAGCCCACGCGGGCTGGGAGGCACCCAGCCCACGCGGGCTGGGTGCTGATCTGCTCCAGCCCGCCTGGGCTGGGGTTCAATACATGTGGCCAGCCCCTTAGGGGGATGGCCTGCTCTAGGCTAGCCCAGCCGGGCTAGCCTCACCTAGGCATAGCCTGGGTGCAACCCAGGCCTGTTCTGGTGCACTCGGGACAGGTTTGGGTTCTGTTTTCAGCCTGCACAATATCAGCCAGCTGATTTAGGTGATTTAATTGGTAATGCAAATCCCGGGTTGTTACAATGACAAGGCACGTGAGGCGATGCCCAAAGTAGGATACAATCATTTTGCGTTTCCTAACTGGTGGTAACCCCTAACGGCCCACCGCGAACATCCATCCCATAATCAAATCAAGGTGCACCGATCAAGTCAAAATCAATATAGTAATATGAAGAATAGATGTCGCTAGAGGTAGCTAGCCTCATTGGTCAGGTATGGCTCCTATTTTAGTCATTTCAAATTGACACAAGTGTCGGGGTCTATCCATCATCGTTCTCTTTCTTCAATCCAGCAAACACCTCCAATTCAACCTCTACATTCTGGATAACATCCACCGCATACACAGTTGTTAAAGTGGTTCCGGTATTGACAGAGAGTATGCCAATATTCGACCATGGTCTCTTTAACAACCAAACGTCATTTTTCACACCGGTTAGTTCTTTTAAATTTCAAGAACAAGTCATACTTCATATCAAAATATCAAATTCACTTCAAAAATCATTTCGAATTCAAAATAGTTTATACCTTCATATCAAAACATTCGTATTTAAATCAATGATTTAAATCTAAATAGTTCCCCCTTTCAAACAGTTTGAATATTGAAAATGGTTTTGAATAATTAAAATAGTTTGAATATTGAAAGTAGTTTGGATAATTAAATTAGTTTTAATATTGAAAAATAGTTTGGAATAATTAAAGTAGTTTAAAGATTGGAAATTATTTTAAATATAAAATAGTTTTAATATTGAAAAAATAGTTTGGATAATTGAAATAGTTTATATTAAAACTGTTTCTTTCTTTCACAACAATTTGAACTCATGTTCAAATCACAACGAAATCAATTTTTAGATTTCCAATTCAAGGAAACTTTATATTCAAATTTTGATTTACATCAACCTCAATTCAAACAATTTCAACTTTTACTTAAAATTTAATTTAACCGATTCTACCCAAAGCCGAAAGTTTCAATTCACATTCTCATTTCGAAACAATTTAGTTTAAATCCATTTCACGTCCTAACTTGGAAATACCAATTTAAATCATTTTAATTAAAGTAAATTCAAAATTAAAATTGAAATTGAAATTTAAACATTTAGAATAATTCACTTTCAATAAATTCAAAGCATATCTCAATTTCAACTTTAAGATTTGAAACTAAATCGTTAAAGAATTTCATTTAAACAGTTTCAATTTCAACATTTCAATTCTCGAATTAAAAAATAATTTGATTCGTATAAATCAAAATTTTATTTTCTTTAAAATAATATCATTTGAACCAATTTAAAATTCAAGATTTTGAAACCATTTAATTTAACCAAATCCGATGTCCGTATATAATTTTCTACCCTATGGCCAAGTGATCGGTTATTTCAATTTTTAATTGCGTGGATGGATATATATATCATTTCAACTCATAATTACATGACATAGGTAAATATCATTTCAACCTATTTCTTAGTTCATTTGAAATATTACAAATGACAATTTATAGGATGTCAAATAATAAATTGGGTAATAACAGGGATATGTCAAAATAAACAAACAACCATGCATCCAATCATCATTCAATAGGCATTTAATAACAATCAACATCCAAATCAACCAACATATCACAACAGTTACTAGTTATCAATCGTTGGTGTTTAACTAGAAATTAATTTCAATATTAATTTAAATGTCAACTTAAGCTAATATCAATATCAATTTCAATTTAAATGTGAATTTAAATTACCAAACAGCAATCAATAAAATTTTATCATTTCATGATTTCAATTTAACTATATCAGAAAAATTATTATTGCGTGAGTGGGTTTAATCACTCAACTTTGATTTGCAGCCCATTAAAAATCCAATATAAGCCCGAAATTTTAACAGTCTCCAAATTCAACCAATCCAGTTTCTTATTTTCCGAAATTTCGATATGAATCCAACGGAAGAAATCGCGTGCGAATCCGAGTTCGTACGCAAAAGTTATGAAGTATAGAACATTCCAAATTTAAAATTAAAATTAAAATAATATAGAGGCAGAAGAGTAATTTACCAACACAAACCCTAACCCTAACGCCATCTCCAGCTTGAACAAACTCAGCCGCCACCCTTTTGACCATCTTCCGCCGCCGCCATGTTTGCTGCCACCCTGATCCAACCACACTGTCGTTCTCCTCAGGCCATGCCGCAACCCCCATGTCCATGCGACCACCTCCGGTCTTCTCCCTATGCTCTGTCGTCGCAGCCGCCGTTAGTGCGAGATTTCCTGCGATCTTACTGATGATCTCGACAATCCAACGACATGGATCGACCTCTCTTGACGCCCTCTACACTGCCGAGAATAAATGTAACGACCAGTAAATTTTAACTGTTTTAATAACGCAATTAATTGGAATTTTTTGAAATTTTAAACAATAAATTTTGAAATATAAATTTGATATTTGGAATACGTCTAATTAAACATAGCAACTAGTAAATTTTCATATGATAATATGGAAGTTTATTTTCATGCGTAATTCTATTTCAATTTAAATCGGTTAAAATTGATGGTAATAAAATGTTTTCCAAACCTGAATATTTTTCTATAGAAAATTTGTAAATCATCTTCTGCGTGAGACGTCATATTTTGTTTCTCCAAATTTTGACTTCTATTGCTTCGTTTATCTTATTTTCGACAGATTAGCAGCATTTCAGTACTGATTATCGACTTTTGATTTGATAATCATACCACTGATATCTGTATACCGTTTTGGTCGTCCCGTCGTGTAGATCTCCGTAGTATATTCGTATGTGTGTTTCGGTGTCCGGTGGATGGCGAAATATGTAAACATTGGACCATATCGGCACCCGTTTTGAAACTTTCTGTATTCCTTGTCCTTTCGTGCCCTCTGTGAGATAGTTGTCTAGCAATTTATATTCTTTAAATTCATCAAATTGACGTTGTGTTTCCCATAGTAGATTTTATCCGCTGGTTCCAATATTTATTAACTGGTCAGTTTTCTCTGATGTTTTATTTGCAAACTTTATATTTTATTATTAAGCTATATGTTTATTTTTCTACCGTTTAATTTTTGTAGAAGTCAATTGTCGTGACTATTGCTATACCTATCCTTTCAACCTCTATAATCTGTTCTATATTCTTCTTCGTAATAAAAAAAATATTGTATATTCCAAACCCATGGGTTCTGTTCGTTTGAAAGAAAAATAGAAATTGTTGCTCTTCAATTTTGTTTTGGCCTCCATCCACCGAATCATCATACCCACGTGGGCAGCCGAGCTCGCCACTTCCCAAGCCGAAGCCCCTAAGCCTTTCTCTCTCTTCCCTACTTCATCTCCGATACACATCAATTCACCACCAATCTCGGCCCGATTATTCCCAGCTAATCCCCATACCATGTTATCCCTCTACCTGAAACCGTGCTTCCAGGCCCCTTCATCGGCCTCCCTTTTTCATACATATTTATGTAAATTTTTTTTGAATTATAATATATATATATATATATATATATATTACATGTTGTAGTGCATAAGCCTGTTTATATAAATTCAAATAAGTTTGCCTTATGTTTTATACCGGTTTATATACATAAACTATACTTGTGCTTACAGTGATGATCTTTGTACATATTATATAAGATAGTGATATAAGAAGTATTCTATAAATTGCTACAGCTTATAAGTGTTTACAAAGACACATACATGTATTATATACCTGATTTCCTATAGCAAGTTATATATATATATATATGTATATGTAAGTATATATTATGTTATATTAGTTATATTGATTTTATAATGGATATTGAAATATATTTGTTTATTCAAATTTTTGTTTTCTGTATATATATACACTGATATATAAGGTTGTGTATATGTGTACCTTTGTAGAGAAAAAGTCTATCAAATTTCGTCGTATATATATATATAAGTTATGTAAGTTGATATTTTTATTGTATATGTTTATACTGTTTTTATATATATATGTTGATACTACGGTATATATATATTGTTTGGCATAGCTTTGTTTACAACCTGATTTTCGTATAATCTGTAAGTTAGTAGTTAGGAGTTTGGATTTTTGTATATATAATATGGTAGCTGTTTAGGTAACCTTCAACTAGTTGGTATGATTTATTTAAGTGTGGATGTTTAATGTATTTGCATATATATCGCCTGTTAATTTTGATTTTTGATATAAATATATATATATATATGCATAAGTTAAGTATTAATATTCACTGAGTAGGCTTCTTTTATATATTCTAACTTGTGCATGTTTAGAAAAGTATATATTATATATGTTGCTGCAGCAGTAAAATTGGTAGTCTACTAATAACATTTTGGTTTATATTGTTTAAAATTAATATATATATATTTGGTTTTAGAGGATGCATGTGTATGACAGTGTTCGTTTATATGAAGTATGGGTTTAATATAATATATATATATATGATTGTTGAGCTTTTATATGACTGACGTGAAATTTATACATCAATTTGATAAAGTAAGTTTATAGTAATTCTATTAGGAACATTTATTTTGAATTTTTAAATCCAAAGATTTTGCGTGTGTATTTGATTTAAATATATGTGTTTAACTTTAATAATAGAATTTGAAATACATATGCATTCAATATAAATGTGTTTGCATTTAAAACATGGTTATATATATATAGTTATATATAAGTTCACTTACACCAATTTTTCTCATCTATCCAGTTTTCATTTGTTCTCATCGATTTCTATTATCAGCGCTATTCGTCGAATTTGTGCCAATCTAACTTTGATTTGGATTCGTGCTTGGGTTTCGTAACTTAACTTCATTTTCCATATATCTAGCCTCGAAAGGTGAGCAATCACTCACGATTAACGTTCTTTTATTTATTAAATCTGATTTCAATTGAAACGTCAATTGAAATATGTTGTTGTTAGTTATTTACATTGCTTTATATATGCCATTTCTGTATCTGTTCACCTGTTACCTCAGACACCATTATCTGTTATTTATCACGGATGATATATGCATGTTACTGATTGTTATGTTACTATCATATTTGTGATCACTCTGCAAGTTCCCTGTTAGTATAGAATTTACTATGGGTTGAAATGATACATACCCGAACGATCTGTAGAATAGGAGAAAATTGTTATGGGTTGAAATGATAAACCCAAGCGATTTTCTTTTGAATTGAATTTGGGATTGCGGGTTAAAATGATATATACCTGTATATATATTTAAACTAGGGATTGAAATGATAAATATCTGTATCACTTGACCATAGGATAGAAAATTATATACAGACACCGTTGGTCTATATATAAATATTTTGAAACGATTTCTATGGTTTTGGAAAGAAATATATGGTTTTAAATAAATATTGATTTTTAAAATTTATTAAAGTTGATTTAATAAAGTTAATATATAATATGTTTAGTATCTATATTTTCAAATATAGAGTTTATAATGATCCAGGTTGGAAAAATAAATTTGAAATTGATTTGAAATGATATTTATTTAAGAATTATACTTAAATAAGTTTGATTTGAAATTTATAAAATTTTAAATTCTAAAGATATGATTTTATAACTTGATTTTTTGGTTTAAAGTGATTTAAATGAATATTTCAAGTTTAAATAAATTGAAGGAAATATTTGGTTCATTGTAATTTGGGGTTTGTTTTAAATGATATTGGATTTATTAAGTGAATGTTTCAAAACTAAAACAATAGTAAAGTGAATTTGATATATATATATATATATGAAATTATCGAATTTAGTCCTGAAATGTTGAATATTTAAAGCTTTGAAATATACTGAAATTGAAATGGCTTATTTTATGGTTCGATTATGTATTTGAAATCGATAATTTGAAATGGTTTATTGAGAAACTGAATTGAATTGAAATTGATGATTTGAGATTTGATAAAATTTGAATTTTGGAATTCGAGTTGATTTTGAATCGATTTGTGAAATTTGAGGAAGCTATTTTTATATAAAGTATTTTTAAACTATATCTAAAACTATTTATATTTTACTTTATAAATTATTTTATCATAAACTATTTTAATATAAATCATTTTCAATATAAATTATTTTACTATAAACTATTTTTAACTTATAACTATTTAATATAAACTACTTTTATTTTATAAACTATTTTATTTTATATACTAATTTTAATATCTAAACTGTTTAAGAGGAAAGTGTTATGGATTCCAAAATGTTACGATTTCAAAGCTATGATTTCAAAGCGTTATGAATTTCAAGGTTTTGATTTCCAAAGTGTTTTGATTTTAAAGGACTTATGATTTCAAAAGTGATATAACTTTAGAAAGTGATATGATTTTGGAAATGGATTTATTTGAAGTGAAAATGATATCGTTGGATATGGTTTGAAATGGAAATGATATTTTGGTTTTGAAGTATAAACTATTTAAATGACCACGGTGTTATAATAACGATTGGTTGTTAAAGAGACCGAGATCGGATATGGGCATACTCTCTATCGATACCGAAAACCACTTTAACAACTGTGTACGCGGTGGAGATTCCAGAATGAAGTAGGATGGTGGCAACGATCCTATATGAGGTATATACATGGACCCGACTCCCGTGAGTTGGCATAAGGTGGTTAAAACAGGAGCGATTCCAGGCCAATGAGGTAGCTCCTCTGATCGGACACACTCCATCGTATGCCATTCTGTAACGGTTGCGACTTTTCGACGCTCGAAAGTCGACATTAATACGTCCACTGTATCAAATGCCGCGCAATCGAATGCCGGAAAACCAAACCATTAGGGTTAAATAGAAGAGATAGAAGAAGATAGAAGAAAAAGAAAGAACAGAAAAACAGAAGCAGAAACAATATCAGAATCTCACATTCGCAGTGGAACAATATATAATAGATGAATCCATACTCTTTAAAACAAAAGACTATATCAGTTTATACATACATCAATCAGAGTCAATATACAACTCAATACAACAATGGATAGTTATATAAACTTGTCCTCATACAGAATACACAGCGGAATAAATAAACAAGTACGAGTGTACGTCTCGCCATCTAGCTCATCTCCAAAGCTCCAGAATATCCAGAATATCCTAATAACATAACTCTAGGCTGCCCGTGTGGAAAATTATGGGCACCCAGAGTTTAGAAAGGGAACAATAAACTCCGAGTCAGTCATGGTGACTGGTGTGAGATCGTAAAACAGTTATTTTCACAAAGAAGATAAAACAGATTCACAATGCTTTTGGAAAATGAAACTACCATAAGACCTCCCGCCACACACACAATGCAAACGCAGAATTGGAGGAGATTTCTTCTTATGATGGTCAAAAATGCTTACTATGAAAAAATCAGTGGATATTATCAGTAATGTCTAGCGTGGAAAACATTTCGAAAGTATAATATCAATCTTAGTCAACATACAACCATTATTGTATGCCTACTATAGCTACTATGTTCAATAGCAGGTTACCGCCACATTCCATAGCAGGTAATACAACTAAAACCGTACAGGGTTCGTATTGTTTCTTTGGATTTACAACAAATGGTCAGGCAAAGGAACTTCCTTACACCAAAATGGAAACGCCTCTGGAAAGACGCCCCGAGAGTCAACCTGCTCTCTGCAAACACAAGGCCGACGCTACCTCAAGCTGTACAGTTGTAACTAGGTAGCTAACACACGAGCTATGCCATCCCCCGGTCGTTACCGACCTTTATCCGAGGATCCTCAACCACAAAGCAACAACCACAAAGTATAATAAATTTGCAGCATCAACATAGGTAAAATATCAGGGCTCCATACCATGATATCACCTTTTAACTAGAAGGAAATGACATACCCTAGGGGCGCGACCCCTAACAACCTTGCCGCAACATTCATGTTTCGACCATTACCGGGTTGTGAGGCTCGACGAAGTCTCGTCCACAAAGTTACGATTTTTCACAAAGCCACGCTTTTTCATAAAGCGACGCTTTGATCAACAATTGATCAACAGCACTTCGTATGCCACATTACCAAATGGGGAATGTATCACTAGTAACCATCAACTACATAACCTCTGAGCTCGTACGTCTCAGAGAAGGGTGTTAAGCTAAGAGAATAAATTCTCCGCCACCAACAGAAATGTATTTGATAGAAACCAGCTTTACATCTCAAAGTGTAATGTCAGACACACATCCATACAAGTCCGTTCCGGGATCGAACGGAACCGAAGGCACTTCCAAAGAAGCCCTTGCAATCCAGATATTCACTAATCACGTCCGGACTTCCCATCACAAGAAGAGTGATATAAATCTCTATACCGGAGCAACTCGGTGCAGAGACATTCGACAGATTGTCCTTTCAATTTCGAAAATACCCGGTCTTCAACACCGGTCTTCAATACGATCCATATCGTCGTATCACTAATTCGGAATGGGTTATATGACACAAAGGTCTTTTCCCGGCTAACCCGAATAGTGAGCGTTTGTTTTAAAAAAAACAAATCAAGTGCCATTTCAAAGGCAAATATTGATAGTCGGTTATTTAACTACCAACAACATTCACAACAATCAACCAATTTAAATAATTTTTCCCAAATTATTAAATTTCAAAATATCTTCACAAGATATATATTTTCCACACTTCAACGTTTGAAAACCAATTTCAAATCACATTTCACACTTCATCTCAAAATGGTCCATTTAAACCAATTAAATAAATCCTTATCGATTTATTTCAAATTTACATCCCAAATCTGTAAATTTATTTCTACACTTTAAAAATAAATAAGTGTTTATTTTTAAAACAAATTTCCCTTTCCTTCAGAAATTCCATTTTGAATTTACATTCCCAAATATTCACTTTTTATACGATTTTCAAATCGATTTCTCAAATATTTACTTTCAACACCAAATCAAATTCAAAATTGATTTCCACATTTATTTCAAATTCCAAATCAATTACAAATTGATTTCTAAATTTACTTCAACACCGAATCAATTTCAAATTAATTATAATTTTAATCCCAAATACCAAATCATTTTACAAATCGATTTCCAAATTTATTCTCAACACAAAAATCAATTTTCATTTAAACACCAAATAAATTTTCATATCGATTTCCCAAAGATTTATTTTCCAATACCAAATCAATTATAAATTGGATTTCTAGAAATTTATCACCTTTTAAATAAATCCTTTTATTCCTTCCAAATGGTTTAAAATTCCACTTTCAATAAATTCTTCAACTTTTACGCAATATTTTCAAAACCCACTTATTTATATCTTTTCCCATACTTTGAAAATAATTCGATAAGATTTCAAAATCAACTTTATACTTTTAAAATTCCTTCTTTTAAATTCAATCAATTCTTTCAAAAGAAATTTACTTAAAATTTCCATCTTTAATTTCAAAAATCCAATTTATATTCATTCCTGGTATCCAACGATACCAAAAATACATTCGGCTAAATTTAGCCTTCAACAATTCAATCAAAGATATAATCATACATAGATTATAAATAATCAACACACAACATATGAAACCAATTCAAATGTTTTGAGGAATCCTGTTGGATTCCTCCAACCTGTTTCCTTGCATCCACAGATGTTAGCACAATACCAATTCCACTTCAAGGTGGACTATCGCGGTATATGGGATTTATAAAATATCATCCGCTATTATGCGGCGCATATGGTCTCATCCGCTATATAATGCGGGAAATCAACAACTCCAATAAATACATATGCCAATATATATATATTGCTATATACTACTATATATAGTATCACATCCAAACAGACAATCAATAACTGCAATTCAAATTTTCTTTTTGAGTGAGAAGTTCTCACCTTGGCTTTAATTTGCAATCCATTTTCCATTCCAGTTTGTTTTTCACGATCTATAGACCTTGTACAAACAATTTATACAATTTTATTAATATTCAAAATAAATCGAATAATTAAATTTCTCGTTTAGTAATTTTAATTAACCAATAATTTTATTTAAAACTGACTTCACTTTTAAAATTCCTATATTTTCCTTTCTTTTCCCAAAATCATATCTATTAATATTAAACAAACTGTTTAAATGAAATTTGTATAGCTTTCAACATTTTCTTCTGTTTCCACAACACAGTGATAATATTATATTTTCTCTGTAATTTTTTTCCACAAATACGTGTTATCGAATTTAAATGAAACGATTACCTTACTGCACATCTTTGACTAACCTGACAGAGAAAAAAATGAGTACGATAACCCAAGTCGCGACATTGTGAAGTTCGATGAGATTCCAGATCTCGAGCTCACGAACAACCCTCTGCTAACTTGCTCGACTACCTTGGGAATGGCGGAGCCCATGCGAGCCAGGCGAAGCGACAGCCTTCCCTAAATCGCGATTTCCCACAATGTCGCCATCACCACGAACTCAAGATGCTCCGCCGATGGCCACCCATCCTCCATGCCCAACCGTGGTTCCACGCGAGCGTGCGCCCCACTCCTAGCCTCGCGATATCATTGCTTGAGATGAACCCTTGTGTACGCGGCCACTGTTTCTCACGATTGAATTCGAGAGCAAATAGCTGGAGGGGAAGATTGATTTTGTTTTTGAATAGAGCGGCCGTTAATTTTGAATTTGATTTTTCTGTTGAATTTGATTTCGTGGAACTAGAATTGGAACGAGAGATAGCGGCCATTTTTTCCCCCTTTTGTTTTGATTTTTATTTTTGAACGAGATGATGAAGTGTTCTGCTGCGAAATAAAGGGGGAAATGATGTTGCATGTAGTAGATCTGTAGATGAGCTACAGTGATACGAAGTGAATGAAAACACAGCTGATGTGAAATAATATCAACTGCAGTTGACTAATATAAAGATTCAATTTGAATTCAAATTCAAATTGTCTCTAAATTTGCAACTCAAAATCTCGACCTCCTATCGAGACGTGCCACTAGGCATTCGTAATGTTATACTCATATTCCGAACACAATGGAAAAGATTTCGAGTCCAAATTCAATCGTATGGAAAAGATAGCTTTTTGGACCAGTTATAATATTAAATTTTCGATTTAATTTCAGCGCGTTTGTATATCGCACGCTCACACAACAACTCCAATCACTACGAAAATTGAAATCCGATAATAATACACTATTATGGATCCAATGAAAATCGTTTCGTCGAATTTCGAGACTGTGCCACGGAACGCTATTTTCAAATTCAATTTAAACGATAAAATTTCAAAACTGAACAAAACAGTTTCAAATTCAATTCTGAAGCTTCCATTATCTTCAGTATTATCAATATGAATTTTCTAAGCCTTGAAAATATTTTTAACAGGCTTAAAATTGAAGATTCAAATTTTTACCCAATTTCAATAATTAAATTCATAAATTTAATTACCAAATTCATTCCAATATTTGAATTTCAAATTAAACTAACACCCAGATATTTAAAATCGATTAAATATCCTGATTTCCAATGTCAAAAATTCAGGGTCGTTACAATCTTCCCCCCTTAAAAGAATTTCGTCCCGAAATTACAAGTTAAGAAGAATGATCCAATCCCCGTTTATCATTTTCCCAAAACCCAAACAGTTTTATCAACTTATCAATCCAAATCTTTTTATCACAAAAGATCCATTATTACTTTAACTAATTTTCCAAAATCAACCATAAGTTCAAATAATATGGTTTTCTCAACAATTCAATTTCATTTCAAATTCAAATTTTGAATTCAAAATTTTCTCAAAAATTTTCTAACTCTCGAAATTTTCCGAACTCTCGAAATTTTCCGAAAAATTTCGCCAGCATCTCCTTTGCGCGGCTAGCTTGGTACAACTACAAAATGTCCCTACGGACTCTCAAATACCAATAGAAAACAAAATGCCAAGTGGCAAAATCAGAATCCCATTAAATTTCATACTGAAATTCAAATACATACCTTTTGTTGGGAAATTCAAAATCATCTTTGAAATCAAAATCCAATTCCAAATACCCTGTATATTTTACTTGACAATAATGTCCAATTATTAACTTATTGGATTCCCAATATCAAATCAATTTAACTTAAGAATTTCATTCTTTATTTCTTAAGTTCAATACAAGTATTTCTTATATTCATTTTCACTTCACGAACAAAGTTATATATTCATTTCCATTCAACTTTGCATTTTCAACTCCATTTGAATTCAATTTACAATTTCAATTCTATTAGAATTCATTTTACCTTCAGAAACCGAAAATTCATTTTAGTGAAAACTCGATGTTCACTTTTTCCAAGACTTTTAACTTCGACCAAAACAATGATTATCATTTTCTAGTTCAATTTCCTACGTTTCCATTACAATTTGAAAATCAATTTTCCGTTAACAAAATTTTCCAAATTTTCAAAAAAATTTCTAACTCCCAAAATTTTCAGAAAATTTTGGCGGAGTCTCCTTTGTATGGAGGAGCTTTTGCAATATGACAAAAGATATAAATATATATACATCGACCCACACAGTCGGAAAAGCAGAAAAATAGTTCATATTTCCTATATTTGTATTGCGTAGGTGTACCTTCATTAGCAATTTAAGCAAAGCGGCTTATTTTTAAGCATTTCGCGAAATCAAAATGCAGCCAAACGGCTTCCAAAAACCTACACTTACTCAATTTAAACACGTAAGTGACATATATAGGAAATCTATTAACATTTCATTTATTTCCAATAGCAAACACATAGATTTCATAAGCAATACATTTAAAATAATTCCCATAATCAATTTATATAGTTTCAATTCAACTTTAGTCGCTTACGACCAATTCACATACCATTTTTACTCAATTCAATGGTTTACAATTCATTTTCTTCCATTCTATTTATTTTTAAGCGAAACGAGCTCATATCTAATTCAATTGATTCCAAAATCAATTTATTTTAATTCCATTTCATTTCCAATTGATTCCATTCAATTCAATTTGCATTTCATATTCACATTCGATTTATTTCATTTGAAACCATTTCACAAATTTTTTTTTCTTAAGTCGAGCATTTATTCAATATTTACTTAAGCTATTTCACTTCAAAACTCAAATTCATTTCCTTGTAAACAATTTCCAATTTCAATTCTTGATTTGATTTTCATTTATCAAATCTATTCCATTCACTAATTTAATTCAATTAGTACATTCACTTATTCATTTTAAATTTCAATTTCCATATTCAATTCATCTCGAATTTACTTAATTAATAACAAGGAAATTTTCAATTTATTTATACTACTTGAATTTATATACAAATTCAAACCATTTTTATTCAACTCCCAATTCACTTTATTTACCAATGTAACCTCATTTGTTCATTCACAAATTTACATTACCATTTCATTAGATTAATGAATTTATTTTCTCAAATATTCTTCTGGAATTCTATTCCAAATTATAAATCACATTTACAATTTATTTACAAATCCCATTTGTATATGAATTCATTTCCTTATATTTTCAATTCATATTTATAATTTCCATTTGTTAAATGGATTTATCTTCAAATCTTTGGTATACCATTTTATTCCTTATTCCGTTTCCATATAACAATGATAATATTTTAATATTATCACTTTCTAACAACCAAGCATCCATATACAACAATAATCCATAGAAAATCATTTCTTTTCTACACAAAAATAGTTTTGGGCAAAATTATTTCATTCACCCTATTTAAAACAATACTGTGTCAGTTTATCTTGTTTAAGAGTTTAGAAACCCCTATCGATTACAGTTGGCCAGACTGCACCGACCAGAATCTATAAACAATCAACCGATAAGTCAGCACAATACAAAACAATTTTGTATTCACTAACAAATACGCGCTCATATCTATTATTACACTCACACTCATTCTAGAGTACTACTGACTCTATCTCTAATGAGTAACACCCAACAGAGCCAAAGTTATCGCTTAACCATATGCTCTGATACCACTTGTAACGGTTGCGACTTTTCGACGCTCGAAAGTCGACATTAATATGTCCACTGTATCAAATGTCGCACAATCGAATGCCGAAAAACCGAACCATTAGGGTTAAAAAGAAGAGGTAGAAGAAGACAGAAGAAAAAGAAAGAACAGAAAAACAGAAGCAGAAACAATATCAGAATCTCACATTCACAGCGGAACAATATATAATAGATGAATCAATACTCTTTAAAACAAAAGACTATATCAGTTTATACATACATCAATCAGAGTCAATATACAACTCAATACAACAATGGACAGTTATATAAACTTGTCCTCATACAGAATACACAACGGAATAAATAAACAAGTACGAGTGTACGTCTCGCCATCCGGCTCATCTCCAAAGCTCCAGAATATCCAGAATATCCTGATAACATAACTCTAGGCTGCCCGTGTGGAAAATTATGGGCACCCAGAGTTTAGAAAGGGAACAATCAACTCCGAGTCGGTCATGGTGACTGGTGTGAGATCATAAAACAGTTATTTTCACAAAGAAGATAAAATAGATTCGCAATGCTTTTGGAAAATGAAACTACCATAAGACCTCCCGCCACACACACAATGCAAACGCAGAATTGGAGGAGATTTCTTCTTATGATAGTCAAAAATGCTTACTACGAAAAAATCAGTTGATATTATCATTAATGTCTAGTGTGGAAAACATTTCGAAAGTATAATATCAATCTTAGCCAACATACAACCATTATTGTATGCCTACTATAGCTACTATGTTCAATAGCAGGTTACCGCCACATTCCATAGCAGGTAATACAACTAAAACCGTACAGGGTTCGTATTGTTTCTTTGGATTTCCAACAAATGGTCAGGCAAAGGAACTTCCTTACACTGAAATGGAAACGCCTCTGGAAAGACGCCCCGAGAGTCAACCTGCTCTCTGCAAACACAAGGCCGACGCTACCTCACGCTGTACAGCTGTAACTAGGTAGCTAACACACGAGCTATGCCATCCCCCGGTCGTTACCGACCTTTATCCGAGGATCCTCAACCACAAAGCAACAACCACAAAGTATAATAAATTTGCAGCATCAACATAGGTAAAATATCTGGGCTCCATACCATGATATCACCTTTTAACTAGAAGGAAATGTCATACCCTAGGGGCGCAACCCCTAACAACCTTGCCGCAACATTCCTGTTTCGACCATTACCGGGTTGTGAGGCTCGACGAAGTCTCGTCCACAAAGTTACGCTTTTTCACAAAGCCACGCTTTTTCACAAAGCCACGCTTTGATCAACAATTGATCAACAGCACTTTGTATGCCACATTACCAAATTGGGAATGTATCACTAGTAACCATCAACTACATAACCTCTGAGCTTGTACGTCTTAGAGAAGGGTGTTAAGCTAAGAGAATAAATTCTCCACCACCAACAGAAATGTATTTGATAGAAACCAGCTTTACATCTCATAGTGTAATGTCAGACACACATCCATACAAGTCCGTTTCGAGATCGAATGAAACCGAAGGCACTTCCAAAGAAGCCCTTGCAATCCGGATATTCACTAATCACGTCCGGACTTCCTATCACAAGAAGAGTGATATAAATCTCTATGCCGGAGCAACTCGGTGCAGAGACATTCGACAGGTTGTCCTTTCATTTTCGAAAATACCCGGTCTTCAATACGATCCATATCGTCGTATCACTAATTCGGAATGGGTTATATGACACAAAGGTCTTTTCCCGGCTAACCCGAATAGTGAGCGTTTGTTTTAAAAAAAACAAATCAAGTGCCATTTCAAAGGCAAATATTGATAGTCGGTTATTTAACTACCAACAACATTCACAACAATCAACCAATTTAAATAATTTTTCCCAAATTATTAAATTTCAAAATATCTTCACAAGATATATATTTTCCACACTTCAACGTTTGAAAACCAATTTCAAATCACATTTCACACTTCATCTCAAAATGGTCCATTTAAACCAATTAAATAAATCCTTATCGATTTATTTCAAATTTACATCCCAAATCTGTAAATTTATTTCCACACTTTAAAAATAAATCAGTGTTTATTTTTAAAACAAATTTTCCTTTCCTTCAGAAATTCCATTTTGAATTTACATTCCCAAATATTCACTTTTTATACGATTTTCAAATCGATTTCTCAAATATTTACTTTCAACACCAAATCAAATTCAAAATTGATTTCCACATTTATTTCAAATTCCAAATCAATTACAAATTGATTTCTAAATTTACTTCAACACCGAATCAATTTCAAATTGATTCTAATTTTAATCCCAAATACCAAATCATTTTACAAATCGATTTCCAAATTTATTCTCAACACAAAAATCAATTTTCATTTAAACACCAAATAAATTTTCATATCGATTTCCGAAAGATTTATTTTCCAATACCAAATCAATTATCAATTGGATTTCTAGAAATTTATCACCTTTTAAATAAATCCTTTTATTCCTTCCAAATGGTTTAAAATTCCACTTTCAATAAATTCTTCAACTTTTACGCAATATTTTCAAAACCCACTTATTTATATCTTTTCCCATATTTTGAAAATAATTCGATAAGATTTCAAAATCAACTTTATACTTTTAAAATTCCTTCTTTTAAATTCACTCAATTCTTTCAAAAGAAATTTACTTAAAATTTCCAACTTTAATTTCAAAAATCCAATTTATATTCATTCCTGGTATCCAACGATATCAAAAATACATTCGGCTAAATTTAGCCTTCAACAATTCAATCACAGATATAATCATACACAGATTATAAATAATCAACACACAACATATGAAACCAATTCAAATGTTTTGAGGAATCCTGTTGGATCCCTCCAACCTGTTTCCCTGCATCCACAGATGTTAGCACAATACCAATTCCACTTCGAGGTGGAATATTGTGGTATATGGGATTTATAAAATATCATCCGCTATTATGCGGCGCATAGGGCCTCATCCGCTATATAATGCGGGAAATCAACAACTCCAATATATACATGTGCCAATATATATATTGCTATATACTACTATATATAGTATCACATCCAAACAGTCAATCAATAACTGCAATTCAAATTTTCTTTTTGAGTGAGAAGATCTCACCTTGGCTTTAATTTGCAATCCATTTTCCATTCCAGCTTGTTTTTCACGATCTATAGACCTTGTACAAAAAATTTATACAAGTTTATTAATATTCGAAATAAATCGAATAATTAAATTTCTCGTTTAGTAATTTTAATTAACCAATAATTTTATTTAAAACTGACTTCACTTTTAAAATTCCTATATTTTCCTTTCTTTTCCCAAAATCACATCTATTAATATTAAACAAACTGTTTAAATCAAATTTTTATAACTTTCAACATTTTCTTCTATTTCCACAACACAGTGATAATATTATATTTTCTCTGTAATTTTTTTCCATAAATACGTGTTATCGAATTTAAATGAAACGATTACCTTACTGCACATCTTCGACTAACCTGATAGAGAAAAAAACGAGTACGAAAACCCAAGTCGCGACATTGTGAAGTTCGACGAGATTCCAGATCTCGAACTCACGAACAACCCTCTACTAACTTGCTCGACTACCTTGGGAACGGCGGAGCCCATGCGAGCCAGGTGAAGCGAAAGCCTTCCCTAAATCGCGATTTCCCACAATGTCGCCATTAACACGAACTCAAGATGCTCCACCGATGGCCAGCCATCCTCCATGCCCAACCGTGGCTCCACGCGAGCGTGCGCCCCACTCCTAGCCTCGCGATATCATTGCTTGAGACGAACCCTTGTGT
The DNA here is from genome assembly GCA_030737815.1 of Allium fistulosum. NCBI lineage: Eukaryota > Viridiplantae > Streptophyta > Magnoliopsida > Asparagales > Amaryllidaceae > Allium > Allium fistulosum. The sequence goes on from CM060907.1 coordinate 744,087,648, forward strand.
ACGCGGCCACTGTTTCTCACGATTGAATTCGAGAGCAAATAGCTAGAGGGGAAGATTGATTTTGTTTTTGAATAGAGCGGCCGTTAATTTTGAATTTGATTTTTCTGTTGAATTTGATTTCGTGGAACTAGAATTGGAACGAGAGATAGCGGCCATTTTTTCCCCTTTTGTTTTGATTTTTATTTTTGAATGAGATGATGAAGTGTTCTGCTATGAAACGAAATAAAGGGGGAAATGATGTTGCGTGTAGCAGATCTGCAGATGAGCTACAGTGATACAAAGTGAATGAAAACACAACTGATGTGAAATAATATCTACTGCAGTTGACTAATATAAAGATTCAATTTGAATTCAAATTCAAATTGTCTCTAAATTTGCAACTCAAAATCTCGACCTCCTATCGAGATGTGCCGCTAGGCATTCGTAATGTTATACGCCTATTCCGAACATAATGGAAAAGGTTTCGAGTCCAAATTCAATCGTATGGAAAAGATAGCTTTTTTGACCAGTTATAATATTAAATTTTCGATTTAATTTCAGCGCGTTTGTATATCGCACGCTCACACAACAACTCCAATCACTACGAAAATTGAAATCCGATAATAATACACTATTATGGATCCAATGAAACTGGTTTCGTCGAATTCCGAGACTGTGCCTCGGAACGCTATTTTCAAATTCAATTTAAACGATAAAATTTCAAAACTGAACAAAACAGTTTCAAATTCAATTCTGAAGCTTCCATTATCTTTAGTATTATCAATATGAATTTTCTAAGCCTTGAAAATATTTTTAACAGGCTTAAAATTGAAGATTCAAATTTTTACCCAGTTTCAATAATTAAATTCAAAAATTTAATTACCAAATTCATTCCGATATTTGAATTTCAAATTAAACTAACACCCAGATATTTAAAATCGATTAAATATCCTGATTTCCAATGTCAAAAATTCAGGGTCGTTACAATTCTATTACTTTGTGATTGATTTGGTGCGCACCTTTGATTTTTGGGAGTGTAGCTCGAGGTGGGCGGTAGTGGCTGCTATGCGTTACCACCAGTCCGGATGCGTAATTGGTATATCTACTCTGGCATTTCCTTGTTGTGCCGTGTCACCTACACTAGCGCGCCTTTTACGAGTTTGTTTTGTACCATACCTATGGAGTGCCCTTTGACAACGCCCATTATGGGGGAGATTACGGTACTGTATAGACTATGGTAATATATAAAATGTGTTAAGGAGGATATGGGTAACGCCTTAACGCTATTTTAATAGTTTACTTTACTATAGACATTATTATAATAGCGTATATTACTATATAGTAGATAGTTTAATGGATCCTTAGAGGATGGTTATCCCAAACATCCTTTGAGTTACTTGTATTTCAATTGATATTTCACTTGAGTTGGATTTATTGATATAAGAATGTTAATCCTGACTCGAGTGTTTTGTGTTTTGCTTTACGCTTGGGTCAGACTAAGTGATACAGTATTCGAGACTCACCTTTGGAGTTGGAGCTTCGCTTGGAGATCCAGCTATATATCTAGCTTTCGGTTATTTAGTTGATTCCAGTGATGTATTCAGATTTTGTATATGACTCTTGTATTGAGACATCTATGTATTCGAGACTTCTGTTGTATCTTGCTTAACTCTGTTATATATATATGGTAGCTTCATGAACTATTATTCTTTTGTTTCCGCTGCATTATTTTATATTACTCTGTGTCTGTGATTCTATGATTATTTTATTTACTGTATATGCTGAGTTTTGCGAAATATAAATTAACAATCTGATATTTTGAGTAATTCAAGTCCGACATGTGTGGATGCGAATGGTTGGAAATATCGGGTTATTACAGTTGGTATCAGAGCGAGGCTTTAGGCAAAACTTAGCATATGTAGTAAATTTAATCATGGAATCACTTTCGTTCGAGCTTGAATCTCTTCCTCTTTGATTCGGTTTCCTTTGAATTTTGGAACATTCCCTTCGGTTCCAAAGTCCATTCTTGTCTCCCCTTTTCGTGTCTTCTTGATTCTGGAGTACCGCATAACTCCACTTCGAACGATCTCTATAATAAATCGGCGGTCTCGCCAATCTCTGAATGATTTGTAAAGGGGTGAAACTCCTTTACAATAGGCATTTATTCACTGGAGATTTTGTATCCTCGGTTTATGATGCTGCTATCTTTTGCTATACCCGAATTCTATCTCTGGCGATCGAATGTTGATTTGTTCCAGAATTCTACCTCGATCTTTTTCTTGAAGTCTCGGTTGACCGGTTAATGTCACCCGCGATTTATATAAGTCTATCTACCTTATCTATTTTGCTATCTAATTATTTTACCTTCGTCTCGAGCCTACCTTCCTTGTTTGAATTCTGTTGGTTAGGGTCCCCCTAGTTTGAATCTCTATTCTTGCTTTGAAATCCATTCTTGTATCATCGAGTGAGGGAGTGTATTTGTATTAATATAAAAATGTTTTATATGTTATGTTGTTTGAGTTGTTGATGTTGATTTGGGTTTTCGATCGATTCGTATAATTAAAGCTATCGATAGAAATTCCAAAACACTTGAACAGAGCGAACTGACACAATGTTATTTTCAAATTTGGTAAATGAAATAAATTGAATGATTATATTATAAATGTATAAGTAAAATTTTATGGAATTTAATAGTTAATTAAATTGGTTGTTTGAATGATAATATTTGATTATCATTTATTGTTCTATAAATGAATTTATAAACATGGTTTATAAATTGATTTGGAATTGAAACGGGTTTAAATCAGGAATTTGAGAATTTAATTTCTGGTGATTTCAAACTTTGGTTTTAAAGTTTGAAAATGTATATTATTTAAAGTATTTTCGAATAGAAATTGTTTCAAAGAATTTTAAATGTTTAAATCAGTACTCTTCTCTTTTGTCGCCGGAAAATAATTTCGGTGATGGCGGCCGCATCATTGACATTCATTTTTGAGTTTCAGAGTGGAGAGACCATTTGATAGCTTCGCTACACTTTGTTTTAGAAATTAACTTGATTTGAATTTCCTAGGTATGACTTGATTTAGCTTATATATATATATAGATTTGATTTGATATATATAGCATATACATATATATTTATCTCTAAATTGTTTGAAGTAAATCGGAGATTTAAATTCTTAAATTTTAGATTTAAAGATGATTTCAATTATAAATCGAAGTCAAAATTCTTGGATAAATATTTAACTGGGAATAACTGAATGGTAAAATTTTATTTTTATAATACTCAATTGCATTCCATATATAACTTACATTAATTATTCAGAAGTTAAAAATGTAATTGGATAATATACAGTATAAAATGACTTTATAAGAAAAGATTTGAGTATTATAATAAATGTTATACACTAAAATTTTACTGTAAGGATGTAATAGAGATAAATAGAATAATAAGTTAATTGAATAATAGATGAGACAAATAAATTTGTTTTGAAGGAATTAATAAATTGAAATTAGATCAACTAATGGAAATACCTTGAATTTAAAATCAATTCTTGAATATAAATTAATTTAAATTGAAATTTATATGGTTTAAATTAATTTATATGGTTTAAATATATGTGATAAGATATATTAAGTAGAATAAAGTTAATAATAACCTGGAATAAACGAATTAAATTTGTTGAATAAAATATGAGTATAATAAATGATTATACAAATTGATGATTTAGAAATTGTTAATTGAGGATGACTAGACAATAAGGTGATGAATTTAGAAATAGATGGATTGATTTAACTTAAGTGAACTCAAATGGATTAGACCAAATGTTGAATATGAATTAGTTTAATTTCAAATTTATATGGTTTTAAATTTATTGTTTATTTTGAATATCAAAATCTATTCTTTCTTTCTGGCTGTTTCTATTCTCCTACCTCCTTCCTTTTCGGGGACGAAAAGTTTTGAGTGGGGGAGAGTGTAACGACCCGTAAATTTTAATTGTTTTAATAATGTAATTAATTGGAATTTTATGAAATTTTAAACAATAAATTTTGAAATATAAATTTGATATTTGGAATACGTCTAATTAAACATAGCAACTGGTAAATTTTCATCTGATAATATGGAAGTTTATTTTCTTGTGTAATTCTATTTCAATTTAAATCGGTTAAAATTGATGGTAATAAAATGTTTTCCAAACCTGAATATTTTTCTATAGAAAATTTGTAAATCATCTTCTGAGTGAGACATCATATTTTGTTTCTTCAAATTTTGACTTCTATTGCTTCGTTTATCTTATTTTCGACAGATTAGCAGCATTTCAGTATCGATTATCGACTTTTGATTTGATAATCATACCACTGATATCTGTATACCGTTTTGGTCGTCCCGTCGTGTAGATCTCCATGGTATATTCGTATGTGTGTTTCAGTGTCCGGTGGACGGCGAAATCTGTAAACGTTGGACCAAATTGGCACCCGTTTTGAAACTTTATGTATTCCTTGTCCTTTCGTGCCCTCTGTGAGATAGTTGTCTAGCAATTTATATTCTTTAAATTCATCAAATTGACTTTGTGTTTCCCATAGTTGATTTTATCCGCTGGTTCCAATATTTATTAACTGGTCAGTTTTCTCTGATGTTTTATTTGCAAACTTTATATTTTATATATTAAGCTATATGTTTATTTTTCTACCGTTTCATTTTTCCAAAAGTTAATTGTCGTGACTATTGCTATTCCTATCCTTTCAAATTCTATAATCCGTTCTATATTCTTCTTCGTAATAAAAAAATATGTATGTATTGTATATTCCAAACCCATGGGTTCTGTTCGTTTGAAAGAAAAATAGAAATTGTTGCTCTTCAATTTTGTTTGGCCTCCCTCCATCGAATCATCACATCAACCTTGGTAGCCGAGCTCGCCACTTTCCAAGCCCAAACCCCTCCGCCTTTCTCTCTCTTCCCTACTTCATCTCCGATCCACAACAATTCACCACCAATCTCGGCCCCATTATTCCCAGCTGATCCCCATACCACGTTATCCCTCTACCTGAAACCGTGCTTCCAAGCACCTTCTTCGACCTCCCTTTTTCATACATATTTATGTAAGTTTGTTTTTTTTGAATTATAATATATATATATATATATATATATATTACATGTTACTTACAGTGATGATCTTTGTACATATTATATAAGATAGTGATATAAGTAGTATTCTATAAATTGCTACAGCATATAAGTGTTTACAAAGACACATACATGTATTATATACGTGATTTCCTATAGCAAGTTATATATATATATGTAAGTATATATTATGTTATATTAGTTATATTGATTTTATAATGGATATTGAAATATATTTGTTTATTCAAATTTTTGTTTTCTGTATATATATACACCGATATATAAGGTTGTGTATATGTGTACCTTCGCAGAGAACAAGTCTATCAAATTTCATCGTATATATATATATAAAAGTTATGTAAGTTGATATTTTCATTGTATATGTTTATATTGTATATATATATGTTATGTAAGTTGATATTTTCATTGTATATTTTCGTATAATCTGTAAGTTAGTAGTTAGGAGTTTGGATTTTTGTATATATAATCTGGTAGCTGTTTAGGTAAGTTTCAACATGTTGGTATGATTTATTTAAGTGTGGATGTTTAATGTATTTACATATATATCTCCTGTTTATTTTGATTTTGCTGTAAATATATATATGCATAAGTTAAGTACTAATATTCACTGAGTAGACTTCTTTTATATATACTAACTTGTGCATGTTTAGAAAAGTATATATTATATATGTTGCTGCAGTAGTAAAATTGGTAGTCTACTAATAACATTTTGGTTTATATTGTTTAATATATATATATATATATATATTTGGTTTTAGAGGATGCATGTGCATGACAATGTTCGTTTATATGAAGTATGGGTTTAATATAATATATATATATATATGATTGTTGAGCTTTTATATGACTGACGTAAATTTTATACATCTATTTTATAAAGTAAGTCTATAGTAATTCTATCAGGAACATTGATTTTGAATTTTTAAATCCAAAGATTTTGCGTGTGTATTTGATTTAAATATATGTGTTTAACTTGAATAATAGAATTTGAAATACATATGCATTCAATATAAATGTGTTTGAATTTAAAACATGGTTTTATATATATATATATATATAGTTATATATAAGTTCACTTACACCAATTTTTCTCATCTATCCAGTTTTCATTTGTTCTCATCGATTTCTGTTATCAGCGCTATTCGTCGAATTTGTGCCAATCTAGCTTTGATTTGGATTCGTGCTTGGGTTTCGTAACTTAACTTCATTTTCCATATATCTAGCCTCGAAAGGTGAGCAATCACTCACGATTAATGTTCTTTTATTTATTAAATCTGATTTCAATTGAAACGTCAATTGAAATATGCTGTTGTTAGTTATTTACATTGCTTTATATATGCCATTTCTGTATCTGTTCACCTGTGACATCTGACACCATTATCTGTTATTTATCACAGATGATATATGCATGTTACTGATTGTTATGTTACTATCATATTTGTGATCACTCTACAAGTTCCCTGTTAGTATAGAATTTACTATGGGTTGAAATGATACATACCCGAACGATCTGTAGAATAGGAGAAAATTGTTATGGGTTGAAATGATAAACCCAAGCGATTTTCTTTTGAATTGAATTTGGGATTGCGGGTTAAAATGATATATACCCGTATATATATTTAAACTAGGGATTGAAATGATAAATATCTGTATCACTTGACCATAGGATAGAAAATTATATACAGACACCGTTGGTCTATATATAAATATTTTGAAACGATTTCTATGGTTTTGGAAAGAAATATATGGTTTTAAATTAATATTGATTTTTAAAATTTATTAAAGTTGATTTAATAAAGTTAATATATAATATGTTTAAGTATTTATTTAGTATCTATATTTTCAAATATAGAGTTTATAATGATCCAGGTTGGAAAAATAAATTTGAAATTGATTTGAAATGATATTTATTTAAGAATTATACTTAAATAAGTTTGATTTGAAATTTTTAAAATTTGAAATTCTAAAGATATGATTTTTTAACTTGATTTTTTGGTTTAAAGTGATTTAAATGAATATTTCAAGTTTAAATAAATTGAAGGAAATATTTGGTTCATTGTAATTTGGGGTTTGTTTTAAATGATATTGGATTTATTAAGTGAATGTTTCAAAACTAAAACAATAGTAAAGTGAATTTGATATATATATATATATATGAAATTATCGAATTTAGTTTTGAAATGTTGAATATTTAAAGCTTTGAAATATATTGAAATTGAAATGGCTTATTTTATGGTTCGATTATGTATTTGAAATCGATAATTTGAAATGGTTTATTGAGAAACTGAATTGAATTGAAATTGATGATTTGAGATTTGATAAAATTTGAATTTTGGAATTTGAGTTGATTTTGAATCGATTTGTGAAATTTGAGGAAGCTATTTTTATATAAAGTATTTTTAAACTATATCTAAAACTATTTATATTTTACTTTATAAATTATTTTATCATAAACTATTTTAATATAAATCATTTTCAATATAAATTATTTTACTATAAACTATTTTTAACTTATAACTATTTAATATAAACTATTTTTATTTTATAAACTATTTTATTTTATATACTAATTTTAATATCTAAACTGTTTAAGAGGAAAGTGTTATGGATTCCAAAATGTTATGATTTCAAAGCTATGATTTAAAAGCGTTATGAATTTCAAGGTTTTGATTTCCAAAGTGTTTTGATTTTAAAGGACTTATGATTTCAAAAGCGATATAACTTTAGAAAGTGATATGATTTTGGAAATGGATTTATTTGAAGTGAAAATGATATCGTTGGATATGGTTTGAAATGGAAATGATATTTTGGTTTTGAAGTATTAACTATTTAAATGACCACGGTGTTATAATAATGATTGGTTGTTAAAGAGACCGGGATCGGATATGGGGCATACTCTCTATCGATACCGAAAACCACTTTAACAACTTTGTACGCGGTGGAGATTCCAGAATGAAGTAGGATGGTGACAACGATCCTATATGAGGTATATACATGGACCCGACACCCGTGAGTTGGCATAAGGTGGCTAAAACAAGAGCGATTCTGGGCCAATGAGGTAGCTCCTCTGATCGGACACACTCCATCATAAGCCATTCTATTACTTTGTGATTGATTTGGTGCGCACCTTTGATTTTTGGGAGTGTGGCTCGAGGTGGGCGGTAGTGGCTGTTATGCGTTACCACCAGTCCGGATGCGTAATTGGTATATCTACCCTGGCATTGCCTTGTTGTGCCGTGTCACCTACCCTAGCGCGCCTTTTACGAGTTTGTTTTGTACCATACCTATGGAGTGCCCTCTGACAATGTAACAACCCGCATATTTATCGACTTTATATTTAAATATTTTATTTAAATATTTTATCGTTAATCGGATTTTGGTCCGAAAAGCTACTTTTTGCATACGGTCAAATTAGGACTCGAGACCACCTCCATTAAGTTCAAAATGACGTTTGCGGTCTTTTTAAGTGTAAACTTCGATATGTTTGGAGATAGTGAAATTTTCGTCACTTTTTGGCTTAGGACTTTGGTTTGGGCTGAACACATACTAACTCAGCCCAACCCCCTCTCCTCTTTATTAATTCACAAACACTTCAAGCTTCTTCAAAAATGGTGGAGGGAATGGGAAATTAAAATTCCTAGCTCAAGTCTTCATTGCTAATCCAACATCTACTCCAAATTCTAGTGAAGAACATAGATTCAAGCTTGTAGTGATTCTTGCTTTGCTCTCTAGCCTCATCTTCATCAATTTCCGTGAAAAGTGAGATTTTTATCTCACATCTTGCCTATAATGTCATTGGACTGTTGGGAATGATTCCCTATCACTTGTGCACATGTATTTGCATTTGGTTTGGATTGGATTGGCAAAAAACTCTGATTTGTAGCGTTTTTGGCAAAATTACTGGGCTTAGGTCATTCGGGCTTGGAAAAGGCGCCTCTATGCATTTAGCTCGTTCGCATTTATGTCGGCATTGCCTTAGGTCGCTCGACTATAGGTCGTTTGAATTTAGGTCGCTCTGGCGTGGATCTGGACTTAGGTCACTCGCGCCTTACTTTACTAGGTCGTTCGAGTATGAAGAGACTCACCTGCATTTAGCTCGCTAACCCTTAGGTCGTTCGGCAACTTTAGGTCGCTCGGCAAAAACTGGGTCGCTAGGTCGCACGAGTTAGTTCGTTAACCACTTTAGGTCGCTCGACCTTACCAACTTGTTAGGTCGCGCACACTTAGGTCGCGTACCATGTTAGGTCGCGTACCATTTAGGTCGCGTACCATCTTAGGTCGCGTACTACCTTAGGTCGCATACCACTTAGGTCGCACCATTAGGTCGCCTGACCTTAATTACTTTAGGTCGTAAGACCTTGTTCCCTTTTAGGTCGTAAGACCTTGTTTCCCTTTAGGTCGTAGGACCTTGTTTCCCTTAGGTCGTTAGGCCTTAGGTCGCGCCACATTAGGTCGCGCGCCATCTCCGATAGGTCGCATGCACGATGCTTTATCTCGTAGCTCCTTAGGTCGCTCGACCTATAGGTCGTTCCATTGCCTCTTTAGCTCGCCCTACTTGTATTCCTTAGCTCGGCCACGTTAAGTCGCAAATTTCCTAAGTTGTATGCTATGGATGTTTAGTCTGCATTTCTACTTTGATGGATTTGGAATTGAATTCCTTGGATTTTTCTCACGTCTTCGAATGTGAAATTTTGTGATTCGATTTGCTTCAACAATCGTTTTGTGACTTGTCACTTTAAAAATGTGAAGGCTTCAATACTAGTAGTAAATATCATAACTCTTTCATTTAAGCGATTTCAACACTATTTTACTACAAAGCTCTTTTCCTAAAACCATTTTCCAATCTACTAGTATATACAAGCCTTTACCTCACTCGGATGAGAAATCTAATTAAACGGCTTAGTAAAACGAGTGGTATGAAACGCTTGCGTTCACTTCGTCGGTTAATTCTTGGACTTGTTCGATTGAACCTTTTGTGACAATTTTCTAGTGAAGATTCACAGCTTGTTCGTAAATATTTAAGTTAAGCAAGTGGTTATGGGACATGAAGCTAAACTCATATATTTACTAGCTTGGTGTGATTGACACTTCTTGATGATCATGACGATCATTTTTGTGATTTGATTTAGACTAGCAATTGAGCGATGTCTCTTTGTCTACGAGGGAGACTAAACACCGTTTGTGTGATGTTTCACCATCACATATGTGGGGTAGCGCCCCACGGTCTTCGGACCATTCTTGTGGAGTTTCGGCTCAAAACTAATGGTTAGCTACCATGAGATAGCGTCTCGTCTTGTGTTACACGTGTTGGTGAGTTTTCATACTCCCGTTTTGTGATAGGCCTCCCCCTTCTTGTGATTTCTGGATTTCTTGTGATGATTTCTGGAATTTTGTGCTTCACCAATTTTCGTGATTTCCATTGATAAGTTTTATCAATTTTTGTGCATTGGTGAATTTGTGTGTCATTGGCTTGTTATGAACACAAGTTTAGGGTATGATACCCTATTTTATCTTTGAGAAGATTCTTGTGATATTGATTAATCTCTTGTTGATTTTCAATTACATACTTATCGTAGTATGCCACTATGGTTATTACATGTTCATGCAATGTCTTTTACTTTATACCATATCATCTGATATTTATAGCTAGACTGATCCGTTTATTATTTTCTTATAAATAATACTCGGGTCAGACCGAGATGTTACAGGTGCTTCTGCTTGACTTCTCTTCAGGATTATTCTGACTTTTGGCTTACTACATAGATTTGTAGTTTTTGGATGTACACATTTGAGATATAGACTCTATGTTGTGTACTTATTCTTTTGTATAGCACGTGTTGCTATTCTTTTGTATTATCGTGGATCTTTCCGACCACTACTCTGATGTACACTTTCATGTGCTATATATATATATATTCATATCTTTTTCCGCCTTTGTGATATGGATGTCTGTGACTGATTTATGTTATGTTTATTTCTATGTTTGTTTCCGAAGATTATATATAGCCACTGTGTGATAGCTTTGAGTTTGTATCGGTATGTCGAATTTCCTCCTTAAATGATGTACATGCTATACTATCTGACATATCGGTGCTCGCAAAAAGAAATTACATGGATGGTCGCTCCTCAACAGCCTTATTCTCCGTGCTAGTTGACAGCATTACACCGTAGTGTTCTTGGCTAGCGTGGGTATAGAGGTGGGGCGTTACAGCTTGGTATCAGAGCCAAACTTCGGAACAATGTAGAATAACTTAACAAGGATCATCGTCCTAAGTCCAACTTAGGAGTCGTGCCTTAGGATTTAATTCGAGTCTTCGTACCAATTTATCCTATTTCCTTCTACGTATCCTTGTTTTATATATCAAGATTTGCTTGATATTTATTTGGAGAATAACTTTTCTTCTTCTCCCTTTCTTAAAGGAGAGAATGTCTAGACCAGGTCGTCCTAGAGCCGAACCATCTACTATCACTCCCCAGGATGGAGTTTTTAAGACTGCTCAACAGCTTCTTGATTTAGTAAAGAATGCTCAGGCAGCTGGTCCTAATCTGGAACCTACTCATCCTAAGTCTGGATTTGCACGTTTGTGCAACGATTATACCAACTTGGGTGGGAAACAATTCAATGGTTCCGAAACTATTATTGAAGTCCAGGCTTGGTTAAGAACATGCGATCGAATCTTTTCTCGCATGAATCTTATCGATCTTCACCGTGTTCAGGTGGCCTCCAGTATGCTCCAAGAAAGAGCACTGGATTGGTACGAACTTCTTATTTCTGAAATTAATGAAGTTGATCTCACTTGGGAGCAATTCCGGGAATGCTTCGAATTAAAATTCGTACCAGAAGCAGAGAAAGTGACATTGGCTCGACGTTTCATAGACCTTGTTCAAGGTGAATCCTCTGTGACAGATTATGTCGCATCCTTCGAGTCACTGTCTAAATATGGGGTTGAATACATCAACACCCCATTGAAGAAGAACCAAAGATTTGTCTATGGCTTGAATAAAAATCTCAAGAAGCCATTACTTCTAAAATTAGAGGTTTCTTTCAATCAATTGATTGATATCACTCTTCGTCTTGAAGAGGCTGATAAGGATAGTGATGTTGAAGTTGTAGGTGCCAAACCAAACTTCAACAACAAGAAGAGGCCAAACAAATTCAAAGGTCCTTATCCCAACAAAAAGGGGAAACCTGCACCTCCGGCAGCAAAGACTTCTACCCCTAGTAGCGGGCAATGCTATAACTGTGGTTCTAATGACCATTTTGCGAACAAGTGTTCAAAGCCCCGTTCTTGTTGCTATTGTAAAAGCCCGGATCATTATATACATTTATGCCCCAGACTTCAGGGCAAGAAGGAGGGAAAGCTTAATGTGGCTCCAGCCCCTGGCAACACATCTCGTGGTCAAGGTATGTCTCATTCTGTCCTTGATGGCATTATTATATTTCATGATCAACCCATTAGAGTTCTCTTTGATACGGGTGCATCCCATTCTTTTATATCAAAGGAACTTGTAGACACTCTTTCTTTAAGTGTTGTTGCTTTAACGACTTCTCTAAGAATTGCGAATCCGGTTGGCGGATCCGCAACTCTTAGTTTGCTTTGTAAAGACGTCAAGATTATTTTGTGTGATTTTTCTTTCCTAGCTGATTTGCATGTCATGCGTTACTTAGGCTTTGGAATGATTTTGGGTATGGATTGGCTTAATCGTTATGAAGCTTGTATCCTATGTCCTGAGCGGACTATTTATCTCCATCACCCGCAATATGTTAATCAAATTTCTATTGTTCTTAAAGATTCGGATTCCGCGTTGGTTGCATCTTTATATTCTTTAAATCCTCGTGATAATGATAATGATGATGAGGAGATGTCATTTCTCTTATTCGCGTCGTTCGTGAATTTTCTGACATATTTGAGCCTGTTTTAGGATTACCACCTAAGCGAGCAATTGAGTTCAAAATCAATCTTATACCTGGAGCTCAACCTATTACCCGTCCTCCTTATCGCATGTCTAATAAGGAGAATGAAGAGATGCGCAAACAATTATCCGAGTTAGAGACGAAGCAACTTATTGGCTCTAGTTCCTCGCCTTGGGGAGCTTCAGCTATTTTCGTAAATAAGTCCGATGGTACACTTAGGCTTTGCGTCGACTACCGCAAGCTTAATGATCTTACTATTAAGAATAAATATCCTTTACCTCGGATTGATGATTTGTTTGATCAACTTAGTGGTGCTAGAGTCTTTTCACAATTGGACTTGGCTATCAGTTTTCATCAGCTTCGTATTGCAGAGGATAGTATTCCTTTGACTTCTTTCCGTACTCGTTATGGATCTTATGACTGGCTAGTTATGCCATTTGGTTTAACGAATGCTCCGGCTTATTTCGTTGACCTTATGAATCGAGTTTTCAAAGATTTCCTCGATCGGTTTGTTCTCATCTTTATTGATGATTGTGTATTCTAAAACCGAAGAGGAACATGAAAAGCATCTTCGGATTGTATTGGAAACTCTTAGGAGCAATCAATTGAAAGCAAAATTTTCTAAATGCCATTTTTGGCAATCTAGTGTGAAATTTCTCGGTCATATTATTTCCGAATCCGGAATATCAGTGGATCCTTCGAAGATTGAAGCGATTCAAAATTGGAAGAGACCGGAGAGCGTGACTGAAATCCGTAGCTTTCTCGGATTGGCAGGTTATTACCGCCGTTTCATAAAAGACTTTTCTAAGATTGTCGTGCCACTTACTGGCTTAACAAAGAAAGGTGTTAAATACATTTGGTCGGACAAATGTGAAACTTCTTTTCAGAAATTAAAAGAACTCCTTTCTGATGCTCCTATTCTTATTATTCCCGAAGGGAATCAAGATTTTGTCGTTTATACCGATGCTTGTCGCGTTGGTTTGGGTGCCGTTCTTATGCAAAAAGAACGTGTTATTGCTTATGCTTCTAGGCAATTGAAGCCGGCTGAGACTAGATATGCCACACATGATTTAGAACTCGCGGCTATCGTTTTCTCCCTTCGAATTTGGCGACATTATATTTTGGGAGAGAAATTTGTACTTTATACTGATCATAAGTCTTTGAAATATTTATTCTCTCAAAAGGAACTTAATTTGCGTCAAAAGCGTTGGCTCGAGTTCCTTGCCTCTTATGATCTTGATATTCTTTATACTCCCGGAAAGGGAAATTGAGTTGCCGATGCACTTAGTCGCAAGCAACAAGCGGTTGTTTCCATGATGATATCTGAATGGAACGATCTCGAGGTTTCATCTACTTGTGAGATTAGAGATTGTGTCTCCGATTTATGTTCATCTCTGGTTTTATGTAGCCTTGAGGCTCATCCTTCTCTTTTAGACCGCATTCTTGAAGCTCAACAGCTAGATCCTGAATTGGCTCTTCTTAGCCAGAATATTAGGGATAAAACCGATATTGAAGGTTTGAAAGACTTTGATATCGATTCTCGTGGCGGCATTCGAAAATTTGGTAGACTTATTATACCAAATAATAGTAATCTTCGTAAAGATATTCTAGAGGATTCTCATCGTTCCAAATATTCCATTCATCCCGGTAGTAGTAAAATGTACGCGGATATGAAGCGACTTTATTACTGGGAGGGAATGAAATCTGATGTTGCTAACTTTGTTAAGTGTTGCATGACTTGCCAACTTGTCAAGGCCGAACATCAAAGGCCTGGTGGGTTATTGCAACCATTGGAAATTCCAGTCTGGAAGTTAGATCGGATTTCCATGGATTTTATTGATGGCCTTCCCCGTTCTCATTCGGGTCATAATAGCTTGTGGGTGATTGTTGATAGACTTACTAAATCTGCCCATTTTATTCCCGTTCGGTCAAACCGAACCGTTCCTCTTCTGGCCAAACTCTTTATCAAAGAAATTGTTAAATTGCATGGAGTTCCTTCTTCCATTGTTAGTGATCGTGATCCATTGTTTACTAGTGGATTTTGGAAGAGTCTTCAAAAATCTTTAGGAACGAAGCTTAATTTTAGCACCGCTTATCACCCCCAGTCCGATGGACAAACTGAGCGTGTGAATCAAACTCTTGAAGATCTTCTTCGTTCTTGTGTGCTTGATTTCGGTGGAAGTTGGGAAGATCATATTTCACTTGTTGAATTTTCTTATAATAACAACTTCCAAACTAGTATTGGTATGGCACCTTTCAAGGAACTCTATGGTAGGCCATGCCGATTTCCTTCTTGTTGGCTTGAGGCCGGTGAGAAGCTGGTCTTAGGTCCAGATTTTATTCGGGATTCCACAGAAAAGATTGAACTTATTCGTCATAGGATGAAAGAAGCTCAGAGTAGACAAAAGTCCTATGCCGATAATCGAAGAAGGAAATTAGAATTTTCTGTTGGAGATCTTGTATTTATTCGTGTTTCACAAATGAAGGGTGTTGTACGCTTCAGTCGATCGAGAAAGTTAGCGCCTCGATATATTGGGCCATTTCCTATCACTGAACGTATTGGTTCCATGGCTTATCGCCTTTCATTACCGGCTCAGTTTTCTGCCATGCATGACGTGTTTCACGTTTCTCAATTACGGAAGTGCCTTCGGGATTCCGATTCTATTCTTGAGCCCGGTGTTGTGGAAGAGATTGAAGTTTCACCTAATTTAACTTATGAGCAGCATCATATTCGAATTATTGCTTCGGAGGTTAAACGACTCCGAAATAAAGATGTTCCGCTTGTAAAAGTTCAATGGTCCTCAAATCCTAAGGATTGCTCTTGGGAAACTAGAGAATTCATCGAGCGAACACATCCGGACTTACTTTCTCATGCTCTTTGAGGTAAACTTCTTATTTCAAATTTCTTTTGTGTTAATATGCTTTTATGGTTGTTACTTTTTATTTCCATCTTATATATTGCGAGGACGCAATTTCTTTAAGGAGGGGAGTCTGTAACAACCCACATATTTATCGACTTTATAGTTAAATATTTTATCGTTAATCGGATTTTGGTCCGAAAAGCTACTTTTTGCATACGGTCAAATTAGGACTCGAGACCACCTCCATTAAGTTCAAAATGACGTTTGCGGTCTTTTTAAGTGTAAACTTCGATATGTTTGGAGATAGTGAAATTTTCGTCACTTTTTGGCTTAGGACTTTGGTTTGGGCTGAACACATACTAACTCAGCCCAACCCCCTCTCCTCTTCATTAATTCACAAACACTTCAAGCTTCTTCAAAAATGGTGGAGGGAATGGGAAATTAAAATTCCTAGCTCAAGTCTTCATTGCTAACCCAACATCTACTCCAAATTCTAGTAAAGAACATAGATTCAAGCTTGTAGTGATTCTTGCTTTGCTCTCTAGCCTCATCTTCATCAATTTCCATGAAAAAGTGAGATTTTTATCTCACATCTTGCCTATAATTGTCATTGGACTGTTGGGAATGATTCCCTATCACTTGTGCACATGTATTTGCATTTGGTTTGGATTGGATTGGCGAAAAAGTCCGATTTGTAGCGTTTTTGGCAAAATTACTGGGCTTAGGTCGTTCGGGCTTGGAAAAGGCGCCTCTATGCATTTAGCTCGTTCGCATTTAGGTCGGCATTGCCTTAGGTCGCTCGACTATAGGTCGTTTGAATTTAGGTCGCTCTGGCGTGGATCTAGACTTAGGTCGCTTGCTCCTCACTTTACTAGGTCGTTCGAGTATGAAGAGACTCACCTGCATTTAGCTCGCTAACCCTTAGGTCGTTCGGCAACTTTAGGTCGCTCGGCAAAAACTGGGTCGCTAGGTCGCACGAGTTAGTTCGTTAACCACTTTAGGTCGCTCGACCTTACCAACTTGTTAGGTCGCGCACACTTAGGTCGCGTACCATGTTAGGTCGCGTACCATTTAGGTCGTGTACCATCTTAGGTCGCGTACTACCTTAGGTCGCGTACCACTTAGGTCGCACCATTAGGTCGCCTGACCTTTATTACTTTAGGTCGTAAGACCTTGTTCCCTTTTAGGTTGTAAGACCTTGTTTCCCTTTAGGTCGTAGGACCTTGTTTCCCTTAGGTCGCGCCACATTAGGTCGCGTGCCACATAGGTCGTAGACCCTTAGGTCGCTCGGCAGTTCCATCTCCGATAGGGCGCATGCACGATGCTTTATCTCGTAGCTCCTTAGGTCGCTCGACCTATAGGTCGTTCCATTGCCTCTTTAGCTCGCCCTGCTTGTATTCCTTAGCTCGGCCATGTTAAGTCGCAAATTTCCTAAGTCGTATGTTGTGGATGTTTAGTCTGCATTTCTACTTTGATGGATTTGGAATTGAATTCCTTGGATTTTTCTCACGTCTTCGAATGTGAAATTTTGTGATTCGATTTGCTTCAACAATCTTTTTGTGATTTGTCACTTTAAAAATGTGAAGGCTTCAATACTAGTAGTAAATATCATAACTCTTTCATTTAAGCGATTTCAACACTATTTTACTACAAAGCTCTTTTCCTAAAACCGTTTTCCAATCTACTAGTATATACAAGCCTTTACCTCACTCGGATGAGAAATCTAATTAAACGGCTTAGTAAAACGAGTGGTATGAAATGCTTGCGTTCACTTCGTCGGTTAATTCTTGGACTTGTTCGATTGAACCTTTTGTGACAATTTTCTAGTGAAGATTCACAGCTTGTTCGTAAATATTTAAGTTAAGCAAGTGGTTATGGGACATGAAGCTAAACTCATGTATTTACTAGCTTGGTGTGATTGACACTTCTTGATGATCATGACGATCATTTTTGTGATTTTATTTAGACTAGCAATTGAGCGATGTCTCTTTGTCTACGAGGGAGACTAAACCCCGTTTGTGTGATGTTTCACCATCACATATGTGGGGTAGCGCCCCACGGTCTTCGGACCATTCTTGTGGAGTTTCGGCTCAAAACTAATGGTTAGCTACCATGAGATAGCGTCTCGTCTTGTGTTACACGTGTTGGTGAGTTTTCATACTCCCGTTTTGTGATAGGCCTCCCCCTTCTTGTGATTTCTGGATTTCTTGTGATGATTTCTGGAATTTTGTGCTTCACCAATTTTCGTGATTTCCATTGCTAAGTTTTATCAATTTTTGTGCATTGGTGAATTTGTGTGTCATTGACTTGTTATGAACACAAGTTTAGGGTATGATACCCTATTTTATCTTTGAGAAGATTCTTGTGATATTGATTAATCTCTTGTTGATTTTCAATTACATACTTATAGTAGTATGCCACTATGGTTATTACATGTTCATGCCATGTCTTTTACTTTATACCATATCATCTGATATTTATAGCTAGACTGATCCGTTTATTATTTTCTTATAAATAATACTCGGGTCAGACCGAGATGTTACAGGTGCTTCTGCTTGACTTCTCTTCAGGATTATTCTGACTTTTGGCTAACTACATAGATTTGTAGTTTTTGGATGTACACATTTGAGATATAGACTCTATGTTGTGTACTTATTCTTTTGTATTATCGTGGATCTTTCCGACCACTACTCTGATGTACACTTTCATGTGTTATATATATATATTCATATCTTTTTCCGCCTTTGTGATATGGATGTCTGTGACTGATTTATGTTGTGTTTATTTCTATGTTTGTTTCCGAAGATTATATATAGCCACTGTGTGATAGCTTTGAGTTTGTATCGGTATGTCGGATTTCCTCCTTAAATGATGTACATGCTATACTATCTGACATATCGGTGCTCGCACAAAGAAGTTACATGGATGGTCGCTCCTCAACAGCCTTATTCTCCGTGCTAGTTGACAGCATTACACCATAGTGTTCTTGGCTAGCGTGGGTATAGAGGTGGGGCGTTATAGACAACGCCCATTACGGGGGAGATTACGGTACTGTATAGACTATGGGAATATATAAAATGTGTTAAGGGGGATATGGGTAACGCCTTAACGTTATTTTAATAGTTTACTTTACTATAGACATTATTATAATAATGTATATTACTACATAGTAGATAGTTTAACTGATTCTTAGAGGATGGTTATCCCAAACATCCTTTGAGTTACTTGTATTCGTGCCAATCTTGCTTTGTTATCAACCTTATTCATCGAATTCGTGCCAATCTTGCTTTGTTTTGGAACTCGTGCTTGGATCTGTAACTCAATTCATTATCAATCCTCTCTAGCCTCGGAAGGTGAGCAATCACTCACGATTAATGTTCTTATATTTATTAAATTTGATTTCAATTGAAACAACAATTGAAATATGCTGTTGTAGTTGTTTATATTGATATATATGCTATTACTTGTAACTGTTCACTTGTGGGATATGACACCATATCCTGTTGTTTACATTATATTGTTATTGATGATATATGCCTATTATATTATTATCATATCTGTTATCACTCTGCAAGTTCCCTGTTAGAATAGAATCCCTATGGTTTGAAATGATACATACCCAAACGATCTGTAGAACAGGAGGAAATCGTTATGGGTTGAAATGATAAACCCAAGCGATTTTCATTTGGGATTGCGGGTTTGTAGTGATATATACCCCTATATATATAAATTACGGATTGAAATGATAAATATCCGTATCACTTGACCATAGGATTGAAAAAAATTATACAGACACCGTTGGTAAATATATATAAATATTTTGAAAATGATTTCTATGGTTTTGAAAAGGAAATATATATCGTTTTATTTAAATTTGAAAATATTATGTATATGAATAAGTTTTAATATAAAATAGATTTAATGATAAGCTTTAAATTTAGTAAAGTTTGATTTAAGTAAATATGTTTAAGTATTTATTTAAAATTAAATTTAAAATAGATTTTTTTTATGATTTCTATAAGTTAAGGTTGGAAAGATAAATTTGAATTTATTCGAAATTGTATTTGATTAAGAATTTTTTTTAATTAAATCGATTTGAAACTTAGTGAATTTGAGGGTTTTAAGATATGATTTTATAACTTGGTTTTGATTTAAAGTGATTAAATAGATATTTCAAGTTTTAAATGAATCGAAGAGAATATTTAGTTAAATGTAAATTTAAGGTTATTTAAATGATAATCGATTTATTAAGTGAATATTTCAAAACTAAATAATAAGGAAGTTAAATAATATATATATATATATATATATATATGAAATTATCAATTTAGATTTGAAAGTGCTATAATTTGGAAATATATATATATATATGAAATGGAAATGATATTTTGGTTTTGAAGTATAAATTAATTTGAAATGACCACGGTGTTATAATGACGTTTGGTTGTTAATAGCGTATATTTCTACATAGTAGGTAGTTTCACGGATCCTTAGAGGATGGTTATCCCAAACATCCTCCAAGTTACTTGTATTTCAGTTGATATTTCACTTGAGTTGGATTTATTGATATAAGAATGTTAATCCTGACTCGAGTGTTTTGTGTTTTGCTTTATGCTCGGGTCAGACTGAGTGATACATCATTTGAGACTCACTTTTGAAATTTGGAGCTTCGCTTGGAGATCCAACTATCGATTCAGCTTTCTGCTTTTCCAGTTGATTTGTTCAGAGAGGTTATATGTTTATACTAGAGACTTCACTGTATTTGAGATATTCTGTCGTATTCTATTTCAAACTCTGTTGTTTATATAGTAGCTTCATGAACTACTATTTATCTATTCTGCTGCATTATTATTATATTACTCTGTATCTGTGATTCTGTGTTTGATTTATTTACTGTATATGCTGAGTTTTGCCAAATTTTAAATTAACAATATGATATTTTGAGCAATTCAAGTCCGACATGTGCGGATGCGAATGGTTGAAAATATCGGGTCGTTACAGTTGGTATCAGATCCTGGTTTTAGGCAAAACTTAGCATATGTAGTAGATTTAATCACAGAATTACTTTCGTTCGTGCTTGAATCTCTCTCTCTCTCTTTGATTCGGTTTCCTTTGAATTTTGGAATGCTCCCACTTGTTCTGAAATCCATTCTTGTCTTCCCCTATTTGTATTCTTTTGATTCTGGAGCATCCCATAACTCCACTTCGAATGATCTCTATAAAATTCAGCGATCCCGCCAATCTTAGAATGATTTGTAAAGGGGTGAAACTCCTTTACAATTGGCGTTGATTCACCGGAGATTTCTATACCCTCGGTTTAGATGCTGCTATCTTTTGCTATGCCTGAATTCTACCTCTGGCGATCGAATGTCGATTTGCCTTAGATTTCTGCATCGATTATATTCCTGAAGTCACGGTTGACCCGATTAAGGTCGCCCGCAATTTATATAGGTATATCCATCTTCTATTTGGTAATTTAATCATCTCATCTTCGTTCGAGCCTATCTTCGAATCGGGATTCTATTTGATTAGAGTTACTTTAATTTGAATCTCTATCATTGTTTTGAAATCCATTTTTGAATCATCCTTTGAAAAATCGGGCTTGTTTGTATTTTAGAAATTTTTTTATATATCGAAATTATTATTTTGATAAGTATGATCATATTCTATATATAAAAGTGAAAATGTTTTCAATAAGAATTATATATACCTTTTAAAAAACTAGAATTTGAAGTTTTGAAAAGATTTGAAATTTTGAAAATTATATAAGAAATTGATTTATATAAAAATGATTTATAACTGAAGGGGTTTGAATTTGAAATTTGAGAAACTGATCTCCGGTATTTTGAAAATTTGTTTTAGATTTCGAAAATACATAATAATACGATTTCAAAGTATTTTCCGAATAAGAAATGTTTCAAATGAATTCAAATGAGTTCCAATGATTTCGAAGAAATTTCAAAGGAGTTTTCGAGAAAATAGAAGTCTGAAACTCACTTATGTCGCTGGAGAATAATTTCGGTGATGAGTGCACGCACCATCGACATTGATTTTCGAGTCTCAGAGTGGGGGATAGGCCACTTTAGTAGCTTTGTTATGTGATTGAGTTTGTGAAACCAATTTTGATTTCTAATTCCGAAGTATGATTTGATATTCGAAAGATTTATGAACATATATTTGAAACGATTTGAAGTGAGCTGGTGTTCAGTCCTCGAGTTTCGAATTTGATTTGGTATAACCCTATCTATTGAAATTGATTTAATGATTTGATGCTGATTTCCAACTCTTGGATTGGAAATTTGATTCTCTGACTATTTTGAATGTTCGAACACTTCCAAATCGAGGTTTAATTTTAAAAGCTAAGTAAATTTCGAAAAGTATAAATTATTTGATAAAGTATATAAGTTTAGTTTTGTATGTTTAAGCATGAAGTAATATGATTTAAATGAGTTTGAAACTGTTTTGTTAAGCAAATGAATAAGACTATTTTGAATTATACTAATATGAAATTTAGTTTTGAAATGTTTTGAATAAAAATTTAGTTTTAAATGTTTTTAACTTAGTAACATCTTTTATAAAACTATATATATATATATAATATCGAATAATAAATTTCAAAAGGTAAATTGGATCTTTCAAATAGAAATAAATAGTTTAAAGGTTTTAAAGGGATGGTGATAAACTTGGTAATCATTTTTGGGTATAATTGATTTGAGAAAAATATCTGGTTTCGAAAATGGATTAGAATTTAAAACCCAGTATTTACATGATGATTTTGGAAATGAATTTGTTTGACTTAAATTATGTTGATTTGGAAACTTGGATTATTTTCTAAACCTATTATTTTGGAAACCTTGAAACTAAAGATATTTAATTTGGAAGAAATAATTTGGTGAAATCGTATATGATTTTGAAACTGAACTGATATTGAAACGAATTGAAATTGAGAACCTTATTTTACTAAATACTTGATTTGGGAGTTATTGAACTTATATAAAATTGATTTGTATAAGTATAAAGTTGATTCGAAACTATTGATTTGGAAAGGTACTCAATTTGAAAAGTGAAATCTTATATAATCAAAGTCTATATAAGTGTGATTTGATATACTTTGGATTTTGGAAAGTATTCGATTTGAAAAATTGAAATCTTATATATAATGGACTTTATATAAGTATGATATTTGAAATTGATTTGAAAAGGTACTATATGATACATATTTTCGAAGTAAAGATATGGAAAGTGCCTTCTGCTTGATATCCTATTTGTGGCTACATTTAGGATTCATTCTATCGATATTATTTTCTCTGATTTAGGATTTCCGGATATGATACTCGAGTGTCCTTCGAATTCCATGGCGTTACCCATGGTCTTACGAACTCGACTGCATAGCGTAATTCGCAGGGCTGTGATGGCCTATGGGTACGGATGTTTCTTGGGACATCCAGGCGTAACCATTGTGTATCTACGATCTATGGTCGTTTAGTAGCGTAATCCGCAGGGCTGTGACGGCTTACAAGTACGGATGTTTCCTGGGGGATCTAGGCGTAACCATTGTGTATCTGCGGTCTACAGTTTTGTTATCATGGCGTAATTCGCAGGGCTGTGATGGCCTATGGGTACGGCTGTTTCCTGGGGAATCCAGGCGTAACCATTGTGTATCTGCGATCCATGATTCGGTTTGATTCGGTTGATTTGTTTGGATTGTACTTTCCATATCGGTTTTGAAGGTTTTTTTCCAGTATTTTCACTAGGTGTTGAAACGAGTCTACTAAGTACTTGGAGAATTCTAGCTTTGCGCCTGATCAACGCATAGCCAGAGTCTGCAAGAACGAGGATAAACTTGTGAGACATCGAGTTATAAAAGTATTTTCGAAAGGAAAATTTGTTTCGATATAAAGGTATTTTATTATAAAAGTATTTTCAACAAAGAAATTTTGTATCAACATTTGATATTGAAATTTTGTGGTTTTAAATTAATAATGCATGCCTAACACTATTCTTTTGAATCTACCTTATCTGCTCAGCTTTATCTATTCTGCTTTACCATTTTTCTCCTATCTTTGTTCCTTTTCGAGGATGAAAAGTTTTAAGTTGGGGAGAGTGTAACGACCCGTATTTTTCGAAAAGAGAAAATTCAAATTTTAGAATTTAATACGGTTAGAAATAAAAAATTTATGATTTTAAATAAAATTTGCTTTGAATTATAACATCTGATTTTGATTTTTATAAAGTGACAACTATTATATGTGATTTCAAATGTATGGTTTAATAAAAGTTTAATTGGATAGATTTAATATTGTGTAAAGCATGAAATAAAGGTGTGATTAACTGGAATTGGGTTTTAATTGTAAATTAACTTCTAATCTATCTGTAAACAATAAATGTATAATTATGTATTCAAACTTATTTAAATTTTAATCTTGATTTTGCTCACCTTACTTATCAACCTATTGAAATTAATTTGTTAATAAAATTTAGTATAATTGAATTTTTCATAAAAGGAAAGAAATATAAATTTTATTTTAATAAGGCTTAATTAGTTAAATGATTCAGAAATTGAGAAATTGAGAATTTATTACTGCATTAGTTAATATTAGCATTTTAATTAAGGAACTAGAGTTTATAAACCAATGAATATTCAATTATATTAATTTGAAATATAGTTTATTTGAAATTAAATATATGTGAATTTTATTGAATATAATAAACTGAAATCTACCATTTAAAACAAACAATAGAATTTTATGACGGAAATTTGATATTTGCTATGCGTCCATCTAGACATAGCAAATGGCCAATTTTTGTCGAATAATATAGATGGTATGTCGGTCGCTAGAAATTCAGTTTAAATCAGTTAATAATAGTTGAATTTAAAAGTCTTCCGAAACCTAAATATGTCAACATGAGAAAATTTATTTAGAACACTCTGAATAAGACTGTGTAATTCGATTCGCGAAATTCGGACGTTTCTAGCTCCGTTTGGATTTTTCCGTACGGGATAGCAACGTATATCTATGTCAATGTAACAACCTGGAAATTTTAATAGTTTTATAATGTTATTAAATGAAAATTTGATATTTGGAATATGTCTATTTTAATATAGCAAACGGTAAATTTTCATCAGAAAATAAGCAAGTTATTTTATTGTGTAATTTTATTTCAATTCAAATCAGTTAATATTTGATGATAATAAATTGTTTTCCAAACCTGAATATTTTTATATAGAAAATTTGTAAACCATCTTCTGAGTGAGAAGTCATATTTCATTTCGTCAAATTGGGTCTACTATTGCTCCATTTATCTTATTTTTGACAGATTTGCAGCATTTTCGGTACCGATTATCAACTTTTGATAGAATGATCGTACCACTAATATCTGTATACCATTTTGATCGTCTCGTCATGCTGATCTCTGCGGTATATTCAATTCTGTGTTTTAGGACCCGGTACGTGACGGAATCCACGAAACCAGTAACCGTATCGGTACCGGATCTGTAACAACCCGCATATTTTACGATTTTTTATTTAAATATTTTATTTAAATATAACGTCGTTAATCGGATTAAGTCCAAAAAGCTATTTTTTGCAAACGGTCGAATTAGGACTCGGGACCACTTCCATTGAGTCCAAAATGGCGTTTGCAACTTTTTTGAGTATAAGCTTCGATAGGTTTGGAGTAAGTTGATTTTTGCTATTTTCTATTGGGTTTTTGGGTTTGGATTTGACCCAACTCATCATATATCCTAACTCAGTCCCTCTCCTCTCCATTCATTTTCAATTACATTTCTTTTTCTCTTGCACAACTGAAAATGGGGAGAGGAATGGGAAATTAAAACACCAAACCCTAGATTCAATTGCAAACTACAAATTCTTGCTCCAAACTCTTGGAAAAGCTAAGGTAAGCTCCATCTTCATCTTCTCCATCTCTTCTCCTCTTCAATTTCAGAAAATTCCTAAACCTAATTTAGGAAATACTTGTTTTAATCTTAGATTGAAGCTTGTAGAGTTGAAGTGAAAAGTGATTGATCTTCTTCTTGTGTTTGTGCTTCTCATCTTTGTTTTTGAGTTAAAAAGGTGAGTTTTGAACCCACATCTACTTCCCTTGATATCATTTATGTTAGGTATGAATTCCTAATGCTTATTCATGTTCATTTTCTTTTGGTTTGAATTGATTTGGTGAACATTTCCATTTTTGGTGTTTTGAAGTCAAAAACTCTAAAAATCATAGCTTTGATGTTTGATCATGTTTTTGGAGGTGTATTGAAGAGCCAATGGGGCTGGGTTATCGATTGGCAAAAGCCCCTAAAGTCCATTGCTCGACCGGTTGCAAATGGTGAGAGTTTGCTTGATGCAGCCCAGAATGGTGAAGTGATAGGTCGCGAATGACCTAACCAATTCTTGATTCGAGAATGACCTAACTTCGAAGAGGTAATGCGAGCTAACAAAGTCCTAAGTCGCGAGCGACCTAACCATGCAGTACAAACTGAAGCAAATTTAGGTCGTGTACGACCTAAGTCCAAGGTCGCTGAAGAAGGGTGCAAACGACCTAACTCACAGGCCGCTTCTTTAGGTCGCGAACGACCTAACTCATATGCCGCTTCTTTAGGTCGCGAACGACCTAACTCATGAGCCGTGTCAATAAGTCGCTCAAGTGATAGGTCGCAGGAAGATGGTCATGAAGCTCTGTTCTTAGGTCGCAAGACCTTAGGTCGCTCAAGAGTAGGTCGCAAAGCTTTAGGTCGCGAACAAAACTTAAGTCGCTAAAGCTTATGCCGCCTGGATATTGAGTCGCTATCTCTTAAGTCGCATTGTTTTTAGGTCGCATTTGTTGTTAAGTCGCATGGGTTGTATTGTTAGGTCGCTGCCGACCTATGTGTTGAGTTGTATTGTACTTAATGTTCTTTTCTTTAAGTCGCGTCTGTTAAGTCATTAACGACCAATGTTAGGTCGAGTGTAGGTCGTGATGTTTAGGTCGTGAACGACCTAGGTGTTGTCCAGTTTTGTGTTGTGATTTGTAAGCCTATAAATAGGCGGGTGGTGTCATTTGTAAAGGTAGGTTGATTTTGAATAAAACTTTTGTTTGTTAGCTTTGTGCTTTCATTAAATTAGTAGTTGAGTGTGATCTCCTATCTCCTCTTTCGACATTCGAGTGCGCTCGAATCATCGATCGTAAAAGCCAATTCACGGTATCAAGTGCGCTTGATCAACATCTGAAGAATTGTAGATCTTCTTTCACAGTATCGTGTGCGATCAACGTGACGAAGATAGCTAGATTCCGGCATCTTTGGATCAACGGAGTTGGGCATTTGGTATTCTTCAATCCATCGATTGCTACTTTCAAAAATTCATCAATTTTGTTATCCGCTGCTACATCATTTGTTATCAGAGCTAGACTTAGCCAATCATAGCTAAGCCGAGTCTTGGAGCCAATTTATTCGAAGAGTTTGAGGAGTTAATTGAAGTCGTACATCATTTAGAGAAGTTGGTTGTTCATCGCGTTCATCACAAAGTTGCAACAAGTTTGGAGTTTTCGATCTGTATCATTTCGGATCTAAGGAGGAAAGGTGTTTGAATTTTGCGTGGAAGCTTTGCGCGCCAAAGATTGAAGTTGAAGGCCATGCATCATATTTGTTCACACCGAGAATTGAAGTGTTTGTGAAGTTTCAAATCATGCCGCCGAGAAGAGCTAATCGCCATCAGAACATAGAAGCATTATATAGAAGAGAAGAAGCTGATGAGATGGAGCAAAGAATTAATGAAAACTTTAGTGAGAAGCTTAATGAAGGGATTGGTCGATTAGAGAAGATGATGTTGGAGATGAATCAAAATCGAAGAAGGGTTTCACCTGAATCTAACCATGGAGGAAGCAGAGTTTCACCACATTCCAATCGGGAGAGAAGTGTTGATAATGATCATAGAAGTGGGAGTCGAGATTGTTATAGAAATGATGATGATCGAAGACGTGATAGGAATGTGAATGATCATGATCGGAGAAATGTAGATAGAAGGGATGTTGGTGGAAGACAAGATGGAAGTAGAGATGTTGGTGGTCAGGATCGACATCGATATACATCAGATTTCGAGGAGGAGTTTGATGGTGGTAGTGTTCATGGACGAGGACGAGGACAAGGAAGGAATCAGTCGGAGTATGATCACAAGTGGGAGTCTGGGATGAAAACTGAAATACTGGAATTCAAGGGAGGTATGCAAGCCGAGGAATTTCTTGATTGGTTAGCTTATGTTGAGGAAATATTTGACTTCAAGGAGGTTCCGGAGGATCGCAAAGTGAAGTTGGTTGCTACTAGGTTGAGGGGGAGAGCTATGGCATGGTGGCAGCAAACCAAACTTACTAGGGAACGGATGGGGAAGTCAAGGATTGTTGCTTGGGAAAAGATGAAGAAATTGATGAAGGCTACTTTCTTACCCTACAATTACCAATCACTAATGTATCAGAGACTACAAAACCTGAGGCAAGGGACGAAAGCGGTTACTGATTATGTAGATGAGTTCTACCAGTTGATTGCTCGAAATGACATTATGGAGACAGAAGAACAACTGACCGCTAGGTTTGTTGGTGGACTTAGAACACAGATCCAGGATATGGTGAACATGTTCGACCCTAGATCTGTGGCAGAAGCACATCAAAAGGCGTTGGCTTGGGAGAAACAAGGAAGACGTGGGGGAGGCGTGTTTCCAAGTTTTACGGGGCCAAACAAAGGAGCGGGTAGTAGTTCTAATGTTCCTAAAGCATCGAATAAGCCGGTTGTTCATGAAGTGGCTAAACCAAAAGTTAACACCAATTTCAAATGCTATAATTGTCAAGAAGTGGGGCACAAGAGCAGCGAATGTCCAAAACCGAATAAGAGAACAATGATTGCTGAGGCGGAGGAAGATGAAGTAGAAGCTGACTGTTCTAATTCACTACATGATAAGGAGGAAGAAAATGTGTCGGGAGATGAAGGGTATTCATTAATGATGAAGAGGTCGTGCTTGACACCAAAACAGGAGGAGGAAACTAGCTGGTTGAGGAGTAACATCTTTCAGTAAACATGCACTATCTTGGGGAGGGTTTGCAAGTTTGTTATTGATGTAGGAAGTTGCGACAATATTATCTCTATAGAAGCTGTGAAGAAGTTATCATTGAAAACAGAGAAGCATCCGAAACCTTACAAGTTGGCTTGGTTGAGGAAAGGTGGGGAAGTGAAGGTTGGACGAAGGGCTTGTGTGAATTTTTCAATTGGGAAGAAATACAAGGATGAAATTTGGTGTTATGTGGTGGACATGGATGTATGTCATATGTTGCTGGGGAGACCGTGGCAGTACGATAGGGCTATGCAACATGATGGTCGTACTAACAGTTATAGTTTCATGTTTGAAGGTACAAAAATCACTTTAATTCCTAAGAAGCGACAACAAGAAGAAAGCAAGTTGGAGGAGATTGAAGAGCTTAAAACTTTGCTATCTTTGAAGGAGTTTGTGAAGGAGGTAGAAGAGGAGCCTGAAGTATTCTTGTTGATTGGACGTGAGAGTCATGAAGTGGTTGAAATCCCTGAAGAAGTAAAGCCAGTACTGGGAGAATTTGACGATGTATTTCCTGAGGAGCTACCAACGGAGTTACCGCCGTTGAGAGACATTCAACATCAAATTGATCTTGTTCCAGGAGCTGTGTTACCTCATAGACCACACTACAGAATGAGTCCAAAAGAACATGAGGAGTTGAGAAGGCAAGTGGAAGACTTACTTGAACAGGGGCGTGTGCAGGAAAGTTTAAGTCCTTGTGTGGTGCCAGCTTTGTTAGTACCAAAGAATGATGGAACGTGGAGGATGTGCACTGATAGTCGAGCACTGAATAAGATTACTGTGAGATACAGATTTCCAATGCCGAGACTTGATGATTTGTTGGATCAGTTGAGCGGGGCTACTATCTTTTCGAAGATTGATTTGAAAAGTGGTTATCATCAAATTCGTATAAGACCAGGGGATGAGTGGAAGACAGCATTCAAGACGAGAGAAGGATTATATGAATGGCTGGTCATGCCATTTTGTTCTTTCGAATGCACCGAGTACATTTATGCAGGTGATGAATCAAATCTTTAGACCATTCATTGGGAAGTTCGTGGTGGTGTATTTTGATGATATATTGATATATAGTAGAAGCTCAGAAGAACACTTGCAACATCTGAGAGAAGTATTGATGATACTGCGACAGGAACAATTTTATGCTGCAATGAAGAAATGCGTGTTCATGACGCATAGTGTTTTATTTTTGGGATATGTTATTTCGGATGGAGGTATACAGGTGGATCAGAATAAAGTTGAAGCAATCAGAAATTGGCCACAACCCAGGACGATAACCGAAGTTAGAAGTTTTCATGGTTTAGCGTCATTCTACCGAAGGTTCATTCCACACTTCAGTAGCGTGATTGCTCCAGTTACTGATTGTATGAAAGGGAAGCAATTTTCATGGTCGGAGGAAGCAGGATTTGCTTTTGAGAGAATGAAAGGACTTTTGACGACAGCACCGATTCTAGTGTTGCCGGATTTTCAGTTATTGTTTGAATTACATACTGATGCATCGAAGGTTGGAATTGGAGGGGTGTTGAGTCAGAAAGGACGTACTATTACATATTTCAGTGAGAAGTTATCAGGAGCAAAGATGAGATATAATACTTACGATGTGGAATTTTATGCTATTGTGCAAGCTGTGAAACATTGGAGGCATTATTTGTTTCATAAAGAATTTGTTTTATATACTGATCATGAGGCGTTGAAGCATATGCAGGGACAGGACAAGATTGCGGCAAGGCATGCTTCATGGATTGCATACTTACAACAATTTACATTTGTGGTGAAGCATAAGTCGGGAATTACAAACCGAGTGGTAGATGCATTGAGTCGAAGGAATCATTTATTGACTACAATGAAGGTTGAGGTGACGGGGTTTGATGTGTTGCCAGAATTAATGGTTGATGATCCTTACTTCGCGAAGTTTGTAGATGAAGTCAAGGAGGAAAAGACTACTGAGTTTGTATTAGTGGATGGTTTTCTATTCAAGGGAAACAGATTATGTATACCCGAGTGCAGCTTACGAATGAAGATTGTGAAGGAGTTGCATGAGGAAGGACATGTGGGAGAGACCGTACATTACATTTGATTTCACAGTCATATTTTTGGCCTTCTATGAAGAAAGAGGTTGGAAGATTTGTGGAAAGGTGTCATATCTGTCAAATTTCCAAAGGGACAGCGACAAATGCGGGATTGTATATGTCGTTACCCGTGTCGGTTAGACCATGGGTTGATATTAGTATGGATTTTGTTTTGGGATTACCGAGAACTCAGAGGGGGAATGATTCGATATATGTTGTAGTGGACAGGTTTTCGAAGATGGCACATTTCATCGCTTGTAAGAAGACAGCTGATGTCGTCCGTGTTGCCGAGTTATTCTTTAAAGAAGTGTATCGCTTACATGGTTTACCAGAATCCATTGTTTCTGATCGGGATACTAGATTTCTAAGTCATTTTTGGCTGAGTTTGTGGAAGATGGTGGGAACAAAGCTAAATTACAGTAGTGCTTACCATCCGCAGTCCGATGGTCAGACTGAAGTTGTTAACAGATCTTTGGGAAATTTGTTGCGGTGCCTAGTGAAGGATAATCTGAAGAGTTGGGATATGAAGTTATGTCAAGCGGAGTTTGCTCATAATCATGCTATAAACCGTAGTACGGGTTTCAGTCCATTTCAAATAGTGTATTCAAGTTTACCAAAGGGGCCGTTGGATTTGATGATAGTACCACAACCGAAGGGAACAATTAAACGGGCTGTTGATTTTGTTGATGGATTGGCAGAATGTCATAAAATCGTTCAGGAACGATTAGAGAAAGAAAATGAAAAGTATAAACGATCTTCAGATTTGAAACGAAGAAGCGTTGAATTTAAGGAAGGAGATTTAGTATATGCTGTACTAACAAAAGATCGTTTTCCAATGGGAACATACAATAAACTTAAAGCTCGAAAGATTGGTCCTGTAATGATTGTGAAACGGATCAATGAAAATGCTTATAAGTTGAAGCTGCCGGAGGATGTGTATACTTCTGACGTGTTTAATGTTAAACATCTTATACCATATCATGGGGATGAGCTTGTTGTGGAAGAGGAAGGTGCAAATTCGAGGACGAATTCCTTTCAACTCGGGGAGGATGATGCAGCCTAGAATGGTGAAGTGATAGGTCGCGAACGACCTAACCAATTCTTGAGTCGAGAACGACCTAATTTCGAAGAGGTAATGCGAGCTAACAAAGTCCTAGGTCGCGAGCGACCTAACCATGCAGTACAAACTGAAGAAAATTTAGGTCGTGTACGACCTAAGTCCAAGGTCGCTGAAGAAGGGTGCAAACGACCTAACTCACAGGCCGCTTCTTTAGGTCGCGAACGACCTAACTCATATGCCGCTTCTTTAGGTCGCGAACGACCTAACTCATGAGCCGTGTCAATAAGTCGCTCAAGTGATAGGTCGCAGGAAGATGGTCATGAAGCTCTGTTCTTAGGTCGCAAGACCTTAGGTCGCTCAAGAGTAGGTCGCGAAGCTTTAGGTCGCAAACAAAACTTAAGTTGCTGAAGCATATGACGCCTAGATTTATTGAGTCGCTCTCTCTTAAGTCACATTGTTTTTAGCTCGCATTTGTTGTTAAGTCGCATGGGTTGTATTGTTAGGTCGCTGCCGACCTATGTGTTGTGTTGTATTGTACTTAATGTTCTTTTCTTTAAGTCGCGTATGTTAAGTCATTAACGACCAATGTTAGGTCCCGTGTACTGTTTGTTTTAGGTCGTCTGTTTTTAGGTCGTGATGTTTAGGTCGTGAACGACCTAGGTGTTGTCCAGTTTTGTGTTTTGATTTGTAAGCCTATAAATAGGCGGGTGGTGTCATTTGTAAAGGTAGGTTGATTTTGAATAAAACTTTTGTTTCTTAGCTTTGTGCTTTCATTAAATTGGTAGTTGAGTGTGATCTCCTATCTCCTCTTTCGGCATTCGAGTGCGCTCGAATCAACGATCGTAGAAGCCAATTCACGGTATCAAGTGCGCTTGATCAACGTCTGAAGAATTGCAGATCTTCTTTCACGGTATCGTGCGTGATCAACGTGACGAAGATAGCTAGATTCCGGCATCTTTGGATCAACGGAGTTGGGCATTTGGTATTCTTCAATCCATCAATTGCTACTTTCACAGATTCATCAATTTTGTTATCCACTGCTGCATCATTGCTCTTCCATTTGATAGGCTGGAAAACAGTTTCAGCTACAACCAGTCGACTGGCCCCCTGCAGTCAGTCGACTGACTGCAGGGTCTGAAAACTCTCGGGTTCTGGTTCAGTCGACTGACAGAAGAAGGCCGGTCGACTGACCTGCTTGTTTTTGCCTATTTTCACCATTTTTCTTGAGTTTCCAATTTTAACCGATTCGGGTTGTTCCAATTAGTTGTTATTGCATATTTGACTTTGATAATTCCTTTTTGATTTCGTGCACGGGTCTTTATATAATGATCTT
The DNA here is from genome assembly GCA_030737815.1 of Allium fistulosum. Lineage (NCBI taxonomy): Eukaryota > Viridiplantae > Streptophyta > Magnoliopsida > Asparagales > Amaryllidaceae > Allium > Allium fistulosum. The sequence goes on from CM060907.1 coordinate 744,121,090, forward strand.
TGTAAAGTGTATTAAAAACTCGTTTCTCCAATTTATAATTTCTATTTACAACACACACACAATTTTGCACTTCGAGCGAAGAGGGAGGAGAATCAAATAATTAAATAAAACGCGTGCTATGAACACGTGCGTTTATCTTTTCAGTTAATTCCAAATCTATTCATTTGACCGTTTTGACCTTTGGGTCTGGTTTACCGATGAAATGAGGTGAACTTTGTACTGCTTTGAGTGTGAGATTGGCTAACGGTTAGTAAACTGTTTAGTGCGAAAATGGGGTATGGGACTCACGTTAACATTTTTCGGGTTCCTTTCTGAGAGTTGTGACACATTCCGTCGGACAGTGGTGTCCAGTACCGCCACTACGGTTTGTTGCCTTCGGGCGTTGCCTTCGGGCATTGCCTTCGGGCGTATGGATCATTGTACTAAGCTCGAGCATCTTTTGTTTCTTTGACAATTATATTTCCCTAGTGTATCGTCTTCGGTATAGGTTCTTTGAACCACACGATATGTTGCGATTACCTTGTGGAAACTTGTGTTACCTCTATTGGTATTTGTCATTTGCCTTTTGGCTTGTTTGGGTATGTATGTCCTTTATTATTGAGTTGCCTATGATATGAGGCTTGTTATAGCTCATCTTATGTTAGATGATTTGGTTATCTCTTTTGGAGATATTTATGGTACTTTATGATTTTGTATGTTCATTATCATTAGTATATCTAACTGATTTGTTTAGCCAGACTGACCCGTGTATTTTATACTCGGGTCAGACCGAGACGTTTCAGGTTAGGTACTTTGGACTTAGCATATTTTGCTTCCGCATGGAATATTATGCTAGCTCCTTTTTGTCATAGCTTTTGTGTAGTCCTTTTTGTTTGTAACTCTGATATGTATTCTTTTGACTCGTCTGTATATTGTGGTTTGCTTTACCACTTGACATGTCTCATTTTGTAAACTCTGTAATGTATCTGTATATGTGTAAATTCATGTGATGATCTTCTGTTCTGTGATGTGTATTACATTTGAGTTATTGTATTTTATTCTGATAGATCCTTCAGCCACCTATGGCTTTGTATTAAGTATTTATTGGTTATATCGATCCATTTAAGTAAGAAGTGGCATTGTCGGCGTATTCAATAGGTAATTAAGACAAGGCTATAGATGGTCGCTCCTAACCAGCTTTATTCTCCGCATTAGCAGACGGTGTTACCTAGTAATACTCTTTACTAATGTGGGTCTCGGAGTGGGGCGTCACAGCTTGGTATCCGAGCTGAGTTCAGAACAAAATATGATAAACATAGAACAGAGACACATATTACGGTACATTAAAGTGTTGTACGATGTTACGAATCTTTGAATCATTATGCCTTTATTCATTCCGTGCCATTAGGGTAGATAGAATTTGGGAATACGTCTAGGAATGTATTTTTATTTCGTAATATTCCATATTTGAATTAATGATATCTACCTTGTGAATAATCTTTTTCTTATCTTTCATCTAATGGCCGGACGAGGCAGAGGACGCCGCTCGGATGCTGGGCAATCCAATGGCTCGCATCCAGATGGCGTTTATATGTCTGCTGATCAGTTCTTGGAGTTATTTAGGAGCACTCAGCCTCCAGCTCCTATTCGTGCATCTCCTCCACGCAAGTCTGCTTTTGCACGCTTGTGCAGTGATTTTTCTCATCTTGGTGGAAAGCCATTCAAAGGCTCCGAGTCCGTCCTTGAGGTCCAAGCTTGGATTTGCATATGCGAACGTATCTTCTCTCGCATGGATCTTTCTGACCATGATCGAGTTCTAGTAACTTCTAGCTTATTGCAAGAGTGTGCCCTTGATTACAAGCTTCTTATATCTGAACTTGATGAGTCTGTTCTTTCTTGGACTCAGTTTCAGGAATGATTCAAACTCAAATTCATTCCTGAATCTGAGAAAGTTTTATTATCCCATCGCTTCCTCAAGTTGAAGCAAGGGAAGTCTTCCGTTTCTGAATATGTTGCATCTTTCGAGGCCTTATCTAAGTATGGTCTTGAATTCATTAGCACTTCGTATAAGAAGAATCTGAAGTTTGTCTCTGGTCTTAAGAAATATCTTAAGAAGTCTTTAATGTTCCAGCTTAAGCTTTCTTTCGAGGAGTTGGTTGATTCGGCACTTCATCTCGAGGCCATCGAGAAGGAGTGTGATAGTGGTGATGATGTTGAGGTTCGCAGGAACCCCAATAAGAAGAAGTTTCCATTTCATAAGCAGGGATTTATTCCTTCTAAGAAGAAGAAGCCCGTTGAGTCTGGTTCTAACTCTCAATCTGCTGGAACACCTTCCATTCGGAAGTGTTTCAATTGTGGTTCTCCTGATCATATGATTCGATCTTGTCCTAAGCCTCTCTTCTGCCATTATTGCAAGAAGGAAGGTCACCGTGTTTCCACTTGCCCTACTACTCCTGCTAGTGCTAAGTCTGGCAAGCTTTATGTTGCTAAGGCTTCTGGAGGTTCTTCTCAACCCGGAGGTATATCTCCATCTATTTTGGAAGGTTCTATTTTATTTCATGACCGTAGTATTCGAGTTCTTTTCGATACGGGAGCTTCGCATTCTTTCGTACAGAAAAAGCTCGTCGATGATTTGTCTTTGGATGTTTCTTGTATGATTACTTCGTTGAGGATTGCGAATCCTATTGGGGGGTCTGCAATCCTTAGCATGCTTTGTGATGATGTTGAGATTGTTTTATGTGGCTTTTCTTTTCGTGCGAATCTGCACGTTATTTCTTATTTGGATTTTGATATGATTTTGGGTATGGACTGGCTAGTGAGATACGATGCCAGGATTATTTGTTCTGAAAGAATTTTATATCTTCGACATCCAGATTCGTCTATTCAACTGTCACTTGTTCTTCGGAATGTGGATAATTTCAAAATGGCTTTATATTCTCTTGGCTCCCGAGATGATGATGATATATCTCGTATTCCTATTGTTTGTGACTTCTTGGATGTTTTTGAGCCGGTTTCGGGTTTTCCACCCAAGCGGGCGATCGAGTTCCGCATTGATCTCATTCCAGGCGCGAAGCCAGTTAGCCATCCTCCCACGAGGATGTCTACAAAAGAAAATGAGGAATTCAAGAAGCAGCTTTTAGAGCTTGAGTCCAAGCAGTTGATTCAGTCCAGTTTTTCACCGTGGGTTACCGCAGTCGTCTTCGTGAAGAAGTTCGATGGAACTCTTAGGCTTTGCATCGAGTATCGCAAGCTTAAAAAGTTGACCATCAAGAATAGGTATCCTTTGCCGAGGATCGATGATATGTTCGATCTATTAAGTGGCGCTAAGGTCTTCTCTTAGCTCGACCTTGCCACTGGTTTTCATCAGCTCCGAGTCGCGGAAGATAGCATAACTCTTACACCTTTCTGCACTCGATATGGTTCTTTCGAATGGCTCGTTATGCCGATTGGTTTGACGAACGCTCCTGCTTTATTTGTTGATCTTATGAATCAGGTATTCCGAGAATATCTAGATAAGTTCGTCCTTGTGTTCATCGACGACATTCTTGTTTATCTAAATTTGAAGCCGAGCATGCTAATCACTTGAGAATTGTCTTGAGTACTCTTCGTCACCATCAGCTAAAAGCCAAATTCTCCAAGTGCCATTTTTGGGAGAATAAGGTTAAGTTCTTAGGCCATGTTGTATCTTCCGACGGCATTTCGGTCGATCCCTCAAAGGTCGAAGCTATCCAGAATTGGAAGAGGCCTAAGAATGTTCATGAGATTCGTAGTTTCCTTGGATTGGCGGGTTATTACCGTCGGTTCATTAAGGATTTTTCCCGTGTTGTGCTTCCTCTCACCAGCCTTACTCGGAAAGGCATTCGTTATATTTGGTCTGACAAGTGTGAAGCTTCCTTTCAGACATTGAAGGAACTTCTCACTAATGCTCCTATTCTTGTGGTTCGCGAAGGGAATCATGATCTTGTTGTCTACACCGATGCTTGTGGCAGTGGTCTTGGTGCCGTGCTTATGCAGAAGGATCGGGTAGTTGCTTACGCTTGTAGGCAACTGCGTCCGAATGAAGTTCGCTATGCCACTCATGATCTTGAGTTAGCCGCCATTGTCTTCGCCTTGAAGATTTGGCGACACTATTTATTAGGCGAGTGCTTCATTCTCTATACCGATCATAAATCCTTGAAGTGTTTGTTCACTCAGAAGGAACTCAATATGAGGCAACAGCGTTGGCTCGAGTTTCTTGCCTCCTATGACTTTGATATCCTGTATACCCCTGGAAAGGGTAATCGTGTTGCTGATGCGCTTAGTCACAGACATTCGGCTATTGTTTCTTTGATGCTTGCCGAATGGGATATTCTTGAGACTCTATCTTTTTGTGATATTCGTGATCGAGCTCCATCCTCTGATTCTCCGATAGTATTATTCAGTTTGGAAGGTCGACCCTCTCTATTGGATCGTATTGCCGAAGCTCAGCGGCGTGATCCTGATCTTGTGCATCTTATTCAGCTTTGTAAGAATGAACCTCGTGATGAGGCGTTGCGGGATTTCAGCATTGATCTTCATGGGTGTCTTCGCAAGAAGAACCGTCTTGTTGTGCCTTCTGATTCGGCACTTAGGCATGACATTCTTGACGACTGTCATCGGTCTAAGTATATTATTCATCCTGGCAGTAGTAAGATGTATGCCAATATGCATCGCCTTTATTATTGGGAAGGCATGAAGCGCGATGTGGCGAGTTATGTGAGTAATTTCATCACTTGTCAGCGTATTAAAGCCAAACATCAGTGCCCTTCTGGTCTCCTTCAGCCTCTAGAGATTCCATTGTGGAAATGGGATTAGATTTCGATGGATTTCATTGATGGCCTACCTCGTACGAGGTCGGGCCATTCTAGCATTTGGGTTATTGTGGATCGCCTCACCAAATCAGCTCATTTTATTCCTATTAAATCTAATAGGACTGCTTCTCTTTTGGCTAAGTTATTTATCAAGGAAATCGTGAGACTTCACGGTGTTCCTAGTTCGATTGTGAGTGACCGTGATCCTTTATTCACCAGTCATTTCTGGAAGAGTCTTCAGCAAGCTTTGGGAACAAAGCTTAATTTCAGCACAGCTTATCATCCACAGTCTGATGGATAGACTAAACGGGTGAATCATATCTTGGAAGATCTCCTCCGTATTTGTATTCTTGATTTCGGAGGTAGTTGGGAGGATCATCTACCCCTTGTAGAGTTCTCCTACAATAATAGTTTTCAGTCCAGTATCGGTATGGCTCCTTTCGAAGCCTTATATGGAAGGCCATGTCGATCACCTTCTTGTTGGTTGGAATCTGGGGAGAAGCTTATTCTTGGCCCAGATTTTGTTCATGATTCTTCTGAGAAGATTGTTCTTATTCATCATAGAATGAAAGAGGCACAAAGCCGCCAGAAATCCTACGCGGATAAACGTAGGAAGCCTCTCGAGTTCTCGGTTGGTGATCTTGTCTTTATTCGTGTTTCTCCTTTGAAAAGGGTTATGCGCTTCAGTGTGATAGGGAAATTGGCTCCTCGCTTTGTAGGACCATTTCCTATTACTGAACGTATTGGCCCTGTGGCTTATAGAGTTTCACTTCCAGCTCATCTATCCGGAGTTCACAACGTGTTTCATGTCTCTCAGCTCCGGAAGTGTCTTCGAGAATCGGATTCTGTTATCGACTCTCCTGATTTGCAAGGGCTTGAGATCTCACCAGATTTATCTATTGTACAGCAGCCTATTCGCGTACTTGCCACGGAGGTGAGACACCTTCGAAACAAGGACGTGCCGCTCATTAAAGTTCAATGGTCCGCTAATCCCAATGACTGTACTTGGGAAAACAGAGAGTTTATCGAGCGATCCTATCCGGGTTTTCTATCTTTGCTTAGCAATGGTGAGAATATCATTTTATCTCAAGCTTATTTTTCTTGTCTTCTTGGATGTAAGTATGTAGTTGTTGCAAATTCTTCTCTAGGAATTGCATTGACGCAATTTTATTAAGGAGGGGAGATCTGTAACAACCCGCATATTTTACGATTTTATATTTAAATATTTTATTTAAATATAACGTCGTTAATCGGATTAAGTCCGAAAAGCTAATTTTTGCAAACGGTCGAATTAGGACTCGGGACCACTTCCATTGAGTCCAAAATGGCATTTGCGACTTTTTTTAGTATAAGCTTCGATAGGTTTGGAGTAAGTTGGTTTTTGCTATTTTCTATTGGGTTTTTGGGTTTGGGTTTGACCCAACTCATCATATATCCTAACTCAGTCCCTCTCCTCTCCATTCATTCTCAATTACATTTCTTTTTCTCTTGCACAACTGAAAATGGGGAGAGGAATGGGAAATTAAAACACCAAACCCTAGATTCAATTGCAAACTACAAATTCTTGCTCCAAACTCTTGGAAAAGCTAAGGTAAGCTCCATCTTCATCTTCTCCATCTCTTCTCCTCTTCAATTTCAGAAAATTCCTAAACCTAATTTAGGAAATACTTGTTTTAATCTTAGATTGAAGCTTGTAGAGTTGAAGTGAAGAGTGATTGATCTTCCTCTTGTGTTTGTGCTTCTCATCTTTGATTTTGAGTTAAAAAGGTGAGTTTTGAACCCACATCTACTTCTCTTGATATCATTGATGTTAGGTATGAATTCCTAACGCTTATTCATGTTCATTTGCTTTTGGTTTGAATTGATTTGGTGAACATTTCCATTTTTGGCGTTTTGAAGTCAAAAACTCTAAAAATCATAGCTTTGATGTTTGATCATGTTTTTGGAGGTGTATTGAAGAGCCAATGGGGCTGGGTTATCGATTGGCAAAAGCCCCTAAAGTCCATTGCTCGACCGGTTGCAAATGGTGTGAGTTTGCTCTTCCATTTGATAGGCTGGAAAATAGTTTCAACTACAGCCAGTCAACTGGCCCCCTGCAGTCAATCGACTGACTACAGGGTCTGAAAACTCTCGGGTTCTAGTTCAGTCGACTGACTGAAGAAGGCCGATTGACTGACCTGCTTTTTTTTGCCTATTTTTCACCATTTTTCTTGAGTTTCCAATTTTAACTGATTCGGGTTGTTCCAATTAGTTGTTATTGCATATTTGACTTTGATAATTCCTTTTTGATTTCGTGCACGGGTCTTTATATAATGATCTTTGTAAAGTGTATTATAAACTCATTTCTCCAATTTATAATTTCTATTTAAAACACACACACAATTTTGCATTTCGAGCGAAGAGGGAGGAGAATCAAATGATTAAATAAAACGCGTGCTATGAACACGTGTGTTTATCTTTTCAGTTAATTCCTAATCTATTCGTTTGACCGTTTTGACCTTTGGGTCTGGTTTACCGATGAAATGAGGTGAACTTTGTACTGCTTTGAGTGTGAGATTGGCTAACGGTTAGTAAACCGTTTAGTGCGAACATGGGGTATGGGACTCACGTTAACATTTTCCGGGTTCCTTTCTGAGAGTTGTGACACATTCCGCCGGACAGTGGTGTCCAGTACCACCACTACGGTGTGTTGCCTTCGAGCGTTGCCTTCGGGCGTTGCCTTCGGGTGTTGCCTTCGGGCGTATGGATCCTTGTACTGAGCTCGAGCATCTTTTGTTTCTTTGACAATTATATTTCCCTAGTGTATCGTCTTCAGTATAGGTTCTTTGAACCACACATTATGTTGCGATTACCTTGTGGAAACTTGTGTTACCTCTATTGGTATTTGTCATTTGCCTTTTGGCTTGTTTGGGTATGTATGTCCTTTATTATTGAGTTGCCTATGATACGAGGCTTGTTATAGATCATCTTATGTTAGATGATTTGGTTATCTCTTTTGGAGATATTTATGGTACTTTATGATTTTGTATGTTCATTATCATTAGTATATCTAACTGATTTGTTTAGCCAGACTGACCCGTGTATTTTATACTCGGATCAGACTGAGACGTTTCAGGTTAGGTACTTTGGACTTAGCCTATTTTGCTTCCGCATGGACTATTCTGCTAGCTCCTTTTTGTCATAGCTTTCGTGTATCCTTTTTGTCTGTAACTCTGATATGTATTCTTTTGACTCGTCTGTATATTGTGGTTTGCTTTACCACTTGACATGTCTCATTTTGTAAACTCTGTAATGTATCTGTATATGTGTAAATGCATGTGATGATCTTCTGTTCTGTGATGTGTATTACATTTGAGTTATTGTATTTTATTCTGATAGATCCTTCAGCCACCTATGGCTTTGTATTAAGTATTTATTAGATATATCAATCCATTTAAGTAAGAAGTGGCATTGTCGACGTATTCAATAGGTAATTAAGACAAGGCTATAGATGGTCGCTCCTAACCAGCTCTATTCTCCGCATTAGCAAACGGTGTTACCTAGTAATACTCTTTGCTAATGTGGGTCTCGGAGTGGGGCGTCACAGGATCCGTGACTTTTTGTTTTCTATTGCATTTCGAACTTTAGTAGTGCCATCCAAGCAAAAAATAATTGCTTTAAATTATTCACCTGAATCTTAGTATGAACGTTGCTATTATTACTTTTGACGTGTCAAAGAGAAATCAAATGATATATGTTTCTTTATAGAAATAAATGTATAACTGTTCATCTCCTTTCTTATTATCACTGTTTGTATATATTGTGTGAAATGCTGCTTGCTCCCCTTTAGAATTGAACCCATCTTTCTATCTCAGTCTTCATTCTTCGATTGCCTTCCCTACATCTCCACTCTCCCTCCCTTCCTCTTCCACCTCAACCCACAAAATCACAGCCTCCAACCCAATAGCAATTCCCTTGCGCCTGCATCTCAAACCGAAGACCACACTTCCCATCACTCACGTCCCCTCACCAGCCTCCTCCGCCATGACCATGAGCAGCAACTCGTTCTTCCTCCATCCCTGCCAAGCAGTGCGGCCATCTGCTCCAAACCCATCATCTCTCCTCCACAAATCCGATTTCCACTCCTCCATGGACGAGAACCACCTCTGCCCTCCCCTTGCTTCACCGCGTCTATCACCTGAAGCCAAAGCATGCTCCGCCTATCCCTCTCTTATCTATTCTATTTGTTATACGTAAAGGTTAGTGTATATATATACACACACACATACATACATATATAAGCTTGCCTGCCGTTTATAAATATATGTCATAAGTCTTCTACTATATATATAGTATAAGTTTTCTTGGTAGGTTTATATACTCGCTTTCATATTATAACCTTGTATGTTATAAAGTCTGTTTGGTTCTATGCTTATGGTATGTTTGGTAAACATTTTGGAAGGATTTTATTATTTATATTTTTAGCATGTATAGATGGGTTTCGGTTTGTATATAAAGTATATAAACCTTTAAATGTTGTATGATGTCTGTTAGTTTATAGTTAAGTATATATATATATATACACAATATAAATTTGTACGCGTCTTTATATACAAAGGGTGATGTTAGTAATATATATTTATATAAGATGTAGTTATATACATATACATTAGTTTTATTATAAAATATAGCTTTAGTTATATAAGTTAAAAGATTTTGCTATATATATATATATATCTATAGGTTACGTATAATTTGTAGTATACTTTATGTATTTATATGTATTGATTTTATAAAGTATATGGATTCATAGTTTACTCGGTTTATGTAAATTATAATTAGTTTATATATTTATAAATATATTTGTGAGTTTGTGTAAATATAAGTCTGTGCTTTGATTTTTATATACATTATGTTTATGTTTACATCTAGTATAGATTTTGTTATTTGAATATACTATATAAGTTAGATGAGGTATTTAATCTGTTTATAAGGCTATATATTGGATTTTTACATGTGTTTAAAGTAATATTGATTTGAAAATAATAATATACATGTCCGAGTATCAATATAACCTTCAATACATGTTGATTTTAAATTAAAACCCTATATTATTTTGATATATCTAATTGACATGTATAAGCTTACATATATATTTGTTGAGTTCATGTATATTTTAAGTTATATTGGTTTTATAATGAATATTGAAATATATATATATATATATATTTTGTTGTTATATACATGTTTATACATTAGTTTATATCCATAGGTATATAAATGTTGTTATGAGTATTGTTTTAAAAAAATATTTTACATTATATCAAGTTGATTTAATCTGTTCTCATCGATTCCTGTTATCAGACCTATTCATCGAATTCGTGCCAATCTTGCTTTGTTTTGGAACTCGTGCTTGGATCTGTAACTCAATTCATTATCAATCCTCTCTAGCCTCGGAAGGTGAGCAATCACTCACAATTAATGTTCTTATATTTATTAAATTTGATTTCAATTGAAATGATAATTGAAATATGCTATTGTAGTTGTTTACATTGATATATATGCTATTACTTGTAACTGTTCACCTATGGGATATGACACCATATCATGTTGTTTACATTATATTGTTATTGATGATATATGCCTGTTATATTATTATCATATCTGTTATCACTCTGCAAGGTCCCTGTTAGAATAGAATCCCTATGGGTTGAAATGATACATACCCGAACGATCTGTAGAATAGGAGGAAATCGTTATGGGTTGAAATGATAAACCCACGCGATTTTTAATTTGAATTGAATTTGGGATTGCGGGTTTGTAGTAATATATACCCGTATATATATAAATTACGGATTAAATGATAAATATCCATATCACTTGACCATAGGATTGAAAAAAATTATACAGACACCGTTGGTCTATATATATAAATATTTTGAAAATGATTTCTATGGTTTGGAAAAGGAAATATATATATGGTTTTATTTAAATTTGAAAATATTATGTATATGAATAAGTTTTAATATAAAATAGATTTAATAATAAGCTTTAAATCTAGTAAAGTTTGATTTAAGTAAATATGTTTAAGTATTTATTTAAAATTAAATTTAAAATAGATTTTTTTTATGATTTCTATAAGTTAAGGTTGGAAAGATAAATTTGAATTTATTTGAAATTGTATTTGATTAAGAATATTTTTAATTAAATCGATTAGAAACTTAGTGAATTTGAGGGTTTTAAGATATGATTTTATAACTTGGTTTTGATTTAAAGTGATTAAATAGATATTGCAAGTTTTAAATGAATCGAAGGGAATATTTAGTTAAATGTAAATTTAAGGTTATTTAAATGATAATTGATTTATTAAGTGAATATTTCAAAACTAAATAATAATGAAGTTAAATAATATATATATATATATATATATGAAATTATCAATTTAGTTTTGAAAGTGTTATAATTTGGAAATATATATATATATATATATATATATTTGAAATGGAAATGATATTTTGGTTTTGAAGTATAAATTAATTTGAAATGACCACGGTGTTATAATGACGTTTGGTTGTTAATAGCATATATTTCTACATAGTAGGTAGTTCCACGGATCCTTAGAGGATGGTTATCCAAAACATCCTCTAAGTTACTTGTATTTCAGTTGATATTTCACTTGAGCTGGATTTATTGATATAAGAATGTTAATCCTGACTCGAGTGTTTTGCTTTACGCTCGGGTCAGACTGAGTGATACAGCATTTGAGACTCACTTTTGAAGTTTGGAGCTTCGCTTGGAGATCCAACTATCGATTCATCTTTCAGCTTTTCCAGTTGATTTGTTCAGAGTGGTCATCTGTTTGTACTGGAGACTTCACTGTATTTGAGATATTCTGTTGTATTCTATTTCAAACTCTGTTGTTTATATAGTAGCTTCATGAACTACTATTTATCTATTCCGCTGCATTATTATTATATTACTCTGTGTCTATGATTCTGTGTTTGATTTATTTACGGTATATGCTGAGTTTTGCCAAATTTTAAATTAACAATCTAATATTTTGAGCAATTCAAGTCCGACATGTGTGGATGCGAATGGTTGAAAATATCGGGTCGTTACAGGCATACTCTCTGTCGATACCGAAAACCACTTTAACAACTGTGTACGCAGTGGAAATTCCAGAATGAAGTAGGATGGTGGCGACGATCCTATATGAGGTATATACGTGGACTCGACTCCCGTGAGTTGGCATATGGTGGCTAAAACAAGAGCGATTCTAGGCCAATGAGGTAGCTCCTCTGATCGGACACACTCCATCGTATGTCATTCTATTACTTTGTGATTGATTTGGTGCGCACCTTTGATTTTTGGGAGTGTGGCTCGAGGTGGGCGGTAGTGGCTGCTATGCATTACCACTAGTCCGGATGCGTAATTGGTATATCTACCCTGGCATTGCCTTGTTGTGCCGTGTCACCTACACTAGCGCGCCTTTTACGAGTTTGTTTTGTACCATACCTATGGAGTGCCCTGTGACAATGCCCATTACAAGGGAGATTATGGTACTGTATAGACTATGGGAATATATAAAATGTGTTAAGTGGGATATGGGTAACGCCTTAACGCTATTTTAATAGTTTACTTTATTATAGACATTATTATAATAGCGTATATTACTACATAGTAGATAGTTTAACGGATCCTTAGAGGATGGTTATCCCAAACATTTTTATGCGTTAATTAAAACAAATTATTATTAACTGATTTAATCACCTTTAAATTCTAAATTAAAAGTTTTCTACCATCATTCTTGATTAACATGAATTTAACAATCTTTTAAAATTTAGTTTTCCATGCTAAATCCAAGATTTAGATATTAAATTAATTACAACAGTTATAAAATCCGTTCATTATAATTTAAATTTCAACAAATTCATTTTATTTTATTTAAAAGTACTTTATATAAAATTAAAAAATACCTTATGTATTCATTAAACATAAGTTTCCATTTTATTTCACTCATCACTCTACAATTAACGTCTTTTCTTATATTAACTGGAATATTTAGATTACATAAAAATTAATTGATTACAAAATTAAATTTTAGAGTGTATTAACTAAATGAGTGAGAAATAAAACAATTGTTACATTAAAGTTGTAACAACCCGCATATTTATCGATTTTATATTTAAATATTTTATTTAAATATTTCATCGTTTGTCGGATTGAAGTCCGAAAAGCTACTTTTTGCAAACAGTCGAATTAGGACTCGAGACCTCCTCCATTGAGTTCAAAACGTCGTTTGCGATCTTTTTGAGTGTAAGCTTCGATATGTTTGGAGCTAGTCAAAAATTTGACCATTGCACTTTGGGTTTGGTTTTGGGTTCAGCCCCTTTGCCAACTTAAACCCCAAACTGAACCATCCCTCCCCATTCACTCTCACTTCCTCCTCTTGCTCAGTTCTAAAGCAAAAATGGTGGGAGAGATGGGAAATTAAAACTCCCAAACCCTAGTTTCATCTTCAAATCAAGTTCTAGCTCCAAATTCAAAGAGAACCCATTGGTAAGCATCTCCTTCATCTTCTCCAACCCGTTCTCCTTTCAATTTCAGAAATTCCTAAACCTAACTTTAGGAATGTTCTTCCTTTTGAGCATAGATTCAAGCTCATTTGGGTTGTGTTGAAGTGGAGTTGATCGTAGCTTGTTTTAAAAGCTTCTTCTTCATTTGTTTGGGTTCAAAGGTGAGATTTCTATCTCACATCTTAATCTATATTTATCTTCGATTGTTAGGTATGAATTCCTAACACTTATTCTTGTGCAATTGCTCTCGGTTTGGATTGATTTGGTGAATATTCCAATTTTTAGTGTTTTGAGTTCAATTCTTTAAAAAAAATCCAAACTTTGATCTTTGATCATGATTTTTGTGATGCATTGAAGAGCGTATATGGCCGGGTAGTCGATTGGCGTAAACCCTTAGCGCCGTTGCTCGACCGATTGCATTTTGGAAGGGATTGGCATTCATTTGATTGGCATGGGAGTGCTGGAAACAGGCTCCGGTCGACCGACCTCAGAGTCCGGTCGACCGACCTGCTACTCTAGCATCTCCCTGCCTCTGTTTGGAAGTACAGGTTACAGGCTTCGGCCGACCGACCTCAGGGTCCGGTCGACCGACCTGCTACCCGAGCACTTCTGTCTCTGGTCCGGTCAACCGACTCAGAGAGTCCGGTTGACCGACCTACTCCTATTTGCCAGTTTTTCCTATATTGCTTATTTGTTTGAATTTCCAACTTTAATCGATTCGTGTGGTCTCCTATTTGTTGTTATCATTTCTTAAGACTTTGATGACTCCTCTTTCGGGATGGTACCTCGTTAGGTCGCTCGACCCTATCTCCCTTAGGTCGTTAGACCTCATTTTATCTTCACTAGGTCGTACCCCGTACAACTCTGCGTAAGCAATCTTATCCGAAAGCCATTTAACCGAACTTCTTACTTTGATGGTTTTGAGAATTGATTTCTTTGAACTTTACTCACGTCTTCGAACGTGAATTTTTATGATTGATTGTTTCTACAATCACTTCTATGATTTGTCACTTCAAAATATAAAGGTTTTCTATACTAGTATTAAATATCAAAACTCTTTCATCAAAACGATTTCAACTCTATTTTCAATATCAAAGCTCGTTTCTTAAAACCGTTTTCCAATCTATTAGTATATACAAACCTTTACCTCATTCGTATGAGAAAATCTAATTAAATGGCTTAGCAAAACAAGTGGTATGAAACGCTTGCGTTTACTTCGTCGGTTAATTTATGGACTTGTTCGATTGAAACTCTTGTGACAATTTTCTAGTGCAGATCTACAATTTGTTCGTAAATATTTGAGTTAAGCAAGTGGTTATGGGACATGAAGCTAAACTCTTATATTTACTAGCTTAGTGTAATCGACACTTCCTTATGATCATGATGATCATTCTTGTGATTTAGACTAGCGATTGAGCGATGTCTCTTTGTTTGCGAGGTTAGACTAGACACCATTTGTGTGATTTCGATTCACACATATCTCTTTATCTTCAAGGTTAGTCTATACCTCATTGGTGTGATTTCGATTCACACATATTGAAACTCTTGTGACAATTTCCTAGTGCAGATCTACAATCTGTTCGTAAATATTTGAGTTAAGCAAGTGGTTATGGGACATGAAGCTAAACTCTTATATTTACTAGCTTAGTGTAATCGACACTTCTTTATGATCGATGACGATCATTTTTATGATTTAGACTAGCAATGTGCGATGTCTCTCGTCCGTGTGTTCGGACTTGCCTTTCTCGTCCGTGTGTTTGGACTTGCCTTTCTCGTCCGTGTGTTCGGACTTGCCTTTCTCGTCCGTGTGTTCGGACTTGCCTTTCCCGTCCGTGTGTTCGGACTTGCCTTTCTCGTCCGTGTGTTCGGACTTGCCTTCGGGCCATCCGTGTGTTCGGAAAATTAAATGGATAGCTTCCATGAGATAGCTTCTCGTCCGTGTGCTCGGACTTCCCCCTTTTTATGACTTCTAGATTTCGTGTGTTGATTTCTGAATTTAATGTTTCACCAGCTTTTACAATTGGCATTAATATGTATGTCATTTATTGTGGCTTGGTGAATTAAATAAAGAATATGATATTCTTTTTGATGCTATGAGATTCATGAGATTTTGTATGACTTTCGTGATTTTCTAATGTATACTTATCATAGTATGACTTCATCGTTATCATACGTTTTATTATCATATCTCATATTCTATCTCATTTTATCTGATAATTATAGCTAGACTGATCCATTTATTATTTTCTTCTTAAATAATACTCGGGCCAGACTGAGATTTTACAGGTGCTTCTTCATGACTTCCTATCTGGAACCATCATCTGACTTTTGGCTAACTACTCTAGTTTAGTAGTTTTTTGTTGTATACATTTGAGATTAGACTCCTTGATGTATACATATTCTATTGTCTTGCACTTGTATCTATTCTTTTGTGTTATTGTGGATCTTACTTGACCACTACTCTGATGAACACTTTCATGTGTGTTATATATTCATATCTATTTCCGCCTTTGTGATATGAATTGTCTGTGACTGATTTGTGTTATGTTTATTTCTATATCTGTTTCCGAAGATTATATATAGCCACCGGGTGATAGCTTTGTGTTTGTATCGTTATGTTGGATTTCCTCTTTTAAAGATATGCATTCTATTCTATCTGACATATCGGTGCTCGCACAAAGAAGTTACACGGATGGTCGCTCCTAAACAGCCTTATTCTCCGTGCTAATTGACAGCACTACATCATAGTGTTCTTGGTTAGCGTGAGCATAGAGGTGGGGCATCACAAAAGTAATTTAACACATTAATAAATTTTATTCCTATTAACTAACTTTACAATTTTCCCAATTTAAACTTTAAAATTATATTCCCATAAGAAATAGACATTCATTTTATTCTTTATTAACATTTATTATTTACAACCAATGAATTTGCATTCAAACAGTTATTAATTATATCCAAATAAATATCATTAAATTATATTCGAATCTGCATTACCATCTTTACCTCATTGAATTTTGTCGTTTTTTTTAATTCATTTAAGATCAAGTTATATGTTCTAATAATTTTTTACATTTCTAAATCAAAAAATTTAATTTCTTAAAATATTAAATTCCAAAGTCTTATTAAATTTAATAGTTTTAATTATCAAAAATATGAGTTGTTACATAACTTGACCACCTTATGGGTGACACAGAGGTAGTCTTTAGGCTTGGGTTTGGAAAACCAGTTGCATACCCTCCCTATCTACCAAGAAACTAGTCCGACGGAGGGGATAGTAAATTTGATTTACTCGGATCAAAATTTCCCAAATTATAGAAGATATAATTTTCCAAATTCAAATAACTTTGATTGTATAGAAATGATCTTCTTATACTTGGTACAAAATTTCGAGGAGGGAATCCGTACTATCCGTGTGAATTTAAAATGTGATTTAATCGTTATTCGATTGATAGTAAAGGTTGAATACAGAAATTGATATTGAGTAGACTTAGTATAATTTCCATGTTCCTTTTTACTCAGTTTCCAATATGAGATTTAAATAAAAGATTTGAAAATGTTTTCCTAAGTAAAAGGTGAAATGATTTATAATTATTGCAGGATTCAATAAAAGGTTTAATTAACCAAAAGGATTTGATAGATGAGGCTTAATTATTCCTTATATTGTTAAGAAGATAAATGGAATATTTAAAATAATATGTCTCTCTGAGATATTTATGGATGAATAAAAAAAATGAATTAAATTGAATGATGAATGATAATCACATATTAACTTAACTTTTTTTAATTGATTATTGGTTTGGAGGAACCGAGGTCAGATTTGGGTAACTCCTATCCAAAAACCACTTCGAACCAATGTATACATTTGGAAGTGAAGAACTGATGAAGATGATTTTTGAATACGGGGACCTTCATGATGAAGGGCTGCTTGCCACTATGTCCCTCGGGGTGAAATTTACCATATCATATATTTATTTTGACAGTAGTGCTCTGTTATAAAAATCTTCGATCATAAGGAGTCAAGGACTAATCGCTACTAATCCTAGGGATAATTCACGATAGGATGTAGTCGGAGGAGTGCCTTCGGTTTCGTTCAGTCCAGAACGAACTTTTACAAACATACATCTATTTGTTGGTGGAGAAGGCAACTTCTCTTAGCTTAACAAGCTTATTTGAGACGTACGAGCTCAGAGGTTGTATGTTCGTGAAAGTCAATAGTGATCGAAGGAATGACAATGTGGCATTCAAAGTGGAACCTGCGATGATCAAAGCATGGCTTTGTGGAAAGTATTAGCGTGGCCTCTGAAGCCTCACACCCCGAAGATGATATGGGTAACGATGTGGTCTGACATATTTTTCGGGCTATCAGTTTATGAACGGATCGGGATGATTAGGTTGTTGTTGCTTTATGGGCCAGAAGATGTCGGATCCTTTTATTTTATGGTATAGTGGTGTGTGAGTCCTTACACGAGAAGCCACCGGTTACGTAGTTGTGTAGCAAATACAGAGGTGTGTGAGTCCTTGCACGTGAAGCCACCGGGTACGATGGTCGTTATACGTGGAAGTCCGCAAAGGAAGGAAAAGGCCATTAGTTCCCTATCATGTTGCAAGTCCAATTCCAATACGAGATTTACAGTTTTGATTGTAGTCCCAAAATAGCTATTGTAACGACCCAGAATTTTAGTTATTTGAAATTGGAATATTCAATAAATTTTAAATGTTGAAAAGTTAGTTTTTTATATTAAATAACTTGAATTTCAAATATAACGATTTTTTGGATAATTTAATTGCTGAATTTGATCATTGAAATTGTTTAAATAATTGAATCTTAGATTTTTATTGGATAAAAATAATTTAAAAGCTTATTTAATCACTATTTAATAACAATGAAGATAATAAAACTTTTAAAATTGGTTCAAAAATGATTTCGCTAATTTTGAAATTAACTCTTTTTAATTAACAAGTGAAAATATCCTTCCGGGGCACTGTCTTGGATTTCGGCGAAACCATTGTCCTTGGGTCCGTAATAATGAATTATAATACGCCGTCAAATTTCGTAGTGATCAGATGCACCATTTGGTCGTACGGGATAGAAACGCGTTGAAATTAATATCGGAAATTTAATATAATAATTGGGTTCAAAAAGCTATCTTCTCCATACGATCAAATTAGGTCTCGAAACAAGTTCCATTTTGTTCAGAATAGGGGTATAACAAAAGGAATAGGCGGCACGTCTCGACCGGGGTTCGAAATTATATAACTAGATATTTTGAATTAAATAATATATATTTGATTTTGACCTGACCACTCAGCCGTTATTCCTTCACATCAGCCGCACCTATCATGTACGAGCCTACACCTTTTTCACTTATAAATTGCGTTCCCCTATCTTCTTCCTCTCAGTTTATAGAATGAAAAAAAAATTAAAGCAAGATTTTAAAATTTTAAATCAATTCAAGATAAGCGTACAAAATTCTAAAAACTTGTTTTTTTTAATTCGTATCACCTAAATCTTCAACTGGCATTAGCATGTAACGGTGCGGCAGAGAATGGAGGAAGTCAACAGTGAATGGAAAAGAAAGTTTAAACTAGGGTTTGGATTTTCTTCTTATGGGAGTGGAGTTTGGCGAGGCCAACTTTGGATTCGAGTTTATACTGGCCTGCAGCATCTATGGAGGGTATTGGGTGGCTCGTGGTGGAGTTTGGGGTTGCGAGGTCGGTGTACGGCCGTGGAATTAGGGATGTCGTGATTTAAGGAAGGGATGCGGGCTTGATGTTTTTGGCATGGTGGTGGAGCACTACACCAGAAAAGCCAATTCGCCATGGCTTCGGGCCGTGGCAAAGTGATTTAGCCACGACCCATAGCCGTGGCGAAAGTCAGAGTGGCAAAAATTTAGCTACGGCCCTAAGCCGTGGCAGATTTCTATTTTGCCACGGCTTTGGGCCGTGGCAATATTTCGTTCAGCCATGTGTAACGACCCTGAATTTCCGACCCAATTTTAAAATTTTTAAAACCATTATTTTAATATAAAATGTGAAACTTACATACGATTTCAATTAACGTCCAAACTTTGTTTCTAAATTGCGCCTAGATGGTTATAGATATGGGTAAAGTTTCGTCGGAAAATACCGCAGTAAATTTCGTTTGCATTTTATTGCACATCAGTTCATTTTAAAACGTGAAAATTTTATCTTCCGAACCTGAATATTATTACATAGAAAAATTCTAAATCATCTTCTGACAAAGACGTCATTTTTCATTTTTCAAAATTCGGACATCTTTAGCTCCGTCGATCTTATTGTTCTGTGTTTTGCTGCATTCTCTGTAATAGAAAATTTCAAATTTTCACAAACAACTTCCGTTGCTATTCAAACTTCACATTTGGAATGCGTCTAGATAGACATAGGCATACGCCAAATTGCGTCGAATAATATGGAAGTAAATTTCGCTTGTCGCATTTACATATTAGTTTAAATTTTATGTGTAAATTTTCTATCGTCCAAACCCAAATATTTTTCACAATGTTGCATAAGAAAAATATTCTGATCATGACGGCGCATTTCGTTTCGTCAAATTCCGCTTTTAATTGCTAGTTAAATTATCGCTCGAGCAAATGGTTCAATAAGATTTACCGCTTCGCAAACAATGTCAAACCATCAATATCTTCATACCGTTGGGTCCGCCTCGTCGCGCTGATCAAAACGGTATATTTATTTGTGTCAATCAGAGTTCGGCGTTGCAAATTATTAATTGTTTAACGGAGTACAAACTGGTCTGTTACGCCACACAAGCCGGTACCCAACTTTCCAACGCTCAGAATTCTAGGAGCCTTTGGCCATTTAGAAACTCAATAGCCATCACGTTTACCAAGGACATCATTGTTGTGACCTTGAACTCTGAACCCCTCTGTATATATCAGCCACCCTCTGCATTAATTGATTTTTCACTTCGCATTCAAACTCTCTGGTACGTGCTCCTTTCTTCCTGCCCTCTGCTCTTCTTTCCTTCTTCCTCTGTCATTTTTTTTTAATTTATATTTTTCCCAGTATGAAACTCACAAAACCCATGCACTGCATTGCTCCGCCCTACCCCAGCTCGCTCCGCCCCCTGCCAGCTTGCTCCGCCCCCAGCCTGCTCCGCCGTCCAGCCTGCTCCACCCCTACCAGCCCGCTCCGCCCTCCAGCCCGCTCCAGCTCCCTAGTCCGCCCTAGCCCGCTTCCCCCGCTCCCCAGCCTGCCGCCCCAGTCCGCCCACGTCTCCAGCCTGCCGCCCTAGTCCGCCCGCGTCCCCAGCCCACTCCAGCTCCCCCAGTCCGCCCAGCCCTGTTCCCCAGCCCGTCCCAGCCCCGCTACCCCAGCCCCGCTCCGCCCAGCCGCTCCGCCCTCCAGCCCGCTCCAGCTCCCCAGTCCGCCCCAGCTGGCTTCCCCCGCTCCCCAGTCCGCCCGCGTCCCCAGCCTGCCGCCCCAGTCCGCCCGCGTCCCCAGCCCGCTCCAGCTCCCCCAGTCCGCCTAGCCCTGTTCCCCAGCCCGTCCTAGCCCCACTACCCAGCCCCGCTACCCAGCCCCGCTCCCCCAGCCCCGCTCCGCCCAGCCGCTCCGCCGTCACCGTTGTGCCTCGCATTGGCCGCAAATCGTGCTCAGTGCACCTCTGTTTTATATATAAGTATATGTATATAAAACTGTTAGATTATATGGCATTATATACTTTGGAATTTTAATTTGCTTATAACACAGTGTTTTACTATGTTTATACCAGCTACTGCTTCGGGAACTTAGGCTTCCATTCAGATTATCGGATCTATCTAGTTCTTTACTTTGGTATGGTTTATATATATATTCAATCGATATATATATATTGCAATGAACAGATTATTGATTGAATTATTTGTTTGATTGCAGTTGTATTCGTTTTGCGTCGTGCTTGTTAGGGTCTATTTCATCTATTCGTCTTCGTGCTTCGTCATCTTCTCTAACCACGCAAGGTGAATATTTCATTCACGACTCAACCTATTATGCTATGAAAATCAAGTGATAATTGTTGTTTATATTAATTTGGATATTAAATTGTTGATTGTTAAAATTGTTGAAATAAAATTGCTATACAAGTTAAAATGGAGTATTGATAGAACTTAAATTTTCTAAATTGACACCATGTATTGTTAAAGAGATTTAATGTGATAAATTGTGATTTGATGTTGGTTTATGGTAAATAGTTATGACATTAAAAATTGTTATGAGATGTTGAAATTGGTTGTTAAAAATAAGCAATAATAAATCTGAAATTGAATGTGATATAGAATAGTTAACGATTTAAAATGTATAATTGATGTAGTAAAGTGATAATAGACACCAAGTGAAAACCATAACGTAATAATCTTTAATCTGCATGAAACGATGGTGCGGATTCTAGGAATAATTATATTAATTTGCATAAATAACAAATGTAAGTTAATACGATTATTTCAGGATTATTTAAATAAATTGTTAAATTGTTATGTATGTTTGATATTGCTTGTTTATTTACTTTGACACCATCCCAGTTATCACACTGCAAGTTCCCTTTGCTATGCTTTGTTTTATATTGAATGATATTGGGTTGAAATGATAAATACCGAATTAAACAACTTGGCCTAGGATAGATAATTAAAAATAAGAAACCCGATTGGTCCACAAAAATTATTTTGAAATTGAAATCTATTTGAAATTAAGGAATGAACCTAACAATTTGTTGGAAAGTAAGTAACGAACTTAATGGATTTAATTGAAATAAATTAATAGGAATAAATTAATGGAGTTTAATTGAAACGGATTAATTAACCTATTTAATTGAATAAAATGAATTGGCAAATTTATTTGAAATGAGATTTAAAAACAAGGAAGTTTTAGAATTTAATAATTTGAAAATTTATTAGGTTTGTTAGATTTAGATTTAAAATCGATTTTAATTAAAAAGATGTGAAACTTGTCATAAATTAAGTTTGAGATGTAGAAAATTTGACTTAAGTGGAATACGAAATTAACTAAAATTTTATGGATTTAATTTAGTGATGATTTAAATTTAAAATGATTTTAAATTTAATAAAATTGATTTAATCAAATTTATGATTATGGTTAATTTAACGGTGAATGTAAATACGAATTGAAATGAATAGAATTTGGTTTAATGATGAGAACTAAAAATTACCATTAAATCGAACTAATTGGAATATTAACTAAATTTAGGAAGTGAATATAGATCTTATTAAATTGAACAGGAATACTTAATTTTATTGTTAACTCGAACGTTGAACTAAAGATTGCATTTGGGAAGAGGTTTTAATATCCGAATAAATTGAATCGTGAAATGTCAAATTTTGGAAGTCAAATTTGCACCTTGACTTTTGGACTTTGATTTGTTTAAACGTTAATTTAACCGACCATCGGGTAGTGAATACGTAGTTATTAAAGAGACCGGGATCGGGAATGGACATACTCTCTGTCGATACCGAAAACCACTTTAATAACTATTATACGCGGAGTATTGATCCAGAACGAAGTGGTTGTTTTGATGAACGCGTTGACTGAAGAAAGAGAACGATATTGGATGACCCCTGACATGACTAAAACAAGAGCCGCGCCGGGCCATTGAGGTTCGCCACCTCTAGCGGACACAGTTCTTCGATACCATATCTATTACTTTTGTGATTCGATTTGGGTGCACCCCTTGATTTGGGAGTGTTGTTTCGCGGTGTTGAGGTAGTAGCTGCTATGCTCAACATCAGTCCGGATCACGCAACTACTAGTATCCTAGTTGGTATCGCCTCATGTACCTTGTCATACTGATTATCCTATTCGCGACCACTACGTTTTGGTTTGTACCTTAGTATATGGATTGCCCTCTGGTGACTTCCGGTTTTGGGGAAACTACGGTCTTGTATATGCTCTTGGGAATAAAATGTGTTAAGGGGGATTATGGTAACGCCTTAACACTATTTTAATATCGTACTTTACTGATTAGACATTATCTATCTTTCATATTCTATTGTATATATAGATAGTTTATCGGATCCTTAGAGATGTTTATTTTAGTCATCTTTAAGTTATGGACTTTTTTTCCCTTGCACTTGATTTTCTTGTATAAGATTTTGAGTCCTGACTCGAGTGTTTCTTTTTGTATATGCTCGGGTCAGTCTGAAGCTATCTAGTTGCTGATCAAGGTTGGTTGAAGATACTGAAGGCTTAGCATTTATCTTTATCAGTCTATTTTTATTCCTGTATTGATGTCCTAGTCTGTTGGACATTTATGTATTTTCTTTTAGTCACTTTATGTTAAGACATTGTTGTATTTTATGTAGTAGCTTCATGAACTGCTATTATGACGATGTATTCTCCATTGCATTATTCTGTGACTGTTCTGTGTCTGTGATGTTGTATTGATTCTCATTTACATTTATGTATTTATAATCCCATAATGATTCGTGTTTTGTATTATTTAAGTTGACATGTGTGGATTATTGTCAATTTAAATGGTCCAAATATACGGGTTGTTACAGTTGGTATCAGAGCTTCGGTTTCCCTAAAAACCTTAGTTTGGGATTATATATAAACTCATTAGAGATAGGGTAGCAATACCCTAGAATGAGGAGAATCGATTCAATATCCAAATCCTTTCATTTCAAACTTCTTTGATTCGTTGATTAGACTTTCCTTAAAATTCTATGATTTTCTATCCTTGGTTTTAACAATCTCTTTGGTATTTCAGGATGGGTACCAGAGGAAACAATAGGGGAGGAAGGGGCCATGGTCCTGCTCAGGCTGCACCTGCCGCTCCAGCTCCTGTCAAATTCACCACTCTTAGTAAGGAGTATACACAGTTGGGAGGTATTAAGTTTTCTGGATCCGAGAACATTATCGAGGCTCAGCAATGGCTTAAAGGCTTAGAGAAGATATTTTCTGGTCTAGAGATCACTGATGCTCAAAAGCGTCAGCTTGCTGCCTGGCAACTTCAGGATGCCGCGCAAGATTGGTGGTAATCAGTTACTTCTCGTATCGAGGAGAACACCATCACTTGGGCCCAGTTTAGGTATAAAATTATTTGGATTTCGTAGTCTAAATTCTTCTTTTAATCTTTGGAATGTTATTCATCTAGTCTATCTTTTGATTAGGGATACTTTCTCGGCACAATGGATGCCAGCTGCTGGGAAAACCCAACTTTATAGAGCTTTCATGGATCTTAAGCAAGGTAGTATGACCTTTTCGGAGTATGAGAGGAAATTCAACGAACTCTCCAAGTTCGGCCCGGGATTGATTGATACACCCCTTCTAAAGAACGAGAAGTTCATTCTGGGAGCAAGACCAGAGTATTATGACTTGCTTACTGGCCACACCCACTGCACCTTCACAGAGCTTGTTGACTATGCTCTTAGATATGAGGCGAAGCCTAGGGGACCTACTGCCAAGGCCACTCCTACTCAGCCCTCCTCTAGCCAGCCCGGAAAGAGGAAGATGAACTTTGATCAACAAAAGAAAGCTTGGCAAAAGACTACTGGATTGGTATACGCCCAGAAAAGCCCAATCGACCTTGCTAATATCACTTGCTTCAGATGCGATAAGAAGGGCCATTATGCTAATAGTTGTCCATCTACCTGAGCTGCTGTTCCACCACCTTCTACGACTAGGAGAGATTTATGCTATGTCTGCCTCCAGCCGGGTCATTTCAAGAAAGACTGCCCAATGCATAAGCGTGGCACACCATCTGGAGTATTTGCTATCACCACTCCTACACCACCTCCACCACCTGCTCAGGATGACCAAGGTACCTTACGAAGTACTTTTTCATTACATGATTTACCTATTAGGGTATTATTCGATACTGGTGCTTCTCATAGCTTCATATCTATTGATCTTTGTAATAAGCTCAACTTAGAACCTACTCTTGCTACTACTTCCTTATGCGTCTCCAACCCTATTGGAGGACTTGCCAACCTCAGTAGAATTTGTAAATAGGTTGTGCTCTTGTATGGAAGATATCGATTCGCTTGGGATTTTTATGTGCTTGGCTTCGCAGCATTTGACATCTTGTTAGGTGCTGATTGGTTAAGGAAATTCGATGCTGTTATTTCTTGCAAGGCTCGTTATGTTTCTCTAGTCAATGACAAGGGTCTACCGCTTGTCATTGAATGCAAATCACCGCAGAAATATGCCGAAAGCTTCATATTCTCTCTTGATGCTCACCCGGATGATCTTAGTACTACCCCTATTGTTCAGAAATTTCCCGATGTATTTGGAGAGGTCAACTCCCTACCGCCTAAACGGGAAATCGATTTCCGCATTGACCTTATTCCTGGAGCTACTCCCGTAGTTCTCCCTCACAGAAGAATGGCTCCTAAAGAGAAAGCGGAACTTAAAACTCAAATTGATGATCTATTTGCTAGGAGTTTGATTAGGAGAAGTTGTTCTGATTGGGGCGCCGCAGTTGTATTTGTCACCAAATCAGATGGGTCTCTTCGCATGTGTGTTGATTACAGGGAACTGAACAAACGCACTCTCAAGAACTGCTATCTGATGCCTCGCATCAATGATTTATTCGATCAGCTCCATGGAGCTAAAGTTTTCTCCCAACTTGATCTTGCCACTGGGTTCCACCAACTCAGAGTAGCAGAAGATAGTATTCATAAAACAGCTTTCCGTACCGAAACGGATTCTATGAATGGTTGGTTATGCCATTCGGTTTGACCAACGCACCTGCTTATTTCGTCGACTTAATGAATCGAGTCTTCTGGGATGTCCTTAACAAGTTTGTTCTTGTTTTCATTGATGATATTCTCGTTTTCTCCAAAGACGAGAAGGAGCATGAGACACATCTTGCTTATGTTCTGGAAACTCTCCGAAATCATCAACTTAAGGCCAAATTCTCTAAATGCCACTTCTAGCGAGACGAAGTGAGATTCCTGGGCCACATAGTTTCTGGAAATGGGATTTCGGTCGATCCAGCTAAGATCGTCGTAATCAATGTAAGTTCTATCCTATTCGCTATTTCTATTCAATCCCTCTTATTCCTTTCTAATTTGAAAATTTATCTACAGGATTGGGAGACTCCCAAAACTCCTACTGATATCCATAGCTTCTTGGGCTTGGCCAGTTATTATCGCAGATTTATTGAGCACTTTGCCCGGATTTCTGCCCCACTCACTACTTTAACCAGAAAGGATGTCAAGTTTATTTGGAGTGAGAAGTGCGAATCAGCTTTTAATAAGTTGAAGTGTAAGTTAACTTCAGCTCCAGTTCTTGCGGTAATCGATGGAAGTGAAGGATTAACTGTCTATACAGATGCTTGCCGAGAAGGTTTAGGCGTTGTTCTTATGCAAAACGGAAAGGTTATTGCTTATGATGGTCGTCAGTTGAAGATCCATGAAGTAAACTATGCAACTCATGACCTTGAGCTTCTTGCAGTTGTATTTGCTTTGAAACTATGGAGGCATCATCTTTTGGGAACAAAATTTGAATTATTCACAGACCATAAGTCCTTGAGGTATATCTTCTCTCAGAAGGATTTAAACCAGAGACAAGTCTGATGGCTCGAATTCCTAGCCGCATATGATCTCGACATCAATTATACTCCTGGGAAAGCAAATGTTGTAGCTGATGCTTTGAGCCGTAGCAAAGCATTGTCATGTTGTAATCTTGTAGAAGGCATGCTATTTCAGCTTGTTATCTCCCCATCTCTTATAGATCGCATCAAAGCTAAGCAATATGAGGACACCTTGCTCTATCGCATGAAGGAGTTAGTTCTTGGTAGAGTTGGAAATGCTGACAGTAAAGTGGGAGCATAGATAGATAGTAATGGAGTTCTGAGGATTGACAACCGTATTTGTGTTCCTAATGTCGATGGATTGAGACAAGAAGTGCTTAGAGAAAATCATCAGTCATCACTTTCATTTCATCCAGGTGTCACTAAGATGTACCGAAATATGAAGCAATTATATTGGTGGAGTGGGATGAAGAGAGATATTTCTGTATATGTCAGTAGATGCACCACTTGCCAGCAAGTCAAGGCCGATCACCGGAAGACGGTAGGATTACTTCAACCCCTAGAGATTCCGTGTTGGAAATGGGATCAAATTTCTATGGACTTCATTGATGGATTACCGAGGACCAGAAAGGGTAACGAGAGTAGTTGGGTGATTGTTGATAGGTTGACCAAATCTGCTCATTTTATTCCTGTTAAGACCACTTGTACTGCTTTGAGTTTGGCCGAGATGTATATGAGAGAGATTGTTAGACTTCATGGAGTTCCATCTAGTATTGTGTGCGATAGAGACCCTTTATTCACTAGTAAATTCTAGAAGGCATTTCAGGATGTCTTGGGCACTAAACTGAATCTGAGTACAGCTTATCATCCTTAGACAGATGGCCAAACTGAGAGGGTAAATCAGATTTTGGAAGATCTGCTCCGAGCCTGCATTATTGATTTCGGTGGATCTTGGGAAGACCATCTCCATTTGGTTGAATTCACTTATAATAACAGTTATCAGGTAATCAATAATTTTCAATTTGAATAAAGAAAAATTGAATTGAGATTTAACTATCCTTATAATTAGGCAAGTATCGATATGGCACCATTCGAAGCTTTATATGGACGACCATGCAAAACGCCAGCTTGTTGGATTGAGCCTGGTGATCGATTGGTTCTTGGCCTAGATATGATTATAGAAGCATCCGAGAAGGTTAATGAGATCAGAAGAAAGATGAAGACCGCACAGGATAGGCAGAAGAGCTATGCAGATAGGCGTAGAAGAGAGTTGGAATTCCAGGTTGGGGATGAGGTATTCCTTAAGGTATCACCTTTGAAGAATGTTATTCGATTTGGTCATAGAGGGAAGCTCGCTCCTAGATTTGTTGGACCATTCACTATCACTGAGAGAATTGGTACACTAGCCTACAGAGTTGCATTGCCGGAGAAATTTGAGGGCGTGCACAACGTATTCCACGTTTCACATCTTCGGAAGGTTGTACATGATCCATCCATGACCATTCCTTTTGCTCAGTTAGATGAAGTTGATATTGAGCCGGATTTGACTATAGAGAGGAGACCACTTCGTATTATTGATAGGGATACGAAGCAGCTTAGAAGAAAATCTGTTAGCCTAGTCAAAGTCCAATGGAGTCGCGATGATCGTGATTGTACTTGGGAAACCGAGGAGAGTATCCGAGATTCTAATCCAGAATTATTTGTTGAAGGTAAATTCCATTCGATATTCTATACTTAATTCGGTAATCTATTCTTTATCCATCGTATCGCTTTTATCTGTTCTTCCACTCTTTACCTTGTTTCTTTTCGAGGACGAAAAGTTTTGAGTGGGGGAGAATGTAACGACCCTGAATTTCCGACCCAATTTTAAATATTTTAAAACCATTATTTTAATATAAAATGTGAAACTTACATACGATTTCAATTAACGTCCAAACTTTGTTTCTAAATTGCGCCTAGATGGTTATAGATATGGGTAAAGTTTCGTCGGAAAATACCGCAGTAAATTTCGTTCGCATTTTATTGCACATCAGTTCATTTTAAAACGTGAAAATTTTATCTTCCGAACCTGAAATATTATTACATAGAAAAATTCTAAATCATCTTCTGACAAAGACGTCATTTTTCATTTTTCAAAATTCGGACATCTTTAGCTCCGTCGATCTTATTCTTCTGTGTTTTGCTGCATTCTCTGTAATAGAAAATTTCGAATTTTCACAAACAACTTCCGTTGCTATTCAAACTTCACATTTGGAATGCGTCTAGATAGACATAGGCATACGCCAAATTGCGTCGAAAAATATGGAAGTAAATTTCGCTCGTCGCATTTACATATTAGTTTAAATTTTATGTGTAAATTTTCTATCGTTCAAACCCGAATATTTTTCGCAATGTTGCATAAGAAAAATATTCTGATCATGACGGCGCATTTCGTTTCGACAAATTCCGCTTTTAATTGCTAGTTAAATTGTCGCTCGAGCAAATGGTTCAATAAGATTTACCGCTTCGCAAACAATGTCAAACCATCAATATCTTCATACCGTTGGGTCCGCCTCGTCGCGCTGATCAAAACGGTATATTTATTTGTGTCAATCGGAGTTCGGCGTTGCAAATTATTAATTGTTTAACGGAGTAAAACTGGTCCGTTACGCCACACAAACCGGTACCCAACTTTCCGACGCTCAGAATTCTAGGAGCCTTTGGCCATTCAGAAACCCAATAGCCATCACGTTTACCAAGGACATCATTTCTGTGACCTTGAACTCTAAACTCCTCTATATATATCAGCCACCCTCTGCATTAATTGATTTTTCACTTCGCACTCAAACTCTCTGGTACGTGCTCCTTTCTTCCTGCCCTCTGCTCTTCTTTCCTTCTTCCTCTGTCATTTTTTTTTAATTTATATTTTTCCCAGTATGAAACTCACGAAACACATGCACTGCACTGCTCCACCCTACCCCAGCTCGCTCCGCCCCATGCCAGCCTGCTCCGCCGTCTAGCCTGCTCCACCGTGCAGCCTGCACCGCCCCTGCCAGCCCGCTCCGCCCTCCTGCCCGCTCCAGCTCCCCAGCCCGCTTCCCCCGCTCCCCAGTCCGCCCGCGTCCCCAGCCCGCTCCAGCTCCCCCAGTCCGCCCAGCCCTGTTTCCCAGCCCGTCCCAGCCCCGCTCCTCCAGCCTTGCTCCGCCCAGCCGCTCTGCCGTCACCGTTGTGCCTCGCATTGGTCGCAAATCGTGCTCAGTGCACCTCTGTTTTATATATAAGTATATGTATATAAAACTGTTATATTATATGGCATTATATACTTTGGAATTTTAATTTGCTTATAACACAGTGTTTTACTGTGTTTATACCAGCTACTGCTTCGGGAACTTAGGCTTCCATTCAGATTATCGGATCTATCTAGTTCTTTACTTTGGTATGGTTTATATATATATTCAATCGATATATATATTGCAATGAACAGATTATTGATTGAATTATTTGTTTGATTGCAGTTGTATTCGTTTTGCGTCGTGCTTGTTAGGGTCTATTTCATCTATTCGTCTTCGTGCTTCGTCATCTTCTCTAACCACGCAAGGTGAATATTTCATTCACGACTCAACCTATTATGCTATGAAAATCAAGTGATAATTGTTGTTTATATTAATTTGGATATTAAATTGTTGATTGTTAAAATTGTTGAAATAAAATTGCTATACAAGTTAAAATGGAGTATTGATAGAACTTAAATTTTCTAAATTGACACCATGTATTGTTAAAGAGATTTAATGTGATAAATTGTGATTTGATGTTGGTTTATGGTAAATAGTTATGACATTAAAAATTGTTATGAGATGTTGAAATTGGTTGTTAAAAATAAGCAATAATAAATCTGAAATTGAATGTGATATAGGATAGTTATCAATTTAAAATGTATAATTGATGTAGTAAAGTGATAATAGACACCAAGTGAAAACCATAACGTAATAATCTTTAATCTGCATGAAACGATGGTGTGGATTCTAGGAATAATTATATTAATTTTCATAAATAACAAATGTAAGTTAATACGATTATTTCGGGATTATTTAAATAAATTGTTAAATTGTTATGTATGTTTGATATTGCTTGTTTATTTACTTTGACACCATCCCAGTTATCACACTGCAAGTTACCTTTGCTATGCTTTGTTTTATATTGAATGATATTGGGTTGAAATGATAAATACTGAATTAAACAACTTGGCCTAGGATAGATAATTAAAAATAAGAAACCCGATTGGTCCACAAAAATTATTTTGAAATTGAAATCTATTTGAAATTAAGGAATGAACCAAACAATTTGTTCGAAAGTAAGTAACGAACTTAATGGATTTAATTAATGGATTAAATTGAAACAAATTAATAGGAATAAATTAATGGAGTTTAATTGAAACGGATTAATAAACCTATTTAATTGAATAAAATGAATTGGCTAATTTATTTGAAATGAGATTTAAAAACAAGGAAGTTTTAGAATTTAATAATTTGAAAATTTATTAGGTTTGTTAGATTTAGATTTAAAATCGGTTTTAATTAAATAGATTTGAAACTTGTCATAAATTAAGTTTGAGATGTAGAAAATTTGACTTAAGTGGAATACGAAATTAACTAAAATTTTATGGATTTAATTTAGTGATGATTTAAATTTAAAATGATTTTAAATTTAATAAAATTGATTTAATCAAATTTATGATTATGGTTAATTTAACGGTGAATGTAAATACGAATTGAAATGAATAGAATTTGGTTTAATGATGAGAACTAAAAATTACCATTAAATCGAACTAATTGGAATATTAACTAAATTTAGGAAGTGAATTTAGATCTTATTAAACTGAACATGAATACTTAATTTTATTGTTAACTTGAATGTTGAACTAAAGATTGCATTTGGGAAGAGGTTTTAATATCCGAATAAATTGAATCGTGAAATGTCAAATTTTGGAAGTCAAATTTGCACCTTGACCTTTGGACTTTGATTTGTTTAAACGTTAATTTAACCGACCATCGGGTAGTGAATACGTAGTTATTAAAGAGACCGAGATCGGGAATGGACATACTCTCTATCGATACCGAAAACCACTTTAATAACTATTATACGCGGAGTGTTGATCCAGAACAAAGTGGATGTTTTGATGAACGCGTTGACTGAAGAAAGAGAACGATATTGGATGACCCCTGACATGACTAAAACAGGAGCCACGCCGGGCCATTGAGGTTCGCCACTTCTAGCGGACACACTTCTTCGATACCATATCTATTACTTTTGTGATTCGATTTGGGTGCACCCCTTGATTTGGGAGTGTTGTTTCGCGGTGTTGAGGTAGTAGCTGCTATGCTCAACATCAGTCCGGATCATGCAACTACTAGTATCCTAGTTGGTATCGCCTCATGTACCTTGTCATACTGATTATCCTATTCGCGACCACTACGTTTTGGTTTGTACCTTAGTATATGGATTGCCCTCTGGTGACTTCCGGTTTTGGGGAAACTACGGTCTTGTATATGCTCTTGGGAATAAAATGTGTTAAGGGGGATTATGGTAACGCCTTAACACTATTTTAATATCGTACTTTACTGATTAGACATTATCTATCTATTGTATATATAGATATTTATCGGATCCTTAGAGATGTTTATTTTAGTCGTCTTTAAGTTATGGACTTTTTTCCCTTGCACTTGATTTTCTTGTATAAGATTTTGAGTCCTGACTCGAGTGTTTCTTTTTGTATATGGTTGGGTCAGTCTGAAGCTATCCAGTTGCTGATCAAGGTTGGTTGAAGATGCTGAAGGCTTAGCATTTATCTTTATCAGTCTATTTCTATTCCTGTATTGATGTCCTAGTCTGTTGGACATTTATGTATTTTCTTTTAGTCACTTTATGTTAAGACATTGTTGTATTTTATGTAGTAGCTTCATGAACTGCTATTATGATGATGTATTCTCCGCTACATTATTCTGTGACTGTTCTGTGTCTGTGATGTTGTATTGATTCTCATTTACATTTATGTATTTATAATCCCATAATGATTCGTGTTTTGTATTATTTAAGTTGACATGTGTGGATTATTGTCAATTTAAATGGTCCAAATATACGGGTTGTTACAGTAGCCATGGCTTAGAGCCATGGCAAATACATGTGTCGCCACGGCTTAAGGCCGTGGAAAATACATGTTTAGCCATGACTTAAGGCGGTGGCTAATTTTTGTATGTTACTCATATCAATTAACTGTCTCAACAGTTCACTTCAGTTCAATTCAATACAAAATAGTGTCTCGGTTGAAACTCAAAACATAGAGTAAATGTCTTAGTTCATAATACGGTTCATTGTTACAAACAGTTCATCAATTACAATACAATGATACATAAAGAAAAAAGTTTCAGATAGTTCATCAAGTACAATACAATGATACATGAAGACAAAAGTTTCAAATAGTTCATCAAGTACAGTACAATGATATAGGAAAACAACAGTTCAACAACAATACAGAATACACACTACAAAGTGTAATTAATCTCCAGCATTGTTGTAAAGAGGCAATACATAATACAAGTATAGTACAATGATACAATAAGATTATATAAGGCATGTATTTCAACTTCAGGCTTCAGATCATCCACTTCAACAGCATGGGTCATCTGTCAAAGATAAACATAGGTAACTATAATGTACATATTTTATTGTTGTAAAGAAACTTGCACATATCCTAAAGTTCATAATTTTGAAATTGTGTAGTTAGAAAATTGTCTGAGGCCCTTACACCTTTGAAACCACATTTATACATATATATTTGAAACATGATATATATTCAAAGGCTTGTACAATTGAAACTGGTGCATACATGTATCTGAAACCAAATATATGTGTACATGAAACTCTATACTTTCAAAAACCGGTATTCATCTGTTATATTTTTAAAATCTATATGTTATTTGAACTTAATTCATATCTGAATCCACATATACTTTTCAAAATTGAAACGCACCAAATTCGATGACCATGTCATATAAACCCAACATATGCATTTGGTAAGGTCTTCTAATATTTTGTTGTCTTCAAAAGCAAATTGAAAGATGGTAGGAAAGTCGATGTCATCCACATTTATAGTCAACCATTTTGGTGTGTGCAAAATCACAAACCAACCATTATTTTTTAAATCTTTTGAGTAGAACACTTAACTCACTTCTGATGCCAGAATAAATGGCTCATCATTCACTCTTCTCTCCACTTTAATTTCTCTAAGTTAACTGTAATTAAATTTGAAACAGGATCTATCTTGCAACCATTGACCTTATCTTCGACCTTTACCCAATCACAATAAAAAATAGTTTGCTTGAAGTCAATGTAATCCAACTCAATTATCTATTGAATAATTCCATAATACATTGTTTCTACTTCCTTGTAATTTTTATTCTTCCTGCTTGCTCTAAATTTTGTAATCGCTCTCATACAAACATTACAGTCTTGTGTTATCATCCGTTCTTCGTAAGTTTTCGGGGAAAATGTAAATCCATTCACTTGGTACTTCATATAATTAGGCGCCTTAAACTTCAGCCTGTTCACCAATTGCCAAAGAGTTGAATCAACATCATTGGTCTTCACCAACTAAAAACATAATAAGCGAAAAGCATGATCATGAAAATGTATGATCCATTTAAATACACATGAATACATAAGAAAATATAATACCTCATCACGTAACCAAAGAGTAAAACTTTGATAAGTTTCCATGAAATTAACCCTACTTCGAGATTGAGATTTTGTACTTTTCACATAGATGTTATACCTTCTGCGATAGACACTTTTCAACACATATATATATATATATATATGAGTTAATTTACAATAAGGAGAATTCGGGATAAACTAGTGAACTTACTTCTCCCATTCATCCAATCCATCGTACTTATTAAGGACCCATCTACGAACCTGTTCAAACTGCACATGGGTTAAGGTTACATCTTTACCACTATCTAGAGGCATCTTACCAGCAAAATCATAATCCTCATCTAAAAATGCTTCACGAGTATGTTTATGGGTGCCATCACCTCCTTTTGGCATATACTCTATGTAGTAATAACTAGCTTCTTGTACAATGTATCCTTCTGCAATACACCCTTCAATATATCTTTTGTTGCGCACATATCCTTTATATGTTTTCATCAACCTATGTAGGCAATCAACTATAAATAACCAGTTGCTATTTAAATCGAATGATGATGAACAAAATTGAAATTAGTAATTTTTCGTTCAAAAGGATACATCCACCTATATCTAACAGGGCTGCAAATCAATGCTTCATCGGCTAAATGAACCATAAGGTGGATACTGATATCAAAAAATGCAGGTGGAAAATGTTTTTCAAACACACACATTGCTTCTACTAGACTAGCCTTTGCTTTTAAAAGATGTTCCCTGTTGATCACCTTTGAGCACAA
Organism: Allium fistulosum; assembly: GCA_030737815.1. NCBI lineage: Eukaryota > Viridiplantae > Streptophyta > Magnoliopsida > Asparagales > Amaryllidaceae > Allium > Allium fistulosum. The sequence continues at coordinate 744,156,422 of CM060907.1, forward strand.
AATGTTAAAGAATAGACTTTTACGGTGTACAGCATTACGTAGATCCTTATGTTATGGATAAGAATGTTGAAGCAATACCGGAACTAATTGTTGCATTATGACATGATAATCATGTGACTTCATATTTGTTAGCTCAGGAGGGTTGATGCACACATTATTGTGGAAGTTAGAAGAGAATTTGCTAGGTACTTTAAGGTTTTTCAAAATGGTGCAAAACCGTACCTTTTCTTCTTTGCTCAAAGTGAAAGTTGCTTCTGGTATAGTTATTTTATTTGTTTCACGATCTTCCCTCACCCATAATTTTTATTTTATACCTATGGTTTTCAAATCCTTGTATGCATTGATGCCGTCTTTTGACTTGTCCTTATGACACATAATTGTACTAATGAGATGCTTAGTGACATTCTTCTCTATATGCATAACACCAACATTATGTTGGACCAAATTTGCTTTCCAATATGGAAAATCAAAGAGGATAGACCTCCTATACCATGCAGGAACATTGATAAGGTCTTCATAATCTGTTTTCTTTTTCGTTTTCGACCGATTTCTTGTTAGTTTTTGTCAACTTTCATCTTGATATTAGCTACCTTTTTTTCAACTTGATAACCATTCAATGGCCATGGAGGACGATGATATTCTTGTTCATTATTGATGTTTGCCATATCGTCTCGAAACTTGTGTTAGGAAGGAAGAAATCTTCAATGTCCCATGTAACACATCTTCTTACTTTCAGGAAGATAATAAGAACCAGTATCTTCCCCACAAATAGGACACGCAAAATATCCATGAGTTGTGCACCCAGATAAAGTACCGAGTGCATGATGATCATGAATTGCCCACAACATCCTAGCTCTCATTGTGAATTCAAAATTATTAAATGAGTCAAATGCATTGACTTCTTCCCATAACTTCTTTAACTCATTATCAACTGTTGTAAATAAACATCGATATCCTTTCCTGATTGTTTTGGCTCGGAAATCAACAATGTCAATATTGAGAACTCTCTTTTCACACACATTGATGGAGGAAGATTATATGATACTATAATTACTGGCCAACAACTATAACGACTAGCTAGAGACACATGTGGGTTGAAACCATCAGTTGCTATACCAAGCGTGATATTTCATGGTTTAGCAGCAAATGTTTCATCAAAACAATCTACAGCTTGCCATTGAGAAGTGTCTTGTGGATGATGCATTACATTTAAATCGGATTTGGCGTGAGCATGCCAAGTCATAGCATCTACTATCTATGGTACGGTATACAGTCTCCTCAATCTATAAATTAAAGGGAAATGTCGCAACGTCTTTTGAGGTACTTTGGTAGTTCTTTTCTCTTCGTTGAATGTTGTCTTATATCTTGGTTCATTGCAAATTGTACAAGAAACTCTGTTTGCATCATCTTTCCAGTATAACATGCAGTCATTAATGCATGCATCATAAGTCTTGTAATCCATCCCAACTTGTTTAATCATCTTCTTCATGTCGGGGTACTTTGTCGGTAGTGTGTTACCTTCAGAGAGTAACTCCTTTATAAATTTGAGGACTGCAGTCACACCATTGTCGGAAAAGCCCTATTGAGTTTTCAATCTATTCAGTTTCACAATGGCATACATTGTTGTTATACCTTTAGAACATGAGGAATATAATGGCTCTTTTGTACTATCAAAAAGTGATTTACACTTCTTCCTTTGATTGGTCGGCCGATCAACATCAACCATAGACGGTTCTCTAATATTATCGGGCAACAAACTGGTAGGTTGAAAATGATGAAATCTATCAACATCATTGACCAAGTATTCCATCCTAGGATGTTTAGCCTCATAAGTACTTATGGCTTGACTAATAGATTGTTTTTGCTTCGCTGTCGATTCTTCTCCATGAAAATGCCAAACGGTATATGACTGAACAATTCCCCATCTGAGTAGATGATAATGAATGTCATCTAATTTAATCTTCATTTTCATATTTTTGCACTGTGTGCAAGGACAGGAATAGATTTCCTTATCACCACCATTTTCCACAACAAATTCAATAAACTTTTGCACTCCTTCTACATGTCATGTGGTTCTTCGATCAGATTCTTTCATTCATTGTTTGTCTATGCTAGACGACATATTGCCCTGCTATATCATACATGATATACAACATTATGATTGATGAAGATTTAGATTCACTATTCTATTAAATTTGATTTCATTTTTCAACTTTTCACAACATTAGCCTTAACTTTTCATTTTGTATCCATTTGGGATATATTTGCGATCTATATACATGGTGGAAACTTTATTATTATGTGTAAAACTAGCATTTTCGAAATTCATGTATGAAATAGTGCATATTTATAACTATCAGTTTTAACATATAGGCGCACAAGAGTATTGAGGAATGTAAGAAACTTTGAAAAGTACGTAGTATAGTAGGTGAAATGTATTGAGGAATTCAGCTCTTTTCTTCGAAAATCCAATGAAGTGTTGCTCAAAACACGATAATATTTTCATATGGTATTTGGCTTAAAAAAAACAAAAAAACCCCTAAAGGCAGTAATAGAGGTTATTCTTGTTCATTAAATCTTAGGCAAAGTGACCTAACAATAAATAGACCGTCTCACTTTTTATTTAAGTTAACATGTTTAGATGCAAAAATTAATAATTATTTGAGCTTGCATAATAATTACTTTATGTAATTGTTAATTAATGTATTTAACGGCAAATCAAGCACTTTGAACTCTTTTTTTGCTGATTTCTAGTTGTGGTAAGTTGGTGACACTTTATATGTTCATTTTATCAAGTTACTTTTGTGAAGTACATAAGAGTTCGGCTAGACAAGAATTCAATTAGGCAATAGCTTATGTACATGTACCAATTATTGAGCATGCATATAAGAAAGTTTCAGTAATAGCATTATGTACACATATGGTAGAAAAGTACAAATTAAATGAAAAGAAAATTATAAAAAAATATAATTTAGTTAGACTGACAAAAAGGTAGATTAAAAAAACATAATATAGAATTATCTAACTGAAAATAATCTATCCCATAATGGTTCTGCTATAAAATAATAAATATAATATAAGGAATTAGAATAACCATGCAAAAACTTAATTAGGATAAAAATTCATTTAGAAAATCTGGTAGGTCAAAGCATAAAAAATTAACCATACCTAAATCAGAAAGTCTTACAAAGTATGATGATGATGATGAAGTCTGCAAATCGGCTTCCAAAAAGACTGAAGAAACTTCCAACAAGCACAAAAATTCTTCAAACAAAAATAAGCGCCGCATGCCCGATTCAGAGCCAGAAGATTTCGAATCACAAACAAATAAGCAAAAGCTTGAATAGCAAGAAAAAGATGAAGCAAAAGTGAAACCTAATGAAAGCACCAGTGAAGATATTAGTTCTAAATCCCATTCTAACACTGCAGAAGCATAAAATTTATAATTGATACATCAACATAACTCTAGTACCCACTGCATCCTAATATTATATAATACATTTTGAAGTATATGTGAAAATATATAAATGTTGGTTTAAAAATCATGATGATCCCTAGTGATATTAGAAGACTAATTTTGGAATTGAAACACTGCAAAACTGAATATTCCCGTATTCAAAATAGAGAAAACATTTAAAGAAGTCCAAACCCACACTGACAAGTCACAAAAAAGAGAGAAATTTTTTAAATTAAGATTAGTATATGCATCAATACATTAACACTCAGGCATCCAAACTAAAGCTGACAAGTCCAAATGCAGTAATATGGGGTTCGACTTCGTGTAGGGTTCATATAAATAAATGGATTGGTATACATGCTGCTAAGAAAAGATTGTTTTTAGAACTATTAAATAAAAAGAACATAGAAAATTATAAAACAATATGCATTAAGCAGGAAATAAGCTTATAGTTTAAAATTAAGGCAATTGCCTCATTTCCAAACTAAGGCAATTTGCCTCAATTTTGAACCGAGGCAGCCTCAACAACTTGCCTCATTTCAAAACTAATGGCTACAACCTCATTTTAAAACTTGGACAAGCAAATGCCTCAGTTTTGCTCAGACTATAGAATATAGAAAGATATTGTGATAACCTCTATTTCAATTTGTAGTTCACTTAACTGCAAATGGCACGGTAACTTCAATCTAGTGCCAAACTTAAACCCAAGTTGATCAACATGATAACGCTTACCATTAAGATTATTATATATTATACATTCATTCCAAAAGAGGTCTACACTACACTAGAAATGTGATAACCTACCCAAAATAGAAAAGCATAAAAATCGAAACCAGTTCATGAGCAGATTATTAATCACCAAATACAAACTCTAGAAACCTCCTCCCACACCCCTATTTATTCAAATACACACACACACACACACACACATCGGAGTATTCAAAAATATATAATACATAATGAAATAAGAGAATGAAAATGGTGAAATTTTTTATAACAAAGCATTTAGCATCTCTTAGCCTGTCAGAACAACAAGGCAGGGAGATGAATCTGCCACACCAACTGGTTCCACAAATACAGGTTCATGATGGTACAAAATCATATATTCAAATATATATCAATGAATGAATCGGTGAAAAAACAGTGAATGGATATGGTATAATAATATTTACAGACCACTGAAAACACAATAATACACACACACACACACATATGTATATACACTTAAACATGAATGCAACGAAACACTGAATGAATTTAATCAGTGAAGTGAGCATCCAAACGAATATAGTCAGTTAAAGTATTAAAAGAACAAGTTAAGGTCGAAATCAGTAATTCCACAAAATTCGTGTATATATATGTATATATATTTTGAAAATAATATATGTATAAATATATAAGTATATTCAACTATATACTAAAGACATGAACAAGTCAACACCTAATATCCTAAAGTACTATCCAATAATGACTAATAAATTCAACCAAACCTGACATAAATTATGTTTCCTCTGAAACTTACCTCTAAAGAATATTGAAGTTAAAAGGGTATTATTATACATAAAGCCTACTCAAATATTTGTAAAGGTCTGAGATTCACTAAAATTGATCTGCTATTTCATTTAAAATGGGAACCAAGTTGCTATCATGAATGTTGGTAAAAATAAACAAGGATCATTAGTCTAGTCTAAGCACGGACGAAACTAGGAATTTTGCTTGCGCTGGGCGATATTGCTTGGCTACAGACAGTATTAACACATTCATGTGCACAATTATATCAAAGTTTAACTGAAGTACATTAATATTGATAATTTTTGCGAACATTCATATATATACAAATAAATACATAACCAAATACCATATTTATGTTGTGCTCTATGAACTTCATTTAAATATCAAATTCATCTACAATTGCTTCAAGATCAAGATTTAGCAATGTTTGTTCGATTATATATATATATACACATATATATATAATAATATGATTTCCAGGCCAACTAAGATGACAGATCATAAGAGCAGAAATTTACAAATAGCACTAGATTAATTAAAACTTAAGAAAATGTTTATAAGTAACCAATCAAACAGCTAATCAGTTAATAAGGTGACAAACGTAATTATAATTGATCAACTAAACAAGTTCATGGTTAGATATAATGGATGAACAAAATCAAACTTAATTGATGAAACCAGCGAATCAAACTTCTCAGAAAATCAAACATAATTGATCAACTAAACAAGTTCATGGTTAAACAAAATCAAACTTCTCAGAAAATAATGTATAATTACTAATTCAATCAAAAAAATAAACAACGGAAAACAGTTTAACCTTAGATTTAAGCAGATAATTGATGAAACCAGCATTGACGTTGATCGATCTCTATTTTCTCGACTATTTTCGATTTAAGTAGCGTCGACGTTGATTGATTTGGGTGAAAAATATTTAGGGTGCAGGAGAGGATCGATCGATAATGGATTAGATGAAGGGGTGTTATATTTGTTACATGGGGGGAGGGGGGTGAAAATATGTTGAGATCTGGTACACAGGAGGGGGGGTGAAATTTTTTTATAAGTTTGGCACGGTCTATGGCCGTTCCAAAATTGCCACTGTCTTTATCCGTGGTAATTTATTTTACCACGGCTCATGGCCATGGTAAAATTGCCACGGCTTAGGACCGTGGCAATTTTCGCTCATCTAGGTGTGGCAAATTGAGCTGTATGGTGTAGTGGAGTACTCGAGAAGAGGAGCTAAATGGTGGTGCCGTTGGTGGTTTTTATCAACGGAGGAGGGAGCATTCGATGGTCAAATGGGGTGGCAATGGTGGGTTACTGTAGGGAGGGAGAGCAGGTTTGAATGGGGAAGAAGGTAATTTGAATGTAATTAGATTAATAAAAATAAAACTAGTTATAAATTGTTGATTTAAAATCGTTTAAATTAAAAATTACATAACTCTCTCATACGAGGTTCAATCGAGGAGCGGATTTTTGCGTTGCGCTCGTATCGATGAAAGCTTCGCAATGTAACTGGTTTGGACGAATTCAGATACTGTTGAAAGTTGGCCTAAAATTGAACGTCGTCCGGTTTTAGTTTCAAACTGGAACGTTTCGGCAACGGCAAAAATTTCGGTGAGTAAATCTCACTCATTTTGGATAATTGGTTTTATTTTAAAATGTTAAAATTATCTATTGGTTGATTGGATGGATTGATAAATTATTATCAGTTGGATGTTATATTATATATATTAGTGTGTATGTATATATATATATATAAATATTCGTATTTGGGTATATTTCCCATCGATTAGAGCGGATGAGACACTATGCGCCCCGCATAATAGCGGATGACCCTTTTTATTGCAATATCCGGCCTCGAAGCGGGATTATTATGATATATTACATCTGTGGTTGCAGAAAAACAGGTTGGAGGGATCCAACAGAATTCCTCGAAAATGTTGATTTTAATTTTATATATAGTGATATATGATGTGTGTGAATAATCTGTTATACATTATGTTATGATTTGACTTATTGGATGCTATAGTAGCACTGGCCTTAATTCTGGTATTAAAAATACCGTAAATAATATTTTTGAATTTTAAAAAGAATTTTAACGGCATTTTGGAAATAATAATATTTATATTGAATTTGGATTATTTTAAAGGGATAAATTTGAATTAAATAAAAGATTGATTTTTGGAATACTATAAGTGATATTTTGAGTTTTAAAAAGAAATTTAAAAATGAATTTTTGAAATAATAAGTGTTTCGGTGAAATCTTGGGTTATTTAAAAAGAAATTGATTTGTATAAAATCAATGACTTGATTTTGGATTTTTACTTAACTATTTCCTAAAGGATTTTAAATAGGGATTTTAAAGTGATGGATAAAGTATTTGCATAATAAATTTTAAGTGATATTTCTAAAAATATGGAAAAGGAGTTGAAATCGATATTTAAAATAGTATAGAAAAATAAATGGGATTTATAATGGGATGGGTTTATAAATGAAATTTTATAAATGAGATTATTTTATAAACAAGTGAAACTCAAATGAGTTTGTAAATTTATAAACAATGTTTATAAATAAAATGAAATGATTATCACTTGATAAATTGGAAATATAAATTCACAGTGTGAATTTATAATAAGAGGTGAAAATCGGTTTTTGAAAGAAATAGTGGATTCTATTTCTGAAATGTGAGAATGGTTATGAAATTGGAAATGTAATCGATGTGTTATGGATCGAGAGGGATTTATAAATTGAAATTGGTTATATCAGATTATAAAAAACATTTTTATCGAGAAGTTAAGTTTTTTTGAAAAAGGGGATTTTTATTTATTAAACTATGTAATTTAAACCTATTTTTATTATGTAAATATTTCATAAAGTTGGTTATTCAAATATTTAATGTTAGTTGAAAAGAATTTAAATTTTTATAATAAGCTTTGTAAATTGATTAATTTTATTTAAAAATGAATTGGAAATGAGCTATCGATGTTTATTTAAAAGGGGTTTTGATATTTTAAATAATTACTTAAACGTGTTTTGAAAAATAAATTATTATTCTTTAAGAAAAATACTTATTACATATATATAGAGAGAGTTTTGGAAATGATTGGAATCTATTTGTAAATTCTCTCGAGATTTGTATACAGGGATATGTTTAACGGATGTGATTTTGATAAGAGAAATCATATAAAGAATTTGGGGAAAAAGGGGAATTTCCAAGGTATTGAAATATAAGAACTTCGAAAAATGAATTTGAATTCATAAAATAAGTTATAGATTGTTAGTTGAATTATAAATAATTATAATCGATAATTTTTGGGAAATTATAAACGAATTAATAAAAATTCCGGAGATTTATGAGATAAGTTGTGAAATATTTTCGAAGTACATGTATTAGAAATGATTTTTGGAAAATAGACTTATAAAATTTTCCTAAGTGTTGGAATGAAATGTTTTGGAAATATTTTAACTACGAAATGATTTATATAGAAATATTTTCCTAAGTAATGAATTATATAGGGGATTTGGAAATATTTCTAAGTGTTGATATGATTTGAGAATATCCTGTTATGGATATAAGTATTTGAAATTGCTTTCAAATGTTGACACTGGAAGAGATTTGAATATATATCTTTATAACCGTATTGTGAAATGAATGTTTTAAAAGATTTATAAATTGGGCCTAGTGGTTGCTATGTGTGTAATTTGATGGTTAAATAACCGACTATCAAATCTGGCAAAATTCGGTAATCGTGTCGAAGAGATAGGGATTGGATTTAGTTATCCGAAAACCACTATAAGGACCTGATTCTTCGACTTTCGAAAATCGACATCAATACGTCTACTGTATCAACTGCCGAGCAAACGAATGCTGAAAAACCGAATTCTTAGGGTTTAAAAGAAGAGGTGGAAGAAAAGATAGAAGAAAAAGAAAGAAGAACAACATCAGAAACAGAAACAATATCAGAATCTCACATTCCCAGCGGAACAATATATAATAGATAATCACTAGTCTTTTAAAACAAAGAACTATATCAGTTTATACATACATCAATCAGAGTCAATATACAACTCAATACACAATGGACAGTTATATAAACTTGTCCTCATACAGAATATACAGCGGAATAATACAAAGTATAGGTGATACGTTTCGACATCCAGCTTGCTTCCAAATTTCCAGAATATCCTGATAACATAACTCTAGGCTGCCCGTGTGGAAAATAATGGGCACCCAGAGTTTAGAAGGAAAACAATAAACTCCGAGTCAGTCATGGTGACTGGTGTGAGATCGTAAAACAGTTATTTTTCACAAAGAAAATAAAACAGATTCGCAATGCTTTTGGAAAATAAAACTACCATAAGACCTCCCGCCACACACACAATGCAAATGCAGAATTGGAGGAGATTTCTTCTTATGATGGTCAAAGATGTTTACTACGCAAAAATCAAATTGTTTTTGATATTATTATTAGTGCATAGTGGAAAACATTTCGAAAGTATAATATTAATCTTAGCCAACATACGACCAGTATCATATGCCTACTATAGCTACCATCTAAACAGTGGTGACCACCGTACGTAAATGGCAGGTTCTACAACTAAAACCGTACGTAGTTCGTATTGGAGTTTGGATTTCCAACAAATGGTCAGGCCAAGGAACTTCCCATTGCCACATGGAAACGCCTCTGGAAACACGTCCCGAGAAATAACCTAACATTACGGTTAGATCTCTGCCAACACAAGGCCGGGTTACCCCTAACTGGGTAACTACTGACACGAATATGTCATCCCCCGATCGTAACCGATCTATATCCGAGGATCCTCGATTCCAACAACCACAAAGTAATAAATTTGCAGCAACCACATAGGTTAAGTATCTGGGCTCCATACCATGATACCACCTCTATCCAGAAGGAATGACATACACTAAAGGGGCGCTACCCCCTAATAACCTTGCTGCATCTTTCCTGTTTTGACCATTTCCGGGGTGTGAGGTCCGACGAAGTCTCGTCCACAAAGCTACGCTTTGTCACAAAGCCATGCTTTGGGTCAAACAAATGATCAAAGTAATGATCACAAAGATAAATGATCAAACAAATGATCATATCACAAATGATCAAACAACGATCATTTCACAGCAACACTCAGCATGCCACGTTACCAAATTGGGAGTATATCGCTGATAAATTTCAACTACATAACCTCTGAGCTCGTACGTCTCAGAGAAGGGTGTTAAGCTAAGAGAATAAATTCTCCGCCACCAACAGAAATGTATTTGAAAGAAATCAGCTTTATATCTCAATTTGTAACGTCAGACACACAACCATACAAGTCTGTTCCGGGATCGAACAGAACCGAAGGCACTTCTCACGAAGCCCTTGCACATCCGGATAATTTTCTAATCACGTCTAGACTTCCCGTCACTAAGGATGATAAAACTTCTATATCGAAGATCAGCCGATGTAGAGTAACTCGACGGTAATCCTTCCGTTTTCAAAAATATCCGGTCTTCAACACCGGTCATCAAATGCAATTCATAACGACGTATCACATATTTGGAATGGGTTATACGACCCTAAGGTCTTTTCCCGGCTAACCCGAATAGTGAGAGCTTATTCAAAAATAAGTGTGGCATTCAAATTCGTCCAATTCACAACAAATATCCATTCAAGGTAATTATTGATAGTCAGTTATTTAACTATCAATAAAGATGCGCAACATCATCAGATTCCAAATAATTTTCCCAAATTAATTTATTTTCCAAAATATCTTTACTATATATATTTTTCCACACTTTAAAAATAAATCGATATTTATTTTTAAAACAAATTTCCATTTCCTTTATAAATTCCATAGTGAATTTATATTTCAAATATCTACTGATATACGATTTTCAATCGATTTCAAATATTCACTTTCAATTTATCTTTACAAAGATAAATTCTCAAAAACGTTTCATTTCATTTTAAAAAAAACATTTCCATACTTATTTAATAATAAGTAATTCACAAATCTTATTTATTTTCAACATTTGAAAATATTCAATATACTTAAATCAAAATTAAGTATATATTTCATTCTTTAAGGAAATCATTTACTATAACATCTATTTGAGTCAAAACGATTGTTACGTAAAACATCGTTACGACGACTCAAAATCACTAGTATAGCGATTCGAAATTTAGATAAATATATAAATCCCAATACTATATAAAAACATTTCCTTTCGGAAATCATTTACTATAACAACAGTGTTATAGTCCACCATTTCCTTCTTCCTCGAAAACGTCTATTTCAACAATGAATGTTGAAATCTATGTATTCGATACTTAATACATTTTAAAACATCGTTAAATCAATTAACTTCATTTTTAATATCACTTTTCCAAAACATATCCATTTTACTTAATAATATATTCACCGTCCAAAATCGTGAATATACTTCACTAACCAAATTTCAATATTTTCTACATAGTTTATTTCAAAGATTATCCACTGTCCAAAATCGTGGATAAAATTCCCAACCAAACTCTTATTATTACCACATTTAACTTAAAGGATAATTCGCTGTCCAAAATCACGAATATATCTCCTTTAATAACTTATATGTTTAATTTATCAAATTCAATTGATTTCGAATTTACAAACAATGTTTATAAATTCCATTTCTATTTATAACACTTTGATTTATAAGTCTCCTTTATTATCCAGTTCAATTATAACTCAATTATACCAAAAGTCCAATATTATGAGTTAATAACTTATAATTCATTTATTTTAAAAGAAATCGTTCTTTTAAAACTTCACAAATTATAAAGCTTTTAAATTTCATTAACTTATGAAATCCAATTATACTCCAAAATCATACTTAAGTACTATTTTCCAAAAAATAACTTTTATAACAATAAACTTATAATGTTTATTTATTTTGACAATTCAAAATTTAACAAAACGTATACTTTCAAAAAAATCACTTTAAAAAAATCTCTTTTAAAATCAACATCGTTATTTTTAAACTTCAAAAATGGATCTGATGATGCAACACACAAATTAGTCAATCACGACATCCAATATCATATATCGATATGATAATCGACAAAAATCACAATATCTGAAATCAAATAAATACTGGTGAGGAATCCAGTTGGATCCCTCCAACCTGTTTCCCTGCATCCACAGATGTTAGCACAATACCCATTCCACTTCGAGGTGGAATATCGCGGTATATGGGATTTATAAATATATCATCCACTTACTAACGGCGCAATAGGGTCTCATCCGCTATACAGTGCGGGAAATCAATCAATCCAATATATACATATGCCAATATGTATATATTGCTATATATATAGATATATCCTACTATATCTAATATCACATCCAAACAGTCAATCAATCAATAACTGCAATATTAAATTTTCCTTTGAGTGAGAAAATCTCACCTTAGCTTTTATTTTGCAATCCCTTTTTCCATCCAGTTTGTTTTCTCGATTTAGACCTTGTATCAAACAGTTTTATACAGTTTATCAATATTCGAAACAATCGAATAATAAATTTTCGTTTGGTAATTTTAATTATTCAATGGTTTTGTTTTAAACCAATTTCTATTTAACAAAACATTTTCTTTTCTTTTCCTTTGAAACCCTTACTTATAAAATAAATTTATATAGATTCAAAAATCAACTTTACAAAATCTTTCAACCATTTTAAACTCCTATATCTTTTTTTCTGTTTTAACCAGAACCTACATGTGGAGATATACATGTACAAATATATAGAGGATACTCTATATTTTTATATTCACTTTTCTATAATAACTTACAGGATTTCTTTACTATATAATATTTCTATGTATATGTATACACACTGTTTTGGTAAAAATAGAAACTGGGTTTAAATTTCTGTTTAAAATATATTATAACTTTATAAATCTGGATTCATATATATATATATATATAATTTTCTGTTTAACTGTATAAATTCATATACATATATATAGAGCTAAATTCTGCAAATCGAAACTAGACAGTCTAAACTTTACTGAAAATTTAAACTCTTATTTATATTTATCAATTCATTTATTTTCTGTAACCAATATATAAAATTAACAGAATTAACTAAAATACCTCATTGACAAAATAAAAGTCGACTTCCCCATTGACTTGCCTTGCTCGACTTCGAGCTACATGCTGCCGCTGCCATGAGTACGAACCCACACCGCTTGCTCCGCCTTGACTTCGAACTGCGATAACCCAGACCCGATTCGAACTCCCCCAACATCGTCGCCGCCTTGATTCGAACTCGCGGAGGCTGCCTTCAATCACTTCATGCTTAGCCGAGCCTCCTCGTCGACTACGCGACACTGCGATTTCCCCTCGACTAACTAACCCTCAGATCTTCTCGAGCTTGCAAATCGAAAAAACTCAAGCGTGATGCCGAAGAAAACGAAGAACAGCTTGAAATGGAATCGCTTGATAATATCTTTTACTACGTACGAAGGAATTCGTATTTGATGAAGTAAGAGGGAAGACTGAGTTTAAATTTTGAAATCACTGCTTCGATTTTACTTGAAGAAGCTTCGGCCATTGTTTTGATTTCTTTCTTCTTTGAAGAGAAGGCGGCCATTAAAACCGAGACGAAGATTAGAAAGACTTCGATAATTTTATTTTTGAACGAGGGATTTTTAAAATATGAAAGAGCCAGGCTTGCACGATTTCTATATCGTGATTTTAGGCTGAAACAAAGGGGCGTGATTTAAGGCGTGTTTAACGGAAGGAAAGTGGCTGAGGTTGACAAATTTTAATATTTAAATTTAAATTGAATTCGTTTTAAAATTTCAACGCGTATACTCATCGTGTGCTCACATATTAACTCCGAAAAATACGAAATTTGAAATCCGATAATAATTCGATATTACGGACCCAATGGAACGGGTTTCGTCAAATTCCGAGACTGTGTGAAAAATGACTATTTTTAAATATCGATTCAAACGATAAAATTCGAAACTGAACAAATCATTTTCAAATTCGATTCTGAAGCTTCAATTATCTTTCGTATTATCAATACGAATTTTAAAAGCTTTTGAAATATTTTTCTTCAGCTTAAAATTGAAGATTCAAATTTTTATTCAACATTCAATAGATTAAATTCTAAAATTTAATCGTCAATTTACTCTGATAATTTGAAATTCAAGTCAAACCATCATTCAAATATTTAAAATTAATTAAATATTTTCAATTTAAATTGTTCAAAATTCTGGGTCGTTACAATCTTCCCCCCTTAAAAGAATTTCGTCCCGAAATTACAAGTTAGGAAAAATGGTCCTTAACTCGTCTACTATTTTTCACAATCCAAATAGTTTTATCAACTTACTAACCTAAATCTTTTTACTAGAGATTCATTATCATCTCAACTAGCTTTACAACTTCAATTATAGGTTCCAAACAACATTATTTACTTCAAAATTCGGATTTAAATTTAAATTTAAATTCAAATTTAAACTTTCAAAATTTTCTCGAAATTTTCTAACACTCGAAATTTTCGTAAATTTCGCCAGTGTCTCCTTTGCGCGGCTAACACGGCACGACTACAAAACGTCCCTACGGACTCTCAAATTTCAAAAAGAAAAGAAAAGCCCAAGCGGCTAGACAAGAAAATCATCAAATCTCATATTAAAATTCAAATACTTACCTTTTTGTCTAGCAATTCAAATTTATCTTTGAAATCAAAATCCCAATTTTCTTTATACACCTGTATATCCTACTAGCAGTAGTATCTAGTTACAATATTCAAACCATTTTGCAAATTCCATTACAAAATTTCGATACTTACTTCTAATATCATCTTTAGTTCACTATTGAAGTTATATCCATTATTATTCAATTTTACATTTCAAATTTCATTTGAATTCAATTCACAATTCCAATTTAATTTGGATTCAGTTTACCTCCTGAATATTGAATTTCAACAACAATTTTTCATTCACAACTACACTATTTTAGATTAGTTTCATTTACTAATTCATTACAAATTCCAATTCACTTTATTCAAATTTGTTTTCAACATTCAGTTTCAATTCTAGTTTTATTCTTTCATTCATTTCCAAAATTTATTTACAATTCACTATTTTGGTTTATAACCACTTATATTAAACTGGATTTCCAATCCCATACGAATTTTTTAATTTACCTTTCATTTAAAATTATTCAATATTAATTCGTTTCAAACCTTATTCATTTGGTCAATCTTCAATTAGCTTCACTTACTAATTTTCAGTTTTATACTTCACTTTGTTTTCCAAAAATCAATTCAATTCTAGTTCTATTTACTTACAAATTTAAAATGAATTTTAACATTCAATTTCATTTTCTTGCACTTGCAATTGCAAATTTATTTATTCATTCACTAATTCTTTCATTTTCAATTTGAATCTCATTTCTATCAAATTACCGAATATTTTATAAGTCTTTGACTTATGTACATTTCGATTTATAAAATCATTTATACATTCACATTACTAATTTTATTCCATTAATGAATTTTATTTTCAATTATCTTCTTGAAATTCCATTTCCATTATAAATCACATTACAATTCATATTCACAATTTTATTCATGTATGAATTTATTTCCTTATATTCTCAATTCATATTTATAAATTTCATTTGTCAAATGAATTTATCTTCAAATCTTTGGTTATTATTTTGTTTCTTATTAAATTCCATATAATAATGATAATAATTCAATGATATCACTTTATAACAACCAAACATCCATTTATTATAATATCTCATAGAAAATGATTTCTTTTCTATACAAAAATAGTTTTGGGTAAAATTATTCCATTTACCCTATTTTTAAAACAATACCGTGTCAGTTTATCTTGTTTAAGAGTTTAGAAACCCCTATCGATTATAGTTGGCCACCCTGCACCGACCAGAATCTATAAACAGTCAACCGATAAGTCAACACAATACAAAACAATTTTTTTATATTCAATAACAAATACGCGCTCATATCTATTATTACACTCACACTCATTCTAGAGTACTACTGACTCTATCTCTAATGAGTAACACCCAACAGAGCAGGGTTGTCGCTTAACCGTATGCTCCGATACCACGTTGTAAGGACCCGATTCTTCGACTTTCGAAAATCGACATCAATACGTCCACTGTATCAACTGCCGAGCAAACGAATGCCGGAAAACCGAATTCTTAGGGTTTAAAAGAAGAGGTAGAAGGAAAGATAGTAGAAAAAGAAAGAAGAACAACATCAGAAACAGAAACAATATCAGAATCTCACATTCGCAGCGGAACAATATATAATAGATAATCACTAGTCTTTTAAAACAAAGAACTATATCAGTTTATACATACATCAATCAGAGTCAATATACAACTCAATACACAATGGACAGTTATATAAACTTGTCCTCATACAGAATATACAGCGGAATAATACAAATATAGGTGATACGTTTCGCCATCCAGCTTGCTTCCAAAGCTTCAGAATATCCAGAATATCCTGATAACATAACTCTAGGCTGCCCGTGTGGAAAATAATGGGCACCCAGAGTTTAGAAGGAAAACAATAAACTCCGAGTCAGTCATGGTGACTGTTGTGAGATCGTAAAATAGTTATTTTTCACAAAGAAAATAAAACAGATTCGCAATGCTTTTGGAAAATGAAACTACCATAAGACCCCCCGCCACACACACAATGCAAACGCAGAATTGGAGGAGATTTCTTCTTATGATAGTCAAAGATGCTTACTATGCAAAAATCAAATTATTTTTGATATTATTATTAGTGCATAGTGGAAAACATTTCGAAAGTATAATATTAATCTTAGCCAACATACGACCAGTATCGTATGCCTACTATAGCTACCATCTAAACAGTGGTGACCACCGTACGTAAATGGTAGGTTCTACAACTAAAACCGTACGTAGTTCGTATTGGAGTTTGGATTTCCAACAAATGGTCAGGCCAAGGAACTTCCCATTGCCACATGGAAACGACTCTGGAAAGACGTCCCGAGAAATAACCTAACATTACGGTAAGATCTCTGCCAATACAAGGCCAGGTTACCCCTAACTGGGTAACTACTGACACGAATATGTCATCCCCCGATCGTAACCGATCTATATCCGAGGATCCTCGATTCCAACAACCTGAAATGACCCTCCTATTTCTACCCTAATTTCATAAGGATTTTTTTTTCTCTTCATCAAAGGGAATTTAAATCAAATAGAAATCAAGATGTCATACAAGTTATTGACATAGCCACTTGTTTCTTTTTAAATAGGCAAATTAGGCAAAATCAGCAGTTCAGACGTCTAAATTCTTATGACAGGCGTCTAAACTTAATTACAGACGTCTATCTAATTATGACAGACGGCTCAGAGATCAAAAATTGAAACAGAGAAAAAAAACATTTTGAACTGAATTCAGACATCTAATTTTTTTGTGACAGACGTCTATATTTAACCTCAGACGTCTAAATTATTATGACTGACGTCTATATTTAACCTCAGACGTCTAAATTATTCAGACTGACGTCTAAATTCGATTTCTATGTACATGCATATGCACATTTAATTTATATGTGTCTGGATGTCCACCTACATTCATTTACACTTTTAAGTTCGATCTAAACTTCCTTAGAACTATCAGAGGTGATATATAGATTGATCATTTATTACAATTATATTTTCCAGGGTCATTTTCTTTTTCCAATCAACAAAATATATCCAGGATCAAAACAATTAACCAATATAAATATATCAGTACATTCACAAAGATAAGCACATACATGTGAGGATGCATATGCCTCTCTTGTTTGAATCAGAGTTCTGGAAAACAAGAGGATATTGGATTGATTGAATTTAATCAATCCATACATAGTTCAGTGTTATATGTCCATGTTTGATTTTCTTCTTATAAAATCTGTCTGGCATTTAAAATGCATTTGGTTAAAATCTGAATGAAAATTCAGATTCCTATTACAGATACAAAGGAAAGGTGTGTTAATATTTACACAAAACATGTTTATGTGCATATATAACTGCAACTATTTGGATCTGGCTTTCAATTCCCTTATTACAGATCCTTCCTTTATTTAAAAATAAGACATGAAACATTTGTATGAAACAAGTTAGATTATGGGAACCTTGCAGTCATATAAAAACATTCAACCTATGCCTATTATCTTTTGTATACACTTACCATGTTTGAAAGACAAAACCATTTAATTTTTCTGAGAATCAACTATCCAGATTTTCCAAAACTTAAATTCTTTCTAAAGACTCAAAATTGACTAATACATTTATAAAATGTAATCATTCAGTTTTCAACATGGTGTTCTTACTAAATCCACTTACAATATTTTGATTAACTTCTTTAATATCAGATATTAACTAGATTCATAAATTCCAGATACAAGTCAATCTCTTAATAAAATACTTAACAAAATATCCACCCCATATTCAACACTTAATACAAGTAACAATTTAAATCATTAATACATGCGGATTTTATCATTTTGTCTCTTATCTAACTAAGTTTAGCATGCTATAATCCTCTTCTCAAAGCCTTGCTCCTACTCCTACTTAGTTGCTACAATCCCTGAAAAAGCATTTGAAACTGCCTCATTTTAAATGAGACACCCCAGATGCCATTAGCACACTAAGGTCAGACACATGTCTGGTATGAGAAAATTCACAAAAGTAAGTAGTTAATTAGGTTAAAATCAAATTAAATACATATACATGAAATTCTGCCCTTTAGAATCAGACCATACTTGTGTGCATGCTCTGTGTCATTGTGCATGTGCACACCTTAATTTTTCTTTCCAGAGACTCCATATATATATAAATATGGCACATACATTCATGCATACAATTCAGTCATAATCAAACAATCATTCACACCAACAGGAAAATAACCAATATGAGTTAAATCATTTATTCAATCCTCATATTTCAAATCTGGGAAAAACTCTAGTTTTCTCATCATCTCAAATATTATTCCCTTGGTATAATTATCTATCCTGGTCTCATCTGCAATATTTATGAATCAATGGACACACTGTAATGAACTAATTCAATCCATTACACAAAGATCTCAGGACTTAAACAAGCCATGTGTCAACTTGTGTTACTCAAGAACACAAGTCATTCCTGCAGTGTTCTTGACCCCAATTTCCTAATCAGGTTTAAGTTAATAATAATAACTCTTTTGATTTTTCATGACTAAATCATTCAGTGATCCATTTCACTAACTAAAAACATCCATATCATGGCATCTCATATTATTCATACCATACAGAGACAAGCAAGCAAACAACCATTGGTGACTAAATAAATAAGGTTCTGTATGTATATGTATACATTCTGGTATTTTTAAAAGGGTATAGGCAACTAACATTGGCTTATGGCTTTTGAGAGAGTTTTTCTTTTTTTTCCTTTTGCAAACATTTGTGCTTGAGTTAAACTCAGAATGACCTGGTTTCACTAAATCACAAAATTTTGTTTGCTATGCACATGAATATATATATTTTCATTGAATCAGGAGCATCAGCACATAGGCAACCCTATTGCACCCCTAATTCCTTTTTGTCTCAAGCCTCAACACTTATACATGAGTATATTGCAGCTCAACATTATTTACATCTTTCTGGGTTGAGCCAAAACCAATACTACTTGCCTATTTTCAACATTTTATTTTCTGGGTATTTGTTTATGTTCCTAAACATTAACATATCAGAGATCTGGATTTATAAAGCATATATGTATACTAACTACACATAAAACTTTCTTATAAATAAACAAGTAAAACAACAAAAGAGGATCAAAACATTTTCAGATTTAAATTCACAGATAAGCATTCATATATGAAAATACTCTTTTAAGAAAATTACTTATAACTGGCTGCCTACATTAGGACTTATTGCCTTAGATTTTTGAGTGAGTTTTCTCTCCTAGCTCTCTTCTTTGCTTCCTTAATTAATTGATGAACTTCTGTCTTTAGCCTCAAGCTCTCTTCCTTCCCTTGTCTTATGATTTCTATGGTGTTGTTTTCTTTTCTCTTTTTTTTTCAAAGTTCTTTTCTGAGAAGGAGAGGAGGCTGCTGCATATACATGTATATATACAGGGTCTTCCTTAGGGTTTTGGGTATTGGCTAAAGACATTTTTGCCCACCAGAAAAATCATGTTATCTGCATTTTATTTAACCCAAAGTTCTACCCTTCCCGGCTTAATTTAGGTGAAGAGAAAAGTGGTTACATTCTTTTCAGAATTTTGCTTTTCAGAAAATACTTTTTTTTTCCTTTGTCTACAATCATGCCAAAAATGTGACTTGATTTTATTATTTATCAAATACTCTTCCTAATTCTGCCTATAGCAAACATTTCTCTGTTTTATCTTATTTTTTTCTATTTTTAGCTTTCATGTAAATGGCATGTACTTCCTTTATTTATTTATAAGAGGATTAGTTCTTTTTATATCTTCATTCTTTCTTTCTTTCTGCCTATCTATAAAATATATTGGTATGTTTTATTTTGCTGAATTGAACTCTAGTAATTTTATTAACACATATATATTTATATAAATCTTACTGAAATAATTAGTACACCTATATATATATATATTTATACATCATTCTGTATTGACACACACATGCACATGTATACTCAAAAATATTCAGTAGCATCCATATATTTTTATTTACTTATGCATTCAACTTTTAAGGATTTAATCTATATATATATATATATTCCCATACATATCAATATGTATTTATCCTTAAAGTTCAGAGATTTTTAGCTTTAGTTCATGTGCATTTCCTGTGCACACATGTATACACATACTGATACACTATCAAGCTATATCAATCCCCTTTCAAAATTTATTCAAAAATTATTTTGAATTCATTTATATTTGTCAGAATAAATTCCTAAAATCTTGGGTCATTACATACACCCCTCCTTTTAGAAATTGTGTCCCACAATTTACCTAAGCTTAAAATAAATTTTAAACTTAATTCAGAGAACAAATACATTCTCAACCAAATAAATTTTTAGTTTTGTTATAACTAAAAACATATGCATCTAACAAAAGAAAACGATCAAAAATCAGAATTACCTTTAATCTGAAAATAGCTTAGGATAATTCATCCTAACTTTGTCCTCTAATTCCCATGTGCAATCACTAGGATCAAGACTCCATTGTACCTTCACAAGTTTCAGAGATTTATTTCTCAATTTCTTCACATCTTTTGCCAAAATCCCCACTGGATCCTTTTCATAAATCAAATTAGAATTTATCTGCACTTGGGTTGGGGTCTCAAGAATTTCTGCCTTGTCATGGACCCACCCCCTCAATTGTGATACATGAAAAACATCATGTATACCTTGCATGTTTTCTGGTAATTCCAACTTATATGCCAAGGGACCAATTCTTTCCAGAATTTTGTATGGTCCAATATATCTCGGGGTTAACTTGCCCTGTTTTCCAAACCTCAGCACATTTTTCATAGGTGAGATTTTGATGAAAACAAAACTTCCCACTTCATATTCTACCTGCCTTCTTCTCATGTCTGCAAATTTCTTTTGCCTATCTTGTGCTGCTGCCATTCTCCTTCTTATCAACTCAATTTTCTCCTTAGTTTCTCGTATGTACTCAGGTCCTAAAATAGACCTTTCTCCTGCTTCTTCCCAACAAACAGGTGACAAACAGGGTTTACCATATAAGGCTTCAAATGGAGCCATTCCTATGGTGCTTTGGTTGCTATTGTTGTATGTAAATTCAACTAGATGAAGATAATCTTCCCAGTTGCCCCCAAAATCCAGTATACATGCCCTCAACATGTCCTCCAAAACTTTGTTTACTACCTCAGTCTGCCCATCTGATTGAGGATGGTAGGCAGTACTTAAACATAGTTCACTTCCCATTGCTTCTTGAAAGCTTCTCCAGAATTTTGAAGTGAAGATGGTATCCCTATCACTCACAATGGTTTTGGGAATGCCATGTAACTTTACCACTTCCTTTATAAAAATTTGAGCTAATTTTGGTGCTGTTCTTTCTGACTTGACTGGGATGAAGTGTGCTACCTTGGTTAGCCTATCAACTATCACCCATATACTTGTATTACCTCTCTTAGATCTAGGCAGTCCATCTATGAAGTCCATAGATATGTTTTCCCACTTCCACTGTGGTACACTAAGAGACTGCATCAACCCTGATGGCCTTTGGGTTTCAGCCTTGACTTGTTGGCAAGTCATACATTTGGCAATGTATTTAGCTACATCAAATTTCATCCCCTTCCACCAGAAGTCTCTTTTCAAATTTTGGTACATTTTTGTGTTGCCTGGGTGTATGGAGTATGTCAAAGTCATAGGCAGCTAAGAACTCCACCCATCTATGTTGCCTCATGTTCAAATCTTTTTGTGAAAACAAATATTTCAGAGACTTGTGGTCAGTGTACAGTTCAAACTTTGTGCCTAACAAATAATGTCTCCAAAGTTTTAAAGCATAGATTACAGCTGCTAATTCGAGATCATGTGTGGCATACCTTACTTCATGGGGTTTAAGTTGTCTGGATGCATATGCAATGACTTGGCCTTGTTGCATCAACACTGCACCCAAGCCAAATCCACTAGCATCAGTGTATACCACTAATTCTTCATTTCCATGAGGTACCTTTAAAATTGGAGCATTCACCAATGCCTCCTTCAACTGTTCAAAAGACTTCTCACATTTTTCTGACCAAACAAAAGCTTGGTTCTTCCTGGTTAGGTTAGTGAGTGGTGTAGAAATTTTTGAAAAATCTTTTATAAACCTCCTATAATACCCTGCCACCCCCATGAATGACCTCACTTCACTCACAGTGCTTGGCCTCTTCCATGCTTGAATAGCCACTACTTTATTGGGGTTCACAGTAATTCCTTGAGCAGATATAACATGGCCAAGGAAATGTACTTCCTCTTTCCAAAATACACATTTTGAAAATTTTGCCTTTAAATCTTTTTCCCTTAACCTAGACAAAACTAGGTGCAAATGATGCTTATGTTCTTCCACTGTTTTGGAATAAATCAAAATGTCATCTATAAAAATAAGCACAAACTTGTCTAAACAATCTCTAAAGGTTCTGTTCATTAAATCTACAAAGTATGATGGTGCATTGGTCAAGCCAAATGGCATAACCAAAAATTCATACAACCCATACCTAGTGTTAAAGGCAGTGTACTTGATGCTTGATTCTTCCACCTTCATTTGATGAAAACCAGATGCTAAGTCTAGTCTAGAAAATACTTTTGCCCCTGCTAATTGATCAAAAAGATCATCTATTCTTGGCAATGGGTATTTATTTTTAATAGTTACCTTGTTTAATTCTCTATAATCTATACAGAGTCTTAAGGAGCCATCTTGTTTCTTAACAAATACCACTGGTGCTCCCCAGCAAGAATTACTTGGTCTTATAAAACCCTTTTCTTCCAGTTCTTCTAATTGTTTCTTTAATTCCTTTAGTTCATTTGGCCCCATTCTAGTTGGCTTTTTAATCACTGGGCTTGCTCCTGGAACTAGATTGATCTGGAACTCTACTGGTCTATGGTGTGGAACACCCTTGACCTCACCAAACACATCCAAATATTCATTGACTATGGGAATTTCTTCAATGGTTAGTTCACTAGGATCTTTTTCTGAGTCAACTAAATGATATAGTTTTCCTTCCTTAGCTACTTCTCATAAAACTGTGATTCTCTGACCTCTAGAATTTAGCAATGATATGGTGGATGAGTCTAAATTAATTATGGCTTTTAATTGCCTTAACCAGTCTACCCCCAATATAACACCTATATTTGGGTAATTCAAAACATATAAATTGGAAATAAAAACATTTCCTCCTATGTTTAATTCCACATCCACACAAATCATATTCAAAACACTAGAACTCCCCAGTGGACTTTGTATATGCAATGGGGTTTCAACCAATATGCAATTCAGTTTTAGCATTTTAACTAGTTCATAAGAAATTAAAGAGTGAGTTGCCCCAGTATCATATACTACTGCTATGGGTATGGCACAAATAAGTAATGTACCTTCCACTTGGCTATGGTTTTCTGTGTTACTCTCCACTGTGGCTTTGCCTTTTCCTTCCAAATTTGCCAATTTTCCTTGCTGTTTGTACTCAGGACTATTCCTCTTCATATGCCCCTCTTTCCCACATAGATAGCACTTGAAAGCTCCTCCTTTCAATTCTGGACATCTTGGTTTGATATGTCCTTCTTTTCCACACTGATGGCACACAATTTTCTTCTTGGTTTCCTTAGCTTTGACATCTCCAGTGCCTTTGTTACTGGCCTCTTCCTTCTTCTTATCATAAGGGTGATATCTCCCCTTACCTTTCTTGGTGTTATTGTTCTTAAAATTTCTGAACTTCTCCCTTTCCTTGTCATGCTGCTCCAACCTCAAAGCTAAGTCTATCACATGGTCAAAAGTCTTGTCTGCATAGGGTAACATGGCTCTGCTAAGTCCTGGGTTCAACCCTTTTATGTACCTATCATTTTTGGATGCCTCATCTGCCACAAGCATTGCTCCATATGTGGAAAGTCCCTCAAACTTTTGAGTGTATTCTGTGACAGTCATGGTTCCTTGTCTAAGTCTAATAAATTCTTCTAGCAAGGTAGTCTTTGCTGATGCTGGTACAAACCTTGCTTCCAACATCTCTTTGAATTGATTCCAAGTGATTTCATTCTCATTCCTTCCTGCAATGATAACTTCCCACCAGCCTAAAGCTACTCCGTTTAGTTGTCTTGAAGCCACTTGCCTCTTTCTTTGATCATCAAGTTGCATGTCATTGAAAATTCTTTCCAATGTTCTCAACCATGTTTGAATTTCCATGATACTCTCTGTCCCTTCAAAGCTTTTGCCTCCTAAATGAGTATATGTCTTAAGTAATTTTGAGAGTTCTTCATAGGGATTTTCTTGCCTTTGTCCTGCCCCATCCCTAAATACTCTCACCAAGTCTTGCAGATTGACCATTGGTGGTGCATGGGAAGATCCTGCTCCCTGATTTGGTGGTCTCCCTACCATAGTTTGCTAATAATAATTTACATAGCTGGTTAGTTTGATTAATAATTTTATTATTTCAGTGGGTTTTTTTCACACTGAAAACATTGATATATATATATTTAGTTCCTTTAAATTTTATTTCTACCTAAGAACTTGATCATCACTTCTACTATGTTGAATAACATAGCTCTGATACCAACTGAAATGACCCTCCTATTTCTACCCTAATTTCATAAGGATTTTTTTTTCTCTTCATCAAAGGGAATTTAAATCAAATAGAAATCAAGATGTCATACAAGTTATTGACATAGCCACTTGTTTCTTTTTAAATAGGCAAATTAGGCAAAATCAGCAGTTCAGACGTCTAAATTCTTATGACAGGCGTCTAAACTTAATTACAGACGTCTATCTAATTATGACAGACGGCTCAGAGATCAAAAATTGAAACAGAGAAAAAAAACATTTTGAACTGAATTCAGACATCTAATTTTTTTTGTGACAGACGTCTATATTTAACCTCAGACGTCTAAATTATTATGACTGACGTCTATATTTAACCTCAGACGTCTAAATTATTCAGACTGACGTCTAAATTCGATTTCTATGTACATGCATATGCACATTTAATTTATATGTGTCTGGATGTCCACCTACATTCATTTACACTTTTAAGTTCGATCTAAACTTCCTTAGAACTATCAGAGGTGATATATAGATTGATCATTTATTACAATTATATTTTCCAGGGTCATTTTCTTTTTCCAATCAACAAAATATATCCAGGATCAAAACAATTAACCAATATAAATATATCAGTACATTCACAAAGATAAGCACATACATGTGAGGATGCATATGCCTCTCTTGTTTGAATCAGAGTTCTGGAAAACAAGAGGATATTGGATTGATTGAATTTAATCAATCCATACATAGTTCAGTGTTATATGTCCATGTTTGATTTTCTTCTTATAAAATCTGTCTGGCATTTAAAATGCATTTGGTTAAAATCTGAATGAAAATTCAGATTCCTATTACAGATACAAAGGAAAGGTGTGTTAATATTTACACAAAACATGTTTATGTGCATATATAACTGCAACTATTTGGATCTGGCTTTCAATTCCCTTATTACAGATCCTTCCTTTATTTAAAAATAAGACATGAAACATTTGTATGAAACAAGTTAGATTATGGGAACCTTGCAGTCATATAAAAACATTCAACCTATGCCTATTATCTTTTGTATACACTTACCATGTTTGAAAGACAAAACCATTTAATTTTTCTGAGAATCAACTATCCAGATTTTCCAAAACTTAAATTCTTTCTAAAGACTCAAAATTGACTAATACATTTATAAAATGTAATCATTCAGTTTTCAACATGGTGTTCTTACTAAATCCACTTACAATATTTTGATTAACTTCTTTAATATCAGATATTAACTAGATTCATAAATTCCAGATACAAGTCAATCTCTTAATAAAATACTTAACAAAATATCCACCCCATATTCAACACTTAATACAAGTAACAATTTAAATCATTAATACATGCGGATTTTATCATTTTGTCTCTTATCTAACTAAGTTTAGCATGCTATAATCCTCTTCTCAAAGCCTTGCTCCTACTCCTACTTAGTTGCTGCAATCCCTGAAAAAGCATTTGAAACTGCCTCATTTTAAATGAGACACCCCAGATGCCATTAGCACACTAGGGTCAGACACATGTCTGGTATGAGAAAATTCACAAAAGTAAGTAGTTAATTAGGTTAAAATCAAATTAAATACATATACATGAAATTCTGCCCTTTAGAATCAGACCATACTTGTGTGCATGCTCTGTGTCATTGTGCATGTGCACACCTTAATTTTTCTTTCCAGAGACTCCATATATATAAATATGGCACATACATTCATGCATACAATTCAGTCATAATCAAACAATCATTCACACCAACAGGAAAATAACCAATATGAGTTAAATCATTTATTCAATCCTCATATTTCAAATCTGGGAAAAACTCTAGTTTTCTCATCATCTCAAATATTATTCCCTTGGTATAATTATCTATCCTGGTCTCATCTGCAATATTTATGAATCAATGGACACACTGTAATGAATTAATTCACTCCATTACACAAAGATCTCAGGACTTAAACAAGCCATGTGTCAACTTGTGTTACTCAAGAACACAAGTCATTCCTGCAGTGTTCTTGACCCCAATTTCCTAATCAGGTTTAAGTTAATAATAATAACTATTTTGATTTTCATGACTAAATCATTCAGTGATCCATTTCACTAACTAAAAACATCCATATCATGGCATCTCATATTATTCATACCATACAGAGACAAGCAAGCAAACAACCATTGGTGACTAAATAAATAAGGTTCTGTATGTATATGTATACATTCTGGTATTTTTAAAAGGGTATAGGCAACTAACATTGGCTTATGGCTTTTGAGAGAGTTTTTCTTTTTTTTTTCCTTTTGCAAACATTTGTGCTTGAGTTAAATTCAGAATGACCTGGTTTCACTAAATCACAAAATTTTGTTTGCTATGCACATGAATATATATATTTTCATTGAATCAGGAGCATCAGCACATAGGCAACCCTATTGCACCCCTAATTCCTTTTTGTCTCAAGCCTCAGCACTTATACATGAGTATATTGCAGCTCAACATTATTTACATCTTTCTGGGTTGAGCCAAAACCAATACTACTTGCCTATTTTCAACATTTTATTTTCTGGGTATTTGTTTATGTTCCTAAACATTAACATATCAGAGATCTGGATTTATAAAGCATATATGTATACTAACTACACATAAAACTTTCTTATAAATATACAAGTAAAACAACAAAAGAGGATCAAAACATTTTCAGATTTAAATTCACAGATAAGCATTCATATATGAAAATACTCTTTTAAGAAAATTACTTATAACTGGCTGCCTACATTAGGACTTATTGCCTTAGATTTTTGAGTGAGTTTTCTCACCTAGCTCTCTTCTTTGCTTCCTTAATTAATTGATGAACTTCTGTCTTTAGCCTCAAGCTCTCTTCCTTCCCTTGTCTTATGATTTCTATGGTGTTGTTTTCTTTTCTCTTTTTTTTTTTCAAAGTTCTTTTCTGAGAAGGAGAGGAGGCTGCTGCATATACATGTATATATACAGGGTCTTCCTTAGGGTTTTGGGTATTGGCTAAAGCCATTTTTGCCCACCAGAAAAATCATGTTATCTGCATTTTATTTAACCCAAAGTTCTACCCTTCCCGGCTTAATTTAGGTGAAGAGAAAAGTGGTTACATTCTTTTCAGAATTTTGCTTTTCAGAAAATACTTTTTTTTCCTTTGTCTACAATCATGCCAAAAATGTGACTTGATCTTATTATTTATCAAATACTCTTCCTAATTCTGCCTATAGCAAACATTTCTCTGTTTTATCTTATTTTTTTCTATTTTTAGCTTTCATGTAAATGGCATGTACTTCCTTTATTTATTTATAAGAGGATTAGTTCTTTTTATATCTTCATTCTTTCTTTCTTTCTGCCTATCTATAAAATATATTGGTATGTTTTATTTTGCTGAATTGAACTCTAGTAATTTTATTAACACATATATATTTATATAAATCTTACTGAAATAATTAGTACACCTATATATATATATTTATACATCATTCTGTATTGACACACACATGCACATGTATACTCAAAAATATTCAGTAGCATCCATATATTTTTATTTACTTATGCATTCAACTTTTAAGGATTTAATCTATATATATATATATTCCCATACATATCAATATGTATTTATCCTTAAAGTTCAGAGATTTTTAGCTTTAGTTCATGTGCATTTCCTGTGCACACATGTATACACATACTGATACACTATCAAGCTATATCAATCCCCTTTCAAAATTTATTCAAAAATTATTTTGAATTCATTTATATTTGTCATAATAAATTCCTAAAATCTTGGGTCATTACACAACCACAAAGTAATAAATTTGCAGCAACCACATAGGTTAAGTATCTAGGCTCCATACCATGATACCACCTCTATCCAGAAGGAATGACATAAACTAAAGGGGCGCTACCCCCTAATAACCTTGTTGCATCTTTCCTGTTTTGACCATTTCCGGGGTGTGAGGTTCGACGAAGTCTCGTCCACAAAGCTACGCTTTGTCACAAAGCCATGCTTTGGGTCAAACAAATGATCAAAGTAATGATCACAAAGATAAATGATCAAACAAATGATCATATCACAAATGATCAAACAACGATCATTTCACAGCAACACTCAGCATGCCACGTTACCAAATTAGGAGTATATCGCTGATAAATTTCAACTACATAACCTCTGAGCTCGTACGTCTCAGAGAAGGGTGTTAAGCTAAGAGAATAAATTCTCCGCCACCAACAGAAATGTATTTGAAAGAAATCAGCTTTATATCTCAATTTGTAACGTCAGACACACAACCATACAAGTCTGTTCCGGGATCGAACAGAACCGAAGGCACTTCTCACGAAGCCCTTGCACATCCGGATAATTTTCTAATCACGTCCGGACTTCCCGTCACTAAGGGTGATAAAACCTCTATATCGGAGATCAGCCGATGTAGAGTAACTCGACGGTAATCCTTCCATTTTCAAAAATATCCGGTCTTCAACACCGGTCATCAAATGCAATTCATAACGACGTATCACATATTCGAAATGGGTTATACGACCCCAAGGTCCTTTCCCGGCTAACCCGAATAGTGAGCGCTTATTCAAAAATAAGTGTGACATTCAAATTCATCCAATTCACAACAAATAACCATTCAAGGTAATTATTGATAGTCGGTTATTTAACTATCAATAAAGATGCGCAACATCATCAGATTCCAAATAATTTTCTCAAATTATTTTATTTTCCAAAATATCTTTACTAGATATATTTTTCCACACTTTAAAAATAAATCGATATTTATTTTTAAAACGAATTTCCATTTCCTTTATAAATTCCATAGTGAATTTATATTTCAAATATCTACTGATATACGATTTTCAATCGATTTCAAATATTCACTTTCAATTTATCTTTACAAAGATAAATTCTCAATAACGTTTCATTTCATTTTGAAAAAAACATTTCCATACTTATTTAATAATAAGTAATTAACAAATCTTATTTATTTTCAACATTTGAAAATATTCAATATACTTAAATCAAAATTAAGTATATATTTCATTCTTTAAGGAAATCATTTACTATAACATCTATTTGAGTCAAAACGATTGTTACGTAAAACATCGTTACGACGACTCAAAATCACTAGTATAGCGATTCGAAATTTAGATAGATATATAAATCCCAATACTATATAAAAACATTTCCTTTCGGAAATCATTTACTATAACAACAGTGTTATAGTCCACCATTTCCTTCTTCCTCGAAAACGTCTATTTCAACAATGAATGTTGAAATCTATGTATTCGATACTTAATACATTTTAAAACATCGTTAAATCAATTAACTTCATTTTTAATATCACTTTTCCAAAACATATCCATTTTACTTAATAATATATTCACCGTCCAAAATCGTGAATATACTTCACTAACCAAATTTCAATATTTTCTACATAGTTTATTTCAAAGATTATCCACTGTCCAAAATCGTGGATAAAATTCCCAACCAAACTCTTATTATTACCACATTTAACTTAAAGGATAATTCGCTGTCCAAAATCACGAATATATCTCCTTTAATAACTTATATGTTTAATTTATCAAATTCAATTGATTTCGAATTTACAAACAATGTTTATAAATTCCATTTCTATTTATAACACTTTGATTTATAAGTCTCCTTTATTATCCAGTTCAATTATAACTCAATTATACCAAAAGTCCAATATTATGAGTTAATAACTTATAATTCATTTATTTTAAAAGAAATCGTTCTTTTAAAACTTCACAAATTATAAAGCTTTTAAATTTCATTAACTTATGAAATCCAATTATACTCCAAAATCATACTTAAGTACTATTTTCCAAAAAATAACTTTTATAACAATAAACTTATAATGTTTATTTATTTTGACAATTCAAAATTTAACAAAACGTATACTTTCAAAAAAATCACTTTAAAAAAATCTCTTTTAAAATCAACATCGTTATTTTTAAACTTCAAAAATGGATCCGATGATGCAACACACAAATTAGTCAATCACGACATCCAATATCATATATCGATATGATAATCGACAAAAATCACAATATCTGAAATCAAATAAATACTGGTGAGGAATCCAGTTGGATCCCTCCAACCTGTTTCCCTGCATCCACAGATGTTAGCACAATACCCATTCCACTTCGAGGTGGAATATCGCGGTATATGGGATTTACAAATATATTATCCGCTTACTAACGGCGCAATAGGGTCTCATCCGCTATACAGTGCGGGAAATCAATCAATCCAATATATACATTTGCCAATATGTATATATTGCTATATATATAAATATATCCTACTATATCTAATATCACATCCAAACAGTCAATCAATCAATAACTGCAATATTAAATTTTCCTTTGAGTGAGAAAATCTCACCTTAGCTTTTATTTTGCAATCCCTTTTTCCATCCAGTTTGTTTTCTCGATTTAGACCTTGTATCAAACAGTTTTATACAGTTTATCAATATTCGAAATAATCGAATAATAAATTTTCGTTTGGTAATTTTAATTATTCAATGGTTTTGTTTTAAACCAATTTCTATTTAACAAAACATTTTCTTTTCTTTTCCTTTGAAACCCTTACTTATAAAATAAATTTATATAGATTCTAAAATCAACTTTACAAAATCTTTCAACCATTTTAAACTCCTATATCTTTTTTTCTGTTTTAACCAGAACCTACATGTGGAGATAAACATGTACAAATATACAGAGGATACTCTATATTTTTATATTCACTTTTCTATAATAACTTACAGGATTTCTTTACTATATAATATTTCTCTATATATGTATACACACTGTTTTGGTAAAAATAGAAACTGGGTTTAAATTTCTGTTTAAAATATATTATAACTTTATAAATCTGGATTCATATATATATATATATATAATTTTCTGTTTAACTGTATAAATTCATATACATATATATAGAGCTAAATTCTGCAAATCGAAACTAGACAGTCTAAACTTTACTGAAAATTTAAACACTTATTTATATTTATCAATTCATTTATTTTCTGTAACCAATATATCAAATTAACATAATTAACTAAAATACCTCATTGACAAAATCGAAGTCGACTTCCCCATTGACCTGCCTTGCTCGACTTCGAGCTACATGCTGCCGCTGCCATGAGTACGAACCACGCCGCTTGCTCCGCCTTGACTTCGAACTGCGACAACCCAGACCCGATTCGTACTCCCCCAACATCGTCGCCGCCTTAATTCGAACTCGCGGAGGCTGCCTTCAATCACTTCATGCTTAGCCGAGCCTCCTCGTCGACTACGCGTCACTGCGATTTCCCCTCGACTAACTAACCCTCAGATCTTCTCGAGCTTGCAAATCGAAACAACTCGAGCGTGATGCCGAAGAAAACGAAGAACAGCTTGAAATGGAATCGCTCGATAATATCTTTTACTACGTACGAAGGAATTCGTATTTGATGAAGTAAGAGGGAAGACTGAGTTTAAATTTTGAAATCACTGATTCGATTTTACTTGAAGAGGCTTCGGCCATTGTTTTGATTTATTTCTTCTTTGAAGAGAAGGCGGCCATTAAAACCGAGACGAAGATTAGAAAGACTTCAACAATTTTATTTTTGAACGAGGGATTTTTAAAATATGAAAGAGCCAGGCTTGCACGATTTCTATATCGTGATTTTAGGCTGAAACAAAGGGGCGTGATTTAAGGCGTGTTTAACGGAAGGAAAGTGGCTGAGGTTGACAAATTTTAATATTTAAATTTAAATTTAAATTGAATTTGTTTTAAAATTTTAACGCGTTTACTCATCGTGTGCTCACATATTAACTCCGAAAAATTCGAAATTTTAAATCCGATAATAATTCGATATTACGGACCCAATGGAACGGGTTTCGTCGAATTCCGAGACTGTGTGAAAAATGACTATTTTTAAATATCGATTCAAACGATAAAATTCGAAACTGAACAAATCATTTTCAAATTCGATTCTGAAGCTTCAATTATCTTCAGTATTATCAATACGAATTTTAAAAGCTTTTGAAATATTTTTCTTCAGCTTAAAATTGAAGATTCAAATTTTTATTCAACATTCAATAGAATAAATTCTAAAATTTAATCGTCAATTTACTCTGATAATTTGAAATTCAAGTCAAACCATCATTCAAATATTTAAAATTAATTAAATATTTTCAATTTAAATTGTTCAAAATTCTGGGTCGTTACAATCTTCCCCCCTTAAAAGAATTTCGTCCCGAAATTACAAGTTAGGAAAAATGGTCCTTAACTCGTTTACTATTTTTCACAATCCAAATAGTTTTATCAACTTACTAACCTAAATCTTTTTACTAGAGATTCATTATCATCTCAACTAGCTTTACAACTTCAATTATAGGTCCCAAACAACATTATTTACTTCAAAATTCGGATTTAAATTTAAATTCAAATTTAAACTTTCAAAATTTTCTCAAAATTTTCTAACACTCGAAATTTTCATAAATTTCGCTAGCGTCTCCTTTGCGCGGCTAACACGGCACGACTACAAAACGTCCCTACGGACTCTCAAATTTCAAAAAGAAAAGAAAAGGCCAAGCGGCTAGACAAGAAAATCATCAAATCTCATATTGAAATTCAAATACTTACCTTTTTGTCGAGCAATTCAAATTTATCTTTGAAATCAAAATCCCAATTTTCTTTATACACCTGTATATCCTACTAGCAGTAGTATCTAGTTACAATATTCAAACCATTTTGCAAATTCCATTACAAAATTTCGATACTTACTTCTAATATCATCTTTAGTTCACTATTGAAGTTATATCCATTATCATTCAATTTTACATTTCAAATTTCATTTGAATTCAATTCACAATTCCAATTTAATTTGGATTCAGTTTACCTCCTGAATATTGAATTTCATCAACAATTTTTCATTCACAACTACACTATTTTAGATTAGTTTCATTTACTAATTCATTACAAATTCCAATTCACTTTATTCAAATTTGTTTTCAACATTCAGTTTCAATTCCAGTTTTATTCTTTCGTTCATTTCCAAAATTTATTTACAATTCATTATTTTGGTTTATAACCACTTATATTAAACTGGATTTCCAATCCCATACGGATTTTTTAATTTACCTTTCATTTAAAATTATTCAATTTAATGCGTTTCAAACCTTATTCATTTGGTCAATCTTCAATTAGCTTCACTTACTAATTTTCAGTTTTATACTTCACTTTGTTTTCCACAAATCAATTTAATTCTAGTTCTATTTACTTACAAATTTAAAATGAATTTTAACATTCAATTTCATTTTCTTGCACTTGCAATTGCAAATTTATTTATTCATTCACTAATTCTTTCATTTTCAATTTGAATCTCATTTCTATCAAATTACCGAATATTTTATAAGTCTTTGACTTATTTACATTTCGATTTATAAAATCATTTATACATTCACATTACTAATTTTATTCCATTAATGAATTTTATTTTCAATTATCTTCTTGGAATTCCATTTCCATTATAAATCACATTACAATTCATATTCACAATTTTATTCATGTATGAATTTATTTCCTTATATTCTCAATTCATATTTATAAATTTCATTTGTCAAATGAATTTATCTTCAAATCTTTGGTTATTATTTTATTTCTTATTCAATTCCATATAATAATGATAATAATTCAATGTTATCACTTTGTAACAACCAAACATCCATTTATTATAATATCTCATAGAAAATGATTTCTTTTCTATACAAAAATAGTTTTGGGTAAAATTATTCCATTTACCCTATTTTTAAAACAATACTGTGTCAGTTTATCTTGTTTAAGAGTTTAGAAACCCCTATCGATTACAGTTCGCCACCCTGCACCGACCAGAATCTATAAACAGTCAACCGATAGTCAACACAATACAAAACAATTTTTTTATATTCAATAACAAATACGCACTCATATCTATTATTACACTCACACTCATTCTAGAGTACTACTGACTCTATCTCTAATGAGTAACACCCAACAGAGCAGGGTTGTCGCTTAACCATATGCTCCGATACCACGTTGTAAGGACCCGATTCTTCGACTTTCGAAAATCGACATCAATACGTCCACTATATCAACTACCGAGCAAACGAATGCCGAAAAACCGAATTCTTAGGGTTTAAAAGAAGAGGTAGAAGAAAAGATATAAGAAAAAGAAAGAAGAACAACATCAGAAACAGAAACAATATCAGAATCTCACATTCGCAGCGGAACGATATATAATAGATAATCACTAGTCTTTTAAAACAAAGAACTATATCAGTTTATACATACATCAATCAGAGTCAATATACAACTCAATACACAATGGACAGTTATATAAACTTGTCCTCATACAGAATATACAGTGGAATAATACAAAGTATAGGTGATACGTTTCGCCATCCAGCTTGCTTCCAAAGCTCCAGAATATCTAGAATATCCTGATAACATAATTCTAGGCTGCCCGTGTGGAAAATAATGGGCACCCAGAGTTTAGAAGGGAAACAATAAACTCCGAGTCAGTCATGGTGACTGGTGTGAGATCGTAAAACAGTTATTTTTCACAAAGAAAATAAAACAGATTCGCAATGCTTTTGGAAAATGAAACTACCATAAGACCTCCCGCCACACACACAATGCAAACGCAGAATTGGAGGAGATTTCTTCTTATGATTGTCAAAGATACTTACTACGCAAAAATCAAATTGTTTTTGATATTATTATTAGTGCATAGTGGAAAACATTTCGAAAGTATAATATTAATCTTAGCCAACATACGACCAGTATCGTATGCCTACTATAGCTACCATCTAAACAGTGGTGACCACCGTACGTAAATGGCAGGTTCTACAACTAAAACCGTACGTAGTTCGTATTGGAGTTTGGATTTCCAACAAATGGTCAGGCCAAGGAACTTCCCATTGCCACATGGAAACGCCTTTGGAAAGACGTCCCGAGAAATAACCTAACATTACGGTTAGATCTCTGCCAACACAAGGCCGGGTTACCCCTAACTGGGTAACTACTGACACGAATATGTCATCCCCCGATCGTAACCGATCTATATCCGAGGATCCTCGATTCCAACAACCACAATGTAATAAATTTGCAGCAACCACATAGGTTAAGTATTTGGGCTCCATACCATGATACCACCTTTATCTAGAAGGAATGACATACACTAAAGGGGCGCTACCCCCTAATAACCTTGCTGCATCTTTCCTGTTTTGACCATTTCCGGGGTGTGAGGTCCGACGAAGTCTTGTCCACAAAGCTACGATTTGTCACAAAGCCATGCTTTGGGTCAAACAAATGATCAAAGTAATGATCACAAAGATAAATGATCAAACAAATGATCATATCACAAATGATCAAACAACGATCATTTCACAGCAACACTCAGCATGCCACATTACCAAATTGGGAGTATATCGCTGATAAATTTCAACTACATAACCTCTGAGCTCGTACGTCTCAGAGAAGGGTGTTAAGCTAAGAGAATAAATTCTCCGCCACCAACAAAAATGTATTTGAAAGAAATCAGCTTTATATCTCAATTTGTAACGTCAGACACACAACCATACAAGTCTGTTCCGGGATCGAACAGAACCGAAGGCACTTCTCATGAAGCCCTTGCACATCCAGATAATTTTCTAATCACGTCCGGACTTCCCGTCACTAAGGGTGATAAAACCTCTATATCGGAGATCAGCCGATGTAGAGTAACTCGACGGTAATCCTTCCGTTTTAAAAAATATCCGGTCTTCAACATCGGTCATCAAATGCAATTCATAACGACGTATCACTTATACGGAATGGGTTATACGACCCTGTTTCCTGGAGATTTGACCAGGCAACTAGTGCTCAACATCAAGTAGCACTCGGCATCCATAGTGTCCGGCATCCAGGAGTGTTCGGCGAAGCACACGGCATCCAGTGGGACTCGGCATCCATAGCGTTCGGCATCCGTAGTGCTCGGCGACCAGAAGACTCGGTGTCAAGTAGTGTTCGGCGTCAACTGGCACTCGGCGACAACCAATGCTCAGCGTCAGCTAGCGTTCGGCATCATTAGAACTCGGTGATAGGAGAACTCGGCAACAAGAGCGCTCGGCATCCCAAGGTACTCGGCGTAGTACTCGGCATCCCAAGGTACTCGGCGTAGTACTCGGCAACAGGAGTACTCGGCATCCCAAGGTACTCGGCGTACTCGGCAGCAGGAGTACTCGGCATCCCATGGTGCTCGGCGTAGTACTCGGCATCCAGAAGACATTCAGTATGCACAACTACTCAAGGTAACAATGTCGTTCGGCCTGCATGCACTATTCGTTCAAGAGCTTCGGATGGAGACACGTTCGGCCTCAACTGACAATCATCCTGCACTTCCCACATATCCAGCGTACCGTTCGGCATAGAAAGGACTGTTCGGCATCAGAGCGTTCGGCATACCAGGTTCGGCATGCAGCGACCTCAACACCTGGGCTAGAGTGTTTGGCCACCAAGCCCACTTGGGAAGTCCAGCCCATATTTGCCTATAAATAGAGGGGCAGGGTCACAGTGAAAGGGATCCTTTTTTGGGAGAGAACACTAGGGAGACTCTGCCATTTTCAAGACTCATCTTCTCTACTTAAACAACTTCATGCAAGCATATGATTCACGAATTGTATTTGTAATCAACTATAAATAAGATCAATAAAGTTTAACCTCAAAGTGGACATAGGCAATTACGCTGAACCACTATAAATTTGGTGTTCTTACTTTCTGCAGTTAGATTAGCATTGTCTTCTCTGTTTAATTTACTTTCATCACTTATATCTCTACACAATCTTTCTCTACGAGGTTAGTGACCAATTTTGGTGCTAACACTTTGGTGCTTTCACTGAGAATTGAATTCTCAGACCTCAAGGATCTGCTTTGAAGCTACTGGATTGAACAAATCCCCCAAAGAAGATCCGACTCACTGATAGGACATCCGTTGATTCTACTCAGAGTTCATACCAATAACTCTACAATGGCAAGACCACGTACCAGGTTAGCTTCTCATAATGCGGATGCCCACGAGACTGCTAGCGTGCAACAAGCAGGGCCTAGCAATCAACCAGCAATTCCAAATGCAGGAGTTGCCGCTCAGGACCAAACTCCAGTTGTCACCAGAATAGAGTTCAACGACTTGATGAGAGAGCTCAGGGAAAGTAGGAGACAACTAGGAGAGCAGATGCAAGCTAACGCCAACCCGATGGCACAACTCACTCAACAGCAGTAACAGAATGCTGGGGGCAATCCCGCTCCTTACTCTTCATCTGACAGCTCAACTTCCTCTGATGAACCTCCCAGGCGCAGACGCCGCAAGGCTGACGCTGCACGAGCAGAAGCTGCTGTTCAAACAACTGGAGACCGTGACCAAGCAAGAGCTGGAAACTTCAGGACCGGGGTACAGACGGAGGATAGAGGCCCGGATCATCAAAATGCTAACGATGTCGAACCTCAAGACGCACGATTGGCAGACCGCCAGGAGAGGAGGCATCATCATGGACAGGCGCGTAGAACAGACACTAACCTTCCGCCTTCCATACAGACACCAGATCTGATAGCCATGATCAGGCAGTTGATGAAGGAAAATCAGGGGTTATCGAATGATGATTGGGGAGTGTCAAGAAGTCATACTCCGTTCACGGATGTTGTGTTGCAAGCGGCGTACCCCAGGAAGTTTAGTATGCCTACTATCCCTGCGTATGAAGGGAGGACTGACCCCAGACAGCATGTCATGAGGTACGAATGGATGATGGATTCAGCTAGAGCGAATGATGCCACCAAGTGTAGGTGCTTTTCGATTACTCTATCTGGGATTGCTACTATGTGGTTCACCCGACTTCCTCCGCGATCCGTATCAAATTTCGAGGAGTTGGCAAAGAAGTTTATTGAGCAGTTCAGGATACACACTACGCGCCCAAAGGACGTGATGTCTCTGTCAAGTGTAATCCAAAATCCCGGGGAGTCGTTGAAGGAATATTTACAAAGATTCCACGTAGCAGCAACTAAAGTCAGTAATCCCAATGACCATGCAATTCTGATGGCTGTAATGAGAGGTGTGGATCCAGACTCTGAGTTTGGAGACTGGCTGGCAGGAAAACCTCCGGCTACATTAGAGCGTTTCTACTCAAAGGCACACCAGTTCATAAGAAGAGAGGAAGCTAGGTGGGTACGACGAGATAAGGCGCCAGGACCTGTCCAAGAGTCAATAAAGAGCAACATTGCTGTGAAGCAGTCTGGAGACAGCTCAGGAAAGGTCCAAGTCAATGTCCAGAACAAGTTTGGGCAACCCAAGGAGTCCGGAGGAAGGAGTCAAGGGAAAAAGAGAGAAGCGGGGAAGTGGAAGTCGAGAATCCCAAGCTACAGCGAGTATACTCCGCTGAACGCACCACTTGAGAACATTTACTTATCTACCTGCAATACATTTCAATATAGAAAGCCACGTCCGAAAGAATCAACCGAGGAACAGAAGTGGACCGGGAAATATTGTCGCTTCCATGAGACTTATGGGCACAATACGGAGGAGTGCAGACACCTACACGACGCTATTGAGAAGTTGATCAGGCAGAAGAAATTGCAAGAATTTGTGAAGGATCCACAAGAAGGAGGTCAGGGAACGTCCAACCCAGGTCGTGCACCAGCTCCGCGTCATCCCGAGGAGCCTGCACGAACCGTAGGTAGACTAGTTATAAATACAATTATCGGCGGACCTCACCCCGCGGATAAGAATTGGCAAGAGATGGAGTGATATGCAAGTTCCCTGAAGCATGCAGATTTTGAGTGCTGTTCGAACATGGAGGACGGGGCCCCTGCTAAGCAGCAGCGCGTAATGACAGACGATATTGTGTTCAGAAGTAGAGACGCTGATCAGATAGAGGCTCCGACCATCGACCCCATGGTCATATCTGCAACGATCGGACCAGCATATGTAAAAAGAATTCTGATTGATTGCGGGAGTTCTGTCAACATAATCTTCAAGAAGGCTTACGACCAGATGAAAATGGAAACAAAAGACCTGAAACCGTCCAAGGCTCGTATACACGGCTTTAATGGCGCGGCAACCGACGCCGTGGGGTACGTTGAGTTACCAGTTGAACTGGGACAAGGCGAGCGTCGGAGGGTGCGGATTCTACCCTTCGTAGTTTTGGATGTGGATTCTCCATATAACATTTTCTTGGGTCGGCCGGCCCTAGCTGAGTTTAGGGCAGTGTTAGCCCCTTGGTGTTTAAATTTGAAGTTCCCGACTGACAAAGGAGTAGGTATTGTTCATGGCGATCAAGCAGCTGGTCGTTCCTGTTATGTGGCTGAGCTCCGAGAAGCCCATCGGAGGGAGAAGGGAAAGGTTGCGGACAATCTCGTCCGCATCCTTAATGCGGATAATTGACAAGTAGTGCCCGAGCCCTGGCTCGGGCATAGTTCTCGGATCTTCGGAGATATAGATCCGAGAGACGACGATGAGAAACCCAGGGAAGAGAAGGCGGCACCGGCTGAATTAACAATTGACATCTCAGTTAGCCGTGACGACCCTTTGCGAATTCTGAAAATCGGATCACAGCTTGGTCCCGCGATGACTGAAGACCTTAGCGACTTCCTCCGGGCGAATCTTGATGTTTTCGCCTGGACACATTCTGATATGTGTGGGATTTCTCCCGCCATCACGAGTCATATGTTGAACATAGACCCGAAATACGTCCCAATTAAACAAAAAAGGAGAGGAATGGATCCGGAGAGATCCGCCGCTCTTGGAGAGGAGGTGGACAAACTCAAAGTAAATGGGTTCGTCCGTGACGCCCTTTACCCTGAATGGGTATCCAACCCCGTGCTCGTAAAAAAGGCGAATGGGAAATGGAGAACTTGCGTAGATTATTCCGACTTGAACAAAGCGTGCCCTAAGGATAGTTTCCCGTTGCCTAGGATCGATCAGTTGGTCGACTCCACCGCAGGACACGAGCTGCTGTCGTTCATGGAAGCGTACTCAGGGTACAACCAAATCCCGATGCATATTCCGGACCAAGAACACACCAGCTTCGTTACAAATGTCGGACTGTATTGCTATGTAGTGATGCCCTTTGGATTGAAGAATGCAGGAGCAACTTACCAGGGTTTAGTGAATCGAATGTTCAAGGACCAGCTGGGTAGAACGATGGAAGTCTATGTGGATGACATGCTCGTGAAGTCACGACGGTCAAACGACCACATTCGAGACTTGGTTGAAATGTTCGACATACTCAGGTTTTATGGGATGAAGATCAACCCTTTGAAGTGTTCCTTCGGCGTTGCATCAGGGAAGTTTTTGGGATTCATCGTCAATGCTAGGGGAATCGAAGCCAACCCAGAAAAGATCCAAGCTATTCGAGATGTGCAAGCGCCCAGGACCATAAAGCAAGTACAGAGCTTGAACGGAAAAGTAGCTGCGCTAAGTCGATTTATATCCAGGGCAACTGACAAGTGCATCACATTCTTCGATATAATAAAGAAAGGGAAGAGAAATTTTGAATGGACGTCTAGTTGTGAAGAAGCATTCCGGAATCTGGTGAGGCATCTGGAGAGTCCACCAATGCTATCAAAACCAATTGACCACGAAATGTTGTACGTATACTT
This sequence comes from Allium fistulosum, assembly GCA_030737815.1. Classification (NCBI taxonomy): domain Eukaryota; kingdom Viridiplantae; phylum Streptophyta; class Magnoliopsida; order Asparagales; family Amaryllidaceae; genus Allium; species Allium fistulosum. Next base: position 744,198,343 of record CM060907.1, read on the forward strand.
GGCTGTATCCCCGCATGCGATAAGTGCGGCTTTGGTTCGTGAGGAGGATCAAGTCCAGAAGCCGGTGTATTATGTTAGCAAGCGTTTAACAGGGGCAGAGAGGAATTACCCTAAAATCGAGAAATTGGCTTATTGCTTGGTGATTGCATCACGTAAGCTGCGCCCATACTTTCAAGCACATTCAATCGGTGTTTATACCGATCAACCCCTGAGGCAGGTACTCCAACGGCCGGAAACTTCTGGAAGATTGCTAAGATGGAACATCGAGTTGAGCCAGTTCGATATCGCATACTTACCGCGGAGAGCCATCCGAGGGCAAGCATTAGCAGATTTCATCGCCGAGTTTACCATACCCATCAAATCGGATGACCACGACATCATTCCCCCCGTTCGATGGAAATTATACACTGACGGTGCATCAAACGACCGTTGCTCCGGCACGGGCGTAGTTCTTATAACTCCGAAAAACCGATCAATCTGTTATGCCCTGAAGCTCGATTTCCCGGCTACAAATAACGAAGCCGAATATGAAGCACTGATCGCTGGCTTGAAGCTCATCAGGGAACTCGGGATCGAATCAGTCGAAATCTTTTGTGACTCACAGCTGGTAGTTTACCAAGTACGGGAAGACTACCAAGCAAAGGGACGAAAGCTCGCTCCGTACCTTGTTCAGGTCCAAGAGCTACTCTCGAGTCTTGAGCGTTATGACATTTCACATGTCCCGCGTGAACAGAACAAAGAAGCCGACTTGTTGGCTAAGTTTGCGAGTACCGGCGATGCACAGCAAATGGGATTGTATCCCGTTGAAGTCTTGCATGCCCCGAGCATAGACGAGATGAAAGTCGATCGCGTGTTGGAAACGGAAATCGAGAAGGAATCGTGGATAACCCCATTCAAACTGTACCTGATGACCGGGGCTTTACCAGAAAAAAGGAGCGAAAGACGGCAGGTCCTTCGAAAGGCCGCGCGATACGTAATGCAGGATGGGTCAATGTATCGAAAAGGATTCTCAGTCCCATTATTGCGATGCATCGCTCATGATGAGACAAAGCGGGTCTTAAGAGAGGTTCACGAAGGGGAATGTAGCGACCATTCTGGGGGGCAAACGCTAGCAAAGAAGATCCTTCGCTATGGATATTACTAGCCCACCGTAAACTGGGACGCCGCGGACTACACAAGAAAATGCGACAAGTGTCAAAGATATGCGAAAATCCCGAGGGCTCCATCAACGGAACTCACACAAATGATTAGTCCCTGGCCATTTGCGATCTGGGGAATCGACATAATCGGCTCTTTGCCTATATCCAAAGGTGGCGCGAAATATGCGATAGTTGCAGTCGACTATTTCACAAAATGGGCTGAGGCAGAACCTTTGGCCACAATCACCTCTAAGAAGGTCATTAACTTCGTTGTACGAAACATTATATGCCGCTTTGGCCTTCCACGCACCATCATTACGGACAACGGGACGCAATTTGAAAGCAGAGAGTTCAAAGAGTTCTGTTTAAAGTATGGCATCGAGAAGAAGTTCGCCGCCGTGGCACACCCGAAAGCTAACGGGCAAGTCGAGGCCGTCAACAAAATAATCAAGTCCATACTGAAGAAGCGTCGGGAGAAGGTTGGAGGCAAGTGGGTAGATGAACTCGCGATAGCATTATGGGCATATAGAACTACCCACAAGTCCGCGACCGGCCACACTCCATTCGCCTTGGCATACGGCTCTGAAGCCGTTATACCCGTGGAACTTGAAGTTCCATCACACCGAGTGACATACTATGATCCCAAGACGAACCAGAATCTCTTGTTGGAATCACTGGACTGCATCGATGAAAAGCATAAAGAAGCCGAATTAAGGGCGGCGGCGCATAGGCACCGAGTCAAGCGCTACTACGACGGCAGAGTCCGCCCAAGGATCTTTGATGTGGGTGATCTCGTTCTGAAACGAGTTTTCCCGGTACCATCACGTATGAATCCCAGCTGGGAAGGTCCGTACGCCATTGAACGGAAGCTTGGAGAGGGAACATTCAAGCTAGCGACCGTTGATGGCACGACACTCCCCCGAGCATGGAACAGTGAACATCTGCGGCACTATTACATTTAGCATGTTTCCTTTCTTGTTTTAGGCACTGTTATTTCCTGCATCTTTCCATTCAGTAATAACTTAGTTTCTTTTTAAAAGTTGTAATCGAGCAGTTTAGTAGATTTTCATTAATAAAGGCTTGAAGCCGTACCTTCCATGAATCACTAATGTTTCTATATCTCGTAATTGAATGACGAACTACATTATCTTGTACGACGTACAGACTCGTATAAACAATTTCAAATCTCCGAATCCCCAGAGTGCGGAGCGGAGTACTCTAAGTCCCCAGAGCGCGGACTAGAGTATAAACGATTTCAAATCTCCGAATCCCCAGAGTGCGGAGCGGAGTACTCTAAGTCCCCAGAGCGCGGGCTAGAGTATAAACGATTTCAAATCTTCGAATCCCCAGAGTGTGGAGCGGAGTACTCTAAGTCCCCAGAGCGCGGGCTAGAGTATAAACGATTTCAAATCTTCGAATCCCCAGAGTGCGGAGCGGAGTACTCTAAGTCCCCAGAGCGCGGGCTAGAGTATAAACGATTCAAATCTTCGAATCCCCAGAGTGCGGAGCGGAGTACTCTAAGTCCCCAGAGCGCGGACTAGAGTATAAACGATTTCAAATCTCCGAATCCCCAGAGCGCGGATCGGAGTACTCTAAGTCCACAGAGCGCGGGCTAGAGTATAAACGATTTCAAATCTTCGAATCCCCAGAGCGCGGATCGGAGTACTCTAAGTCCCCAGAGCGCGGGCTAGAGTATAAACGATTTCAAATCTTCGAATCCCCAGAGTGCGGAGCGGAGTACTCTAAGTCCCCAGAGCGCGGGCTAGAGTATAAACGATTTCAAATCTTCGAATCCCCAGAGTGCGGAGCGGAGTACTCTAAGTCCCCAAAGAGCGGACTAGAGTATAAACGATTTCAAATCTCCGAATCCCCAGAGCGCGGATCAGAGTACTCTAAGTCCCCAGAGCGCGGACTAGAGTATAAACGATTTCGAACCTCCGAATCCCCTGAACGCGGATCAACTTACGCTAAATCTCCGGAGCGCAGATTTAGAAAAAAGGTCCAAGTGCTCGAGAAATGTGGAATAAGGAGTATGCCACGTCCGGAGATGTTTGAACAACATGAAAATGGACTGGGAGATAAGGCAACTCATAAGAACTTGAGTTATGGCTGCAATTAGTCATCAAACCAAAGAAAAGCAAGAGAATCATTCGAACGAAAAAGAAACTAAAAACTTTATTCGATCAGTCCAAAATGGGGTTACATGATCACTCCTACAAAATTCAGACCTGTCTATACAAACTACAAGCTACGGAAGATAAAAGCAATTACAAGACTTAAGCAAGAAGCTCGTTGAACGAGTGTATCGATTATTTCTTCGATTTCTTCTTCTTGTCTTCCTTTGTCTTTTCCGATGACTCCTCTCCCTCACGCTTTTTCTTGGACTTCTTGCTTGCTAAGGAAGCGGAGTCAGGAGTAGGAGACGGAACATCTAGTGGTTTGGACCTTCCCGGGAGGATGATTTTCAAAGGTCTGTTCCGCGGGTCGGTAAGTTCCAGGATTCCAGGTTCAACTTTGACCTCGGCCTTTTTCTTCTCCTCTTCGGCGAGGCGGTCCTTCATGCTCATTTGCGAGGTATGCTCAGAGGCGCCGGTGATTTCAATTTCATCATTCCCTTCGGCAGGAGATGAAGTGTCGAGCTTATCATCATCCAGCGCCCCGATCACCTGAGCATCAGGACCAAGGAGTACTCCTGCATGGACAGCGTCGCTTGTTTTCCCTGCCTCCTCCTTGGCGTCATCGCTCCTTGGAGTTTGCTCGGCGTCAGAACAACCTGCACGAAAACATAAAGAATGAGTGCTAGAACGAGTAGCCACTGCTGAAAAATGACGGGATCTTTCAACTTTTAGAGAAAGGAGAATTTCCTACCAGGTTCCGGTTGGCTATCGGTGGCGCGTGGGGTTTCGCCCTCCAGGATAGGGGATAGCACATGAGCACCAAGCCCGGGATCTTCGGGGTCATAACCAGCATGCTGCTCGAATGGATCAAGTGTCGGCCGACCGACCAATTGAGCAACGGGAGGAGCAGCAGTATGAGGAGCAGATGTACTGACCCCGGACGGGCCGGCTTCATCATTTTTCTCTTATGGAAGGGGAGAGCCTTTGCTGTAAAGTGGCAATGCCGCGGATAAATCCGATGGCTCATTCCCCCTAAGGAACTCCCTCACCAAGGCCTCCTCATCGACCTCTTCGGAGCCCGACTCGATCTTCCTGATCCTTATCAAAGTTTCCCAGGCCTCAGCTAGGGATTCGAGATAGCTGTCGCCCAAGAACGTTAAGTCGCGATGCATGAGGACGCGGGCTCCGTATTCGGCAATCAACGGGTCAAACATGCACTTGACCTCTTCCCTGCCGGCCTCTGCGGCCGCCTCGAGGCGAGAATCAATCTCCTCCGCAGCCACTCTTTTGCCCTCCTCATGGGCCTCATCCTTCATTTTCTTAACCCCAGCAAGTTCGTCATCGAGCTTCGCTTTCAGGAGACGAGTAGCGACGATTTCATCACAGTATCGCTGCGATTCTTCTTGAGCAGCTACCTTGTCCTCCTTCTCCTTGGAGAGTAATTCTTTCAGCTCTCTGACTTGCACGACGAGCGCATCCCTCTCTTTTTGGACAGAGTCTTTCTCTAGGGCGAGGGCACCGCTGCGCTGGACTGCTTCGTCAAGCTCTTTTTTGTGAGCCGCCTCTAAACGAGCAACTGCTTCAGTAGTATCTTTTGCGCTTTGTTCAGCGGCTTCCAGCTTCGACTTGTACGAAGCGAGCTCTACGTCTTGGTGCTCGATGATGTTTTTGTCACAGCCAGCCTCCAGTTTCAGGCGATCAATCTCATGTTGGCGCTCAACGGATACCTCTGAGATCTTCTCCATCAAGTGCACAAATGCGTCATGTTGAACATAGACGTCGTTATTGCAGGCAATGGCACTCTGTTTCACATGCCCGGGAATATGATGAATGGCTGGGAGGAACTTCAGACCGTCGAAGCAAATTTTCGGAAACTTGGCCTTAAGATCGACCATCTTTTCCGCAACAGTCGGGTCCACCGCAGGAGTAGGAGGAGGAGGCTTTGAAAGTTCCACTCTTTTTCGTTGCTCCCGAATTTGCCTCGTACTCGATGAACCGGAGTGTTGTTCTCGAGGAGCATCAAACTGGTAACCCTTCTGTGAAGTTTTATCTTTATCCGGCACAGTTGGAGGAAGGGGATCACGAGACTGCGAAGATTGAGAATGTGCCTTCTTGCGGTGAGACGACTCACGGGGACGGGTGTCTCTATCTTCATAATCGTCTCTGCCCCTGCGTCTGCCTGAACCAGAGTCTTGTCCAGAGTGATGAAATATGGAAGAGCCATGAAGGCGATCGAGTCCGTGAGAACGCCCCATATCACCTGCGAAGAATGGAAATAACAACGAGTTAAGAAAAATCCGTAAGATAAGAAAAAACTTGAAGTGTATGATGGAATGCGTATGTGCGTGTGTGTCCTAGTTTCCCCCCGACAGACCAGTTCGTTTATCTTTACTAATCGGAGTGTTGTCTCCTTGGATCGGGAGTTGAACTCCCGCATGGCCTCTAGCAGGTGAAGAAAATTTGAGGGCTTCAGGATCATCAAACCCATAATTAAGTATGTCTTCGGGAATAGAAAGGTTCGATAGACCCCTCAAGGAACTTTCCAGATGTTGCGAGGAAGCCTCTTTCTCAGGCGAGATAGGCGTAACTTTTGAAGTGCCACCAACTTTCTCCTTTTGAACTGTATATTTTAACTTCTTCTTCCCCTTCGAAGGGGAGGATGACGTCTCAATATCTTGAACTTCGATTGCCAGATTCCAAGCGGGACCCACGTTCTCGCCCTGAGTCTCAGGATCTTCGTCTTCTTTGCGCTCACTGTCTTCATGCATATCGGGAAAGCGGCGCGACGACGACCCGGCCTGTTTTTTTCCTTTTCCAGACGGAGGTTTGGGAATGGAGACACCTTCTGGAAGGCTGATCCGACGACCAGGAGCTAGCAAGCCAAACCCCGACAGTGATTCATTTGAAATGATAGTCCGGATGTCTCGTTCCTCGGCACGAAGAGCTCTAATGGCTTCAACAGCCTCAGAATATCCTCGGCCTTCCGGACGCGGGTTGATACCTGAAAAGATGAAACAAAGAATTAGGAAAAACATGACTCCGGTTAAATGCAAATGGTGACTCAGCAGAGAAACTTACTGCCTTCAACCCATCTCCTCGCAAAACCAGGAGGGCAGCGCACATAGAACCATTCCTGTTTGTACAGGGCGAATTTACTGCATGCCCCTGTCAAGATCTGGCATTTGTGGTACGGCTCGAGGAACATAAAGGAAGGACTGTCTTTCTGTCTCTTGATCATATAGATATATCTGATATCACCGGCGGTTGGAGGTCTGGAGAAGACGGCCATGAAAATTAAGTAAGTCCCATATAGAAAGCTGCGACGGAGCTATGTCGATATACTGCAATACATCCTGGAGAAATAAATTGAATGGAGGCACGCTGCCCATCCAACACATGAACTTGTTACAGGTTGTATACCCGACTGGGGGCAGATGAGGACGATCGTGTCGCGAAGGAACTAACACGTCGGCAAAAGGGATGCCATGAATGGAGCATATCCGTCGAAGAGCGGCTTTGTTGACCTTCGAAGCTTGTGAATCGATCGGATTGTCTAGTAGGATTGTCGCCTCCAGGGCATCAGGTGCTAGGTTATGAACAGGAGAAGTCGACGGATTAGAAGTATCAGCGGCTACTTGCCTTGATGACGGCCCAGGCCTGTCAGATATAGTGGCAGAGCTAGACTTTCTCGACATTCCCGATAAATAACGACCTGGCTAAGTGATTGAGAGAACTATACTTAAAAAATGTTGAACGTTAGAATTAGCAACACGAGTTTTCCCCCCACGTGGTGTGTGAACTAGTGCAAGCATTCGTGTACAAGCAATAAGAATCTAAAGATTTCAAAGATATAAGAATGAGCTTTGAATCGTCGCCTTCGAAGACCGTCATTGCTGACCGTCTCAAAGAGCCCGCCTGGTGGTGATTACAGTTCCAGATTCAGAAAACACATGATTTATAGAGTGACCGGCCTAAGTGTAGTTTCACATTTATACAGTTCGGCATTTAAATGGTGTTCGGCAACTGTATTGTTCGGCCTAAGTATAGGTCAGCGTGTATGTTGGTTCGGCATGTCAAGTGTTCGGTTAGGTCCTGTTCGGCATTCAGACTGTTCGGCCTAGGTATAGTGTTCGGCTTTGTTTGGCTCGGTCTAAATAATGTTCGGCAATTGTACTGTTCGGACTAAATTATGTTCGGCATTTGGAGTGTTCGGCCTAAACGTGGTTCGGCATGTCAGTTGCTTAATATTTATGACGTTCGGCATTGATACAGTTCGGCGTCTAAGTGTGTTCGGCTCGAGTTCGATTCGGCTAAATTATTGTTCGGCATTTGTGTTTGGCTTTGGTTTGTTTGGCTAAGTTATCGTTCGGCATTCCTTAGTTTATTCAGATAAAATACTGTTCGGCAGCCTCCACCATTCGGCGCATGACAGCATACGCCGAACCAGAGCTGTGCTATCCAACACCCTTACCACCTCCAACGTTTTCCTTTTCCTTCTTTAACTATAGTTCGGCACGATGAAGCTAAATACAATGACCATATGTGCAAACACCCCGAATCCTTCCTCCTCGCCTCGCGTTATCGTTCGGCAATATACTCGAAAGCTTTCTATGTGACACACTTCCATCTCGTTTGAAACCTATTCGAGTTATACGAGGAATAGTACCTAGTTTGCAGAATTGGAGATTATGAAGGAATGGTCAGGTTTTAAATCTGATCGTCTAGCGAAAATTGCTAATCTTTGAAGAGTGGCAGAAGTGAAAAGGTAAAGGAGAGAAGACGGGGAGGACCTGGTTATATAGGGGGAAGGGAGAAGTTGAAAAGGCTATACCCGGTAGAACCGGTCAATACCAAAGTGTTCGGCATCATAGCAAAGTGACGTTCGGCACACGAGGATTGTTCAGCTTCGAACGTATCGTTCGGCATCCAGGCCACGCTCGCCACACACCTCCGTTACAGGCATTCTCGAGAAGGCATCATCAAGGAAAATTGAACCAGATTCAAAGCGCATCACGTTCGGCCACGCGATACACTTTGGGAGGGAAGTGTTTCCTAGAGATTTGCCCAGGCAACTAGTGCTCGGCATCAAGTAGCACTCGGCATCCATAGTGTCCGGCATCCAGGAGTGTTCGGCGAAGCACACGGCATCCAGTGGGACTCGGCATCCATAGCGTTCGGCATCCGTAGTGTTCGGCGACCAGAAGACTCGGCGTCAAGTAGTGTTCGACGTCAACTGGCACTCGGCGACAACCAATGCTAAGCGTCAGCTAGCGTTCGGCATCATTAGAACTCGGTGATAGGAGAACTCGGAAACAAGAGCGCTCGGCATCCCAAGTTACTTGGCGTAGTACTCGGCATCCCAAGGTACTCGGCGTAGTACTTGGCAACAGGAGTACTCGGCATCCCAAGGTACTCGGCGTACTCGGCAGCAGGAGTACTCGGCATCCCATGGTGCTCAGCGTAGTACTCGGCATCCAGAAGACATTCGGTATGCACAACTACTCAAGGTAACAATGCCGTTCGGCCTGCATGCACTATTCGTTCAAGAGCTTCGGATGGAGACACGTTCGGCCTCAACTGACAATCATCCTGCACTTCCCACATATCCAGTGTACCGTTCGGCATAGAAAGGACTGTTCGGCATCAGAGCGTTCGGCATACCAGGTTCGGCATGCAGCGACCACAACACCTGGGCTAGAGCGTTCGGCCACCAAGCCCACTTGGGAAGTCCAGCCCATATTTGCCTACAAAAGAGGGGCAGGGTCAAAGTGAAAGGGATCCTTTTTTGGGAGAGAACACTGGGGAGACTCTGCCATTTTCAAGACTCATCTTCTCTACTTAAACAACTTCATGCAAGCATTTGATTCACGAATTGTATTTGTAATAAACTATAAAGAATATCAATAAAGTTTAACCTCAAAGTGGACGTAGGCAATTACGCTGAACCATTATAAATTTGGTGTTCTTACTTTCTGCAGTTAAATTAGCATTGTCTTCTCTGTTTAATTTACTTTCATCACTTATATCTCTACACAATCTTTCTCTACGAGGTTAGTGACCAATTTTGGTGCTAACAGACCCCAAGGTCCTTTCCCGGCTAACCCGAATAGTGAGCACTTATTCAAAAATAAGTGTGGCATTCAAATTCATCCAATTCACAACAAATACCCATTCAAGGTAATTATTGATAGTCGGTTATTTAACTATCAATAAAGATGCGCAACATCATCAGATTCCAAATAATTTTCCCAAATTATTTTATTTTCCAAAATATCTTTACTAGATATATTTTTCCACACTTTAAAAATAAATCGATATTTATTTTTAAAACGAATTTCCATTTCCTTTATAAATTCCATAGTGAATTTATATTTCAAATATCTACTGATATACGATTTTCAATCGATTTCAAATATTCACTTTCAATTTATCTTTACAAAGATAAATTCTCAAAAACGTTTCATTTCATTTTGAAAAAAACATTTCCATACTTATTTAATAATAAGTAATTCAAAAATCTTATTTATTTTCAACATTTGAAAATATTCAATATACTTAAATCAAAATTAAGTATATATTTCATTCTTTAAGGAAATCATTTACTATAACATCTATTTGAGTCAAAACGAATGTTACGTAAAACATCGTTACGACGACTCAAAATCACTAGTATAAGGATTCGAAATTTATTTCCTTTCGGAAATCATTTACTATAACAACAGTGTTATAGTCCACCATTTCCTTCTTCCTCGAAAACGTCTATTTCAACAATGAATTTTGAAATCTATGTATTCGATACTTAATACATTTTAAAACATCGTTAAATCAATTAACTTCATTTTTAATATCACTTTTCCAAAACATATCCATTTTACTTAATAATATATTCACTGTCCAAAATCGTGAATATACTTCACTAACCAAATTTCAATATTTTCTACATAGTTTATTTCAAAGATTATCAACTGTCCAAAATCGTGGATAAAATCCCCAACCAAACTCTTATTATTACCACATTTAACTTAAAGGATAATTCGCTGTCCAAAATCACGAATATATCTCCTTTAATAACTTCTATGTTTAATTTATCAAATTCAATTGATTTCGAATTTACAAACAATGTTTATAAATTCCATTTCTATTTATAACACTTCGATTTATAAGTCTCCTTTATTATCCAGTTCAGTTATAACTCAATTATACCAAAAGTCCAATATTATGAGTTAATAACTTATAATTCATTTATTTTAAAAGAAATCGTTCTTTTAAAACTTCACAAATTATAAAGCTTTTAAATTTCATTAACTTATGAAATCCAATTATACTCCAAAATCATACTTAAGTACTATTTTCCAAAAATATAACTTTTATAACAATAAACTTATAATGTTTATTTATTTTGACAATTCAAAATTTAACAAAACGTATACTTTCAAAAAAATCACTTTAAAAAAATCTCTTTTAAAATCAACATCGTTATTTTTAAAATTCAAAAATGGATCCGATGATGCAACACACAAATTAGTCAATCACGACATCCAATATCATATATCGATATGATAATCGACAAAAATCACAATATCTAAAATCAAATAAATACTGGTGAGGAATCCAGTTAGATCCCTCCAACCTGTTTCCCTGCATCCACAGATGTTAGCACAATACCCATTCCACTTCGAGGTGGAATATCGTGGTATATGGGATTTATAAATATATCATCCGCTTACTAACGGCGCAATAGGGACTCACCCGCTATACAGTGCGGGAAATCAATCAATCCAATATATACATTTGCCAATATGTATATATTGTTATATATATAGATATATCCTACTATATCTAATATCACATCCAAACAGTTAATCAATCAATAACTGCAATATTAAATTTTCCTTTGAGTGAGAAAATCTCACCTTAGCTTTTATTTTGCAATCCCTTTTTCCATCCAGTTTTCTCGATTTAGACCTTGTATCAAACAGTTTTATACAGTTTATCAATATTCAAAATAATCGAATAATAAATTTTTGTTTGGTAATTTTAATTATTCAATGGTTTTGTTTTAAACTAATTTCTATTTAACAAAACATTTTCGTTTCTTTTCCTTTGAAACCCTTACTTATAAAATAAATTTATATAGATTAGAAAATCAACTTTACAAAATCTTTCAACCATTTTAAACTCCTATATCTTTTTTTCTGTTTTAACCAGAACCTACATGTGGAGATATACATGTACAAATATACAGAGGATACTCTATATTTTTATATTCACTTTTCTATAATAACTTACAGGATTTCTTTACTAAATAATATTTCTATATATATGTATACACACTGTTTTGGTAAAAATAGAAACTGGGTTTAAATTTCTGTTTAAAATATATTATAACTTTATAAATCTGGATTCATATATATATATATATATATAATTTTTTGTTTAACTGTATAAATTCATATACATATATATAGAGCTAAATTCTGCAAATCGAAACTAGACAGTCTAAACTTTACTGAAAATTTAAACTCTTATTTATATTTATCAATTCATTTATTTTCTCTAACCAATATATCAAATTAACAGAATTAACTAAAATACCTCATTGACAAAATCGAAGTCGACTTCCCCATTGACCTGCCTTGCTCGACTTCGAGCTACATGCTGCCGCTGCCATGAGTACGAACCCACGCCGCTTGCTCCGCCTTGACTTCGAACTGTGACAACCCAGACCCGATTCGAACTCCCCCAACATCGTCGCCGCCTTGATTCGAACTCGTGGAGGCTGCCTTCAATCACTTCATGCTTAACCGAGCCTCCTCGTCGACTACGCGACACTGCGATTTCCCCTCGACTAACTCGCCCTCAGATCTTCTCGAGCTTGCAAATCGAAACAACTCGAGCGTGATGCCGAAGAAAACGAAGAACAGCTTGAAATGGAATCGCTCGATAATATCTTTTACTACGTACGAAGGAATTCGTATTTGATGAAGTAAGAGAGAAGACTGAGTTTAAATTTTGAAATCTCTTCTTCGATTTTACTTGAAGAAGCTTCGGCCATTGTTTTGATTTCTTTCTTCTTTGAAGAGAAGGCGGCCATTAAAACCGAGACGAAGATTAGAAAGACTTTGACAATTTTATTTTTGAACGAGGGATTTTTAAAATATGAAAGAGCCAGGCTTGCACGATTTCTATATCGTGATTTTAGGCTGAAACAAAGGGGCGTGATTTAAGGCATGTTTAACAGAAGGAAAGTGGCTGAGGTTGACAAATTTTAATATTTAAATTTAAATTGAATTCGTTTTAAAATTTCAACGCGTTTACTCATCGTGTGCTCACATATTAACTCTGAAAAATACGAAATTAGAAATCCGATAATAATTCGATATTACGGACCCAATGGAACTGGTTTCGTCGAATTCCGAGACTATGTGAAAAATGACTATTTTTAAATATCGATTCAAACGATAAAATTTAAAACTGAACAAATCATTTTCAAATTCGATTCTGAAGCTTCAATTATCTTCAGTATTATCAATACGAATTTTAAAAGCTTTTGAAATATTTTTCTTCAGCTTAAAATTGAAGATTCAAATTTTTATTCAACATTCAATAGATTAAATTCTAAAATTTAATCGTTAATTTACTCTGATAATTTGAAATTCAAGTCAAACCATCATTCAAATATTTAAAATTAATTAAATATTTTCAATTTAAATTGTTCAAAATTCTAGGTCATTACAACCACTTCGATCCAATTTGAGCATTACGAATTGTGAAATCTCGAAGATAATGAAGACGGTGATCTTTGAAGAGATTGGTTTGTTCAGACCCATAACAACTTGTATGGATGAATGTTATCATTGCATTGTTGCCTGGAAGGCAGTGATTAGCATTCCAAGTGCGATTGCTATTCAAAAGGTAAAACGTTGCCTTGAACCTCATCAACCGGGAAATGTCAAAAATTGGGCATGCAACAAGGCCAAGTGGGTCGCTCCCAAGTAGGATATGGTCATTCCAAATCTAGATTGGTTATTATCTCTCATTGGTATGCTTCGGGGCCCATTAATAGAGTGATGATCATATTCGGTACTACTAGTCAAGTGGTAGGCCAGTCATGTGTGGTAGGGGTATAAGATGTTCTTGTCAGACCCCGGTGCATTTATCTAGAGATGTACCTTCAGAAGGTAGTTCCTTACCTTATCATCGTATGGAATCCAATCTCCAATACGTGCCTTAAGGTTTTGATTGTAGAGCCTAGTATGTTGGAATTTAATTAATGTAATAATTTCGGCTATTTTAATAAGTAATTGTAATTAGATACTATTATAATATCACGGGATTTTTATATAAAAGTGGTTTTGTTTATCGTAAGGTAAAAACCTGTCCATGTTTATGTACGGCGTGTGTATCGACCCCAAATTTTATATATATTTAAATTAATAATTAATTGTATTTTTGAATAAACATAGTAAAATAAATTGATAATTTATTGAATTTTTGAATAAAATTTGTGAAATAAAACGGTAAATAGATTGCGAGTTTCCCCAAGACGAATAAATTTGTGTTAAATTAATTAAATTTAAATATTGTATATATATGTGAATATATATATATATATATGTATATGTGATATATGAGTCAATTTAAATTGGGTTTTGGAAATATAATGAATGAATGCAAATGTAAGAAAAATAAAATATAATTAAAGAAAGATAAAATAAAGAAAAGAAATAGAAGTTTACATATATTACAAAACAATAAGATTTAAAGAAAATAAAATACATTTAAATATGAATAAATGTAGACAAATATGAAACAAATAATACAAATATATATGATAAATATATATATATATATACATAGTTTTATTCAATATAAAGTAAATATATGTATCTTAGTAAATCAATACGAAATAATACCAAGTAATAAAACAAACAAATAAAATACAAAAGGAGGACAAAGAAAATTAATGCAAGCACACCATATAATCTTTTCAGCGGCACAAAGATATGAAGCAAGAAGAGAAAAAAATCTAAATATCTATGAAACCAAAGGAAAAGCAAAAAATAAAAATAAAAATAAAATATATATACAAGTAAAAGGATAAGTATGAAGTCAAGTGGTTCGAATATGATGGGTATGCAGTCTTGAGTACCACTAAATCTAAATAGATATGTAGGCTGGAAGTAAATAAACATTCATAAGGACAAGGTCATTTAATGCTTGCTAAGACAAATATCTTTTCTAGTACATGAGCATGTAATCTCGGCCACCAAACCATGAAATTATCTCTGAAAATTGTACAACTTGTACACTATTTTGTATAAAATATGTTATACCCTGCAGCTTGTTTTATACTTCAACCTGTAAGCTATTTTTCCCCTACCATCTTTCATTTCCATTCGAGCTAGATAAAAACTAAGATAAAAACTTCATTTAAAAACCTAAACAAGCATTCTACAACAACCAGCAACTCAATACAACAGAGAATCAAGTGGGAAGATTTCAGCTTGTAATTTTGAAGTCTGTTGCCAAAACAAACCATGCTCTGTTCTTTCACAAAATCTTGGTGAGTAACATTTTTTTTAAAATATAACTTGTTAATATGAAGTATGTTTTTCTCTGTGATAATATGTATTTTGTATATATGTGTTTGTGATGATCGGTGAATATCTGTATCTCTTAATACTCTGTTGCTTGTTGATTATTTCTTTAGAGTAGATGGGTAAACAAACCTTCATCTCATGATCTAACAATTGTTTGAACTTAGGATGTAAACCAATGTTTTTTGTTTGGGTATGATATAAGTGTTGAAAATTTATTTAAGTTGAATCAACTTGAAATTGTCTCTGGAACCCAAGAAAACAAGGTTCAACTTCAAATAAGTTTAAAAACAAATTTCTTGTTTTAAGAATTCAGGAGTATATGGTGAAACTACATACAAAAACAAGATTTTTAAAACGAAATTTATAATTTTTAAAGAAAGGGGTGAAGAGCAGTTTTGGTTCGACCGTTTTAGACTTTTTGGGTGGCCGTGGATAATCTCGTCAACTGGAGATGTCGTGTGTTGGTCTGGAGATGGAGGAGCGATCGGGGAACCTCGGAAAAATGGAGCGGAGGTGGCCAGACTACGGTGGCGGCGGCGGCGTACGTTTAAAATTTTTAAACCTAGTTTTAGTAGGCTATGGTTTTTCGTCTCGTTCGAAGTCATCGTACGATCGAGTGTAGCGTGCTTTTGGGTTTTGGTAGAGGGGACAGAGGCGAAGGCGTGGCCAGAATTTCAGGGGTTCCGGTGGAAGAGGCGGCGAGGACGGCGAAGTTCCAGGGTGGTGGTGTTTTTCTGGTTTGCGTTCCAGGTTGGTGGTCGAACTCGATTTCGATCTAGAGTCTGGGATGATGATTGGAGGTTTGGGATAGAATGTTGAAGTGATCGCCGAGATGAGGAGATGGTCGATGTCGGTCGGAACATGCGGAAGCCACGGTGCATGTGCACCGTGCACCTTTCGATTTCCGGTGAAATCTGGAGGCAGTGTGGAGGGGACTCGAGTTTTACTCGAGTAGTTCGCGCACCAGACTCGAAGATTCAGGGTGTTGTCTCGAAGCACTGCAAATCCTGCTGAAGTGGGTTTTGTATGTTTCGAGTTAGTGATGTTTGCTCGGGGTAGTTGGTGTTTTTTCTCGGGTTTGATTTCAAGATGTTAAGCCTAGTCAAATTTAGTTTAAATCATTTTGTAACTAGTTTAAGTATTTGTAAATTTAATTTATGATAATCACCTTAAACAGTTAAGTATTAGGCTTAATTAGTATTTTAATTTGTTTTACTTTAATTTACATTTAGTTTTAAGTTGGTAACTAATTTACTTATAGTTATGAAGGTAGATTTTTAAATATTAACTTAGATATAATAATTATTATCAGTTGATTGTCTAAAAAGGATAATTAAGAATGGTTAATTAATTTATAATTGTAATTAACTAAGTGATTAGAGATTTATCAATTTGTTTAAAAGATGGGTAGATTTATAATAAAGTGTCTAATTTATCTACAATTAAGAATTGTAATTGTAATAAATTAAAGTAAATTAATTAAGATAATTAATTAAGGATTAATCAATTTAATTATTAATTAAAGATGATTAATTAAATGGCGAAATTAATAATTAAAGGTTAATTTTTTTACAATTAAAGATTGATGAATTATAATTAAAGGTTAATTAATTTATTATAAATGATTAATTAATAAATGATTAATTAATAAATGATTAAAGAATAATTTATCAAAATGATTTGTAATTTATTATTGTTAATTAACCAGGATTAGTAATTCATAAGAAATTAATTTGATTTGAATTAATCAGACAATTAACTGACCTTACCTATGGATATTTGGATTCTATTGGATGACTTGATTGTTTGATATCCCTGATATATGCTGCTTTGTGATACATCCTGATTTATGTTGTGATCTTTTATTTACTTATATGTGATATATATCTGTGATTTGTGAATGAACGATATGCGTGATAGTTAATACCGCTTATCAATTATATTTCTGTATTCTGATCTGTGATGATTGTATGATGTTGCACTACTATGTAAAAACCCCTGGACTACACCTTTACACACACAAATATGGATTTCACGTGGAAATCGGTTAAGTCACAAATAATTTAAATTTGATGTTTTTTTAAATTGAAATTTTAATTTCAATTGATTTGAGATTGGAAATTTGGGTTTAAAGTGAAAAGCTTTTGAAATGGAATTTCAAAGATAAGTCTTATTTTCGAATAACTTAATTAAGTTTTGAATTTAAATAATTTGCCTTAAATTTGAATTCAATATTTGGAATTGAATTCAATGATTGGAATTTTGATTAAAGATATTATAAATATGTTTAAATGAATTCAAACCACTTTTAAAATATTGGTTTGAGAATTTGGATTTAACCCAAGAACCTTAACTCGTATAAATGAATCAGATTTCCAAAATGAAAATGTTTGGTTTAAAAGAATAAAAGCTTGCAGATAAGAAATGAAATTCCAGTTTAATTAAAGGAATTTCAAGATTGAATTGAAAAATGGTTTTTTCCAAATTATGAATAAATTCTTTTTGAAAGCTATGAATTGAATCTGTTTATTTTTAAAGGATTTAAAATGGTGATTTGTTTAAACCATTCGAAAATGAAATTGTTTTGAAAGCTATGAATTAAATCTTTGTTTTAAAGATTTAATGAGTTAATCCAAATTGAAATGGAAAATTGATTTGGAAAATCTGTGAATGAATCTTTTGTTTAAAGGATTAAAGTGTGGATATTGTTTAAACTGTTGAAGGTTGTTAAAATGAATCTTTTTGTTTAAAGATTTGAAATGGTAATTTGTTTAAACCATTTGGAAAGAAAGTTTGGGTTTAGGTTGTGACTTAACTGAAATCCCAATATCCATATATTTTTAAATATTGCGCTCACTATTCGGTTTAGCCGGGAGAGGACCTTTGTGTCACATAACCCATTCCAAATAAGTGATACGTCGTATATGGATGCATTTGAAGACTGGTGTTGAAGACTGGGTGTTTGCGAAAACGATAGGATAACCTATCGATTGTCTCTGCACTGGGTAGCTCCCGGTATAGAGATCCCCTAAGTGATGGGAAATCTGATCGGGATTGTGAATACTCGGATTTGCAAGGGCTTCTTCGGAAGTGCCTTCGGTTCTGTTCGAACCCGGAACAGACTTGTATGGTTACATGTCTGACATTACACTTTGAGATATAAAGCCGATTTCTTTCAAATACATTTCTGTTGGTGGCGGAGAATTTATTCTCTTAGCTTAACACCCTTCTCGGAGACGTACGAGCTCAGAGGTTATGTAGTTGAAATTTATCAGCGATATACTCCCAATTTGGTAATGTGACATGCTGAGTATTGCTGTGTGATAATCATTGTTTGATCATTTGTGATATGATCTTTTGTTTGATCATTTATCTTTGTGATCATTACTTTGATCATCTGTTGACCCAAAGCATGGCTTTGTGACAAAGCGTAGCTTTGTGGACGAGACTTCGTCGAACCTCACAGACCGGAAATGTTCGAAACAGGAATGTTGCAGCAAGGTTATGAGGGTCGCGCCCTTTAGGGTATGTCATTTCCTTCTGGGAAAGGGTGGTATCATGGTATGGAGCCCAGATACTTACTCATGTGGACACACTTTATTATTATGTGTGATGTTGGTTATCGAGGCCTCGGATAAAGGTCCCAAAGGACCGGGAGGTGGCATATTTGTGAGTTACCTATTATAGGGGTAACTCGGCCTTGTGTTGGCAGAGAGCAGTTTGTCTCTCGGGACGTCCCGCCAGAGGCGATCCCATGCGGCGGAAGGAAGTTCCTTAGCCTGACCATTTGTTGGAAATCCAAAGAAACAATACGAACCTTGTACGGTTTTAGTTGTATAACCTGCTATGGAATGTGGCGGTAACCTTCTATTGAACATAGTAGCTATAGTAGGCATACGATACTGGTCGTATGTTGGCTAAGATTAATATTATACTTTCGAAATGTTTTCTTCACTATGCACTAATAATAATAATCCAATGATTTTGCGTAGTAAGCATGTTTGACTATCATAAGAAGAAATCTCCTCCAATTCTGCGTTTGCATTGTGTGTGTGGCAGGAGGTCTTATGGTAGTTTCATTTTCCAAAAGCATTGCGAAATTCAATCTTACTTTGTTTTAAAGATAAACTGTTTTTGTTGCTCACACCAGTCCCACGACTGACTCGGAGTTTATTGTTCCCTTCCTAAACTCTGGGTGCCCACCATTTTCCACACGGGCAGTCTAGAGTTGGGTTTCTCAGATATTCAGGTTTAGTAGATTATCTGGAGCTGGTTCAGTTCTTGGAGTTCAGGACTGCACTTGCTTCTCTCTATGGTTCGAGCTTGATAATGGAGTCATTGGATTCATTCTCTCTGACTGATCTTTTGGAGTTATCATTTCTGCTTTCTGCTGTTATTTCTTGTATCTCTGATATTGTTGTATCGTATTGATATCATTGTTGTATATCATATTGGATATTGTATTCATTGGAGTTGTATATGATATCATTTATTTCTTTCTTCCGCTGTGTTGTTATACTTAATGGTGTTATAAGCTCCGGTGAACCAGATTCGGCGTTTGAATCTGCGGCATTTTGAGTACAAGTGAAGTACGGTGCCGATTTTCGAAGGCCGAGTTTTTGGGTCATTACAACGTGGTTTCAGAGCTAAGGTTGAACTTTAGCTCAGGAGTATAACACATTAAGTAGCTCATTAGAGATAGGGTGAAGTATACCCTAGAATGAGTAATTCTCAGATATCCGTCAGTACGCCTCAGTAAATTTTCTTACTATCCACTGATAGTAAGTATGAGTGCAAGAAGAGGATGAGATAGGGATAGGGGAATACGACTGTAAATGGTCAATATCTTGTAACAACAAGGAAGCAATCTTTTCTCTATCAATCTCTTTTGTTGAGAATCTTTTCTCAATTCTTCGATAGTTTCTGGTAGATCCAGGAAGAAGATTCAATATATTAATATGGGACATAAACTCTGGATGGACCAAAATTGTTTGTTTGGACGAATTGGTTGCTTTGGTTGCTATGGTTGATAGGTATACTTTAGTTTTAAACTAAAATTCTGAAATCGTATCCATGTATCTATCTATTCTTTGGGTTCCGGTATTTTCTACGAATGGTTAGTTATCCTTTCGAACTGACCGATGCCATTGCATATTTCGTAGATCTGGATAACCCGAGTATCTTGTGAAGTGTTAAACAGATTCGTTCTTGTATCTGTTGCTGATATTCTGATTTGGTAAACCAAATGCAGAATAGATGTTCAGTTTGAGTTGATGAAATATTCTTCATCTGTCTTTTTGTCTCCTTGGCAATTTCGAGGACGAAATTCTTTTAAGGGGGGAAGTCTGTAACGACCCCAAATTTTATATATATTTAAATTAATAATTAATTGTATTTTTGAATAAACATAGTAAAATAAATTGATAATTTATTGAATTTTTGAATAAAATTTGTGAAATAAAACGGTAAATAGATTGCGAGTTTCCCCGAGACGAATAAATTTGTGTTAAATTAATTAAATTTAAATATTGTATATATATGTGAATATATATATGTATATGTGATATATGAGTCAATTTAAATTAGGTTTTGGAAATATAATGAATGAATGCAAATGTAAGAAAAATAAAACATAATAAAAGAAAGATAAAATAAAGAAAAGAAATAGAAGTTTACATATATTACAAAACAATAAGATTTAAAGAAAATAAAATACATTTAAATATGAATAAATGTAGACAAATATGAAACAAATAATACAAATATATATGATAAATATATATATATATATACATAGTTTTATTCAATATAAAGTAAATATATGTATCTTAGTAAATCAATACGAAATAATACCAAGTAATAAAACAAACAAATAAAATACAAAAAGAGGACAAAGAAAATTAATGCAAGCACACCATATAATCTTCTCAGCGGCACAAAGATATGAAGCAGGAAGAGAAAAAAATCTAAATATCTATGAAACCAAAGGCAAAGCAAAAAATAAAAATAAAAATAAAATATATATACAAGTAAAAGGATAAGTATAAAGTCAAGTGGTTCGAAAATGATGGGTATGCAGTCTTGAGTACCACTAAATCTAAATAGATATGCAGGCTGGAAGTAAAAAAACATTCATAAGGACAAGGTCATTTAATGCTTGCTAAGACAAATATCTTTTCTAGTACATGAGCATGTAATCTCGGCCACCAAACCATGAAATTATCTCTGAAAATTGTACAACTTGTACACTATTTTGTATAAAATATGTTATACCCTGCAACTTGTTTTATACTTCAACCTGTAAGCTATTTTTCCCCTACCATCTTTCATTTCCATTCGAGCTAGATAAAAACTAAGATAAAAACTTCATTTAGAAACCTAAACAAGCATTCTACAACAACCAGCAACTCAATACAACAGAGAATCAAGTGGGAAGATTTCAGCTTGTAATTTTGAAGTCTGTTGCCAAAACAAACCATGCTCTGTTCTTTCACAAAATCTTGGTGAGTAACATTTTTTTTAAATATAACTTTTTAATATGAAGTATGTTTTTCTCTGTGATAATATGTATTTTGTATATATGTGTTTGTGATGATCTGTGAATATCTGTATCTCTTAATACTCTGTTGCTTGTTGCTTATTTCTTTAGAGTAGATGGGTAAACAAACCATCATCTCATGATCTAACAATTGTTTGAACTTAGGATGTAAACCAATGTTGTTTGTTTGGTTATGATATAAGTGTTGAAAATTTATTTAAGTTGAATCAACTTGAAATTGTCTTTGGAACCCAAGAAAACAAGGTTCTACTTCAAATAAGTTTAAAAACAAATTTCTTGTTTTAAGAATTCAGGAGTATATGGTGAAACTACATACAAAAACAAGATTTTTAAAACGAAATTTATAATTTTTAAAGAAGGGGGTGAAGAGCAGTTTTGGTTCGACCGTTTTAGACTTTTTGGGTGGCCGTGGATGATCTCATTGACTGGAGATGTCGAGTGTTAGTCTGGAGATGGAGGAGCGATCGGGGAACCTCGGAAAAATGGAGCGGAGGTAGCCAGACTACGGTGGCGGCGGCGGCGTACGTTTAAAATTTTTAAACCTAGTTTTATTAGGCTATGGTTTTTCGTCTCGTTCGAAGTCATCGTACGATCGAGTGTAGCGTGCTTTTGGGTTTTGGTAGAGGGGACAAAGGCGAAGGCGTGGCCAGAATTTCAGAGGTTCCTGTGGAAGAGGCGGCAAGGACGGCGAAGTTCCAAGATGGTGGTGTTTTTCTGGTTTGCGTTCCAAGTTGGTGGTCGAACTCGATTTCGATCTAGAGTCTGGGATGATGATCGGAGGTTTGGGATAGAGTGTTGAAGTGATCGCCGAGATGAGGAGATGGTCGATGTCGGTCGGAACAGGCGGAAGCCACGGTGCATGTGCACCGTGCACCTTTCGATTTCCGGTGAAATCTGGAGGCAGTGTGGAGGGGACTCGAGTTTTACTCGAGTAGTTCGCGCACCAGACTCGAAGATTCAGGGTGTTGTCTCGAAGCACTGCAAATCCTGGTGAAGTGGGTTTTGTATGTTTCGAGTTAGTGATGTTTGCTTGGGGTAGTTGGTGTTTTTTCTCGGGTTTGATTTCAAGATGTTAAGCCTAGTCAAATTTAGTTTAAATCATTTTGTAACTAGTTTAAGTATTTGTAAATTTAATTTATGATAATCACCTTAAACAGTTAAGTATTAGGCTTAATTAGTATTTTAATTTGTTTTACTTTAATTTACATTTAGTTTTAAGTTGGTAACTAATTTACTTATAGTTATGAAGGTAGATTTTTAAATATTAACTTAGATATAATAATTATTATCAATTGATTGTCTAAAAAGGATAATTAAGAATGGTTAATTAATTTATAATTGTAATTAACTAAGTGATTAGAGATTTATC
The DNA here is from genome assembly GCA_030737815.1 of Allium fistulosum. NCBI lineage: Eukaryota > Viridiplantae > Streptophyta > Magnoliopsida > Asparagales > Amaryllidaceae > Allium > Allium fistulosum. The sequence continues at coordinate 744,221,130 of CM060907.1, forward strand.
AATTTGTTTAGAAGATGGGTAGATTTATAATAAAGTGTCTAATTTATCTGCAATTAAGAATTGTAATTGTAATAAATTAAAGTAAATTAATTAGGATAATTAATTAAGGATTAATCAATTTAATTATTAATTAAAGATGATTAATTAAATGGCGAAATTAATAATTAAAGGTTAATTTTTTTACAATTAAAGATTGATGAATTATAATTAAAGGTTAATTAATTTATTATAAATGATTAATTAATAAATGATTAATTAATAAATGATTAATTAATAAATGATTAAAGAATAATTTATCAAAATGATTTGTAATTTGTTATTGTTAATTAACCAGGATTAGTAATTCATAAGAAATTAATTTGATTTGAATTAATCAGACAATTAACTGACCTTACCTATGGATATTTGGATTCTATTGGATGACTTGATTGTTTGATATCCCTGATATATGCTGCTTTGTGATACATCCTGATTTATGTTGTTATCTTTTATTTACTTATCTGTGATATATATCTGTGATCTGTGAATGAACGATAAGCGTGATAGTTAATACCGCTTATCAATTATATTTCTGTATTCTGATCTGTGATGATTGTATGATGTTGCACTACTGTGTAAAAACCCCTGGACTACACCTTTACACACACAAATATGGATTTCACGTGGAAATCGGTTAAGTCACAAATAATTTAAATTTGATGTTTTTTGAAATTGAAATTTTAATTTCAATTGATTTGAGATTGGAAATTTGGGTTTAAAGTGGAAAACTTTTGAAATGGAATTTCAAAGATAAGTCTTATTTTCGAATAACTTAATTAAGTTTTGAATTTAAATAATTTGCCTTAAATTTGAATTCAATATTTGGAATTGAATTCAATGATTGGAATTTTGATTAAAGATATTATAAATATGTTTAAATGAATTCAAACTACTTTTAAAATATTGGTTTGAGAATTTGGATTTAACCCAAGAACCTTAACTCGTATAAATGAATCAGATTTCCAAAATGAAAATGTTTGGTTTAAAAGAATAAAAGCTTGCAGATAAGAAATGAAATTCCAGTTTAATTAAAGGAATTTCAAGATTGAATTGAAAAATGGTTTTTTCCAAATTATGAATAAATTCTTTTTGAAAGCTATGAATTGAATCTGTTTATTTTTAACAGATTTAAAATGGTGATTTGTTTAAACCATTCGAAAATGAAATTGTTTTGAAAGCTATGAATTAATCTTTGTTTTAAAGATTTAACGAGTTAATCCAAATTGAAATGGAAAATTGATTTGGAAAATCTGTGAATGAATCTTTTGTTTAAAGGATTAAAGTGTGGAAATTGTTTAAACTGTTGAAGGTTGTTAAAATGAATCTTTTTGTTTAAAGATTTGAAATGGTAATTTGTTTAAACCATTTGGAAAGAAAGTTTGGGTTTAGGTTGTGACTTAACTGAAATCCCAATATCCATATATTTTTAAATATTGCGCTCACTATTCGGTTTAGCCGGGAGAGGACCTTTGTGTCACATAACCCATTCCGAATAAGTGATACGTCGTATATGGATGCATTTGAAGACCGGTGTTGAAGACTGGGTGTTTGCGAAAACGATAGGATAACCTATCGATTGTCTCTGCACTGGGTAGCTCCCGGTATAGAGATCCCCTAAGTGATGGGAAATCCGATCGGGATTGTGAATACCCGGATTTGCAAGGGCTTCTTCGGAAGTGCCTTCGGTTCTGTTCGAACCCGGAACAGACTTGTATGGTTACATGTCTAACATTACACTTTGAGATATAAAGCCGATTTCTTTCAAATACATTTCTGTTGGTGGCGGAGAATTTATTCTCTTAGCTTAACACCCTTCTCGGAGACGTACGAGCTCAAAGGTTATGTAGTTGAAATTTATCAGCGATATACTCCCAATTTGGTAATGTGACATGCTGAGTGTTGCTTTGTGATGATCATTGTTTGATCATATGTGATATGATCATTTGTTTGATCATTTATCTTTGTGATCATTACTTTGATCATCTGTTGACCCAAAGCATGGCTTTGTGACAAAGCGTAGCTTTGTGGACGAGACTTCGTCAAACCTCACAGACCGGAAATGGTCGAAACAGGAATGTTGCAGCAAGGTTATGAGGGTCGCGCCCTTTAGGGCATGTCATTTCCTTCTGGGAAAGGGTGGTATTATGGTATGGAGCCCAGATACTTACTCATGTGGACACACTTTGTTATTATGTGTGATGTTGGTTACCGAGGCCTCGGATAAAGATCCCAAAGGACCGGGAGGTGGCATATTCGTGAGTTACCTATTATAGGGGTAACCCGGCCTTGTGTTGGCAGAGAGCAGTTTGTCTCTCGGGACGTCCCACCAGAGGCGATCCCATGCGGCGGAAGGAAGTTCCTTAGCCTGACCATTTGTTGGAAATCCAAAGAAACAATACGAACCTTGTACGGTTTTAGTTGTATAACCTGCTATGGAATGTGGCGGTAACCTTCTATTGAACATAGTAGCTATAGTAGGCATACGATACTGGTCGTATGTTGGCTAAGATTAATATTATACTTTCGAAATGTTTTCTTCACTATGCACTAATAATAATAATCCAATGATTTTGCGTAGTAAGCATGTTTGACTATCATAAGAAGAAATCTCCTCCAATTCTGCGTTTGCATTGTGTGTGTGGCGGGAGGTCTTATGGTAGTTTCATTTTCAAAAGCATTGCGAAATTCAATCTTACATTGTTTTAAAGATAAACTGTTTTTGTTGCTCACACCAGTCCCACGACTGACTCGGAGTTTATTGTTCCCTTCCTAAACTCTGGGTGCCCACCATTTTCCACACGGGCAGTCTAGAGTTGGGTTTCTCAGATATTCAGGTTTAGTAGATTATCTGGAGCTGGTTCAGTTCTTGGAGTTCAGGACTGCACTTGCTTCTCTCTATGGTTCGAGCTTGATACTGGAGTCATTGGATTCATTCTCTCTGACTGATCTTTTGGAGTTATCATTTCTGCTTTCCGCTGTTATTTCTTGTATCTCTGATATTGTTGTATCATATTGATATCATTGTTGTATATCATACTGGATATTGTATTCATTGGAGTTGTATATGATATCATTTATTTCTTTCTTCCGCTGTGTTGTTATACTTAATGGTGTTATAAGCTCCGGTGAACCAGATTCGGCGTTTGAATCTGCGGCATTTTGAGTACAAGTGAAGTACGGGTGCCGATTTTCGAAGGCCGAGTTTTTGGGTCATTACAACGTGGTATCAGAGCTAAGGTTGAACTTTAGCTCAGGAGTATAACACATTAAGTAGCTCATTAGAGATAGGGTGAAGTATACCCTAGAATGAGTAATTCTCAGATATCCATCAGTACGCCTCAGTAAATTTTCTTACTATCCACTGATAGTAAGTATGAGTGCAAGAAGAGGATGAGATAGGGGATAGGGGAATACGACTGTAAATGGTCAATATCCTGTAACAACAAGGAAGCAATCTTTTCTCTATCAATCTCTTTTGTTGAGAATCTTTTCTCAATTCTTCGATAGTTTCTGGTAGATCCAGGAAGAAGATTCAATATATTAATATGGGACATAAACTCTGGATGGACCAAAATTGTTTGTTTGGACGAATTGGTTGCTTTGGTTGCTATGGTTGATAGGTATACTTTAGTTTTAAACTAAAATTCTGAAATCGTATCCATGTATCTATCTATTCTTTGGGTTCCGGTATTTTCTACGAATGGTTAGTTATCCTTTCGAACTGACCGATGCCATTGCATATTTCGTAGATCTGGATAACCCGAGTATCTTGTGAAGTGTTAAACAGATTCGTTCTTGTATCTGTTGCTGATATTCTGATTTGGTAAGCCAAATGCAGAATAGATGTTCAGTTTGAGTTGATGAAATATTCTTCATCTGTCTTTTTGTCTCCTTGGCAATTTCGAGGACGAAATTCTTTTAAGGGGGGAAGTCTGTAACGACCCCAAATTTTATATATATTTAAATTAATAATTAATTGTATTTTTGAATAAACATAGTAAAATAAATTGATAATTTATCGAATTTTTGAATAAAATTTGTGAAATAAAACGGTAAATAGATTGCGAGTTTCCCCGAGACGAATAAATTTGTGTTAAATTAATTAAATTTAAATATTGTATATATATGTGAATATATATATGTATATGTGATATATGAGTCAATTTAAATTAGGTTTTGGAAATATAATGAATGAATGCAAATGTAAGAAAAATAAAATATAATAAAATAAAGAAAAGAAATAGAAGTTTACATATATTACAAAACAATAAGATTTAAAGAAAATAAAATACATTTAAATATGAATAAATGTAGACAAATATGAAACAAATAATACAAATATATATGATAAATATATATATATATATACATAGTTTTATTCAATATAAAGTAAATATATGTATCTTAGTAAATCAATACGAAATAATACCAAGTAATAAAACAAACAAATAAAATACAAAAAGAGGACAAAGAAAATTAATGCAAGCACACCATATAATCTTCTCAGCGGCACAAAGATATGAAGCAAGAAGAGAAAAAAATCTAAATATCTATGAAACCAAAGGCAAAGCAAAAAATAAAAATAAAAATAAAATATATATACAAGTAAAAGGATAAGTATGAAGTCAAGTGGTTCGAATATGATGGGTATGCAGTCTTGAGTACCACTAAATCTAAATAGATATGCAGGCTGGAAGTAAATAAACATTCATAAGGACAAGGTCATTTAATGCTTGCTAAGACAAATATCTTTTCTAGTACATGAGCATGTAATCTCGGCCACCAAACCATGAAATTATCTCTGAAAATTGTACAACTTGTACACTATTTTGTATAAAATATGTTATACCCTGCAGCTTGTTTTATACTTCAACCTGTAAGCTATTTTTCCCCTACCATCTTTCATTTCCATTCGAGCTAGATAAAAACTAAGATAAAAACTTCATTTAGAAACCTAAACAAGCATTCTACAACAACCAGCAACTCAATACAACAGAGAATCAAGTGGGAAGATTTCAGCTTGTAATTTTGAAGTCTGTTGCCAAAACAAACCATGCTCTGTTCTTTCACAAAATCTTGGTGAGTAACATTTTTTTAAAATATAACTTGTTAATATGAAGTATGTTTTTCTCTGTGATAATATGTATTTTGTATATATGTGTTTGTGATGATCTGTGAATATCTGTATCTCTTAATACTCTGTTGCTTGTTGCTTATTTCTTTAGAGTAGATGGGTAAACAAACCTTCATCTCATGATCTAACAATTGTTTGAACTTAGGATGTAAACCAATGTTGTTTGTTTGGTTATGATATAAGTGTTGAAAATTTATTTAAGTTGAATCAACTTGAAATTGTCTTTGAAATCCAAGAAAACAAGGTTCTACTTCAAATAAGTTTAAAAACAAATTTCTTGTTTTAAGAATTCAGGAGTATATGGTGAAACTACATACAAAAACAAGATTTTTAAAACGAAATTTATAATTTTTAAAGAAGGGGGTGAAGAGCAGTTTTGGTTCGACCGTTTTAGACTTTTTGGGTGGCCGTGGATGATCTCGTTGACTGGAGATGTCGAGTGTTAGTCTGGAGATGGAGGAGCGATCGGGGAACCTCGGAAAAATGGAGCGGAGGTAGCCAGACTACGTTGGTGGCGGCGGCGTACGTTTAAAATTTTTAAACCTAGTTTTAGTAGGCTATGGTTTTTTGTCTCGTTCGAAGTCATCTTACGATCGAGTGTAGCGTGCTTTTGGGTTTTGGTAGAGGGGACAGAGGCGAAGGCGTGGCCAGAATTTCAGAGGTTCCGGTGGAAGAGGCGGCGAGGACGGTGAAGTTCCAAGATGGTGGTGTTTTTCTGGTTTGCGTTCCAGGTTGGTGGTCGAACTCGATTTTGATCTAGAGTTTGGGATGATGATCGGAGGTTTAGGATAGAGTGTTGAAGTAATCGCCGAGATGAGGAGATGGTCGATGTCGGTCGGAACAGGCGGAAGCCACGGTGCATGTGCACCGTGCACCTTTCGATTTCCGGTGAAATCTGGAGGCAGTGTGGAGGGGACTCGAGTTTTACTCGAGTAGTTCGCGCACCAGACTCGAAGATTCAGGGTGTTGTCTCGAAGCACTACAAATCCTGGTGAAGTGGGTTTTGTATGTTTCGAGTTAGTGATGTTTGCTCGGGGTAGTTGGTGTTTTTTCTCGGGTTTGATTTCAAGATGTTAAGCCTAGTCAAATTTAGTTTAAATCATTTTGTAACTAGTTTAAGTATTTGTAAATTTAATTTATGATAATCACCTTAAACAGTTAAGTATTAGGCTTAACTAGTATTTTAATTTGTTTTACTTTAATTTACATTTAGTTTTAAGTTGGTAACTAATTTACTTATAGTTATGAAGATAGATTTTTAAATATTAACTTAGATATAATAATTATTATCAATTAATTGTCTAAAAAGGATAATTAAGAATGGTTAATTAATTTATAATTGTAATTAACTAAGTGATTAGAGATTTATCAATTTGTTTAAAAGATGGGTAGATTTATAATAAAGTGTCTAATTTATCTACAATTAAGAATTGTAATTGTAATAAATTAAAGTAAATTAATTAAGATAATATATTAAGGATTAATCAATTTAATTATTAATTAAAGATGATTAATTAAATGGCGAAATTAATAATTAAAGGTTAATTTTTTTACTATTAAAGATTGATGAATTATAAATAAAGGTTAATTAATTTATTATAAATGATTAATTAATAAATGATTAATTAATAAATGATTAATTAATAAATGATTAAAGAATAATTTATCAAAATGATTTGTAATTTATTATTGTTAATTAACCAGGATTAGTAATTCATAAGAAATTAATTTGATTTGAATTAATCAGACAATTAACTGACCTTACCTATGGATATTTGGATTCTATTGGATGACTTGATTGTTTGATATCCCTGATATATGCTGCTTTGTGATACATCCTGATTTATGTTGTGATCTTTTATTTACTTATTTGTGATATATATCTGTGATCTGTGAATGAACGATAAGCGTGATAGTTAATACCGCTTATCAATTATATTTCTGTATTCTGATCTGTGATGATTGTATGATGTTGCACTACTGTGTAAAAACCCCTGGACTACACCTTTACGCACACAAATATGGATTTCACGTGGAAATCGGTTAAGTCACAAATAATTTAAATTTGATGTTTTTTGAAATTGAAATTTTAATTTCAATTGATTTGAGATTGGAAATTTGGGTTTAAAGTGAAAAGCTTTTGAAATGGAATTTCAAAGATAAGTCTTATTTTCGAATAACTTAATTAAGTTTTGAATTTAAATAATTTGCCTTAAATTTGAATTCAATATTTGGAATTGAATTCAATGATTGGAATTTTGATTAAAGATATTATAAATATGTTTAAATGAATTCAAACCACTTTTAAAATATTGGTTTGAGAATTTGGATTTAACCCAAGAACCTTAACTCGTATAAATGAATCAGATTTCCAAAATGAAAATGTTTGGTTTAAAAGAATAAAAGCTTGCAGATAAGAAATGAAATTCCAGTTTAATTAAAGGAATTTCAAGATTGAATTGAAAAATGGTTTTTTCCAAATTATGAATAAATTCTTTTTGAAAGCTATGAATTGAATCTGTTTATTTTTAACGGATTTAAAATGGTTATTTGTTTAAACCATTCGAAAATGAAATTGTTTTGAAAGCTATGAATTAAATCTTTGTTTTAAAGATTTAACGAGTTAATCCAAATTGAAATGGAAAATTGATTTGGAAAATCTGTGAATGAATCTTTTGTTTAAAGGATTAAAGTGTGGAAATTGTATAAACCGTTGAAGGTTGTTAAAATGAATCTTTTTGTTATTTGAAATGGTAATTTGTTTAAACCATTTGGAAAGAAAGTTTGGGTTTAAGTTGTGACTTAACTGAAATCCCAATATCCATATATTTTTAAATATTGCGCTCACTATTCGGTTTAGCCGGGAGAGGACCTTTGTGTCACATAACCCATTCCGAATAAGTGATACGTCGTATATGGATGCATTTGAAGACCGGTGTTGAAGACTGGGTGTTTGCGAAAACGATAGGATAACCTATCGATTGTCTCTGCACTGGGTAGCTCCCGGTATAGAGATCCCCTAAGTGATGGGAAATCCGATCGGGATTGTGAATACCCGGATTTGCAAGGGCTTCTTCGGAAGTGCCTTCGGTTCTGTTCGAACCCGGAACAGACTTGTATGGTTACATGTCTAACATTACACTTTGAGATATAAAGCCGATTTCTTTCAAATACATTTCTGTTGGTGGCGGAGAATTTATTCTCTTAGCTTAACACCCTTCTCGGAGACGTACGAGCTCAGAGGTTATGTAGTTGAAATTTATCAGCGATATACTCCCAATTTGGTAATGTGACATGCTGAGTGTTGCTGTGTGATGATCATTGTTTGATCATATGTGATATGATCATTTGTTTGATCATTTATCTTTGTGATCATTACTTTGATCATCTGTTGACCCAAAGCATGGCTTTGTGACAAAGCGTAGCTTTGTGGACGAGACTTCGTCAAACCTCACAGACCGGAAATGGTCGAAACAGGAATGTTGCAGCAAGGTTACGAGGGTCGCGCCCTTTAGGGTATGTCATTTCCTTCTGGAAAAGGGTGGCATCATGGTATGGAGCCCAGATACTTACTCATGTGGACACACTTTATTATTATATGTGATGTTGGTTACCGAGGCCTCGGATAAAGGTCCCAAAGGACCGGGAGGTGGCATATTCGTGAGTTACCTGTTATAGGGGTAACCTGGCCTTGTGTTGGCAGAGAGCAGTTTGTCTCTCGGGACGTCCCGCCAGAGGCGATCCCATGCGGCGGAAGGAAGTTCCTTAGCCTGACCATTTGTTGGAAATCCAAAGAAACAATACGAACCTTGTACGGTTTTAGTTGTATAACCTGCTATGGAATGTGGCGGTAACCTGCTATTGAACATAGTAGCTATAGTAGGCATACGATACTGGTCGTATGTTGGCTAAGATTAATATTATACTTTCGAAATGTTTTCTTCACTATGCACTAATAATAATAATCCAATGATTTTGCGTAGTAAGCATGTTTGACCATCATAAGAAGAAATCTCCTCCAATTCTGCGTTTGCATTGTGTGTGTGGCGGGAGGTCTTATGGTAGTTTCATTTTCCAAAAGCATTGCGAAATTCAATCTTACTTTGTTTTAAAGATAAACTGTTTTTGTTGCTCACACCAGTCCCATGACTGACTCGTAGTTTATTGTTCCCTTCCTAAACTCTGGGTGCCCACCATTTTCCACACGGGCAGTCTAGAGTTGGGTTTCTCAGATATTCAGGTTTAGTAGATTATCTGGAGCTGGTTCAGTTCTTGGAGTTCAGGACTGCACTTGCTTCTCTCTATGGTTCGAGCTTGATACTGGAGTCATTGGATTCATTCTCTCTGACTGATCTTTTGGAGTTATCATTTCTGCTTTCCACTGTTATTTCTTGTATCTCTGATATTGTTGTATCATATTGATATCATTGTTGTATATCATACTGGATATTGTATTCATTGGAGTTGTATATGATATCATTTATTTCTTTCTTCCGCTGTGTTTTTATACTTAATGGTGTTATAAACTCCGGTGAACCAGATTCGGCGTTTGAATCTGCGGCATTTTGAGTACAAGTGAAGTACGGGTGCTGGTTTTCGAAGGCCGAGTTTTTGGGTCATTACAACGTGGTATCAGAGCTAAGGTTGAACTTTAGCTCAGGAGTATAACACATTAAGTAGCTCATTAGAGATAGGGTGAAGTATACCCTAGAATGAGTAATTCTCAGATATCCGTCAGTACGCCTCAGTAAATTTTCTTACTATCCACTGATAGTAAGTATGAGTGCAAGAAGAGGATGAGATAGGGGATAGGGGAATACGACTGTAAATGGTCAATATCCTGTAACAACAAGGAAGCAATCTTTTCTCTATCAATCTCTTTTGTTGAGAATCTTTTCTTAATTCTTCGATAGTTTCTGGTAGATCCAGGAAGAAGATTCAATATATTAATATGGGACATAAACTCTGGATGGACCAAAATTGTTTGTTTGGACGAATTGGTTGCTTTGGTTGCTATGGTTGATAGGTATACTTTAGTTTTAAACTAAAATTCTGAAATCGTATCCATGTATCTATCTATTCTTTGGGTTCCGGTATTTTCTACGAATGGTTAGTTATCCTTTCGAACTAACCGATGCCATTGCATATTTCGTAGATCTGGATAACCCAAGTATCTTGTGAAGTGTTAAACAGATTCGTTCTTGTATCTGTTATTGATATTCTGATTTGGTAAGCCAAATGCAGAGTAGATGTTCAGTTTGAGTTGATGAAATATTCTTCATCTGTCTTTTTGTCTCCTTGGCAATTTTGAGGACGAAATTCTTTTAAGGGGGGAAGTCTGTAACGACCCCAAATTTTATATATATTTAAATTAATAATTAATTGTATTTTTGAATAAACATAGTAAAATAAATTGATAATTTATTAAATTTTTGAATAAAATTTGTGAAATAAAACGGTAAATAGATTGCGGGTTTCCCCGAGACGAATAAATTTGTGTTAAATTAATTAAATTTAAATATTGTATATATATGTGAATATATATATGTATATGTGATATATGAGTCAATTTAAATTAGGTTTTGGAAATATAATGAATGAATGCAAATGTAAGAAAAATAAAATATAATAAAAGAAAGATAAAATAAAGAAAAGAAATAGAAGTTTACATATATTACAAAACAATAAGATTTAAAGAAAATAAAATACATTTAAATATGAATAAATGTAGACAAATATGAAACAAATAATACAAATATATATGATAAATATATATATATATACATAGTTTTATTCAATATAAAGTAAATATATGTATCTTAGTAAATCAATACGAAATAATACCAAGTAATAAAACAAACAAATAAAATACAAAAAGAGGACAAAGAAAATTAATGCAAGCACACCATATAATCTTCTCAGCGGCACAAAGATATGAAGCAAGAAGAGAAAAAAATCTAAATATCTATGAAACCAAAGGCAAAGCAAAAAATAAAAATAAAAATAAAATATATATACAAGTAAAAGGATAAGTATGAAGTCAAGTGGTTCGAATATGATGGGTATGCAGTCTTGAGTACCACTAAATCTAAATAGATATGCAGGCTGGAAGTAAATAAACATTCATAAGGACAAGGTCATTTAATGCTTGCTAAGACAAATATCTTTTCTAGTACATGAGCATGTAATCTCGGCCACCAAACCATGAAATTATCTCTGAAAATTGTACAACTTGTACACTATTTTGTATAAAATATGTTATACCCTGCAGCTTGTTTTATACTTCAACCTGTAAGCTATTTTTCCCCTACCATCTTTCATTTCCATTCGAGCTAGATAAAAACTAAGATAAAAACTTCATTTAGAAACCTAAACAAGCATTCTACAACAACCAGCAACTCAATACAACAGAGAATCAAGTGGGAAGATTTCAGCTTGTAATTTTGAAGTCTGTTGCCAAAACAAACCATGCTCTGTTCTTTCACAAAATCTTGGTGAGTAACATTTTTTTTAAAATATAACTTGTTAATATGAAGTATGTTTTTCTCTGTGATAATATGTATTTTGTATATATGTGTTTGTGATGATCTGTGAATATCTGTATCTCTTAATACTCTGTTGCTTGTTGCTTATTTCTTTAGAGTAGATGGGTAAACAAACCTTCATCTCATGATCTAACAATTGTTTGAACTTAGGATGTAAACCAATGTTGTTTGTTTGGTTATGATATAAGTGTTGAAAATTTATTTAAGTTGAATCAACTTGAAATTGTCTTTGGAACCCAAGAAAACAAGGTTCTACTTCAAATAAGTTTAAAAACAAATTTCTTGTTTTAAGAATTCAGGAGTATATGGTGAAACTACATACAAAAACAAGATTTTTAAAACGAAATTTATAATTTTTAAAGAAGGGGGTGAAGAGCAGTTTTGGTTCGACCGTTTTAGACTTTTTGGGTGGCCGTGGATGATCTCGTTGACTGGAGATGTCGAGTGTTGGTCTGGAGATGGAGGAGCGATCGGGGAACCTCGGAAAAATGGAGCGGAGGTAGCCAGACTACGGTGGTGGCGGCGGCGTACGTTTAAAATTTTTAAACCTAGTTTTAGTAGGCTATGGTTTTTCGTCTCGTTCGAAGTCATCGTACGATCGAGTGTAGCGTGCTTTTGGGTTTTAGTAGAGGGGACAGAGGCGAAGGCGTGGCCAGAATTTCAGAGGTTCCGGTGGAAGAGGCGGCGAGGACGGCGAAGTTCCAAGATGGTGGTGTTTTTATGGTTTGCGTTCCAGGTTGGTGGTCGAACTCGATTTCGATCTAGAGTCTGGGATGATGATCGGAGGTTTGGGATAGAGTGTTGAAGTGATCGCCGAGATGAGGAGATGGTCGATGTCGGTCGGAACAGGCGGAAGCCACGGTGCATGTGCACCGTGCACCTTTCGATTTCCGGTGAAATCTGGAGGCAGTGTGGAGGGGACTCGATTTTTACTCGAGTAGTTCGCGCACCAGACTCGAAGATTCAGGGTGTTGTCTCGAAGCACTGCAAATCCTGGTGAAGTGGGTTTTGTATGTTTCGAGTTAGTGATGTTTGCTCGGGGTAGTTGGTGTTTTTTCTCGGGTTTGATTTCAAGATGTTAAGCCTAGTCAAATTTTGTTTAAATCATTTTGTAACTAGTTTAAGTATTTGTAAATTTAATTTATGATAATCACCTTAAACAGTTAAGTATTAGGCTTAATTTGTAACGACCCGATATTTTGAACCATTCACATCCATTATAAGTGTATAGGTAGACACTCATGCCGGAGTTGAATTGCTCAAAATACCGCGTTGTTAATTTAAATTTTGGCAAAACTGAACATATACAGTAAATAAATAATCACAGATCACAGACACAGAGTAATAAGTGCAGCGGAAATAAAAGAGATAGTAGTTCATGAAGCTACTATATGAATATATAAAATACATCAGAGTTTACAACAGAAGAGTAATACGGTACATCAGAGTTAAACTAGATACAACGGATGAGTAACAGATACAAATCAGAATACATCACTGGAATCATCGAATATCTGAAAGCTGGATAAATAGCTGGATCTCCAAGCGAAGCTCCAACTCCAAAGGTGAGTCTCGAAAGCTGAACTACTTAGTCTGACCCGAGCGTAAAGCAAAACACAAAACACTCGAGTCGGGATTAACATTCTCATATTAATAAATCCAACTCAAGTGAAATAGCAATTGAAATACAAGTAACTCAAAGGATGTTTGGAATAACCATCCTTTAAGGATCCGTTAAACAATATACTATGTAGTAGTGTACGATAAGTAGATAATGTCTATCAGTAATATAAGAAGATATCAAAATAGCGTTAAGTCATGGCCCATTCCACCCTTAACACATTTTTATTCCCAAAAGCATATACAAGACCGTAGTTTCCCCAAAACCGGAAGTCACCAGAGGGCAATCCATATACTAAAGGTACAAATCAAAATCGTAGTGGTCGCGAATAGGATAATCAGTATGACAAGGTACATGAGGCGATACCAACTAGGATACTAGTAGTTGCCTGCTCCGGACTGATGTTGGGCATAGCAGCTACTACCCTAACACCGCGAAACAACACTCCCAAATCAAGGGGTGCACCCAAATCGAATCACAATAGTAATAGATATGGTATCGAAGAAGTGTGTCCGCTAGAGATGGCGATCCTCAATGGCCCGGCGCGGCTCCTGTTTTAGTCATGTCAGGGGTCATCCAAAATCGTTCTCTTTCTTCAGTCAACGCGTACATCATTCCATCCACTTCATTCTGGATCATCACTCCGCGTATAGTTATTAAAGTGGTTTTCGGTTTAGATAGAGAGTATATCCATAACCGAATTCCGGTCTCTTTAATAACTTTCGAAATTATTACACTGATTGGTCGTTTATATATTTCAAAACCAAATCAATTCAATTTCAATTTCAATTTGTAAATCAACATTTCACTTGTTTTTCAAAAACCAATTTCCATACTTTACGTTTCAAAACTTCCAAATCATAATTTCCAAATCTTATAATTCAATTTCAAATTTCTATTTAAAACGATTCAAATATTGATCCAAGTACGTACAAAAGTTTCATTTCGAAATCATTAGAATCAATTCAGTTTTACCATTCAAATCAATTTAAACTCATTTATCGATTTCATTCAATATTCGTTAAGTTACTTTATCATTCAAAACAATTTCTATTAAATTTCCAATCTATTAAATCAATTTCTTAAGTCTAACTTCATTAAATCACTTACACTTTTGAATTAAATTCAATTCGTCAAATCAATTCTTTCAATTACAAGTCTTACATTAATTCCAAAAATATCACATTTTCATTTCTTGTTAAAGAAATTCCATTTCACTTATTTACTTACTTAAATAATTTTCCAAAACTTAATTAATAAAGAAACTCAATTTCAGTTATTACGAAGTAAAATTCACTTATTCAAAAATTCAATTTCTCTTATTAAAGAATCCAAATCAATTTAATCATTAAATAATTCAATCTTATTTAATTATTAAATAATTCAAAACTTAATTATTAAATAATTTCAAAGTTTAATAATTTCAAACTAAATTATAATTTCAAACTTAATTATTAAATCATTTCAAAGTTTAATTGTTTCAAACTTAATTATAATTTCAAACTTAATTATTAAATCATTTCAAACTTAATTCAATCATTTCTCAAATTAAACAACATTTTTTTTTTCAATTACATTGTTAATATTTTGTTTCGGGTTATTACATATTAACATTTTCCTTTCATAAAAATCCAAATTTCAACTTCATTTCAAAACCATATTCTTTATTCAAATAAAATCTTCGTTTATTTTTAAATCAAATTATTGACCAATCGGGTTTTATTTAATTTCCTATCCTAGGTCAAAGTTTAATTTGGGTATTTATCATTTCAACCCGATTCCAATTCAATTCAAAATCAAATCCTAGTAAAGGGAACTTGCAGTGTGATAACTGGGATGGTGTCAAAGTAAATAAACAAGCAATAACAACAATCAATATCAATCCAATAATCAATTCAAATAATCCCGAAACAATCGTATTAATTCGCATTGTTGTTTGTACGGATTAATATAATTATTTCTAGAATCTACACTATCATTTCATGTAGATTAAAGATTATTACATTACGGTTTTCACTTGTCATTCAATTCAATTTTAACACTACAACAAATAATCCAATATATGTTCAATGGTTCAAAGTGTAATTATCACTATTTTACGTGTCAATTAATTTAACAAATAAAAGGGGTCATATTCAAAAATTTTAATTATCCTACGTCAATTTCAATTTCAAATTATTTATCACTTACATCATTAACAATTTAACGTCCAATATAAACATCAAACAATCAATCATTTAACAACCAAACTGGATTATCATTACATATATAACAGATAATGGTGTCAGATGTCACAAGTGAACTGATACAGGTAATAATAGTGTAAATATCTATCAGCAGCATATTTCAATTGTCGTTTCAATTAAAATCAAATTTAATAAATAAAAGAACGTTAATCGTGAGTGAGTGCTCACCTTTCGAGGCTAGAGATGATTTGACGATCAAATGAGCTATGAATCCGGGCACGAATTTCAAAACAAAGCTAGATTAGCATGAATTCACCGGATAGGCTGATAATACGAATAGACGGAATAAATCAGAACTAGGTCAAGGAAGATAAATGACATAAGAGAGCTATATATACAACTTTATATACTATATATAGGTAGAATGATATTCTAAAATTAAATAAATAAATATATTAAATATACATATCTTCAAAATTCATTGTTTAAACAAAACACACAAAGTATGTATATATATAGTATACTTTGAAATAATACCTATATTCAACTTTATAAACTAACTGTGTATAAACTTAACATTTATGACCGGTTTATGAATCTATGAATAATACTTACTGTAAACAATGAACAAGATTACTTTAAATCTAGAATCTACTTTACTACACAACTTACTTCATAACTTTATATGTATAATTTAATTAACAACTGTATTAACGACTCGTATATGTAAAATATACTTATACTAAATATTGTAAACTGACCTCAACTAAAATGGAATATTATATAACTGTAAGGTATCAACTACAAGGAAACAACAGCATGATGACTCACACATATTTAATATATAACAGCTTTTAAAAATGCAACTACTATATAAATTATATATATACTTGAAGTACTTATCAGTTGCAAACGTATTATGAGACCAAAATATATATATATATATATATGTAATGCTTTGAACCAAACAACATTTTATACTCCCGGTACAAATATAAACCATGCAACACGAACAGGATATCTTTCTAGTCCAAAACCAATATATAAACTCAAACTATTTCCTATATACATTAATAGATAACTTAGAAATATATGTAGATACAGTAAAATGATATAGAAAAATATTTTAGTAAGCAGGAGGATGAAAGCTCAACAGACTCGTCATGTAATGTATTTTAAAATCTTATATAAAAGTATATATATACCTACCCAACAAAATATGTAAACCCATGCATAAAATCAGCTATTCATACATACTTTATCAAACTCAACACTGAAGCCTTATATAGAAATGCAGTAACTAATATATATAAGTAGGAAGACAAAGTAACTATTAGACCAAAAGTTTATAAACTAAAAAAAAAACTGTCGAACATGCATTCAACTAGCATATTTGCAGCAACAACGTAAACCCATATAATATACATATAGAACATTTCAAAATAACCAACATTACAAAAGTTTATAGACAAATATATATAAAGTCTAGCATATATAAATAGCACTGCTACTAATAAAACTTACAACTTACATATATATTTACCTAAGAATGAAGGAGAGCAAAAGCAGCCGATCAGGGAAGAGTTGGACTAGTTGAATGCGATGGGCGAGTTCATAGGAGATCGTGATGAACGGAAAGGAACCGGAGGCTAGTAGCGTGAAGGAGATAGCTTGGCCGACAGCTTGTGTGAGTGGAGACGAGGACGCTGGCCGGTTAGGCGCATCAGGGCGGAGTGCTGGTTGTCGTGGCCGCTGTGGTGAGCGACAGGTACTGAAGGTGGCGGAGGAAAGGAGAAGCACGGTGACCGAGGAGAAAGTGCGGCGTTGCTTGGTTGTGGCCGAGGCCGGAGAGGGGGAAAGGATGGTGGAGGTGAGCGGTTGCAAGGTGTGGTCAGGGTGCTGGCCGATGGGAGAGTGGATGGAAACGGCTCAAAGGGAAGTCATGCGCATGTGGGTGTTTGGGTGTGCATGGAGACAATGGAGAGGAGAGTGATGCACGCTCAGGGAAAATGAGAATATGAGCAACATGTTCTACCCCTTCCATATATTATTACATAGGAATAGAAGAAAAAAAAAATAACGTATAGAAGTTGAAAGAATGAGGTGAAGGGTTTGCAGGCAAAGAAAGAGGAGTAGTGGAGCAAGTTTCCAGGCAAAATAAATGTACACTTTATTTTAGAGCATGGGATACCGAAGTGAACCAATGAAATCTTTAACAGATGGGAATTGTGCAGCACGGTAATCTAAGAAGCAATAAAAGCAAATGACTGTTGGTTTATACACGGTTGAATTTGAATGGACACGAACAAATTCAAAAGGCTCCAAACGTACCGATACGATGAACCAGTGCACGGCTCCGTCGCGTACCGGACTCAAATTACGAAAATAAATATACCGCAGAAAAAAACACGACGAGACGATCAAGATGGTATACGGATATCAGTGGTACAATCGAATTATAAAAATTCGAACTTTTATACTGGCGGAAAATGCAAGAAAAACGCAAGAAAATAAGACCGACGGAGCCAAAGATGTCCGAATTTGGAAAAAAGACAAACTAACATCTTGCTAAGAAGATGGTTTAGAATTTTTCTATGTAAAAATATTTAGGTTTCGGAAACATTTTATTTTCATCGCTTTTTAACTGATTAATTTGAAGTAAATTTACGCGCGAAATAAACTTCCGTATTTTTGGACGAAAATTTACCAGTTGCTATGTTTAACTAGACGTATTCCAAATATTAAATTTTTATTTCAAAATTTTATCGTTTAAAATTTCACAAATATTACGTTATTAAAACAGTTGAAATTTACGGGTCGTTACATAATTAGTATTTTAATTTGTTTTACTTTAATTTACATTTAGTTTTAAGTTGGTAACTAATTTACTTATAGTTATGAAGGTAGATTTTTAAATATTAACTTAGATATAATAATTATTATCAATTGATTGTCTAAAAAGGATAATTAAGAATGGTTAATTAATTTATAATTGTAATTAACTAAGTGATTAGAGATTTATCAATTTGTTTAAAAGATGGGTAGATTTATAATAAAGTGTCTAATTTATCTGCAATTAAGAATTGTAATTGTAATAAATTAAAGTAAATTAATTAAGATAATTAATTAAGGATTAATCAATTTAATTATTAATTAAAGATGATTAATTAAATGGCGAAATTAATAATTAAAGGTTAATTTTTTTTACAATTAAAGATTGATGAATTATAGCTAAAGGTTAATTAATTTATTATAAATGATTAATTAATAAATGATTAATTAATAAATGATTAAAGAATAATTTATCAAAATGATTTGTAATTTATTATTGTTAATTAACCAGGATTAGTAATTCATAAGAAATTAATTTGATTTGAATTAATCAGACAATTAACTGACCTTACCTATGGATATTTGGATTCTATTGGATGACTTGATTGTTTGATATCCCTGATATATGCTGCTTTGTGATACATCCTGATTTATGTTGTGATCTTTTATTTACTTATCTGTGATATATATCTGTGATCTGTGAATGAACGATAAGCGTGATAGTTAATACCGCTTATCAATTATATTTCTGTATTCTGATCTGTGATGATTGTATGATGTTGTACTACTTTGTAAAAACCCCTGGACTACACCTTTACACACACAAATATGGATTTCACGTAGAAATAGGTTAAGTCACAAATAATTTAAATTTGATGTTTTTTGAAATTGAAATTTTAATTTCAATTGATTTGAGATTGGAAATTTGGGTTTAAAGTGAAAAGCTTTTGAAATGGAATTTCAAAGATAAGTCTTATTTTCGAATAACTTAATTAAGTTTTGAATTTAAATAATTTGCCTTAAATTTGAATTCAATATTTGGAATTGAATTCAATGATTGGAATTTTGATTAAAGATATTATAAATATGTTTAAATGAATTCAAACCACTTTTAAAATATTGGTTTGAGAATTTGGATTTAACCCAAGAACCTTAACTCGTATAAATGAATCAGATTTCCAAAATGAAAATGTTTGGTTTAAAAGAATAAAAGCTTGCAGATAAGAAATGAAATTCCAGTTTAATTAAAGGAATTTCAAGATTGAATTGAAAAATGGTTTTTTCCAAATTATGAATAAATTCTTTTTGAAAGCTATGAATTGAATCTGTTTATTTTTAACGGATTTAAAATGGTGATTTGTTTAAACCATTCGAAAATGAAATTGTTTTGAAAGCTATGAATTAAATCTTTGTTTTAAAGATTTAACGAGTTAATCCAAATTGAAATGGAAAATTGATTTGGAAAATCTGTGAATGAATCTTTTGTTTAAAGGATTAAAGTGTGGAAATTGTTTAAACTGTTGAAGGTTGTTAAAATGAATCTTTTTGTTTAAAGATTTGAAATGGTAATTTGTTTAAACCATTTGGAAAGAAAGTTTGGGTTTAGGTTGTGACTTAACTGAAATCCCAATATCCATATATTTTTAAATATTGCGCTCACTATTCGGTTTAGCCGGGAGAGGACCTTTGTGTCACATAACCCATTCCGAATAAGTGATACGTCGTATATGGATGCATTTGAAGACCGGTGTTGAAGACTTGGTGTTTGCGAAAACGATAGGATAACCTATCGATTGTCTCTGCACTGGGTAGCTCCCGGTATAGAGATCCCCTAAGTGATGAGAAATCCGATTGGGATTGTGAATACCCGGATTTGCAAGGGCTTCTTAGGAAGTGCCTTCGGTTCTGTTCGAATCCGAAACAGACTTGTATGGTTACATGTCTGACATTACACTTTGAGATATAAAGCCGATTTCTTTCAAATACATTTCTGTTGGTGGCGGAGAATTTATTCTCTTAGCTTAACACCCCCCTCGGAGACGTACGAGCTCAGAGGTTATGTAGTTGAAATTTATCAGAGATATACTCCCAATTTGGTAATGTGACATGCTGAGTGTTGCTGTGTGATGATCATTGTTTAATCATTTGTGATATGATCATTTGTTTGATCATTTATCTTTGTGATCATTACTTTGATCATCTGTTGACCCAAAGCATGGCTTTGTGACAAAGCGTAGCTTTGTGGACGAGACTTCGTCGAACCTCACAGACCGGAAATGGTCGAAACAGGAATGTTGCAGCAAGGTTATGAGGGTCGCGCCCTTTAGGGTATGTCATTTCCTTCTGGAAAAGGGTGGTATCATGGTATGGAGCCCAGATACTTACTCATGTGGACACACTTTATTATTATGTGTGATGTTGGTTACCGAGGCCTCGGATAAAGGTCCCAAAGGACCGGGAGGTGGCATATTCGTGAGTTACCTGTTATAGGGGTAACCCGGCCTTGTGTTGGCAGAGAGCAGTTTGTCTCTCGGGACGTCCCGCCAGAGGCGATCCCATGCGGCGGAAGGAAGTTCCTTAGCCTGACCATTTGTTGGAAATCCAAAGAAACAATACGAACCTTGTACAGTTTTAGTTGTATAACCTGCTATGGAATGTGGCGGTAACCTGCTATTGAACATAATAGCTATAGTAGGCATACGATACTGGTCGTATGTTGGCTAAGATTAATATTATACTTTCGAAATGTTTTCTTCACTATGCACTAATAATAATAATCCAATGATTTTGCGTAGTAAGCATGTTTGACTATCATAAGAAGAAATCTCCTCCAATTCTGCGTTTGCATTGTGTGTGTGGCGGGAGGTCTTATGGTAGTTTCATTTTCCAAAAGCATTGCGAAATTCAATCTTACTTTGTTTTAAAGATAAACTGTTTTTGTTGCTCACACCAGTCCCACGATTGACTCGGAGTTTATTGTTCCCTTCCTAAACTCTGGGTGCCCACCATTTTCCACACGGGTAGTCTAGAGTTGGGTTTCTCAGATATTCAGGTTTAGTAGATTATCTGGAGCTGGTTCGGTTCTTGGAGTTCAGGACTGCACTTGCTTCTCTCTATGGTTCGAGCTTGATACTGGAGTCATTGGATTCATTCTCTCTGACTGATCTTTTGGAGTTATCATTTCTGCTTTCCGCTGTTATTTCTTGTATCTCTGATATTGTTGTATCATATTGATATCATTGTTGTATATCATACTGGATATTGTATTCATTGGAGTTGTATATGATATCATTTATTTCTTTCTTCCGCTGTGTTGTTATACTTAATGGTGTTATAAGATCCGGTGAACCAGATTCGGCGTTTGAATCTGTGGAATTTTGAATACAAGTGAAGTACGGGTGCCGATTTTCGAAGGCCGAGTTTTTGGGTCATTATAGCGTGATCTTATGAGATACCTTTTTTTTCAAAAAGGATTTTTGAAAATGATTAAATTCAAATTGAGTTTGTTTTCTCACGCTGGTTTTCTAGACTGACTCGAGTGTTATTTTATTATAATGCTCGGGTCAGATCGAGTTTATTTACAGATTGCTTTGGATGCATTGGAGCTCAGGAGACAAGCTAGAGAATTTCAAGCGTATTAAACGTACTTATTTCCACTGTATGTGTTAAACTGTATATTCGGTACTTGTGAGGACAAGTTATTATAACTGTCTAGATTGCTATGTTGACTGCTGTACTATGATGACAAGTTATTATACGGTTTCTTTTTGTATAAAGATCTGTGTTTATCTATTATATATTGTTCCCCTATGATTATTGAGATTCTATGTGTCGTTTCTGTTTCTTCTATCTCTTCTTCTTCTTCACCCCTAGAAATCGATATTTTCGGCACTTGAATATTCGGCATGCTTTTTAGTGAACGTATTGATGTTGATTTCGAGGGTCAAAAATTCAGGTTCGCTACATTTGGTATCAGAGCAGAAGGTTAAGCGAGAACCTTGGCTTTGGTGGGGAACTCATTAGAGATAGGGTCAATGGCACCCTAGAATGAGTAGAGTGAATTATAGATATGAGCACGTATTTGTTAGTGAATATAAAATGTTTTATATTGTGTTGATTTATCTGTTGAGTGACTTATGAATTTTGGTCGAGTAGTGGGATGCCAAGAAATCGATAGGAATTTTTAAACACTTGAACCAGGTAAACTGACACAATATTGTTTTGAAGCGGGTAAATGAAATAATTTTACCCAAACTATATTTTGATATGAAAGAAATAATTTTCTGAAATTATTATAGTATATTAGTGTGTTTGGTTGTTATTATTATAATCCAAACAAGATTATAAAATTGAAATGGTTATATATAACCAAATAGAGATTTTATAAGAATGATTTATGCATACGAGTTATAACTAAATTGGATTCAAACCAAAAATTTGGAGATTAAAATCCCGAAAAGTTTGGAAAATATTTTCCGAAGTGTTGTGAAAATAAAAATGGTATTATTTTGAAAATATTTTGGAATAAAAATTGTTTTAAATGGATTTTGGAAGTGATAAAGCACTAAACTCACTTTACTCGCTGGAAAATAATTCCGAAGATGATCGCGACATCATCGGTGTTCATTTTTTAGTTCTAAGTGACAGATTGATACAGTAATAATTTGATATGGATATTTTGTTTGGAAACAAGTGTTGTTTTGAAAATTTCGAAGGGAATTTGTTTTGGATAAAACCAAGTTGACTTTGGAAATTCTAAAGGAATGATTTGTTAAAACAAAAGAGCTATATATATATATTACTTGAAATAATACCGGGTATTTGAATTCTGGAATTCTAATCTAAATGTGGAAACGAAACTTAACTTAATTAAGTAAATTGGAAGCAAACTAATTAGAGAATTAATTAGTGAATTGAATGTTGAAAATGAGAATTGAGTTATAAATGGAATTTGACTTATATATAAGCGAATTAAATATATTTTGAAATGTTGTCGAAAAAAAAACATGGATTAAAATGGTGATAACTTAAGTTATAAATGAATTCAATTCAAGTGTAAATAAATTGAATATGATTGGGAATATTGGTGATGAGAATGAAATTCAACTTAAGTAACCAATTTATGGGGTGATTCATAAATAAATTGGCATGGATTGGATTGTTGTTGAATATAAATGAAGTGAATAAATAGAAAGTGAATAAATTGATTGGGATCAATTTGTAATGGATATGACTATAATGTGTGTAAATATAAATTGAATGCTAGTAAATCCATTGTTTATAAATACATGTGTAACATGTTGGTTTACGCAATATATGTGTTTGCATTAGTAAAATGAATGTGAAGTTAATTAAATTGCATAAATTACGAGACTTACATGTTTATTTGAGTAAGTTCAGGTACGGGATGCTATTTGGCTTGATTTTTGTTGCGCAATTGTATATAAATTAAGCAAACTCGCTTAATAAAGCTAAAATAAGGCATGCTTATGAATTTAGGGCACGAAAAATAAAAATATTGATATATATTGCGTTTTCCAACCATGAGAGTCGATGTATATCTTTTTATCATATTTGTGATATTGCATAAGGCTCTCCGTACAAGGGAGACTCTGGCAAAAAAATTCGAAAATTTAAGGTGTTAGAATTTTTTTGGAAATTTTGGAAATTTTTTTTTGTTAACTAAAAAGTTGATTTTTGAATTGTAATTGAAATAAAGGGTTTTGAATTAGAAATGGAAACTAATTGTTTTGGTTGAAACTAAAAGATTTGAAAAAGTGAAATGTCGAGTTTTAACTAAGTGGGTTTTTAAAAGTTAATGGTTTGGAGCATTTTCCTAGCGTGGCAATTTCGAGGACGAAATTCTTTTAAGGGGGGAAGAATGTAACGACGCAGAATTTTAGTTATTTGAAATTGGAATATTAAATAAATTTCAAATGTCGAAAAGTTAGTTTTTAGATTAAATAACTTGAATTTCAAATATAACGATTTATTAGATAATTTAATTGCTGAATTTAATCATTGAAATTGTTTAAATAATTGAATCTTGGATTTTTATTTGGATAAAAATAATTTAAAAGCTTATTTAATCACTATTGAATAAGAATGAAGATAATAAAACTTTTAAAATTGATTCAAAATTGATTTAGCTAATTTTGAAATTAACTCGTTTTAATTAACAAGTGAAAATAGCCTTCCAGGGCACTATCTCAGATTTTGACGAAACAAGTGTCATTGGGTCTGTAATAATGAATTATAATACACCGTTAAATTTTGTAGCAATTAGATGCACTGTTTGGTTGTACGGGATAGAAAAGCGTTGAAATTAATATCGAAAATTTAATATAATAATTTGGTTCAAAAAGCTATCTTCTGCATATGATCGAATTAGGTCTTGAAACAAGTTCCATTATGTTCGGAATAGGGGTATAACATTAAGAACGTTAGGCGGCACATCTCGATTGGGGTTCGAAATTATATAGCTAGATATTTTGAATTAAATAATATATATTTGATTTTGACCTGACCACTCAGCCGTTATTACTTCACATCAGCCGTGCCTATCCTGTACGAGCCTACACCTTTTTCACTTATAAATCGTGTTCCCCTCTCTTCTTCCTCTCAGTTTACAGAAAGAAAAAAAATTAAAGCAAGCTTTTAAATATTTAAATCAATTCAAGATAAGCGTACAAAATTCTGAAAACTTGTTTTTCTATTCGTATCACCTAAATCTTCAACTGGCATTAGCGTGTAAGGGTGCATTAGAGAATGGAGGAAGTCAACAGTGAATGGAAAAGCAAGTTCAAACTAGGGTTTTGATTTTCTTCCAATGGGAGTGGAGTTTGGCGAGGCCGACCATGAATTCGAGTTTATGGTGGCCTGCAACATCTATGGAGGGGATTGGTTGGCTCACGGTGGAGTTTGGGGGTTGCGAGGTCGGTGTACGGCCGTGGAATTAGGGATGTCATGATTTAAGGAAGGGATGCAGGCTCGATGTCTTTGGCATGGTGGTGGAGTACTCGAGAAGTGGAGCTAAATGGTGGCGTTGTTGGTGGTTTTCATCAACGGAGGAGGGAGCATTCGTTGGTCAAAGTGGGTGGCAACGGTGGTTTACTGTAGGAAGGGAGAGCAGGTTTGAATGGGGAAGAAGGTAATTTGAATGTAATTAGATTAATAAAAATATAATTAGTTATAAATTGTTGATTTAAAATCATTTAAATTAAAAATTACATAACTCTCTCATACGAGGTCCAATCGAGGAGCGGATTTTTGCGTTGCGCTCGTATTGACGAAAGCTTTGCAATGGAACTGGTTTGGATGAATTCGAAGACTGTTGAAAATTGGACTAAAATCGGACGTCGTCCAGTTTTAGTTCCAAACCGGAACGCTTCGACGACGGTGGATGTTATATTATATATATTAGTATTTGGGTAAATTTCCCGCCTATTTGAGCGGATGGGACACTATGCGCCCCATATAATAGCGGATAACCCTTTTTATTGTGATATCCTGCCTCGAAGCGGGATTATTATGATATATAAAATCTGTGGTTGCAAGGAAACAGGTTGGAGGGATCCAACTGGATTCCCCAAAAATGTTGATTTTAATTTCATAAATAGTGATATATAATGTGTGAATGATCTGTTATAGATTGTAATGACCCGGATTTTTCATCGTTTGATTTTGAATATTTAAATGGTTTAAATATTGGAATTGAAATTATAATTGAGTTAATAAGTTTTTAAAACTGAAATTTTGAGAGATTTCGAAATTTTGGAATCGTCAATATAATTGACGCGTTAAAATAGCGATCCGGGTGCACAGTCTCAGAATTCAACAAAACCAGATCCATTGGGTCCATAATAGTGTATTATTATCGAATTTAAAATTTCATAGCGTTTGGAGTTATCGTTTGGTCGGACGGTATATAAACGCGTTGAATTTAATATCGAAATTCAATATAATAATTGGGTCCAAAAAGCTATCTTCTCCATACGATCGAATTAGGACTCGAAACCTTTTCCATTACGTTCGGAAGAGGGGTATAACATTATAAATGCCTGGTGGCACACTTCCATAGGGGTTCAAAATTTTGTGATATGTAAAGTGGAATATTAGGAATAAAAATAAAAATATATAGGTTCAAATCAAAGTCAAATTCGAGCCACCCTAAAA
Source organism: Allium fistulosum (assembly GCA_030737815.1). Lineage (NCBI taxonomy): Eukaryota > Viridiplantae > Streptophyta > Magnoliopsida > Asparagales > Amaryllidaceae > Allium > Allium fistulosum. The sequence goes on from CM060907.1 coordinate 744,247,662, forward strand.
CCCATTCAAACACGCTAGACCAAATCACACGCGACATCCCCTTTTCACCTTTTAAATCACATCTCCTCCCCCCTATCGAATTTCAAATCCTCAGAATCAAATCGTGTTATTTCCTTTTATCTCCTTCAGCTCGAAATCGTCTAAAGAAAAAAAAGGATTCAAGCGAGTTGTGTGGTTGCGCACGCGTGAAGAGGGTTGGGCCACGACTCGAAAAGCTGCAGCGACGCATGGTGGAGGAGACGCGCTCGCTAGGGTTAAGACTGGATGGGGTTCGAATTTGAATTGGGTTGCATGATGATTTCTGGTGGAGGTTTCCGCGTGGGGCTGTTTGAGTTGGAGGCGCTACGGTGGTTGATAGAGACGAGGGTTACTTGTTTGGCCACGGCTGTTAGTGAGGGTGCGGTTTCGAGGGTATTGGGGAAGAGGTCACGACAGTCAGTGGAAGCTCTGGTATTGAGCGGCAGTCGATGGAAGCTCTGGTGGCAGAGCTCAGGTGGAGGCGACGTACACGAGCGACCGTGTGTATGCTAGGGTTGGTGGGGAAGTTTTCGAGCGAAGTGGTGGGAAGTCACGGTGAACTTGAGGATGTGCGAGCAGATTAAGTAAGTTAATCAATTATATATATATATATATATATATATATATATTACTGTAAATTAATAAGAAGGTTTACAATACTGTAAAATTTGAATGGATTGCAAATAAAATCAAGGTGAGTTAAGCTCACTCAATTTTGGATTACTATAATTAATTTTAAATAGTTAAAATTAATTATTGATTGATTAGTTGAATTGATATATTTTATCCGTTGAATTTGATATTATATATAGTATTATATATATTGGAGTGATTGAAATTCCTGCATATATATAGCGGATGAGACCCTATGTGCCCCGCATAATAGCGGAAGACCCTATATACCGCGATATCCCCCTCGAAGTGGGATTGGTATTTTTATATTGTGCTAACATCTATGGATGCAGGGAAACAGGTTGGAGGGATCCAACTGGATTCCTCAAAAATGTTGAATTTAATTTCATATATTGGATATATGGATTGTGTAGAAAATTCTATTATAGATTATCGTAGTGATTGGTATTTTTGGATGCTATTGTAGCACTGGTCCGAATTTTGGTATTTTAAATACCATAAACATATTTTTTTAAAATTTAAGGAATTAAAGGGAATTTTTGATATAAAATATTTATATTGAAATTGGGGTTATTTAAAAGAAATTGAGTTAGAAAAATATATTTGATTTTTGGTTATACTTAACTATTTTGAATTATTAAATGGAGATTTTGAAAATGAATTGTATAAAGGAATTTATAAATGGTATTCTGGAAATATAAAAAGGAGTTGAAGTCAATATTAAAAATAGATTGGAAATTATAAATAGACTTATAAAGAAATGGATTTATAAAATGGAATTTTATAAATAAGATCGTTTTATAAACAAGTAAAACTCAAAGGAGTATAAGGATTTGTAAACGATGTTATAAATAAGGTAAGCGATATTATTTGCTAAATTAGGAATATAAAATTCACAAGGAGAATTTATATTAGAATATAGAAATAGAGCGAGAAAAATAACGGATACTATTTTTGAAAAGTGAAAATGGTTAAGGAGATCGGAATGGAAGTGATGTAATATGATTCGAGAGGAAAGTATAAATTGAATTGATTATTGAGGTTTTAAAAATATATTTTTAATTCTAAGAAGTTAAGTTTGTTTTTAAAAGGAAAATTTTATTATTTACTATGGAATTTTAAACTGGTCAAGATCGAAATACTTCGGTAAGTAGATTTTCAAATATTAAGTATCTATTTTAGTAAATTCTAACTTTTAAAATCAGCTTTGAAAATTTATTGGTTTATCTAAAAATGGGTCATTGATGTTTATAAAAGTGTTTTCGATATCTTAAATAATTATTCGAATATGTTTTTAAAATAAATTATTTTTCTTTAAAATACTTATTTTATATATATATAAGAGTTTGAAATGATTTTTACTTTATTCTCTCGAGACTTGTAGGCGGGTTTATTTAATGGGAGGGTTTTATAGGAGAAGTTTTATAATGGGATGTTGGGAACCTAAGACATTTCCTAAATTTTGGAATACCGAAACTTGGAAAAAAAATGAATTCGAGTTAAATAATGAAGTTATAAATGGTTAGATGGGATTATAAATAAATATAATCGGTTTTGGAAATTGTGAGAAGAAATTCATTAATGGTTTCGGAAATGCAAGAGATAAGCTAAGAAATTCCTAAGTTTTGATACTTGAGATGATTTTGGAAAATGGACTGAGAATATTTTCCTAAGTGTTGAAATGTTTTGGGATATCCTGTTATGGATTTAAATTTTGAAATTTGTCTTTTTTTATAAAAACATTTGAATATGGAAAGGAATTGGAATATAAACTTGGTAAAGATATTTGGAAAAGAATATTTTTGGAAAATGTATAATAAGGCCTGATGTCTACTTATGGATGTTTTATTGATAGTTAAATAACCGACTAACAATATTGGCTATCTTCGTTAATCGTTTCGAAGAGACCGAGATCGGATTTAATTATCCGAAAACCACTTCGATCCGGTTTGAACGTAATGAATGAATACCGTGGAGATGATGAAGATGGTGATTTGGTTTGTCCAGACCCAGGACAACTTGTATGGACGAATGCTATCAGAACATCGTCATTGGAGGACGATGAGCATTCTAAATAGAATTGTGTTCTTGAAAGGTAACGCTTAGCCTTGAGCCTCATCAACCGGGAATGACTAAAACAGGGGAGATGCAGCAAGGCTAAGTGGGTCGCACCTAATTAGGGTATGTTATCACTTTTCTAGATATCCTTGGAAACCTATACATTATGGATATGGTTGTGCATGAAAGAAGGAGCGCTCGATTTTGAGGGTGGGAACACCCGGGGTGATAACATATTCGGTCTATCCAGGTTAGGGGTAGGCCGGTCTTGTGTAGCAGGGGATCCCAGCGAGGTCCTCGGTACATTGTTCTAGAGGTGTACTGTGATGGGCGGTACCCCAGTGGCCCAGTCATTGTATGGGATCCATTCTCCAATAATCGCCGTATGGTTTTGATTGTACCCAACTATGCTAAAACGTGAGGTGCAAGCATTCCAGCTATTTCCTATTTACTTGGTTTAGACACTATTATAATATCAGACGGATTTGGTAAAAATGTTTTGCTTATCGTAAGGTAAAAACCCGTCGTGTTTATGTGTGACGTGGTCTTACGAGATACCTTTGTTTTCAAAGGATTTTGATAAAAGTTACTAATTCAAATTGAGTGTGTTTTCTCACGTTGGTTTTCCAGACTGACTCGGTGTTATTTTATTATAATGCTTGGGTCAGACCGAGTAATACAGATGCAGGTTAGAATGCTATAGAGCTCTGAAGACGAGTTGGAGGAGTTCAGACGTATATCACGTATTTGGTTATTTCCGCTGTGCGAGTTATGTATGAGGACAAGTTATTATAACTGTCTAGATTGATGTAGTGATTGTTGTACTCTGATGATTGTAAGTATTAAACAGTTACAGATCCTTTTGTATAAATACCTGTTATTATATATTATATTTGTTCGCTGCGATTGTGAGATTATGTGTTGTTGTTTCTATTTTATTCTACCTTTTTCTTCTTCATCCCTAATGAACTGGTGTTTTCCGGCACTCGATTGCTCGACATTCTATATAGTGGACGTATTTATGTCGATTTTCGAGGGTCGAAAAACTCGTTCGTTACATAGATTATGTTATGATTTGACTTATTGGATGCTATAGTAGCACTGGCCTTAATTCTGGTATTATAAATACCATAAATAATATTTTTGAATTTTAAAAAGAATTTCAACGGCGATTTTGGAAATAATAATATTTATAATGAATTTGGATTATTTTAAAGGGATGAATTTGAATTAAATAAAAGATTGATTTTTGGAATACTATGTGTGATATTTTGAGTTTTAGAAAGAAATTTAAAAATGAATTTTTGAAATATTAAGTGTTTTCGATGAAATCTTGGATTATATAAAAAGAAATTGATTTGTATAAAATCAATGACTTGATTTTGGATTTTTACTTAACTATTTCCTAAAGGATTTTAAATAGAGATTTTAAAGTGATGGATAAAGTATTTGTATAATGAATTTTAAGTGATATTTCTGAAAATATGGAAATGGAGTTGAAATCGATATTTAAAATAGTTTAGAAAAATTAATGGGATTTATAAAGGGATGGATTTATAAATGAAATTTTATAAATGAGAATATTTTATAAACAAGTCAAACTAGAATGAGTTTGTAAATTTATAAACGATGTTTATAAATAAAATGAAATGATTATCACTTGATAAATTGGAAATATAAATTCACAGTGTGAATTTATAACGAGAGGTGAAAATTGGTTTTTGAAAGAAATAGTGGATTCTATTTTTGAAATGTGAGAATGGTTATGAAATTGGAAATGTAAGATGTGTTATGAATAGAAGGGATTTATAAATTGAAATTGGTTATATTGGATTAAAAAAATAGATTTTTATCAAGAAGTTAAGTTTTCTTTTAAAAAGGGGATTTTTATTTATTAAACTATGTAATTTAAAAATGTTTTTAGTATTGAAATATTTCATAAAGTTGGTTGCTCAAATATTTAATATTAGTTGAAAAGAATTTAAATTTTTATAATAAGCTTTGTAAATTGATTAGTTTTATTTAAAAATGAATTGGAAATGAGTTATCGATGTTTATTTAAAAGAGGTTTTGATATTTTAAATAACAGGAAATTATTGTCAACAACAAAATTTCTCAGTATTTTAGACTCAAGGACAGACCTTCAGTATTTTAGCCTGAAGGACAATTTTTTTAGGTATCAGTTTTTAAGTTTTTAGGTATCAGTTTGTAGTTATCGGTAGTAGTTTTTAGGTATTAGTTTTTAATTCGGTAGCAGTTTTGGAAAAATGTTTGTCCTTATGAATAATTTTAAAAGAATGTTTGTCCTTATGAATAATTTTTAGGAGAATGTTTGTCCTTGTGGGTAAAATATTGAGGTCGTGTCCTTGAGGCTAAAAATATACAAATTTTTGTCCTTTAAATTAAATCCCCCTTTTAAATAATTACTTAAACGTATTTTGAAAAATAAATTATTATTCTTTAAAAAAAATACTTATTATATATATAGAGTTTTGGAAATGATTGGAATCTATTTGTAAATTCTCTCGAGATTTGTGTACAAGGATTTGTTTAACGAATGTGATTTTGATAAGAGAAATCTTATAAAGGATTTTGGGAAAAAAGGGAATTTCCAAGATGTTGAAATACATGAACTTCGAGAAATGAATCTGAATTCATAAAAGAAGATATAGATTGTTAGTTGAATTATAAATAAGTATAATCGATAATTTTTGGGAAATTGTAAAAGAAATTAATAAAAATTCAAGAGATTTATAAGATAAGTTATGAAATATTTTCGAAGTACGGGTATTAGAAATGATTTTTGGAAAATAGACTTATAAAATTTTCCTAAGTGTTGGAATGAAAGGTTTTGGAAATATTTTAATTACGAAATGATTTATATAGAAATATTTTCCTAAGTAATGAATTATAAAGGGGATTTGGAAATATTTCTAAGTGTTGATATGATTTGAGAATATCCTGTTATGGATATAAGTATTTGAAATTGTTTTCAAATGTTGAAATACTGGAAAAGATTTGAAAATATATCTTTGTAGTGATATTTTGAAAGATTTATAAATTAGGCTTAGTGGCTGCTATGTGTGTAATTTGATGGTTAAATAACCAACTATAATCTGTCCAAATTTGTTAATCATTTCGAAGAGACCAGGATTGGATTTAGTTATCCGAAAACCACTTTGATCCGATTTGAGCGTTACGAATTGTGAAATCTCAAAGATAATAAAGACGGTGATCTTTGAAGAGATTGGTTTGTTCAGACCCAGAACAACTTGTATGGATGAATGCTATCATTGCATTGTTGCCTAGAAGGCAGTGATTAGCATTCCAAGTGGGATTACTATTCAAAAGGTAAAACGTAACATCGAACCTCATCAACCGGGAAATGACCAAAATCGGGCATGCAGTAGGGCCAAGTGGGTCGCTCCCAAGTAGGGTATGGTCATTCCAAATCTAGATCGGTTATTATCTCTCATTGGTATGCTTCGGGGCCCATTAATGGAGGGATGATCATATTCGATACTACTATACAAGTGGTAGGCCAGTCCTATGTGGCAGGGGTACAAGATTTTCTTGTCAGAACCCGGTGCATTTAACTAGAGATGTACCTTCGAAAGGTAGTTCCTTACCTAGTCATCGTATGGAATCCAAACTCCAATACGTGACTTACGGTTTTGATTGTAGAGCCTAGTATGCCAAAATTTAACTAATGTAACAATTTCGGCTATTTTAATAAGTATTTGTACTTAGACACTATTATAATATCACAAGATTTTTATATAAAAAAGGTTTTGGTTATCATAAGGTAAAAACCTGTCAGTGTTTATGTGCGGCGTGGTCTTACGAGATATCTTTATTTTTGAAAAGCGATTTTTGAAAATAATTAAATTCAAATTAAGTGTGTTTTCTCACATTAGTTTTCCAGACAGACTCGGGTGTTATTTTATTATAATACTCGGGTCAGACTGAGTATATTTACAAATTGCTTTGGATGCATTGGAGCTCAGGAGACGAGCTAGAGGATTTCAGGCATTTTAAACGTACTTTGTTATTTCTGTTGTGTGTGTTAAACTGTATATTCAGTACTTATGAGGACAAGTTATTATAACTGTCTAGATTGTTATGTTGACTGTTGTACTCTGATGATTGTATGTATATTAACAGATATAGTTTCTTTTTGTATAAAGATCTATATTTATCAATTATATATTGTTCCGCTGTGATTTGTGACATTCTACGTGTCATTTATGTTTCTTCGACCTCTTCTTCTTCTTCACCCCCCTAGCAATCGGTATTTCAGGCACTTGAATATTCGGCATGCTTTACAGTGAACGTATTGATGTCGATTTCGATGGAAAATTCCGGTTTGCTACAGCTATAATGGTTTGCAAACATTTCAGCTACCCATTTAGGTACAAATATTCCATTCGGTATATTCCTTTGACCTTGTTCGGACACCATAGTCCGGGTATTGATATTTTCTTTGTATATATATTTATTTGAAATTGTTTTCAAAATGAAGTCATTAATAATAATAAAAAGTGATTTTCTGTATGAAGTATTTTGGTTATAGTAAGGAAAAAAAAACTCATCTGTATTTATGTGTGAGCGGGGTCTTACGAGATACTATTCTTTTCAAAGGTTTTGTTTAGTACCCATTTATTACTGCGTCATATGTTCATGGTTCGAGTTTCTCACGCTGGTTTGTAAAGCCTGATCTGGGTATTTTTAATACTCGGGTCAGACCTGAGTAGTTTTAGGTTTAGTTGAAGACGCTTGGAGTTTTCAGAGGAGAGCTGGAGCTCTTCATCTACGTACGGCCGTATTCTATTATCCGCTGCATCTATTGCATTTGTTTTTATTTTCCAGCATTTGTAAGGCCAGAGTTTATAATGGTATAGGCTGAATCTACGTTAGACTCTAATACAATATACAATTTTTTCCGCTGTAAAGATTATTGTTGAAATGGTATATATTATTTCATTCGTGTGAGATTCTGTTTTATCTTTACTTTCTTTTTCCCCTAACAATCGGGCTTTCTGACATTTAAATTTGCGGCACATGAATACCGAGGATGTATTATTGTCGATTTTTTTGGGTTAAAAATCTCGCTTGTTACAATAACTGTCTCAGTTACATCGAGCTCTGCAAATAAATAAAAAAATACACGATTAGCAATATAGTTATGGAATAAAGTTGTAACGATCCCGGGTTTTATATAAGTTTAAATTGATAATTAATTGAATTTTTAAATTAAAATTGTAAAATTAATTGATAAATTGATTCGAGTTTCCCCGAATCCAAATGAAAATATATTAAATCATTTTAAATTTAGAAATTGTATATATATGTGAATATATATGTATATGGGCATGTATGAGTAAATTTGAATATATATGTATATATTGAATTTGAATTTAAAATAAAATAGAAGTAAAATAAAACACAAACAAAATATACTTATAAAATAGTACATATTTATATATATATATATATATATATATATATATCTCAACACTAGAAACTATGAAATTTACATAAGTATAATAAATATATAAGTTAGAAATAAAAATGAAGTAACACTTAAATAAAATCTAATAACAAACTAAAATAGTAATTTATTTATATTGTAAAGCAATATCACAAAGGTAAAGCAAAAATATATATATATTCAAGCATATCTATGAAGCCACAAAATTATCTTCAGCCGAAATCAAAATTTAGCATAGTCAAAGAAAAAAGGGATAAGTACAAGCTTGCAAAAGAAGATCTGTTCAAATTTGTACAAGGTAATTAATACAAATACCTTCAGCCACAATATGCTCTCATTTCAGCCACCGTTCTAATAAAGATCTCTGACCAAATACAAATAAAATCTTGTACCTATATTGTACAAACACAAAAATAATGTCACACTGTAAACCCATTTTTACATATACATCAACAACTTCTCATATCAGTCCGTTCAAACATAAATTAAGCAAACCAGGAAAAAAAATATCACCATATTACAAACTTAAAACATCTCAGTTTAAACAACAATTTAATTCAAGATAAATCAGAGAATCAAAGGAAAAGGGTTTCAACTTGTAATTTCCAGCCTATGTCAACATGAAGAGAGCTCTGTTTCATTTCTTCTTAATCACTGTGAGTAACATATTTTTCTTTAAATTTAAAAGTATAAATTTGTTGCAAACATGTCTGTGAACAAGTATGTTTGTATGTATACATGAATCCTTTGAGTAGAATTAAGTGATAGATGAATGTGTGTGCATGTTGACTCATGTGACCTCTTGTGCTCTGTTCAAGTTTCAGTTTTGAGTTTAAAAAATTATTTCTGCTCAATCTACTTGATGTTTGGACTTAGGATCAAAACCAAAAATGTTTGTTTGACCTTGAACTAAATTTTAAAATTATATTCAAGTTAAAAATACCGGGCATCATCTTTGGAAAACTAAAGAACTGAGCACCACTTCATATAAGTCAAAATTCAAGCTTCTCAATTCACGAATTCAGGCATGTAGATTGAATTCGTATATCAAAACATGATTTTTAAAGCTTGAATCATGATTTTTAGAGCTAGGGTTTGAGAAAAGTTCGACGTTGAACGGGAGATGGTTTTTGGTCAAACTACGGTGGTCGGCGACTTTGTTCGACTCGTGATTGGAACTGTAGCTAGCTGGGGGGTCGTAGAGTCTAGGAAAAATGCTAAGTGAATTTATTAGCTACCATGGTGGCCGAACGAGACGAATTTAAGGTTTGAGGGTATGTTTTGGTCGTGGTGATTGACGAGGCTTTCTTCTCGTCATCGGTGCATCGAGGTGAACCAGACCGGGTGGAAACGAGATGTGGTTGAGTGGCAAAGCTTTGGACGCGGCGGCGAGTTCACCAGTGGTCGGAGGCGATGATACGCGGTGGGTTTTTGGATAAGGTTTGGTTCAGGTGGTCGGTCGTATTGCTCGATTGCGATCCTCTGTTGAATTTGACAATCTGGGTGGTCGTGAGGTATGTGGAGGTCGTGGGTGATGAGTTGGCAACGGTGAAGTCGATCGGAATGGTTTTGATCGCTTGTGCACGTAAATGCGTGTCATTGTGTATGTGCTTCGCTGATAGATTTGGGGAAGAAAGGTAAATCTCGGGATTTTCTCGAATGATTCGCGTGTTTGACTCGAAGCAACTGATGAAGGTGAGACTCGAAGCTGCGTTCGGGTAAATCGAGAAATGGCTCGGGTCTGAAATTTTATATAAAAACAGTTTTCAAACTTTAAAACCAATCGAGTTTATTTTGAAACAATTTTGGTTAAAACCAATTCGTTTGTAAATGTAAATGTTTATCCGAGTTTTGAGTTGGTTAAAATGGTTTATTAAATAAAGATTTTTAATTGTTAATTTAACTTAAAGGTTTTAAGATAATAAGTTGATGATGAATTTATTTCAAAGATTATTAGTAAAGATTTTAAATGAAAAATAAAGTGATTAATTAAAGATAAAATGGGTTATCTTAAAATTAATTAGGTAATTAATGACTTTTTAATATTAGTAATTAAAAGATAATTACTTAATGATTAGAGGTTGATTGCTCAAGTGATTAAACAATAATTAATTAAGGGCTAATTAATTAATGTGATTAATTAAGGTTAATTAATTAATTAAAGGTTAATTAATTAATGAAGGTGATTAAGGAATGATAATTAATTGAGGAATAATTAATTAAAGTAATTAATTAAATATAATTAATTAAAGGATAGTAAATAATTAAAAGTTAATTATTTAATAATTAAAGGTTGATGAATTATAAGTAAATGTTAATTAATTTATTATTAAAGGTTAATTAATAAATGATTAAAGGATAATTAATCAAAATGATTTGTAATTAGTTAATGTTAATTAACCAGGATTCGTGACTAATCTGATTTAATTTAATCAGATAAATAAATTGACCTTACCTATGGATATTTGGATTCTATTGGATGACTTGATTGTTTGATATCCCTGATATGTGATGCTGTGTGATATATTCTGATTTGTGTGTGATCTGTACTGTAGTTCATTTATCTGGGATGAATGTAATATATTATCTGTGATATATATATCTGCGATCGGTGAATAAAAGATAAGTGTTATAGTTATACCGCTTATCAACTATATTTCTGTATTCTGATCTATGATGATTGAACGATGTTACCCTACTGTGTGAAACCCGTGGACCACACTCTTACACACACAAATATGGATTTCACGTGGAAATCGGTTAATTCACAAATGATTTAAATTTAATGTTTTTGAAATTGAAATTTTAATTTAAATTGATTTTGGAAATAAATTTGGGTTAAATGTTAAAGCTTTTGAAAGGGAGTATTTAAGATAAAAGTTATTTTGAATAACTTGGTAAAGTTTTTCAATTTAAATAATTCAATTTGAATTTGAATTCAAAATTTGGAATTGAATTCCATGATTGGAAATTATGGTTAAAGATGTTATAAATGAGTTTATATGAATTTGAACCATTTTAAAATATTGTTTGGGGAATTTGAATTTAACCCAAAGACTTTAACTCGTATAAATGAATCAGATTTTCCGAAATGAAAACTGTTTGTTTTCAAATGATAAAAGCTTTCATATAAGAAATGAAATTCCAATTTAAATTAAAGGAATTTCAAGTTTGAATTGAAAATGGTTTCCCAAGCTATGAATTAATCTTTGTGAAACTGGGTAAACTTTGTGAATTGAATCTGTTTATTTTTAACGGATTTAAAATGGTGATTTGTTTAAACCATTCGAAATGGAATTGTTTTGAAAGCTATAAATTAAATCTTTGATTTAAAGATTTAATGAGTTAATCCAATTGAAATGGAAATTGATTTGGAAAATCTATGAATAGAATCTTTGTGAAACTGGGTGAACTTTGTGAGATGAATCTTTTTGTTTAAAAAGATTAAAATGGTAATATGTTTAAACCATTTAAAGAGAAATTTTGGGTAATAAGTGTGACTTAACTGAAATCCCATTATCCATATGTTTTAAAATATGCGCTCGTTATTCGGTTTAGCCGGGAGAGGACCTTTGTGTCATATAACCCATTCCGAATAATGATACGTCGTATATGGATTGCATTTGAAGACTGGTGGTGAAGACCAGATATTTTCGAAAACGAAAGGACAACTCGTCGAATGTCTCTGCATCGACTGGTCCCCGGTATAGAGATTTTATCACCCTTTGTGATGGGAAGTCCGGACGTGATTAGAAATTATCCGAATTTGCAAGGGCTTCTTTGGAAGTGCCTTCGGTTCTGTTCGAACCCGGAACAGACTTGTATGGTTGTATGTTTGACATTACACTTTGAGATATAAAGCTGATTTCTTTCAAATACATTTCTGTTGGTGGCGGAGAATTTATTCTCTTAGCTTAACACCCTTCTTTGAGACGTACGAGCTCAGAGGTTATGTAGTTGAAGGTTATCAGTGATATACTCCCAAATTGGTAATGTGGCATGCTGAGTGCTGCTGTGTGCTGATCATTTGTTGATCATTTGTGATCAAAGCATGGCTTTGTGAAAAAGCGTAGCTTTGTGGATGAGACTTCGTCAAGCCTCACAACCCGGTAATGGTCGAAACAGGAATGTTGCGGCAAGGTTTTTAGGGGTCGTGCCCCTAGGGTATGTCATTTCCTTCTGGATAAAAGGTGATATCATGGTATGGAGCCCAGATATTTTACCTATGTTGATGCTGCATATTTATTTACTTTGTGGTTGTTGCTTTGTGGTTGAGGATCCTCGGATAAAGGTCGGTAACGACCGGGGGATGGCATACTTGTGTGGTAGTTACCTTGTTACAACTTGGTTAAAGCGTGAGGTAGCGTCGGCCTTGTTTTTGCAGAGATCCGGTTAGGTTCTCGGGCATCTTTCCAGAGGTGTTTCCATTTCGGTATGGAAGTTCCTTTGCCTGACCATTTGTTGGAAATCCAAAGAAACAATACGAGCCCTTTACGATTGCAGTTGTATAACCTGTCTCCTCAGGCGGCAGCTATAACAGGCATAATATAATGGTACCTATGCTGGCTAAGATTAATATTATATTTTCGAAAGGATTTTCACACTATGCACTAGTAATAATATTAAAAGAACTTTCTTTTGCGTAGTAAGCATGTTTGACTATCATAAGAAGAAATCTCCTCCAAGTCTGCAATTGCATTGTGTGTGTGGTGGGAGGTCTTATGGTAGTTTCATTTTCCAAAAGCATTGCGGATTTCAATGTTTAAAATTCTTTTGTTGTTTGTTTTAAAGATAAATTGTTTTTGTTGCTCACACCAGTCCCATGACTGACTCGGAGTTTATTGTTCCCTTCCTGAACTCTGGGTGCCCACAATTTTCCACACGGGCAGTCTAGAGTTGGGTTTTTCAGATAGTCGGGTTTAGTAGATTATCGGAAGCTAGTTCAGAGTTTGGAGTTCATGACTGACGTTGCTTCTCTTGGTGCAACGTAATGGTGGTTCGAGCTTGATGTTGGAGTTGTTGGAGACATTCTCTTTTGAGGATCAATTGGAGTTATTACTTCTGTTTTCCGCTGTATCATTATTTATCTGTGATATTGTTGTATCATATTGATATCATTGTTGTATATCATTCTAGATATTATATTCATTGGAGTTGTATATGATATCATTGTTTTCTTTATTCCGCTGTGTTGTTATACTTAATGGTGTTATAAGCTTCGGTGAACCAGATTCGGCGTTTGAATCTGCGGCATTTTGAGTACAAGTGAAGTACGGGTGCCGATTTTCGAAGGCCGATTTCAGGGTCATCACAAAAGTTCAAACAAAAATTTCCTTTTTCTCTATAAAGTTATGTAGGTTCATTTTATTCCCATGTTAATACTGCTATGTTCCAGAATATGATTCAGTTATATGACATTGGTTTGGAAATTCAACCATGTGATTATTTCAAGCTTTTACTGCATATTAAGAATAATAGTTATTTTGAAAATCAACTTGAATGCAACAGCTATTACGGGAAGATTGATATTGATATTTAACACACATTACTGTATTTAAAATTTAAGCTAGTTGATCAACTAAATTACAGTAGATTCTTGAGTATTCATATATATATAAATTAAAACTAATTTATATTCCAACTTTTATCTTGAGGTGAGTTTTTCTGATAATATTTGGTTTGTCTATAGCATATCAAAGCACCTTTTTCTAAAGGAATACTTGCACTGCTTAAATCTCTTTTACGTAAAAACCCTTAATTGATTTCTTAATTGAGGATAAACTTTTTCTTCAGCCAACAACCTTAGTAACTAAGATATTCACACCAAAGAAAGTTTATTTTTTTGTATTTAAGTGAATTACAGAATATTGGTAGAAACTGGAACAAATGAATAAGAAAGTAATAGATAGTAAAGAGAAAAGATATATTTTTGTTTAACATTAATTAATCTTATTTTCAGTGTATCAGCATTATGTTGGTATAAAAGGTTTTGTTAGCTGTGCACTTAATACAATGTTGGAGCATACACTAACTAATATACATAGACATATAACCCAACACAATGTACTTTAGTTGAAAAGAATCCTTATTTTATTGCATCACAAGTACATCAATACATTTTTAAAGATGAACAATAAAAAGTTATTCAAAATCTTTATCTTCGTTTTCAAAATAGTTATTTTCGCTTTTGGCTAAAACTTCAAAATTTACATGTGAGTTGAATAACCCCGCTAGCAAGTTATATCTAAAATTTAAAAGCCAAAGTTGTAAGCTTATTCGATCAAACACTATAAAACTTGATGCTTAAAAAATCAATAAGCCAACGATCGTATATTCAACAAATACCATATGTTAATGCCTTGTTCTTTGATCTTCCTTTAATAAATTTTCACCTTCTCTATATTTTTACAATAATTTAAGTCACGTTTAACAACTTTGACCAAAACAACCACATCAAAGTTTAATGAAAAAGATACGTTAGAACTGCATAAATAAGCATCGAGAATTTAGTAAAAATGTCCACTTACAAATATATATTCCTGAACTTGCATTAATTCCACTAATATGCAAAGCTGATAGCATTTTAATTTAGCTTTTCCTTGTCTATAGTAATCATCCTTAATAGCCCACAAAAGGAAATTCTATAGGTTTTAGGGCCTAAATTGTAAATTTTGCAAATTTGGAGGATGATAATGCTTTAATTTTGTTTACTGCGAAGTCAAAGAAGAGCAAGAGTATGAAAGATAGAATCCTCTAAGAAGAAGGATGGAAACTCTAAAAAATTGGCCACTGTTTAATTTCCTTTCACGTAACATATATAGTAAACATATATTTCTGAAATTGTTACACGATATTGATAGCACACCATTAATCTTTTCAGAAAAGTAATAACATGATTCTAATTAAGCAAAAGGTGATGGTTTCATATGATAGATTTTGTCTTCCCATGTAACCAAAAGTAATTCCACCTAGCCACATAGCTGTGGCACAGTAGTGGTCCGCTTGGGTCTAGATTTTGGTGCAGCCAGCACAAGATGGCGTCAGATCATGTCATAGGACTTTAAAGATCAAAGTTAAAAGCACCATTTTAATATTGAGTGTTTGAATGAGAACTCATGATCACTAATAGGGTATAATATCCTTACAATCAATATGGACCAAATCTCACTCTTTAAACGTGTGTAGCATACTTAAAAGACATCTATAACATATATTACCATTTTTCTAACTGTACCATGCATACTGAAATCCATTAAATATTAACTATCCTTTAGTAAACACTAACTATAGCGTGCATACTAAAATCCATTAAATAAAATAATTCAAGAAATGTGCACTAATGACATATACTAAAAATGCGTCTGTAGGCATACTTTGTCGCAACATTGTATTAAAGAAAATGGGATCAATAATATGCAAACTATTGAAGATTGAGAGCTAGATTGTTATTGCATTACAACTGCTTGTTGGTTAATCACAAAAAATGCCGAAAACCACATGTTGACACTAAGGAAGACAAATAGGCTCAACACAAAATTTAGTAATCCATGAAATTTAAATATATCAAACTATTATCAGATGGATGTTCTCACCTATAGCTTACAATCTTTAATGCCACATCCAACCGTGATTGAAAGCACAAAGGTAGCAGTAGCATGATATAAATGCATGTCTAAATTTACGGCTATAGCATGATTCTACCTTAAAATATATACTTATCCTCTAAATAAAAATAAAAATTGTAGTTGTAGTAAATCATACGCTGACATCAAGTGTTAGCATAGCTTAAAAAGCTAAGGATACATATGTATCAACAAGACGTGAGGACATGTATTTGATGCATGTGATATAATATACAAAAAAATAGGTATAGCAAACTCAAAACTACTAATAACGAGTGCTTCAAAAATAAAAATTATAAGGACATTCCTCATTAAAACATGTTTATAGAATCAGTATGTCAGAAAAGAACATTTGGAAGTATTTGCATCATACGTTTGAAAACTTAGCATTTTGGTTAACCCACTCAATCTAATCCAAACCATTGAAGATGTAGCTAAGAAAGTATCATAAAATTTGAATAATCTTTAACATGTAAATATAACTTAAATATTAATTAGAATGTGCACGTGTACACAACAACCATTAATTTTTTCTCTATAGGAGAACCTAAATAAAATGTCGAATACAACCTTCTTGTATAACCAGATGTAGAAAAAATCAGTATTATGTTGTTAAACAACTGGAAATGTTAATCAGTAAAATTTTGTTCAGTTCTTTCTTAATTATTGCTTTTGTTGATTAACTTATTGCTAAAGCGAACACACACACACACATAAAACCTTTGTTCAGTTTTCATCTTGCCAATACTTTAAGCCTATACATTTAATGAGCAGTATATCATATTACTTTGCTCTATTATGATTTTCTTAAATCACCTTACCATGGAGCAATACCGAATTGATTTTGTGATAAAAACAGTTTATTAATGTATTATCAATGCTAAGCTTACTAAAAGTGTGTTGAGTTGAAGTTCTACACTTACTCGATGTCAGCCATTGTAAACATTTGCTGTTAACTCAAAATATATCATATAATAAAATCGAGTTGAGAGTAAACTCGGATGAGAAAACTAATGTCTGTAAAGAGACCACAATTCCCCAATATTTTTATGACAATAATAAGCGATTCTCCGATATCCTACACAAACAAACATCCTTGGCCATCCCATACTAACACTATCCAATCCTTGTTACATTCAAATATATTCATCCAATTTAAGTAACCGGTTGCTTTGACTTGTACAGAATTGTGATATTTAACAACCTAACACTAGGTATATCTGTTAACGCCAGTGCAAAGAATAAACTAAATTGATATACAAAATTAATACCTTGGGATAAATGTCATCACCCTTGCTGCTACGACACTCCATCATGCACTAGTCTGTCTTCTTCTTATCGCCATTAGTCCTGGGAAAAAAAGTGAATTTCCTTTTCCACCCAACAATCTTCCCCATCTAAGGTTGTTGGGTGGAAATGGAAATTCACTTTTTTGCCAGGACTAATGGCGATAGGAAGTAGACAGACTGGTGCATGATGGAGTATGGTAGCAGCAAGGGTGATGACATTATCCCAAGGCCTTAATTTTGTATATCAATTTAGTTTATTCTTTTGTGCTGGCATTAACACATATTCCCTAGTGTTAGGTTGTTAAATATCACAATTCTGTACAAGTCAAAGCACCGGTTGCTTAAAGTGGATGAATATATTTGAATGTAACAAGGATTGGATAGTGTTAGTATGGGATGGCCAAGGATATTGTTTGGTTGTGTACGTAGGATACCATAGAATCGCTTATTATTGTCATAAAAATATCGGTGAACTGTGGTCTCTTTACAGACATTAGTTTTCTCATCCGAGTTTACTCTCAACCCTTTTGAGTTAACAGCAAGTGTTTACAATGGCTGACATCGAGTAAGTGTAGAACTTCAACTCAACACACTTTTAGTATGCTTGGCATTGATAATACATTAATGAACTGTTTATCATCAATTACATAAAACAATTCGAAAACAGAATCTAATCCAAGCATTATTTTATAGCATGAAAGGGCAAAAAAATATGTTTATCAAGTCTTGTAACAAAATAAATAAACTTATGGCCCGGAGAAGTTACCATGAAAATTATCACGTTTATGGTTTTCGATGAAATAAGATTAGCTGCTATAGTTCCCAATTTCCACTTTTAGTTAATAGTCATTTTGACTAAATTCTATTGGTTAACATCATCCATTGATTGCAAATGTCCTTGTTAATTAGTTAAAACTTACAAGCATAGGCACAATAATATAAACAATAGACAATCAGATAGAAAACAAATCATAGCTTGTAGTTGTTCTATATGTTTCCTTTTTTTTGTTAAACCTAAACCTATTTGGCTGTGATTACGTTTTTACATATTTCTTTCAGTTAAATCCTTAAGGTAAATATACATTCATTAAGTTAAAATGTGATAATACTATTCATACTTGTTTACTGCTATACTTCATCAAAAATATATGGCTTACACACAAACAACCATTATACATGAGATACGTAAATTATTTAAATTAAACCAATAGTAGACAAGAAACCCAACTGGATTCAATTTGAGTTCATATAATCCAGTATATTTTCATAAAAAATTGACGCAGCAGCGGATAACGAAAATGATGAAATGGTGAAAGTAGCAATCAGTGAATTGAAGAATACTAAAGGCCCAAATCCGTTGATCCACAGATGCCGGATTCTAGCTATCTCAAACATGTTGATCGCGCACGATACCGTGTTTAAAGATCTACAATTCTTTAGACGTTGATCAAGCGCACTTGATACCGTGAGTTGGCTTCTACGATCGTTGATCCGAGCGCACTCGAATGCCGAAGGAGGAGATAAGAGATTACACTCAACTACCAATTTAAGAAGTGGCACAAAGCACACAAACAAGTTTTATTCAAAATCAACTAACTATTACAAATGAAACCACCTGCCTATTTATAGGCTTACAACTCAACACTTTCATCACAACACTTAGGTCATGAACGACCTAACACCTGCGACCTAAAACATTACAACACAATACAACACAACGCCTTCACCGACCTAACATAGGTCGCCAATGACCTAAAAGATCAACGACCTAACAACACACACGTTACAACACAGAAACGACCTAGTTACACACGGCCGACCTAACCAGGTACGACCTAAGACTTAACAAACATAAGAAAATTACAACATGCGACTTATCATATTTACACATAACGACCTAAAATACAACACACGCGACCTATCTCCATGCGACTTAAGTCAAAGCAGCATATGTGGCACAAGGTTGTTAGCTCGCTCGAGCGACCTAAAGAATAGCGGCAACAAAATCAATCCAGCTTCAGGACCCTTCACGCGACCTATCTTCCAGCGACCTAACATCCAGCGACCTATCTTCCCAGCGACCTATCTTCCCGCGACCTAACTTAGGTCGTATCTCTTCTCCGCGACCTAACATAGGTCGTAATTCATTCACGCGACTTAGCTTAGGTCGTAACTCGTCAAAGTCGACACTTGGAAGTTCAGAGCGACCTAATGCTGGCTTGCTTATCTCTCGTGGAGGCTTGCATGCTTTAACACTGAGTTCATTAACTCTTGAGCGACCTTCACTAGGTCGTGAGCGACCTAATTCACTAGGTCATTCCAGCGACCTATTTCCCTGAGTTAGCTCGCTAGGTCGTTCTAGCGACCTATTCCTCAGTTTTAGCTTGTTAGGTCGTTCGCGACCTAAAAGTTCGACAGGCTGGGCTGCATCATCCTCTCCCGGTTGAGAAAAATTCATCCTCGAATTTAAAATTTCTTCGACTTCGACATTCTCGTCCTTGTGAAACAGAACCAAGTGTTTGATATTGTCAACATTAGCAATATGAAGATGATCCGGCAAACTCAACTTACAATCATTCTCACAAATTTCCTTCACAATTTCCAAACGACCCATTCCACCGGCATCCAGCTTGTTGTACGTACCAACAAGAGATCGTTCAACCATCAAGTAGATAGATTCGTTGTCACTTTGTGTCTTCATCAAATCCAATACAGAGTCCATACTTTTGTCCACCCATGAACTAGTATGTATAGATAATGACATACATAATCCTGACTTCGTCGCGGTCTCTTTTGAAATTTGATAACTCTGACCCTTCTGAACAAGCCTTTCAACCCCTTTCTTTATTGACGGCCTAAAACAAAACATTGTAACCAACTGTATGGTATGATAACTGCCCACGTGTCTTTCTACACGTACGTCTTTGATAACTTTTATTTGCCAATTGCAATCAGGAGTATACAATTGCCTTCTTTTGAACAGAAACCCATCAACCAATCTTCTCAACTCTACCTGCTCTATCGGACACATATGGTTACGTGGTCTATACGGTACAATAGCACTTGACACTTGATTAACATGATGTACGTTTCCCCGTGGCAGTAATTCCTTGGACAACTCTACAGGAATTACGTCTTCACATTCATTCACCATTGGCTTAACCTCCTCGATAATTTCAACACTTTTGTTGGTTTCAATTTCATTCAACAGGAATATTTCTGCACTACCCTCCACTTCTTTAACAAGCTCTTTTGTAGATTGTAGACTATTCGAATCCACCTCCTTCATCAAAAAATTACCCTCTTCATCTCCTGACTTACTTTCTTCACCCTCATCCAACTTTGCTGACTGTGAATTTTCAATCTTATGTTCATCAGATTTTGTTGGTTGAAAATCAACAACTTCGTCTCCGTCAAACTTTGGTGATTGAAAACAATCGACTTCATCTTCCACATCAACAAATTCCTTTAAAGACAACAAAGTTTTTAGCTCCTCGATTTCCTCCAATTTGTTTCCACTCTGTTGACGCCTTTTAGGAACCAAAATGATCTGTGTATCTTCGAACATAAAACTGTAGCTGTTGGTGCGACCATCATGCTGCACAGCTCTATCGTATTGCCATGGTCTCCCCAACAACAAATGGCAAACAACCATATCAACCACATCACACCAAATTTCGTCTTTGTATTTCTTCTCAATGGAAAAATTAACACAAGCTCTTCGATTAACCTTCACTTCCCCTCCTTTCCTCAACCAAGCTAATTTGTAGGGATTTGGATGTTTCTCTGTTTTCAATGACAACTTCTTTACAGCTTCTGAAGAAATGATATTATCACAGCTTCCTGCATCAATCACAAATTTACAAACCTTCCCTAGAATAGTGCATGTTGATTGGAAAATATTGCTCCTCAACCAACTAGAATCATCTTCTTGCTTTGGTGTTAAACAAGATCTCCTCAACAACAAACTACAACCCTCATCTCCAGACAATAATTCTTCTTCTTCAACTAGTATAGAATTGACATACTCTACCTCTGCATTTTCATTCTCAATCTCTGCAATCATTGCTCGTTTCTTTGGCCTTGGACATCCATTGCTTTTATGGCCCAACTCTTGACAATTAAAACATTTGAGATTACTATTGACGTTTGCTTTGCTGGCTTCATTCACAATCGACTTACTGACGACTTTGGAAACATCCGCAATGTTACTAACATCCTTGTTCTGATTGTTGGAATTCGTAAACACTCCACCACCTCTCCTTCCTTGCTTCTCCCAAGCAAGTGCTTTCTGATGTGCTTCGGCAACAGATCTTGGATCAAGCATATTCACCATGTCTTGAATCTATGTTCGCAACCCGCCAACATACCTAGCTATTAGTTGTTCCTCTGTTTCCATAATATCATTCCTCGCAATCAATTGGTAAAAATCATCTGCATACTCATTCACTGATCTCGCCTCTTGTCTTAGGTTCTGCAAATGCTGATACATAAGAGATTGATAATTGTGCGGCAAGAAAGTAGCTTTCATTAACTTCTTCATCTTATCCCAGGTAACAATCTTTGACTTTCCCATTCTCTCCCGTGTAAGTTTAGTCTGCTGCCACCACGCCATAGCTCTCCCTCTTAATCTCGTAGCAACCAACTTCACTCTTCGATCCGCGGGAACTTCTTTGAAGTCAAAAATTTCCTCAACATTTGAAACCCAATCCAGAAATTCCTCCTTTACCATTCCACCCTTGAATTCTGGAATTTCAGTTTTCATCCCCGACTCCCATCGGCGATCATCTTCTACAACCCGATATGCATTTCGCACTTGGTCTCGATCTCGCGAATGAACACTACATCTACCACCATCTTCATCAAAAACAGATGTACTTCGATAACGATCTCGACCACCCACATCTCTATGATCTTGCATATCTCTTCTACTTTGTCTTTCATCATCACGGTATGGTTCATGTTCAAACTCACGTGGAGTTCTTCTCTCTTCATCTCTATACTCATGATGTTCTCTTCTCATTGAAACTGAAGATTCTCTTCTTCCTCGGAAAGATTGTGGCGACACCCTCCTCGCTTCCGTAACCGATGGCGAAACTCTATTTCCTCCATGGTTCGAGACTGGCGACCTTCTCCTTTGTCCTTGGTTCATATCATTCATCAGTTTCTCTAACTTCCCAATGCCTTCATCAAACTTTTCATTGATGCGTTGTTCCATTTGCTCGGCTTCTTCTCTTCTATACAACGCTTCAACATTCTGATGGCGATTAGCTCTCCTCGGTGGCATTGTCAAATCTCACAAACTTTAACTCTCGGCTTGTACTTCAATTGAACTTCACACTTCAACTAGCTCGGCCTAACTTGATTGGCTCGGCTTGAACTAACTCCTCGAACTCTTCTATAAAAAATTGGCTCTAAGACTCGGCTTAGCTATGATTGGCTAAGTCTAGCTCTGATACCAAATGACGTAGCAGCGGATAACGAAAATGATGAAACGGTAAAAGTAGCAATCGGTGAATTGAAGAATACCAAAGGCCCAAATCCGTTGATCCACAGATGCCGGATTCTAGCTATCTCAAACACGTTGATCGCGCACGAGACCGTGTTTAAAGATCTACAATTCTTCAGACGTTGATCAAGCGCACTTGATACCGTGAATTGGCTTCTACGATCGTTGATCCGAGCGCACTCGAATGCCGAAGGAGGAGATAGGAGATTAGACTCAACTACCAATTTAAGAAGTGGCACAAAGCACACAAACAAGTTTTATTCAAAATCAACTAACTATTATAAATGAAACCACCTGCCTATTTATAGGCTTACAACTCAACACTTTCATCACAACACTTAGGTCGTGAACGACCTAACACCTGCGACCTAAAACATTACAACACAATACAACACAACGCCTTCACCGACCTAACATAGGTCTCCAACGACCTAAAAGATCAACGACCTAACAACATACACGTTACAACACAGAAACGACCTAGTTACACACGGCCGACCTAACCAGGTACGACCTACGACTTAACAAACTTAAGAAAATTACAACATGCAACTTATCATATTTACACATAACAACCTAAAATACAACACACGCGACCTATATCCATGCGACTTAAGTCAACGCAGCATATGTGGCACAAGGTCATTAGCTCGCTCGAGCGACCTAAAGAATAGCGGCAACAAAATCAATCCAGCTTCAGGACCCTTCACGCGACCTATCTTCCAGCGACCTAACATCCAGCGACCTATCTTCCCAGCGACCTATCTTCGCGCGACCTAACTTAGGTCGTATCTCTTCTCCACGACCTAACATAGGTCGTAATTCATTCACGCGACTTAGCTTAGGTCGTAACTCGTCAAAGTCGACACTTGGAAGTTCAGAGCGACCTAATGCTGGCTTGCTTATCTCTCGTGGAGGCTTGCATGCTTTAACACTGAGTTCATTAACTCTTGAGCGACCTTCACTAGGTCGTGAGCGACCTAATTCACTAGGTCATTCCAGCGACCTATTTCCCTGAGTTAGCTCGCTAGGTCGTTCTAGCGACCTATTCCTCAGTTTTAGCTTGTTAGGTCGTTCGCGACCTAAAAGTTCGACAGGCTGGGCTGCATCAAAAATGATCTAGCACAAAAATAAATTGAAAACAAAATTTTGAAGATCTAATGTGAATATAACTTATTTGCAAAATCTTGGCCATGCATAGTAAAAAAAAACTACTTGATCTTAGCTTTACACACATTGAAAATGCATGTTTTAACAGAGTGAAATAAAGAGAAAAAGCTCTTTGGTTTGCTAATTGCTTCATATTTGTAAAGAAAATGAAATTTTGTCATGCGCTCAAAAATAAACATGCTTCTAATCTAAGAAATTTCGAAAGGAATTAATCACAGTGATTATTGTTATGAGAATTCTAACTCGAGACCATTCAAATTAAAACTCTAAAGCACTGCGGAATAGGGAGATCGTGGTAAAAAGTGCAAAAACAACCAATTAATATCTCAATCCAAATTTCAATCCAAACCAAAACTAATCACAATCAGCAAACAAACAACAGAGAAATAAAACAATAATGATAAAATAAATCACACACCGATTTATAGTGGTTCTACTAATGTCTTATTAGTGTACATCTACTGAGAGGGAGCCGTTATTAATAACAATGAGAAGAGTACATGAGATTGATTACAATGATCAATATTCAAATATAATAGATTTATGCAGAAGAGAATTGAGAAAAATAGGATTTGCTAAATCCTAGTTAATGGAGGATAATATCCTTTATTAAACTCTTGGAGTGATCACCAAGTCGACTTCCTTTAAATTCTGAAAATAGCTTATACAGTGAGAGATCTTTCCTTGGAAAATATCCAAAATGCCCCTTGATGCTTCACAGATCTCACAAAACTAACTGTGTCGAAATTATATGTTGAAAGTCATCACATACGTCGGTCACATTATGACAGATGTCTGCCATATGTTTCTGGAAAGCATTACTTGAAACCACAGATGTTTGTCCAAAATAACAGACGTCTGTTCCAAGCCTCGATTTCCAAATCATGCCATCACATACATCCGTCACTTTTTGACAGACATCTGTCACCTGATGCTGACCATAGCACTTCATCTTCATCGCCATATCTTCCTCCTTTGAGCTCCGATTTATGAATCGTCTTCTCCATCACCAAGCTACTTCCGACTATTTTAATTATCCATATAGTATCGCTAAAATTCAACACTCCACCTCGATGCTATATCCATCTCCATCACCAAGAACCGATAGTGCCAAACTATCGCTACTTCTACCTTCTATCAAATATGCTTGAATACTTTCACAATGAGCTCCGACAACGCCATCACCCATTACACTCCATCAATGAGCTCAGGCAAAGACCCCACCCACTAACGAAGTGTTGAAAGCACGCAAATTCAAAACCATCTCACCAAAAGACAAAAGCACTAAGGAGTGTAAACTAGTACTCACCAAGAAGATAGAACCACAATCTCTCACCGATATTCATCATCATCCATAACCAAGCTCCTCCCTCAACTATGCCACTCTGTGGCACCTAGCACTTCAACAAGCGAATCAAATTCGAGCAATGCTTGAACTTCCCAACCCGTAATGCCTTAGTGAAAATATTCGCGCTTTATCCGTTGTGTGCACTTTCTGAAGATATACTTGCTTATCTTCATCCATGGCTACTAAAAATGAATCTTTCACTTCTATATGCTTAGTCTATGAGATAAACCTCAAATTCTCCGCTAAGTGAATAACACTCTGGCCATCACATTGAACATCAATACTATCATGCTCGAATTTCAAGTCACACAACAATCACCTTA
The DNA here is from genome assembly GCA_030737815.1 of Allium fistulosum. Lineage (NCBI taxonomy): Eukaryota > Viridiplantae > Streptophyta > Magnoliopsida > Asparagales > Amaryllidaceae > Allium > Allium fistulosum. The sequence goes on from CM060907.1 coordinate 744,273,123, forward strand.
TATAAAGTTCTTCCTTTGCCTCATCCACCACGGCTATCAACTTTGCCTCTATAGTGGATAAAGCAACTACGGTCTACAATCTCAATTTCCAACTTATGGTTGTACCATTAAGTGTGAAGACATATCTGGAAGTTGAATTTCTCTGATCCCTATCACCAGCATAGTCTGAATCACAATAACTAACAAACTTGCAATTTATCCCATCACTACCACCAAAAGAAAGACCATGAGATGTTGTACCTCTATGGCATCTCAATATAAGCTTCATAGCTTCTTAATGTGATTTTCTCGGATTAGCCATATACCGACTAACATCCCGACGGCATTTGCAATTTCGCATCTTGTACACACCATAGCATACATTAAACTTCCAATCACACTAGCATATGACACCTTTGCCATATAAGCCTTGTCTTTCTCCAAGATAGCCGAACCCTTACTTGAAAGCTTCACATGCAAAGGTAAAGGTGTATTTGATGCCTTTGCGTCCTCCATGCTAAATCGGCAAAGCATTTTCTCAATGTACTCCTTTTGAATCAATTTAAACTCAAAAATCTTTCGACCCCGTACTATTTCCATGCCCAATATCCTCTTTGCTTCTCCAAGAACCTTAACTTTGAATTTTGATTTCAAACTCTATTTTAACTTGTTGATTTCATTATTATCTTTTGAAGCAACGAGTATGTCATCCATATACAAGATTAAATACAGCCAACAATCATTTTCCAATCTCTTGAAATACACACAAGCATCATTGATGCTTCTATCAAAACTATTTTCAAGCATAAATGATCAAATCTCTTATACCATTGCCTAGGTGATTGCTTTAAACCATATAGTGATTTCTTTAACTTGCAAACCAAATTTGACTTACCATCTACAATAAAATTTTCTGTTTGCTCCATATATATGTCTTCAACCAAGTCACCATGCAAGAAGGTGGTTTTCACATCAAGTTACTCCAACTCCAAGTTGTGAATAGCAACTATAGCAAGTAATATTCGGATTGAAGTATGGCGCACAACCGGTGCGAATATCTCATCATACTTATTCCCTTTCATTTGTGCAAACCCCTTAGCCACTAGCCTAGCTTTGTACCTTCCATCATCCTTTACCTTCTTTATCCATTTGCACCCAATAGCACGATTTCCTTTAGGAAGTGGAACCAATCCAAAGTTTGATTCTTCAATAACGATTTCATCTCATCCGTGGCACAAATCCACTATGAGCTATCACTCGAATCCATGACTTCATCAAGATCCATTGGATCATCTTGGACTACACAAAGAGCATAGTCCAAATTATCACAAAAACTAAGATAATTCCAATCACCATATCTTTTGGATGGCCTTATCGCACGACGACCCACCCAAGTATCAATATCATCATCCAAACTCCTTTCAGCTCCATCTTGAACTGATTCCTCTCTAGAATCATGTACAACACCAAAACTACTAAAGGCACCCTGTGGACTATATGATGTAACATCAACCGCTTCCTCCTTCCAAGCATCTTCAACTACTCTACTCCTTGGACAAAAAGTGGGAATTACTTCTCCTTTAATTCACCATGAACCATATTTGGAACATCCGATGAGCTCTCATTCACGAATAAAGCTGACTCATCAAAAGTAACATGAAGAGAAATAACAACCTTCTTCGTTTTCTTATTCCATATCCAATAACCTTTTACTCCGTCCGTTTAACCAAGAAAAATCCCCTCGAAAGCTCGAGGCTCAAGCTTATCATTTCCTAGATCATGCACATAACCGGACTACCAAACGCATGAAGATAACTCAAGTCAATGCTATTTCCTGTCCACACTTCCTCCAGAATTTTGTTACCGATAACCGAGCATGGAATCCGATTAATAGTATGCGCCACGGTTGACAACACTTCGGCTTAAAATACCTTAGATAAACTCGATGTCAATCTCAAGCATCGAGCTTACTCAAGTAGAGTACACTTCATCCTCTCCATAACTCCATTCGACTGTGGATCTACCAGTGTAGTAAAATGCCTCTAAATACCATAATGCTTGCAAAACTCAAAAAATTCTCTAGAAACATTCTCTCTGACATTGTCAGATCTTAGAACCTACAATGACTTACCACTCTTGTTCTCAACAAGAGTCTTCGATGTTTTGAACTTTGCAAATGCCTTCGACTTGGCCTTCATTACATACAACCATACCTTTTGAGAAAATAATCAATAAAAGAAATATAATAGCGAGCTCCTCCCAAAGAAGCTACCGGTGCCGATCCCTAAACATTCGTGTGAACATACTCAAGAACCCTTATCGAATTATGTTTTTCTTCACCGAATGATACTTTAGTTTGCTTCCTCATGACATATTCCTCACAAAACTCTAGTTTGTTGAAACTCTCTCCATCGATTATCTCCCTTTTTGAAGAATATCTAAACTCCTCTCCAAGAGATGACCTAACTTCAAATGCCACAACCTAGTTGCATCCAACCCACGAGAACTATCAACACCCATACAAGTTTCACCTTCTATTGTCGCTCCTTGAAACAAATAAACACCATGACTCCTAGCACATTTCATCACCACAAGCGCATCCTTCGAAATCCACAAGCTATCACTCTCAATAGTGATCTTACATCATATACAATCCAGTTGCTCAAAGAGATAAAAGACTTCTAAAGTCCCGAAACATAGCGTACATTAGTGAGAGTATGAATCACTCCATCAAACATCCGAATTTGAATGGAACCAATGCCCTTCGACTTACAAATAGTACCATTACCCATAACAATTGAATTTCTCTCTTTATCAATATACGAGAAAAAACAATTCTTATTCGGTGTCATATGATAAGACGCCCTCGAATCGAGCACCCATTCGCTATATGAAACACCTGATGCTACAACCATCAAAATATCTATGTCTCCTTCACCAACTCCTCTCTCCACCGCTACGTATGAAGATGTTACTTCCTTCTTTGCCTTCTCCTTGTCGGAACACTCATTCTTCCAATGATCAGGTTTCTTACAAATAAAGCACTTGCCATTTCTTTCCTTCGACTTTCCTCTCCAACCGGGCTTTCTTGATTTAGAATGCCTCTGGTTCCTTTTCTTATCATATTTCTCCTTCTCCACAAATAAACCATGATCACTAGTAGCACTACTTCCATCACCCATCTCTTTCATTTAATCACATAACTCCTCATTAAGAAAATCCATTTTGACATCATCAAGAGTCAATGTATCCCTGCTATAGATCAAACTATTTGAGAAATCCATGTAACGGCCAACAACGAACACAACAATATCATCACCTTTTACTTTTCCTCTATCTTCAAATCTACGCCTTCATCTTCATTAGTATATCATTAAAGAGATTCAAGTATGCTTTAAGTGAAGTACCCTCCTTCTTCTTATAGGTGAAGAATGTTCGCAACAAGATTAAGCGATTAGTTAGCGACTTCTTCATATACAACTCCTCTAACTTGTCTCATATACCCTTAGAGGTAGTCTCACCACTAATTTCGAAGATAACATTCTCCCCCCATAGCTAGCAAGTTGAAGTGTAGTGAATGCCCACTCTTCCATTTCCTCTCTCTCAACATCCGAGATGTCCGCCGATAACAAATGTGTATCAAACACTACCCGATGCACTCAATTTCGCCTAAGAACCACTTTCATCTTCCATTGCCACTTTTCAAAATCATTGTTGCCATTCCACTTGTCTATAACCAATTATGATTCTAAAGATGCGTAAGATCCACGTGCATATGGAAGTACACCACTTGGACTAACCCATGAAGGACAACCTGAGGTACTGATTCAGGCATTTCCACAACCACTTACCAATTCCAAATCTCCGATACCAAATGTTATGGGAATTCTAACTCGAGACCAATCAAATCAAAACCTCAAAGCATAGAGGAAAACGAGATCGTGGTAAGAAGTGCAAAAACAACAAATCAATATCTCAATCCAAATCTCAATCCAATCCAAAACCAATCATAATCACAAACATGCAATAGAGAAACAAAGCAATAAAGCTAAAATAAACTACACACCGATTTATAGTTGTTCCACTAACGTCTTGTTAGTGTACATCCATTTTGAGAGAGAGCATTTATTAATACCAATAAGAAGAGTATAAGAGATTGATTATAATGATGAATATTCAAATAGAATAGATTTGTGGAGAAGAGAATTGAAAAAATTAGAATTTGCCAAACCCTATTTAATGGAGGATAAAACCCTTGATTAAATACTTGGAGTGATCATCATGTCGCCTTCCTTTGAATTTTGAAAATATCTTATATAGTGAGAGATCGTTATCCGAAATACCCCTTGAAGCTTCACAAATCTCACGAAATTGGCTGAGCCAAAAATAGGCTGAAAGTCGTCACTGATGTCGGTCACATTATGACCGACGTCTATTATATGTTTTAGGAAAGCATTCCCTGAAATCATAGATGTTTGTCCCAAAATGAAAAATGTTCGTCTCTAGCATCGCATTCTAAATTCTACCATCACAGACGTCTGTCGCCTAATGCTGACCATAGCACTCCACCTTCATCGCCATATCTTTCTCCTCTGAACTCCAATTTGCGAACCGTCTTCTCTACTACCAAGCTACTTCCGACCACTTCAATTCTCCATATAGTGTTTCCAAAATTCAACAATTATCCAACCTCGTACCAAAATTATTAATTACGTTCCTAAAACGGTATTAGAAATACAATGATAGTTTTCACCCACAAACAATTGAGAAACATATATGTTTACTTAGATGTATATAATAATGGATGAATCTAACCTAAAAAGAAATAAAGTAACCAAATAAAATTTATCCTAAACTAAAACATAAAGTATTTTTGTTGTTGAACGTTGAAGTTGAGTTTGTGACTAACCACTTTGTCCAGCAATTGCATAAAGCCGAAGATAATGGTAGCTTCTATGTTCATCGAATCTCACATTGATAAATAAACATACAACCGATGACATATCGTAACTGCAGAGAATTTCGCATCGCCATTAGTGAAGTATTGTACATTTCATCGAGAAATTTAGATGCAGCTTGGGGTGATTCGTTCCTATTACCATTGGCAGCCAGTGAGTTTAATATTGACCGTAGGTCAAGATGAAGCCAAAGGTCGAAGGGGCTTGGTAACGCTGGTAGGAGACATCGACTATGGGTATACTTGGCCACCGAAGCAATGCAATTCAGCGAATATATAGAAAATTGAGGGAAAATAATATTAGGGTTGGGATGAGAATAGAGGAAGGGGAGAATGATTAGAAGATGCCTTTTTGCACGAAGAGAAGGAAAAAATAATTTGGACGGTCGAGCTTTAGAGTACACGTGGCTTTCTCAGAAACAATTTCATTGAAAAATTGAAGGGGGCTTCAGAGTTAAGGAAACCAAACTCGTTATTAGTATTATAGTATAAATCTCATAAATGTCAGTATGACTACATATTTATTTGCAGTTATAACCATATTAGAACAATATAGTTGTTGCATCGCACAAATGCAGTTTTAGACTTCATCACCAAGACACAGTAAAAACTGTGTTTACTAATTGTATTTTAAAACTACATCACCATAATATAGTTAAAACTACATCTCATAGAGGTAGTTTCAATTACATCTCGCTTATGCAAGTATAACTACATTACTTAGATGATATTATAATTCCATCTTTTAACATGGAGATACCATGGCATTAGGATGATTTACTTATATCTATATCAGACTGATGCACTTATAAATGCATCTCCTATATGCAACTATTACTACATCAGTTGAATGTAGCTATTTCCATATAAATTTGATTCATTACATTAATGCATAGTTTCGAAGACTGAACCGTAAATCGAATCATGTTAGTGCAAGGTCAAAAGTTCTAGTAGTTTAATAGATCAGACCAAGAAAACCGTATTCATCGTTATTTTACTTTAAAGTTTATTCTTTATTATTTACAAACAAGCAAGGTACATTCTTAGTTGCCTCATAGCCAAATATGTGAAGACTGAAGTGAACAAAATTTACACATAATGTTTAAAGGCAACTAATAATAATAGTCCTACAACTAAATAATACGATTAATTAGTTAATGTATAAGTTTAACTAGTTATAGTTAACATGTCAAAATTTAAAAAAAGCACCTTTGAACATTTTATAAAAAATATGAAGTAAAAACCTATAATAATTTATTTAATGCAAAAGTGGAAATTTCACGGTATTATATGGTAAAAGAAGTTCAGTTCAACATCGATTCATAAAATGTATACCATTTATGTATTATATTTTTCAGGATTAATGAGATAATCCAATAATTTGACGACTATGGTTATGAAATTAATTGCTAAATTGGTCATGTGGTAAAGAAGGAATTTTTTTTCTCAAATTCAAAAAATCATGTGGTTTCCAAAGGTCTTATTTGGGTTTTGATCTTAGACTGTTGGTTCACACACGCATAAGGTTATTTCAATTTTAGAATCCTAACGCTCCTATGTCGAAGGCTAACCATGATCGAATTTTTGTTGAGTTGGTTCTTTTAAACATCACTTTGATACATCATTCTGATGCATCAAACTAATGCCTTTTATTAAATGTAGTTATGACTGCACCATTTCGATGAAGTTATAATTATTTGTATAAAGAAGTCATTTTAACTGTCTATTTGGTGATGGTTCTAATACGAGTAATTCATTTTTGGGATGGTTGTATGAGATAAGAGGGAAGATTGTGAGTGGATTTGAATGTGGGTTCATTAGAAAAGAAAAAGGGAAATTATAGGAAGAACTTGTATTTGTTCCTTTATAGGGGTGAAGAATCTTTACCTATATATATTGTTGTTGGATCATGGGATCATTACAATCTCTTTGTACACTTTGTTCTTCATGATCATTGCAATGCAGCCTATTTTCACCTTATGTTGTTTTCTACTCAAAATAATCCTCCTCTATAATAACTTAGCATTGATTATAACAAATTGAACCAAGATCAAAGTGTGAAGCTATTGGAATTGACAATACAGATGAAGGAGATACCCTTTTTTGTTTTATCTATGTATAATTTGTATACTTCATTTTTTCTTTGACAAGGAGTTAATTTATCTTTATTAACAAAATGGAGGCAACAATACAAATGTGTATTACCAACTTAGCCCAAACAAATTAGACCCGGCCTGATTTGCTTAAATTAACTACCAACATCAAAAAACTACTTCATTTAATAAACTGAATCAAAAAAAAGGAAAGAACCACTGAAATTAGTTTAACTCATGTTTGCTAGTGGCAGTGGATCTTTGGAGCTGTCACCCCTATAAGCAATCCTTGTTCGATACTCATCTCTTTGCGACTCTACAGTGTACTCCAATCTAGTAATTTATCCTCCTTCACATGATTCTGGTAACTTATACGTCAAGGTATCAAGTATGGACAATTAGCTTAAATCTTTACCTGATCTAGTAAGTAGCTTTGTCTCTTATTTGGTTTCGACATCAGAACCTTTACGTGAAACTCTACTTTATGGCAGATTTGAAAGTAACTGCTTGCTTTGTGTTTAAATCTCATATTCTGCCTTTCCTACAAACAAGGCCAAATGCATGTTGTTGTGCATATTCTAGCAAGATCACATAGCCTATCTTTGAATCAAAACTTACTTGAAGTTCATTGATCTCTATGATGATGTTTCCTTGTCATTACCCTGAAATGTGTAATTTTTCTTTGCACCATATCCACGTGAAATTTGTGTATATACATTAAAAGAACAAATGTTGTATGCTTTCTTCAGTATCCCCACATAATGAACATGTCTTGTCAACAATAACATGTTTATGCCTTAATATTGTTTCAGTAGATAAATTGGTTGGTGATGGAACGATATGTATAAAATGCTATTCTTGTATTGTTCACTTTGTCCCAAACTGCCTTCGCCTATTCTGTGATTACAAATTTTTTCTTTGTAGCTTCCCAAGTTGAATTAAATGTGAAATGGCCATCAACTGAATCATTCTCCTTGTTGTTCTATATAGTAAGTTGGCTAATTTCATTTGATAGAGTTCTAATGTGCAGAAGCCTGTTTGGTTACCTCATTTTTTCAGTGATAATTTAGTCTATTGTAGCAATTTCGAATCCCAATATTGCCATAGCTTTAACAATCCGCTTATGTAGTAAAGATGGACCATTCAACCAAGGGTCATACAACATACCTATGCTTTTTCCATCCATGATTCTTCTTTCAAATATAAGTAATGATTTATGTCTCATTTGTGGCATATATTTGAAAGTGCCGAAATGTTTTGTGTGTATTTATAGTTCCTAAAATGGTTTGTCTTGAATGTATTTGTTTTGTAGCTATTCATTTGCTAGTCCTTCTTTATTCTAAAGTTTCCAATTGAGCCTAATAAATGAAACTTCATTAATCTCTGCTATATTCTTCAGACCCAATCTCCTTTACCCTTGGGTTTACAAACAGTCTCCCAAGGAATTTTACTTCTTTTGCTTGTTCATAAAAATGTTTGACAGATCCTAGCTATCTTGTTAAGTTTTCCTTTTGGTACTTTCAGGCATTGTGGCCAGGATTGAATCACTGGATAAATTACTGAATTAATCAATTCCATTCTACCAACAAGAGAAAGTTATCCACATTCCCATCCTTTAATCTTAATTCTGATTCTACCATGTAGGCCTGAGCATATACTATCTTTGATATATTGCACTGAGAAAGGTGTTCTTAGGTGTTTAAGAGGTAAACTACCTTCTCCTAAGCCTTAAATATCTAATATACCATCTACCCGCATGCAATCTTTATTGAATATGACTTTATTTTTGCCCACATTAGTGTCTAGACTAGCATTGCATTTTAATTTTTGAAAATTTACTTAACTACTTAGGTGTTAGTAATATTAGCCTTCATGAATAGTATAACATCATATGCATATGTGATATGTGTAATAATGGCTCATTTTTTTGAATAGGTCTGATTTTTCTCGTAGTAGATTTTGTATCCATTAACGTTCTAAGATACTCCATGGAAAAAGTAAAAAGATAAGGTGATAAGGGTCTCCTTGCCTAAGACACCTATTACTTTTGAAATATTCAGTAGGTATACCTTGATAAATGGCGGAGAAGGAAGGAGTTCCTACCATTTCTTCAATAATTTTTAACCAATTCTTCGAAAATTGCATCATTCACATCATATAATTTTTTTTTATGTTATCATAAGCCTTCTTCAGATCAATTTTTATATGCATTTTTTCACTGCTTCTGTCATTAGAACCTCTCGCGTGCTCACGAGGTACAAGTATGTTGTCCATAATGATTCTATAGGGAATAATGGCACATTGATTTTTAGATATAGTTTTTTAGGGATTGGCTTTAAATACAACACTTTTGCAAATATTTTGTAGAGAAAGTTACAGTAAGGTCTGAACAACTCTATAGAATCAGCTTGTATTTTCTTTGGTACTAAGGCCAGAAAAGTATGATTGAGTTCTCTAATAATTCTTCCACTGTGAAAAGCACTTTGAAGGGCCTTTTTGATTGGGTTCGCCAAAATATTACAATGTACCTTGAATTTATTGCATTATAACCATCTGAGCCTAGTGCTTTAATATCTTCAGAATTGAAAATTACATGTTTGATTTCACCCAGTGTGTTTCAGAGTTCAAAAATCATTTTCCTTCATTATTTATGACTTCCTTGCAATAGATAGTAGGGAATTCAAATATTATATGCTCTGAATTATCCTAAAGCAATCTATTGCCTTTAAACTTAATGCTTCATGTGAATTTGGTTTGTTACTTGAGTCATTGAGTCATGCATCCAAGTTATTTCCATACCTTCTGGAATTTATCTTGGCATAACAGTACATTTTTTTATCATCCCCCATAGTTAGCCAGTCATTAGTAAATTCAAGGACATTATATCGAACGCTATTAATGTATTTAAATCCATACAACATCGTTACAGCCAATTATCATCTGGTAAAATAAATTGTTTATTTTCCTCATAGAGAACGAACTATAATCAATTAATCTTCCATATATGATAATCGATTATACAAAGTCCTAATGTTATACATAAACATACAAAGTAAACTCAAGCAAACAAATTCGTTACAATTTCAATTTCTATTGGAGTTGGATTTATTGGACTTATATCCATTCATATTATATCAACAGTGTAGTTATTTTTGATAAAAATGAATATCTTATGTGAAGTTATCAAATGTAAAAGAGGATAATATTATAATTTAAATTAATTTAATTTATAATAAAGGTTCAAAATTCTATGTTCCATTTTCATTCCAATCATCTGTAATTTTATAATTTTTGGTTTCCTTTTGGTTATTCCAGAAGTCCCGCTTTAGTTTTGATTTTCTAATTTCGTACTTTTTTCTGCTTAAATTGCTAATTACGCTAATAAATATCTTATACTGTCATAAATTTGTAGTACATTTATTACAATACATATGAAATATGTACATGCTATAATCGAAAAAATCATCATTTAAGGCTGTTTTGTTCATTTGAGATTTTCAAATTTTTAGTTAGTTTTAAAAGTTTCGAATATTTTTACTGTGATTTCAATGTAAATTGACAAAAGTATAACAATTTTTTTGGAATTATTTGATTTCTTGTCCATTTATCTGTTATCTTGTTGACTTTGTTTTCTTTTTAATTTTTTATATCATTATGTGTTTTTTAGTTTTATTTTTTAATATTTTAAAAGTAAATCCGTAATTTCGATTAGATTTTATTCTGGTTAGGACTAGAACTGAAACAGAATTACAAAATAAACAGATTCCTCTAGAATTTTGAACCATGATTATAACAATAGTAAAAACTTTTGATATTCGAAATCATAAAGCTGGAGGAACTTAGGAGCACAACTGTCGTAAAACTGATATGGATGTACTTGTAATATCTTTGGCTTCGTGGATGAAAGAAAGGTATTGTTAGGGTAAATATTTCTAAAGTTTTCAAGCAGAGAACAATGCATCAAATACTCGAAGACAATGCTGAATATAAGGCAGTTTTGTATGGGTTTAATTAGAAGGAAAATTCAAATGGTGAAAACACTAATTTGTGGTTTGATCCATGGCTAGATGAAGTTCCTTTAATGGAGAAGATTTGATGGTAATTGATCGCAATGTTGGGTGGGCCCAACAAGAATGTTTCATATCTACAACATGAAAATAAATGGAGACTTCCCTCTTTCTATTTGCGTGTCTAGATATGCAACAAATTAACAATACATAAATTGGTAATATTGCAACTATAGACTATTGGTACTAGATCCCCATTTTAAAAGGTAATTTTTCCTTTAAATAAGCTTGGGAATATGCAAGAATCAACCATACATAGCTTGAATGGTGTAAATATGTGTCCAATAAAAATTATGCCCCAAAAATGTCTGTATATTCCCAATTAGCAAGATGAAAGAAACTGAACATTAAAGAAAGAATTTTGCGATGGAACCTAACAATAGATCCCTTATGCAATTTATGCATTCATGCAAATGAAGACATACACCACTTATCCTTCCAATGTTCTTATTTGGGCAATTTGTGCCAAATAATAAAAGGTAAAATTCAATCATCACGCATTACAAGTATAAATCTAACTAACATTTTTGAACAGTTATTCATCAACAACCCCAGATTAAAAGAATTAAACCACCTAATAAACATAGTGATTGCACGCCTAATTTGGCACATATGGTGTGAAAGAAATTCAAGAGTGGTAAAGGGTGTTCAAATGCCAAAAATATTTGTATTATATTACTTCTATAGGACTGCAAGATGCTACCGAAATAGGTCAATTTTAGGGAAGAATAAGTAAAGGGAAAAACGCACCTTTAGTGAATATGGTTTACAATTTCCATGGATGCAACATGCTTAACCCAGATCCGAACATTGCAAAGGAAATTAAGTGAATCAACAAGACTCTAGATTTCGCCAGTTTTAGTCAACTCAAATCTACTTACATAGCACCAAGGAATAACAAGAAAGTGGTTGATTTTATTTATAAGGCGATTGTCTCAAATCTAATTGTCGAAATGGAGAAGGTTTCCACTTGATATCAGCCATGAAAATTTGGGGAAAAGGTCAAAGAGAGATGTCGTGTTTGAAAAGTAAAATGAAGATTTCATGAACCGGCAATTCTTTTTCTATTAGTTGTATTGAAGTAAGCATTTATTACTTACCACTATGAGGGGACATATGAGGGTTTTCTAACTGATGAATTTTGTTTAACTCCTATCCTTTGATTTCCACTCACATTTTGAACTGTATTTTGTCTTTTCTTTTCACTCTGTAATTGTTGCTAGTTGATATATGGAGATAATATGTTGACCAATATGAACTTGTTTACTAGTAAGTTCTCTTCTCTTAGGTTTTTCCTTTTTAAATTGTTTTTTATTCTTTGTCAATTTTGTTTAAACTCCATCAAAATAAGAATATAGGTATTTTCTAATTTTCATTGTTCGAATTTTTTTGAAAGGTGAACCTATATTTCAATTTCTCTTCTTTAATATTGGAAAGCATCCATTTGGCACCAATTTTTGAAATGTTATAACTTTTTATAGAAAATTCATAGTTAAAGGATCATTTTCACCATTAAATCTTCAATTTTATAAACTTTGTTGTGTAGAAATCAACATTTAAAAAAATTCTTTATACAATCAATTATAACTTCATTGAAATTGCGTAGTTATAACTGCATTCATTAAAATGGATTAAACCAATGCAAAAATTACCGCATTCACTAATGTAGTCATGAAACCATATGTGAATTGTAGTTATACATGCATCATTCTGCTATAGATTCACGTACACCATCCAATTGAAATTTTATCTCTATATCAAAAGATGAAATTACAATTCATCTGAGTTAAAACCACGTCCTTGAGATGTAGTTTACATCTGTGAGATGCAATTTTAACACATTATAGTGACACAATTTTAAACTATAGTAGTTAATTGTTTTAAACTACAACTGTTAAACACGGTTTTAACTCATCCTGATGAAGTAGTCTAAAACTAGATCATTTTGATGTAATTATAACTGCATATTAGAGAGGTAGTTAACACCACGTTTGTGAGACATAGGTTTAACTTAATGTTAGTGATGTAGTCTAAAACTGCATTTGTGAGATGAAATAATAACTACATCATTCAAATGCAGTTATAACAACATATGAGGAATACAGTTACACTTACTTCTTTAAACATAATTAAATTGTATATGCCTAATGCAATTAAAACTACATCAGTGAAACATAGTTTTAACCGCACCTTAGTGATGTAGTCTAAACTAGAAGTGTTTTTAACATTTTTAAGAATATTAAGGAAATTTGCAGACATTTTAAGACAATTCTGCAGTTAAAATGTATATTGATATATATATATATATATATATGTGTGTGTGTGTGTGTGTGTGTGTGTGTGTGTGTGTGTTTGCATGATGAAAATAGATCAAATGCTATTTATATTAAAAGATAGTAAAACTTTAAAAACAACGAGTTTTCGAATTTTGATTTTTACATAATTATAATGTCTATTATTAAAATATTTGTAAAATTTAGGATATTGTAGAGTGTTTACCTATTCTGATTATTTCATAAAAGGAACCTACTGTCGAAAAGTAATCTTTTAAGCTGCTTATTAAATTAAACCCCCATTTTGGAAATGGTGGCATTTTCGTATTTCTAACTTCTGGGTTTGGTTAAAATCTTATATATTTTTACTTATATTTTATTCTCATATAGCTGACATCTCAATATCTCAACCTAACAGAATTTTACTGGATCTATTCCTGTCCTTAAATTAAATTGGTTTCCATAATGTTTGGGAATTGTATCTGTATTTCAAAATAGTAAAGGGTATTTCTACATTTCTCAACTTATTAATTGTGGTAGCATAAAAAATTTATTCACCTCTCATAACTTGGGTATTAATCCCACTTTAATTCTAAATTAATAAATCACTTGAACTCTAAATCAATTAATAGTAAATTCAAAAACATTATACAATATCATGAATGTATTTAAATCAATTTAATATTATTATAGGCAGTTATCATCCAGGTGGAATAAATCATTTATTTTGATTATAGAGAATGAACTGTAATCGTTTCATATGCCATTATGCAATAATGGTTCAAAGTCTCAATGATTTACATATACCTAGTAATTATACACAAGCAAAAAAATTCTATCACCATTCCAAATTGATTTAGAGTTGGATTCGATGGATTTGTGTCCATTTATTTTATATCCATATTGTAGATATTTTTGATAAAATTGGATATTTTCATAAAGAATTATGAAAAGTAAAAGAGTATAACATTGTAGCTTAAGCAACATAGCCTACAATAATAAACCTTCCAATATAATACAAATCCTAATGTGCATCTCTTTAATATATTCATGCTCTTGATCATTTTTGGAACACTTTTAATAATCATATATTCTTTGAATCACTTTAATAATCATGTATTCTTAGTCATCTACATTATACATCTTTCCAATTTGCTTTTATTCTACATATCCTTATATTAATTCTCTCAAACTAATTAAAAATAATGTTGGTCTAATAAAATTTCCCTTTTTTTAATTCAAATTCAAGATCTACCTTAATCAATAGTAGCTATAATTTGTCCAAGCTCCTCTATTTTGGTACATACAGGCTTAAAAGATAGATCGTAGATATAGTCCAAGAAGAAGATAAAGAACTTAAGGAAAGTTTTATCATCCAAATCATGCTAAATAGCTCATGTCTAAGAAATCTAAGTGGAACTTTGTCATCTCAATTTCACTAGGCTATTAAAAAAGTGTATCCGTAGTTATTTATATAACACATTTTTTATTATTTTTCATGAAACTTATGCCATATCATTGGGAAATTTCTTAATATAACCTTGTAAAAAAGACTATTTTTTCTTGCTATTACGTCCATGCCCTTATAGAAAATAAAGTTGTTTAACAGCACTAATTTAGGATATTTTTAATACAAAAGTTGAGAAGAGTATTCACATATTTCATTAACTAATCAAATCTTCATTTGCTTAAAAATTCATTACATCTTCTCCTAGAAACATGTTGTCTTATATTTCATTCATTTATTTTTTCTTATTTCGCTTTAAAATAGAGCTATAACATATATGTATTTAGTAATTTTCTTTTCACCAAAATAGACTATACGTTTGTTTTATTCAAGTAGTATTGATTTTTTTATAACATTTAACCCATTTAAGCTTAACATGTGCTCACAAAGTAGTCAAATAGTAACAAAATCATTTAAATATTGTTATTTGTATACATATTTAGATTGATAACAGGTTTTCAAACAAAACGATTAAGTCTGAAATTATGAGATATCTTTGCTATCTGTTTTTTTTTACAGAAGGTTACTATTTTTCTTTGATACTATATGAACTTTTTCTGAGTATAATTGTAATACAGCTTTTTATTTTGTGAGAAATGACGAGAGAACAAATGGAAATTCATTAAAGTAGACAATGTCTACCAAGTTAAAACAAAGGAAATCAACTAATGACAAAACCCGAAGCGAGCCCCGAGCCACAAGAAGGAAAAGTCAAAGCAAGTTGCGACTCATAATTCAGTTAATTTTTGAATCACATAAATAAACAATGAAGGTAAGCACAAAGAAAAATATAGTCTAGGCTTATGTTGACTAATATTCTAGTCAACTCGAAATAATGATTAATGCAGGTTTATAGTTAAGTTACTCAATAAAAACGTTATTAGTGATGCAAAATGTGAAGAAAATGAGAATAAATTATGTTTTAAGTAAACGATGGTTCGACCTAAAAGACTTTTGCATCTACTATGCCTTCTTATCTTATTGTTCTTTTAGCTTTTAGTTAAAGGAGAGATTTAATGGCTTTTACGAGATCATAAAACAAGCTAGAATATATGTCTCAAATCAATAGAATTCAATCCTTTTACAAGTGCACGATATCTCCTATTTATAATCATATATTGAAGGGCTATGATTAATGCTTTAAATGCTAAGTTTCACTAGAGTTATCGATTTGAGATTAGTGGTCTAGATGTGGACAGCCTGGACACCATGCTGATTGAGTGGTCCAGATGAATCCAAGCTCGAGGCCATATTACGGGGTGTTTGCATCAAAGGAGCAGTATGCGAAGGAACTAGGCTAGCAAGCAATGGGATAAATGAGTGAATTTTAGAAGAAGAAAAAAAAATCCATTTTTAGATTTTATTGGGCATATGAAGTCTAATACAAATTTGTATCAAATATACAATGTTTATATGTATCAACACACATTCGTGTACCACGAATGTATAACATATAGATATGTGCATGTTTAATGTACCCGTATATAAGTAATGAGATTTAACACCGCAACAGATAAACTTGTCCCTTTATATCAATATTTGTTATCCATAATTTATTTATTATTTATATACATACATATATAGAAATATATACATTATATATAATGTAAATATATATTTAAGTATGTTCTTTTAATGATGTTGACTATTCAAAAATAATTTAAAACAAAGTCTAAAGTATCATTAGATTGTTAAAATTTAAAATGAGATCTTGATCTAGGAGTAAAAATTCTATTTCAAATTTCAAAATTCAAATTTTTATATGTTTAAATATATATACATATGTATAGTTATTTTTTATTATTTTAATTAAAAAATTTAAAATATTTTAGAGTAAATTTGAAATTTTAATTATAGAGTATTGACTAATAAATATAAACTACATCTGTTTAAAAGTAAAAATTAATTTATTTCGATCCAAAAAAATTTATAATTTTTTTCAATAATACAAATCTACACGGATTTGTAAACATCAAAATTTTTAATTATAAATTCCATATGGAGTTTATAATCTATTTTTTTATAATATAAATACGTATGGGTTTATACTAATTTTTTAAAATACACATAATATTTTAAAACAGTTTAAAATACATCAATTAATTATTATTCATATTTCAAAATTAGTTATATATATAAATGTATAATTTTATTGATAAACATTATATATATATATATATTTATGAATAAAACTAATAAATTAAGTTGTACGTATTATATTTTTATGTACTAATTACAAAATGCATATTTTAATTTTAAAATGGTTTAAAACAATTTTATTTAACTTTTGACTTTTTTTAAAATGGCCGAAAAAATAAACTAGTATATTTTATATGTATAATTTTTTTTAAATCAGTTTAAATGTGTGCATACGTATGTGAAATTAGACATCAAATACATAGATAAATTCATAAGAATAACATAGATTTAATCTACCTATGCATACTTATATAAATGAATATATGTGTATAGATGACCGAATGATGAACCTAGGATTATCACCTTGAATGTTGAATTAAAGCTTCTTAGATCCAATCTATATTCCAAAAATTTCAATTGACCAGAAGAAAGTACCACTGACTAGAATCAGATTAATTGTAACACCCTAGATTTTTGATAACATTATTTAGGAGATTTAATTAGATAAACTAAAAAAAAATAGTGTGTTAATAAGGGGATTAAGATTTAATTTAATTAAGATAGCCGTGCCTTTTTAACTAATAAATTAAATGAAAAGTTTAAAATGAATTAGAGGAGGGGTATTATAGGAAAGAGGCCAATCCAATATTTCTTCCTAAGGCCGTGTATCTCTATACGCATTCATTTCATTTCAAAATTTTCTAAAGTGAGGCCGGCCACCATTATCAAGGAAAGAAGAAGAGGAAACAAAAGAAAGAATTAAGGAAAACATATTCAAATCAAACTCATTCAAATCTCAAGCTCCTAAATCACTAAAGCAAAGGTGAATAATGTTTAAATCTCTAAATTTTATGATTTCGGTTTTAAGATTAAGTCCGAATAATTTTGCAAAGATTTTCCAAGTTTTTGAAAGATAAAATGATTATATATACATGTTGATGATTTATGTATGTTCATAATGATTTTATGACATGTTTTAAGATGAAAACCCTATTAAATGACATCCGTTAGTCTTGCGAATTTTATGATGATCTAAAAGGAAATTTTAGAGATGGGTTTCAATTTTCAGTTTTTTCTAAAATTTTGTGGAATTATTGTGAATTTTCTAAGGAAGAAGATGGTATTTTGGATTATAAAATTATTTACAGGAAAAATAATTATTGTTTGGATCCGAAAATTTTATGTGTTAAAAAAAAAATAGTTTAAATGATTTTCTAGAATTTTTCTAGAATTTTCTAAGATGATTTAATAGTTATATAAAATTATTTAAGGCATGAGACTTAAATGTTTTATATAATTATAAAGGAGAAAGGGGCTTTTTCAAAATTGTTTAAATTTCCAAATGGGGAAAGTCGGCAGCATTTTTTAAAATAAAAATTTGGCAACCAATCAGATTTAGATAAATAAAGCAGGCTGGGTACAAAAGAACTATTGTAAAGTACAAATAAATAGTTTTTCTACTATTTCAACTCTTTCGGCAAGAGGTTCTGCCTCTGTTCCAAACCTTCCGACAAGTTCGAAAGGTATCAAACTTTCGACTAGGACAATAACCAATGCACATGGTATCAGGCGACTGGTACGTAGTGAATTGGAAGAAGTCGAATGGTTTAGGGATGAAAGGTTAGAGCTTTCGAAGGAGATGAAACTTTGTTTTGGTTTTAAAGAAAATGCGCCTACTAGCTTTTGACAAAGAGCTTTCAACATTGTCAAATGGTTTAAAAGAAAAAGGTTTCGATTGGTTTTCTTTCTTGTTTTAATTGAAACCTTTCGACAAAGTCGAAATGTATAGCTTTCGACAAGGTTGAAAGATACGAAACCTTTCGACAAGGTCAACAAGAACTTAGTTGCCGCTTCCTACCTTTTGATTCAGCTGTTTTCGAAGGGAATCTTTTGTTTTCTAAAATTTGCCACCTCTCCATTAGTTTTGAAGGGTTGGTTCCAACACCAAAACTTCATTATTTTCGAAAGGTTTTGTTAAAGGTTTCGAAGCAGTTGCTTTCGACTCCAATGTTTTTCTGATCCTTTTGCTCAACTTAAAGGCATAAACCAAATGTTTTAAGCCGAAATGTTTTAAAAGTTTCGAAGTAGTCAACTTCGAATGGTTTTGAAAGGTTTCCACTTGTTTTAAATTGAACCCACAGTCCTCAAAAGGTTTTAAGTTTTATTACTTTAAAAAGGATTATAAACAATTTTATAAAGGAGGTACCCCAGGCTTTCGACAAAGTCGAAAGGTAAAACCTTTTGACTAGCTCGAAAAGAAACCTTCCGACAAGGTCGAAAGGTGAGACCTCTCGACAAGGTTGAAAGGTATGGTTTTGTAATTTTTTTCGAAAGTCTAAGGTTTAAAGGATTTAAAGGTGGATGTCATATGTTTAAAGCTTATAAAAGGAAGGCTTTTTAAAGGTTTTGAAGGAGTTACCTTTAATGATTTCGAAAGGTTTTATTAAAGGTTATGAAGGAGTTACCTTCAATGCTTTCGAAGGATTTTATTAATGGTTTTGGAGGAGTTACCTTCAATATTGTCGAAAGGTTGTTTAAAGGTTGAAACAAAAGATTCGAATATAATGATTAGGCAGATAGCCTAAGTGATTTAAGTTATAAACGACTTTAACTTATTTTAAAAGAATAGATAATCCTTAATGAACATCATCAACATTATTTTGAGTAAAGTCTATATATCATGGAAAAATAGCTTAGAGTAAAGCTAAAGATATATTTTCCTAGTATATATATGATTTGACGGATAAATAATTTTGAAAAGGTTTTCGAGGAAAATTTAAAGGGTAGTTAACCCAAAAGAAAATTCGGGCAGTTAGCTCATTTAAATTCAGACAATCTCCATTGCATTCTTTCAATTCCATTCGATCTCGGCTTTATATTATCATCTGTGCTTGACTTCTAGACCCCACAGTCATCGCTCTAGACTTACCGACCTTGATGACAGTCGAATCTAACTTATCCAATCAGGTCAATATAGTTGGGACAAAAAGCCGGATAACACACACATATATATTAATTTTAAACTTATATTTGAAATCATTTATATTTGCATTTTATAAATATAACTATTCTATAATGTCATGTGTATATATATATATATATTTATACTATTATAAATATAATTCCATATCACATTAAATGACATATGTATGTATGTATGTATGTAAGTATTTATGTATATGTGTGTATATATAAAACAACACATATGTATATGGAGGGCCAATATGTCCATTGCAGTGTAAATCCCAGCAGTTATATATGGGCATGTTAAACCATGTACACTGTATATGTTGCATGTGCATGTACACCAGACACATGTGTATATGATACACACGATCATATCATGTAACACAAATATAACATCAAAACAAAACTTTATCTACAAATAAAATAAAATAAAGATTTTATTTAATTGAAAATGTAGATAAGATCTAAGTGAACTTAGATTTCATAGAGCCAACAAAGATCCAATAAAAGAAATTTTTTAAATTTACCCTTTAACTCCACTGTGGGATGGCGTAGTTTATACATACATACATATATATATATATCTGTGTGTGTGTGTTCTACTATATAGTTTTGGGAACCAAAATATATAACAAGTACACTCTCTCCTATATATATATTCTACTATATTGTTTTGAAAACTAAAATACATAACAATTACACTCTCTCGTACGTACATACATACATACAAACACACACACACACACACACACATATATATAAACACATGCACGCCCACACTCTCGATCCAATATACAGTGATAAATCTTACTCTATCTCTACTGGATCATGGTATCAACTCAGGTAAATGATGCAACCTAAGCTCTGATACAAAATGTGATGACCGCTTTACAGCTCTAGCACCTAATATTTTTAAAGAGTACACTGCTACGGTGCCCGACCGATGTAGGATGATTGTTATTGGTGGAAAGAAGGTATAATCATCACAGAGCATGTTGTATACCTCATAGCGCATCAAATATATAATAATTATCACAATTATAAAATAGGCAAGACGGTAATAACAGATTGAACCACAATTATCAGAGTGTACAGGTTCATAGATTTATACAAAATAATAGTAAAGTTTATATAACTGGAAATAAACTCAAGATAAATGTCTCTATATAAAATAGCTAACACTTTCTACGCTCCATAGTGTCGCACAACGGAATAAGTAATATAAATACGAGAATGCACCATCTCTTGCTCATCGATTTGTACGACATAGCATATCACCCAAACCTACTATTTAGTCTACTCATTTAGGGGTACCCGAGATAATAAGAAGAAAAACATAAAACCTCTAGTCAAAAAATAGTCTGGCGTGAGCGATAAACAATGTAACGACCATAAATTCATCAATTAGAAAAAGGTGATTTAATTTAAATTTGTTCAAAAATAAGGTTTTATAACACAAATGTGATGTTCTAAACCAAAATAAATAATAATAATAAGCGTATTTTGAATAAGTATTTACAAAAATATCTTCTTCGGACAAATATCGATAATATGACCACAAACCGTTTTATCAACAAACAGATTTTAGACCATCCGACATCATGCACGGAGCTGGATACATACACTCATTTATGTACACGAGTAAGAATATGTAATAAAATTATTTATTTTGTTTTTGAAAATAAAATCTCTTTATGGCATCATCAATGATATCACTATTTTGGAATAAATGATTTTTGAATTTAAATTGAGTTTAAATGATTTAATAAATATTTTAATTATTAAATAAGCCCTTTTTGTTATTATATAATGAAAGAAATACTATTATCAAACTTTATTCACAAATATATATATATATGTATATATATATATGTATGTATTAAATAAGAAGTGAAAATATGACCGAAAATCGAAATCGGAATCCGTAACGATTTAACATAAAAAATTGTGCAATGCTGTGAATCATTTGAGATATACATATGCACACATACATGTACATATACATGAACACATTCATATGCACATGAAGGCATATATACATACAAGTATACTTATACATATATATATACATATACATATACTACAAAATATCTAAGATATTTTCCTAAAATTTCATCCTTAAGTAAATCCAAAGTCAACCTCTTACACCCTATGTAACGGACTGGGATTTTCGACCCTCAAAAATCGACATTAATACGTCCACTGTATAAAATGCCGAGCAGCCGGGTGCCGGAAATACCAGTCCATTAGGGGCAAAGAAGAAAAAGGTAGAAGAAAATAGAGCACAACAACACAGAATCTCACAATCGCAGCGGAACAAAATATAATATATAATAACAGATTTTTATACAAAAGAATCTGTAACTGTTTAATACTTCCAATCATCAGAGTACAATAATCACTACATCAATCTAGACAGTTATAATAACTTGTCCTCATACAGCGGAAATATACATCAAGTATGGAAATACGCCTCTGTCATCCAGTTTGTCTCCTAAGCTCCATAGCATCCTATCCTGAATCTATAATACTCGGTCTAACCTGAGCATCATAATAAAATAACGCCCGAGTCTGTTTGGAAAACTAGCGTGAGAAGACACACTCAATTTGAATTATTAACTTCTTCAAAATCCTTTGAAAAACAAAGGTATCTCGTAAGACCACGCCACACATAAACAGGACGGGTTTTTACCTTACGATAACCAAAATATTTTTATCAAATCCGTCTGATACTATAATAGTATCTAAATCAAGTAAATAGAAAATAGCTGAAATGCTTGCATCTCACATTTCAGCATAGTTGGGCACAATCAAAACCGTACGGCGCTTATTGGGGAATTGATTCCATACAATGACTAGGCACTGGGGTACCACCTATTTCGGTACATGTCTAGAAAAATGTACCGAGGACCTCACCGGAATCCCATACAACACAAGACTAGCCATATCCCTAACCTGGATAGAACCGAATATGTAATCACCTCGGGTGTTCCCACCCTTATCGAGAGCTCTTCCACATGCATCGTATCCATATAATATATTCAAGGGTATCTAGAAAGGTGATAACATACCCTAATTGGGTATGACCCACTTAGCCTTGCTGCATACCCCTTGATTTTCAGCCATTTCGGTTGATGAGGTTAGAGGCTACAATTACCTTTCAAAAAAATTTCACTTAGAATGCTCATCGTCCTCAAATGACGATGTTCTGATAGCATTCGTCCATACAAGTTGTCTTGGGTCTAGACAAACCAAATCACCGTCTTCATCATCTTCACGGTATTCATTCGTAACGTTCAAAATCGGATCGAAGTGGTTTTCGGATAATTAAATCCGATCCTGGTCTCTTCGAACGTTTAACGAAACTAGCCAAAATTAATAGTCGGTTATTTAACTATAAATAAAAATCCAAAAGCAGACATCAGGCCTTATTTCAATTTTTCCATAAATTATTTCAAAATATCTGTTAGCATCAAAATTGGTCACTAACACTCAAGAATAGATTTGTGTAGAGAGACTAATGAAGATAGTAAATTAAAACAGAGGAATATATGTGAAACTAACAACGGAAACAAGAACACCAGAATTATAGTGGTTCAGCGTAACTGCCTACGTCCACTGTTAATGTAATCTTTATTGCCTTAATTAAAGACTTGAATACAGGTACAATTCGTAAACGAACAACTTGAATTCAAGTTTGAACTGAAAGAAGCGAGTACAAAAAATGGCAGAGTCTCTCTGGAGTTTTCGAAAAAAAGGTCCCATCCAACTGTACCCCTGCCTCTGTATTTATAGACGAAGATAGGCTGGACTCCCTTCGTAGGCACAGGAACAAGGCACTTCGGACCACAGTAGGTGACTTTTGTGCACCGAGCCAGGCATACCGAACGGTGGTCGCCGATCCACCTCGGCCGGTCCAGTGGTTGCCTCGTCGTTGACTCGAAGAAGATTGTCAAAGGACTCGAAGTAGGTGGCATTATGACTCAATGTATAGAAAGGTTAACTGCATCACTCTATTATAGGTCGAAGAGATTACTAACCATCACAGAGTTCACCGACCCAGGCCTGCCGAACCACGCATGCCGAACCATTAGGCCAGACCACGAACACCGAAAAACAATTGATCGACTTGCCTTCGCTATCCTCCCTTAACAGTGCGATGCATGCCAAGCTACCACGACTCTACTAACCGACCGATGCATGCCGAACTACCTTGACCGAACGATGTGTGCCGAACTACCTAGACCGGGCGGCATCTATGAACCACCTAGACCGAGCCATGTATGACCATTGTCCTTCATACCATGACCGAACGACATGGTCTTCCCTCCTTTGACCGAGCCATACATACCGACCAATACCTACCGAGCCGCACATAAATGTCGAAACATGTCGATTGCATCAAAACCTTATATCTCCAGTCTCTTCTTGGTCAGCATCTTGTCAAGCGCTAACAATAACTTCTGCAATTGTCGCTTTGTAGCCAGGCCAAGGTGCCGGGTAACATTTGCCCCCCAAAGCGCGCCGTGTGAATCAACACGATGTGCTTTGAATTAACAACCAGTCCCTGCTTTCAAGGGTTAGTCATCTAGAATGATAATCATCTGTCGTTTAAATCCTGTTTTAACTTTCCAAAAGTTGAATGCATATAACCTTTTGAAGGTTGAATCCACATTGGATTTTCTTAACATTACCTGTGCATATACTCATATACACACACACATATATATATATATATATATATATAGATTCATATAAGTACATATATGTGTTTTTATTTATTTATTATTGTTATTATCTTTTTACTTATTATTTATTTATTTTTTAAGGAAGGGTTCGGCATAGTAGGGCCGAGCCACTTGTTCGGCCTACTTGGGCTGGGTCGGTTACTCGTCTTGCCGAACCCATGAAGCATGACGACCGGGTCTTTGAGGATACAGTGATTCGCCTTCCCCTCTCCATATAAATGCCCCGATCCTCACCTTTTCTTCCAAATTTTACTTCAGTATTCCCTTTCTGTCGGTTTTACTCAAAAAACCAAACTCCATTTCTCTACCGAACTACTATACCCCTTCGCTCAATCATCCTCTCCAACCCGTTCACTAGCTATTTTCGACTCCAAGTCTCAAGAAACACTCGTCTCGCTCTTAAATTACCATATAGGTGAGGCTCCATAACTTACTGTAAATTCCCAAACCATTTCCTCTAGAACTCGAACTAGAGGGTCGTGCTCCATAGGAATTCGGCTTAACGTGGTAAGCACAAGAGGAGAGGAACGCAGTGAATAAAGCGTTCGGGCGTCGATGGAGAAATGCTTTTGGTATGATTAGATTTTGATTTGGGGGAAATAGCCACGGACGGCTTTAGGAAGCGAGGTCGGTGAAGTGTAGGAATAGACAGTTGGTCGTTTTGCTTCAGTAAGGAGGTCATCGTTCCGAGAGAGAGAGAGAGAGAGAGAGTTGTTATCCCCCGAGGTGTTGTGAGTCGGTAGGAGTTTGTAAGAGTAGTGGGCGTAGGTCAAGTGAGGCATTCAACAATTAGAGAGGAAAATAAGAAGTAAGTGAGTTGGTCAGTAATTTAGAGGAGTGTGGCTCAATACCGAACGGTGTAGTGCGGCTGGGTTTCTAGGTTTGTATTGGTGGCCGGTATTGGGCATTGGCTATGGCTCGGGAGGAGTCTAGGGTAGTATTTCGGCATAGATTGAGATAGGTGGAGGAGAGAAATGTTGTCGAGTATGGCTCGGCAATTGATGAAGTGATGTAGTTTTGTAGAGGTCTGAGTGAGATCGCTCGGCGACTAGAGAGAGGTAGTGAGAGAGTGGATCGATGAGGGTTTGTGGGATTGAGCGGGTCGGTGAGTAGAGAGAGAGGAATGGAGAGAGTGAAGCGGGCTAGGTTTTAAGGATTGGAGACTAATGAGGCAGCATGGTTCGGCATGCATGCATTTGAATGGACGAACGGTCCTAAGTTCGGGGACCGGCATTGACAAACACACTTACCTCATCTCGACTCATAGAACATAATACCATTTCTTATTTCCATACTTAATCACATACCAATAAGCCCATGATACAAACTTAAGCTCAAAGGCATATGAAACTGATCAGGACTAACAACTTCACAATTTGAATCATTGTAGATGTGAACCTAAAGCTTGTTAAAGATGACAACTTAAAGCTCGTCGTACCACACTTTACTTTTATGAACTCTAATTTATTTGTACTCTTTACTCGAACCATCACACTAGCTCACACACCACGTGGGGGGAATATTTTTGTTGTTATATCTGATATCAATTGTCTTTCAAGTATAGTTTAAACAGGATTCTGTTCACATCCATCGTTCTTTAAAGATGTCCAGAAAATCAAGCTCTGCTACAGTTTCTGATAAGCCTGAGCCAGGTTCTTAGCAGGAGGTAGTAGGAACTTCGAATCCACCGACAACCTCCACACAGGGTATTTCGGATCCATCTGCTGTAGTTATTGGCCCGGCCCTTGATGTTATAGAAGGATCAGTTATTCTGGATGATCCTATTGATTCACAAGCTTCAAAAATCGGCGAGATCGCTCTTTGTCGGTTGTGTACAATTCATGGAATCCCTTTCGACGACGTTTTAGTTCCATCGGGGCAAGATCGGCTTCACCTGCCCCCAGCCGGATATACGACGTGCAATAAATTCATGTGCTGGGTCGGTAGCGTGCCACCTTTCAACTCTTTTCTCCATGAAGTGTTAATGTATATCGGGATTGCTTCGGCATAGCTACATCCCAATAGTCATGCGTTTATCTATGGCACTTGTATTCTCTTCATGAGCACCTTATTCAGACTCCATACTCCTGAGGATATCCGCTATATCTACCGCTTCAAAAGACGGTCTAACAGTCCATCCTTCATATTTCTCAAATCACATTCCAAATGTCAAATCCTGACGGGGGCATGGAGTAAATTCTCCCAGTACAAGCAAGAGTGGTTTTACGTATGCTGCCCCCTGGCTTCGCGAGAAGATGGCTGGAAGGGAGTAAGTTTTATTCCTACACTGATATTTGTCTAAGGCTCGAAGTGCATCCTTTCTAAACTTCCTTTGACTTTTACAAGTATCTGCCAACGACCTGAAGGCGCTGGGTATTCTGAGGCCGTCGAGGTCATTCGTGCCATTCCCATGGGAGACAGTGAGATTAAATCCGTTATTTCCAACGAATTGCTTTCAAGGTTTGGATTATTGACGGAGGGCCGTCGAACTAGCCCAACTGGCGCCACTACAACCGGATCTGCTGTGGAAAAAGGCAAAGAGTAGGCCGGACCTTCGGTGCCTCCTGCAGAAGGGGCCCCCGATACAACATAGGAAGGTGAAATTAAGGAGGCCGGGATGCTAGAAGAAACCGACGAGAATATAAGTCCCGACTCAACACCAGTAACTGACGCACCCGGCATTGATGAACCGCCCCCTCCTTCAAAGAGGAAAAAGGGCCTAGCCTATAAACTGAGAAAGAAATCAGTGGGCGGAACCTCAAAAGTTACAATTACTCCAGTCGAGAAAGAGTCATCTCCCCAACATCTAGAGGGTTTGCTAAAAGGTCTATCAGACCTGACCATCCCCGATGACTTACTAAATTACAAATTCAATGATCCAGAGGCCATGGGACTTGATTCGCCTGCAAGAGGCGATGAAGGCGATTAAGCTCTTCATCAAGGAGAGAAAACCCCACTAAGTAAAGCTAAAGAAACTGATCCGTCGGGGGGGAAACACTAGAACACAGACGAACACTCACACTTCACCCTACACTTAAATTTTAACCATCGTGTGATCCTCACTAACTTGTCTTCACTTGGTTTCTATGCAGGTGATATGGGGCGCTCACGTGGCTTCGACCGCCTTCGCGGGTCCTCTATCTTCCACCACTTCGGTCGGGATTCGGGATAAGGTAGATGCCGAGACAAGGATGGCAGCGGCAACATGGACTACAATCCCAGAGACTCGTCGTCTTCTCGAAGAAGAACTTACATCCATTCTTCATATCCCAACGATCCTCCCCCTCCTTCAGAGCACAGTAGAGAGAAATCTGCTCAGAAGTGATCTCAATTTGAAGCTCCCCGCGACCAACATCTGGCTCGTCGAGCACCAAGCAATCTCGTGAGCTCCATAAGAAGTCTGTGACTTCGACTAAGCAGACTTCCCCGACCTTCGCACACGATCCATCAACGGCAGAAAAATTAGCCGAGCTCAAAGCCACATTCCCAAAGATATGTTTTGATGGATTGAAATTTCTTCCTGCGATTCATCCTATTCCAGGGCATGTCAAACAAAGTGCCATCGCCTTTAATAATGATGTCTATGTTCAACATGACGCATTTGTTCATCTGGTGGAGAAAGTTTCAGAGGTTTTTTGTGGAACGTCAATACGAAATCGATCGCTTGAAACTTGAAGCCATTCACGACAAAGATATCATCAAAGCCCAAGATAAAGAGCTATCCTTATATAAATCTCAACTTGAGGCCGCCTAGAAAAATGCCAAGGAAACGGGCGAGGCAATTAGTCGCTTGGAGTCCGCTCACAAGAAGGAAATTGATGAAGCAGTCCAACGCAGCGGTGCGTTAGCTCTAGAGAAAGACTCTGTCCAGAAAGAAAAGGATATTCTCGCTCGATGAGTTAAAGAACTAGAGGAGCTACTTGCCAAAGAGAAAGAAGAGAAAACTGCTGCACTGGAAGAGTCACAGCGATATTGCGATGAAATCGTCGCAACACGACTCTTAAAGACGAAGCTTGACGAGGAACTTTCTAAAGTTGAAGCGTTAAAGGATGCAGCCCTTGAGGAGGGTAAAAGAATGGCGCTGATAGAGGTCAATTCTCGCCTTGAGGCAGCTGCTGAAGCCGGCAGGGAACAAATTAAGTGCCTATTTGATCCGCTTATTGCCGAGTATAATGCTCGAGTTCTCATGCATCGGGATCTATCTTTTCTAGGCGAGGGTTACCTCGAATCATTGGCCGAAGCATGGGATACTTTAATAAAAATTAAAAAAGTTGAACTGGGCACCGAAGAGGTTGATGAAGAAGCTCTTGTGAAGGAAGTGCTTCGAGGAAACAAGCCTTCCAACTTATCTGCAGCAAAAACCCTCTTCGGAAGAGATTCCTCCTCATCGAAGGGGAAGGACGACATTGTTGGCCCATCCGGAACCGAGTCTCCAGTTCCCCCTTCTATTCAGCCGGCTAGTTGCTCATCACTCGATCCTTTCGAGCAGCATGTCGGCTATGACCCCGAGAAGCCCGGGCTTGACGTTCATGTTCTATCCCCTATCCCAGAGGGTGAGACTCCCAAAACAGCTGAGAGTCAGCCCGAAGTCGGTATGTAATTTTTCCTTCTAGGGTCCAAAGAACAATCGCTTTTGAAGAATAATAGATGTATTCTAACATTTATCTTTAATGGTTTCATGTAGGCCATTCTGATCCCAAACCAACTCCAAGGAGCGATGTCGCCACAGAGAAGGAAGAGAAAATGGCGGAAGGACTTCACACCGAGGACACTCCCGGACCCGATGCCCAAGTGATCGGGGCGCTCGACGAGGACAAACTCGAGAAACCCTTGCCTATAGACGAACATGATGAGGTTGAAATCACTGGCGCCTCCGAACCTACTTCAAAACTTAGCATGGGGGAGCGAGTCGCGGAAGAGGAGAAAGAGAAAGCCCAAGTTAAGGTTGAACCTCAGGTGGTGGAACTTGACGATCCTTTAAATAGGCCCTTGAAGATAATTCTCCCCGGGGGGAACACACCTCTTGATGTCCCTCCTCCTGCCCCGGATACCGCCTCACTAGGAAGTAGAGGGTCCAAGAAGAAGCGCTTGGCTGAGGATTCTTCGGAGAAACCCAAGAAAGAGAAAAAGTCAAAGAAGTAATTATCATCTTTTCATATCTCGCTCAGCCTAAGTCATGTAGTTGTTTCTATTATTTTTATAGTCGTTGTGAATAGACTTTTGCTCCAAACTCCGAAAAAGTTGTAATGAATCTTAATTTTGGGTTAGTAAATAAAATTTTGTTTCTTTGTCTTCCACGACTCTCATTGTCTAGCTTATTGTCTAACTTGTAGTTGAAAATTGAAATCTTGTTGGTTACATAAGCTCTGGTCCGCTTCCACATGACTTGGAAATTTTTTTGTATCGTTTATACTCCAGTCCGCACTACATGAACTTAGAGTACTCCAGTCCGCGCTCCGGGGACTTAGAGATTTTTGAATCGTTTATACTCTAGTCCGCACTCCGGGGACTCTGAGTACTCTAGTCCACGCTCCGGGGACTTAGAGATTTTTGAATCGTTTATACTCTAGTCCGCACTCCGGAGACTTAGAGTACTTTAGTCCGCGCTCTAGGGACTTAGAGATTTTTAAGTTGTTTATACTCTAGTCCGCGCTCCGGGGACTTAGAGATTTTTGAATCATTTATAATCTAGTCCGCGCTCCGGGGACTTAGAGATTTTTGAATCGTTTATACTCTAGTCCGCACTCCGGGGACTCGGAGTACTCTAGTTCGCGCTCCGGGGACTTAGAGATTTTTGAGTCGTTTATACTCTAGTCCGCGCTCCGGGGACTTAGAGATTTTTGAATCGTTTATACTCTAGTCCGCGCTCCGGGGACTTAGAGATTTTTGAATCGTTTATACTCTAGTCCGCACTCCGGGGACTCGGAGTACTCTAGTTCGCGCTCCGAGGACTTAGAGATTTTTGAATCGTTTATACTCTAGTCCGCGCTCCGGGGACTTAGAGATTTTTGAATCGTTTATACTCTAGTCCGCACTCCGGGGACTCGGAGTACTCTAGTTCGCGCTCCGGGGACTTAGAGATTTTTGAGTCGTTTATACTCTAGTACGCATTCCAGGAACTCTGAGTACTCTTGTCCGTGCTCCTGAGACTTAGAGATTTTTGGATTGTTTACACTCTTAATTTTGTATGTGCGTTCGTACGCTAAACAGAATAATGCAATTTAGTTTTTATCATGGAATTATAACATATAACACTACATCAAACAACCCATTTTGTAACACTTTTCCATTTTCAATTTACAACGCTAATAACCGTTACAAATTACTAACGGTTATATCCGTTTCAATCATTTATCGCGGTTATTACCGTTAGTAAATATGGTAATTTCGTAAATAATTAAAAGTAGTATGGATAAGATTGTAAATTTATCTTCTATCAATCGTTATCATCTCACGATCTTTTCATTTCTCACTCTCTCACGTTTTACTGCTTTCTGTTCGTACCGGGTTTCCTCTGCCACCGCCTCCACTGTCTGCCGCCGGCCGCCTCCGCCATTTGACACCGCCTCCTCCCTTTGTCATATCAAATCGACGAAGATGAAGGAAGATCTTGGTTGCGAACTACAAATCTAGGGTTTCGCTTTTCCACCTTCGTCTACTCAGGTATGAACATTAGGTGGTTGAATCTCAAAACCAACCTTAGACCGTTGATTTGTTGCAGGATAAACCTTTAGGTTGCTATTTCCAATCTGTGAGGTCGAATATATTTTTATTTCTCTTACAGTAAATATCCTTTATCCATTTATAAATGACTGTCAGTTTTAGTTCGGGTTTGTTTTTCTAATTCTGGATTAAAGATACATGCACCCTATCTATATTTTATCTTATGTTCACGGATAAAATCCTGACGAAATTGCTAAATAAACTTTTAAGTCAACTTTAAACTCTCAGGTTAAAATCAATACACACACTTTTTTTAGTGCTTTATAAAGTGTAAAATGAATATAACGGCACTAATTGTCTGGGAAGTCATGTTTTACTTTTACTGCCTGCACTAATCTACCTTGGTTTGTATTTTTCAAGTATATTAATAAGGATGATTATGTCATTTGTTTGTAAACATGAAGATAATATGGCTTTACTGAGACTTGCTAAACAATTGAACACTTCATGGCCTCAGACTTAAAATAATTAACCTTTTACCCGTTTAATTTGTTCTTATAGGTGGTTTGATTTATTGGGAGGAAAATCAAATCATATCTGTTTTTTCCTTTTTCCTTTTACTTAGTTTACAGTTAATGTATTTGTTATAAGTAATAAAAACATGGATGTTCAGTTGATGAAATATTCAAACAGTTTGCTTGGAGTGTGTTTACATTAGTTTGCAGTTTTGATAATAGATTTCATGAGCTCCCACCATTTTGTTAAAACATTAAGGGTGTGTATACATGGGAAAGAGATTACAGAAAAGGTACAAAAAGGGACTGGGAATAGGATAAAAATGGGAAACAAATAGTGTGCCTTTGCGTATTCAAATGTATTATGAAAAAGAAATAAGAAAGAACATCTTTTTATGTCTAGTTAAAATATAAAATTCTTCAATAAATTAAAAATATTTATGAAATGCAGTAAGAATACATACATAAACTTATCTGAAGCCGCAAATTTCACTATGCAATTTGAGACACATTAGGTTGGTAAGTCTTCTCTGTTTCTTTCTTAAATGCCAGTACAATCATTAATGGGTGTGAACTCCTTTTTTTGAAGAATGTAGACAGAGCCTTAGGCGTTAGGACATTTATAAGTTAACCAGATGATTCAAAAAGAATTAAGAATCTCACTGGACTTGCAGCTTTCAACAATGGCCTCTATAGCGATATTAGTTTATGTACAAAACATGTCAAATTCATAGATTTGATTCATGTGGATCTCGGTTGTGATGAAATTTTCTAATATGTATGATCTGTAAATGCAAAATGAATGCTCAGAGCATGTAAAATCAACTAACACTTTATTGCAAGTTGTAGTTTTAAAAGATGTGATGCAAGGTAAGGGTGTACATAACTACATACTACCTTATCTGAATTAAATGCGGTTTTGTAATAGTCAATGTTTTGTTAATATAAATATTGTTCAATCACTTTATGGAAGGTGGTTTTATGACCTTGAATTAGCAGAAATTGCTTAGCTTTATTCCTAATTCATTAAAAGCTAATTTAGTGACCCATATTTTCTTTTATATTCAGTATTTAGCTTAATGTTCTTTGTAATTTCCCATAAGTTGCAAAAAAAGTTAGTTGTAGCAATTTGATCTCCCTTACAAAAACATGTGTGCAACTGTGTGGATTTTCTATTCGGTTTGCATGTATATTTTTTGGTTTCTATAAGATTCTCTAGAGATATAAAAACTAAAAAGCTAATATAAGCTTGATCTGTTTATAGGTGACTTAAAATAAATAGGATAATGCTAGATTGACCGAAACTAAGCAGGGATCTGAAATTAAAAATATTCACTGTTAATTTTTACAATGTTACTGTTATATTTACACAAGTTCATTTTTTTAATATGAAATGATAGGAAGGGATAAAAGTTCTTGCTAATGTCGCTATCTACTTCGAGAGAGTGTATTAGATGTCGACGTAAGTGCAGCAATTCCTGCAGGCTGTGGTAGTTCTTCTACAGTAGGATCTTCCGCTGCAGGCAATGCTTCTTCCACAGAAGCATCTTCCCAGAAGGCAGTTTTCTTTCTAGTTTTTCAGACGGTCTAAAAAAGGTGATGTACCCTCCAGTTTTCCCAGAAGGCAGTGGTGGTTCTTCTTTAAATCCTGCAAGACTTCTTCATCGTCCAAGCAAAAAACATAAGAAGATAGTATGATATTATATGCCATAGCAACCAAGGGTAAGCGACTGTTTCCTTTTTAACTGTAAAATATTTTATTCTATTTTAGCTCAACAGACTATATATGAAACAAATAGTTGCGTGAGATGTAAAAGCTAAGAGCATATATAATACAGACGATATTTAATGTACTAAGCTAGATGAGATGCCTTATACTAATTTTGTTGGCTTCATGAGATGACCATAAGGAGTAAGGAAGTTGGGAACAATGAGGTTTCTGCTAACTAAAGGAGTTGTCGGTTTACTGTGCACAAAGCATGTGGGAGATACAAAGTACTGATGTATGCAGTTGGTATACAAACAAAAAAAGGTGATGTACCCTACATTCATTTGCCGCTTAAGAACAACATTATAAGCGGTCTCCCTTTCTCTCCAAATAGTGCATCCACCAAAGCCACTAGAAACATGAATCTTAATATATAAAAAACGTGTTGCACGAC
Organism: Allium fistulosum; assembly: GCA_030737815.1. Taxonomy (NCBI): domain Eukaryota; kingdom Viridiplantae; phylum Streptophyta; class Magnoliopsida; order Asparagales; family Amaryllidaceae; genus Allium; species Allium fistulosum. Next base: position 744,307,193 of record CM060907.1, read on the forward strand.
GTAGCAGTTTGGGAAGTGAGGTGCATAAAGTGCTGGCGTTACAGTTACAAAAACCTATCCTTGTCTGCACATCGAAATATTAGAAGAACTTGGCATGCATAGTGGAATACAATACCATTTGTCTATCATCCCTTTTTGTGTTTCAAACTAGAAAGAATATGGATCGGACTGATCATGTTACAACTGTTCTATTTCAAACAACCATTTCGATGATTATAAGAATATCAATGATTATATTGGTGTTTATGAGCTGCTCCTTTTCGAGGAAGTTAAGTCTCAAATTGTACAGCAGGATGATGAAGAAGAGAAGGTACGTTTCTATAAGTATACTTTATGTTTTGCCTTTTAGGTTCTTTTTAGAAAATCAAAACATATCTTTTAGCATATCGCTTCTAAGTTTTTTTTAGTTGGTTGCTTGGTTCGGACTAGCTTCACTCTGAAGAAGGCATGTTTCCGTAATTATGTTTTATGTTTTGCCTTTAGGTTCCTTTTATAAGATCAAAACACATCTTTTCGCATATTTTGTGTGTGTGTGCAAGGTTTTTTTTTAAATAAAGTTTTTGGATATTAATGGTTAGGTTTTGAGTTTTGAGGTTTTTGTTGTCCTAAAAACCCATCAAAGTGGTGCGTTGTGAATTTAGCGTAAGTTATTTATTATTTTAGAAAAACTTTCAAAACCCTTGCATAATGTTTACTCTAAAACCAATACCTTTTACTCTAAAATGCTCAAAAATAGGAATTCAAATGTCAGAAGCAGAAGTAAAATTATAAATTATTTGACTGGGATCTAGTAGTTCAATGATCTTTATTAGCATTTCTGACAAACAAACTTTTATGAGTTCAGACGAATCAAATAAGGTTCATTTTTTTGCATCAGGAATTAAATTTCTAGTCCATCAATTTGGTTTAGAAAACAACTTACACTAACTAGCTTAAAAGTCTTGAGATATCATCAAAGCTTAATTTCCTACCAATCCCATTCCCTTGATTTAGATTTGAGTTTGTAAAGTGTGCTTTCTATTTTTGATAAATGTGCTTTACTTGAAACATAAAGAACAGGAGAGAGTGGAGATGGTAGGAGCCGTTAGATTATAAAAGCCCTGTAATTTCCTGCTCTTCATTTCACAATCTGCAATTTTATACTTGCTAATTTTGGTCAGTAGCATTTTCTTTCTTTTTAATGTTAACCACTTACTGCTGAATGAAATATATTCATGAATGTTATATAGAAGTGCATATGTTATGTAAAAAGAGTTGAGAGGAGACTTGTGCAGCTTGACTCAACTAGTCTGTATTTGAATATGCATTTTTTTTTTCATTCGTATTTGTTTATTGTTGATTGAATTTGACCTTTTTTTATGGTAGAGAAGTCTTGGGACAAGGGTGCTGCATCGTGTGTAGAGACGGAAGGATTTCATAAAGTGACTATGGCAGTTTATGATGCTTTCCGAGAAAAATTATCAGAAAATGATTTGTTACTTATTGCCGAGAAAGAGGTAGGCTGTCTAACATATACATATATAATAAAATCTTGTTCGTTTGTCATTGCCAACACTAAATTCAGAATTATAAAGGGATTCTTATAGTTGTTTTTGAATACCAATAAGACTATATAACCGAATATGGTGATATGCTATCAGTCTATACATGTGTATTTCAGTATCTCTTATTACCTAATTACTTGACATACACAACATAATGGTAAGTAATTCCTTTTTGGGTCACTTTTAAGCTTCCTATGGAAGTTTAACAAATAACTTGCCAGTAAGAATATTTTCAAGCGTTCAGGTACCTTATAATTCGGTATACAAATGAGCACTATTTAACCTAATTATTCTAGATGGTCATACTCTTCTGGCCTGAATTTAAAAGATAACAATGTAAAGTATACATGGCATGATAAAAGCCAGCTACGTTTTTTGAGGCTAATTTCATGAAACTTAATAAATATAATTATTTTGCTTTATTGTTCTCGCAAGATTTTTGCTTGATTTGGTTGATTCCACATATCACTTTTGCTATGTTAATTGAGTGTACATAATGGTTTAATGATGCAAAAAGAAACTGACCAATCTGTAAATTATTTTTCATGTGCATCGCTTCTTTTGATAATATATTTACATTCACTATACTTTTTGGTCAGTTTAAAGAGGGAGAAGCTCCAGGTTCTTATGTGTTTGCATTAGTGAGTCAACACAGTGCTGGAGAAGCTATCATACTTCTGACCTTCTTAGATGGAGAAACAAAACAATTAGATGAAATCGGAATGGAACCAAGTAAAAGGAACCAAGTAAAAGGCTGTTAAGGATGCTTCATCTTCTAAAGAATGATGGAACACTTTTATGGTTTAAAAAGGTAAATTTGTTGTTCTTCCTGATTCACAAGGTAATTTGTTATTTTTCATTATGGTTTTTTTCCTTTTTTCTGTTTAATAATGTCAGTTTTATTTATTTATTTTATGCCTGTGCTGTTTTGATATCATTATTATGATGTAACATTTAAAGGAAAACTTGATGATATTGTTCTTGGATTTAATGGATTGACCCGTATTTTGTAAGTTCCATCACATCACACTACTGTTATATTCCAATTCGTAGTTTTGAGTTGATTTTTAGAATCTTAATACAAGTTTTAAGCACAATAATCGTAACTAAAACTTGATCAACTTAACTTGTGAGAAGAACATTTCCAGATTTCAGAGTATAAAATATTGCTCAATTCCTTACACCTCTGTAACTTATATGGAAAAATGGTTCCTGATTCATTCTCATTATAATCATTTTAGTATTTATTGATTCTATTTCTTGGTGTAAAATAGTTTGACTGTACTATACAGCCAATGTATATTAGACCTTGGTTCAAATTATCAAATTAGAAAATTCCAGTAAATGAGCTGTAATTTTTGTTTCCAGACCTATCACATTCTAATAAAACAAAGTAGTCCATAATTTACTGCAAATTGCTTATATATTTGACTAAATATCATTCTATAGATCTTGTCCTTTGTCTCATATTCAAGTTAACTCATATTTTACTTTTGATTTATAACATTAATTATAATTACATCTCCTACAGGTGATATAAATTTGCAAGATAGATATCTTTTAAAAGTTCAGTTTCTAAGCATGTAAACTTATATATACTAAGAAAGAAAACTATTAATTATATCAGTTTCAAGAGTTTTCAGTTATTATTATGTTCTAATTATCTAATGTACTGTCAAATTAGGAACGTTATTGGACTTCAATATTAAAAGGATATTTATTTCCCTTAATTATATTATAACTATCTAATTACATTTCAATCAATCATAATCCCTTATTTATTTCACTTTTTAGGAGCTAATCTAAGTGTGTGATTTCGAATCTTTTCTCTTTTTTAAAATGATGGAATTCGAAGTCTATTTCTTTTCTGCTTCTCTTTCTTTATTTATGACTTATTCATTATTTTTTTAATGATTTTCTTTTGTTCTGTTTTCAATTTGCAGGTAATAGTATTATTTTAAAAGCAGTGTCGAGATATATATATATATATATATATATATATATATATATATATGGAAAGTGCTAGGAATTGTAGAATAGAAAAAAGGAATAGTTGAGTAAGACTATGAAAATTGCTACGAAGACCAAATGGTATGTATTAATTTACTATTACTGCCTTCTTATCAATCTTACATTTATCTTGGGCAAGTTCAAGGAAATTGGAATTTAACAATTATACAGCGGTTTCAATCCTATAGTTATGGTGAAAGCTTAATAGTGGCTAAGACTTTGTGAATCAACAACACAAAAAATTTAGCACGCAATCCAAATTATATTAGTAAAATCATCTTCAAGTTATAAGAGCTAAAAAGATATTATCACAAAATATGATCCTTATTCATTTAAGATTTGGTCCTTGATTAAATAGAAAAGTAGAAACTGAAGCAGTAACTTATTTTGAGATTCCAAAATGTCACACTCCTTTAATTAGTTTCTAATTTACTCATTTGATTTTACCATTCTTTTTGGCCAGTTATGGTGAGCAACTGCCATGGCTATGTGGTATATACATTATATCATTGGCCGATCCTTTTCTTTTAAATAGTATAACTTTTACAATTGATAGTCTCACAAGTTAAAAATTAAGGTCTGTACAATTGATAGTCTCTCAAGTTAAAAACTAAAAATGACAGACCACAACAATAAAACATAGTTTTGATGATCATGAATATAAAAGCACGGCAGCGAGGAAGAGACTATTTTTTTTATTTTCTGTCTTCTATAAACATGTCTGCTTGCATCATAAACAGTTCATATCTTAATGTGAATGTAATGAGAACCAGTGAATGATATCTAGATAAACAGGAAGATCCTAAACAGAAATGGATCTAGTAAATTATGAAATGAGTTCCAGTAAAGCTCAATTGATTGTAATTTTAATTTTCTATTTTTTTTTTTGAGATCATGGGGAACCTTAAGATCATGGTATTCATTGATACTCATTTAAGTAAACCCCACGCCGTGTGTCTACCCCGCTTTTATTTAGTCGTCGCACACGGATGCGTAACGTTGAAACTCCCACTGATGGTTTGGCGTTGGGATTCGAACCTGTCCGGACACAGTCCTTTGCAATTATTTGCATTGATTAAAAAATTGAAAATAAATAAATTATAGGATCCTCTTGAACTCATAATGACAATCTATCGATACACAACATATTATAAGTTGTATCAAATGGTTAATCATACCGAATTTTTTTAATTTGAACTTCTGATAGCCAATAAAAAATATATTGTTGTATGCATATTAGTCTATCTGTGAGATCTTTATTAATTATCCATACTAATAAAGAATTGCATTTTGCAACATAAATAGCCTTACAATTTAGTGCTAATAAAGAAAATCAATTTTCCATTAATTTCGGGAGGTAATTCTAGATAAAAAATATAACATTGAAATGTAATGGTTTCTTATTTTCCTAAATCTTTGCTGTCCAAGATAGCTGCAATTGCCAACCATCCAAATAGCATGTACTTATAGTTAGTGCTTAGTTATAGGATTAACATATAGCAACTGAGAATTTTATTTACGATATTAGTTGTGGAATAATAAAGAGTTGAACCAACATTGAACCATCATCAACGTATTCTTTTTATTTTATTGTTTCAGTAAGAAAACTCCTCTTAATTTAAAACTAAAGTTAAAAAAAGCACTCAACAATGAATTTATTGACCATGACAATTAATTGTAAAAGAAATATAAATTGAAAGAGAATGAACTGCAAACAAAACTGAAAATGCCTATATTTGTGGAAAAACACATAAATATGAATCAATGAAAGAATGAATCCATATATGACCGTTACAGTTAGAACCCCAACAAATATCTTATAACCTTATCTTCGATAAGTTAGATCCATTACAATTCGGTTGGTAAGATAACAAAATAACAATAATATTAGTAGTTGTCCAAATAAAATTTTGATATGCTGTAATGAAAACTATGCACAATAATAACTCCAACAATAATCTTTATCCTAGTTGTAAGTCAGTTTTCTATCCATATGCCACTGTATATATTTTATGTTTCTAGTTTTTTATTAGTTTGCCATACAAACAACTCTTCCATTATCCCATATCTTACTGTAATGATTATTCACTTTGTTTCTACTTCTTGTGTAGATGTATGTATTTCTATATATGTGCAAGTTTCAGTAGTTTTCAAAGTATAATTCATGAGATTCCAATATAAATAAAGTTTCAAAAGGTATTTATTTATTTGATATAAAAACTGAGCAATCAGTTTATAAAAACTGAGTGTGGATATGGTTTTGATATAATAAAAAAGTATGAAAAGTGAGTGTGGATGAATGAAGTATTTGATTAGGTGAGAGAATAAACGGATGAGCAAAGTGTTTATGTATGTGTAAATAGTATCACCTTTATTAAATGCTTTTTTTTAAACAGTCTATAGATTTCTTCACAACTATAATTCCATCGATCAAAAGCAACAATGGTTTTAAACCAATTTTGCTGTCTTGCATAAAAAAAAAGAAATGAATGTGAATATTGGTAGGGTGGACCAATTTTGTATTAGAAATGGATAGCAGAGTAGAGTAACGTAGCATACCTGAAGGTGTTTGGTCTGAAATTCCAGTATGGCTACCAGTGGTGAGCTTATTGTTATTACAATTTAAAACTGCATGCAAATATTGGTTTGCCCTCATTGAGAGCTCCCCTTACCTGACATCACCATTGTCACACTGGTAAGGGTAGCGTCGTTGCTTTTTACCATGACAAGAAATATCAATTAGGCACTGGTTTACACTTCTTTTTGCTTTCTGGTAACAATTATGAAGTGTACACAGATCATTGTCCTAAACATGGATATAAAACAGAAATCGTCTGAGTACTTGTTTTGGTTTTGGTTATGATGCCAAAACCAACTATTGCAAGGTTGTAAGGGTCAATTGGTTATGGAATAGTTGACGATTAGGTTGAGGTATACAACTTAACAAGCTTTTCTTGGAAAATTATACATAAAAACAACCTAACAAGCTCATCTTGGACGGTTTGTAATTTAAAAAATTGTGATGAAGGAACTGGGATTGCTTTGTTAACGCATTTTTTCATTTCAAATTATTATTGATCTTAATGTCGGTATATCGTATTTTGATTGCAGTGAATTATGTACTATATATCTTTGTTTGTGTGACTTTTAAAGAATTATCTTTTCTATATAATCACAAAGAACCAATTAAAGAAGTCTGCTAAACACGAAGTTTGTCTGAAAAACCAATAGCATAGAACATAATGAAAATTATAAAAGACAGAAGGCTGATCGCTGTTTATACAAATAAACCAGAATTTCTACAAACCTTTAAACGCTACCAATCAGTTAATAAAAACTTAGCTAGTTCGGTTTCTATAAACTGAGCAACCTTAGATTTTTTGCCGAGCTTACTACTCAGTTACCAACTAAGCGGTGAAGCTCAGTTACAAACTGACATTAGCCCACTTTATAAACTATGCTGTAAAGCTCAATTTTTAACTGACCAAAGCACTCAGTTTTTATTATCAGCTTTGATGCAGTTCTAATTTCAAGTACAATGAAGCTTTCCTTCTATTTGTTTTATAAACTGAGCATTGTTTATGCATACCCAGGCTTTAATAAAAGCTATAGAAGAAAAGCAAAAATCAGAAGCAAATAAAATTTGGTCGAGTTAGTTGATGGAGGTTGTGTAATTTGGTCGGAAAGTCGCATTCGTTGTTTGTAAGCTTTTAGACGTTTTGTACTAGGAAAATTTGAAGTTATCATGAGCTTTGTAGAACTGATATGAAGTATTTAGTATGTATGATGTTTGTTTTGAAATTTGGTGCTACAGTTTTGAAATTTGGTTACATGTTTGTTGTTACTATAAATTTGAATTTGTATCGTTGAATGAAATTTGTTTGATGTTTGTTGGTACATGATATGGTTCAACTAAACCAAATTTGCAACACTTATAAGTGTTAGCAATCAAAATGGTTACTAACGATTATAACCGTTGAAAACGATGTATTTTAGTAACATATTTACCAACGGTTATAACCGTTGGGAAATATGTTGTAGATTTTGTCACGTACCTATTTGTAACGGTTATAAGCGTTACAAATTTGATTTGTAACGGTTATAACTTGTGAATTGATAATTCTGGTGTTGTGTAAGACGTTAATAGTTCATAGAAAAAACGGCTTCAAGTCTTTATTAATTATAAAAAATAGGGACAAGCTGAATTGCCTTATTACATGTTGGAAATAAAGAACAACAAAGGAAATGTACGCTGGAAACAACTGCTACTAGAATTCAAAAGAAATAGACTAAGTGTAATAACGACGCAAATGCTCGCTATTCCATGCTCTGCGGAGTGTCATGCCATCGACAGTCGCTAGCTTGAAGGTTCCTTCCCCAAGCTTCCGTTCGATGACATACGGACCTTCTCATGTAGGATTCATATGGGACGGGATTGGAAAAACTCGCTTCAAAACAAGATCACCCACATCCAAGATTCTCGATCGAACTTTTTCATTATAATATCGAGCGACTCGGTGCCGATACACAGCCTCCCTTATATCAGCTTCTTCACGTTTCTCATCGACAAAGTCCAACGATTCGAGTAAAAGATCCCGATTCGTCTTAGGATCATAATGAGTCACCCGGTGAGAGGGAACTACAAGTTCCACGGGGATAACAGCTTAAGTGCCGTATGCCAAGGTGAATGGAGTGTGACCAGTCGCAGACTTGTGGGTGGTTCTGTAAGCCTAGAGTGCTGTCGGAAGCTCATCCACTCACTTGCCTCTAGCCTTCTCTAAACATTTTTTCAATATGGACTTGATTATCTTATTTATGGCTTCAACTTGTCCATTGGATTTAGGGTGAGCGACCGCCGCAAACCTTTTCTCAATGCAATATTTTTGGCAGAATTCTTTGAACTCCCTACTCTCAAATTGAGTTCCGTTATCCGTAATGATAGTTCAGGGGAGACCAAAACAGCATATGATGTTTCGCACAACAAAATTAATGACCTTTTTGGTGGTGATCGTAGCTAAGGGCTCTGCTTCTGCCCACTTGGTAAAGTAGTCGGCCGCAACAATTGCATATTTTGCACCACCTTTGGAGATTGGCAAGGAGCCGATTATATCGATCCCCCATATTGCAAATGGCCAGGGACTAACCATTTATGTAAGTTCCGTCGGTGGAGCTCTCGGGATTTTCGCATACTTTTGACATTTGTCGCATCTTCTTACATAGTCCACGGCGTCTCGATTCACGGTTGGCCAATAGTATCCATAGCGGATGATCTTTTTTGCTAATGTCTGTCCCCCAGTATGGTCGCTACATTCTCCTTCATGAACCTCTTTCAAGACCCGCTTTATCTCGCCGTGGGCGATGCACCGAAGTAAGGGAACTGAGAATCCTTTCCGATACATTACTCCATCCTGTATTATATACCGTGAGGCTTTGCGAATGACTTGTCGTCTTTCGTTCTTTTTCTCGGGCAAAGTCCCATGTAGCAGGTATTGTTTGGACGAGGTTATCCATGACTCCCTCTTAGTTTCCGTTTCTAACACAAAATCCACTTCCATCTCGTTTATACTCGGGGCATGTAAGACTTCGACTGGAACCAAGCCCATCTGTTGTGCATCACCAGTACTCGCGAATTTTGCCAATGAATCGGCTTCCCCATTTTGTTCACGCGGGATACGTGAAATATCGTAATATTCAAGGTCTACCAACAGTTCTTGAACCCGAGCAAGGTATGGGGGCAAGTCTCTACCCCTTAGCTTGGTAGTCTCCTCATACTTGATACACCACCAATTGTGAGTCACAAAAGATTTCAACCGATTTCACTTTGAGTTCCCTGGTAAGTTTTAAGCCAGCAATCAATGCTTCATATTCGGCTTCGTTATTTGTAGCTGGGAAATCGAGCTTCAAAGCATAACAAATTGATCGGTTTTCGAGAGTTACTAGAATAACACCAGCTCCAAAACAACGGTCGTTGGATGCCCCATCAGTGTATAGTTTCCATCGAATGGGGGGAATGACATCAACACCACTTGGCTCGTCTGATATGGTGAATTCTGCAATGAAGTCTGCTAGCGCTTGCCCTTGGATAGCCCTCCGTGGCAGGTAAGTGATATCGAATTGACTTAACTCAATCTTCCACTTGAGTAACCTTCCAGAGGTTTCTGGTCGTTGGAGCACCTGTCGCAAAGGTTGATCGGTATAAACACTGATCGGGTGTGCTTGAAAATACGGACGGAGCTTGCGCGATGCAATCACCAAGCAATAGGCTAGCTTCTCAATCTTAGGATAATTTCTTTCTACACCCGTTAAGCGTTTACTGACATAGTACACTGGCCTTTGAATTCGGTCCTCCTCACGAACCAATGATGTACTGATAGCATTCTGAGACACGACCAAGTAAGCATATAACTCTTCATGGTCTACAGGCTTTGACAGAACCGTAGGACTCTCCAAGTGTCTCACCAGAGCTCGGAACGCATCTTCACAATCCGGCGTCCATTCAAACTCCTCTTCCCTTTCCTTATCACATCGAAGAAAGTGTTAGTCCATGAGATGATGGTTTTGATGACAACAACCTTAGAATAAGATTATAAAATATAAATACTAACATTATAGTTTAGATATATATGTATATGCATGATTTAACCATGCAGGTACAAAAAATGAAGACTGTACAGTATAGAGATTCAAGATATCAAGATTGAAGACTCATGAGTATCAAGATTATCAAGAGTTCAAGATAAGTATTGAGTCTAGAATTATGTTAAAACTTCACAATAGCACTGAAATCTTCACTCCATTTTTCTTTTGGGATGGAACCCATTTCTACCTTTTAGTGGCTTACAAACCCACGAAAAGTAGCTTACAAACCTACGACAAGTGGCTTACAAACCCACGAACATCCTAGTTTTGTACAAGTTCTCGAGTCCTGACATGATGAGATACTCTACAGGAAGAAGCTTGCAAAACTACTTCAAAATGTTTTTTTCAAAACAACTTCGGAATGATTTTCAAAATTGTTTTTCAAAATGTTTTAGCCTTAAAAATTATCTTTTCAAATGATTTTTCAAAAAGATGTTTTAGCTTTAAATATTCTTGTTTTTAAACTTCGTCTGTTTTAAACTGTCTTTTAATATAATATATTTATACTTAGATTTAAATATAAAATTATAGTAAAATTATATATATAGTGTTCTCTGTATTTATCTATATATTTTATCTATAGTCAAGTATATTTATAAAGTTTAAAATAGTTTTAATATAAGATAAAGGTTATTTTCAAAAATAATCAGACTATCAAAAATTGCTTTGGGATGTCGACATGCCTATGGTGACCATGTCGACATGGTGACAGTTGAGTTCAAAATTTAAATTTCAAAAGAAGTGTTTATTTATCATAACCTTTCACGAATGGACATGACTGTTGTTCTTCTATAAATAGGGGTTAGTTTCAATGAATTTTTAATCAGTTTTTCTGGTTTTTCACTTCTCTTCTTTTTCCACATTTTCTTAATCAAAATCCTATCATTACTCTGCCAAAATCAACATTGAATCTAACTAGATTATCTCTGGTTTGATTCTCTATCACTATCTCAACAAGATCTAAGTGCTATTCAGAGTTATAGGCTTCTTTGTAATCTATCTAGCGAGAAAAGGTGCGATTGTAGCCTTGGAAACCAATCGAGCGAGAGGTGTGATTGTAGCTCTGGAAATAAATTGGGTGAACTTGTTGCCCCAGAAATCAAGTATCTCTACCCAGAGGATTGTGATTCTGGAGGGTGTACCTCGTAGTCTTGAAACCGAGGGTTGTAATTGTTGAATTGTGTAACGACCCGATATTTTCAACCATTCGCATCCATTATAAGTGTATAAGTAGACACTCATGCCGGAATTGAATTGCTCAAAATACCGCGTTGTAAATAAAATTTGGCAAATCTCAGAATATACAGTAAATAAATATAATCACAGATCACAGACACAGAGTAAAATAATGCAGCGGAAGTAAAAGAAATAGTAGTTCATGAAGCTACTATGTAAATATATCAAAGTTAAATAAGATACAACAGAAGAAATAAAGTACAACAGAAGTCTCAATATGATAACCAAGTACAAGCTAAATAGAACAACAGAACTGAGATAGATAAAACTAGATAAGCAGATAATCTCCAGCGATTCCAATCTCCAGAAAGTGGAATCCAAATCTGTGAATACTCAGGCTGACCCGAGCGTAAATAAAAATACAAACACTCGAGTCAGGACAATATATACTTATATAATGTAAACCAACTCAAGTGAACTGTAATAAGGTACAAGTAACTTAAAGAATGCTTGGGATCGCCATTCTTTAAGGATCCGTTAAACTATTTACTATGTAGTAATATACGCTATATACAGTAGTGTCTAATTAGTAAAGTATAATCATATAGAAAATAGCGTTAAGGGGATGGTGAACCTTAACGCGGTCGGATCTTTAAACCAAAATCGTAGTGGGCTCGATATGGTAGGTGACACGGCACACAAGGCAATGCCAGAGTAGATATACCAATTACGCATCCGGACTGGTGGTGACGCATAGCAGCCACTACCGCCCACCTCGAACAACATTCCCAAATCAAGGGTGGCCACCAAATCAATCACAAGTAATAGAATGGTATCGAAGAAGTGTGTCCGATCAGAGGTGCTACCTCCTTGGTCCGTCAATCGCTCCTGTTTTAGCCACCTTATGCCAACTCACGGGAGTTGGGTCTACGTATATACCTTAGGATCGTTGTCACCATCCTACTTCATTCTGGAACTCCACCGCGTACACAGTTGTTAAAGTGGTTTTCGGTATCGACAGAGAGTATGTCCATATCCGATCCCGGTCTCTTTAACAACCAATCGTTATTATAACCCGTGGTTATAATTTAAAACAGTTTATACTTCAAAATAGAATATCATTTCAAATCCAAATCTTTATCAAAATAAAGATTAAATCAATTCCAAACCATTTCAATATATTTAAAATATCATATCATTTCAAAACTTCATTTCAATATATCAAAATATCATATCTTTCCAAAACTTCATTTCAAATCATTTTAATATACCAAAATATCATTTGAGTTCAAATCTAAATATTTAACTTTAAATACTTTTTAAATTGAAAGATATCATTCATTTATTATCATTTCAAGTCACCTTTTAAATAGTTTATATTTCAATCAAAATAATTCATTTAAACCATTTAAAAGTGAAATTATTATACTTTCAAATCAAGTATTAAAATTTCCAAAGTTTCAATTCAATTTAATCATTTATTTCAATTAAATTTCCATAGACCATTTCAAATTTTATAAATTTCAAATATAGATTTAATCCACAAAATAACTATTCAAATTATAAAATAAATTCCAACGCTTTATTATCCTATATTTCATAAGTCCAATATCTTTTGAATAGATTTGGATTACAAGTAAACCAAATATTTTTCATACTAATATAAACTTCAATTATTTATTCCAAGATTTAATATCATTTCAAATTCATTTCAAAATATCAAAATATCATTTCAAAACATCATCTATTTAAATTAAATTTAAATACCATTTAATCACATTTCAAAATAGTTGTATTTCCCAAATCAACTATTCCATTTAAATCATTTAAAGTCAATTCATATATTTAATAATTAAATATTTAATTTCCAAATTTAATCTTTTTCAAAGATCATTTATTCATTTGAATTTATTAAACAAAGAAAATTCAACTTTCGCAGCACTTAGAGAATGCTACGAAATGTTATGTTTAAAAACAGTACATTAACAAAAGGCGACATTTTAAATGCTGTAATATCTTAATTTAGTTTCAATTAAAATTTTAGTTAAATTTAACAACTATAGCGCTAACAAAGTGCTATAATAACCCTTAGTTCAAATTTGCTATTTGGTTCATTTAAAACAACTACATCATTTTCCAATGTTGTAATATCTTTACATTACATTTCAAAAATGCTGTCAAATCAAATTCAGAGTTTTATTTACAATTTCACACATAATTAACTTTTAATATAAATCATTTTAACTTATAAAATCATATATTTTCACATTTAAAAATAATCATTTAAATACCTTTATTTATATGATTTTATAAAGTCAAATTTCCATACAAAAATCAAATTAAATAACAATTAAATTTTCATTTCTTTAATTAAATTCTTAACTTAACAACTAAGTTTAAATTTCAAAATATATCTTATTTCCATTTATTTTACTTAATTAAAAATTTACTTTTAAACAAATTTCACAAAATTCAATTTTAGTTATATTTCCAAATTCAGCTTAAATATTCATTTATTTCATATTTTAATTTATACAAAATCATTAACACTTTTCACAATTATTATTACTTAATAAAATCAATAAATTCATCTTTTAAATCAAATTTGTCATATTTTCTTACTTTACATAAATTCCATTTATAAACAAAATCATAAATTCCAAAATTAACTTATATTTCAGATTCTACTTCACCATTTACTTAATTCACTTATTTAATTTGTAGAAAATCACTAATATTTTATAGAAATCATTTTAAATAAAATTTAAATCAAAATATCATAATATTTACATTTTTAAAATATTTTATACATTTCAGAAAAATATATAAACCACGGGTCTGTATAAAATTTTCTAGCCTAGGTCAAGTGATACAGATATGTATCATTTCAATCTGCAGTATACAAAGAAAAACCGGGTTCTATCATTTCAAAACCGCAATCCCAAGTTAAATAAAATAAATAAAAAGTCGCTCAGGCTTATCATTTCAGCACATAACGATCTTTCCCTATTCTAAAGTCCGTTCGGGTATGTATCATTTCAACCCATAGTGAACCTAATCTACAGGGAACTTGCAGTGTGATAACTGATAAAAATGAAAAGAAAAACATGAAATAACAGTAAAATATAGTATAACAGGTGTAAATACAGGTGTGAACATCATATGATTATAATATAGCAGTTACAACAGGATGATATGCATTTACAGATTCAAGTGATGTCAGTTTATCAATTATATAAGTACACATCGTCTGGTGAGAATTACTCACCTCTAGATGCTGGAGTTTTGATACAAAATAAAGAATATCTACACCAGAATGCGTACAGAAGGCACGATCAATTTCAGCGGATGTGACATCCCGATTCAAAACTTGAAAAATAAATAAACTAAGTATGAATTTCACATTCGAACATATCAAAATTTGATAAAGCACTGGAACAAAATTGAATAAGATGATATGAAACAAGGTGGGTAGATAAATGGAAATAAAAGAAAGAGAAAAAAAAAATTAAAGAAAGAAGAAGATAAAAGTTCATCCATTACCTTATGTTGATGCCCACACGCGAAGAGAATGAAGGCAATAGATGAGGTAAGAAATTGGAACGTGAGTTTTAATTTATAAGGATGATTTGTGTAAATTTTGTGGGAGAAAACGGTCAAGAGTAATTGATTTTTTTTTTAAAATATGTATGAAGCAATTGGAAGATTTTATTCCATATATAAAGGAGAGTCAAGTGTAGAAAGTTGCGCGTGAATGACAATGCAACAAATGAATTTGAACGGCAGGGAAATTAATATTTTATACCAATTATATCAATTTAAGCAAAAGGAAAGTGTGTAAAGTTTACACGTAAATTTTAAAGCAAGGAAGTAAACGTGTTCGTGACAGGTATATTTATAAATAAGCGTTGCGTGATTCAAGTGATAAAACGGCAAGAGATATTTTGTTTTGAACGTATCATAGAGGAGGCTTTGATTTTAGATGAGAAGTTATAGGCAAGAAAAATATAAATATTGATATTTAAAAAGGCCATGAGTTGATTGAGCACAGATTTATTACTTATTATACACTGCCATTTAGTTCTATTCCTATTATAAGCAATAGGTAGGAAATCTTGTTGTGATGGAATTATGCCATGGGTTTCGTAATTAAGGAGAACATAAAACGGCAAGCAATCAATTTGCTTCAAAACGGAAATGGAAAATTAACCAAAAGAATAATTTGTGCGAACGGGTAAATATTCAAGAGAATATCTTGCGTTGATTTAGGTGCGAGAATCTAGGCAAGAAAGATTTGAACGAATGTTTACAGTGTTATTGATTGCGTGAATTTAGTAAAAGGAAACGGCAAGAAATCTTTGGCAAACATTTTGTACACATTTAAAATTTATTAGGAAGTAAATGCGTTGATTTAAAAACGCAAGAAATAATTATAAAATGGGAAGATGGTGAAAATTATTTGCGTACAAGGTTGAGTATTTAAATAAAACTAGAATTTATTGCTTGGAGAAACAGCAGGAATTTATTTAGCACGCATTTGCACTCGTTTGAAAATATTAAGAAGAGAATGCGTTGATAAATAAAAATGGAATGGCAAGAACGATTGGAGCAATTAATTGCAACGGGTATGAATTTATTAGCGAGAGAAATGACAAGCCATTATATTTTTTTGCTATGAGCGGTAAATGGAAATTTAAAGATTTTATACTTATCAAAACAAATGGAAGTAAAGGAAGGTGAAATATCTTTAAACGTAATGGCAAGGCATGGTTGAATTTTCCTCCTTTAAAAGTGCAAAGCAATTGATTTAGTAACAAGGCAAAAATTTGAATGTGAATGGTTATAAATTTGAGGATAACGTTTCTATTAAATCAGAAGGAAAGTGAATATATTTAAAAGTGCGTACAACAGACCCAATAGTTTATGCCCAAAATATAACAAAATAACGGTTTTAAATTTTATACGTTTTCCTATTTATACGTTTTTTATTCCATCAAATAATGCGCCTTTTTAAACGCGTAATTAACTGTAACGACCCAGAATTTTGAACAAATTAAATTGAAATTTTTTTTTTTTAAATATTTGAACGATGATTTAATGTGAATTCCCGATATAAATTTGAATTTGACTATTAAATTATATAATTTAATATATTGAGAGTTGAATAAAAATTTAAATCTTCAATTTTAAGCCGAAGAAAAATATTTCAAAAGCTTTTAAAATTTATATTGATAACACTGAAGATAATAGAAACTTTCAGAAGTGAATTTGAAACTGTTCGGTTCAGTTTTGAATTTTATCGTTCAAATTGAATTTAAAAATAGCCGTCCGAGGCGCAGTCTCGGAATTAGACGAAACCAGTTCCATTGGGTCCGTAATATTGAATTGTTACCGGATTTCAAATTTCGTATTTATCAGAATTGATATGTGAGCACACGGTGAGTAAGCGCATTGAAGTTTTATCGAGATCCAATTTAAATTTGAAATTTAAATTTATCAACATCAGCACGTTCTTCCTCAAATCACGCCTAAGAACACGTCCCTTTGTTTCAGCCTAAAATCACGAAATGGGATCGTGCAAGCATGCCTCCACTGTTTCAAATACTCCTCTCCCCTCGTTCAGATTTTAAACATCCCTCTCCTCTTTTCAAAATCTCGAACGAAGAAAATTAAAATGGTAGAATGAAATCTCGTCTCCCCTCGTTTATTCAATTCAAACGAACGAAATTTTCTTCCTTTCCCAGTTCCTCCCTTTAGTATTCAATCCGATCCCCAAATCAAGAAAGAAATATAAAGGCATTAGAATCAAACGTCATTCCGTTCAAGCGATAATTATCTCGTTCTCTTTCCTCCCTCTATTCAATTCAAAATCAGTTCGTTTCCTCTCTAATAAAAAGAAAAAGAAAAACGACGATGCCAACAATCTCGAATTCGATTTGAACGCATGGCACCATTGATCGATCCAACCTCGTAGTCAAGCAATGCGGGAGAGGCGGCCTTGCCTATTCGTCGACGATGTAGGCAGCCGGGGTACGTGGTGGCGAAGTAGGTGATTCGAACTCAAAAAGGAGACTCGCGAACGAGAGTTCGAGCACGGCGAGGTCTAGGAATTCGCGAATTGGGGGCGACGACATCAGGCGATTGAAATTTCGATATGGTCTGCGTTGTTGGCTGAGAGGTTGGAGGGCTTCTCTGGAAGTCGAGCTCGCGTACGCGAGGCATGGCCGCGATAGGAGCGGCAAATGCTGGTCTCAGGTCAGCGATGACAATGGTTTGGGGTTCGTTCGTTTGGGGAATGGGTTTCGTTCGCGAGGCGATTCGCGTTGGCCTGGGTTTGCTCGATTTAACAGTGAAGGTATTTTCTGTTTGTTCTATTAAAACCTACATATGTGTAGATGAAGTTTTAATTTATAGAAAATATATATATGCATACAGATAGTTTTCCTGTTACTTTTAAACTTAGTAATATATATATATAAAAACAGCAAAGTTAGAAATGGAAAATTTTCACAATAAAAATTTGATTTAATTTTTTTTTGTTTTGTTTAAATTAAAAAAATAAAAATACAGATTACTAATTTATTTAACTCATGTAATTATTTTGTTAACTGGAAAATATTTTGTTAAAGGAGAAATTAGTTTTAAAATTTAATTCCTAGTTAAGCAAATTATTTAAAAGGAAAGTTAGTTTGAAATTTAAATGTTGGTTAAATAAATTTTATTTATAAAGAAATTGGTTTAAAAATAAATCATTCGATAAAATTAAATTTTTGGTTTGAATAAATTAACAGATGATGATTTATTGTCAATTGACTCAATTTTTAATAAACCGTATAAATGTTTTTACAAGGTATAGAACTGTGGAGAAAACAGTCTGGAATGGAAAATGGATTGCAAAAATTTAAATGCTAAGGTGAGATCTTCTCACTCAAAATTGAAAAGTGGAATTTTCAGTTATTTATTGATTGACTGATTGCTATGTTGATGTGATATTAGATATTATAGGATATATCTATATATAGCAATATATACATATTGGCATATGTATATATTGGATTGATGATTTCCCGCCTCGTATAGCGGATGAGACCCTATTGCGCCGTTAGTAAGCGGATTTTTATAAAACCCATATACCGCGATAATTCCGTACTGGAGCGGAATTGGTATTGTGCTAACGTCTTTGGATGCAGGGAAACTGGTTGGAGGGATCCAACTGGATTCCTCAACTGTATTTATTTATTTACAGGATTGATGTATATTCTGTTATCATATGTTGATATATGATGTTGATGTTGTGATTGACTAATTGATGCGTTGCATCATTGGATTCAATTTTTGAAGTTTTAAAATAACGATTTTAACTTTAAAAGAGATTTTTAAAGTGATTATTTGTAAGTATACGTTATTAAATTTTTGAATTAATTTACAAACGTTAAAATTATTAAAGTTATAAAGGTTAAGATTTTGGGTGAAATATAACCCAGAGATGATTTTTGAAATAAACAGTTAAGTAATTTATAAAATAGTTTAAATTTGGATTTTCGAATTATTAAAAACGATGGATATAAAAGATGTACAAAAATTGATATTTATCAATTAAAATTATTGGAATTTTAAACGAGTTTTTATAAGTGTTAAATTTGTAAAGATATGAAACTTATAAAATTATAAGTTGTAAAGATAGGAAATTTATAGAATTATAAATTGTGAAGATTTGAAGTTTATAGATTTATGAAATTTGAAGTTTTATAGATTTATAAAGTATGAAGTTATAAAATGAATGGAATTGTAGAATAAAAGATTATAAGAAGGTTACTTGGAAATTGGATTTTTGCCTACAAATGAAATATTGATCGAATTCGTTAATAAAGGAGATTTACGAATCGAAGTTGTTATAAAATATAAAGGGTGAAATTTATAAACGTTGTTTTATAAATTCAAAATCGATTGAATTTGATAAATTAAACATAGAAGATTATTAAAGGAGATATATTCGCGATTTTGGATAGCGAATTATTATCGAAATAAAACGTGTAGAAAATAGTGAAATGTAATTAGTGAAGTATATTCACGATTTTGGACAGTGAATATATTGTTAAGAAAAATGGATTTATTTTTGAAGAAGTGACATTGAAAATGAAGTTAAACATTTAAAAGATGTTTTAAAATATATTGACTATCGAAATCATAGATTTCAACATTTATTGTTGAAATAGACGTTTTCGAAAAATAAGGAAATGGTGGACTATAACACTGTTGTTATAGTAAATGATTTCCGAAAGGAAATGTTTTTATATAGTATTGGGATTTACATATCTATCTAAATTTCGAATCCCTATACTAGTGATTTTGAGTCGTCGTAACAATGTTTTACGTAACATTCGTTTTGACTCAAATAAATGTTGTTATAGTAAATGATTTCCTTAAAGAATGAATTTATACTTAAATTTGATTTAAGTATATTGAATATTTTCAAATGATGAAAATAAATGATTTGTGAATTACTTATAATTAAATAAGTATGGAAATGCTTTTCCAATATGAAATGAACGTTTTGAGAATTTATCTTTGTAAAGATAAATTGAAAATGAATATTGAAAACGATTCGAAAATCGTATATCCATAGATATTTGAAATATAAATTCACTATGGAATTTATAAAAGAAAGGGAAGTTGTTTAAAAATAAACGTTGATTTATTTTTGAAGTGTGGAAATTTTATATCTAGTAAAGATATTTTTGAAAGATGAAATAATTTGGAAAATTATTTGGAATCTGATGATGTTGCGCATCTTTATTGATAGTTAAATAACCGACTATCAATAATTACCTTAAATTGGTATTTGTTGCGAATTGGATGAATTTGAATGCCACACTTGTTTTTAAATAAACGCTCACTACTCGGGTTAGCCGGGAAAGGACCATGGGGTCGTATAACCCATTCCGAATATGTGATACGTCGTTATGAATTGCATTCGAAGACCGGTGTTGAAGACCAGATATTTTTGAAAACGGAAGGATTACCGTCGAGTTACTCTACATCGACTGATCTTCGATTTAGAGGTTTTATCACCCTTAGTGACGGGAAGTCCTGACGTGATTGAAAATTATCCGGATATGCAAGGGCTTCGTGAGAAGTGCCTTCGGTTCTGTTCGATCCCGGAACAGACTTGTATGGATTGTGTGTCTGACGTTACAATTTGAGATATAAAGCTGATTTCTTTCAAATACATTTCTGTTGGTGGCGGAGAATTTATTCTCTTAGCTTAACACCCTTCTCTGAGACGTACGAGCTCAGAGGTTATGTAGTTGAAATTTATCAGCGATATATCCCAATTTGGTAACGTGGCATACTGAGTGTTGCTGTGAAATGATCAGTGTTTGATCATTTGTGATATGATCATTTGTTTGATCTTATATCTTTGTGATCATAGGTTGATCATTTTGTTTGACCCGAAGCAGGGCTTTTTGAGAAAGCGTAGCTTTGTGGACGAGACTTCGTCGAGCCTCACACCCCGGAAATGGTCGAAACAGGAAGAATGCGGCAAGGTTCTAGGGAGTAGCGCCCCTTAGTGTATGTCATTCCTTCTGGATAAAGGTGGTATCATGGTATGGAGCCCAGATACTTAACCTCTGTGGTTACTGCATTATTATTATCTATGTGGTTTGTTGGAAATCGGGGATCCTCGGGAAGATCGGTGACGATCGGGGGATGGCATACGCGTGTCAGTAGTTACCTATTTTTGCAGAGGTAACCCGGCCTTGTGTTGGCAGAGATCCGGTTAGGTTCTCGGGTCGTCTATTCCAGGGAGGTACCCATCGTGGATAGGAAGTTCCTTAGCCTGACCATTTGTTGGAAATCCATTTCCCCAATACGGAACTTGTACGGTTTTAGTTGTAGAACCTGCCATTTACGTACGGTGGTCACCACTGTTTAGATGGTAGCTATAGTAGGCATACGATACTGGTCGTATGTTGGCTAAGATTAATATTATACTTTCGAAAATGATTTCTACACTATGCACTAATAATAATATCAAAAAGAATTTGATTTTGCGTAGTAAGCATCTTTGACTATCATAAGAAGAAATCTCCTCCAATTCTGCGTTTGCATTGTGTGCGTGGCGGGAGGTCTTATGGTAGTTTCATTTTCCAAAAGCATTTCGAATTGACTTTAAAATTATCCTGTTGTCTATTTTAAAGAATAACTGTTTTACGATCTCACACCAGTCACCATGACTGACTTGGAGTTTATTGTTCCCTTCTAAACTCTGGGTGCCCACCAATTTCCACACGGGCAGCCTAGAGTTATATTATCAGGATATTCTGGATATTCTGGAGCTTTGGAGATAAGCTGGAGGACGAGACGTAGTATTTGTATCTGATATTATTTATTCCGCTGTGTATTCTGTATGAGGACAAGTTTATATAACTATCCATTGTTGTTTATTGACTCTGATTGATGTATGTATAAAAACTGATATAGTTCTTTGTTTTAAAGATTATTCAATTATCTATTATATATTGTTCCGCTGCGATGTGTAAGATTCTGATATTGCTTCTGTTTCTGATCGTGTTATCTGTTGTTGTTCCTTCTTTCTCTTCTCTTCTTTCTTCTTCTGCCTTTTTCTTCTTTCTAAAACCCTCACTATTGGAGTTTCCGGCGTTCGATTTCTCGGCAGTCGATAAAGTGAGTATCGATGTCGAATTTTCGAAAGTCGAAAATTTCGGTATGTGACATTAACAGTTTAATTATACATAAATTTTGCAATCTATTACTTAATAAAACATGATTTGTTTACATTGGGTTTTTATTCATTTACCATGTACTAAGAATCTATTACTAAACGTAACTAAGAAGAATATAAATGATTAAATTTAAAAGTATATAATCCATTTTTAAAGAACAAAAGTGAAATAAAACTTTGTTATGAATATATTCAACTAAACTAAAAGATTGGAAAATTAGAAATTTAAAGATTTATAACTTCAATAAATGTTGAGTTTTAACCAAAATAAGAATTATAGAATTTACTTATATAAAAAAAATCTTGGGTGATTATTTATAATTAAATTTAGAAATTCATCTTCCGTAAAATAAAACCCCAGAGTTAAAATTAAAGAATAAAATATTGCTAAAATTTTTGGGCTGTTACAAATTGCTTTTGAAAGGAAATCCGTACTTAGTTGTGCGAGACTGGATGTAGGGTAACCCCGAACCAGTATAAAATCCGGTGTGTTCTTTCCTTTACTGCATTTACTTTATTTCTGCATCTATGTTTGATTCTGTGATTATATATGTGTTTGAATATTACATACATCTGTGTACAAATCAACAATAACTCAAAAAGATTTAGTAATTTCTAATAAACACTATTCACCCCCCTCTAGTGTTATTCCTAGCCTTAAGATCCGTAATCCGCATTCCTCACATTTGGTATCAAAGCAAGGTTTTCAAACTTTCATAATCTGAATTTTGAAAATTTTTAAAATGGCAATTTTTTTTATAAAATTATTAACACTGTTTTCATATGAATATGTCACAGAATCATCATGATATTGTTGTTTAAAATTATATTTAGTTATTTTGAAAAGTCACTTGATTCTTTAAAAAGTTATCTAGTTTTGCAGGAGAAGAGTTATGTCTAATGACTGTTGGTTAAAAGATACCAGATAATCATTCATCTATCAAGAAGAACAAATGGATATATAATGGAAATTGACAAAGAAATGGATACCGGATCAATTCAAAACTTTGGGTTCTCATCTACAACTTGATTTGATACTGTACTTCTCTCCATCTGCTTCGCAATGTCACTGGTTTCGTGTGAATCCGTGAAGAAATGACCAAGTTATGGTCAAATGAAGTTTTGGTGAACAAAGAGAAAAAGAAGGCAAAAATGTCAAAGGTATTCTTCAAAATGCATCCAGAGATTTGAGTATTTTGTTCCCACTCCTTTTCAGATTGTAGTTCTTGTTCTCGCGGTCGTTTTGATGGGTGGATCATCAAATTCCAATTAAAATTGAGTGAGATATGACAGTTTGAAGTTGGCTATCCAAAACTGAAAAACTGTGTACGGGATCTTCTACATTTCTTCTACTGTTCGGCCTGTTGCATCACAATACCGTCCAAATTCGACACCAAACTATTACTAGATCGTAGCCCTTGCCTTCCTCTTCGATTTGACGCTGGTTTCATCCAAATCCGTTAAGAAACGAAAGAGATATGCCTTCTAGAAGTTTGGTAGTATATAGAAAAACGGGAAGAAGATGAAGAGGAGGAATTTTAATGGAAAGTGGTGACCGTTGGGCCTATTTATAGTGGTTGAAGTGTCCATTCATTCAAAATTCGAATTCAAAGTTTTGGCGCCAAGTTGGTCAATTTACTAAATCATCCGTATCTTTCTCATACGGTCTTCAAATTCAGCAAATGAATATACTACGCTGATCAGAAAAACGAGCCCGTCGCAATAGAACATATCTCGTCGTCAAATTCAGAAAGATATAAATGTGTGGTTCACAACAGTGGAGGAACATCAAAGTTAGAAAGATGGAATGCAAAAATTGGTACGCTTTACTATTATTTCATCTTTATTGTTGCATTTAGAAATATATATCTATGCATTTAGTTAGGTATAGAAATTTATCTCTTTTATAAGTTTTGATATTTTGGTCCATATATCGAAACACCATAGTATAAATATCGTTATACAAGTCTAAATTTTTTAAAAGTCTTTTAAAATGTGTTTTCTTTTTTAATAAAATCTACAACTAATTTATTACAACTATACTAAGTAGAAAAGCATACATTCATTCATGATTTTAACTTTTCTAATTCTATTTTTACTTCTCATACTCTATTTCTTTTAAGATACTAATTTTATATCTTTAAGGAATTAGTAGAATGAATTTAGAATGTTAGAATAAGGCTCTATTTATATATTTCTTCAATTAATAAGATTGCACCACATCAAATGACCGGAATTTTAGACAGCATTTCTAAAATGCTTCTTTTCTTCCATAATGTTTTGTAAGTACTGCAAATTCGTTTTTATAGCATTTCTAATTCATTTTTATAGCATTTCTGTGCTTTGAAACGCTGTAGAGTTTCAAAAACTTTATAGAGCATTTGGTAAAAGCTACAGTTTTTATTTTATAATGTTTGAATATATTTTATTGCAAAAACTTTTTATAACATTCTTTAAATGTTGTTTTTCTTTATGAAACTTTAAACTATGTAAAAATGATATTTAAATTAAGTATTTTTTTTCTATTCTTTTTAGAGTTAGTTTCTAACTTATATTAGAATATTTTAAAAGTAATTTCATGTTTAAATGTTTTTTTAATTAACTAAATTTTTTAAAGTAATAGGCCTTAATATAACACATGTTTATTTTAGTTTTTCAATCTTTATTATTTTACTTAATATTTCATTATGATATTTTAAAAAAAAATGCTTAAACATGTTTCTAAATATTTTAAACAATAATAATTTAATATAAAAGTTTTAATTAGTAAGCTAAGTATTTTATAAACATGGATGTTTGGATTCTTAAAAATCAACCAAGTTATAAAAATATTTTAAATAAATTAAATCATTAGGGTATTAATTTTTATAAAAACCATATTTGATCATATATACAGTTTAAATTCATATTTCTTAGCAATTTGACTTTGATTTTAAGTTTGATTACTATCTTTCATGATTATGTTATAGTTTTAATATCATTTATTACCTTTGTTTGGTTGAAAAGATAAATAGTTTAACATACGTATACATACATATACATATATGCCTGTCAATTAGATATTACTTATCACTCATGTTTATCTTATAATCTGAATGTCACTTACCGTAGTATATATATATATCATCATATCATTCTGCATATTATTATTATTTTTACTTCATTATCATTTTGTTTCATATTACATATCATTATGCATCCTATTTCATATCACATTTCATTGCATATTACATCATAAATTACAATGCATAAAATATCATAATAATTTGCATCACAAGTTGCACTTCATTCTGCATATCATATCATGCTATATTGCATATGTCATACATGTATACATAATGAGTGTATTTTATTTAGGAGGAGTTTGTAGTATTGTCTTATAGTATAGGATTATTAGTTTTTAATTTGTTTGGTATTGTTTTGATTGACTTGATTGACTCGTTTAACTTGATTAACTTGTTTGACTTGATTAACTTGTTTGACTTGATTGACTCGTTTAACTTGATTAACTTGTTTGACTTAATTGATTTGTTTGACTTATCTGATATGATTGGTTTTGATGTGTGTGTTGATTGTATTGTCTGAAATATATTTGTACATATTTAGGTATTGAATAATAAGTATAATTAAAAATTAATTCAAAATAAATTAAATAGGCAAATATTCAAGAACCATGTCGACATCCCCCCTAGACCCATGTCGACATATAACGTTTTTACATTTTAAAATTTTTTTCCCACCAAAATTCAAATAAGTGGTTATAAATTTCTCCTATTTCGAAATTTTCTTCATTCCCTCTGTTCTCTTTCTGTTCTATCTTCTAAAATCATTTTATCAATGGCCTCCTCTTCCAAATCAAACATAAAATCAACTTTTTCATTTCCATCGCCTACTTATGGTCCGTTTCAACAATCAACGCTCGCTCGTGTAACGAAAATGGAGAAGTTTCTGAAGGATACCCTTCAGTTAATGACTGAAATTCAAGTGATGCAATTTCGAATGGCCAAAGAACAAGAGAGGCAAGGCAAAATCCTTAGGAATTTGCAAAAATTTCTTATGGATAATCAAGCTAACCCAATCCTGATTGACGAGGACTCTTCAGGAGATCATGAACACAAGGAAGCGAAGAAGAACCAATGGAAGAAGAGCATGCAGAAGACGATGACAAAGTCGTTTGCGTTGGCGAAGTGTGTTTTGACAAAGATGGAAATCTTGTCGAACAACGTGGAAATTTCTGTTTCCACTATCCAAATTGTTCGGTTCATAGATCTCCTATGATCAAAGACACACATTAGTTTCTTCTCTTTCTTTTCTATTTATTGTTTGTTTTACGATCTCTTCGAAAATGTAAATATAAACAAATTAATAAATAATGTATGTTCTTATATATGTTCTATTAAATTTATTATTATATAGATTCTTAGTTAGGAAAGTTTATAATTGAGGACTAAGTTTTAGGTTTACAAGTAAGTATTGATGATAACACCATCATCATATAGGATATTAGACTAAGAGTTATATAGTTTGGAGTTAGTTTGTTTTTGTTGATGACAAAGGGGGAGAAATATAAAATAGGGTAGTTAGGTATAGATTAAGGGGGAGTTATTAGATTTAGGGGGAGTCAATAGGATAGAAGTAATATTTTATAAACAAAGGTTGTCATCATCAAAAAGGGGGAGATTGTTAGTCCATGAGATGATGGTTTTGATGACAACAACCTTAGAATAAGATTATAAAATATAAATACTAACATTATAGCTTAGATATATATGTATATGCATGATTTAACCATGCAGGTACAAAGAATGAAGACTGTACAGTATAGAGATTCAATATATCAAGATTGAAGACTCATGAGTATCAAGATTATCAAGAGTTCAAGATAAGTATTGAGTCTAGAATTATGTTAAAACTTCACAATAGCACTGAAATCTTCACTCCATTTTTCTTTTGGGATGGAACCCATTTCTACCTTTTAGTGGCTTACAAACCCACGACAAGTAGCTTACAAACCTACGACAAGTGGCTTACAAACCCACGACAAGTGGCTTACAAACCCACGACAAGTAGCTTACAAACCTACGACAAGTGGCTTACAAACCCACGAACATCCTAGTTTTGTACAAGTTCTCGAGTCCTAACATGATGAGATACTCTGCAGGAAGAAGCTTGCAAAACTACTTCAAAATGTTTTTTTCAAAACAACTTCAGAATGATTTTCAAAATTGTTTTTCAAAATGTTTTAGCCTTAAAAATTATCTTTTCAAATGATTTTTCAAAAAGATGTTTTAGCTTTAAATATTCTTGTTTTTAAACTTCGTCTGTTTTAAACTGTCTTTTAATATAATATATTTATACTTAGATTTAAATATAAAATTATAGTAAAATTATATATATAGTGTTCTCTATATTTATCTATATATTTTATCTATAGTCAAGTATATTTATAAAGTTTAAAATAGTTTTAATATAAGATAAAGGTTATTTTCAAAAATAATCAAACTATCAAAAATTGCTTTGGGATGTCGACATGCCTATGGTGACCATGTCGACATGGTGACAGTTGAGTTCAAAATTAAAATTTCAAAAGAAGTGTCTATTCGTCATAACCTTTCACGAATGGACATGACTGTTGTTCTTCTATAAATAAGGGTTAGTTTCAACGAATTTTTAATCAGTTTTTCTGGTTTTTCACTTCTCTTCTTCTTCCACATTTTCTTAATCAAAGTCCTATTATTACTCTGCCAAAATCAACATTGAATCTAATTAGATTATCTCTGGTTTGATTCTCTATCACTATCTCAACAAGATCTAAGTGCTATTCAGAGTTATAGGCTTCTTTGTAATCTATCTAGCGAGAAAAGGTGTGATTGTAGCCTTGGAAACCAATCAAGCGAGAGAAGGTGTGATTGTAGCCCTGGAAATAAATTGAGTAAACTTGTTGCCCCGGAAATCAAGTAACTCTACCTAGAGGATTGTGATTCTGGAGGGTGTACCTCGTAGCCTTGAAACCGAGGGTTGTAATTGTTGAATTGCTTTTGAAAGGAAATCCGTACTTAGTTGTGCGGGACTGGATGTAGGGTAACCCCGAACCAGTATAAAATCCGGTGTGTTCTTTCCTTTACTGCATTTACTTTATTTCTGCATCTGTGTTTGATTCTGTGATTATATCTGTGTTTGAATATTACATACATCTGTGTAAAAATCAACAATAACTCAAAAAGATTTAGTAATTTCTAATAAACGCTATTCACCCCCCCTCTAGTGTTATTCCTAGCCTTAAGATCCGTAATCCGCATTCCTCACAGAAAGGAATGCATTTGTCGGTTGCTCTGGATATGAATCGACTCAACGCGGCGAATTTTCCATTCGGGCTTTGCACTTGCTTTAAAGTTCTGGGTGCTTGTATGTCTCGGATAGCCTGAATCTTTTCTGGGTTACCTTCGATTCCCCTCGCATTGACAATAAAACCAAAATATTTTCCTGATGCAACGCTAAAAGAACACTTCAGTGGATTGATTTTCATTCCATAGTATATAAGTATATCAAACATCTCCGCTAAGTCTCGAATGTGGTCGTTTGACTGTCGTGACTTCACGAGCATGTCATCCACATAAACTTCCATTGTCCTACCAATTTGGTCTTTAAACATCTGATTTACCAAACGTTGGTAAGTCACTCCTGCGTTCTTCAACCCAAAAGGCATCACTACATAACAGTATAGTCCAACGTCGTGACAAAATTAGTGTGTTCCTGATCTGGAATGTGCATCGGGATTAGGTTGTCCCGAATACGCATCCATGAATGACAATAATTCGTGTCCTGCTGTTGAGTCGACCAGCTGATCAATTCTGGGTAAAGGGAAACTATCCTTAGGGCACGCCTTGTTCAGGTTTGAATAATCAACACAGGTCGTCCATTTGCCATTCGCTTTTCTCACTAGTACGCCTCCCTCACCTCAGCCACATAACATGCACGACCGGTCACTTGATCGCCATGCACTACACCAACTCCTTTATTCGTCAGAAATTTCAAGGTTAAACACCATAGGGCCAAAGCTGCCCTAAACTCTGCCAGGGTCGTTCGGCCCAAAAACACATTATACGGGGAATCAACATCTAGAACGATGAACGGTAGGATCCGTACCCTCCTACGTTCACCTTCTCCTAACTCAACTGGTAATTCAACGAAACCTATTGCATCAGTGGCTGCACCATTAAAGCCGTGAATGCGGGCTTTAGATGGTTTTAGATCCTTCGCCTCCATCTTCATTTGGTCGTACGCCTTTTTGAAGATAATATTCATAGAACTCCCACAATCAATCAGTATCCTTCTCACAAGTGTTGGCCCAATCGTGGCTGAGATGACCATTGGGTCCATGGTAGGTGCCTCCACCCGATCGGCATCTCTGCTCCTGAATACTATATCATTCGTCATCATTCGCTGCTGTTTCGCTGGGGTCCCGTCTTCTGTGTTCGAGCAGCATTCGAAATCCGCATGCTTTAGGGAACTAGCATAGCGCTCCATTTCTTGCCAACTTTTGCCTACCGGGTGAGGCCCACCGACTATCGTGTTTATAACCAATCTACCTCCAGTCCGAGCGGGTTCCTCGGGTCGATGTAGAGTCTGTCCGTGATTAGGGTCGGAGGTCCCCGGTCAGCCTTCCTGCAGATTCTTGACAAACTGCTGTAACTTCTTATGTCAAATCAGCTCTTCTATAGCATCATGGAGGTGTCTACATTCTTCGGTATTGTGCTCGTAAGTCTCATGGAAGCGACAATACTTCCCGGTCTTCTTTTGTTCCTCAGTGGATTCTTTTGGGCGTGACTTTCGGTATTGGAATGTATTACAGGTTGATAAATAAATATTCTCCAGCGATGCGTTCAGAGGAGTGTATTCGTTATAGGTAGAGATCCTTGGTTTCCACTTTCCTGCTTCCCTCTTTCTTCTAGAATTTCCTCCTCCGGATTCTTTAGACTGCCCCGGCTTATTCTGCACATTGACTTGGACCTTGCACTCCGAGTTATGATAACGTTGAATAGATGTGAAGCCACTAAGGGAAGTGAGCCGTGGCCTAGTTGGCTACGGCGAACGGGAATGAAGCTGTGGCCTAGTCGGCTACAGTGATTGGCCCGTTTTCAATAACCCCGAGCCTTACACAGGGTAGGCCCCGAGCGTCGAGTCGGAGTTTTCACCAGATTGTTTCACGGCGATATTGCTTTGCACCACTTCTTTACTTGGCCCTGGCACGCTGCTTCGCCTCGTCCACCTGGCCTCTTCTCTTCGCATGAATTGGTTCGCCTTTGAATAAAAACGTTCCAGGGTAGTCGGTGGTTTCCCTGCCAGCTAATCACCAAACTCTGAGTCCGGATCTACTCCCTGCATCACAGCCATAAGTATAGCATGGTCATTCGGGTTGCTAACTTCGGGAGCAGCAACGTGAAATCTTTGCAAATATTCCTTCAATGACTCGCCTGGAGCCTAGTTCACACTGGATAAAGACATCACGTCCTTTGGGCGAGTGGTATGGATCCTAAATTGCTCCACAAATTTCGTCGTTAACTCATCAAACCCGGAGATCGATCGTGGAGGAAGTCTGATGAACCACATGGTGGCGATTCCTGATAAGGTTATTGGGAAACATCTACATTTAGTTGCATCGTTTGTCCTAGCTGAGTCCATCATCCACTCGTATCTAATTACATTCTGTCGGGGGTCAGTCTTCCCTTCATATGCTGGAATGGTCGGCATACTAAATTTTCGGGGGTACTCAGCCTGTAGGATAACATCTGTGAATGGGGTATGGCTCCTAGATATGCCCCAATCATCATTGGATAGGCCCTAATTTTCTCTCATCAGCTGTCTGACCATAGCTGATAAATTCGGGGTCTGGATAGGAGGTGGCAAGTTGGACTCCATACTGCGTGACCGTTCTGGCCGGTGCCTCCTTAGTCAGTGATCTCCCAAATGCATGTCTTGGGGACCCGCTTCGCTCTGACCCTGGCGTGGTGGTGCACCAGCTTCCACCTCTGCTCCAGATCTTTAGTTTCCCACTCTAGTTTGAGTGCGATTTTCTCGGAGCAAGTGAGGGGCCGCGGTTCCAGGTAGAAAGCCCGGACCATTTTTGTTTGACTGCTCCACCGCACCTGTTTGTTCTGTTTCAATCCTACGGCGTCTACGCCTGTGGTGTTCTTCAAACGAAGCTGAGCTGTCAGATGATGAATAGGAAGCGAGGCTTCCTCCAGCATTCTGATGTTGTTGCTGAGCAATCTCGGTCATGAGATTGGCATTAGCTTGAACTTGTTCGTTAAGCTGTCTCCTGCTTTCCACGAGTTCTCTCATTAGCTCATTGAACTCTGCACCGGGGACAACTTCTGACTGGTTTAGGACGGTGGCGGTCCCTACACCTGGATTAGCTTATTGATTGCTGGGTCCTACTTGTTGGACGCTGGCAGTCTCGTTGAAATCCGCGTTGTGGGAGGCTGATCTAGTACATGGTCTTCCCATCTTAGAGTTATCTGCGGGAACTCTGAGTAGTATCTATGGACTCTTGAGAGTGAATTTGGATCTCCTTCGGGGGATTTATTTAATCCAGTAGCGACAAAGTAGATGCTAACAGCCTGAGAATGCACGCTTCTCAGTGAAAGCACCAAAATGTTAGCACCAAAATTGGTCAATAACACCCAAGAATAGATTTGTGTAGAGAGACTAATGAAGATAGTAAATTAAAACAGAGGAATATATGCGAAACTAACAACGGAAACAAGAACACCAGAATTATAGTAGTTCGTCGTAACTGCCTTAATTAAAGACTTGAATACAGGTACAATCTGTAAACGAACAACTTGAATACAAGTTTGAACTGAAAGAAGCGAGTACAAAAAATGGCAGAGTCTCTCTGGAGTTCTCGAAAAAAGGTCCCCTCCAACTGTACCACTACCTCTGTATTTATAGACGAAGATAGGATGGACTCCCTTCGTAGGACCAGGAACAAGGCACTTCGGCCGACAATAGGCGACTTTTGTGCACCGAGCCAGGCATACCGAACGGTGGTCGCCGATCCACCTCGGCCGGTCCAGTGGTTGTCTCGTCGTTGGCTCGAAGCAGATTGTCAAAGGAATCGAAGCAGGCGGCATTATGACTCGAAGTATAGAAAGGTTAACCGCGTCACTCTGTTATAGGTCGAAGAGATTATTAACCATCACAAAGTTCACCGACCCAGGCCTGCCGAAGCATGCATGTCAAACCATCAAGGCCTAACCACGAACACCGGAAAACAATTGATCGACTTACCTTCGCTATCCTCCCTCGACCGTGGGATGCATGCCGAGCTACCACGACTCTACTAACCGACCGATGCATGCCGAACTACCTTGACCGAACGATGTGTGCCGAACTACCTAGACCGGGCGACATCTGCAAACCACCTAGACCGAGCCATGTATGACCATTGTCCTTCATACCATGACCATTATCCTTCATAAATGCCAAAACATGCCGATTGCGTCAAACCCTTATATCTCCAGTCTCTTCTTGGTCAGCATCTTGTCTAGCACTAACGATAACTTCTGCAACGGTCGCTTTGTAGCCAGGCCAAGGTGCCGGGTAACAATATCTTTATAAGATATTACTTCCAGTACTTCAACATTTGAAAATAGTTTCAAATCTTTATATTTTCAATGGAATTTTTCCACCCATTCCAATACTTTGAATATTTTCCCCAGTTCTTTTTATATTCAACACTTAGAAAGTATTCCATTTATTTCCTATTTCTTTTTCTCAAAATCATTTACAATTTATTTGTAAATTCCTTGACTAGTTTATAACAAATTCTATAAGTTATGGAATTCTTTAATTAATTCCCTTCAATATTTTCCAAAGTCAAATATACCTACTTATAATTCCAATTTCCCATTCTACTTCTTTTATGAATTCTATTTCATTTTTTTGAAGTTCACTTTTATTTAACTACTTCGGAAATTTTCTTACTTTTTGCCAATTCCATTTTGAGAATCTTCTTATAATCTCATATACTGAATAACCCCATTTCCAGACTTTCGAGAAGGTTTATAAATAAATTTAAAATATTACAAAACTCTCTCTCTCTCTCTCTATATATATATATATCTAATAAGTATTCAAATAAATAATAATAATTTGTTTTAAGACATATTCAAGTAATTTTATAAAATATCGAAACGCTTTTTATAAACATCAATACTCATTTTTAGATAACAAATCAATCTTCAAAGCTGATTTTTAAGAATTAGAATTTGTTAAAATAAATATTAAATATTTGAAGAATCCACTTTTCGATGTATTCCAATTCTACTAGTTTAAATTTCATAGTTTTCGTAAATAAAATTTTCCTTTTAAAAATACTTAACTTTGTAAAAATTAAAAATATATTTTTAAAATATCAGCAACCAATTTAGTTTTATAAGTTCCTCTCGATTTCCAACACATCGCTTCCATTTCGATCTTCTTAACCATTTCCACTTCAAAAATAGTGTCCACTATTTTTCTCTCACCCTATTTCCATATTCAAATATAAATTCTCCTTGTAAATTTATATTTCCAATTTCATCTGATGTCAATTTCCTTTATTTATAAACATCGTTTACAAATTTTTATAACTCCATTGAGTTTCACTAAAACTAATCTCATTTATAAAATTCCATTTTTATAAATTCAATTCCTTATAGATTCCATTCATTTTTGCCAATCTATTTTTAATATCTATTTTCAACTTCTTTCCATATTATTTTCCGAATATCATTTTAAAATCTAGTCTTAAAAATCCCTTTATATAATTTATTTTAAAATCTCTATTTAAAATATTTTTCCCGCATTATTTAGTACGATAAAAAACCAATTATTGCTTATTCAAATCAATCTCTTTTAAATAATCCAAATTTTGATATACATATTTTTTAATTAAAAATCTCCTTTTAATTCTTTAAAGATTCAAAACAATATTTATGGTATTTAATATACCAAAGTTAATTCCCATGCTATTATATCATTTAAAAATTACAACATACAATAATCCAGCAGATTATTCAATCACATCATATATTTTTATATATATGAAAAACACTAAAATTATTTGAGGAATCCAGTTGGATCCATCCAACCTGTTTCCCTGCATCCACAGATGTTAGACAATATAAAATACCAACCCACTTCGAGGGGGATATCGCGGTATATATGGTCATCCGCTATTATGCAGGACGCATAGGGTCTCATCCGCTAAAATGCGTGGGAATATCACTCCAATTACTAATATATATACTACTATATATTATATAATCGTCCAATAGATAATTAAAATTTATCACTCCAATCAAGCATCCAATAATTAAATTTAAACATTTGAATTTAAATTTGGCAATCCAAATGAGTGAGAAATTCTCACCTTGATTTTTATTTTGCAATCCGATCCAAACCCGACTTGTTTCTTCATTATTTTTGCCCTCGTAAAAACGTTATACAGTTTATTAACATTTGAAATAATAAAAAATTAATTACTATTTAATAAATTTAGTTAACCAATTATAGGCGTTAATTACCTTCGTTAATGCAAACCACAATAGGCTGCACAGGCACTAATGAACTATCAGCTTCCATCCACGCCAACACCGCTGCTTCCACCGTCGTCACCTGCGACCACTTCCAGTAAAACACATCACCACGGATGAGATTTCACCCCCATTCTTCGACCATCTTGACATCGCCAAATAGCATCGCGGCCATCAACATCGCACCATACTCCGCAACTTCCACACATCGCCTCTATCGCGTGCAAACCCTTCAACATCGACCTCGGCCTCATTGCGAGCCGCTATACACAACGTCGAGCCACCACCTGCAGCGCCTACGCGCTTTCCTCTCTTAACGCTCGCGCACGCATGTAATCAAGACCGAGCTCAATTGCCCCTCGTCTTCGATCGCGACCACATCTCCTTTCCTCAACCTCGACGTCGACCTCGCAACTCCGCCAGTACAACCTCGCGACTTCCCATCGAACTCGCGACTCATTCGCAATTTGAATCGCGTGATTGTTTGATTTTAATGTGAGGAACGATTTTTTTTATTTCGTTTCGTTTTGAACTAAAGGGAGATAAAATAAAAAATGCGTGGATATTGAAATGAGGGAAAAGAGTGATTTCGTTTAAAATTGCCTTCGTATTTTTTTTCTTCTCTGTAAGGTCACGTGAAATATAAAGGGGAGGGGGATGTGATGTTGGCGTGTAGGGGAGAGGCTATAGTGACTGAGGTGAAGGGGAAAAGGGGCGATGGAAATATTGTCAATCAAATGAATTTGTATATATATATATATTATATAAATTTTCAAATCGTCTCGATTTCGTAACTTAAAATCTCGAACCCCTATCGGAGCGTGCCGCTAGGTGTTGATAATGTTATACCCCTATTCTGAATGCAATGGAAAAGGTCTCGAGCCCTAATTCGATCGTATGGAGAAGATAACTTTTTGGACCAAATTATTATATTGAAATTCGATATTAATTTCAACGCGTTTATATCCCGCACGATCAAACGGTAACTCTAAATGCTACGAAATTTGGAATCTGATAATAATACACTATTATGGACCCAATGGAACTAGTTTCGTCAAATTCCAAGACTATGCCCCGGATCGCTATTTTAGCGCGTCGATTAAATCGACAAATTTCAAAATTTGCGAAATCACTTAAAATTTCAGTTTTAAAAACTTACTAAATCAATTATAATTCTAGTAGAATTTATATCAATATTAGAAATCGTTTTCGATTCATATTCTACTCCAATTCAATTATTTAAACCATTTCCAATTATTAATTAAACAATTAAATTTATCCAATAAATCATTATATTTGAAACTTAAGTTTTATTCCACTTATTTGATCGCTAAATTCCATATTAAAATTCTATTCACATTTCAAAACTCAACATTTAAAATAAATTAAATGTTCAAAATCAACGACCAAAAATCCAGGTCGTTACATTCCTCCCCCCTTAAAAGAATTCGTCCCCGAAATTGCTAAGGTAGGAAAATTGCTCCAAACCCATTACTTATGCAAAACCCACTTAGTTAACTTGCTATTTCACTTTCTAATCTTTTATTTCCTATCAAAACAATTAGTTCTCAATTTTAATTCCAAACCCCTTTATTCCAATTACAATTCGAAATCAAATTGTCGTTAACAAATTTATTTATTTTTCAAAAATTTCCAAAAATTTTCTAACTCCCTAAATTAACAAAATTTTTTGACAGAGTCTCCCCTGTATGGAGGACCTTTTGCAATATGACAAGAGAGAGAAAAATGTATACATCGACTTACACGGTAGGAAAACAAAATATATATCAATATTTTATATTTTGCGGTATTTAATCCGAAAACATACCTTATTTTAGCGTTTTTAAGCAAGCGGCTTATTTTATATGCAATTACGCAAACCAACTCTAGCCCAATAGCCTCCGTGTACCTGTACTTACTCAATTTTACCACGTAAGTACCAAAATATGAAATTCACTAACATTTCATTCATCTAACTAATTTAACACATGAATTTCATATACAACATGCCTAACAAAGATTTATAAAAAATTTAAGGCCCCGATACTAATTTAATTACTTTCAATCGATCCATATATCATTTCATTCGATTTGAAATGATTTACAACCAAATTTATTGCATTCAATTCATATTTATAATAAACAAACCCATATCTATTCCAAATTGATTAAAAGTCAATTTATTCACTTCTTATTTATCTATAGAATTTTATTACTTTCGTTTACGTCGTTAAACGACACTTTTTTCTATGCAAATTCGGCAATGTTCAATTAATGGAATAATCACTAAAGCTTATAGCTATTTTAAATTGATTCCAAATCAATTTATACTTAATTCTATTCCAATTCAAATTCAATCCTATCCACAATAGTTTCAAATCCATTTTATTAAGCTCGGAATCACTCCATGCTATTTATTTAATAACCATTTCACAATTTACTCGAGCCAAACTTCCATCCAAACTATTAACTTAAGTTAATTTGTTTATTTCATATTATTTCAACTCTGTAACTTAGTTTATTACTCTTGCCACCAAATCCCATTTTCAATTTTCAGATTGATTCTCATTCAATCAAATTCCATCCCGTTTACTAATTTATTAATTAGTCCCTTCCTTTATTCCATTTCAAATTTCAATTTCATACTCGAATTCATTCTCGAATTCATTTAAAATAATATTCAAGGCCATACTCAATTCATTTACACTCACATTGAATTTATTTATAACTCAAACCATTTCTATTTCCATCCAATTCCATTTTATTTGATCACATTCAACATTTATTTAATCAGCTTATATATAAGTCAAATTTTATTTATTTGGTTCACTTCCATTTTACAACTCAATATCTGATTTCTATTTCAAAAATCACTTCACTTAATTTACTTGAGCTCAAACTCATCTTAAAATTCAAGTTTGGATTTTTATTTCTTTACTAGAACATCACTCCATTTTTCCTTTTGGTTTTCTATTCCGCTTTTCCAATTTTTATAAGTTACACAACTTCTTTTCCCATATTTTGATCAATTTTATATACTCGAGGATATTCACATTTCATTATTTACTCAAGATTTACATCACTTTGCAGCTTAAATATATACTTATTCCATAAATTTCAAATTTTATAAGCTATTCAAATTTATTTATTCACAATCCCAAATTTTCACTTAAATTTTATTCCATTTAAAATTTTATAACTTATAGTTATTTAGTCACTTAACAATCCAAGTTTATATATTCCATTCAATATGGTTTCAAACCCAATTCTAATTCAATTTAATTTAAATTCCATTTTCCTTTAACCAATATTTCCGAACCATAATCGAATTATTCATACTTAAATTAATTTCATTCCAAACAAATTTATTTTTAATTCATTCAATTTATTTAAATTACATAAATTAAATTTTAATTTTATACTGAAATTTCAAAACTTACTCAACTTAGCCTGAGTTAATTTCAATTTATTTAAACCTACTCAATTAAAATTTTTAATTTCAAAATTCAAATTCCAAAATTTTTGAGCACCCGGTACTTATTTCTAACCACTTGAAATCAAATTTTTATATATATATATATAACTCTTTGTTTTCAACAAACCATCCCTTGGAATTTTAAACTCAAATTCGGTTTTATCCAAAATAAATTCTCTTGGAATTTTTAAAACAACGTTTGTTTTCCAACGAAAATCTCCAAATCAATTATTTCAGTAGCAATCTCTCACTTAGGGACTCGAAAATGAACACCGATGATGCGGTCGTCATCACCAGAGTTATTTTCCAATGACTGTAGTGAGTTCAATGCTTCATTAATTCCAAAATCCATTTAAAACAATTTCCATTCAGAAATATCCCAAAAATAATCACCATTTCTCTTTCCAGCCACTTCGGAAAACATCAAAAATCTTTGGAATTTCAAAATTCCCAAATACTTAGTTCAAACCCATTTTAAACATTTCTCAAAGCTCCTGGAATTTTAAATTTCCAAATTCTGGTTTGAATCCATTTTAATTATAATCCATATGTATAATTTATACTTATACAAACTTTAAATTGGTTATATAAACCCTTTTAATTTTATAATCTTGTTAAATTATAATATTACCATCCAAACACTCCAACAATATATAATAATTTCAGAAAATTATTACATTTATAACAGAATATGGTTTGGATAAAATTATTTCATTTACCCACTTTTTAAAACAATATTGTGTCGGTTTGCCTAGTTTAAGAGTTTAGAAATCCCTATCGATACAGTTGTCCAGACTGTACCGACCAGAATTTATAGACACCTAACCGTTAAGTCAACACAATATAAAACAATTTATATTCACTAACAAATACGCACTAATATCTATTTATACACTCAGACTCATTCTAGGGTACTACTGACCCTACCTCTAATGAGTAATCCCCACCAAAGCCAAGGTTCTCGCTTAACCTTCAGCTCTTATACCAACTGTAACGGCCTAGGATTTTCGACCCTCGAAAATCGACAATAATACGTCCACTGTATAAAATGCCGAGCAGTCGGGTGTCGGAAATACCAGTTCATTAGGGGCGAAGAAGAAAAGGATAAAAGAAAATAGAACACAACAACACAGAATCTCACAATCACAGTGGAACAAAATATAATATATAATAACAGATTTTTATACAAAAGAATCTATAACTGTTTAATACTTACAATCATCATAGTACAACAATCACTACATCAATCTAGATAGTTATAATAACTTGTCCTCATACAGCGGAAATATACATCAAGTACGAAAATACGCCTCTGTCATCCAGCTCATCTCCTGAGCTCCATAGCATCCTATCCTGAATCTGTAATACTCGGTCTGACCCGAGCATCATAATAAAATAACTCCCGAGTCAGTCTGGAAAACCAGCGTGAGAAGACACACTCAATTTGAATTATTAACTTCTTCAAAATCCTTTGAAAAACAAAGGTATCTCGTAAGACCACGCCACATATAAACACGACGAGTTTTTACCTTACGATAACCAAAACATTTTTATCAAATCTGTCTGATACTACAATAGTGTCTAAATCAAGTAAATAGAAAATAGCTGAAATGCTTGCATCTCACGTTTCAGCATAGTTGGGCACAATCAAAACCATACGGTGCTTATAGGGGAATGGATTCCATACAATGACTAGGCACTAGAGTACCACCTATCACGGTACACGTCTAAAAAATGTACCGAGGACCTCGTCGGGATCCCCTACAACACAAGACCGGCCCTATCCCTAACCTGGATAGAACCAAATATGTTGTCACCCCGGGTGTTCCTACCCTTATCGAGAGCTCTTCTACATGCACCGTATCCATATAATATATCCGAGGGTATCTAGAAAGGTGATAACATACCCAAATTGGGTATGACCCACTTAGCCTTGCTGCATACCCCCTGATTTTCAGCCATTCCGATTGATGAGGCTAGAGGCTACGATTAACTTTCAGAAAAAATTTCACTTAGAATGCTCATCGTCCTCCAATGACGATGTTCTGATAGCATTCGTCCATACAAGTTATCTTGGGTCTGGACAAACCGAATCACGTCTTCATCACCTTCACGGTATTCATTTGTAACGTTCAAAATCAGATCGAAGTGGTTTTCGGATAATTAAATCCGATCTCGGTCTCTTCGAACGATTAACGAAATTGGCCAAAATCGATATTCGGTTATTTAACTATCAATAAACATCCAAAAGCAGAAATCAGACCTTATTTCAATTTTTCCAAAAAATTATTTCAAAATATCTTTATAAGATATTACTTCCAGTACTTCAACATTTGAAAACATTTTCAAATCCTTATATTTTCAACATAATTTTTCCACTCATTCTAATACTTAGAATATTTTCCCCACTTTATTTTATATTCAACACTTAGGAAGCATTCCATTCATTTCCTATTTATTTTTCTCAAAATCATTTACAATTTATTTGTAAATTCCTTGACTAGTTTATAACGAATTCCATAAATTATGGAATTCTTTAATTAATTCCCTTCAATATTTTCCAAAGTCAGATATACCTACTTATAATTCCAATTTCCATTTCTATTTCTTTTATGAATTCTATTTCATTTTTTTGAAGTTCACTTTTATTTAGCTACTTCAGAAATTTTCTTACTTTTTCCCAATTCCATTTTGAGAATCTTCTTATAATCTTATATACTGAATAACCCCATTTCCAGACTTTCGAGAAAGTTTATAAATAAATTTAAAACATTACAAAACTATATATATATATATATATCTAATAAGTATTTAAAAGAATAATAATAATGTATTTTTAAGACATGTTCAAGTAATTTTATAAAATATCGAAACGCTTTTTATAAACATCAATACTCATTTTTAGATAACAAATCAATCTTCAAAGCTGATTTTTAAGAATTAGAATTTGTTAAAATAAATATTAAATATTTTAAGAATCCACTTTTCGATGTATTCCAATTCTACTAGTTTAAATTTCATAGTTTTCTTAAATAAAATTTTCCTTTTAAAAATACTTAACTTTGTAAAAATTAAAAATATATTTTTAATATATCAGCAACCAATTTAGTTTTATAAGTTCCTCTCGATTTCCAACACATCGCTTCCATTTCGATCTCCTTAACCATTTCTACTTCAAAATTAGTATCCACTATTTTTCTCTCACCCTATTTCCATATTCAAATATAAATTCTCCTTGTAAATTTATATTTCCAATTTCATCTGATGTCAATTTCCTTTATTTATAAACATAGTTTACAAATTTTTATAACTCCTTTGAGTTCCACTAAAAATAATCTCATTTATAAAATTCCATTTTTATAAATTCAATTCCTTATAGATTCCATTCATTTTTGCCAATCTATTTTTAATATCGATTTTCAACTTCTTTCCATATTATTTTCCGAATATCATTTTAAAATCCAGTCTTAAAAATCCCTTTATATAATTTATTTTAAAATCTCTATTTAAAATATTTTTCCCGCATTATTTAGTACGATCAAAAACCAATTATTGCTTATTCAAATCAATCTCTTTTAAATAATCCAAATTTCAATATACATATTTTTATATTAAAAATCTCCTTTTAATTCTTTAAAGATTCAAAACAATATTTATGGTATTTAAT
Source organism: Allium fistulosum (assembly GCA_030737815.1). NCBI lineage: Eukaryota > Viridiplantae > Streptophyta > Magnoliopsida > Asparagales > Amaryllidaceae > Allium > Allium fistulosum. Next base: position 744,349,032 of record CM060907.1, read on the forward strand.
ATACCAAAGTTAATTCCCATGCTATTATATCATTTAAAAATTACAACATACAATAATCCAGCAGATTATTCATTCACATCATATATATATATATATATATTTGAAAAACGCTAAAAATATTTGAGGAACCCATTTGGATCCCTCCAACCTGTTTCCCTGCATCCACAGATGTTAGACAATATAAAATACCAATCCCACTTCGAGGGGGATATCGCGGTATATAGGGTCATCCGCCATTATACGGGGCGCATAGGGTCTCATCCGCTAAAATGCGCAAGAATATCACTCCAATTACTAATATATATACTACTATATATATATTATGTAATCATCCAACAGATAATTAAAATTTATCACTCCAATCAAGCATCCAATAATTAAATTTAAACATTTAAATTTAAATTTGGCAATCCAAATGAGTGAGAAATTCTCACCTTGATTTTTATTTTGCAATCCGATCCAAACCCGACTTGTTTCTTCATTATTTTAGCCCTCGTATAAACGTTATACAGTTTATTAACATTTGAAATAATCAAAAATTAATTACTATTTAATAAATTTAGTTAACCAATTATAGGCGTTATTTACCTTCGTTAATGCAAACCATAATAGGCTGCATAGGCACTAATGAACTATCAGCTTCCATCCACGCCAACATTGCTGCTTCCATCGTCGTCACCTGCTACCACTTCAAGTAAAACGCATCACCATGGTCGAGACTTCACCCCCATTCTTCGTCCATCTTGACTTCGCTAAAAAGCATCGCGGCCATCAACATCGCACCCTACTCTGCAACTTCCACACATCGCCTTTGTCGCGCTCAAACCCTTCAACATCGAGCTTGGCCTCATCGCGAGCCACTATTCACGACGTCGAGCCACCACCTGCCGCACGTACGCACTTTCCCCTCCTAACGCTCGCGCGCACATGAAATCAAGACCGAGCTCGATTGCCCCTAGTCTTCGATCGCGACCACGTTCCCTTCCCTCAACCTCGACGTCGACCTCGCAACCCCGCCAGTACAACCTCTGTAACAACCCTCGTTTTGGTGATTACCTGTTAATATTAAATTATAATGGTAGTTATAATTTTATATTGTAAATTAAATAAAATTGGAAGTTTTATATTGTTTATTTGGAATAAATAATGAATTTTGAAAATAAAATGAGAAAAATAAATTTGGAACTTTATTTTATTTATTTGGGTTAATAATGATGGAAAATGATCTTTATTTAGAGAAAATGAAATAATTTTATAAATTATTGCCAATTACTTCTTTTAATAATTTTTAAATGAAGTATTTAATTTTTAAAGGGTGTTTAATTAAGTAAAAAGATGGAACTTGGTTTAAAAATGATTTTTAGCTATAAATAAAGTTTGGATATGGTTGGAAATATTTTTCTATGAGAAAATGATTTTTGTTGAATTTTTGAAAAGATAAGGTTTTATGTATTTATTTGTGTAAAATTGGTTATTTATGAAAAATAAGAGTTTTTAATAATAAAAATGTTTTATAACATAAATTATCTTTTTATTAAGTGTAAAATATTATATTTAACTTGTAGATATGTTTACATTATTTATTGTGTTAAAACTTAGTGGAAAATGTTGTTTTATTAAGTAACATATGTGTATATTTTGTTTAAGTGATGAATTAATTAATCTAGGCCATCATGCTTTCTTTTGTTTAATGGGTCCATTAAGCCCATTAGCACTTAATCTGGTTTGAGAAGGTGACAAAAAGATGACAGTATGTTCATTTTACTCTCCATTCTTCCTCTTTCTGCAAAAAATACAAATACAGTAAAACACAACTCCATTTTCTCCAACCCTAGGCTTTAAACTCAGTAGCCTCAATGCAACCTGATATCTTTCGTAAATTAGAGAAAAATTAAAAGGTAATCAATCTCCAAACTCTACAATTTCATCAATCCTAATTTTAGAAATAGGTTTTCTAATTTACTATGTTTTTCTTTTTTGCATGTACTGTTTTTTGAGTTCTACAGGTTATTGGAAGCTTTCTTCTCCTTAAAACTTGCTTCTTTCAGCAAAAATATGAGGTTTGATCATCTCTAATTCAAGGTGAGTTGAAAACTCACATTTTCTAGCATAGATTGAGATTTCAAGATTAGAAATCTCAATTTTATTTTTGTTGCATGTTCATTTGTGAATCATAGTTAGTAAATTGGGCATATCTTCCTTTTTACTTGTCGGATTTGGATGATTTTTGAATTTCCAGAAATCTTATTTTGTGTGTGACAACTTTCATGTTGAACACATTTGCATATCTTGAGCATAGGTTGATCAAAATCCTGTTGCAAACTCTGAGCTCTGTCACTTTGATAATTACATTATCCAAACTAAACACAGTTAGTAAATTGGGCATATAGTCCTTGTTTCTTATCGAATTTGGATGATTTTTGAACTTCCGGAAAGTTTATTTTGTGTGTGACAACTTTCATATTGAACACATTTTCATATTTTGAGCATAGATTGTTCGAAATCCTGTTGCAAACTCTCAGCTCTGTCACTTTGATAATTACATTATCTAAACTAAATACAGTTAGTAACTTAGACGTATATTTCTCGTTTCTTGTCGGATTTAGATAATTCTTGATGTTTTATAAAACTTAGATTATTTTATAAACCTTTCTTGTTTTGAGTTTTGCAAAATTTTGAGGTTAACATAGTTGAAACCTTATTGGTTATTGCTTTGCTGCTGCCCTTAGAATAAACGACAGCGATAGTGAATTTAAAATGTGAGAATTATATTGGTCATATCTTTCACGTTTCTTATCCAAATTCAAGAATTTTAGATGTTTTAGAAAACTTAGGTAGTGTTTGGTTTGTTATTTTTAGTTTTGGGTTTTCGTCCCCGCAAAAATACTCATGACGTATGTAAATTGTCGAAAATGACTAATTTAGAAAACGAAATTAACATACAAAATAGAAAACAACTTTTTTTATTTTCCTTGTTTTGGAAAATAACACAATCACGTAAAACAATCCATTTTTCCGTCATTCCTCTATTCCCTTCGTCCTTCCATTTGTCTTTTTTTCATCCCCTCCGTCATCCCTTCATTTTTTTCATATTGACATACATATTGAAAACCGAAAACACAATATTCGTTTTTAAACCAAACGCTACCTTAGACTTTGTGCTAAAAGTTTCATGTTTTGAGTTTTCTGAAATTTCGAAGTTATCTTGGTCAAAACTAGATTTGTTTGTTGTTGTCCCGAGAGCAAAATGACAGCAATAAATCATTGACTTGAGAATTGTACTAGCTTATTTTTGCTCTCATTCTTGTTCGATTTTGATGTTGTTTTGAAATGTTTTGAGAGCTATGATTCCTATCAATAAGCTAGCTATATTTGGAGGATTTGAAATTCAAATTCAAATAGAATTTGAATTGATTTTGGGTTAAATTTGAATTGAATTCGTATTGAATTCAAGTTATCGGTGTTGAGTTATCTTTCTTGTTTTTCATTGTTTTCGAGCACGGTTTTCACTAAACCATTTTGAAGTGATTTTTGAAATAAATGGACATTTCAAATTATTATTATATAGTATTTTAAAATTATTTTTCTAATATAAAATCTATTTATTTCCTATAATAAAGGAATTTCAAATATTGGTTTTATTAATATTTTCGGGAAAAAGTTTTAAAAGCTTGTTTTCTCTAGTAAACTATTTTAAATGTAAAACACACACTTTTGCACTATTTGAATGTATGAGAAAGAGAATTAAACGATTTAGTAAAACACGTGGTATGGGATATGTGCGTTTACTATTTCGGTTAATTCCGGACTTGTACGATCGAAGCTATTTGAGATTATTGATTCTAAGATGTTTTGCCATTTTATGGCATATTTTGAGTTTTATAATTCCTATTTATTGGAGTTATTTAAGATGGCCAATATTTGGCAAGTATTATGGTTTGGGATCTACTATGCAGGAGTATGGTCGATGAGAACCATCACGATGTTTTATTTACTTGCCAATCATATAAGGCAAGTATTGAGTATATGATTTCATATTTTGAGATTTATGGTTTATGAGAAACCATCACGATGTTTTCACTTGTCAATGAAATGAGACAAGTTACGATGCCATTTAATACTTGTCGATGAGATGAGACGAGTATGATGTCTCTTTATCACTCGCCAATGAGATGAGGCGAGATATGATTTTCTGAGTTTTATGATGTTCCTAGTGTGGCATCGACTAGCGGCTAGTAAACCGCTAAGTGCGAACGTGTGGTATGGGACACACGTTAACACTTTTCGGGTTCCTATCCGTGAGTTTGTGACACATTCACGATATTTACCTAACAGAACTGCTTTGAGAGGTGTTAGCGACCTAGTGATGAGGACGAACTGCTTTGGGAGGTGTTAGCATCCTTGTTAGGACTGACAAAATGGCTTAGAGAGGTGTCAGCGACCTTGTCATGAGGACGAATTGCTCTGGGAGGTGTTAGCGACCTTGTCAGAGGCTTTGGTCATTTGAGAATGGCACGTGCAGCATCGCTTCGGCATGCAAATGGGATTTGGCCAATCTGGGGAATATTTATGAGTTTTTGATTTCAATTTCACCAATTTTGAGATGATGAATTTACTTATAGCCTTGAGTTAGAGAAAGGCTTATATATATGTTGTTTTATGGTGATTTCGATATGGGGATTATAAACTCTTATTGAGTTTCATGAGTTTTGATTTGGAGATTTTCATCGGCGATTGTTTATATTATTTGAGTGTTATTGTCGAGTTTACCTCCTTTGAGGTCCTTGTATACTTAAATGACATTGTTTCACTTAAATCATGAGTATGTGTTCTTTCTATTACCTCTTCTCATTTGAGAAGAATTATCACCTTGTATCTAATGCTTCATATTATCGTCTATCCTTATTAACTGATTGTTTTAGCTAGACTGACCCGTGTATTTTATACTCGGGTCAGACCGAGTTGTTTCAGGTTAGCTATCAGTTTCAGGACTTAGCTTTGATGCATCTGCTTGGATATCAGCCTAGAATTTTTGTGTAGTTTATATTTCTTTCCGTTTGACTCTGATGTGTATTTTGATTCGATGTATATAGTGTGGTCTCTGAACCACTTTTGTATATCGTTTTGTATTGTACTGGGATGTATCGGTGTATATGTATTTATATATATGATGATTACTGTTCTGTAATGTGATATGCATTCTATTATTGTACTTTGTTCTGATAGATCCATTAGCCACCTATAGTTTTGTATTAAGCATTTATTGGATATGTCGATCCACTTGAAATTAAAAAAAATTATAGAGCATTTATCGACGTATGTAGTAGATGTTTAAGACAAGATTATAGATGGTCGCTCCTAACCAGCCCTATTCTCAGCATTAACAGACAGAATTACCCAGTAATTCTCTTTGTTAATGTTGGTCTCGGTGTGGGGCGTCACAGCTTGGTATCAGAGCGAGGTTCAGAACAAAGTATGATAAACACGGAACAGAAACACATATTATGGTACATCTAAGTGTAATACAAGTGTTACGAATCCCTTAATCATCGTGTCCTTTACCTTATCGTGTCTTTGGAGTAGATAATTTTGGATATGTCTAGGAATATGTTTATTTCGTAATATTCCCAAATTTAATTAATGACATCTTATCTTAGGAGATAATCCTCTTTGGATACTCAATTGTAGACATAATTGTGAGATTACTTCACTCGAAGTAATGATATTTTGTTAGTGTTCTTCTTCTCATTCGAGAAGATATCTTAACCTTACTCTTATATCTCGTTGATCTCCTTTTAATCCACTAAGTGGTGCTAGGGTCATTCCTCAGCTTGACCCTATACCGATTTTTCATGAGCTACGAGTTACGGAGGATAGCGTTACTCTTACCACATTCTGCACTCGTTATACGTCTTGTGAGTGGTTCGTTATACCGTTCAGAATAATGAACACTCCAGTCTTTTCCATCAATCTTGAGGATCGAGTATTCTGGGAATATCTCGATGAGCTCTATTTGTGTTCCTTGATTTTGAGAATAAGTAATAAATTGTGTTTTCAAATTTTTCAAAAATTGAAGATAGGTTTCTAAGAGAAATTGGATTTTGTTTTTGGGAAAAACAAAGAATATTTTGAGTATTATATATGAGGTATTTCTTTTTAAAGAAAATGAATTTTTGTGTTGGGTTGTCCGTCTAGTGCTTTTGTGACGCCCCACTCCGAGAGCCTCATTAACAAAGAGTATTATATGGATAATACCGTCTGCTAATGCGGACAATAAAGTATAATGGAAGCGACCATGTGTAGTCTTACTTTAACTATCTACTGAACACGCCGAAAAGTGGTTTTTATCATCTCATGTGGTTCGACAAGTTCAATAAATACTTAAAGCAAAACTACAATGGCTATACGATCTATCAGAACAAAATGTAACAACTCAATGTAATATACATCACAGAACAGCGGATCATCATATACACATATACTGATACATAACAGAGTATAAAAAATGATACATGTCAAGTGGTATAGCAAACCACAATATACAGACGAGTTCACAAGAATACATATCAGAGTTACAACATATAAGGACTACATAAAAGCTATAACAAAAAGAAGCTAGCGGAATAGTCCATGCGGAAGCAAAAGAGGCTAAGTCCAAAAGCACCTAACCTGAAACAACTCGGTCTGACCCGAGTATAAAATACACGGGTCAGTCTAGCTAAACAAATCAGTTAGATAAACCGAACGATAATGAACCTGCAAGATCATATAGTATAACAAATATCTCTAAAGGAGATAACTCAATCATCTGACATAAGATGAATCATAACAAAACAAGCCTCATATCATCGGCATCTCAACAAGCAAAGGATATCATATCCCAAATCAAGTCAAAAGGCAAATAACAAATACCAATGAAGGTATACAAGTTCCACTAGATGATCGCTACATATCATGCGGCTCAAAAAGACCAACACCGAAGGGCGATACCTAGGGAATATACGTATCAATGAAAACAACAAAAGATTGCTCGAGCTCAGTACTGTATAAACAAGGATCCATAAGCCCGAAGGCTCCAAACCCAAATATCACCCATGCGGCTCAAAAAGACCAACATCGGAAGCGATACTATAGGGCAACAAACCCGAAGGCACAAACCCGAAGGCACAAACCCGAAGGCACATACCCGAAGGCAACAAACCTAGGGAGACTGTCCGAAGACACTATCCCAAAGGCAACAAACCGTAGTGGTGAAGGTCCGGAGGCCCAGTACTGGACACCACTAACTGGCGGAATGTGTCATAACTCTCGAAAAGGAACCCGAAAAGTGTTAACGTATGTCCCATAACCACTCGTTCGCACTAAACGGTTTACTATCCATTAGCCATTTTCACACTCAAAGCATTACAAAGTTTACCTCATGTCATCGGTAAACCAGACACAAAGGTCAAAACGATCAATCGAATAGGTCGGGGACTAATCGGAAAGGTGAACGCGCGGATTCATGGTCCGTGTTTTACCTAACCATTTAATCTCCTTTCCACTTCGTTCGAAGTGCAAAATCATGTGTGTTTAAATAGAAATTTATAAAGAGGAGAAGGGAGCTTTTAATACGATTTAGAGGGATTATTTATAAAAATCGTGAATGAAGTCAAAAGTATGTTATCAAAGCCAAAGATGCAATAACAAACATTAAAAACCAACTTGCATCGATAAGATTTGGAAAACCGATCAAAACGAACAAAAATAGGCAAAACAGGGAAAACAGGAGCAGGTCGGTCGGCCGGCTACAGGGCTCGGTCGACCGGACACTGTCCTGGAAAAATTATCGGGAAGCAGGTCGGTTGACCGGACTTCCTGGGTCGGTCAGCCGGAGCCTGAATTCCTGCACTCCCAAAACAGAGGCAGGGAAGTGCTCAGGTAGCAGGTCGGTCGACCGGACCCTGCATTCGGTCGGCCGGAGCCTGTTTTCCAGCACTTCTTGCCCTATCAAGTGAATTCCAATTCTTTCCAAACCAAAAGCAATAGCACATGAATATTTGTTAGGAATTCATACACAACATCAATGATAGATATACACATAGATGTGAGATAAAAATCTCACCTTTTTACCCAAAACAAAGAAGAAGAGGCTCAATTGCAAAGAGAAGATCAACCACTCACTACTTCAACTCAACAAGCTTCAATCTAAGATCAAAACAAGTATTTCCTAAATTTAGGTTTAGGAATTTCTGGGATTGAAGAGAGAAAGAGATAGAGAAGATGAAGAGAGGCTTACCAATAGCTTCTATTTGATTTTGGAGCAAGGATTCGAGTTTGCAAGGAGAAACTAGGGCTTGGAATATCTAATTCCTCTTCCTTTCCACCATTTTCAACTGAAGCTTGAGTTTGAGGAATGAGAATGAGTGAATGGAGAGGAGAGGGGCTGAGCTAGGGTATTAGTTAAGCTAGTGGGCTGAACCCAAACCCAAAACCCAATAGAAAAAGTAGCGAAAATCGACTTACTCCAAACATATCGAAGCTTATACTCAAAAAGATTGCAAACGGCATTTTGAACTCAATGGAAGTGGTCTCGAGTCTCAATTCGACTGTTTGCAAAAAGTAGCTTTTCAGACTATAATTCGACGAACGATGTCATATTTAAATAAAATATTTAAATATACAACCGATAAATATGCGGGTTGTTACAGCTTTAAGAATTCTGGTTGATGCGTTTGGCCAACGTTATCGATAGGAATTTCCTAAATACTATGATGAGACAGTCAGACACGGTAAATTGAGTTTTAATAAGTAAAGTTTGAAAATAATTAATATGATGGAGTATTAATTTTATTTTAAATGTTTAATAAAGCCCTTGAACCAAAGTGAGTTTTGGATGAGTGGCGAGGTAGTTTTGATCACTCGATCAACTCTGCAGCCAATCAATGAGGTCATTCACTATAAATCAATGGCGAGGAAATACCCTTAAATTATTTGAAATTTATGAAATTTAATATGGTAATTTGGGTAAGTAAAGTGAATAATTCTAATTAAGGAGATGTCTTAATTAGAAGAAAATATCATTTGATGCTTTGATTAATAAAATGATGTATTTAAGGTAAAAGAATACTTTGGTTTGAAAATTAAAATATTAATTGAATATTTTAGTACAAGTAATTAATGATGACTATAAAAATTAATTTTGATGGATAATTAATAATCATATCTTGATAATGGAAGAAATTAATTATCTCTTCCAAAATGAGTTTTCATAATTAATTGTTTTTAAAGCTAGATTTTGGAAAGTAATGAAAATATTTCCACTTAATAGAATATTTTATGATAATTACATAAGGTTTATCATAATTTTATATGTTTTAGCTTTTCGGGGAAAAAGAGAATCATTTAATAAATGATTTAGCAAAAAGCTTGTTTGAAATTGTAGTTTGAAATTAAAATGGTTTGGGAGAATTTCAAATTTTAAATTGATTTTAAAAGCTGAAATTTCATTTAGAAAAGTGTTGTACTAAAACAGAGATAACTTGAGATTTATAACTCCAAATGGCTGAATCTTTTTGTAAATGAAAGAGCTTTCAGTAAGCAATAAAGTTTCTTTTTATCACTTTTAATGATTTTTCTTTTTACTGAGCCTAAAATGGGTTTGAAAGTGGATAGGCAGTTCTGCCCTATTGCAAAATTCTCTAAGACTTAAGCTGAAAGTAAATTTAGCATAACTTTCAAACTGTGAATCCGATTTTTATGATCTTTATATTTTAGGAAAGCTTAGACTAAGTAGAACAACTTTCATATTATAAAGTTTTTCAGATTTTGTTGTTTGATGGGTCAAAATAGGTCTTCTTTACAGCAGGTCTGAAATAAAATGGTTCTATTTGCCTTAATAGTTAAGTGTAGCACTTCTTATCTATGAACATGAACTAATATCATCTATTTGAGTTAAGTACAGGTAAAAAGAGGATAGTTGGACTATATTTTGAGCAAAAAGAATATATATAAGTTTGTGCAATCTCGCTAAACAAAAATTTGCTAAAAAGGAAGGTATGTTTCCGGATTAATTTTAAAGTGTTAAATAATGATATATATTGTGTTTCCGACCTAATGGTCGATGTATATTATATAATTCATTTTTGTAATATTGTATACGGCCCTCGTACAAAGGAGACTCCGCCGATTTTTCCGAAAAGTTCTAACACTTAGAAAATTTGACAAACAAATTGAAAAAAATAATATGTTACGAACTAGAGTATACCTTTGGAAGAATTAGAGAATAAACAACATAAACTTTGTTTACTCTAATGAAGAGTAATAAATTTAAAATTAAAATCTAAGTAAGAAGTTTTGAAAAATTTTCAAGTGTTGAAAATTGTGGTTATAACTATAAAGATATTGAATTTTTGGAACTCTAAGAATTTTTAATTGAGAGTTTATACATATATTTTAGTTCCTTGTGATTATCTTACTCTTGTGCTATTTTCTAACGACGTGCATTTATGCGGTCGTTCGAGTTTGAAACCACCTTTTTGGTTAAACTATCTTGCCTCTATTGTGTCTATCTTGTGTCGATGTGGTTCCTTCCGTAGTGTCACACAGAAAGATCATATAGATAATCATCTTGTTGATTAGAGTTCGGGTTGGAATTGTGCTAAATCCTGACTCTACTCGAGGAGCTTTTGAGAAATCAAGCTCATTTGATTGATCCTTTATCTAGCATCTTGTTGTGCTCTTATTCGAAGGTGAGGTGCCTTCGAAATCTTGTGTGTTGATCGGAAAATTCAATGGTTCGCTAATTCCATATTTGCACTTTAAAAACCATAGAGTTGATCGAGCAATCTTATCTTGGTCTTCTTTCATCTTGAGTTGAAAGTGAAGAATTTTGATCTCATGCTTGTCTATCCTTCTTTGATTGATGAAATAATTGTGTTGAATACAAACTCTTCTCTAGAAATTGCAAGGACGCAATTTTGATAAGGGGGTAAGTCTGTAACAACCCTGGTTTTGGAGATTACCTGTTAATATTAAATTATAATGGTAGTTATAATGTAATATTGTAAATTAAATAAAATTGGAAGTTTTATATTGTAAATTATAATGGCACCCTACTCCGCAACTTCCACACATCGCCTCTGTCGCGCTCAAACCCTTCAACATCAACCTCGGCCTCATTGCGAGCCGATGTTCACGACGTCGAGCCACCACCTGTCGCACGTACGCACTTTCCCCTCCTAACGCTCGCGCGCGCATGAAATCAAGACCGAGCTCGATTACCCCTAGTCTTCGATCGCGACCACGTCACCTTCCCTCAACCTCAACGTCGACCTCGCAACCCCGCTAGTACAACCTCTGTAACAACCTTGGTTTTGGAGATTACCTGTTAATATTAAATTATAATGGTAGTTATAATTTAATATTGTAAATTTAATTAAAATTGGAAGTTTTATATTGTTTATTTGGAATAAACAATGAATTTTGAAAATAAAATGAGAAAAATAAATTTTGGAACTTTATTTTATTTATTTGGGTTAATAATGATGGGAAATGATCTTTATTTAGAAAAAATGAAATAATTTTATAAATTATTGCCAATTACATCTTTTAATAATTTTTAAATGAAGTATTTAATTTTTAAAGGGTGTTTAATTAAGTAAAAAGATGGAAATTGGTTTTAAAATGAGTTTTGGCTATAAATAAAGTTTGGATATGGTTGGAAATATTTTTCTAAGTGAGAAAATGATTTTTGTTGAATTTTTGAAGTTAAAAATAAGGTTTTATGTATTTATTTGTGTAAAATTGGTTATTTATGAAAAATAAGAGTTTTTAATAATAAAAATGTTTTATAACATAAATTATCTTTTTATTAAGTGTAAAATATTATATTTAACTTGTAGATATGTTTACATTATTTATTGTGTTAAAACTTGGTGGAAAATGTTGTTTTATTAATTGACATATGTGTATATTTTGTTTAAGTGATGAATTAATTAATCTAGGCCATCATACTTTCTTTTGTTTAATGGATCCATTAAGCCCATTAGCACTTAATCTGGTTTGAGAAGGTGAGAAACAGATGACAGTACGTTCATTTTACTCTTCCTTCTTCCTCTTTCTGCAAAAAAAGAAATACAGTAAAACACAACTCCATTTTCTCCAACCCTAGGCTTTAAACTCAATAGCCTCAATGCAAACTGATATCTTTCGCAAATTAGAGAAAAATTAAAAGGTAATCAATCTCCAAACCCTAAAATTTCATCAAATTCCTAATTTTAGAAATAGGTTTTCTAATTTAGTATGTTTTTCTTTTTTGAGTTCTACATGTTATTGGAAGCTTTCTTCTCCTTAAAACTTGCTTCTTTCAGCAATAATATGAGATTTGATCATCTCTAATTCAAGGTGAGTTGAAAACTCACATTTTCTAGCATAGATTGAGATTTCAAGATTAGAAATCTCAATTTTATTTTTGTTGCATGTTCATTTGTGAATCATAGTTATTAAATCCTTGTTTCTTGTCAGTGGATGATTTTTGAAGTTCCGGAAAGCTTATTTTGTGAGTGACAACTTTCATGTTGAACACATTTGCATATCTTGAGCATAGGTTGATCAAAATCCTGTTGCAAACTCTCAGCTCTGCCACTTTGATAATTACATTATCCAAACTAAACACAGTTAGTAAATTGGGCATATCTTCCTTGTTTCTTTTCGGATTTGGATGATTTTAGAAGTTACAGAAAGCTTCTTTTGTGTGTGACAACTTTCATGTTGAACATATTTGCATATTTTGAGCATAGGTTAAACAAAATCCTGTTGCAAACTCTCAGCTCTGTCACTTTGATAATTACATTATCCAAACTAAACACAGTTAGTAAATTGGGCATATCTTCCTTGTTTATTTTCGGATTTGGATGATTTTTGAAGTTGCAGAAAGCTTATTTTGTGTGTGACAACTTTCATGTTGAACACATTTGCATATCTTGATCATAGGTTGATCAAAATCCTGTTGCAAACTCTCAGCTCTGTCACTTTGATAATTACATTATCCAAACTAAACATAGTTAGTAAATTAGGCATATCTTCCTTGTTTCTTATCGAATTTGGATGATGTTTGAAGTTCCGGAAAGATTATTTTGTGTGTGACAACTTTCATGTTGAACACATTTGCATATTTTGAGCATAGGTTGATCGAAGTCCTGTTGTAAACTTTCAGCTCTGTCACTTTGATAATTACATTATCTAAACTAAATACAGTTAGCAACTTATAGGTATCTTTCTCGTTTCTTGTCGGATTTAGATAATTCTTGATGTTTTAGAAAACTTAGATTATTTTATAAACCTTTCTTGTTTTGAGTTTTGCAAAATTTTGAGGTTAAGATAGTTGAAACCTTATTGCTTTGCTGCTGCCCTGAGAATAAACGACAGCGATAGTGAATTTAAAATGTGAGAATTATATTGGCCATATCTTTCACGTTTCTTATCCAGATTCAATAATTTTAGATGTTTCAAAAAGCTTAGACTTTGTGCTAAAAGTTTCGTGTTTTGAGTTTTCTGAATTTCGAAGTTAGCTTGGTCAAAATTAGATTTGTTTGTTGTTGTCCCGAGAGCAAAACCACAGCAATAAATCATTGATTTGAGAATTGTACTAGCTTAATTTTGCTCTCATTCTTGTTCGATTTTGATGCTGTTTTGAAATGTTTTGAGAGCTATGATTCCTATCAATAAGCTTGCTATATTTGGAGGATTTGAAATTCAAATTAAATTAGAATTTGAATTGATTTTGGGTTAAATTTGAATTGAATTCGTATTGAATTCAAGTTATCGGTCTTGAGTTATCTTTCTTGTTTTTCATTGTTTTCGAGCACGGTTTTCACTAAACCATTTTGAAGTGATTTTTGAAATAAATGGACATTTCAAATTATTATTATATAGTATTTTAAAATTATTTTTCTAATATAAAATCTATTTATTTCCTATAATAAAGGAATTTCAAATTTTGGTTTTATTAATATTTTCGGGAAAAAGTTTTAAAAGCTTGTTTTCTCTAGTAAACTATTTTAAATGTCAAACACACACTTTTGCACTATTCGAACGTATGAGGAAGAGAATTAAATGATTTAGTAAAACACGTGGTATGGGACATGTGCGTTTACTATTTCGGTTAATTCCAGACTTGTACGATCGAAGCTATTTGAGATTATTGATTCTGAGATGTTTTGCCATTTTATGGCATATTTTGAGTTTTATAATTCCTATTTATTGGAATTATTTAAGATGGCCAATATTTGGCAAGTATTATGGTTTGGGATCTCCTATGTTGGAGTATGGTCGATGAGAACCATCACGATGTTTAATTTACATGCCAATGATATAAGGCAAGTCTTGAGTATATGATTTCATATTTTGAGATTTATTGTTTATCAGAAACCATCACGATGTTTTCACTTGTCGATGAAATGAGACAAGTAACGATGCCATTTAATACTTGTCGATGAGATGAGACGAGTATGGTGTCTCTTTATCTCTCGCCAATGAGATGAGGCGAGATAAGATTTTCTGAGTTTTATGATGTTCCTAGTGTGGCATCGACTAGCGGCTAGTAAATAGCTAAGTGCGAACGTGTGGTATGGGACACACGTTAACACTTTTCGGGTTCCTATCCGTGAGTTTGTGACACATTCACGATGTTTACCTAACAGAACTGCTTTGAGAGGTGTTAGCGACCTAGTCATGAGGTCGAACTGCTTTGGGAGGTGTTAGCGTCCTTGTTAGGGCTGACAAAATGGCTTGGAGAGGTGTCAGCGACCTTGTCATGAGGACGAATTGCTCTGGGAGGTGTTAGCGACCTTGTTAGAGGCTTCGGCCATTTGAGAATGGCACGTGCAGCATCGCTTCGGCATGCAAATGGGATTTGGCCTTGAGTTGAGATGATGAATTTACTTATAGCCTTGAGTTAGAGAAAGGCTTATATATATGTTGTTTTATGGTGATTTCGATATGGGGATTATAAACTCTTATTGAGTTTCATGAGTTTTGATTTGGAGATTTTCATCGGCGATTGTTTATTTTATTTGAGTGTTATTGTCGAGTTTACCTCTTTTGAGGTCTTTGTATACTTAATGACATTGTTTCACTTAAGTCATGAGTATGTGTTCTTTCTATTACCTCTTCTCATTTGAGAAGAATTATCACCTTGTATCTTATGCTTCATATTATCATCTATCCTTATTAACTGATTGTTTTAGCTAGACTGACCCGCGTATTTTGTACTCGGGTCAGACCGAGTTGTTTCAGGTTAGCTATCAGTTTCAGGACTTAGCTTTGATGCATCTGCTTGGATATAAGCCTAACATTTTTGTGTAGTTTATATTTCTTTCCGTTTGACTCTGATGTGTATTTTGATTCGATGTATATAGTGTGGTCTCTGAACCACTTTTGTATATCGTTTTGTATTGTACTGGGATGTATCGGTGTATATGTATTTATATATATGATGATTACTGTTCTGTGATGTGATATGCATTCTGTTATTGTACTTTGTTCTAATAGATCCATTAGCCACCAATAGTTTTGTATTAAGCATTTATTGGATATGTCGATCCACTTGAAATAGAAAAAAAATTATAGAGCATTTATCGACGTATGTAGTAGATGTTTAAGACAAGATTATAGATGGTCGCTCCTAACCAGCCCTATTCTCCGCATTAACAGACAGGATTACCTAGTAATTCTCTTTGTTAATGTGGGTCTCGGGGTGGGGCGTCACAACCTCGCGACCTCCCATCAAACTCGCGACCCGTTCGCGATTTGAATCGCACGATTGTTTGATTTTAATGTGAGGAATGATTTTTTTTTATTTCTTTTCGTTTTGAACTGAAGGGAGATAAAAGAAAAAATGTGTGGATTTTGAAATGAGGGAAAAGAGGGATTTCGTTTTAAATTGCCTTCGTATTTTATTTTCTTTTCTGTAAGGTCGCGTGAAATATAAAGGGGAGGGGGATGTGATGTTGGCGTGTAGGGGAGAGGCTATAGTGACTGAGGTGAAGGGGAAAAGGGGTGATGGAAATATTGTCAATCAAATGAATTTGTATATATATATTATATAAATTTTCAAATCGTCTCGATTTCGTAACTTAAAATCTCGAACCCTTATCGAAGCATGCCGCTAGGCGTTCTAATAATATACCCCTATTCCGAACGCAATGGAAAAGGTCTTGGGTCCTAATTCGATCGTATGGAGAAGATAACTTTTTGGACCAAATTATTATATTGAAATTTGATATTAATTTCAACGCGTTTATATCCCGTACGATCAAACGGTAACTCCAAATGCTACGAAATTTGGAATCTGATAATAATACACTATTACGGACCCAATGGAACTAGTTTCGTCAAATTCTGAGACTGTTCCACAGATCGTTATTTTAACGTGTCGATTAAATCGACAAATTTCAAAAATTGGGAAATCACTTAAAATTTTAGTTTTAAAAACTTACTATCTCAATTATAATTCCAGTAGAATTTATATCAATATTAGAAATTGTTTTCGATTCATATTCTACTCCAATTCAATTATTTAAACGATTTCCAATTATTAATTAAACAATTAAATTTATCTAATAAATCGCTATATTTGAAACTTAAGTTTTATTCCACTTATTTGATCGTTAAATTCCATATTAAAATTCTATTCACATTTCAAAACTCAACATTTAAAATAAATTAAATGTTCAAAATCAACGACCAAAAATCCAAGTCGTTACATTACTCCCCCCTTAAAAGAATTTCGTCCCCGAAATTGCTAAGGTAGGAAAATTGCTCCAAACCCATTACTTATGCAAAACACACTTAGTTAACTTGCTATTTCACTTTCTAATCTTTTATTTCCTATCAAAACAATTAGTTCTCAATTTTAATTCCAAACCCCTTTATTCCAATTACAATTCGAAATCAAATTGTCGTTAACAAATTTATTTATTTTTCAAAAATTTCCAAAAATTTTCTAACTCCCTAAATTAACAAAATTTTTTGACAGAGTCTCCCTTGTATGGAGGACCTTTTGCAATATGACAAGAGAGATAAAAATGTATACATCGACCCACACGGTCGGAATACAAAATATATATAAATATTTTATATTTTGCAGTATTTAATCCGAAAACATACCTTATTTTAGCATTTTTAAGCAAGCGGCTTATTTTATATGCAATTACGTAAACCAACTTTAGCACAATAGCGTCCGGGTACTTGTACTTACTCAATTTAACCACGTAAGCACCAAAATATGAAATTCACTAACATTTCATTCATTTAACTAATTTAACACATGAATTTCATAAACAACATGCCTAACAAAGATTTATAAGCAATTTAAGGCCCGATACTAATTTAATTACTTTCAATCGATCCATATATCATTTCATTCAATTCGAAATGATTTACAACCAAATTTATTGCATTCAATTCATATTTATAACGAACAAACAAATATCTATTCCAAATTGATTAAAAGTCAATTTATTCACTTCTTATTTATCCATAGAATTTTATTGCTTTCGTTTACGTCGTCAAACGAAACTTTTTTCTATGCAAATTCGGCAATGTTCATTTAATGGAATAATCACTAAAGGTTATAGCAATTTTAAATTGATTCCAAATCAATTTATACTTAATTCTATTCCAGTTCAAATTCAATCCATTCATATCCACATTAGTTTCAAATCCATTTTATTAAGCTCGGAATCACTCCACGCTATTTATTTAATAACCATTTCACAATTTACTCGAGCCAAACTTCCATCCAAACTATTAACTTAAGTTAATTTGTTTATTTCATATTGTTTCAACTCTGTAGCTTAGTTTATTACTCTTGCCACCAAATCCCATTTTCATTTTTTAGATTGATTCTCATTCAATCAAATTCCATCCTGTTTACTAATTTATTAATTAGTCCCTTCCTTTATTCCACTTCAAATTTCAATTTCATACTCAAATTCATTCTCGAATTCATTTAAAATAATATTCAAGGCCATATTCAATTCATTTACACTCACACTGAATTTATTTATAACCCAAACCATTTCTATTTCCATCCAATTCCATTTTATTTGATCATATTCAACATTTATTTAATCAGCTTATATATAAGTCGAATTTTATTTATTTGGTTCACTTCCATTTTACAACTCAATATCTGATTTTTATTTCAAAAATCACTTCATTTAATTTACTTGAGCTCAAACTCATCTTAAAATTCAAGTTTGGATTTTTATTTCTTTACTAGAACATCACTCCATTTTTACTTTTGGTTTTCTATTCCGCTTTTCCAATTTTTATAAGTTACACAACTTATTTTCCCATATTTTAATCAATTTTATACTCGAGGATATTCACATTTCATTATTTACTCCAGATTTACATCACTTTGCAGCTTAAATATATACTTATTCCATAAATTTCAAATTTTATAAGCTATTCAAATTTATTTATTGACAATTCCAAATTTTCACTTAAATTTTATTCCATTTAAAATTTTATAACTTATAGTTATTTAGTCACTTAACAATCCAAGTTTATATACTCCATTCAATATGGTTTCAAACCAAATTCCAATTCAATTTATTTTAAATTCCATTTTCCTTTAACCAATATTTCCGAACCATAATCGAATTATTCATAATTAAATTAATTTCATTCCAAACAAATTTATTTTTAATCCATTCAATTTATTTAACTTACATAAGTTAAATAATTTTATACTGAAATTTCCAAACTTACTCAACTTAGCCTGAGTTAATTTCAATTTGTTCAATTTATTTAAACCTACTCAATTAAAAAATTTAATTTCAAAATTCAAATTCCAAAATTTTTGAGCACCCGGTACTTATTTCAAACCACTTAAAATCAAATTTATACATATATATAACTCTTTGTTTTCAACAACCATCCCTTGGAATTTTCAATTCTACTAGTTTAAATTTCATAGTTTTCAATTCTACTAGTTTAAATTTCATAGTTTTCAATTCTACTAGTTTAAATTTCATAATTTTCAATTCTAGTAGTTTAAATTTATACATATATATAACTCTTTTTTGATTTCGTTTCATTTTGAACTAAAGGGGGATAAAAGAAAAAATGTATGGACTTTGAAATGAGGGAAAAGTGGGATTTCATTTTAAATTGCCTTCGTATTTCTTTTCTTCTCTGTAAGGTCTCGTGAAATATAAAGGTGAGGGGGATGTGATGTTGGCGTGTAGGGGAGTGGCTACAGTGACTGAGGTGAAGGGGAAAATGGGCGATGGAAATATTGTTAATCAAATGAATATGTATATATATATGTTATATAAATTTTCAAATCGTCTTGATTTCGTAAATTAAAATCTCGAACCCTTATCGAGGCGTACCGCTAGACGTTTATAATGTTCTATCCATATTCCGAATGCAATGGAAAAGGTCTTCATTCCTAATTCGATCATATGGAGAAGATAGCTTTTTGGACCAAATTATTATATTTAAATTCGATATTAATTTCAACGCGTTTATATCTCGTACGATCAAACGGTAACTCCAAATGCTACGAAATTTGGAATCTGATAAAAAATACACTATTACGAATCTAATGGAACAAGTTTCGTCGAATTCTGAGACTATGCCCCGGAACGCTATTTTAACGCGTCGATTAAATCGACAAATTTCAAAATTTGTGAAATCACTTAAAATTTCAGTTTTAAAAACTTACTAACTCAATTATAATTCTAGTAGAATTTATATCAATATTAGAAATCGTTTTCGATTCATATTCTACTCCAATTCAATTATTTAAACGATTTCCAATTATTAATTAAACAATTAAATTTATCCAATAAATCGCTATATTTGAAACTTAAGTTTTATTCCACTTATTTTATCGTTAAATTCCATATTAAAATCCTATTCACATTTCAAAACTCAACATTTAAAGTAAATTAAATGTTCAAAATCAACGACCAAAAATCCAGGTCGTTACACTTTAAGTGCTAGCACATGGCCACGCACATGAGGGAGGTGTTTTTGGCTACGAATGATGAGGAGGGAAGGGGAAGTGGTAGTAAGGCATTGGTGATGAAATGGCAAGTAAATATCATGATATTTTTATTCACTTTTTTTCTTATAAACACCACCACCCATCTTCATTTCATTCACACTTCTTCAATATAAAATTCCTAAGCTCTTCATCCTCTTCTTCTTTACAGTAATGGCTTTCATAGCTAAAAAAGAAAATATTACAAAATCAAAACAAAGTTATACCAAAATCAATCAAAATCCATACCACTTCAAACCAAAGTTCAAGCTAGTGTTTTCGTCCTTCTCCTTCATCAAGGCCGTGTGCAACCAAGTCCTCCGCCACCATTTGCCAAGCAAGGCTGTAACAACCCACCTTTTTGGACGGTTTAAATCGACGATAAACCATTCAAAAGAGAGGATTATTATGGGGTAAATAAGAAAAAGCAGAGAAAGAAAGAAAACAAACACAGAATCTCACAGCGGAATGACAAAATATAATAATCAAATAAAAAGTTCATGAAGCTGTTTTACAAATAACATTTGATTACACCGTTACAATACAGATTAGAATTACATACAACATGAATAAATAACTAAATGCAGCGGAACAAAATGATGCAGTGGAAATAATATAATAAATAATAAAAGTATCAAATCTTCGTCTTCGTCCTCTAGAAATGTAGTCTTCGATACACTAAAAAGCTCAGACTGACCCGAGCGAATTGAAAAGACAAAACACTCGAATAAGAACTAAAAGATCTTATGTGAGTTAAATCAATAGTAAATTAATATGAGTGTAACGGTGTCAGAGATATTTAGGGGTTTTGACATCTCCTATCCAATGTCAAATGTGAGTGCAATAACTTAAGAGATGTTCGGGATTTCATCTCCTAAGGATCCGTTAAACTATCTACATACATAGTACAATACCTATTATAATAGTGTCTTAAGTAAAGTAAAATATTAAAATAGCGTTAAGGCATTACCCATAACCCCCTTAACACATTTTTATATATTCCTGTAGTCTATACAGTATCTTAATTTCTCCGTAAACTGGAGGGCTATCAGAGGGCACTCCATAGGTACGGTACAAACCAAACTCGTAGAAGGCGTGTTAAGGCATGTGACAAGGCACGCAAGGCAATGCCCAAGGTTGGATACTATCGTTTTGCGGATTCGGACTGGTGGTAACGCACAGCAGCTACTACCACCCACCTCGGACACACTCCCATAATCAATATCGAGGGGTGGCCACCAAATCAATCACAAAGTCATAATATGGTATCGAATAAATGTGCCTGATAGGAGGAGCAACCTCACTTGGCCCAGCGTGGCTCCTGTTTTAGTCACATCAAGCTAAATCACAGGAATAAGGGCTACGTAAATACCTCATACAGAATCGTTCGCCAAACCATCCTACTTCATTTTGGAATCTCCACCATGTACATAGTTGTTAAAGTGCTTTTCAGTATTTGCAAAGAGCATGACAATATCCGATCCCGGTCTCTTTAACAACCAAACGTTTATTTCACACCGGATGGTCCTTTTATATTTTCAAAACCGATTCATAATTGATATCAAAATATCATATTCTCAAAACCATATCATTTTCAAAATCATATTCACTCAAATATGTCGTTTCACTAAAAAATATCATTTCAAATCTCAACTTAGGTTATAATATCACTTAACCATACTTGCTTTTAAATCAAGTATTTAAATATAAACACTTCCACTTTTCACAGTTTGAAATTTAGAAAATTGTTTAGATAGTTTTAAAATAGTTTAGCATAGTTTAAATAAATTTTTAAATAGTTAGAATACTCTAAAGTAGTTTTAAAATAGATTAAAATAGTTTATATGGATTTAAGATAGTTTAAATAGATTTAAAATAGTTTAAATAGATTTAGAATAGATTAAATAGATTTAAAATAGATTAAATAGATTTAAAATAGATTAAATAGATTTAAATTAGATTAAATAGATTTAAAATAGATTAAATAGATTTAGTTAGTTTAAAATAGTTTAAATTAGGTTAAATAAACTAAAATTGTTTAAATTGATTAAAAATTGTTGAAAATAGTTGAAAATAGATTTAAATTAGTTTAATAGTTTGAAAGTCTTAAAATCAGGATTTTAAAATAATAAATCTTTAAATAGTTTATATTAAAATAATTAATTTGAAATTAGTATCAAAATTAAGCCATTTCTTCCATTTCAACACATCTGGACCATGTCCAGCTTTCAAATCAATTAATTAAAATTGGTCTTTGTATTCAGATTCTCAATTTTAGATTCTCAATTTCAACCATTTAATCAATATCGATTTCAAATCCATGTTTGAATTATCAATTTAAACCACTTCAAATTAAATAGATTTCAAAGTTATATTCAAACATTTTCAATAACTAAATTTCGATAAGTTTCAATTATGCTTCAAAATTCAACTTTGAAATTTCCATCTTAATTCTTTAAACAATTCATTCGATCAATTACAATTTCAACTTTTAAAGCTTGGATTTCGAAAATAATTCAGTTTATACAAATCAAATTCTATTTCAAAATACCATTTAACTGAATTCTAATTTTAAGGATTTAAAATCATTTAATTTAACCAGTCCGGTGTCCGTATATAATTCTCTACCATATGGTCAAGTGATACAGACATATATCATTTCAATCCGCAATAAATTTAAATTTACGGTTATATATCATTTCAACCCGCAATCCTGAATAAAATTCAAAATCCATAAAATCGCTCGAGTCTATCATTTCAACCCATAACGATTTTTTTTCCTAATCTATAGATCGTTCAAGTATGTATCATTTCAACCCATTGGGAATTTTCTAACAATAAACTATGTGAACTAGCAGTGTTATAACAATATAATTATAACATATAGTCATTCAATATCAACAATCAAACATCCATCACAATCACCATTCAATCAACCAATAAATACATCAATTAACTGATTATCATTAACAGGTATTCAATTGGCAATTAAATTTCAATATTAAATTAAAGGACGATTAAATGCAAATAAGAGTCATATTAAACTAGATTGACAATTTAAATATACCAACCATCAACAAATCAATTTCTAATCTCATCATAAATTTAATTTAACTAACATAAGATAGTTTAGTATTCGTGAGTGGGTTAAAACACTCACCTTTGATTTCAAATCGATTTGAAATCCAAAATAAGGCTCAAAATTGAACAGTTTCAGAATCTGTCCAAACAAGTTTCATAATGTCCGTAATTTCGATACGATCCCAGCGGAACAAATCGCGCCCAAATTCGAGTTCATGTGGAAAAGATATGCAAGTTAGAATGATTACACGATTTAAAAACATAATTGAATAAAATAATTTAAACTACTTACACGTCATCTCGTCTACTGCAACGATAAACCCTAGCCGCAACGTATCTCGAATCCAAACAATCTAGCCACCATCCTACAATGGATCATCGAGCCGCCAACGACCAACGTCCCTCCGATCAGACACCTCCACGGCCCCAGGCTTGCCACGCCACACGCACCTATGTCAGCGCGACCACACTCGGCCAACTCTTGCTCGACCGCCGCCGCTAAGGCTTTGGACGTCAGTCATGGTGACTTCTTGCACTTTGGAGACAAATGAACACCAGATCCATAACCCACTCGACTCTCTCTTCCCAAAGCCGTCTCTCGATTGTCGAACTGTCGGCGATCCACCGTTGGATCGCGAAAACCTAATTTCAACGGCCGAGGTTCATCCTCGATTTCTAGTCAAATAGAGAATCAATTGAAAAAACGAATAGAAGATTTGAGTTGTGCTCGTCGAGAGCTTCGAATTGGTATATAATATGATAGGGTTTTGAGAAGTTTGATTTTTGATTTGAATTTGAAATTGTATTTAGGGTTTGTATTTGGAATTTGTTTCTGCCATTAGAAGAAGGAGATAGCCTGTGACGCCCCACCTCTATACCCACGCTAACCAATAACACTACGGTGTAGTGTTGTCAATTAGCACGGAGAATAAGGCTGTTGAGGAGCGACCATCCATGTAACTTCTTTGTGCGAGCACCGATATGTCAGATAGTATAGAATGCATATCATTTAAGGAGGAAATCTAACATACCGATACAAACTCAAAGCTATCACACAGTGGCTATAAATAATCTTCGAAAACAAACATAGAAGTAAGCATAACATAAATCAGTCACAGACATCCATATCACAAAGGCGGAAAAAGATATGAATATATATATATATATATATATATATAACACATGAAAGTGTACATCAGAGTAGTGGTCAGAAAGATCCACGATAATACAAAAGAATAGCAACATGTGCTATACAAAAGAATACATCAATGAGTCGATATCTCAAATATGTACAACAAAAACTACTAATCTAAGTAGTTGGCTAAAAGTTAGAGTAATAGATCCCTGGAGAGAAGTCAAGCAGAAGCACCTGTAACATCTCGGTCTGACCTGAGTATTATTTCAGAAGAAAATAATAAACGGATCAGTCTAGCTATAAATATCAGATGACATGATATAGAATAAGAGATATGGCGTAAACATATAATAACCATAAAGGCATACTACTATAAGTATGTAAATGAAAATCAATAAGAGATTAATCAATATCACAAGAATCTTCTCAAAGATAAAATGGGGCATCACACCCTAAACTTGTATTCATAACAAGTCAATGACACACGAATTCACCAATGCACAAAAATTAATAACATATCAATGAAAATCATGAAAATTGGTGAAGCACAAATTCCAGAAATCAACACACGAAATCCAGAAATCACATAAAAAGGGGGAGGCCTATCACAAGAACGGGAGCATGAAAACTCACCAACACATGTAACACAAGAACGAGAAGCTATCTCATGGAAGCTATCCATTAAATTTTGACACACGAACGGCCCAAAGACCATGGGGCGCTACCCCACATATGTGATGTAGAAACATCACACAAACGGGGTTTAGTCTCCCTCATAGACAAAGAGACATCGCACAATTGCTAGTCTAAATCACAAAAATGATCATCATGATCATCAAGAAGTGTCAATCACACCAAGCTAGTAAATATATGAGTTTATCTTCATGTCCCATAACCACTAGCTTAACTTAAATATTTACGAACAAACTGTAGATCTTCACTAGGAAATTGTCACAAAAAGGTTCAGTCGAACAAGTCCAAGAATTAACCGACGAAGTAAAAGAAAGCATTTCATACCACCTGTTTTGCTAAGCCGTTTAATTAGATTTCTCATCCGAGTGAAGTAAAGGCTTGTATATACTAATGGATTGGAAAACGGTTTAAGAAGAAGAGTTTTGTAATAAAATAGTGTTGAAATAGCTTTGATGAAAGAGTTTTGGTATTTACTACTAGTATTGAAACCTTCATATTTTTAAAGTGACAAGTCACAATACGATTGTAGAACAATCGGTCATAAAAGTTCACATTCGAAGATGTGAATAAAATCCAAAGAAATCAATATGAATCCATCAAAGTGATAATACGATGCAGCGCTTCACAAGAATAACTTTAAATGGCGAACTAGGAGTGAGTCGCGGCCTAACAAAGTAGTGCTCCAAGAATCACGACCTAGAACCAAGGAGTTGCGACCTAAAACCAACAAGTTACGACCTAACTCTTGGCCGAGCTAAACAGTTAGCAGGGGCGTGCGACCTAAGGGGAAGACAGGTCGAGCGACCTAACTATGACCGAGCTAAGAAAAAGGGTCGAGCGACCTAACGTAGAAACAGGTCGACGACCTAAAGGAAGTGAGGCCAAGTGACTTGAGCGAGCGACCAAAGGTCTTAACCAGGTAGGGCGACCTAACGATGGCGAACGACCTAACTGCGAGCGACCTAAGGGAGTAAGGTCTAACGACCTAAAGAAATTAAGGTCAGGCGACCTAACAGAATTGAGGTCATGCGACCTAACGACCTAATGGAGCGACCTAAGTGGTACACGACCTAAGTGGTACGCGACCTAAAGTGTGCGCGACTTAATGGTTGTTTGTGCCACACGACCTAAAGTGGAACGAGTTAACAGGGGCGAGCGACCCAGCATGCAAGCGACCTAGCATGCAAGCGACCTAACATGGCCGTGCGAACTAACGACCTAAGTGCAGGCGAGCGACCTAAGTCCAGAATGAAAATATGTAGGCCTGTCTTCTCCAAGGCCGAACGACCTAAGCCCAGAATTTTGCCAAAACACTAAAAATTGGGTTTTCACCAATTCAATCCAAACCAAATCCAAATGCATGTGCACAAGTGATAGGGAATCATTCCCAACAATCCAATGACAGTTATAGGCAAGAATGTGAGATAAAAATCTCACCTTTTCACGGAAATTGATGGAAACCGAGCTTGAAAAAAAAGTGAGAACAGTCCCAAGCTTGAATCAATGTCTTCTTCTTGAGTTTGGAGTAGATGTTGGATTAGCAATGAAGATTGAGACTTTGGAGTTTTAATTTCCCATTCCCTCCACCATTTTTGAAGAAGCTTTAAGTGTTAGGAAAATGAAGAAGGAATTAGTGAAGAGGAGAGGGGGTTGGGACTGACTTAGAAGTGTTTCAGCCCAAACCAAAAGCTCAAAGCAAAAAGTGACGAAAATTTCACTATCTCCAAACATATCGAAGTTTACACTCAAAAAGATCGCAAACGTCATTTTGAACTCAATGGAGGTGGTCTCGAGTCCCAATTTGACCGTATGCAAAAAGTAGCTTTTCAGACTAACATCCGACTAACGATAAAATATTTAAATAAAATATTTAAATATAAAATCGATAAATATGCGGGTTGTTACAGACTCCCCTCCTTAAAGAAATTGCGTCCTCGCAATATATAAGATGGAAATAAAAAGTAACAACCATAAAAGAATATTAACACAAAAGAAATTTGAAATAAGAAGTTTACCTCAAAGAGCATGAGTAAGTAGGTCCGGATGTGTACGCTCGATGAATTCTCTAGATTCCCAAGAGCAATCTTTAGGATTTGAGGACCATTGAACTTTAACAAGCGGAACATCTTTATTTCGAAGTCGTTTAACCTCCGAAGCAATAATTCGAATAGGATGCTGCTCATAAGTTAAATTAGGCGAGACTTCAATTTCTTCCACAATTCCAAACTCAAGAATAGAATCGGAATCCCGAAGGCACTTCCGTAATTGAGAAACGTGAAACACGTCATGCATGGCAGAAAACTGAGCCGGTAATGAAAGGCGATAATCCATGGAACCAATACGTTCAGTGATAGGAAATGGCCCAATATATCGAGGCGCTAACTTTCCCGATCGACTGAAACGTACAACACCCTTCATAGGTGAAACACGAATAAATACAAGATCTCCCATAGACAATTCTAATTTTCTCCTTCGGTTATCGGCATAGGATTTTTGTCTACTTTGGGCTTCTTTCATCCTATGTCGAATAAGTTCAATCTTTTCTGTGGAATCATGAATAAAATCTGGACCTAAAACCAGCTTCTCACCGGCCTCAAGCCAACAAGAAGGAGATCGGCATGGCCTTCCATAGAGTGCCTCAAAAGGTGCCATACCAATACTAGATTGGAAGCTGTTATTATAAGAAAATTCAACAAGTGAAATATGATCTTCCCAACTTCCACCGAAATCAAGCACACAAGAACGAAGAAGATCTTCAAGAGTTTGATTCACACGCTCAGTTTGTGCATCGGACTGGGGGTGATAAGCGGTGCTAAAATTAAGCTTCGTTCCCAAAGCTTTTTGAAGACTCTTCCAGAATCCACTAGTAAATAATAGATCACGATCACTAACAATAGAAGTAGGGACTCTATGCAATTTAACAATTTCTTTGATAAAGAGTTTGGCCAGAAGATGAACGGTTCGGTTCGACCGAACGGGAATAAAATGGGCGGATTTAGTAAGTCTATCAACGATCACCCATAAGCTATCATGACCCGAACGAGAACGGGGAAGGCCATCAATAAAATCCATGGAAATTTGGTCCCACTTCCAAATTGGAATTTCCAATGGTTGCAATAACCCACCGGGCCTTTGATGTTCGGCCTTGACAAGTTGGCAAGTCATGCAACACTTAACAAAGTTAGCAATATCAAATTTCATTCCCTCCCAATAATAAAGTCGCTTTATATCCGCGTACATTTTACTACTACCGGGATGAATGGAATATTTGGAACGATGAGAATCTTCTAAAATATCTTTACGAAGATCACTAATATTTGGTACGACAAGTCTACCAAATTTTCAAATGCCGCCATGAGAATTAATATCAAAGTCTTTCAAACCTTCAATATCCACCTTATCCTTAATATTTTGGCCAAGAAGAGCCAATTCGGGATCTAGCCTTTGAGCTTCAAGAATGCGGTCTAAAAGAGAAGGATGAACCTCAAGGCTACATAGAACAAGAGATGAACATAAATCAGATACATGATCTCTAATCTCACAAGTGGATAAAACCTCAAGATCATGCCATTCGGATATCAACATCAAAACAACCGCTTGTTGCTTACGACTAAGAGCATCGACAACTCGATTTCCCTTTCCGGGAGTATAAAGAATATCAAGATCATAAGAGGCAAGGAATTCGAGCCAACGCTGTTGATGCAAATTAAGTTCCTTTTGAGAAAATAAATATTTCAAAGACTTATGATCAGTATAAAGTATAATTTCTCTCCCAAAAGATAATGTCGCCAAATTCGAAGGAAACTTCTAATTTTAGAAGTAATGGCTTCTTGAGATTCTTGTTTAAGCCATAGACAAATCTTTGATTCTTCTTCAATGGGGTGTCGATGTATTCAACCCCATATTTAGACAGTGACTCGAAGGATGCAACATAATCTGTCACAGTGGATTCACCTTAAACAAGGTCTATGAAACGTCAAGCCAATGTCACTTTCTCTGCTTCTGGTACGAATTTTAATTCGAAGCGTTCCCGGAATTGCCACACGACCTAAAGTGGAACGAGTTAACAGGGGCGAGCGACCCAGCATGCAAGCAACCTAGCATGCAAGCGACCTAACATGGCCATGCGAACTAACGACCTAAGTGCAGGCGAGCGACCTAATTCCAGAACGAAAATATGCAGGCCTGTCTTCTCCAAGGCCGAACGACCTAAGCCCAGAATTTTGCCAAAACACTAAAAATTGGGTTTTTCACCAATTCAATCCAAACCAAATGCAAATGCATGTGCACAAGTGATAGGGAATCATTCCCAACAATCCAATGACAGTTATAGGCAAGAAAATGAGATAAAAATCTCACCTTTTCACGGAAATTGATGGAAACCGAGCTTGAAAGCAAAGTGAGAACAGTCCCAAGCTTGAATCAATGTCTTCTTCTTGAGTTTGGAGTAGATGTTGGATTAGCAATGAAGATTGAGACTTTGGAGTTTTAATTTCCCATTCCCTCCACCATTTTTGAAGAAGCTTTAAGTCTTAGGAAAATGAAGAAGGAATTAGTGAAGAGGAGAGGGGGTTGGGACTGACTTAGAAGTGGTTCAGCCCAAACCAAAAGCTCAAAGCAAAAAGTGACGAAAATTTCACTATCTCCAAACATATAGAAGTTTACACTCAAAAAGATCGCAAACTTAATTTGAACTCAATGGAGGTGGTCTCGAGTCCCAATTTGACCGTATGCAAAAAGTAGCTTTTCGGACTAACATCCGACTAACGATAAAATATTTAAATATAAAATCGATAAATATGCGGGTTGTTACATAGCTAGATAGAATTGTACGAACTGAAATCAGAAATAGAAAGGCTGCTAATGTTTATAAGAATATATTTATATGAATAAGGCCCGATAAAAGAATGAACACATATCGAATCGGTACGAACGACAATAACGACCCGAAAAGCCCGTTCTGCTTTTGGAACGAAAGCAGGTCATCCCTTATATCAAAATAGATGTTTTTGATATTTTTAAACTCAATGGAACAGGTTTCAAGTCCTAATTCCATTGTATATAGAAGTTAGCTTTTAAGATTAGCTTATTTTAATTAAATTCAATTAAACATTTCTACGTGTTTTGAGCCCGCACGATCATACGACAAGTTTGATCGCTACGAAACTTGAAATCCAACAATAATTCACCGTTACGGATCCGATGAAACTGGTTTCGTCGAAATCCAAGACAGTGGCCAAAATGGCTATTCTCACTTTAATTAAATAAATTATTATTAAATTGATTAAATCACTTTTTAATTCAATTTTTATAATTAACAAATTTTATCATTTCTACTTACACAGAAATTAACAATCTTTTTAAAACCAATTTCCCATGTCAAATTCAATGTTAATTATTGCACTAATTACAGTTTTTAAGTTCCATTTCAATAAACCCATTAATTATAAATTTAAATTTCAATAAATTGATTAAATTTGATTTTAATCTTTTTATTCAATCAATCGTTATCTAATGGATATAATTAACATTGGTTTACATTTTATTACATCAATATTCTACAGTTATCCCCTTTACTCGCATTAACTACAATATTTAATTGGATTAATTGCAATTGATTTCTAATTTAATTCAACAGATTAAACAAATAGGTAACAAATAACAACTGTCACCTTTTACTTAATCTTAATCACATTTATAACTTTATTATCTACAAACAAATGTTATAACTACTTACACAACACTTATTTTATCCAATTACAATTAATTACATATTATTTCACCAATTAATATAACATTTAAATTATTTTCTTATTTATAATCAATAACCAATTAATATAACATTTAAAGTCGACATTAATACGTCCACTGTATCAAATGCCGCGCAATCGAATGCTGGAAAACCGAACCATTAGGGTTAAAAAGAAGAGGTAGAAGAAGACAGAAGAAAAGGAGAACAGAAAAAAAGAAACAGAAACAATATCAGAATCTCACATTTGCAGCGGAAAAATATACAATAGATGAATGAATAATTCTTTAAAACAAAAGACTATATCAGTTTATACATACATCAATCAGAGTCAATATACAACTCAATACAACAATGGACAATTATATAAACTTGTCCTCATACAGAATACACAGCGGAATAAATAAACAAGTACGGTAGTACGCCTCGCCATCCAGCTCATCTCCAAAGCTCCAGAATATCCTGATAACATAACTCTAGGCTGCCCGTGTGGAAAATTATGGGCACCCAGAGTTTAGAAAGGGAACAATAAACTCCGAGTCAGTCATGGTGACTGGTGTGAGATCGTAAAACAGTTATTTTCACAAAGAAAATAAAACAGCTTCGCAATGCTTTTTGGAAAATGAAACTACCATAAGGCCTCCCGCCACACACACAATGCAAACGCAGAATTGGAGGAGATTTCTCCTTATGATTGTCAAATATGCTTACTACGAAAAATCACTTGATATTATTATTAATGTCTAGTGTGGAAAACATTTCGAAAGTATAATATCAATCTTAGCCAACATACAACTATTATTGTATGCCTACTATAGCTACTATGTTCAATAGCTGGTTACCACCAAATTCCATAGCAGGTTATACAACTAAAACCGTACAGGGTTCGTATTGTTTCTTTGGATTTTTCAACAAATGGTCAGGCAAAGGAACTTCCTTACATCGAAATGGAAACGCCTCTGGAAAGACGCCCCGAGAACCTAACCGGATCTCTGCAAACACAAGGCCGACGCTACCTCACGCTGTACAGCTGTAACTAGGTAGCTAACACACCAGCTATGCCATCCCCCGGTCATTACCGGCCTTTATCCGAGGATCCTCAATCACAAAGCAACAACCACAAAGTATAATGAATTTGCAGCATCAACATAGGTAAATTATCTGGGCTCCATACCATGATATCACCTTTTATCCAGAAGGAAATGACATACCCTAGGGGCGCGACCCCTAAAATCCTTTGCCGCAACATTCCTGTTGCGACCATTACCGGGTTGTGAGGCTCGACGAATTCTCGTCCACAAAGCTATGTTTTTTTCACATAGCCATGCTTTTTCACAAAGCCACGCTTTTTCACAAAGCCACGCTTTGATCAACAAATGATCAACATCACTTCGTATGCCATATTACCAAATTGGGAATGTATCACTAGTAACCATCAACTACATAACCTCTGAGCTCGTACGTCTCAGAGAAGGGTGTTAAGCTAAGAGAATAAATTCTCCGCCACCAACAGAAAAGTATTTGATAGAAACCAGCTTTACATCTCAAAGTGTAACGTCAGACACACATCCATACAAGTCCGTTCCGGGATCGAACGGAACCGAAGGCACTTCCAAAGAAGCCCTTGCAATCCGGGTATTCACTAATCACGTCCGGACTTCCCATCACAAGAAGAGTGATATAAATCTCTATACCAGAGCAACTCGGTGCAGAGACATTCGACAGGTTGTCCTTTCATTTTCGAAAATACCCAGTCTTCACACCGGCCTTCAATTGTTATCCATTCACGACGTATCACTAATTCGGAATGGGTTATATGACACAAAGGTCTTTTCCCGGCTACCCCGAATAGTGAGCGTTTGTTTTAAAAACAAATTCAAGTGCCATTTCAAAGGCAAATATTGATAGTCGGTTATTTAACTATCAACAACATTCACAACAATCAACCAATTTAAATAATTTTCCCAAATTATTTATTTTCAAAATATCTTCTCAAGATATAAATTTTTCCACACTTCAACATTTGAAAACCAATTTCAAATCATATTTCACACTTCATCTCAAAATGGTCCATTTAACCCAATTAAATAAATCCTTTTCGATTTATTTCAAATTTACATCCCAATCAGTAAATTTATTTCCACACTTCATCACTTTGAAAACCAATTTCAAATCATAATTTCCACACTTTAAAAATAAATCAATGTTTATTTTTAAAACAATTTTCCCTTTCCTTTATAAATTCCATTGTGAATTTAAATTTCCAAATATCCATTTATATACGATTTTCAAAAATCGTTTTCCAAAGATTCACTTTCAAACACCAAATCGTTTTACAAATCGATTTCAAAATTCATTTCAACACAAATCAATTTTCTCATTCAACATCAAATAAATTTTCATATCGATTTCCCAAAGATTTATTTTCCAATACCAAATCATTTTATCAAATTGATTTCAAACCAATTTATCACCTTTTTAAATAAATTCCTTTATCTCTCCAAATTATTAAGAATTCCATTTTCAAATAAATTCTTCAACTTTCAAACAATATTATTCAAAACCCATTTATTAATATCCTTTCCCATATTTTGGAAATAATTCGACAAGATAGAAAAATCAACTTTATACTTTTAAAATTCCTTCTTTTAAATTCACCCAATTCTTTCAAAAGAATTTACTTAAAATTTCCTACTTTTATTTCAAAAATCCAATTTTATTTATTTCTAGTATCCAACGATACCAAAAATACATTCGGCTAAATTACAGCCTTCAACAAATTCAATCACAGATATAATCATTCACAGATTATAAATAAATAATCACACAGCATATGAAACAAATTCATACAATAATATGAAACAAATTCATATAATTTGAGGAATCCAGTTGGATCCCTCCAACCTGTTTCCCTGCATCCACAGATGTTAGCACAATACCAATTCCACTTCGAGGTGGAATATCGTGGTATATGGGATTTATAAAATATCATCCGCTATTATGCGGTGCATAGGGTCTCATCCGCTATATAATGCGGGAAATATCAACAACTCCAATATATACATATTCCAATATATATATATTACTATATATATAGATATATCCTACTATATCAAATATCACAACCAAACAGCAATCAATCAATAACTGCAAATCCAACTTTCAATTTGAGTGAGAAGATCTCACCTTTAATTTGCAATCCATTTTCCATTTCCGACTTGTTTCTCCATTTTAGACCTTGTATAAACAATTTTATACAATTCATCAATATTTGAACCAATCGAATAATTAAATTTCCATTTGATAAATTTATTTAACCAATGATTCATTTTAAACTAATAGCTTGATTCAAACTAAAAATTTATCTCCATACTACAAAATTTTAGATTAAACTGTAAGTTAAAAATGTATATACCTATATTTACTTTTCTTTTGGAACTACACATATTTTTACAAAATAATCAATATAGATTCTAAGATTTAATTTTTTTTATATAACTCCTATATTTCCCAAAATCTCATATATACTTATATTTACTGTTTTCCCATATATATATATATATATACATATATATATATATACATATATATATTTTTATTTTTTCTTTTAAAACAGAATTGTTTTTATATGTATTATTGTAAAGTATATATACATTTTTTCTTATAACCAAACAATTTGATAATAAATTAGCTAAGTTAACTTACAGAAATAACTAAGAAATTACCCTTCTCGCAAATCCACTGTAGCCACCAACAACTCGTGGCCGACCCCCGCTGTTACCCAACCCATGCTCGTCTTCGCAATCACCTCCTCTTCGAGCCGAAGTCGAAGTCGTTGATGTAGCCCCTATCACCATCGGTTCACCCATCTCCGTGAGTATGGCCATGACTGCAGCCTTCTACTCCAAATCGATCGCCGACGAACCCTAAAGAGAATCGAGACTTCGAGTTTTTCCCTCCTCTAACGAACGCGCGCGCCACCATCCCTTTCGAGATCACCTCACGCGACTTCGCATTTCACTTCGAGAATTCCCAGATCGAAACCCCTCTTCTCTCGTATGCTAGAACGAGCTCGTTCTCGTTTATTCTTTAATTCGAAGGAGAATGCCATTTCTCTTTTTATTTTTGAGATTGATTTTTGAACGAAATGATTTCATTTTGAAAAAGATAAGGCTCGATTGTGATGTTATTAAAAGAGGGAACACGGATATGAAAGGAAGTCGGCTGAATATTAAAAGAGAAGCGTGTTTAAGAAGGCACCGATGACATTGATTTGATCAATTAAAGTTTTATTTAATTTTCAACGCGTTTACTTATCGTATGCTCACACAACAACTCCAAATGCTACGAAAATTGAAATCTGATGATAATACAATATTACGGATCCAATGGAACTGGTTTCGTTGAATTCCGAGACTGTGCCTCGGAACGCTATTTTTTTAAATTCAATTTAAACGATAGAATTTCAAAACTGAACAAAACAGTTCCAAATTCAATTCTGAAGCTTTCATTATCTTCAGTAAAATCGATATGAATTTCCTAAGCCTTTAGATTATTTTTAATCAGCTTAAAACTGAAGATTCAAATTTTAACCCAACTTCAGTAATTAAATTCAATAATTTAATCGCCAAATTCATTCTGATATCTCGAATTTCAAATTAAACTATCATTCGAATATTTAAACTCAATTAAATATTCACATTTCAAATATCAAAAATTCAGGGTCGTTACATTTCAATTAATTGGAATTACATTTAAAGTAGTTATCAATTACCTTAAATTAATACTATTATATTTCATTCTAGTTATTTTCTTATTGATAAATCACAAATTCTTATTTCTTCCAATATTAACAACAACATCTTATTAAATTAAATATTTTTAATTATCGAAAATTACGGGTCGTTACATTCTCCTCCACTCAAAACTTTTCGTTCTCGAAAAGGAAAAAGAAGGAATTAAGGAATTAATATATCTTATTCAAAACATTCAATTTATAAACAATTAATTTACATAATTAAATAGTTTAAATAAAATATATCAATTTATAACAATTAAACCTTTTCATTCTCAAGTACAACAAAAGTTTGAAAAACATTTCCACATTGACAAAAAAAATTCTAAGTCCAAAATTCACGGAAAATTTCGGTAGAATCTCCTTTGTACGGAGAGGTCCGGAAGAAATAATAATATCAATAATAATCATATATATCATATTTCAAAAATAAAATATCCTTAACCACGGGAAAACAATATAATATCGCTATAAAACCATAATCCGAAAACGTACCTATTAACCGGGCAAATAACGCTTATTTATGAAACCAAAAGTAGTAGCCATTGCTTCCATAAACCTGTATTTCACTTATAAAATCCAAAGGAGTGAGAATTATGGTAAAAAGGAGAAATATTTAAGTTGTTTCAGTCAATAGCAAAACAAACCAACACAACATAACAACAATCACTTGCAAACAAACAGTACGATCATACAATCATCACATGCAATCAAAGTAATCATGTAACGACCCAGAATTTCTGTCATTTGAAATTCAGATATTTAATTGATTTTAAATATTAACAAGTGGAATTTGTAAGTCGAATAAATTTTATTTCATATATAAGGATTTAATTGGATAGTTAAATCGATAATTTAATATTTGAAATTGCAGAAATAATTGATAATTGGGTTTAATGTGAATGAAAATGATTTAAATCATATTGGAGTTAGAATGATGTGATAGAAATTTTAAAATTGAATTAAAAGTTAAATTGCGAAAATTGAATATTTTAATATTTAATTGACGAGTGAAATTAGCCATTTTTCAATCTGTCTCGGATTTCAACGAAACCAATTTCATCGGATCCGTAATGTTATATTATTGGAAGATTTCAAATTTCGTGTCAATCGGATTTACGGTTTGTCCAGGGCAAGCTGAAACGCCTAGAAATCGTTTTAATCGATTTAATTTTTAATTGATCGTTTAATTCCGTAACTCGCACATATGACCAAATTAGCTCCCGAAACACGTTCCATCATGTTCGGAACGCGGGTAGAACCCATGTAACGTCTTGGATTTTCGACTTCCGAAAATCGACATTAATACGTCCACTGTATCAACTGCCGAGCAATCGAATGCCGGAAAACCGAGTTGTTATGGTTAAAACGAAGAGGTAGAAGAAGATGGAAAAGGAGAACAGAAAA
The DNA here is from genome assembly GCA_030737815.1 of Allium fistulosum. Lineage (NCBI taxonomy): Eukaryota > Viridiplantae > Streptophyta > Magnoliopsida > Asparagales > Amaryllidaceae > Allium > Allium fistulosum. The sequence goes on from CM060907.1 coordinate 744,385,933, forward strand.
ACACAGAAATAGAAACAATATCAGAATCTCACATATCGCAGCGGAACAACATATAATAGATAAGTGAATAATCTTTAAATCAAATAACTATATCAGTTTATACATTACATCATCAGAGTTTATATACACACAATACATCAATGGACAGTTATACAAACTTGTCCTCATACAGAATACATAGTGGGATAAATAATATCATATACAAGTGATACGTCTCGCCATCCAGCTCACCACTGAGCTCCACAGCATCTCCTGAATCCAGAATGACCTGATAACCTGATTCTAGGCTGCCCGTGTGGAAAATGATGGGCACCCAGAGTTTAGGAAATGAACAATAAACTCCAGGTCAGTCATGGTGACTGGTGTGAGAACTTAAAACAGTTATTATCTTTAAAACAACAACAACAAAGGAAGTAAAAGACATTCGCAATGCTTTTGGAAAATGAAACTACCATAAGGCGTCCCGCCACACACACAATGCAAACACAGAATTGGAGGAGATTTCTCCTTATGATAGTCAAACATGCTTGATACGCACAATCACTTTAATATTATTATTAGTGCATATTGTGGTAAACATTTCGAAAGTATAATATTAATCTTAGCCAACATACAACCATTATTGTATGCCTACTATAGCTACCATGTTCAATAGCAGGTTACCGCCACATTCCATAGCAGGTAATACAACTAAAACCGTACAGGTTCGTATTGTTTCTTTGGATTTCCAACAAATGGTCAGGAAAAGGAACTTCCTTACACCGAAATGGAAACGCCTCTAGAAAGACACCCCGAGAGTCAACCTGCTCTCTGCAAACACAAGGCCGACGCTACCTCATGCTGTACAGCTGTAACTAGGTAGCTAACACACGAGCTATGCCATCCCCCAGTCGTTACCGACCTTTATCTGAGTGTGACGACACAGGTTTTCGGACTAGTCAAAATCGCCGAAAGACCCGTCCGTTCTAAAACCACGAATGAAAACTACCAACTTAATACACAATATTTGATAAATATCCAACACTACTAAATGTATAGGATACAACTTTCAATTTTACCGGATGTCAAAGTAATCAATTTAATCTACTAGTGTGCTTTTTAAAACAAACCCAAAATCAAATACTACAAACAAACTGTAAATCTACCGCTGTGCAACTCTGATGAGAAACAACAATATCATTACCTGCAAACTCAATAAACAATGTAAATGCGTAATAAAATAGTAAGCATGAAAGATACAACAATACATGATATATGACAAACAACAAACAAAAAATGTTATGTTATTATTGGGGCTGCATCACTACCACTTGTGACTGCCTACTCAGGATCAAGCCAACGTAGTTCTCCTACCGCAAATAGGACTCATGGAGCCTACGATGCAACAAACAACATGCAATTCCGAAAACTACCCACTTAGGCTTAATCTTCAATTTTAGATTTTCAAATCTAATTACCTTTGCAGAAATTATCTCTTTGGACTTTATTCTCGAATCCTTATTTCAAAACTTTTGAAATATAAATATCTTTTATATTCAAATTATACTTTACTTCGGGATCTTAAATCAAATCTCTTTTGAAAAGTTTATTTGGAAATCCCAAATACTGTAATAAAAACATATCAAACCATATGCAACCAGATCGGGAGGTTTCTCCCAATAACAAGGCAACTGGGTCCCAGCCTTCATACAATCGATAAATAATTACATCCCTCTATTCCAAGAGCGGACTATACCAAAAACATATGCCCACTTTTTAGTTACGGGTTACCCAAATCATCGATAACATAACAAATCACTTTATATCCCGAAGTGGCAAAATCATTTACATAATGAAAAATACTTCAAATCTATAATAATTTCCATCTCCAAATCCTTTCAAATATCATCTTAAACCATCGGGTTTAGTCCTTGAAATTCTTTCCGTTTTATAAAACACTTTTATAAAATCATTCTTTATATAACTCACTTTTATATAAAATAACTTCAAAATATTCATTTCCAAATATTTCTATTTCTTTAAACATTTCATAAACTTTTATTTATGAAAACCAACTTTGAAAACAATTCCATTGACGTCAAATTATTATAACTAATTATAACAATTAAATGAACCAATATTATCAATAAACGCCTTTTAGTCAAATCGTGAAACAAATCACAAGGTGTTAGCCTACGATTGTTTTCTACTCAACAAATGCATATGGATGAATAAATTGCGCAGAAACTGGTCGAGCAATGTTAATAATCAATAAATAGTCAGTGCTCATAAACTGGCCGAGCACAAATCAAACAACCAAACAAGAATAATAACAAGAATAAGAACATACTCATTATTATTAACAATTTACAATCAATAGTTAACACAACATTTATTAAAATGTGAATGAGTCAAAGGAAAGAGATTAAGATTACACTCACTGTAAAATAATTGAATTATACTCACAGAATAAGTTATACCCACTAAACTATGAAAACAAGGAATATACTTACATCCTATTTGCTTTGATGGAGACTTGGAATACTTCACCTTTGATAATGAATTTTAGTTCTTTTCTTTAGTTTGTGAATGAATTAAAATGAGATATGGACTTGGCTATTTATAGGTGAAGAGAAGGGTACTTTAGTCATTTCCTATAGCCTAACCAGATTTGACCAGATTTTGGTCCAATAGAAACCAGCCTTATGGCCTAATTTGATTCGACCACATTTTGGTCCAATAGAAAACATCTTGATGGCCTAATTTGATTTGACCACATTTTGGTCCAATAGAAAACATCTTGATGGCTTAATTTGATTCGACCACATTTTGGTCCAATAGAAATCCTCCTTATCAACTATGGCATAACATGATTCGACCGGATTTTGGTCCAATGGCAGCCATCCGCATGGAAGAACCTGATTCGACCAGATTTTGGTCCAATAACAACCATCCGCATGGCAGAACCTGATTCGACCAGATTTTGGTCCAATGGCAACCATCTGCATGGAATATAATAATCATTATGCTATTTTGTTTTTATTAGGCAAGTAATTATACTATTCTGTTTTACTAAGCAAGGTTAATAATTCTCTCTTGTTTTATTAGGCAAGTAATTATACTATACTGTTTTATTAGGCAGGGTTAATAATTCTAGATATAAAATCCATTATTTAATCATTTAAAAACATATTAACTATTTATGTTCAAAGTGATTAAATTATGGGTCGTTATATTTTAAATATTCGAATTTGATGACCCAAAAATACGGGTCGTTACACCGAGGATCCTCAACCATAAAGCAACAACCACAAAGTATAATAAATTTGTAGCATCAACATAGGTAAAATATCTGGGCTCCGTACCATGATATCACCTCTTATCCAGAAGGAAATGACATACCCTAGGGGCGCGACCCCTAACAACCTTGCCGCAACATTCCTGTTTCGACCATTACCGGGTTGTGAGGCGCGACGAAGTCTCGTCCACAAAGCTACGCTTTTTCGCAAAGCCACGCTTTTTCGCAAAGCCACGCTTTTTCGCAAAGCCACGCTTTGATCAAAAAATGATCAACAGCACTTCATATGCCACATTACCAAATTGGGAATGTATCACTAGTAACCATCAACTACATAACCTCTGAGCTCGTACGTCTCAGAGAAGGGTGTTAAGCTAAGAGAATAAATTCTCCGCCACCAACAGAAATGTATTTGATAGAAACCAGCTTTACATCTCAAAGTGTAATGTCAGACACACATCCATACAAGTCCGTTCCGAGATCGAACGGAACCGAAGGCACTTCCAAAGAAGCCCTTGCGATCCGGATATTCACTAATCACGTCCGGACTTCCCATCACAAGAAGAGTGATATAAATCTCTATACCGAAGCAACTTGGTGCAGAGACATTCGACAGGTTGTCCTTTCATTTTCGAAAATACCCTGTCTTCAACACCGGTCTTCAATACGATCCATATCGTCGTATCACTAATTCGGAATAGGTTATATGACACAAAAGTCTTTTCCCGGCTAACCCGAATAGCGAGCAAAATATTTAAAACATATGAATATTGGGATTTCAATTAAGTCACAACTTATTACCCAAATCCTTTCCTTCAAATGGTTTAAACAAATTACCATTTTAAATCTTTAAACAAAAATATTTAATTCACAAAGTTTACCCAGTTTCACAAAGATTCATTCACAGATTTCCAAATCAATTTCCATTTCAATTGGATTAACCCATTAAATCTTTAAATTAAGATTTAATTTATAGCTTTCAAAACTATTCACAATTCAAGTCTTTTATAATATAAAAGACACACCTTTTAAAATCTTCTTTGATTTCAAAATAAAGCTTAATCATCTTCACAAAGGTTAATTCATACTTTTTCCAAACTATTTACAATTCAAATTTCAACTTGAAATGTTTCGATACAAATTGGAAATCTTTTCACTTTATGAAAGCTATTATTATCTGAAAACGGATAGTTTTCATTTTAGGAAAAACTAGTTTCATTTATACAAGTTACGGTCTTTGGTTTAATTCAAATTTCCACAACAACACTTTTAAAAAATGGTTTAAATTCATATAAACACCCTTTTTCCACTTGTATAATCTTTTAGACCAAAATTCCCAAATTATTGAATTCAATTACAAGATATTGAATTCAAATTTAAATCAAATGATTTAAATTCCAATTCTATTAAGTTATTTAAAATAACTTTTATTTTTGAATCTCATTTTCAAAAGCTTCCAATTCCAATTCCAAAACTATTTTGGATTCAAAAATTCAATTTTCAAAATTGATAAAAATCTGTGACTTAACCGATTTCCACGTGAAATCCACATTTGTGTGTGTATTGTGTAGTCCATAGTTTAACACAATAGTGCAACAACATTCAACCATCACAGATCAAATATAACAATATAATTTATAAGCGGTATAAACTATAACGCTTATCTATCATTCACAGATCACAGATATATATATATATATATATATATATATATATATCACAGATAAACAAATTACAGATCACACACAAATCAGGATATATCACAAAGCATCACATATCCTTATAAATTTCCAATGAATTTACAAAATCATTTCCTTTTTAAATAAATTTCTTTATCTCTTCAAATCTATTTAAAAATCCAAATTTTAAATAAAATTTTCAACTTATAAATACTATTTTCAAAATCCATTTATTAAGCCCTTTTCCCATATTTCGGAAAAAATTCGATAAGACTACAAAAATCAACTTTTTATACTTTTAAATTCCTTCTTTCAAATTAATTCAATTCTTAAAAATAATTTTCCAAAAATCCAATTTTATTAATTTCTGGTATCCAACGATACCAAAAATACATTCGGCAAACTTTTTAGCCTTCAACGATTTCAATCACAATATAATCACACGGAGATTATAAATAATCAACACACAACATTGAAATAAATTCAAATGTTTGAGGAATCCAGTTGGATCCCTCCAACCTGTTTCCCTGCATCCACAGATGTTAGCACAATACCAATTCCACTTCGAAGTGGAATATCGCGGTATATGGGATTTATAAATATTATCCACTATTATGCGGCGCAATAGGGTCTCATCCGCTATATAATGCGGGAAATCAACTCCAAATACATATATAATACCAATTCCACTTCACGGTGGAATTATCGCGGTATATGTTTTTAATAAATAACCTCCGCTTAATATGCGGCGTATAGGGTCTATTACAGTTCAAAAAATGACAACCATCATTCAATTCACACAATCAAGCAATTTTAAATTTAACTATTTAAAATTTAAATCGAAACACAAAATTCGATTGAGTGAGGAGTTCTCACCTTGAGTTGTCGAGTGATTAAATTTTAAATTAAATCGAACCGTTCGATTTAATCAAAAATTCACGCTTGCCCCAAACACGCCCAGATCTGCGCTGCATCGTATATCTCGTCGCTGCGATTCCAACGCTTCCTGTTTCGTCGAATTTCGACAACGTATGCAAAAGTTGTGACATTTAGAAGTTTATACAAATTTATAATATAATAATTTCATTTTCCTTTATTTTTAAACCTTTTAATCTGGCTGTTCAATTTGACTAAGAGATCCAGGCCATTGAAAATGCAAAAGAGAATCTTGGCCGTGCACTATCCTTCTTCTCCCACGCAAGTACAGCACACTCGAACCCACACGACCCCCGCGTTGACCACCTACCACGCCGCCATCAGCCCACATGCCCATGATCAGACGGTGCCACCTAAAACCTCTACCACCGCCGCACCTCTGGCCAGAGCTATGATGAACTCGGCACCTTCTTTCACGCACGAACCCGGTTAGAACGCCCCACAAAAACGAACAGATCTTGCCTCGATCGTCACACCATACGACGAATCCTTCGTAGGATCTGTAGAACTCACGAAGCTACACACTTTTGCTGTTGGAGACGTTGGCCATTATTGCGTATAGGAAGAGAGATTTGAGGAAGAAGATCATGAGTTCCTGGCCATTGATTTTGAAAATGGCGGCCGGTTATCCCTAACTAGGGTTTAGTGAAAATTGTGAATGGTGTTGTCCTTTTATAGAAAATTCCAAATCACTATTCATCTCGAAAATTTTCAAACTCGAAATCGAGCGTGCCGGCTGGCGTTTCTAAGGTTCTACTCACGTTCCGAACATGATGGAACGTGTTTCGGGAGCTAATTCAGTCATATGTGCGAGTTACGGAATTAAACGATCAATTTAAAATTAAATCGATTAAAACGATTTCTAGACGTTTCAGCTTGCCCTGGACAAAACGTAAATCCGATTGACACGAAATTTGAAATCTTGCAATAATATAACATTATGGATCCGATGAAACTAGTTTCGTCGAAATCCGAGACAGTTTGAAAAATGGCTAATTTCACTCGTCAATTAAATATTAAAATATTCAATTTTCACAATTTAACTTTTAATTCAATTTTAAAAGTTCTATCACATCATTCTAACTCCAATATGATTTAATATAACTTTATAAATCATTTTCATTCACATTAAACCCAATTATCAATTATTTCTGCAATTTCAAATATTAAATTATCGATTTAACTATCCAATTAAATCCTTATATTCGAAATAAAATTTATTCGACTTACAAATTCCACTTGTTAATATTTAAAATCAATTAAATATCTGAATTTCAAATGACAAAAATTCTGGGTCGTTACAATCTTCCCCCCTTAAAAGAATTTCGTCCTCGAAATTGCAAAGTAAGAAAAATGCCCCAAATTCATTAACTTTTCAAACAATTCGTTCAAATTAGATTTCAAAATCACTCAAGTGTACAACTTCCCCAAAATCCAATAGTTAAACTCTTTCAAAAACTTTACTAAGTTTTTTTTCAAATCTATACTTAGTTATACTTTTCAAAACAAACTATATCGTTTAACTTTTAACTCCAAAATTTAGTTTTCACAAATTTTCCAAAATTTCCCAAAAATTTTCTAACGCCTTAAATTTTCAGAAAAATTCGCCAGCGTCTCCTTTGCGCGGTTCGATCGTAGTATGATCACAATAGACATAAATATATATACATCGACCCACACGGTCGGAAAAACAGAAAAATAGTTCATATTTCCTATTTTTATTGCGTAGGCGTACCTTTTTAGCATTTTTAAGCAAAGCAATTATTTATTAAGCTTATTAGCGCAACCAAACCAGCCGAACGGCAGCCACGGCACCTGTACTTACTCAATTTAAACATGTAAGTGCCATATATATAAAGTTATTAACATTTTACTCTTTTAAACAACTACAACACATGCATATTAAAAGAAATGCATACTAAACAAGGTTTATAAGCAACTTATATAATTTCAACATTACTTGCAATTGTTTACAACCAATTTATATACAACGACATTCATTTATTCATTTTCAATTAGTTTACATTCACTAATTTAAATTCAAGTTGGTTCACTTTTAATTTAAATCCAATTACATAGCTTTCAATTTCACTAATTCAATTTCATTAACACTTAATGAATTATACTATAATCAACCAACAATCATATAACAACCAATGTATATTCAACACAGCCAAATTTATTCAATTTACTTTACTTCACATTCCATTTGGTTCAACATTTTTAATTCCAATTGGTTTAATGTTAAATTGGCTTTCATTCAATTCATTCAAATTCCAATTTATTAGCTTTTAATGAATTAACACTTACATCCATTATCCCATATTGATTTACTTACATTCGATTGATCAACATTCAATCCATTTATTAATTCAATTGCTAATTCATTTTACAAATAAGGTTGAATCTCCTTTATATAACTCAAGTTCAAATTCATCACTTCATTTTGTTATTTCACTTCGACACCAAAATCAACTTCATTTAACATCACTTAAGTTATATTCCAATTAAACATCATTTGTTTAACTTAACTTAAATTTCCACTTATAAATCCAATTCAAATTCTAATTCTAAAGTAAATTATATTTAACTTTTACCAAAGCTAAATTTATTATCTCATATTATAAGTTCAAAACTCATTTCACTTTTATTCATTAATTACAACTTGGATTTTTTTATTTCAAATTTTTTTATCACAACAAAACTCAAAATTTCAATTTACTATGGTAGCAAATCCATCACACAGAAACTCAAAAATGATACTGATGATGCTGCAGTCATCACCCTTATTATTTCCCAGCAACAGTAGTGAATTCAGTGCTTAATATTCTTTCAATATTTCCTTTTATTTATAAATCGCATTTATAAATCTTTTTCTCATATAATTTCACTATTTAACTTTACTTACATAAGATCATTCCAAATTTATTTATCTTACTTAGATTTATAATAATATAACATCTTTTATTGACTTATATATTTTACATTTTCAATAACCAAACAATCAATTTATATACACTTTAATAATTCTGAAAAATTATTTCCTTTATATACAAAATATAATCAAGGTAAAATTATTTCATTTACCCAATTTAAAATGATACTGTGTCGGTTCATCTTGTTCAAGAGTTTAGAAACCCCTATCAACCTTGCCGCAACATTCCTGTTTCGGCCATTACCGGGTTGTGAGGCTCGACGAAGTCTCGTCCACAAAGCCACGCTTTGATCAACAAATGATCAACAACACTTCGTATGCCACATTACCAAATTGGGAATGTATCACTAGTAACCATCAACTACATAACCTCTAAGCTCGTACGTCTCAGAGAAGGTGTTAAGCTAAGAGAATAAATTCTCCGCCACTAACAGAAATGTATTTGATAGAAACCAGCTTTACATCTCAAAGTGTAATGTTAGACACACATCCATAAAAGTCCGTTCCGAGATCGAACGGAACAGAAGGCACTTCCAAAGAAGCCCTTGCAATCCGGATATTCACTATTCACGTCCGGACTTCCCATCACAAGAAGAGTGATATAAATCTCTATACCGGAGCAACTTGGTGCAGAGACATTCGACAGGTTGTCCTTTCATTTTCGAAAATACCCTGTCTTCAACATCGGTCTTCAATACGATCCATATCGTCGTATCACTGATTCGGAATGGGTTATATGACACAAAGATCTTTTCCCGGCTAACCCGAATAGTGAGCACAATATTTAAAACATATGAATATTGGGATTTCAATTAAGTCACAACTTATTACCCAAATCCTTTCCTTCAAATGGTTTAAACAAATTACCATTTTAAATCTTTAAACAAAAAGATTTACTTCACAAAGTTTACCCAGTTTCATAAAGATTCATTCACAGATTTCCAAATCAATTTCCATTTCAATTGAATTAACCCATTAAATCTTTAAATTAAGATTTAATTTATAGCTTTCAAAAACTATTCACAATTCAAGTCTTTTATAATATAAAAGATACACCTTTTAAAATCTTCTTTGATTTCAAAATAAAGCTTAATCATCTTCACAAAGGTTAATTCATAGTTTTTCCAAACTATTTACAATTCAAATTTCAACTTGAAATGTTTCGATACAAATTGGAAATCTTTTCACTTTATGAAAGCAATTATTATCTGAAAACGGATAATTTTCGTTTAAGGAAAAACTGGTTTCATTTATACAAGTTACGGTCTTTGGTTTAATTCAAATTTCCACAACAACACTTTTAAAAAATGGTTTAAATTCATATAAACACCCTTTTTCCACTTGTATAATCTTTTAGACCAAATTTCCCAAATTATTGAATTCAATTACAAGATATTGAATTCAAATTTAAATCAAATAATTTAAATTCCAATTCTATTAAGTTATTTAAAATAACTTTTATTTTTGAATCTCATTTTCAAAAGCTTCCAATTCCAATTCCAAAACTATTTTGGATTCAAAAATTCAATTTTCAAAATTGATAAAAATCTGTGACTTAACCAATTTCCACGTGAAATCCACATTTGTGTGTGTATTGTGTAGTCCACGGTTTAACACAATAGTGCAACAACATTCAACCATCACAGATCAAATATAACAATATAATTTATAAGCGGTATAAACTATAACGCTTATCTATCATTCACAGATCACAGATATATATATCACAGATGATCAAATTACAGATCACACACAAATCACGATATATCGCAAAGCATCACATATCCTTATAAATTTCCAATGAATTTACAAAATCATTTCCTTTTTAAAATAAATTTCTTTATCTCTTCAAATCTATTTAAAAATCCAAATTTTAAATAAAATTTTCAACTTATAAATAATATTTTCAAAATCCATTTATTAAGCCCTTTTCCCATATTTCGGAAAAAATTCGATAAGACTACAAAAATCAACTTTTTATACTTTTAAATTCCTTCTTTCAAATTAATTCAATTATTAAAAATAATTTTCCAAAAATCCAATTTTATTAATTTTTGGTATCCAACGATACCAAAAATACATTCGACTAAATTTTTAGCCTTCAATGATTTCAATCACAATATAATCACACGGAGATTATAAATAATCAACACACAACATTGAAATAAATTCAAATGTTTGAGGAATCCAATTGGATCCCTCCAACCTGTTTCCCTGCATCCACAGATGTTAGCACAATACCAATTCCACTTCGAAGTGGAGTATCGCGGTATATGGGATTTATAAATATTATCCGCTATTATGAGGCGCAATAGGGTCTCATCCGCTATATAATACGGGAAATCAACTCCAAATACATATATAATACCAATTCCACTTCACGGTGGAATTATCGCGGTATATGTTTTTAATAAATAACCTCCGCTTAATATGCGGCGTATAGGGTCTATTACAGTTCAGAAAATGACAACCATCATTCAATTCACACAATCAAGCAATTTTAAATTTAACTATTTAAAATTTAAATCGAAACACAAAATTCGATTGAGTGAGGAGTTCTCACCTTGAGTTGTCGAGTGATTAAATTTTAAATTAAATCGAACCGTTCGATTTAATCAAAAATTCTCGCTTGCCCCAAACACACCCAGATCTGCGCTGCATCGTATATCTCGTCGCTGCGATTCCAACGCTTCCTGTTTCGTCGAATTTCGACAACGTATGCAAAAGTTGTGACATTTAGAAGTTTATACAAATTTATAATATAATAATTTCATTTTCCTTTATTTTTAAACCTTTTAATCTGGCTGTTCAATTTGAACTAAGAGATCCAGGCCGTTGAAAATGCAAAAGAGAATCTTGGCCGTGCACTATCCTTCTTCTCCCACGCAAGTACAGCACACTCGAACCCACACGACCCCCGCGTTGACCACCTACCACGCCGCCATCAGCCCACATGCCCACGATCAGACGATGCCACCTAAAACCTCTACCACCGCCGCACCTCTGGCCAGAGCTATGATGAACTCGGCACCTTCTTTCACGCACGAACCCGGTTAGAACGCCCCACAAAAACGAACAGATCTTGCCTCGATCGTCACACCATACGACGAATCCTTCGTAGGATCTGTAGAACTCACGAAGCTACACACTTTTGCTGTTGGAGACGTTGGCCATTATTGCGTATAGGAAGAGAGATTTGAGGAAGAAGATCATGAGTTCCTGGCCATTGATTTTGAAAATGGCGGCCGGCTATCCCTAACTAGGGTTTAGTGAAAATTGTGAATGATGTTGTCCTTTTATAGAAAATTCCAAATCACTATTCATCTCGAAAATTTTCGAACTCGAAATCGAGCGTGCCGGCTGGCGTTTCTAAGGTTCTACCCGCGTTCCGAACATGATGGAACGTGTTTCGGGAGCTAATTCAGTCATATGTGCGAGTTACGGAATTAAACGATCAATTTAAAATTAAATCGATTAAAACGATTTCTAGACGTTTCAGCTTGCCCTGGACAAAACGTAAATCCGATTGACACGAAATTTGAAATCTTGCAATAATATAACATTATGGATCCGATGAAACTAGTTTCGTCGAAATCCGAGACAGTTTGAAAAATGGCTAATTTCACTCGTCAATTAAATATTAAAATATTCAATTTTCACAATTTAACTTTTAATTCAATTTTAAAAGTTCTATCACATCATTCTAACTCCAATATGATTTAATATAACTTTATAAATCATTTTCATTCACATTAAACCCAATTATCAATTATTTCTGCAATTTCAAATATTAAATTATCGATTTAACTATCCAATTAAATCCTTATATTCGAAATAAAATTTATTCGACTTACAAATTCCACTTGTTAATATTTAAAATCAATTAAATATCTGAATTTCAAATGATAGAAATTCTGGGTCGTTACAAATCAACCACCCATCCATAGCAACCGACAAATCGTTTGTTCGGGTTCAGAAACTTTTAATCATATAAACTGATAAATAAACTACTAAGTATACCATACACTCAACAATCTTAGATAAAACTTAATAGATTATTTATACATCTTTGTACAGTTAGAAGTATCTTTTCCCAATCATTCCATAAGCCAAAACAAACAATAATTTCAAATATCGTGTGAGTTTATTCTTATTAATCTCCTTTCACATCATTTACTATTTATTTTTCTTCATTCATACAATGATTATTTTCTTTAATTTGCGTTCATTACTTACAAAATTCATCTCCTATTCATTCATACAATGCCATTTTCATTTATTTCCACTCATTACTTACAAATATTCATTTCTCATTTATTCACACAATGCCCTTTTTCCATTACTTTATATTCATATACTTACATAAGTTATTTTCATTCAATTATTAAAATAATCAATGAATTCATTATTTAAATATTACATACAATTTATTTTAGTTTACTTCACATTTATTATTTACTATGATTTCCCTTTAACATCAATATTCAATTGTGAAGCACTCATACTTAGGTTTTCATTCTTCTTCTTCTCATTTTATCTCTTTTATATATAGTATTCTCTTTTACTATTTGCTTTAATTATAATTGGCTTCAAACATCACTTAAGTTTATAATCATTTACTTATATTATTCACCTATTTATTAGTTATAATTACTAGCATTTCAAATTATTAACTTATGTTTATAACATTTTACAACATCAGAATTCTTATTTATAGAAATAAACCCATTGAACACTTTCATTACTAAAGTTTACTTGTATAATATTCTATTACATATTTCTATTTAACATTACAACTTTTAACATTTTGGTAAGTTATCTATATGTCTTTTAGAATGTAATTAAATGTTACACAAGTTTATCTTATTCTTTTTTATTAACAAAATGTTCAATGATTACATCTTCTAAATTTTCATTACTCTTTAATTTATAAATGACAACCTTTAATTTCTTTACATTTAATTAATCACTTAACTGTATTTTATTTTATTTTATAACTTTCCAATTATTAATATAGTCAAGATTCCATTTCATTATAATAATTGAAAGCTACTAATTATCAAAAAGTTTTAAGAACAAATATCTGGGTTACATTTCAAATCATTTAAAATTATATATATATATATATATATATATATATATGTATGTAGACTCATAAGTTATATATCCAATCATGTTTAGAAATTAAAATTTAAGAGTCATTATCAAACAAATGTGTAGTAAAACTACTACAGCTGCCTTCCCACTTTGAAACTCGAAAATAAACATCGATGATGCGTGCACTCATCACCGAAATTATTTTCAAGCGATAGAGAGGTGAGTACAGAACTTATTTCCTTTAAAAAATTCTTTTAAGACATTTCACTGAAATTACATTGAAAATATTACTATCCGAAAATGCTTCCAAAGAATGCTAATACTATATTCAAAAATCCTTTGAAAACAAATTTCAAACCCAGAACCTAAGTTCTCAAATTCCAATTTATATTTACTTTACTTGTAAATCCTATTCTACGATCAATATTTATAAAATTTCTCTACTTGACAAACAAATTTATCATATCCAATTATATCGTTTTTAAAAATTTTCCTTTATATACAAAATATAAAACTAGGTAAAATTATTTCATTTACCTATATTTCAAAAACAATATTGTGTCGGTCTACCCTATTTAGTGTTTAGAAATCTCTATCGATGCCATAGCATCCTATGTACCGACCGAAATTTATAAATACTAAAAAGAATAAATTAACACAATATAAAACATTTTTATAACACTAACAAATACGCACTCTCGTATATATACACTCAACGACTCATTCTAGGGTATTACTACCCTATTTCTAATGAGTCAGACCCCACAAAGCTAAGGTTATCGCTAAACCAAAGCTCTGATACCAAATGTAACGACCCACCTTTTTGGACGGTTTAAATCGACGATAAACCACACACGTCAGACTCAAACCATTCAAAAGGGAGGATTGTTATGGGGTAAATAAGAAAAAGCAGAGAAATAAAGAAAACAAACACAGAATCTCATAGCGGAATGACAAAATATAATAATCAAATAAACAGTTCATGAAGCTGTTTTATAAATAACATTTTATTACACTTTTACAATACAGATCAGAGTTACATACAACAAGAATAAATAACTAAATGCAGCGGAACAACATGATGCAGTGGAAATAATATAATAAATAATAATAGTATTAAATCTTCGTCTTCGTCCTCCAAAAAAGCAGTCTTCGATACACTTAAAAGCTCAGACTGACCCGAGCGAATTGAAAAGACAAAACACTCGAGTCAGAACTAAAATATCTTATGTAAGTTAAATCAACAGTAAATCAATATAAGTGTAACGGTGTCAGAGATGTTTACGGGTTTTGACATGTCCTATCTAGTGTCAAATGTGAGTGCAATAACTTAAGAGATGTTCGAGATTCCATGTCCTAAGGATTCATTAAACTATCTACATACATAGTACAGTACGCTATTATAATAGTGTCTACAGTAAAGTATTAAAATAGCGTTAAGGCGTTACCCATATCCACCTTAACATATTTTTATATATTCTCGTAGTAATTCCTCTGTAAACTAGAGGGCTATCAGAGGGCACTCCATAGGTACGGTACAAACCAAACTCGTAGAAGGTGTGGTAAGGCATGTGACAAGGCACGCGAGGCAATGCCTAGGGTAGAATACTCACGTTTTGCGAATCCGGACTAGTGGTAACGCATAGCAGCTACTACCGTCCACCTCGAACACACTCCCATAATCAAAATCGAGAGGTGGCCACCAAATCAATCACAAAGTCATTATATGGTATCGAAGAAATGTGCCCGATAAGAGGAGCGACCTCACTTGGCCCGGCATGGCTCCTATTTTAGACACATCAAGCTGACTCACGGGAGTCAGGGCTACGTAAATACCTCATACAAAATCGTTCGCCAAACCATCCTACTTCATTTTGGAATTCCACCACGTACATAATTGTTAAAGTGGTTTTCGGTATTGGTAGAGAATATGATAATATCCGATCTCAGTCTCTTTAACAACCAAATGCTTATTTCACACCGGATGGTTCTTTTACATTTCCAAAACCGATTCATAATTGATATCAAAATATCATATTCTCAAAACCATATAATTTTTGAAATCATATTCACTCAAATATGTTGTTTCACTAGAAAATATAATTTCCAATCTCATCTTAGGTTATAACATCACTTAACCATACTCGCTTTTAAATCAAGTATTTAAATATAAACACTTCCACTTTTCATAGCTTGAAATTTAGAAAATAGTTTAGATAGTTTTAAAATAATTAAAATAGTTTAGCATAGTTTAAATAAATTTTTAAATAGTTAGAATACTCTAAAATAGTTTTAAAATAGATTAAAATACTTTATATGGATTTAAGATAGTTTAAATAGATTTAAAATAGTTTAAATAGATTTAGAATGGATTAAATAGATTTAAAATAGATTTAATAGATTTAAAATTGATTAAATAGATTTAAAATAGATTAAATAGATTTAAAATAGATTAAATAGATTTAATTAGTTTAAAATAGGTTAAAATAGTTTAAATTAGGTTAAATAGATTAAAATAAATTAAAACAGTTTAAATTGATTAAAAATAGTTTAAAATGGTTGAAAATAGATTTAAATTAGTTTGCTAGTTTGAAAGTCTTAAAATTAGGATTTTAAAATAATAAAATCTTTAAACAGTTTATATTAAAATAATTAATATGAAATTAATATCAAAATTAAGCCATTTCTTCCATTTCAACACATCTGGACCATGTCCAACTTTCAAATCAACTAACTAAAATTGGACTTTCAATTCAAATTCTCAATTTAAACCATTTAATGAATATCGATTTCAAATCCATGTTTGAATTATCAATTTAAACCACTTCAAATTAAATAAATTTCGAAGTTATATTCAAACATTTTCAATAACTAAATTTCGATAAATTTCATTTATGCTTCAAAATTCAACTTTGAAATTTCCATCTTAATTCTTTAAACAATTCATTCGATCAATTACAATTTCAACATTTAAAGCTTGGATTTCGAAAATAATTCAGTTTATACAAATCAAATTCTATTTCAAAATACCATTTAACTGAATTCTAATTTTAACAATTTAAAATCATTTAATTTAACCAGTCCGGTGTCCGTATATAATTCTCTACCATATGGTCAAGTGATACGGACATATATCATTTCAATCCGCAATAAATTTAAATTTACGGTTATATATCATTTCAACCCGCAATCCCGAATAAAATTCAAAATCCATAAAATCGCTCGAGTCAATCATTTCAACCCATAACGATTTATTTTCCTAATATATAGATCGTTCAAGTATGTATCATTTCAACCCATTGGGAATTTTCTAACAATAAACTATGTGAACTAGCAGTGTTATAACAATATAATTATAACATATAGTCATTCAATATCAACAATCAAACATCCATCACAATCACCATTCAATCAACCAATAAATACATCAATTAACTAATTATCATCAACAAGTATTCAGTTGACAATTAAATTTCAATATTAAATCAAATGATGCTTAAATGCAAATAAGAGTCATATTAAACTGGATTGACAATTTAAATATACCAACCATCAACAATCAATTTCTAATCACATCATAAATTTAATTTAACTAACATAAGATAGTTTAGTATTCGTGAGTGGGTTAAAACACTCACCTTTGATTTCAAATCGATTTCAAATCCAAAATAAGGCCCAAAATTGAACAGTTTCAGAATTCGTCCAAACCAGTTTCAAAATGTCCGTAATCGATACGATGCTAGCGGAACAAACCGCGCTCAAATCCGAGTTCATATGGAAAAGATATGCAAGTTAGAATGATTACACGATTTAAAAACATAAGTAAATAAAATAATTTAAACTACTTACACGTCATCCCGTCTACTGTAACGAGAAACCCTAGCCGCATCATATCTCGACTCCAAACAGTTCAACTGTCGTCCTATAATCGATTATCGCGCCGCCTACGACCAACATTCATCCGATCAGATACCTCCACGGCCCCAACTTGCCATGCCGGACGCACCTATGTCAGCGCGACCAAACTCGTTCAACTCTTACTCAACCAT
Organism: Allium fistulosum; assembly: GCA_030737815.1. Taxonomy (NCBI): domain Eukaryota; kingdom Viridiplantae; phylum Streptophyta; class Magnoliopsida; order Asparagales; family Amaryllidaceae; genus Allium; species Allium fistulosum. The sequence continues at coordinate 744,403,906 of CM060907.1, forward strand.
TGCCGCCAGGCTTTGGATGTCGGTCATGGTGAATTCTTGCACTATGGAGACAAACGAACACCAGATCCATAACCCACTCGACTGCCTCTTCCCAACGCCGCCTCTCGATCGTCGAACGGCCGACGATCCACCGTTGGATCGCGAAAACCTAATTTCGACGGCCGAGGTTCTTCCTTGATATTTGGTCAAACAGAGAATCAATTGGAAAAAAACAAGATTTGAGTTGCGCTCGTCGAGAGCTTCGAATCGGTATATAATATGATAGGGTTTTGAGAAGTTTGATTTTCGATTTGAATTTGAAATTGGATTTAGGGTTTGTATTTGGAACTTGTTTCTGTCATTAGGAGAAGGAGATAGCCAGATAGAATTGTATGTACTGAAATTAGAAATAGAAAGGCTGCTAGGGTTTAGAAGAATATATTTATATGAAAAAAGCCCAATAAAAGAATGAACACATATCGAATCGGTATGAACGACAATAACGACCCAAAAAGCCCGTTCTGCTTCCGGACGGAAAGCAGGTCATCCCATATATCAAAATAGATGTTTTCGATATTTTTAAACTCAGTGGAACAGGTTTCAAGTCCTAATTCCATTGTACACAGAAGTTAGCTTTTAAAATCAGCTTATTTCAATTAAATCCAATTAAATTGATTTCCACGCGTTTCGAGTCCGCACGATCAAATGACAAGGTTGATCGCTACGAAACTTGAAATCCTACAATAATTCACTGTTGCAGATCTGATGAAACTGTTTTCGTCGAAATCCGAGACAATGGCCAAAATGGCTATTCTCACGTTAGTTAAATAAATTATTATTAAATTGATTAAATCACTTTTTAATTCAATTTTTATAATTAACAAATTTTATCATTTCTACTTACACAGAAATTAACATTCTTTTTAAAACAAATTTCCCAAGTCAAATTCAATGTTAATTATTGCACTAATTACAGTGTTTAATTTCCATTTCAATAAACCCATTAATTTTAAATTTAAATTCCATAAATTGATTAAATTTGATTTCAATCTTTTTGTTCAATCAATCATTATCTAATGGATATAATTAACATTGGTTTACATTTTATTATATCAATATTCTACAGTTATCCCCTTTACTCGCATTAACTACAATTTTTAATTGGATTAATTGCAATTGATTTCTAATTTAATTCAACAGATTAAACAAATAGGTAACAAATAACAATTGTCACCTTTTACTTAATTTAATCACATTTATAACTTTATTATCTACAAACAAATGTTATAACTACTTACACAACACTTATTTTATCCAATTACAATTAATTCCATATATATAACCGTTTTAAAGTTAGCCTGATTGAAAATCAAGTGAGAAACTCTGTTTATGTAATATTAAATGATAATTTGATATGATTGTTGTAGATGTTTACTATGATTTGATCATCAAGTATTGGTTGTTTTAATATAGTGTTTAATTGTGTGAACAAGTCATGTTAAATACTCGTCGATATTACACAAGGAAATCACTTTCTGAATCAAGTTATAAAAGTGATATGGACTCATTAAACCCCTTTGAAATGATTTAAAATGGTTTATAAATGTTTCATAAATACTAAAACTCAATTTGGTGAAGTTTTGACAAGTTATGAAAGTTGAGTCAAAAATAGGCGCGTCCCATAAAGGCAGTTCGCGATTTCGCACTGTAGAAGTTTAAATCCATTTATACGATGGAGACAGAGTCGGAATTCTTTTTAATAAGAATTTCCCGAACTCTTATAATCATAGTTTTCAAACAAAAGAAAATGATAGAGATTTCATGTTGTATATTTTGAAATATGAGCAAAACAAATTTTCAAAATAGTCGCGGCTTGGCAGTTCGGAAACTAAAGCGATAAATTGTTTATAATTGATATTTTTAATTCTTTAAAAACTTAGAATAAATTATATAAATATTTTAACATGTTTTAATAGAGATTTGAGTTATAAAAATGGATTTCTAAATGGTAGAAAAGTTATTTTGATCAATAAGCCTTAAAAGCACTATCCTCGGCACTATTCGCAGCACCTTTTGTAGCACTTTTAATAACTTTTGAAATATGACTTTAAACTTAAGTATTCTTTCCCAAATCTTTTATAAATGTTTTAAAATAAATAATTAAGTATTTTAAAGAAGATTTGGAGGTTTCATAATTATTTTAAAAGAGTTTGAATAAATGATTAGAAGAAAAGCTATTATAAATAAGTGATTTAATCTTGGCTCTAAAAGCCGATGAGTAGACTGGATTTTTCTATTTGTGAGATCCGGATGTGAGATGCTTAAACTAAGGAGATGTTCAGGAGCAATTAGTGCCCTAGCTCACCTAGCCTCTTTCCTGGGCGAGGAATAGATAAAGTCGAAATGTCGAAAACGAGGCAATTATAAAAGATTTAATTTTTTCAAATTTTATACAACTTGGATTGTATAGAAATAATCTTTTTATACTTGGTATTAAATTCCAAAGAGGGAACCTGTACTATCCATGTGAATTTAAAAGGCGATTTCACCGTTATTCGACAGATAGTAAAGGTACAATACAGAAATTGATGTTGAGTAGAATTAGTATAATTTCTATCGACCATTTTTACTCAAAAAGGTTTTGTAATGTGAATTAAGAGAAATGATTTTGATTTTGTATTTCCAAAGTCAAAGAGAGGTTTAATAATTTCGTATATACTGGAAAAGAATATGATTTAAAGATTTATATCTCAAAAGGAGATATTTTATTTGATAAAAGATATTCATAAATGAAATGATAAGCACCCTCAAACTTATCGTTTTTCTATCGATGATTGGTTCAAGGGAACCGGAGTTGATTTGGGAGATTCTTATCCAAAAACCACTTCTAATCAATTTACGAGTTCGAAAGTGAATAACTGTTAAAGACAATGAAGTTGTAGGCGGAGATCTTCATAATGGAAGGACTGCTTGTTGATAATTTTGGAGTAGCTCTTAAAATAAATAAATAAATAGCAGTGGTCCTTTCATTTCGGGACCTTCGTATGCAAGGACTACATGCTACTAATCCAAGAGGTGATGTCGACAGGATGTGGTAGGTGAAAGCCTTCGGTTTGTCCTATTCTTGGACAACTTGTACGAATGAATGTCTAACATTGCATTTCTAAGAACATAGTACATTTACCTCTACAAACGTGCATCTGTTTGGTGGCATAGGAGGTAACCCTTCTTGTACTTAAAACCCTTCTCAAAGACGTACAAGCTTAGAGATTTTAGATTTGTTGAAATCAATAGTGTGTTGTTGGAAATGGCAATGTGGCATTTTAAGCGAAAATGTTCTAAGAAAGGTAAACATTACCTCGAGCCTCGTACCCGGGGAATTGTGAAACATGGGTTGCTTTAAAGCTAAGTGGTTTACAACCATTAGGGTATGATATCACCGTTCTAGATCTATTTATTTCTACCTGCTATGATGTCGGGTTTAAATTATATGGTGTATGCTATGGGATCCCGGATAGGTCAGTAATGGCTGAGGTTATATCATTTTCGATGCTATCCGTTTCATCTGTTGACCTCGGGTAGGCAGGTCTTAATTCGCAGAGGTTTCGAAGAAGTCGATCCTCAGGACATTCCTCTAGAAATGCAGTGTACGGGAGGTAGTCCCTTACCTCGCTTTTCATTGGAAATCAATATCTCTAATAAGTGCCTTTGGTTTTAGTGGTACCCTATTATGCCGTCAAATTTAACCAATGTAACAATTTTGGATATTTGAATATGTTTATTTAAAAGGTTTTTCAAAGAATGTCATTAAAAATAATACCATTGAATTTTATGTTGAAATGATTTGGTTATCATAAGTTAAAAACCCGTTCTGTGTTTATGTGCGGCGTGGTCTTATGAGATGCCCTTTTTTCAAATACTTGTATTTTTAGTTTCTCACACTAGTCCCATGACTTACCCTTTAAACTCTAAATGCCCTATTATTTCGGTAGCCAAGTAGTCAGGTAGCTTGGAGCATTTTGGAAGGTGCACGGAGCACGAAGACTGGAGGGTCCTTTTATCAATAGTGATTTATTTCGAATTTCTGTCATATCATGTAGTATGTATTTAGTATCTACCTGCCTCTATAACGATAGGCAGTTATAAATGTCCCTGACTGGGTTAGTACTTATCGTAACTTTGATGAATCACTTGGAGTGATTCTATGCCTTTCCATATGTATAATTAATGCAAATGTGAGATTCTATTATTATTCTATCTTTTTTTAAAAACCCCTGATTATCTACCTCTCCAGCACATGAATTTGTGGCATTTTAATACCAAGGATGTAGTAGTGTCGATCTTTGAGGGTTGAAAAGGCGGGTCATCACAATTGGTATCAAAGCTTAGCTTGAGCGAACACCTAATTGCCTTGATTGGGTCGATTTATTAGAGATAGCGTTAGTAATAACCTAGAATGAGTTTAGTCAATGAGAGATCGTATTTGTAATTTTATCCAAGTAAATCCATCCATGTCATTTATGTTTAATACCCATTCCCTAAGATAATCTCGTCTGGTATTGATATCTTACTATATTTAGGTGGTGAGAGATGAGTACAATAAGAGGACGAGGAAGGGGAGGTAGCAGCACGACAACCACTAATGGTTGAAATGCTGCAATTGTGGAAGAAGTAATGATTCATGAGGAACCCCAAATTAACTTTGCAACTCTTTACAAGAATTACACTAGCTTGGGAGGGAAACCATTCTAGGGAACCAAGTCAATTGTTGAAGTGCAAACATGGCTCTGCTTATGTGAAAGAATATCCAAAGGATTGAACGTAGAGGATGATCAAAAAAGGTTCTTAGCTTTCTGGCAATTGCAGGAAGGAGCTCTCACATGTGGGAGTCCATCACTTTGAATGATTCTAAATACAATTTCTTATGGACCAGATTTAAAGAAGTATTTGAAGAGCAGTATATACCTACAGCCAAAAAATCCCATCTTTATTGAAATTTTATGGACTTGAAACAAGAAGATATGTCTATGGAGGAATACTCAAATAATTTTACCAAGTTATCTCATTTTGGGTCGGGACTAATAGACACGCCCTTAAAGAAGAATGAGATGTTTATTGCGAGAATAAAAGAGCAATATCAGGACCAAATAACCGCACACGTGAAGGGAACTTTTATGGACCTATTAGATATGGGTTTCCGATATGAAGTATTAGATAAAAGGAATTCGATGGTAGCCCAAGGAAATAGCAACAATGAGAATAAGAGAAAGAAGCCATGGTAAGGAAATAATGGTGGAGGATCTCAAGAGAACCATTATAAGGATGTTGTTTATTATAATTGCCAAAAGAAAGGCCATCTTGCAACGATTTGTAGGAGTCCCAAGGTGTAGAAGCAGCAGCAAGGAACCGTCTCTCCTATGGTTCAGAAGAGTATTTGTTACAATTTCCGTCAACCGGGACACTGGAAAAACATGTGCCCACTAATGAAGAAGAGAGAACATATTAAGGTTTATGTTATAAAGAATGAGCCTTCAACCTCTGAAGATGTGAAGGGAAAGAGAGTCTTAGAAGGTATTTTATGTGTTAATGATATTTCAATTAGAGTATTATTTGATACTGGGTTTTTCCATAGTTTTATTGCTATTAAATTGGTTGATAAGTTAAACCTTACCCCATAAATAGTAGAAAGTACAACCAATCTTTGTATGATCTGTGTAAATGTACAAGTTACCTACCAAACCCACCAATTCTTTTGCGACCTATTTGTCCTTGATTTCATTGGGTTTGATATTTTACTCGGAATGGATTGGCTATCCAAGTATAGAGCTATTCTAGATTGCAACAATCGATTGATTACATTAAAAGCCATGATCGAAAGGGTGTTATACCGAATAATATATGAAGGACCTAGTCCAGTAAGAGACAGCTTCATGCATGCATTAGATTCATCTCAAATGAATATGGAAATAATATCGATTGTTAAAGAATTTCAAGATATTTTCAAGGAAGTTAAAAGTTTTCCCCTGCATCAGGAAATTGAATTCTGTATTGACTTGATCCCTAATGCTAAACTCGCTATTTACCCTATTCGTAGGATAGCTCCAAAATAAAAGATTGAGTTGGCAAAACAAACTGAAGAATTATTAAAAAGGGGACAATTAGAACAGGTCTCTCAAGTTGGGGCATAGCTTTGGTTTTTGTGGCAATGTCTGATGGCTCCCTTAGATTGTGTGTAGACTATTGAGACCTTAATAAGTAAACAATTAAAAACATGTATCTTCTACCCTGCATAGATGACTTGTTTGATCAATTACATGGTGCTCGGGTATTCTCAAAAATGGATCCAGCTATCGGATTCCATCAGTTAAGAATAGCATAAGATTTCATCCCCTTGACTACATTTCAAGGCCAGATAGTTTCTATGAATGGTTGATTATGCCATTTGGGCTTACCAATGCACCGGCCTATTTCATGGACCTTATGAAGAAAATATTGAGGGACATACTCAACAAATTCATGTTGGTCTTTATTGATGATATTATCATATATTCAAAGACTAAAGAAGAGCATGAAAGGCATTTGGAGATTGTGTTGGAGATATTGAGAAGGAATGTGCTGAAAGCAAAATTTTCAAAATGCCATTTCTATGGAAAAAGAGGTAAGATTCCTGGGATATATTGTGTCAGGGGATGGAGTTTTAGTAGACCCAGGAAAAATCTCAACTATACAAGATTGGAGATAACCACAGACTCTGAAGGACACTCGTAGCTTCTTGGTATTAGCCGGATATTACCGGAGGTTTATACAATGAAGGATTTTAAGTTTGAGTGGATGCAGAAATGTGATGAAGCATTTCAGGAACTCATGAAGAGATTAACTACCGCTCCCATACTAACTATTGCTAATTAAAGCTTAGGTTTACCATGTGTACTGATACTTGCGGGAAAGGAGTAGGTGCAGTTCTGATGTAGCATGGAAAGATCATTGCATATGTGAGCAGACAACTGAAGATCCATGAAAGTAAATATGTGACACATGACTTGGAGCTATTAGCTATAGGGTTTGCATTAACTATGTTGAGACATTATTTGCTGGGTAAGAATTCTTTAGGGTTTATTTTAATAACCTTTGATTTACCTTGGTAAATAATATTCCTTCTTTAAATATATGAAAAGTTTAATCTCTTTACGGACCATAAATCATTGAAATATCTTATCACTCAAAAGGACTATAATATGAGGCAGCAACGCTTGTTAGAATTCCTCGCATCGCATGACTTGGATATTCTACATACACTGGGAAAAGCCAATGTTGTGGAAGATGCGATAAGCAGAAAGCATTCCATTACAGCTCATTTAGTGGTGCATCCATCTTTGATTTGTCGTATAAAGAAGAATCAACTCAAGGATCCAATTATTGCAAGGATAGCCAGGGAAGTAGAGGAGAATGTGATACCAGGAAAATGAATAGGATTTAAAGTGGATAAGTAAGGAATTCTAAGAATGAATGGAAGGATATGTGTTCCCAATGTTGATGGGATTAGACATGAAGCTTTAATCGAATGTCACAATTCTTTAGTTGCAACACATCCTGGAGTTACCAAGATATATAGAGATATGAAAAAGACATTCTGGTGGGGTGATATAAAGAGAGACAATTCCATCCATGTGAGTAGATGTGCAAATTGTCAGCAGATTAAGAGTGATCAACAAAAGGTTTTTGGACTACTCCAAGCACTCAAGATTCCAAAGTGAAAATGAGACCAAATATCCATAGATTTCATCGATAACTTGCCTCGATCAAGGAAAGGGAATGAAGGCATATGGGTTACCATTTATAGATTGACTAAAAGCGCACACTTCATCCCAGTAAATCCCATAAGAACAGCCTCAAGTTTAGCTGATATATATATGAGGGGGATTGTCCGACTATATGGAGTTCCAACTAGCATCGTAAGCGATCGAGACCCAATCTTTACCAGTCAGTTATGGGAAGCCTTATAGACAGCTTTGAGAACGAAGATGGATATAAACACCGCATATCATCCCCATACCGATGGGCAAACCGAAAGAGTAAACATGGTATTGGAGGATCTTCTGAGAGCATGTGTATTAGACTTTGGAGGTTTGTGGGAAAACCAACTTCATTTGGTAGAGTTCTCTTATAGTAATAGGTATTAGGCAAGTATTGATATGGCACCTTGTGAAGCCTTGTTTGGTCACTCATGTAAATCCCCATTATGTTGGATCAAAACTGGAGATCGGTTAGTACTTAATCTTGATATGATCCGAGAAGCTTCAGAGAAAGTGTACATGGTCAAAAAGAAACTGAAAGAAGCACAAAGCAGACAGAAGAGTTATGCTGATCAAAGGCGTAGAAATTTAGAATTTTCATTTGGAGACAAGTGTGAAGATCTCTCCGATGAGGGGAGTACTGGGATTTGGAAGAACCGTCAAGCTTGCTCCTTGATATATTGGTCCTTTTTCCTTCTGGAGCGGATTAACCCATTAGCCTATCGAGTATAACTACCAAAGATGTTGTCGGGAGTGCACAATGTGTTTCACGCATCTCATTTACGTAAGTATGTGTATGATCCGAAAAAAATCATAGAGACAACAGCCCAGGAGGATTTAGAAGTAGAGCCTAATCAATAGTTATCAAATAACCTAAAAAAATCATGGATTGTGATGAGAAGCGATTAAGGAGAAAGGTTGTGCAATTAGTTAAAGTTCAATGGATTGGTGATACTAATGACTATACATGGGAAACATGGAAATGGATAAAGAAGGCATATCCAGAGTTTAAGATGGATGTATAAATTGTATATATTGTATCGAGATAGTGTGCTCACCACCTATGGTATAGTCACTTATCATAGCTTCATGTATATTTCATCATATATGATATATTCCTTTCGAGTTATCTTCTTCTCATCTTTAATTTCGAGGACGAAATTCTTTTAAAGAGGGTAGTCTGTAACGACCCATAAATTCATCACTTAGAAAAGGTGATTTAATTTACGATTTTTCAAAAATAAGGTTTTATAACACAAATGTGATGTTTTAAACCAAAATATAATCGTATTTTGAATAAGTATTTTAAAAAATATATTCTTCGGACAAATATCGGTAAAATGACCAAAAACCGTTTTATCAATAAACAGCTCTTAGAACATCCGACATTGTGCACGGACCTAGATACATACACTCATTTATGTATATGAGGGAGAATATGTAATAAAATTATTTATTTTATTTGTGAAACTAAAATCTTTTTAACACATCATCAACGATTTCACTATTTTAGGGTAAATGATTTTTTAATTTAAATTAGTTTAAATGATGATAGAAATATAATTATCAAAGTTTATTTACAAATATATATATATATATATTAAATAAGAAATGAAAATATGACCGAAAATCGAAATAAGAATCCGTAACGATTTAACATAAAAAATTATGCAACGTTGTAAATCGTTTGAGATATACATATGCACACATACATGTACATATACATGAACACATTCACATGCTAATGGACACATATATACATAAAAATATACTTATACATACATACACATATGTGTGTGTGTGTATATTACAAAATATCTAAGATATTTTCCTAAAAATTCATCCTTAGGTAAATCCAAAGTCAACCTCTTACACCCTAAGTACAAGTACATAGCCACACACAGCGGGAAGGGTATTCGACCGTGAATGTTGAAGAGAGAGAGAGGGGTGGTGGTGAGGCAATGGTGATGAAATGGTAAGTAAATATCATGATATTTATATTCACTTTTTTTCCTATAAATACCACCACCAATCTTCACTTCGTTCAGAATTCTTCTTCATAAAATTCCTAAGCTCTTCATCCTCTACTTCTCTACAATAATGGCTTCCATAGTCTAAGAAAGAAAATACTACAAAATCAAAACCAAGTTATACCAAAATCAATCAAAATCTATACCACTTCAAACCAAAGTTCAAGCTAGTGATCTATTCCTTCTCCTCCACCAAGACCTTGCACAACCAAGCCCTCTACCACCACTTGCCAAGAAAGTTTGTTCCCTTCCAAGACCAAGGCTGAATCCTCTAGGAGCATTTGTGCTAGTAGTCATGAGCTCCGATTTCGAGATAGCGGTTTTAAAGTTAGTCCGATCGAAAATCAAGTAAGAAATTTTATATATATATATATATATATAATGATGATATGATATGGTTTCTATGGATGTTTAATATGCTTTGATCATCAAGTGTTGGTTCTTTTAGTATAGTATTTCGTTGTGTAAACAAGTCACGTTAAATACACGTCGATATTACACAAAGAAATCACTTTTCCGAATCAAGTTATAAAAGTGATATGAAATCATTAAACCCCATTGAAATGATTTAAAATGGTTTATAAATGTTTTATAAACATTAAAACACAATTTGGTGAATTTTGGACAAGTAATGAAAGTTGAGTCAAAAATAAGCGTAGTTCGCGATTTTGCACCATAAAAGTTTAAATCCATTTATACGATGGAATCGGAGTCGGAATTCTTTGTAATAAGAATTTTCCAAACTTTTATAATTATTTATTTCAAACAAAATAAAACGATAGAGATTTCATTTAATAGATTTTGAAATATGAGCAAAACAAGTTTTCAAAACAGTCGTGGTTTGGCAGTTTGAAAAACAAAGCGATAAATTCTTTATAAATGGTATTTTTAATACTTTAAAAATATGAAATAAATTCTATAAATATTTTAAAATGTTTTAAAAGAGATCCGAGTTATAAAAATAGATTTCTAAATGATAGAAAAGTTGTTTTGATCAAATAAGCCTTAAGTGCACTATCCACATTACTATTCACAGCACTTTTTGCAGCACTTTTAATAACTTCTTAAATATGGCTTTAAACTTAAGTATTATTTCCTAAATCTATTATAAATGTTTTCAAATAAATAATTAAGTATTTAAAAGATGATTTGGAGGTTTCATAGTTATTTTAAAAGAGTTTGAATAAATGATTAGAAGAAAAGCTGTTATAAATAAGTGATTTAATCTTGGCTCTAAAAACCGATGAGTGGACTGGATTTTTCTACTTGGGAGATCCGAATGTGAGGTGCTAAAACTAAGGAGATGTTCAAAAGCAACCTACACCCTAGCTCACCTGGCCTCTTTCCAGAGCGAGGAATAGATAAAGTCAAAATGTCGGAAACGACACAAGTATAAATGATTTAATTTTTCCAAAATTTATAAAACTTGGATTGTATAGAAATAATCTTCTTATACTTGGTATTAAATTCCGAGGAGGAAAACCATACCATCCCTGTGAATTTAAAATATGATTTTCACTATTATTCGATGTATAGTAAAGGTTGAGTACGGAAATTGATGTTGAGTAAAATTAGTATAATTTCTATCGACCCTTTTTAACTTAAAAAGATTTTGCAATATGATTTAAGAGAAATGATTTTGATTTTGTATTTCTAAAGTTAAAGAGAGGTTTAAAGATTCCATATATATACTGGAAAAAGAATATGATTTAAAGATTTGTATCTCCAAAAGAGATATTTTATTTGATAAAATATATTAATAAATGAAGCGATGATCACCCTCAAACTTAACATCCTTTTATCGATGATCAAGGAGATTATAAGAAGAATTGTACCAGCAGTCAAAATCTGTGTTATTTGGAACATAAAGTTTGTCAAAGAAACTCTTTTGTATTAGCATATTCCTCCGAACGAAGTGAGGGTTATTTAGTTAAAGAAAGTACTTAAGAGGGGCTTCAGGACTGGACGTAAGACGGGATGTCCGAACCAGTATAAAATATCTAGTGTGCTCACTTTTATTATTTACCTTCTTTATATTCGGCTATTATTCTCTGCTTGGTGTAATTAGTAATATACACTCTCACACTTATATATAAGTTGCATTATATAAAGATCCTATAGATTTACAATTTCAAGCTTTAACTGCATATTAAGAATAATAGTTATTTTAAAAATCAACTTGAATGCAACAACTATTTTAGGAAGATTGATATTGACATTTAACTCATTATTGTATTTAAAATTTAAGCTAGTTGATCAATGGAATTAAAGTAGATTCTTGAGTATTCGTACATTTAACCATCAAAACTAATTTATATTCCAACTTTTATCATGAGGTGAGTTTTTTTATATTTGGTTTGTCTATAGCATATCAAAGCACCTTTTTCTAAAGGAATACATGCACTGCTTAAATCTCTTCTACCTAGAAACCCTTAATTGATTATATACCTATTCTTAATTGAGGATAGACTTTTTCTTCAACCAACAACCGTAGGAACTGACATATTCACACCAAAGAAAATTTATTTTCTTGTATTTAAGTGAATTATAGAATACTGGTAGAAACGGGAACAAATGAATAAGAAAGTAATAGATAGCAAAGAGAAAAGATGTATTTTTGTTTAATATTAATTAATCTTATTTTCAAAATAGCAACATTATGTTGGTATAAAAGGTTTTTTTAGCTGTGCATTTAATACAATATTGAAGCATACACTAACTAATATACATAGACATATAACCCAACACACTGTACTTTAGTTGAAAAGAATTCTTATTTTATTGCATCATAAATCCATCAATACATTTTTGAAGATGAACAATAAAAAGTTATTCAAAATCATTATCTTCGTTTTGAAAATAGTTATGTTCATTTTTGCCTAAAACTTCAAAATTTACATGTGAGTTGAACAACAACGCTCTCAGGTTATATATATCAAACACTATAAAACTTGATACTTAAAAAATCAATAAGCCAACGATCGTATATTCAACAAATACTACATGTTAATGCCTTGTTCTTTGATCCTCCTTTAATAAATTTTCACCTTCTCTGTATTTTCACTATAATTTAAGTCACGTTTAACAACTTTGACCAAAACAACCATATCAAAGGTTAATGCAAAAAATACGTTAGAAGTTAGAACTGCCTAAATAAACTCTGAGAATCTAGTAAAAGTGTCCACTTACAAATATATATTCCTAAACTTGCACTAATTCCACTAATATTCATAGGTGCTAGCATTATAATTTAGTTTTTCCTTGTCTATCGTAATCATCCTTAATAGCCCACAAAAGGAAATTCTATAGGTTTTAGGGCCCAAATTGTAAATTTTTCAAGTTTGGAGGTTGATAATGCTTCAATTTTGTTTATTGAAAATTCAAAGAAGCGGAAGAACACGAAAGATAGAATCCTCTAAAGAGAAGGATGGAAACTCTAAAATATTGGCCACTGTTTAATTTCCTTTCACGTAACATATATAGTAAACATATATTTCTGAAATTGTTACACGATATTGATAGCACACCATTAATCTTTTCAGAAAAGTAATAACATGATTCTAATTAAGCAAAAGGTGATGGTTTCATATAATAGATTTTGTCTTCCCATGTAACCAAAAGTAATTCCACCTAGTCACATAGCTGTGGCATAGTAGTGGTCCGCTTGGGTCTAGATTTTGGTGCAGCCAGCACAAGATGGCGTCAGATCGTGTCATAGGACTTTGAAGATCAAAGTTAAAAGCACCATTTTAATATTGAGTGTTTGAATGAAAACTCATGATCACTAATAAGGTACAATATCCTTACAATCAATATGGACCAAATCTCACTCTTTAAACGTGTGTAGCATACTTAAAAGACATCTACAACATATATTACCATTTTTCTAACTGTAGCATGCATACTGAAATCCATTAAATATTAACTATCCTTTAGTAAACACTAACTATAGCGTGCATACTAAAATCCATTAAATAAAATAATTCAAGAAATGTGCACTATAATGGCATATACTAAAAATGTGTATGTTGGCATACTTTGTCGCAACATTGTATTAAAGAAAATGGGATCAATAATATGCAAACTATTGAAGATTGGGAGCTAGATTGTTATTGCATTACAACTGCTAGACCTGTCAACGGATACTTTCGGATGCGGATAGTGCCATATCCGCATCCGCATCCGAAATGATTTTTGGATATCGGATATCCGCATCCACGGATACGGACGGATATCGAATAATTATCCTATCCGCCAACGACCGATAGATCAAAAAATATAAATATAAATTTTAAGCTTAACATACAGTTTTTTCAATCCAACTGATCATAAAAGTGTTAAATATAAACAAATATGGCGATAATAAATAGTTTTGAACGGTTAATAAGCATTAAATGTATAAAATATAAACTATTAACTTGATAAAACAACAAATAAATATCTTTCATTATACTAAAATACACACAATTTGTACTATAATATTGACAAAGACCGGACGGATAATTTTCGGATGCGGATGTCTTCGTATCCGTATCCGCATCCGTTTTTTCGAATATCGGATATTATCCGCTTTTCGGATACGGATGCGGACGGATTTCAGATTTTTCGGGTATCCATTGACAGCCCTAACAACTGCTTGTTGGTTAATCACAAAAAATGCACAAAACCACATGTTGACACAAAGGAAGACAAATAGGTCGTATGCACATGGGCTCAACACAAAATTTAGTAATCCATGGAATTTAAATATATCAAACTATTATCAGATGGATGTTCTCACCTATAACTTACAATATTTAATGTCACATCCAACCGTGATCGAAAGCACAAAGGTAGCAGTAGCATGATACAAAATGCATGTCTAAATTTACGGCTATAGCATAATTCTACCTTAAAATATATACTTATCCTCTAAATAAAAATAAAATTTGTAGTTGTAGTAAATCATACACTGACATCAAGTGTTAGCCAGCATAGCTTAAAAAGCTAAGGATACATATGTATCAACAAGACGTGAGGACATGTATTTGATGCATGTGACATAATATACAAAAAATAGGTATAGCAAACTCAAAACTACTAATAGCGAGTGCTTCAAAAATAAAAATGTGTTATCAATGCCAAGCTTACTAAAAGTGTGTTGAGTTGAAGTTCTACACTTACTCGATGTCAGCCATTGTAAACACTTGCCGTTAACTCAAAATATATCATATAAGAAAATCGGGTTGAGAGTAAACTTGGATGACAAAACTAATGTCTGAAAAGAGACCACAATTCACCGATAATTTTATGACAATAATAAGCGATTCTCCGGTATCCTACACAACCAAACATCCTTGGCCATCCCATACTAACACTATCCAATCCTTGTTACATTCAAATATATTCATCCACTTTAAGTAACTGGTTGCTTTGACTTGTACAGAATTGTGATATTTAACAACCTAACACTAGGTATATGTGTTAACGCCAGCGCAAAAGAATAAACTAAATTGATATACAAAATTAAGGCCTTGGGATAATGTCATCACCCTTGCTGCTACCATACCCCATCATGCACCAGTCTATCTTCTTCCTATTGCCATTAGTCCTGGCAAAAAAAGTGAATTTCCATTTCCACCCAACAACCTTAGATGGGGAAGATTGTTGGGTGGAAAAGGAAATTCACTTTTTTTCCCCGGACTAATGGCGATAAGAAGAAGACGGACTAGTGCATGATGGTGTGTCTAGCAGCAAGGGTGATGACATTTATCCCAAAGGCCTTAATTTTGTATATCAATTTAGTTTATTCTTTTGCGCTGGCGTTAACACATATACCTAGTGTTAGGTTGTTAAATATCACAATTCTGTACAAGTCAAAGCAACCAGTTACTTAAAGTGGATGAATATATTTGAATGTAACAAGGATTGGATAGTGTTAGTATGGGATGGCCAAGGATGTTTGGTTGCGTAGGATACCGGAGAATCGCTTATTATTGTCATAAAATTATCGGTGAATTGTGGTCTCTTTTCAGACATTAGTTTTGTCATCCAAGTTTACTCTCAACCCGATTTTCTTATATGATATATTTTGAGTTAACGGCAAGTGTTTACAATGGCTGACATTGAGTAAGTGTAGAACTTCAACTCAACAAACTTTGTAAGCTTGGTATTGATAATACATTAATGAACTGTTTATCGTCAATTGCATAAAACAATTCGAAAACCAAATCTAATCGCAACATTATTTTATAGCATGAAAGGGCAAAAAAAATATGTTTATCAGGTCTTGTAACAAAATAAATAAACTTATGGCCCAAAGAAGTTACCATGAAAATTATCACGTTTATAGTTTTCGATGAAATAAGATTAGGTGCTATAGTTCCCAATTTCCACTTTTAAATAATAGTCATTTTGACTAAATTCTATTGGTTAACATCATCCACTGATTGCAAATGTCTTGTTAATTAGTTAAAACTTACAAACATAGGCACAATAATATAAACAATAGACAATCAAATAGAAAACAAATCATAGCTTGTGGTTGTACTATATGTTTCCTTTTTTGGTTAAACCTAAACCCATTTGGCTGTGATTACGTTTTTACATATTTCTTTCAGCCAAATCCTTAAGGTAAATATACATTCATTAAGTTAAAATGTGATAATACTATCCATTCTTCTTTACTGCTATACTTCATTAAAAATATATGGCGCACACAATAACAACCATTATACACGAGATACGTAAATTATTTAAATTACACCAATAGTAGACAAGAAACCCAACTGGATTCAATTTGAGTTCATATAATCTAGTATTTATTCATAAAAAATGATCCAGCACAAAAATAAATTGAAAACAAAATTTTGAAGATCTAATGTGAATAAAACTTATTTGCAAAATCTAGGCCATGCATAGTAAAAAAAAACTACTAGATCTTAGCTTTACAAATGCATTGAAAATGCATGTTATAACAGAGTGAATTAAAGAGAAAAATAGTACAGCTCTGGCTCTTTGGTTTGCTAATTGCTTCCTATTTGTAAAGAAAATGAAATTTTGTCATGCGCTCAAAACTAAACATGCTTCTAATCTAAGAAATTTCGAAAAGAATCAGTCACAGTGATTATTGTTAGGAGAATTCTATTAATCCTAGTTAATGGAGGATAAAATCATTTATTAAACCATTGGAGTGATCACCAAGCCGCCTTCCTTTAAATTCTAAAAATAGCTTATATAGTGAGAGATCTTTCCTTGGCAAATATTCAAAATGCCCCTTAAAGCTTCACAAATCTCACAAAACTGACCGTGTCGAAATTATGCTAAAAGTCGTCACATACGTCTGTCATATGTTTTTGGAAAGCATTCCTTGAAACCACAGACGTTTGTCCCAAAATGGCAGACGTCTGTCCCAAGCCTCGGTTTCCAAATCCTGCCATCACAGACATCCGTCACATTATGACAGATATTAGTCACCTGATGCTGACCACGGCACTTCATCTTCATCGCCATATCTTCCTCTTCTGAGCTCCGATTTGTGAATCGTCTTCTCCGTCAACAAGCTACTTCAGACTATTTTAATTATCCATATAGTGTCGCTAAAATTCAACGCTCCACCTCGACGCTATATCCATCTTCCATCACCAAGAACTGATAGTGCCAAACTATCGATACTTCTAGCTACCTTCTACCAAATATGCTTGAATACTTTCACAATGATCTCCAACAAAGCCATCGCCCATTACACTCTATCAATGAGCTCAGGAAAAACCCCACCCACTAACGAAGTGTTGAAAGCACGCAAATCCAAAACCATCTCACCAAAAGATATAAGCACTAAGGAGTGTAAACTAGTACTCAACAAGAAGATAGAACCACAATCTCTTACTAATATTCATCATCATCCATAACCAAGCTCCTCTCTTAACTATACCACTCCGTGGCACCTAACACTTCAACAAGCGAATCAAATTCGAGCAATGCTTGAACTTTCCAACCGGCAATGCCTTAGTGAAAATATTCGCCGCTTATCCTTTGTGTGCACTTTCCGAAGATATACTTGCTTATCTTCATCCATGGCTACTAAAAATGACTCTCTCACTTCAATATCATTAGTCTATGAGCTAAACCCTAAATTCTCCGCTAAGTGAATAACACTCTGGTCATCACATTGAACATCGATACCATCATGCTCGAATTCCAAGTCAGTCAACAATCACCTTAAATGAAGTTCTTCCTTTGCCGTATCCACCGCGGCTATCAATTTTGCCTCTATAGTGGATAAAGCAACTACGGTCTACAATCTCGATTTCCAACTTATGGCCGTACCATCAAGTTTGAAGACATATCTGCAAGTTGAATTTCTCTAATCCCTATCACCAGCATAATCTGAATCACAATAACAAACAAACTTGCAATTTATCCCCTCACTACCACGAAAAGAAAGACCATGAGATGATGTACCTTTAAGGCATCTCAATATAATTAAGCTTCACAGTTCCCTAATGTGATTTTCTCGGATTAGCCATATAACGACTAACATCCCGACGGCATTTGCAATATCGTGCCTTGTACACACCATAACATACATTAAACTTCCAATCGCACTAGCATATGACATGTAACGACCCGTAAATTTTCGATAATTAAATTTGTTAATTTAATAAGATTTTGGTAATTTAATGGTGAAGAAATAAAAGTTGTAATGTAATAATGAAATGAATATTAAAATGAAATGTAATAATGGTAATTAAAGCTAATTATTGAGAATGAAATTCCAATAAATGAAATAGTGTAAATGTTATACTAGGCCATAAATTGATATAAGAAAACAAACGTAAATACTGAATTAATTAATGAATTAATATATAATGAATGGTAATTGAATAAAATCAATGTTCTGTAAGTAATTATAATATTTGTTTGTTAATAATAACTTATAGGTGTAATTAAAAGTTAATGGTAACAATTATTGCATATTACCTATTTATTTAGCCTGTTAATTTAAATTGGAAATAAGTTTCAATAAATGTAATTTAATATTATGTTAATGTAAATTAAATTAATATTTGGAAATAATGTAATTTTATTCATAGTAGGATATGGGTTGAATACAAAGAATGGATATCAAGATTTATCAATTTATTGAAATTTAAATTATAATAATTGGATTAATTGAAATTAAATGAAATTTAATATTTAATTATTACGTAAATAGAAATTAAGATGAAATTGGTAAATATTAATGTACTAAGATATAAACCAATGTTAGTTATATCCTTATTGAAATAAAAGACTTGAATAACAAGGTTTAAGAATTTAATAAATGGATTTTTGAATTTTAATTTATAATTTCTGAATTTAATGGAATTGAAATTAAACCCTGAAATTGATGAATAAATCAACTTTAAATTGACATCTAAATTTGTTTAAATTATTGTAAGTGATTAAGAAATCAAAAATCATAGAAGTTGTAAATTATTAAAAATTTAAACTGAAAATGTGATTTAATTAATTTAATATTAATTTATTTAATCTGCTCTGCCAAAAAAAATATTAATTTATTTAATTAACTGAAATATAGCCATTTTGGCCACTGACTCGGATTTTGACGAAACAAGTTTCATCGGATCCGTAACGGTAAATTATTATAGGATTTCAAGTTTCGTAGCGATCGGACTTGTCGTTTGATCGTACGGGCTCGATATAACTATAAATCAATTTAATTGAAATCAATTGAAATCAATTTGAAATAAGCTGATTTTATCATAACTTCTTCATAGGATGGAATTAGGACCTGAAACCTATTCCATTGGATTCAAATTATTTGAAAGCATCTATTTTGATATATGGGATGACCCATCTTCGTTTCGAAGACAGAACGGGCTTTTCAGGCCATTTATCGTTCAACGTTTAAATCAATCGTGTTCATTCATCTATTTTCTGTTCTGCCTATAAATAGCTCGTTATAAACCCTAGGTTGTTCTATTTTCATTTGTCTATACGTACAATTCATTCTCATCTCCTCTCTCCAATGGCAGACAAATCAGAACCAAATTTCCAATTCAATTGCAAATCAAAACCAAATCAAAAATTTCAAACTCCTACATATATATCGAATTATATATCGATTTCGAGCTCTCGACGAGCGCATCTCAGATCTGTAATTTGTTTTCCAATTGGAACCTCCATTTGGCCATAAATTGAAGAACAAATCTTGGTCGTTCATCACGTCGGGATCAACCTCGTCGGATCGACAAATCAAAGGTGCCGTTTTGTGGAAAGGTCTGAGAGGAGTGCATCGGCGGTGTTCATTTGGAAATTTAACGGCTTGATCGACGGGTATAATTCGACTAGGGTTTACCCTAAGTGGCGGCTGCGTCCTTTTTGGCCACTGATCGACGGTGTCGGAGGAAGCGGAGGTCGTCAGAGGGGGTTTCAGGCGGCGCGAGCGCCTGGTTGGGGCCGCGATGGGCTCAGCAGCGGCGATCGTGGTTAGCTGAGGCGGCGGTTTCAACTACGTGCGCGATTTTGTTTCAGCTGTAGGGTTTCGGTGCAGTGAGAGACGTGGTGGGTTCATATTGGTTGTTTTTTTATTTATTTATTTTTTTGTTTGTTTGTTTTAATCTAAATTGTTTAAGTTTCTTAATTGTATAACTTTTGCATACTAGGTCCGTTTTACGCGCGGTTTTCTCCGCTAGGATCATATTGAAATTTCGGACATTTTGACGGTGGTTTGGATGAATTCTAAGACCGTTTGTATTTTGGGTTTCAATTGGATTTAAATTGGATTTAAATTCAATTTAAATTCAAAAGGTGAGTGTTTCAACCCACTCACAACTTCTAAAATTTCTTATGTTTGTTAAATTAAATTTATGATGTGATTAGGAATTTATTTATGACTGTTTGATATATTTTAATCATTATCTCAGTTAATGTGAATTTATTTGAATTAAATTGTTATTTAATTTATTATTGAATATAAACTGCCAGTAAATACATGTTATCGATTATCAGTTCTATGTTGGTATTTATTGATTGTTTTGGATGATGATTGTGATGGATGTTGATTATTGATATTGGTTGAATGATGTTTATTTTATATCGTTATAAAATGCAAGTTCGTTATGGATTTTTATTTGGGATTGCGGTTTGAAATGATATATAACCGTAAATTATTAAATTGCGGATTGAAATGATAAATATCTGTATCATTTGACCCTAGGGTAGAGAATTATATACGGACACCGGATTGGTTAAATTAAATGATTTTAAAATCCTTAAATGTTTGAATTTAATCAATTGATGTTTTGAAATAAAATTTGATTTATTTAAATTGAAGTATTATTGAAAAATCAAGTTTGTGTTGAAATGCGAATTGGTTTAAAAAGGAATTTCTTTAAGGAAGTAAATCGGAAGTTTAAAGTTAAACTTTTATGTATAAATGAAATTCTATCGAAATTGAGTTATTGAATTTGTTTGAAAATAACTTGGAAATATGTTGAAGTTCGAGTAATCCGTATTGATATTTTTGAACATGGATTTAAACGATATGAAATTCGATAGTTTATTGAAATTTGGTTTGTCGATTTGGAAATTTGAAATGGTTCAAATATGTTGAAATGAGATGAATAGTTTAAACTGATATAAAAATTCCAAACTCATATTTTAATATAAACTGTTTTAAAATTATATTATTTTAAAATTTCTAATTATTAAGATTTTCAAATTTATTAAACTATTTTGACTAATATTAACTATATAAATTCTTTGACCGTTTTAAACCAATTTCATTTATTTTAAACTAATTAAACCATTTTAATTTATTTAATTCTAATTAATCTATTTTAAACCTATTTAATATAATTTAATTATATTTAATCTAAATTAAATTTATTTAACTATCTTAAATCAATTTAAAAGTACTTTACCTATAACTAAAATATTTTGGAGTATTTTAACTATTTATAATTATTTAAACTATTTATAATTATTTAAACTATTTCTAAATTTCCAAACTAAGTAAAGTGTAAGTGTTTATATTCATTTCAATTGGTTTTAAAAGAGAATAAGGTTAAATGACGTTATAACCTAAGTTGAAATTTTGAATGTTATAATAAATTGAAATGATGATTTTGAAGCAAGGACTTAACTTGTTGTGGGAATATGATTTTTGGAATAAATTATGATTTTTGAAACGCTATGATTTGAAAGTGATATAATTTTGAGAATACGATATTTCAATATAAACTGTGAATTTGACTTTGAATGGAAATATAATTATCGAACTATGATTTCAAATGTGATATGATTTCAAAGGCAAATATGATTTCGAAAGTAAGTAATGATTTCGAAAGTGATATGGTTTGAATCGAATATGATATTTTGATATCATTTATGAAATGATTTTGGAAATGTAAAAGAACCATCTGGTGTGTAATAAGCGATTGGTTGTTAAAGAGACCGTGATCGGATATTGTCATACTCTCTGCCAATACCGAAAACCACTTTGACAACTGTGTATGCGGTGGAGATTCCAGAATGAAGTATGTTGGTGGCGACGATCCTATATGAGGTATATACATGGACCCGACTCCATTGAGTTGGCTTAAGGCGGCTAAAACAGGAGCGATTCTCGAGCCAATGAGGTAGCTGCTCTGATTGGACACATTCCATCGATATATATTCTGACTTGCGATTATTTGGTGGCCACCCTTCGATTTTACTCGGGAGTGTGTTTCGAGTTGGGCGGTAGTTGCGGCTATGCATTACCAACAGTCCGGATGCGTAATTGGTATATCTACCCTGGCATTGCCTGGTTGTGCCGTGTCACCTACCCTAGCGCGCCTTCTACGAGTTTGTTTTATGTCGTACCTATGTGGTATCCTCTGGCGACTCCAGTTTACGGGGAGTTACAGTACTGTATAGACTATTGGCATACCTATAAAATGTGTTAAGGGGGATATGGGTAACGCTTTAATGCTATTTTAATAGTTTATCTTACTGTAGACATATTGTAATAGCGTATTGTACTACATAGTAGATAGTTTAACGGATCCTTAGTAGATGTGAATCCCGAACATCTCTTAAGTTACTACACTCACGTTAGACACTGGATATGAGATGTCAAAACCCATAAACATCTCTGACGCCATTTACACTCATATTTATTTACCGTTGATTTGACTTACATAAGATCTTTTAGTTCTGACTCGAGTGTTATGTCTTTTCAATTCGCTCGGGTCAGCCTGAGCATTTCAGGATTTGAAGACCTTATTCCCGAAGGACGAAGACGAAGATTGTATTATTATTATTTACTATATTTATTCCACTACACCATACTGTTCCACTGCATTATTATTTGTTTATCCTTAATATGTTTAACTCTGATTCTGTATTGTATATGTATAATCAAATGTTTTGTAAACAGCTTCATGAACTGTTATTTGATTATTATATATTATCATTCCGCTGCGAGATTATGTTTTGTTTTTTTTCTTTCTCTGCATTTTCTTATTCACCCAATAACAATTCGCCCTTCTATATGGTTTGAGTCGGCATGCGTGTCTGCTTAAAGCGTACAAAAAGGTCGGATGTTACGGTTGGGATCAGAGCTTTGGTTTAGCAATAACCTTAGTTTTGTAGGGTCTGACTCTTTATTAATAGGGTAGTAATACCCTATGATGAGTCACTGAGAGTATATATATGAGAGCGCGTATTTGTTAGTGTTATAAAAAGGTTTTTATATTGTGTTAATTTGTTCCGTTTTATACTTATAAATTCTGGTTGGTGCATAGGATGTTATGACATCGATAGGGATTTCTAAACACTTAATAGGACAGACCGACACAATATTTGTTTTGAATATAGGTGAATGAAATAATTTTACCTATTTTATATTTTTTTTATATAAATAATGATTTATAAATGATATATATTTGGTTGTTAGGTAGTGAAATTTATAAATATAGGTTGGAAATAAGATTTGAAAATAAGATAAATGAAATTTGGAAATTTAGAACTTAAGTTCCGGGGTTTTGAAAATTTCTTTCGAATGATTTTGGGATATAATAATAATATTATTAGAAGTATTTTTTGATATAAATATTTTAATATGATTTGAAAGAATTGTTTTAAAGAAATTTTGGAAAGAAATAAGTTCTGTACTGCCCTCTTTGTCGTTGGAAAATAATTTCGGTGATGAGTGCACGCATCATCGACATTCATTTTCGAGTTTCAAAGTGGGAAGGCCATTGTAGTAGTTTTACTACAGATCTATTTTGATAAAAAAATAATTTTTTTAAAGTTCAAATATGATTGGATATAAAAGTTATGAGTATATATATATATGTATATATTATTTTAAATGATTTGAAATGGAACCCGACATTTAGTTCTTAAATTTTTTATAAACTAGAGATTTCAATCATTGTAATGGATTAAAATTTTAACTATTTAATAATTGAAACTTCTAAATGAAAATAAGAAATGATATGCTAAGTTATAACTGAAATATACAAGGAATTTGAAATTTGTAACTTGTAAACGAAAAGAATATGGGAATAAGAAATGATAATTATTGAACCTTAAGTTAATTAATATAAGTAAGTCAAACTTGTGTATTGTATTCTTAAAGACACACATATATATATACATACATATATATATATATATATATATAACTTACCAATTATAAAAAGTTGAAATGTTAAAAGAATATGTGATGGAAATTTTTTTACAAGTAAAACTTATGTAATGGAAGTGTTCGATGAAATTTACTTTTATAAATAAGAAATTTGATATGAAAATAGTTATAGACTTGAGTTAAAATTTTAATACTACTAATTAAATGAAATAGAAAATGAGTACTGTAAGTAAAGGATTTTGAACTTAAGTTAATATTGAAACTATTTATAATTAAAGTAAATAATAAAATGAATGTAATGCAATAAAAGAAATTGACATGATATGAAAATAAATGAAAATGAATTTTTGTAAGTAATAAAGGAAAATAAATGAAATAAACACTAAATGAATGAATGGGAATAAAATTTTGTAAGAGATAAATGTAAGATAAAGAAATAATCCTTGTATGGATGAAAAGAAAAAATAAAAACTGTAAATCTTGTGAAAAGAAATTAATAAGAATAAACTTAAATAATGTTAGTAATCTGTTGTTTGTTTGGTTTTGGGTTGTTTGGGATAGGATAATTCTAATTGTTTAAGATGTATGAATAATCTATTGAGTTCATCTAAGGTTGTTGAGTAAATGGTACACTAAGTAGTTTATTTGTCATTCTAGGCGGTTAAAAATTTCTGAACCCGAACAAACCATTTGTTTGTTTGTTATGGATGGATAGTTGATTTTATTGACTTTATATGATGATTGTATGTTGTGATTGCGAGTGACTGTTGTTTATATTGATTTGTTTGTTAGTGGTTGAAACAACTTTAAATATTTCATTTTATATAATTATTAACTCTTTTGGGTTATATAAGTGAAATACAGGTTATGGAAGCAATTGCTACTACTTTTGGTTTCATAAAATAAGCGTTAATTGCCCGACAAATAGGTACGTTCTCGGATTACGGGTACAGCGATATTATATTATTTTTCCACTGTTGGGATATATTATTTTGAAAAATTATGAAATATATTATTATTATTGATATTATTATTTCTCCCGAGACTCTTCGTACAAAGGAGACTCAGTTGAAATTTTCGTGAATTTTTTACTTAGAAAATTTTGAGAAATGTTTTCCAAACTTTATTAATTTGAGTATAAAAGGATTTAATTGTTATAAATTGATACATTTTATTTAAATTAATTAATTTTATAAATTTATTTGTTTATAAATTTAATATTTTGAATAAGATATATTGATTGCTTAATTCTTTCTTTTCCCTTCTTTTTCCTTTTTCGGGGACGAAACGTTTTGAGTGGGAGAGAGTGTAATGACCCATAAATTTTCGATAATTAAATTTGTTAATTTAATAAGATTTTGGTAAATTAATGGTGAAGAAATAAAAGTTGTAATGTAATAATGAAATGAATATTAAAATGAAATGTAACAATGGTAATTAAAGCTAATTATTGATAAATTGAATGAAATTCCAATAAATGAAATAGTGTAAATGTTATACTATGCTATAAATTGAATATAAGAAAACAAACGTAAATATTGAATTAATTAATGAATTAATATATAATGAATGGTAATTGAATAAAATCAATGTTCTGTAAGTAATTATAATATTTGTTTGTTAATAATAACTTATAGGTGTGATTAAAAGTTAATGGTAACAATTATTGCATATTGCCTATTTATTTAGCCTGTTAATTTAAATTGGAAATAAATTTCAATAAATGTAATTTAATATTATGTTAATGTAAATTAAATTAATATTTGTAAATAATGTAATTTTATTCATAATAAGATAATGGGTTGAATAAAAAGAATGGATATCAAGATTTATCAATTTATTGAAATTTAAATTATAATAATTGGATTAATTGAAATTAAATGAAATTTAATATTTAATTATTACGTAAATAGAAATTAAGATGAAATTGGGAAATATTAATGTACTAAGATATAAACTAATGTTAGTTATATCCTTATTGAAATAAAAGACTTGAATAACAAGGTTTAAGAATTTAATAAATGGATTTTTGAATTTTAATTTATAATTTCTGAATTTAATGGAATTGAAATTAAACACCGAAATTGATGAATTAATCAATTTTAAATCGACATCTAAATTTGTTTAAATTATTTTAAGTGATTAAGAAATCAAAAATGATAGAAGTTTTAAATTATTAAAAATTTAAACTGAAAATGTGATTTAATTAATTTAATATTAATTTATTTAATTAACTGAAATATAGCCATTTTGGCCATTGACTCAGATTTCGACGAAACCTGTTTCATCGGATCCGTAACGGTAAATTATTATAGGATTTCAAGTTTCGTAGCGATCGGACTTTTCGTTTGATCGTACGGGCTCGAAACGCCTATAAATCAATTTAATTGAAATCAGTTTGAAATAAGCTGATTTTATCATAACTTCTACATACGATGGAATTAGGACCTGAAACATGTTCCATTGGATTTAAATTATTCGAAAACATCTACTTTGATATATGGGATGACCCATCTTCGTTCCGGAGATAGAACGGGCTTTTCAGGCCATTTATCGTTCAACGTGTAAATCAATCGTGTCCATTCATCTATTTTCTGTTCTGCCTATAAATAGCTCGTTATAAACCCTAGGTTGTTCTATTTTCATTTGTCTATACGTAAAATTCCTTCTCATCTCCTCTCTCCAATGGCAGACAAATTAGAACCAAATTTCCAATTCAATTGCAAATCAAAACCAAATCAAAAATTTCAAACTCCTCAATATATATCGAATTATATATCGATTTCAAGCTCTCGACGAGCGCATCTCAGATCTATAATTTGTTTTCCAATTGGAACCTCTGTTTGGCCAGAAATTGAAGAACAAATCTTGGCCGTTCATCACGTCGAGATCAACCTCGTTGGATCGGCAAATCGAAGGTACCGTTTTGTGGAGAGGTCTGAGGGGAGTGCATCGACGGTGTGCATTTGGAAATTTAACAGCTTGATCGACGGGTATAATTCGACTAGGGTTTACCCTAAGTGGCGATTGCGTCCTTTTTGGCCACTGATCGGCTGTGTCGGAGGAAGCAGAGGTCGTCGGAGGGGGTTTCAGGCAGCGCGAGCGCCTGGTCGGGGCCGCGATGGGCTAAGCAGCGGCGATCGTTGTTGGCCGAGGCGGCGGTTTCAACTACGTGCGCGATTTTGTTTCAGCTGTAGGGTTTCGGCACAGTGAGAGACGTGGCGGGTTCGTATTGGCTGTTTATTTATTTATTTATTTTGTTTGTTTGTTATAATATAAATTGTTTAAACTTCTTAATTGTATAACTTTTGAATACTAGGTCTGTTTCATGTGCGGTTTTCTCCGCTAGGATCGTATTGAAATTTTGGACATTTTGACGCTAGTTTGGACGAATTCTGAGACAGTTTGAATTTTGGGTTTAAAATAGATTTAAATTCAATTTATATTCAAAAGGTGAGTGTTTCAACCCACTCACAACTTCTAAAATTTCTTATGTTTGTTAAATTAAATTTATAATGTGATTAGGAATTTATTTATGACTGTTTGATATATTTTAATCATCATCTCAGTTAATTTGAATTTATTTGAATTAAATTGTTATTTAATTTATCATTGAATATAAACTTCCAGTAAATACATGTTATCGATTATCAGTTCTATGTTAATATTTATTGATTGTTTTGGATGATGATTGTGATGGATGTTGATTATTGATATTGGTTGAATGGATGTTTATTTTATATCGTTATAAAATGCAAGTTCGTTATGGATTTTTATTCGGGATTGCGGTTTGAAATGATATATAACCGTAAATTATTAAATTGCGGATTGAAATGATAAATATCTGTATCACTTGAATCTAGGGTAGAGAATTATATACGGACACCGGATTGGTTAAATTAAATGATTTTAAACTTCTTAAATGTTTGAATTTAATCAACTGATGTTTTGAAATAAAATTTGATTTATGTAAATTGAAGTATTATTGAAAAATCAAGTTTGTGTTGAAATGCGAATTGGTTTAAAAAGGAATTTCTTTAAAGAAGTAAATCGGAAGTTTAAAGTTAAACTTTTATGTATAAATGAAATTCTATCGAAATTGAGTTATTGAATTTGTTTGAAAATAACTTTGAAATATGTTGAAGTTGGAGTAATCCATATTGATATTTTTGAACATGGATTTAAAAGATATGAAATTCGATAGTTTATTGAAATTTGGTTTGTCGATTTGGAAATTTGAAATGGTTCAAATATGTTGAAATGAGATGAATAGTTTAAACTGATATAAAAATTCCAAACTCATATTTTAATATAAACTATTTTAAAATTATATTATTTTAAAATTTCTAATTATTAAGATTTTCAAATTTATTAAACTTTTTGACTAATATTAACTATATAAATTATTTGACTGTTTTAAACCAATTTCATTTATTTTAAACTAATTAAACCATTTTAATTTATTTAAATCTAATTAATCTATTTTAAAGCTATTTAATCTATTTAATTATATTTAATCTAAATTAAATCTATTTAACTATCTTAAATCAATTTAAAAGTACTTTACCTATAACTAAACTATTTTGGAGTATTTAAACTATTTATAATTATTTAAACTATTTCTTAATTTCCAAACTAAGTAAAGTGTAAGTCTTTATATTCATTTCAATTGGTTTTAAAAGAGAATAAGGTTAAATGACGTTATAACCTAAGTTGAAATTTTGAATGTTATAATAAATTGAAATGATGATTTTGAAGCAAGGACTTAACCTGCTGTGAGAATATGATTTTCGGAAGAAATTATGATTTTTGAAACGATATGATTTGAAAGTGATATAATTTTGAGAATACGATATTTCAATATTAACTGTGAATTTGACTTTGAAAGGAAATATAATTATCGAACTATGATTTCAAATGTGATATGATTTCAAAGGCAAATATGATTTCGAAAGTAAGTAATGATTTCGAAAGTGATATGGTTTGAATCGAATATGATATTTTGATATCAATTATGAAATGATTCTGGAAATGTAAAAGAACCATCCGATGTGTAACAAGCGATTGGTTGTT
Organism: Allium fistulosum; assembly: GCA_030737815.1. NCBI lineage: Eukaryota > Viridiplantae > Streptophyta > Magnoliopsida > Asparagales > Amaryllidaceae > Allium > Allium fistulosum. The sequence continues at coordinate 744,433,404 of CM060907.1, forward strand.
AAAGAGACCAGGATCAGAAATTTTCATACTCTCTGCCAATACCAAAAACCACTTTGACAACTGTGTATGCGGTGGAGATTCCATAATGAAGTAGGATGGTGGCGACGATCCTATATGAGGTATATACGTGGACTCGACTCCCATGAGTTGGCTTAAGGTGGCTAAAACAGGAGCGATTCTCGGGCCAATGAGGTAGCTGCTCTGATCGGACACATTCCATCGATACTATATTCCGACTTGCGATTATTTGGTGGCCACACTACGATTTTACTCGGGAGTGTGTTTCGAGTTGGACGGTAGTTGCGGCTATGCGTTACCAACAGTCCGGATGCGTAATTGGTATATCTACCCTAGCATTGCCTAGTTGTGCCGTGTCACCTACCCTAGCGTGCCTTCTACGAGTTTGTTTTATGTCTTACCTATGTGGTATCCTCTGGCGGCTCCAGTTTACGGGGAGTTCGGTACTGTATAGACTATTGGCATACCTATAAAATGTGTTAAGGGGGATATGGGTAACGCCTTAACGCTATTTTAATAGTTTATCTTACTGTAGACATATTATAATAGCGTATTGTACTACATAGTAGATAGTTTAACCGGAGATGTGAATCCCGAACATCTCTTAAGTTACTACACTCACGTTAGACACTGGATAGGAGATGTCAAAACCCGTAAACATGTCCGACGCCATTTACACTCATATTTATTTACCGTTGAATTGACTTACATAAGATCTATTAGTTCTGACTCGAGTGTTTTGTCTTTTCAATTCGCTCGGGTCAGCCTGAGCATTTCAAGATTTGAAGAACTTATTCTCGAAGGATGAAGACGAAGATTGTATTATTATTATTTACTATATTTATTCCACTACACCATATTGTTCCGTTGTATTATTATTTGTTTATCTCTGGTATGTATAACTCTGATTCTGTATTGTATAAGTATAATCAAATGTTTTGTAAACAGCTTCATGAACTATTATTTGATTATTAAATATTGTCATTCCGCTGCGAGATTCTATTTTGTTTTTTTCTTTCTCTGCTTTTTCATATTCACCCAATAACAATTCGCCCTTCTGTATGGTTTGAGTCGACATGCGTGTCTGCTTAAAGCATACAAAAAGGCGAGATGTTACATGACACCTTTGCCATATAAGCCTTGTCTTTCTCCAAGATAGCTGAACCCTTACTTGAAAGCTTCACATGCAAAGGTAAAGGTGTATTTGATACCTTTGCGTCCTCCATACTAAACCGGCAAAGAACTTTCTCAATGTACTCCTTTTGAATCAATTTAAACTCAATAATCTTTCGACACCTTACTATTTCCATGCCCAATATCCTCTTTGCTTCTCCAAGAACCTTCACTTTGAATTCTGATTTCAAACTCTGTTTTAACTGGTTGATTTCATTCTTATCTTTTGAAGCAATGAGTATGTCATCCATATACAAGAGTAAATACATCCAACAATCAGTTTCCAAGCTCTTGAAATACACACAAGCATCATTGATGCTTCTATCAAAACTATTTTCAAGGATAAAATGATCAAATCTCTTATACCGTTGTATAGGTGATTGCTTTAAACCATATAGTGATTTCTTTAACTTGCAAACCAAATTTGACTTACCATCTACAACAAAACTTTCCGGTTGCTCCATATATATGTCTTCAACCAAGTCACTATGCAAGAAGGCGGTTTTCACATCAAGTTGCTCCAACTCCAAGTTGTGAATAGCAAGTAATATTCGGATTGAAGTATGGCGCACAATCAATGCGAATATCTCATCGTACTCATTCTCCTTCATTTGTGCAAATTCCTTAGCCACTAGCTTAGCTTTGTACCTTCCTTCATCATTTACCTTCTTTATCCATTTGCACCCAATAGCACGATTTCCTTTAGGAAGTGGAACCAAATCCAAAGTTTGATTCTTCAATAACGATTGCATCTCATCCTCCATGGCACAAATCCACTATGAGCTATCACTCGAATCCATGACTTCATCAAGGTCCATGGGCTCATCTTGGACTACACAAAGAGCATAGTCCAAATTATGACAAAAGCTAAGATAGTTCCAATCACCATATCTTTTGGATGGCCTTATCGCACAATGACCCACCCGAGTAGCAATATCATCATCCAAACTCCTTTCGGCTCCATCTTGAACCGATTCCTCTCAAGAATCATGTACATCACCAACACTACTAAAGGCACCCAGTTGACTATGTGATGTAACATGAACTGCTTCCTCCTTCCAAGCATCTTCGACTACTCTACTCCTTGGACAAAAAGTGGGAATTACTTCTCCTTTAACTCACCATGAACCATATCTGAAACATCCGATGAGCTCATTCACGAATAAAGCTGACTCATCAAAAGTAACATGAAGAGAATTAACAACCTTCTTCATTTTCTTATTCCATATCCGATAACCTTTCACTCCGTCCGTTTAACCAAGAAAAATCCCCTTGAAAGCTCGAGGCTCAAGCTTATCATTTCCTGGATCATGCACATAAACCGGACTACCAAATGCACGAAGATAACTCAAGTCAATGCTCTTTCCCGTCCACACTTCCTCCAAAATTTTGTTACCGATAACTGAGCATGGAATTCGATTAATAGTATGCACCGCGGTTGACAACACATCGGCTTAAAATCTCGTAGACAAACCCGATGTCAATCTCAAGCATCGAGCTTACTCAAGTAGAGTACGCTTTATCCTCTCCACAACTCCATTCGACTGTGGATCTACCAATGTAGTAAAATGCCTCCAAATACCATGATACTTGCAAAACTCCAAAAAATATCTGGAAACATTCTCTCTGACATTGTCAGATCTTAGAACCTACAAAGACTTACCACTCTCGTTCTCAACAAGAGTCTTCGATGCTTTGAACTTTGCAAATGCCTCCGACTTGGCCTTCATTACATACAACCTTACCTTTTGAGAAAATTCATCAATAAAAGAAATATACTAGCGAGCTCCTCCCAAAGAAGCTACCGGTGCCGATCCCTAAACATTCGTGTGAACATACTCAAGAACCCTTCTCAAATTATGTTTTTCTTCACCGAATGATACTTTAGTTTGCTTCCTCATGACATATTCTTCGCAAAACTCTAGTTTGTTGAAACTCTCTCCATCGATTATCTCTATTTTCTGAAGAATATCCAAACTCCTCTCTAAGACATGACCTAACATTAAATGCCACAACCTAGTTGCATCCAACCCACGAGAACTATCAACACACATACAAGTTTCACCTTCAATAGTCGCTCCTTGAAACAAATGAACACCATGACTCCTAGCACCTTTCATCAACACAAGCGCATCCTTTGAAACCCACAAGTTATCATTCTCAATAGTGATCTTACATCCTATAGAATCCAGTTGGTTCAAAGAGATAAGAGACTTCCGAAGTCCCGAAATATAGTGTACATTAGTGAGAGTATGAACCACTCCATCAAACATCCGAATTTGCATGGAACCAATGCCCTTCGACTTACAAATAGTACCATTAACCATAACAATTGAATTTCTCTCTTTATCAATATTTGAGAAAAAACAATTCTTATTCGGTGTCATATGATAAGACGCCCTCAAATCGAGCACCCATTTGCTATATGAAACATCTAATGCTACAACCATCAAAATATATGTCTCCTTCACCAACTCACTCTCCACCGCTACGTATGAAGATGCTACTTCCTTCTTTGCCTTCTCCTTGTCCGAACACTCTTTCTTCCAATGATCAGGTTCCTTACAAATAAAGCACTTGCCATTTCTTTCCTTCGACTTTCCTCTCCAATCGGGCTTTCTTGATTTAGAACGCCTTTGGTTCCTTTTCTTCCCATATCTCTCCTTCTCCACAAATAAACTATGATCACTAGTAGCACTACTTCCATCACCCATCTCCTTCATTTAATCGCGTAACTCCTCGCTAAGAAAATCCATTTTGACATCATCAAGAGTCAATGTATCCCTGCTACAGATCAAACTATTTGAGAAATTCATGTAACGGTCCAGCAACGAACACAACAATATCATCGCCTTTTTCTTTTTCTTAATCTTCAAATCTACGCGTTCATCTTCATTAGTAAATCATTAAAGAGATTCAAGTGTGCTTTAAGCGAAGTACCCTCCTTCTTATACGTGAAGAACATTCGCAACAAGATTAAATGATTAGTTAGCGACTTCTTCATATACAACTCCTCTAACTTGTCCCATATCCCCTTAGTTGTAGTCTCACCACTAATTTTGAAGATAACATTCTCCCCCATAGCTAGCAAGTTGAAGTGTAGTGAATGCCCATTTCCTCTCTCTCAACATCCAAGATGTCCACCGGCAACAAATGTGTATCAAACACTACCCGATGCACTCAATTCTGCCTAAGAACCGCTTTCATCTTCCATTACCACTTTTCAAAAACATTGTTGCCATTCCACTTGTCTATAACCAATTATGATTCTGAAGATGCATAAGATCCACGTACATACAACGCTACACCACTGGACTAACCATTGAAGGAGAACTTGAGGTATTATCTGATTCAGGCATTTCCACAACCACTTACTAACACCAAATCTTCGATACCAAATGTTATTGGAATTCTAACTCAAGACCACTCAAATCAAAACCTCAAAGCATAGCAGAAAACGAGATTGTGGTAAGAAGTGCAAAAACAATAAATCAATATCTCAATCCAAATCTCAATCCAATCCAAAACCAATCATAATCACAAACATGCAATAGAGAAACAAAGCAATAACGCTAAAATAAATCACACATCGATTTATAGTTGTTCCACTAACGTCTTGTTAGTGTACATCCACTTTGAGAGAGAGCCTTTATCAATGCCAACAAGAAGAGTACAAGAGATTGATTACAATGATGAATATTCAAATAGAATAGATTTATAGAGAAGAGAATTGAAGAAATTAGGATTTTCTAAACCTTAGTTAATAGAGGATAAAACTCTTGATTAAATCCTTGGAGTGATCATCATGCCGCCTTCCTTTGAATTTTGAAAATATCTTATATAGTGAGAGATCATTCCTTGGATAATATCTGAAATGCCCCTTGAAGCTTCACAAATCTCACAAAACTGGCCGAGCCAAAAATAGGCTGAAAGTCGTCACTGACTTCGGCCACATTATGATAGACGTCTATTATATGTTTTAGGAAAGTATTCCCTGAAATCATAGATGTTTGTCCCAAAATGACAAATGTCTGTCTCAAACATCGCATTTCAAATTCTACCATCACAGACGTCTATCACTTTATGACAGACGTCTATCGCTTGATGCTGACCATAGCGCTCCACCTTCATCGCTATATCTTTCTCCTCCAAACTCCGATTTGCGAATCGTCTTCTCCGCTACCAAGCTACTTCCGACCACTTTAATTCTCCATATAGTGTTGCCAAAATTCAACAATTATCTAACCTTGTACCAAAATTATTAATTACATTCCCAAAACAGTATTAGAAATAAAATGATAGTTTTCACCCACAAATAATTGAGAAACATATATGTTTACTTAGATGTATATAATGGTGGACAAATCTAACCTAAAAAGAAATAAAGTAACCAAATAAAATTTATCCTAAATTAAAACATAAAGTATTTTAGTTGTTGAACGTTGAAGTTGAGTTTGTGACTAACTACTTTGTCCAGCAATTGCACGAAGTCGAAGATAATGGTAGCTTTTATGTTCATCGAATCTCACATTGATAAATAAACATGCAACCGGTGACATATCTTAACTGTAGAGAATTTCGCATCGCCGGTAGTGAAGTATTGTCCATTTCACCGAGAAATTTAGATGCAGCTTGGGGTGATTCGTTCCTATTACAACTGGAAGTCTGTGAGTTTAATATTGACCGTAGGTCAAGATGAAGCTGAAGGTCGAATAGGCTTGGAAACACTGGTAGGAGGCGTCGACTATGGGTATATCTGGCCACCGAAGCAATGCAATTCAGCGAATATATAGAAAATTAGGGGAAAAGAATATTAGGGTTAGGATGAGAATAAAAGAAGGGGAGAATGATTAGAAGATTCCTTTTTGCATGAAGAGAAGGAAAAAATAATTTGGATGGTCAAGCTTTAGAATACACGTGGCTTTCACAGAAACAATTTCATTGAATAATTGAAGCGGGCTTCAGAGTTAAGGAAACCAAACTCGGTATTAGTATTTTAGTATAGATCTCACAAATGTGTGTATGATTACATATTTATTTGTAGTTATAACCACATTAGAACAATAAGTTGTTGCATCGCACAAATGCAGTTTTAGACTGCATCACCAAGACACAGTAAAAACTGTGTTTACCAGTTGTATTTTAAAACTGCATCACCATGATATAGTTAAAACTGCATCTCACAAAGGTAGTTTGAATTACATCTCGCTTATGCAAGTATAACTACATTACTTAGTTGATATTATAATTCCACCTTTTAACATGGAGATACCATGGCATTAGGATGATTTACTTATATTTATATCAGAATGATGCACTTATAAATGCATCTCCCATATGCAACTATAACTACATCATTTGAATGTAGCTATTTCCATATCAATTTGATTTATTACTTTGATGCATAGTTTCGAAGACTGAACCGTAAATCGAATCATGTTAGTGCTTGGTCAAAAGTTCTAGTAGTTCAATAGATCAGACCAAGAAAACCGTATTCGTCGTTATTTTACTTTAAAGTTTATTCTTTATTATTCACAAACAAGCTAGGTACATTCTTAGTTGCCTCATAGCCAAATAAGTGAAGACTAAAGTGAACCAAATTTACACATAATGTTTAAAGGCAACTAATAATAATAGTCCTACAACTAATTAATACGACTAATTAGTTAATGTATAAGTTTAACTAATTATAGTTAACATGTCAAAAATTTTAAAAAGCACCCTTGAACATTTGATAAAAAATATGAACTAAAAAACCTGTAATAATTTATTTAATGCAAAGGTGTAAATTTCACGGTATTATATGGTAAAAGAAGTTCAGTTCAACATTGATTCATAAAATGTATACCATTTATGTATTATATTTTTAGGATTAATGAGATAATCCAATAATTTGATGACTGAGGTAATGAAATTATTTGCTAAATTGGTCATGAGGAAAAAAATAAAGAAGGAATATTTTTTTTCTCAAATTCAAAAAATCATGTGGTTTCCAGATGTCTTTTTTGGGTTTTGAGCTTGGACCGTTGGTTCACACATGCATAAGGTAATTTCATTTTAAGAATCCTAACGCTCCTATGTCGAAGGATAACCATGATCGAATTTTAGTTGAGTTGGTTCTTTTAAACATTGCTTTGATAAATCTTCCGATGCATCAAACTGATGCCTTCTATTAAATGTAGTTATGATTGCACCATTTCGATGAAGTTATAATTATTTGTCTAAAGAAGTTGTTTTAACTGTTGATTTCTAAATAAAAAGTTTATAAAATTTTTGATTTGAATATGAAAATGATTCTTAACTTTGATTTTTCTATGAAAGTTTATAAGGTTTCATTGATTGGCATGGCAGAGAGAAGCTTTCCACTATTATTATGAAAGCAAAACTCAATATATATATATATATATATATATATATTCTCCTTAAAAAATATTTGGAACTTAGAAAATTAGAAAATACCCATATTCTCACTTTGGAGTGTAAACCAAAACGACTAATAATAATAATAATAATAATAATAATAATAATAATAATAATAATAATAAGAGAAGAAACTAGTAAATAAATCTAAACTCACCAACTGATCAACATAACCATTCTTGGTTCCTACATCAATATATGAACTAAACAAAATAAGTTTGACAAATTACTAATCATAAAAATCCGTATATGATCAATTTTTGATAGAAATTTGTTAGAGATGATCCAAATTAGCAGTTGAAAAAAACAAAAAAAAAAGATAAAAGTGAAGATAAAAGAAGTTTCTTCGAGGGACATATTCATCAAATTAAAACATTCAAACTGACCACCCGCTTAAGATATAGAAATCATACATATTAGGATAAAACCAGAAAAAGTATCCCCTTCGTGTACATTGTCAATGCCAATGGGTCCACACTTCACTCTTGTTTCCATTTCACATAATTAATGTTAATATCTCCTAGAGCAGGAATATTTTTAGAATAAAACACCATGAGCCGGTGACAGACCGCATTGAAATGATCATGGAGAACAAACTATACAAACACATTGTAACAACCCCTGATCCAATAACAATATATATAGTATCGCTTCTTCACCCAACGAAGGAACAAATACAAGTTCTTCCTATAATATCCTCTTTCTAATCCAATGTACCAGCATTAAAATCCACTCATAAACCTCCATCTCACCTCTTACAACCATCCCGAAAATGAATTACTCGTATCGGAATCATCACCAAACTCAAATCATGACATTACCATCCCTCAATTTGTATCCCTACTTTAGACTCCAATCTTAACATGGTGGAGCACTAATTAAGGGATGGGAATGTCAAGGTTGGAGTTTGGTGATGGTTTTAATATGAGTAATTCATTTTTGGGATGGTTGTATGAGATGAGAGGGAAGTTTGTGAGTGGATTTGAATGTGGGTTCATTAGAAAAGAAAAAGGGAAATTATAGGAAAAACTTGTATTTGTTCCTTTATAGGACGAAGAATTTATACCTATGTATATTATTGTTGGATCATGGGATCATTATAATCTGTTTGTACACTTTGTTCTTCATGATCATTACAATGCGACCTATTTTCACCTTATGGTGTTTTCTACTCAAAATATTCCTCCTCTATAATAACTTAACATTGATTATAACAAATTGAACCAAGATCAAAGTGTGAAGCCAGTGGAATTGACAATGCATATGAAGGGGATACCCTTTTTTTATCCTAACATGTATAATTTTTATACTTTATTTGTTTGACAAGGAGGTAATTTATCTTTATTAATAAAATGGAGGCAACAATATAAATGTGTATGACCAACTTAGCCCAAACAAATTAGACCCGGCTTGATTTGCTTAAATTAACTACCAACATCAAAAAACTACTTCATTTAATAAACTCGATCAAAAAAAGGAAATAACCACGGAAATTAGGTTAACTCATGTTCACTAGTGGCGATGGATCTTTGAGCTGTCACCCCTGAAGCAATTCTTGTTCGATACTCATCTCTTCATGACTCCACAATGTACTCCAATCTAGTAATTTGTCCTCCTTCACATGATTCTGGTAACTTATACGTCAAGGTATCAGGTATGGACAACTAGCATAAATCTTTACCTAATCTAGTAAGTAGCTTTGTCTCTTGTTTTGTTTCAGCATCAGAACCTTTACGTGAAACTCTACTTTATGGAAGATTTGAAAGTAACCGCTTGCTTTGTGTTTAAATCTCCTATTGTGCCTTTCCTACAAACAAGCCCAAATGCATGTTGTTGTGCATATTCTAGCAAGATCACATAGCCTATCTTTGAATCAAAACTTACTTGTTGTTCATTGATCCCTATGATGATGTTTCCTTGTTATTGCCCTGAAATGTTTAATTTTTCTTTGCACCATATCCATGTGAAATTTGTGTATATACATTAAAAAACATATGTTGTATGCTTTCTTCAGTATCCCTACATAATGAACATGTCTTGTCAACAATAACATGTTTATGTCTCAATACTGTTGCAGTAGATAGATTGGTTGGTGATGGAACGATATGTATAAACTACCATTCTTGTATTGTTCACTTTGTCCCAAACTGCCTTCGCCTATAACGTGATTACAATTTTTTTCTTTGCAGCTTCCCAAGTTGAATTAAATGTGAAATGACCATCAACTGAATCATGCTCCTTGTTGTTCTATATAGTAAGTTGGCCAATTTCATTTGATAGAGTTTTAGTGTGCGGAAGTCTGTTTGGTAACCTCATTTTTTCAGTTATAATTTGGTCTATTATAGGTTTTTCCAATCCCAATATTGCCATAGCTTGAATAGTCTGCTTATGTAGTAAAGATGGACCATTCAACCAAGGGTCATACAACATACCTATGCTTTTTCCATCCACGATTCTTCTTTCAAATATAAGTGATGATTTATGTCTCATTTGTGGCATATATTTGAAAGTGTCGGAATGTTTTGTGTGTATTTATAGTTCCTAAAATGATTTTTATTGAATGTCTTTATTTTGTAACTATTCATCTGCTAGTCCTTCTTCATTCTAAAGTTTCCAATTAAGCCTAATAAAAGCAACTTCATTAATCACTACCATATTCTTCAGACCTAATCCTCCTATACCCTTGGGTTTACAAACAGTCTCCTAAGTAATTTTACTTCTTTTGCCCCTTTATAAAAATGTTTGGCAGATTCAAGCTATCTTGTTAAGTTTTCCTTTTGGTAATTTCAGGCATTGTGGCCAGGATTGAATCAGTAGATAAATTACTAAATTAATCAATTCCACTCTACCAGCAAGAGAAATTTATGCACATTCCCATCCTTTAATCTTAATTCTGATTCTACCAAGTAGGCCTGAGCATATACTATCTTTGATATATTGCACTGAGAAAGGAGTTCCTAGGTGTTTAAGAGGTAAACTACCTTCTCCTAAGCCTTAAATGTCCAATATACCATCTACCTGCATGCAATCTTTGTTGAATATGACTTTATTTTTTCCCACATTGATGTCTAGACTAGCATAGCATTTTAATTTGTGAAAATTTACTTAACTGCTTATGTGTTAGTAATATTGGCCTTCATGAATAGTATAACATCATACACATATGTGATATGTGTAATAATGGCTCATTTTGTGAATAGGTCTGATTTTTCTCGTAGTAGATTTTGCATCCATTAATGTGCTAAGATACTCCATGGCAAAAGTAAAAAGATAAGGTGATAAGGGTCTCCTTGCTTAAGACCCCTATTACTTTTGAAGTATTCAGTAGGTATACCTTGATAAATGACGGAGAAGGAAGGAGTTCCTATCATTTCTTCAATAATTTTTAACCAATTCTCCGAAAATTGCATCATTCACATCATATGAATTTTTTTGATGTTATTATAAGCCTTCTTCAGATTAATTTTTATGTGCATTTTTTCACTGCGTCTATTATTAGAACCTCTCGCGTGCTCACGGGGTACAAGTATGTTGTTCATAGTGCTTCTATGGGGAATAATGGCACATTGATTTTTTGATATAGTTTATTAGGGATTGGCTTTAAATACAACACTTTTGCTAATATTTTGTAGAGAAAGTTACAGTAAGGTATGAACAACTCTATAGAATCAACTAGTATTTTCTTTGGTACTAAGGCCAGAAAATTATGATTGAGTTCTCTAATAATTTTTCCACTGTAAAAAGCACTTTGAAGGGCCTTTTTGATTGGTTTCGCCAAAATATTACAAAGTACTTTGAATATATTGCATTATAACCATTTGAGCCTAGTGCTTTAATATCTTCAGAATTGAAAATTACATGTTTGATTTACCCAAGTGTGTTTCAGAGTTCAAAAAGCATTTTCCTTCATTATTTATGACTTCCTTGCAATAGATAGTAGGGAATTCAAATATTACATGCTCCGAATTATCCTACAGTAATCTACTGCCTGTAAACTTAATGCTTCATGTGAATTTGGTTTGTTACTTGAGTCGTTGAGTCATGCATCCAAGTTTTTTCCATACCTTCTCGAATTTACCTTGGCATAAAATTACATTTTTTTATCATCCCCCATAGTTAGCCAGTCAATAGTAAATTCAAGAACATTATATCGAATGCTATTAATGTATTTAAATCCATATATACAACATCGTTACAGCCAATTATGATCCGGTGGAATAAATCGTTTATTTTGCTCATAGAGAACGAACTATAACCATTTAATCTTCCATATATGATAATCGATTGTACAAAGTCCTAATGTTATACATGAACATACAAAGTAAACTCAAGCAAACAAATTCGTCACAATTTCAATTTCTATTGGAGTTGGATTTATTGGACTTGTATCCATTCATATTATATCAACAGTGTAGCTATTTTTGATAAAAATGAATATTTTATGTGAAGTTATCAAAAGTAAAAGAGGATAATATTATAATTTAAATTAATTTAATTTATAATTAAGGTTCAAAATTCTATGTTCCATTTTCGTTCCGATCATCTGTAATTTTATAACTTTTTGTTTCGTTTTGGATATAACAAAAGTCCCGCTTTAGTTTTGATTTTCTAATTTCGTACTTTTTTCTACTTAAATTGCTAAATACGCTAATAAATATCTTATACTTTCATAAATTTGTAGTACATTTATTACAGAACATGTGAAATATGTACATGCTATAATCGAAAAAATCATCGTTTAAGGCAGTTTTGTTCATTTGAGATTTTGAGATTTTCAAATTTTCAGTTAGTTTTAAAAGTTTCGAAAATTTTACTGTGATTTCAATGTAAATTGACAAAAGTATAACAATTTTGGTTGTAATTATTTAATTTCTTGTCCATTTATCTGTTATCTTGTTGACTTTATTTTCTTTTTAATTTTTTATATCATTATGTGTTTTTTATTTTTATTTTTTAATATTTTAAAAGAAAATCCAGAATTTTGATTGGATTCTATTTTGGTTAGGACTGGAACCGAAATAGAATTACAAAAATAAACAGATCCCTCTAGAATTTTGAATCATGATTATAACAATAGTAAAAACTTTTGATATTCGGAATAAAAAACTGGAGGAACTTAGGAGCACAACTGCCGTAAAACTAATATGGAGGTACTTGTAATATCTTTGGCTTCGTGGATGAAAGAATTGTATTGTTAGGGTAAAATTTTCTAAAGTGTTCAAGCAGAGAACAATGCATCAAATACTCGAAGACAATGTTGAATATAAGACAGTTTTGTATGGGTTTAATTAGAAGGAAAATTCAAACGGTGATAACACTAGTTTGTGGTTTGATCCATGGCAAGATGAAGTTCCTTTAGTGGAGAAGATTTGATGGTAATTTGTCACAGTGGTGGGTGGGCCTAACAAGAATGTTTCATATCTACAACATGAAAATAAAGGGAGGATTCCCTCGTTCTATTTGCCTGCCCAGATATGGCAACAAATTAACAATACATAAATTGGTAATATAGCAACTATAGACTATTGGTACTAGATCCCTGTTTCAAAAGGTAAATTTTCCTTTAAATAAGCATGGGAATATGCAAGAATCAACCATACATAGCTTGAATGGTGTAAACATGTGTCCAATAAAAATTATGCCCCAATAATGTCTTTATATTCCCAATTAGCAAGACGAAAGAAACTGAACATTAAAGAAAGAATTTTGCGATGGAACCTAGCAATAGATCCCTTATGCAATTTATGCATTCATGCAAATGAAGACATACACCACTTATCCTCCCAATGTTCTTATTTGGGCAATTTGTGCCAAATAATAAAGTGTAAAATTCAATCATCACTCATTACAAGTATAAATCTGACTAACATTTTTGAACAGTTATTCATCAACAACTCCATATTAAAAGAATTAAACCACCAAATAAACATAGTGATTACACGCCTAATTTGGCACATATGGTGTGAAAGAAATTTAAGAGTGGTAAAGAGTGTTCAAATGCCAAAAATATTTGTATTATATTACTTCTATAGGTCTGCAAGATGCTACTAAAATAGATCAATATTAAGGAAGAACAAGTAAAGGGAAAAAACGCACCTTTGGTTAATATGGTTTACAATTTCCATGGATGCAACATGCTTAAGCCAGATCCGAACATTGCAATGGAAATTTAGTGTATCAACAAGACTCTAGATTCCGCCAGTTTCAGTCAACTCAAATCTCCTTACATAGCTGTAACGAACAACAAGAAAGTGGTTGATTTTATTTGTAAGGCGATTATCTCGAATCTAAATGTCGAAATGGAGAAGGTCTCCACTCGATATCAGCCATGAAAATTTAACAAAAAGGTCAAAGAGAGATGTCGTGTTTGAGAAGTAAAATGAAGATTTCATGAACCGACAATTATTTTTTATTAGTTGTATTGAAGTAAGCATTTATTACCTACCACTGTGAGGGGACATATGAGGGTTTTCTAAGTAATGAATTTTGTTTAACTCCTCTTCTTATTTGATTTCCTCTCACATTTTGAACTGTATTTTGTCTTTTCTTTTCACTCTGTAATTGTTGCTAGTTGATATATGGAGATAATATGTTGATCAATATGAACTTGTTTACTAGTAAGTTCTCTTCTCTTACTTTTTTTCCTTTTTAAATTGTTTTTTATTCTTTGTCAATTTTGTTTAAAGTCCATCAAAATAAGAATATAGGTATTTTCTAATTTTCTGTGTTTGAATTTTTTTGAAAGGTGAACCTATATTTCGATTTCTCTTCCTTAATATTGGAAAGCATCCATTTGGCACCAATTTTTGAAATGCTATAACTTTTAATAGAAAATTCATAGTTAAAGGATCATTTTCACCATTAAATCTGCAATTTTATTAACTTTGTTGTGTAGAAATCAACATTTAAAAACAATTCTTTATACAATCAATTATAACTTCATTGAAATTGTGTAGTTATAACCGCATTATTTAAAATGCATCAAACCGATGCAGAAATTACTGCATTCGCTAATGTAGTTACGAAACCATATGTGAATTGTAGTTATACATGCATCATTCTGATATAGATTCAAGTACACCATCCAATTGAAATTTTATCTCTATATCAAAAGATGAAATTACAATTCAACTGAGTTAATACCGTATCCGTAAGATGTAGTTTACAGCGGTGAGATGCAATTTTAACACATTATAGTGACACGATTTTAAACAATAGTAGTTAATTGTTTTAAACTACAACTGTTAAACACAGTTTTAACTCATCCTGATGAAGTAGTCTAAAACTAGATCAATTTGATGTAATTATAACTACATATTAGAGAGGTAGTTATACCACATTTGCGAGACATAGGTTTAACTTAATGTTAGTGATGTAGTCTAAAACTGCATTTACGAGATGAAATAATAACTACATCAATCGAATGCAGTTATAACAACATATGAGGAATACAGTTATACTTACTTCTTTAAACATAATTAAATTGTATACGCCTAATGCAATTAAAACTACATCAGTGAAACATAGTTCTAACTGCATCTTAGTGATGTAGTCTAAACTAGAAGTGTTTTAGACATTTTTAAGAACATTAAGGAAATTTGCAGGAATTTTAAGATAATTCTGCAGTTGAAATGTATATTGATATATATGTTTGCATGATGAAAATAGATCAAATGCTATTTATATTAAAAGAAAGTAAAACTTTAAAAACAACGAGTTTCCAAATTTTGATTTTTACATAATTATATGTCTATTATTAAAATGTTTGTAAAATTTAGGATATTGTAGGGTGTTTACCTATTATGATTATTTAATAAAAGGAACATACTGTCCAAAAGTAATCTTTTAAGCTACTTATTAAATTAAACCTCCATTTTGGAAATGATAGCATTTTTGTATTTCTAACTTCTAGATTTGGTTAAAATCTTATATATTTTTACTTATATTTTATTCTCATATAGCCGACATCTCAGTATCTCAACCTAACAGCATTTTGCTGGATCTATTCCTCTCTTTAAATTAAATTAGTTTCCATAAATTTTTGGAATTGTATCCGTATTTCAAAATAGTAAAGGGTATTTCTACATTTCTCAATTTAATAATTATGGCAGCATAAAAAACATATTCACCTCTCATAACTTGGTTATTAATCCCACTTTAATTCTAAATTAATAAATCACTTGAACTCTAAATCAATTAATAGTAAATTCAAAAACATTATACAATGTCATGAATGTATTTAAATCAATATAATATTGTTATAGGCAGTTATCATCCAGGTGGAATAAATCATTTATTTTGATCATAGGGAATGAATTGTAATCGTTTCATCTGCCATTATGCAATAATGATACAAAGTCCCAATGATTTACATATACCTAGTAATTATACACAAGCAAACAAATTTTGTCACCGTTCCAAATTGATTTAGAGTTGGATTCGATGGATTTGTGTCCATTTATTTTGTATCCATATTGTAGATATTTTTGATAAAATTGGATATTTTCATAAAGAATTATGAAAAGTAAAAGAGTATAACATTGTAATTTAAGCAACATAGCATATGACAATAATAAACCTTCCAATATAAACAAATCCTATTATGCATCTCTTTAAAATATTCCTGCTCTTCATCATTTTTGGAACCCTTTTAATAATCATATATTCTTTGAATCACTTTAATAATCATGTATTCGTAATCATCTACATTATTCATCTTTCCAATTTGTTTCTATTCTCCATATCCTCATATTAATTCTCTCAAACTAATTAAAACTAATGTTGGTCTAATAAAATTTCCCTTTTTTAATTCAAATTCAAGATATCTACCTCAATCAATAGTATCTATAATTTTTCCAAGCTCCTCTATTTTGGTACATACAGGCTTAAAAGATAGATTGTAGATATAGTCCAAGAAAAAGATAAAGAACTTAAGAAATTTTTTATCATCCAAATCATGCTAAGTAGCTCATGTCTAAGAAATATAAGTGGAACTTTGTGATCTCAATTTCACTAGGCTATTAAAAATGCGTATCCGTAGTTATTTATATAATAGATTTTTTATTATTTTTCATGAAATTTATGTCGTATCATGGGGAAATTTCTTAATATAACTTTGTAAAAAATGACTATTTTTTCTTGCTATTATGTACATGCCCTTAGAGAAAATAAAGTTGTTTAACACCACTAATTTAGGATATTTTTAATACAAAAGTTGAGAAGAGTATTCACATATTTCATTAACTAATCAAATCTTCATTTGCTTAAAAAAATTATTACATCTTCTCCTAGAAATATGTTATTTTATATTTCATTCATTTATTTTTTCTTATTTCACTTTAAAATAGAGTTATAACATATATGTATTTAGTAAATTTCTTTTCACAAAAATATACTATACGTTCATGTTATTCAAGTAGTATTGATTTTTTTTATAACATTTAACCCATTTAAACTTAACATGTGCTCACAAAGTAGTCAAATAGTAAAAAAATTATTTATATATTGTTTTTTGTATACATATTTAGATTGATAAAAGGTTTTCAAACAAAATGATTAAATCTGATATTATGAGATATCTTTGCTATCTTTTTTTGTTTTTACAAAAGCTTACTATTTTTCTTTGATACTATATGAACTTTTTCTAATTATAATTTTTATACCGCTTTTTATTTTGTGAGAAATGACGAGAGAACAAATGGAAATTCCTCAAACTAGACAATGTCTATCAAGTTAAAACAAAGGAAATCAACTAATGACAAAAACCCAAAGCGAGCCCCGAGCCACAAGAAGGAAAAGTCGAAGCAAGTTGCGGCTCATAATTTAGTTAATTTTTGAGTCACATAATGAACTATGAAGGTAAGCACAAAGAAAAATATAGTCTAGGCTTATGTTGACTAATATTCTAGTCAACTCGAAATAATGATTAATGCAGGTTTATAATTAAGTTACTTAATAAAAACGTTGTTAGTGATGCAAAATGTGAAGAAAATGAGAATAAATTATGGTTTAAGTAAGTAAACGATGGTTCGATCTAAAAGACTTTTGCATCTACTATGGCTTCTTATCTTATTGTTCTTTTAGCTTTGAGTTAAAGGAGAGATTTAGTGGCTTTCACAAGATCATAAAATAAGCTAGAATATATGCCTCAAATCAATAGAATTCAATCCTTTTACAAGTGCACGATATCTCTTATTTATAATCATATATTGAAGGGCTAGGATTAATGCTTTAAATGCTAAGTTTCACTACAGTTATCGATTTAAGATTAGTGGTCCAGATGTGGACAGCCTGGACACTATGCTGACGGACTGGTCCAGATGAATCCAAGCTCAAGGGCCATATTACGGGGTGCTTGCATCAGAGGAGCAGTATGCGAAGGAACTAGGCCAGCAAGCAATGGGATAAATGGGTGAATTTTAGAAGAAGAAGAAAAAAAGTCCATTTTTAGATCTTATTGGGCATATGAAGTCTAATACAAATATGTATCAAATATACAATGTTTATATGTATCAACACACATTCGTGTACCACGAATGTACAACATATTGATATGTACATGGTTTAATGTACCTGTATATAAGTAATGGAATTTACACTGCAACGGATATACTTGTCCCTTTATATCAATATTTGTTATCCATAATTTATTTATTATTTATATATATACATATATACACATATATACATTATATATATGTATGTATGTAAATATATATTTAACTATGTTCTTTTAATGATGTTGACTATTCAAAATAATTTAAAACAAAGTCTAAAGTATCATCAGATTGTTAAAATTTAAAATGAGATCTCGATCTAGGAGTAAAACATCCATTTCAAATTTCAAATTTTTATATGTTTAAATATATATATACATATGTATAGTTATTTTTTATTATTTTAATTAAAAAATTTAAAATATTTTATAGTAAATTTGAATTTTTAATTATAGAGTATTGACTAATAAATATAAACTACATCTGTTTAAAAGTAAAAATTAATTTATTTCGATCCAAAAAACTTTCATAATTTTTTTCAATAATACAAATCTATACGAATTTGTAAACATCAAATTTTTTAATTATAAATTCCATACGGAGTTTATAATCGATTTTTTTATAATATAAATACGTATGGGTTTATATTAATTTTTTAAAATACACATAATATTTTAAAATACATCTATAAATAGTATTCATATTTCAAAATTAGTTATATATATAAATGTATAATTTTATTGATAAACATAATATATATATATATATATTTACGAATAAATTAATAAATTAAGTTTTATATTGTGACGACCTGGATTTTGGACGTCTGTTAGTCGGAAAATTAACTGATTTTATTATTGAAATATTAATATTAATTAGTCAAACGAATAAATTTCTGATAATTAAAATATCGGGATATATATAAATTGATTTAAAACTATAATAAATATTGAATTATAAAAATCTCTGGAGATGATAAATCTTATAAATAATATATATGTGACAACCCGGGATTTTAGCAATATTATTTTAATAAGCATTCAATCTAATTTATTAAAATACAACTTATCATTGTAAAAACCAATAAGACTTTTGGACATTCACCCTTTATTTATGTATATATGTGTATTTTGGAAGAAAGCTATGATTTAAAATTTTAAAATAAAATCTCTCAAAAATATTTAAAAGAAAATCTACCTTATTCACATTAAACTAAAATTAAGCTCTACCTTATTAACTTTTGTTCTAAATAAATATATATATATATATATTTGAATGTAATCTAGATAATAATGCTTGAAATAAAATCAATCTTGTTAATACTAAATATAAGTATAACAAAATATATGATTATAAAATTTAATGTTTGATAGTTAAGTTTAAAATAAAAATAAGGAGTTATGTTAGAAATAAACATGTAAGGTAAATTATATGGTTATATAAAAACATAAAGTGAACACTTAAGATTATTCTAGTAATATATAAACTATGGAAAATACATGTGTATGCAAGGTAGGAAAATATCTCTGTACATACAAAATCAATGGATAAGTATGTGAACATTTAAGGACACTTGCATTTAAATGCCATCATTTCAACCTCCACAAGATATAAAAAAAATCTCTGACTGAATTTTGTACCAGGAATATCTATTTCCTGTAAACTCTTTTCTACATATATCTTTCTTATTCCAGTTCGTTCACAAAACTTAGCATACCAGAAAATAATATTACAACTGAAATTTAAATCAACAACTAAACCAACTCAACAAAGCAAAGAGGATAAAAAAGATCAAGCTGATAGTTTTTTTTTAAAACAAAATTGGCTCTCTATTCAAATTTATTTTCAGGTGAGTAAACTAACACATTAGACTTAAATCTGTTTAAATCTTGATATCTGTGATTAATGCTTGAAGTTAAGTTGTGAAAAATGGTTTGCTTGAATGTTTTTATCTGAAAAATGGTTGAACTTCTCTGTAAATAATGTGTGCATGTCTGTATATTCCTCTGTTCCAGGTTTTCAAGTTTCAAACCTGTTCAAAATTCAAAGGCTCTCCCTCTAAATCTTTTTAGGTTGTATGATCTAAACAAATTATGCTTGTATACTCAAGATCTAAATTCTAAAAATATTTTTAAGTTAAATTTGAAGAGAATTTTGGCTGGGAAGAAGATAAACAATAAAATTCAAAACAATGTCAAAATTCGAGTATCATATTTTCTCGATTCACCTATATCATCCAATTCGTCTTGGAAAAACTATGAATTTTAAAAGAAGAATCATGATTTTTAAGTTTAAATTGAGGTAGAAATCGTGAGTTGAACGGAATCACATATTTCATCAAATTCTGGCAATCGAAGAGGAGATGGGTCTCGTGATCGTAGCTGGAGCATGCTTGGTGGTCGGGGATCATCAGAAAAATACTCGGTGAATTTATAATTCACCGAGGCGGCAGTACGACGAGGGTTTAGGGTTTAAACCCAGTTTTTGGTCAAGGTCGGAATTCGAATTGCTGCAGCGTCGTCAAGGCACCGGAAGCGATCGCAGAGGTGGGAATCAAAGCGTAAGAGTTAGGCGGAGCTCTGGTCGGAGTTTCGTGACCTCTGGTGGCCTGAGGCGGCGGGTCGAGGTGGTTGTGGGTGTTTGGGTTTGTTCCAGTGGAAGCTTTAGTAAGCTCGATGTCGATTTCGTGTTCTTGCCTAAGTAATGGGTGGTCAGAAGCATAGGGGAGGTCGTCACTGACTCGTTGATGGCCAGAGCTTCAACCGGAGGTGACCGGATTGGTTGTGCAGGTGCACGGTGCACATTTGGGTTTCTGGAATTGTCAAGGTTTGGGAAAGAATATTTTTCTTCGGGGTCGAACTCGAGTAGATTTCGTGATTGACTCGAAGCAGGAAGGTTTCGCGAGTGTCTCGGGTTTTGTCTCGAGATTCCTTCGGGTTCAACCCGAAGTAGGGTTTTAAACAGTTTAAAATTTTATAAAAGCAAGTTTTAAATTTAAATTTAATCTAGTTTAAAACCGTTATATGACAAATGTTTTAAATTATTTCATTTAAGGAATTTATAATTTGTTTAACTTAAATTTGTTAAGTTAAATGCTTAAGATATTTTAAAAAATTAAATTAATGAAGTAATTAAAGAGAAATTAATTAATTAATGACTAAGGATAAATCAATTAATAATTACGGGTTATAAATTAATTAGAGATTAATTAAATTATTAGGGATTAATTAATGTAAGTAATTAGAGATTAATTATTTAAATGATAATTACTTAATGTAAGTAATTAAGGATTAAATTGATAAGGGTTAACTAATTTAATTTGTAATTAATGCATAGTTAATTACTGAATGTAATTAATTAAAATAATAATTAATTAATGAAAGTAATTAGATGATCGTTAATTAATTAATAGGAGTAATTAAGGGTTGACTAATGTGAATGATTAAAGATTAATTAATCAAGGATGATTAATTAAGACGTATAATTAAGGGATGATTAATTAATTGGTTTGTAATTAATTAATGTTAAGTATGCAGGATTTAAAAGTAATTAAATCAATTAATTTAATTCATTGGTGGTTAATTAAATTAATTAGAGATGGTGTGGTTGATTTATCTTGCTTATGGATGATTGAATGATATTGAATGCCTTGGATTACGTGATATCTCCGATATGTGATATGTGCTGCATTGTGTTATGAGATGAATTGTTGCATATAAATTGTATTGTCTAAACTTAAACTTTTGGTTTAATGAATACCATTGGATTCGAAGAGACCGGGGTCGGGTATCAGTAAATACCCGAAACCACTTCGATTTGAAATCTATAATTCTTTATAGATTTGATTTGTAAATCAAATAGGCTGGAATGGAACAAATTAAGTAAACTAGACCTTTGAAACTAAGTAACGGTACTTAGATATTATTTGGTGAAATAAGTGTTTGGCTACAGAATGATTAAAACTCGTAGTGTTGGACGAGTTACCCTGGTTTTCAAAGAAGTTTATAAATTTAGTATTTCAAATTGAATGGGTTTACTCACGCTGGTTTCCAGCCTGACTCGGGTGTTACTTTGATGTAATGCTCGGGTCAGACCGAGTATTACATATTTTCAGGTAAGGACGTTCTGGAGCTCAGGAGACGAGCTAGATGGCAGGAACGTAAGGAGTGTTTTCGCTGTGATATATTTCTATTTATCTGAGATATGTTGATTTGTATATGTCTAGTATTTGTGTATGTGTGAACTCTGATGTATTAAAATAAAATTGACAGATACAGTATTCTTTATAAACTGGTATTATTTGATATTATATTTCATCCGCTGCGAATGTGAGATTCTGTTACTTGTTTTCTGTTTCTTCTTCTATCTCTTTTCTTCTTTTCCTTACTATCTGGAATTTTCGGGATCGAAAATTTTGGGTCGTTACATATGTACTATATATTTATGTACTAATTACAAAATACATATTTTAATTTTAAAATGGTTTAAAACCATTTTATTTAACTTTTGACTTTTTTTTAAATGGCCGAAAAGATAAACTAGTGTATTTTATATTTATATAAGTTTTTTTAAATCAGTTTAAATGTGTGTGTACGTGTGTGAAATCAGACATCAAATACATAGATAAATTCATAAGAATAACATAGATTTAATCTACCCATGCATAATTATATAAATGAATATATGTGTAGATGACCGACTGATAAAGCCCAGGATTATCACCTTGAATGTTGAATTAAAGCTCCTTAGATCCAATCTATACTCCAAAAATTACAACTGACCAGAAGAAAGTACCACTGACTAGAATCGAATTAATTGTAACACCCTAGATTTTTGATAACATTATTTAGGATATTTAGTTTGATAGACTAAATAAAATAATTTGTTGATAAAGGGATTGAGATTTGATTTAAATAAGGTAGCCGTGCCTTTTTAACTAATAAATTAAATGAAGGCTTTAAAATGAATTAGAGGAGGGGTATCATGGAAAGAGGCCATTCGTATTTATCTTCCTTTGGCTGTGTATCTCTATACACATTCATTTCATTTCAAAATTTTCTGAAGTGAGGCCGGCCACCATTAACAAGGAAAGAAGAAGAGGAAACAAAAGAAAAGCTTAAGGAAAGCATATTCAAATCAAACTCATTCAAATCTCACGCTCCTTAATCACTAAAGCAAAGGTGAATAATGTTTACATCTCTAAATTCTATGGTTTCGGTTTTAAGATTAAATTTGAATAATTTGGCAAAGATTTGCCATGTTTTTGAAAGATAAAATGATTAAATATACATGTTGATGATTTATGTATGTTCATAAAGATTTTATGACATGTTTTAAGATGAAAAGCCTATTAAATGACGTCTAAGAGCCTTGCGAATTTTTATGATGATCTAAAAGGATATTTTAGAGATGGGTTTCAATTTTTAGATTTTTCTAAAATTTTGTGAAATTATTATGAATTTTCTAAGGAAGAAGATGGTATTTTGGATTATAAAAATATTTACAGGAAAATAATTATTCTTTGGATTCGAAAATTTTATATGTTGGAAAGAACATATTAATAGATTTTCTGGAATTTTTCCAGAATTTTCTAAGATGATTTAATAGTTATATAAATTATTTAAGGTATGGGACTTAAATGTTTTATATAATTATAAAAGAGAAATGGGCTTTTTCAAATTGTTTAAATTTCCAAATGGGGAAAGTTGGCAGCATTTTTGAATATAAACATCTGGCAACCAATCAGATTTAGACAATTAAGGCAGGTTGGGTACAAAAGAACTATTTTAAAGTACAAATAAATAGATTTTCTACTATTTCAACTCTTTTGGCAAGAGGTTCCGCCTCTATTCCAAACCTTTCGATAAGGTCGAAAGGTATCAAACCTTTCAAATGGGTCAATAACCAATGCACATGGTATCAAGACACTGGTATGTAGTGAATTGGAAGAAGTCGAAAGGTTTAGGGATGAAAGGTTAGAGCTTTCGAAGGAGATGAAACTTTATTTTGGTTTTACAGAAAATGCGCCCGCTAGCTTTCGACAAAGCACTTTCGACATTGTCAAATGGTTTAAAAGAAAAAGGTTTCGATTGGTTTGCTTTCTTGCTTTAATTGAAACCTTTCGACAAAGTCAAAAGGTATAGCTTTCGACAAGGTCGAAAGGTATAAAACCTTTCGACAAGGTCGACAAGAACTTAGTTGCCGCTTCCTACCATTTGATTTAGTTGTTTTTGAAGGGAATCTTTTGTTTTCTAAAATTTGCCGCCTCTCCATTGGTTTCGAAGGGTTGGTTCCAACTCCAAAACTTCATTGTTTTCGAAAGCTTTTGTCAAAGGTTTCGAAGTAGTTGCTTTCGACTCCAATTTTTTTTTTGATCCTTTTGCTCAACTTGAGGGCATAATACAAATGTTTTAACCTGAAATGTTTTAAAAGTTTCGAAGTAGTCAACTTTGAATGGTTTCGAAATGTTTCCACTTGTTTTAAATTGAACCCAGTGTCTTCGAAAGGTTTTAAGTTTTATTGCTTTCGAAAGGTTTATAAATGATTTTATAGGGGAGGTAACCCCAGGCTTTCGACAAAGTCAAAAAGAAACCTTCCGACAAGGTTGAAAGGCGAGACCTTTCGACCTTGTCGAAAGATATGGTTTTGCAATGTTTTCAAAAGTCTAAGTTTTAAAGGATTTAAAGGCGGATGTCATATGTTTAAAGCTTATAAAAGGAAGGCTTTTTAAAGGTTTTTAAGGAGTTACCTCAATGATTTCGAAAGGCTTTATTAAAGGTTATGAAGGAGTTACCTTCAATGATTTTGAAGGATTTTATTAATGGTTTTAGAGGAGTTACCTTCAATATTGTCGAAAGGTTGTTTAAAAGTTTTAAACAAAAGATTCGAATATAATGATTAGGCATATGACCTAAGTGATTTAAGTTATAAAGGACTTCAACTTATTTTAAAAGGATAGATAATCCTTAATGAACATCATCAACATTATTTTGAGTAAAGTCTATACATCATGGAAGAAATAGCTTAGAGTAAAGCTAAAGAAATATTTTCCTTGTATATATATATTTGATGGATAAATCATTTTGAAAAGGTTTTCGAGGAAAATTTAAAGGGTAGTTGACCCAAAAGAAAATTCGGGCAGTTAGATCATTTAAATTCGGATAGTCAGTCCATTTTGAGGTTAGTCAGCCTAAAGGACAGATACTCTAGAGGACAGTTAGTCTAGAAAAGAGTAGTTAGCTCTGATATGAACAGTTAATTCATTTATTAGCATAACAGACCTTGCTACTTTTTAAAGACAATTAGTCCACCCTTTTTACCTATTTTGGGCAGATAGCCCATTACCTAGCATAAAAGATGTTGCCATTTTGGTATAATCAGAATTTAGGACAGATGGTCCAGTAAAGAGCAGATAGCTTAGATTTTAAACAGATAGTCTATTTTATTTCCTGTTTTAGCATAATGGATATTGCTATATTATTATTATAATCAGTTGATTAACCATTTTGGTTGTAGGAAAGGATTTGCAAAATATATGGTTTGAATAGAGATATTAGTGAGGGGAAACCTATTCCACTAAACGGCATGGTCTCACTATATATCAGTAAACAGAGATGTAATATAAATTGTTCATACCAAGATTTATGTCTGAATCGAAGTTTTTGTTTCCTCTTAAACTCTCGGGTGCTCAAAATTTGATTTGAGTAGGCTGAGGGTTTAGGTTTTCAGGATTTAGCAGATTTTGGTGAAGAAAGCATTCGAAGACGAGCAGGTGGCCGACGGATAACTAATTTAGGAATTCTGTTTTAAATTGTTTCCGCTGTGTATTAAGACAATTATGTCTACATTGCTTTGATCATCCAAGGGCGCATCTTCATATGTCGCTCTTAGCGTATTGTTGTAAATTATATTTGATCATTGCTTGGGAATACGTTTGGGGATTTTTGTAACTTGGATATGATTTTGTTCGAAATGTAATCACTGTAATTATTGTTTTGGAAATCTATGATTTTGTTCATTTTCAAGTGCTTCTGATATTATGGATACCATTAACATTACCGTATTTTATCACAAGAAATTAATATCGTGGATGACTGCAACATCCATAGCACTTAGCTTTTGGCCTCCAAATATGGGATGTTACAACTTGGTATCAGAGCATAGGTTTATGAAAAATTTAACTAAAAATTGGTTTTGAAAACAAAAATCCAAAGAAATTAGAGTAAGATTTGGGGTTGGGTTAACACTATAGTAACGTACTTGTATTTGCTATATATAAGTATGCGCTTTATCTCCATTCATCTATCTTTGATTAGGTTATCTTTCTATATCTCATGAGGATTGAATATAGATATGGATGGTAGAAGAAGCAGAGTTAACCAAGGAGGGGGAAGCACTGGAAGGAATGCTGGACCTAGTGCTCGGAGAAACCAAGGTCAGGCAGAGAATTTTGGTGCTGAAGTCCCGTAGGTCGGAATGGAAGCCATGAATCAGTTTTTCAGGAATAAGATGCAGGAAGGAGTTGTAGCCGGAGTGTTAGGAGGAAATGCTGTAGGAGCAAGGGTTTCAGAATTTTCGGTAGTTAATCATTTCGCCAAGATAAGTGGTGATTAAGTGAAGCTAGAAGGAAAGCCGTTTATGGGAACATAGGATGCTATTGAAGTTAAGAATTGGGTGTTGCACTGTGAAAGGATTTTTTCAGATCTAAGGCTCATTAATGAGCAGAAGAGGAGGTTGGTGTCTAGGAAGCTTCAGGGAGTTGCACTGTTTTGGTGAAACAGTGTAACAGCGAAAGTTGATGAGGAGACAGTAACCTGGGAGGATTTCAAGAGGAGATTCCAAGAGAGGTTTATGTCTATGATGGCCCGGTCAGCTTTGATTAGGCAGTTTGTTGGGCTGGTATAGGGTGAGATGTCCATCGCTGAGTATGCTAGGAAGTTTTAAGAATTGGCCCGGTATGGGTATGCTTCAGTAGATACAGTGTTGAAGCAGAGTGAGAAGTTCATCAGAGGACCGAAGCCAGAATTGGCTAGTGTTACTTTGTCTCATCTTAGAGATCCTTCTGATATTGTTGTGGAGATGGCTTTGAGGAAGGAAGAAGTCCTTGAATCTCTGGAGAAGAGCAAGGCAAAAAGGGTCCAGGTTGGGTAGGGCCAGAAGAGAAAGTTCTTTCCCAAGAAAGGTGCTCAAAAGGGTGGAGCAGCCAAGAAAGCGAAGTCTAAAGTTGTCTGCTATAAACGCGACAAGAAAGTGCACTTTGCTAATAAGTGTCGCTCAGGGAAAGCAAAGGATGTGGCTAAGGGAAAGAACGTTAGGTGTTTCAACTGTGACCATATAGGCCATTAAAAGAACCAGTGCAAGGAGCCCATTAGAGATGGTAAGGGCAAGGTGTATGCATTGGAGCCTGCTGCTTCTAAGCCAACAGTTCTTGGAGGAACGCTTCAAATTCATGGTATGTTTGTTAGCGTTTTATTTGATATTGGTGCATCGCATTCCTTTATATCTAGATGTTTGATAGATAAGCTTAACCTTGAACCCACATATTTAGTTACTTCCTTACGGTTGTGAATCCAATAGGAGGGTATGCAACTCTAGGGTTGATGTGTGACCAGGTTGAGTTTGACCTGTTAGGTCATACTTTTGAGTGCAGTTTGCATGTGTTTGATTTTATGGGATTTGGGATTATCGTAGGTATGGATTGGTTAAGTGAGTATGATGCTAATATATTTTGCCAGGGTAGGAAGATATCTCTTAGACACTCTGATTGTAGCAATCAGATTGTTTTCACCGTATGAGGTTCTAATGGTGCAGTGTTTGCTTTGTTGGGTACTTTGGATTTAGATTATGAGTTGAGCCGAGTTTTCATGGTTAGAGAATTCGTAGATGTGTTTGAGCCTGTTGTTGGATTGCCGTCGAAATGAGCCATTGAGTTTCGAATAGATTTGGTTCCGGGAGCAGAACTAGTTAGTAGGCCGTCAAGCAAGATGACCCCTTTAGAGATGAGGGAGTTGAAGGTGCAGTTGGTAGATTTAGAGGGCAAGAGTTTTATCAGGCCGAGCAGTTCACCAGGGGTGCAGTGGTAGTGTTTGCTAAGAAGCCGGACGGATCGTTGAGGCTATGTATTAATTGTCATAAGTTGAATGAGAGGACAATAAAGAATCGATATCCATTGCCCAGAATTGACGATTTGTTCGACCAGCTAAGTGGAGCTAAGGTATTTTCCCAATTGGATTTGGCGATAGGTTTCCATTAGCTTAGGGTAGCCGAGGATAGTGTGACTTTGATAGCATTCAGGACCAGATATGGATCATACGAATGGTTAGTTATGCCGTTTGGACTGACGAATGCTCCAGCTTCTTTGTGGATTTGATGAACCAGATTTTTCGAGAGCACTTGGATAGGTTCGTGCTGGTTTTCATAGATGATACCCTGATTTAATCTAAGGATGAAAGAGAGCATGAAGTTCATCTTAGAGTGGTGCTTGAGACGTTGAGGCAGCATTAGCTGAAAGTGAAGTTTTCGAAGTGTCACTTCTGGAAGACGGAGGTGAAGTTTCTTGGTCATGTAGTCTCAAAGGAAGGGTTATCAGTAGATCCGACTAAGATTGAGGCAGTGAATAGTTGGAAGAGACCCGAGACAGTAACTGAGATTAAGTGTTTCCTTGGGTTGGCTGGTTATTATCGGAGAATCATTAAGTATTTCTCACAGATAGCAGCACCGATGACCAAGCTGACAAGGAAAGAGGTGAAGTTTGTATGGACCGATAAGTGTGAGGAACCATTCTAGAGTTTGAAACACTTATTGACCCTTGCACCTGTGTTGGTTGTTCCAGAGGGGAATTATGATTTAGTAGTCTATACCGATGCATGTGGAACATGAATAGGAGTTGTGCTAATGCAGAGAGGTAAAGTGATTGCCTATGCTTCTGGACAGCTACGACGCATGAGGTCAGATATCCGATGCATGATTTAGAGTAGGCTGAAGTTATTTTTGGTTTGAAGGTATGGAGACATTACCTTTTGGGAGAAAGGTTTGAGGTGTATACAGATCATAAGTCACTGAAGTATCTGTTCTCTCAGAAGGAGCTGAACATGAGACAACAGAGGTGGTTAGAGTTCATAGCCGCTTATGATTTTGGGATTGAGTACACACCAGGGAAAGGCAACAAGGTTGCAGATGCACTTAGAAGAAAGCCCCGGAATGCGATGCTGGCAATGATGGATGAGTGGAAAGATTTAGAAGCATTAGCAGATTGTAGAGTACAGTGGAGATCCGAGGCTGGATCTAGTGGTAATATAGTTGTATTGTCTTGTTTAGAAGTTCGACCTGTGTTGATCGAACGAATTGCTTCTAAGCAGATAGAGGATCTAGTGGTAGCTGAATGGATCAGGAAGCTAAAGGAAGGAACCAAGAGCAATGACTTAAAAGATTGCAGCCTTGACCAGAATGGATGGTTAAGAAAGAAAGGTTATGTGTTCCGAGTGTAGGAAACATAAAGAAGGAAATCTTGGAAGAATCGTTCGAAGTTCACTATACATCCCGGAGGTACCAAGATGTATCAGGAATGAAAAGGAGTTTCTTCTGGGAAGGAATGAAGTGGGATATTGGTTTATGTGTAAGGCAGTGCTTGAATTGCCACCAAGCAAAGGCCGAACACCAGAAGCCATGTGGTTTGCTTCAGCCGTTGGATATTCCAGTATGGAAGTGGCGTTCTATTTCTTGGACTTCATGGGCGGGTTGCCAAGGTCGAACAGTGGAAATTAAAGTATATGGGTTACAGTGGATAGATTGACCAAGAGTGCCCATTTCATTCTAGTTAGGTCAACCAGGACAACACCTGTTTTAGCGAGGTTGTTCATGAAGAATGTGGTTAGAATATAATTTCAATACTACTATAGCAACAAGCATAATAGTCGAACACCTGTTTTAGCGAGGTTGTTCATGGCAATCGAATAGCAGTCGAATAACAGTCACAACAACAAGCATCGAAGCAGTCGAATGGCAATCGAAGAAGTGTGCACTGTTATGTTGCACAGAGAAGGATATTTTGCACAGAGAAGAGAAGGAAGTAAATGAAATTGTATATATATAAAAAATTGCAAAAGAAAGTTGTAACAAGAAAATTGTAAATGTAATGCAAAGTGAAATAGAATATATTTTTTTAGCAATGAAATTGTGTTTTTTTTTAAATATGCAAATGCAAATGCAAATAGAACAACAACAAGCATACAAATCAAATCACACAACAAACATACAAAAAAAATATTAAATGCAACTTAACACACAAAACAGACACACAATAAAATCAAACAAAAATAATTCGAAGAGTAGAAATTAAAATCAAATTAAATTCTTCGGCAACGGCGCCAAAAACTTGTTTGACGGCTAATTCTCTATCGAATTAGAAAATAACAGAATATTTTCAAATTAAAAATAATCGCAAGCGCACGGCATATAATTCTAGTACGTGGTAAGAACGGATCGATCCGCGGGTAATATTATTGAGTTAAAATTTCTATTCAATCAAATTAAACCAAGCATTGAAAGTGTTGTTAACTACAAAAAATTGCAAAAACTAACTACTACAAAAGTGAATGAAATCTATGAGTTGAAAAGACAATTTAAAGATAAATCCACTCTCATGATCACATAAACCAAAACAATATGAAATTATGATCTCTCTTTTTAGTCATTAGTGAAATTAATTGATGTGTTTATCATAAGTATGGAATATTTGTGCTATTAATTAGCCCAATATAAACCATCAAACTATAACACACCCATTAAACTACTTCTTAACTCTTATGAAAATGACAATGAATTTGAAAATAAAATCTATTCTAAGCATGATCTATTAACTATTGATTAGAAATATATACCATCAAATTTTGATTTTAATATTCACTTCATTATCTAATCATATGTAGATGAAGAGGTGATTTGTGTTTCTGTTTGTTTAAGCATAGCATATTGGTGTCAACAACATATGCTATCAAATTCCAAGCTAAAACAACAAAATATTTACCTATTCAAACATTGTCATTAAGCACAAAAAGAGATCAAAACTTAGCAAAATGTTGAATCTAGATGATAAGAGAGCTTCATTACCCCTAAATTGAAGGGGTTTAGCCTCTAATGTTTGTTATCACTTCAACAAATGTAGATTGCAACATGAAATAAAAACAAGAAGAAAATGCAAGCTAATTAAAAAGAGAGCTAATTAAAATGAAATATACTAACATAAGAGGAAAGAGAGCATGTAAATAGAAAAGAGCATGAATTAAAATTTGCATATAAGAAAATTACATGAAAGAAAATGGCTAAGTAGCCATGAAAAAGAAAAGAGAATTTTTTGTTTATTTTTTAGCCTAAAACTAAACTAACTAAAGAGGAGGCTCAAATGAGGCTTAGAGAATAATTACATGAACATATGGGTATTTATACAAGCCTAAAACCCTAATGCATATTTTTAGGGACTACCCAATATACCCTTGAGGAAGTGTGGTTACCAAGTTATCCTTAGTCTCTAATTAATCCATCATCAAGTATGCATGTAACTTTAATGGCCATTAGCATGTGCATCAACTCCTAATTGTAGATCAAGGTAAGTGGGTAGGTGGGGTCCTCCATGATATATAACTTTGAATTATTTCCATCTCCATTCCTTTGTATCCTCTTGTGCAAGCATGTTTTCCATGAAGCCTCTTCCAAAATTCAATAAAATTCCTACAAAACCACATTAAAATATCCAAATAAATTTTCTAAAATTAATATATGCACAAAAATGACCATTTTGTTCCTATATGAAGATGAATAAATGATGATTTGAAAATAATTGAAATTTTGGTTTAAACATGTTAAATTACCCTATATGCTCATTTATTTTATTAAATTAGATTAAATATGGTAGTAAAAATATGCACATTTACGTGCACATCATTATACATGAACATGGAATGATTGCCTGTCCTGCAATTTCTAGACTTCATATTGTCGTGTTTCGCAGTATGTGATGCCTTTATTTCTGTGATTTATGCAATACGTATGCACTTTTTTTTAACTTTTATAACTAGATCTATTATGATTCCCAAAATTCTTTTTTTGGAGAAACGGGCATGTGGAGTAGTTTTCCTTTCAACTAAATGTTGGTTTGTATGCCCCCTACTTTATAGGGTTGTTTTCTTCGAACATTTAACAAACGACCGGTTGATTCGAGCGATCCCATAGATGTCTGTAGCCGAATCTACCTTACGGTTCCTATCTTCGGGAACTGTGACCGAACAGTCTTGACTTTGGGGATTTTTTCGTTCAACAATCGAAATTCTTTGCCGATTTCTAGTTGTGCGATATTGCTGGGCCCACTTCAATTACTTTTGATAGTGGGAGTGGATTCTTGTTAGTCCTGCAATAGACGAGTTTCTCGGCATTGCCGTGAAAATACCGGTACTTAAGAGTATGTGAGGCTTATGAAATGCGCAGCTTTTAAGAGTGTGCGCGGCTTATGAGATACGCGGTTTTTAGGAGTGTACATGGTTAAGGGATGCACGGCTATTGGGGTTGATACGACCCATCGATCCGGAATGGTTTAGAATTTCTCGATGTTACCGATCTTCGGGTAACGTGACGAGTTCGTGTTTCGAGAGCATGGTTCCACGGTTTAAGAAGTAATGTGCAGCTTATGGGCATGCTGCTTTAATTGGGGTCTTCCTGGTGTTGTTGGAGCAATACTGGTTCTTAGAAGGCAGAGATCGAGTTCCATCGATTCAACGGTTTGAATTGATTTGCTTTCATCGACTCGACGGGTAGATGGGTCGTACTTGAGTGTGGTTCTACTACTCAAGTAGTGATTCGATGGTTTTGAGTCGATTTGGCCCCATCAAATCAATAGGTTACCTTTGAGCAGGTAGTCCTTGATCTTGTCATCCACGTTTCCGGCTCTTCGGTTGTCTCAAAAATCCAATATATATCCATCTCGCTTATGCATGGAGTGGTTAGAGTTTCGACTAGGACTACCCATAATGACAGAGCTTCTCCGGAACTGGCCAATTTGGCTAGATAATCTGTCGTCATGTTTTGTTCCCTCGGGATATGAGTTATTGTCTAATGTTCGATGTAATTTAGCAATTCCTACACTATAGATTGATACGGGGTGAGGTTCTCTCCCCAAACTTGGTATTCGCCTTTCACGTGGACTAGCTGAGAGTCGGTATTGATGTGTATGGACTTTATTCCGAGTTCCTTCACAACTTTCAGCCCAGCTATCAATGCTCCGTACTCCGCTTCGTTATTTGTTGCAAGGAATTCCAAGCATAAGGCATAGAAAACGGATCGCCCTTCGGGAGTTTCGAGAACTACTCCAGCCCCCGAGCAGAAGTTGTTAGATGCACCATCAATGAACAATTTCAAACGCATTTCCACTTCCGGGTCTATTTCTTCTTTGTTATCTCATATCGTAAACTCGACAATGAAGTCTGCTAACACCTGCCCGTTAATCGCCCTTTGCGGATGGTAAGTAATTTCGTATTTACTCAACTTGATGTTCAATTTGATAAGTCGTCCGGCGGTACACCACTTTTTTCAGGGGTTGATCTGTTAGTACTTTAATCGGGTGTGCCTGGAATTATGGTCCTAACTATCTGGATGCGATCAATAGGCAATATGCTAGTTTTTCTAATTTCAGATAGTTCTTCTCGGCTCCAATAGTTTACTGATGTAATATATGTGTCGCTGTATCTAGCTTCTTCTCGTATGAGTGCGTCACTTAATACATAGGGCGAGACTGCTCAGTAGATAAACAAGTCTTCTTCGTCTACCAGCTTGGACAGGATTGGCAAGGTTTCCATATGTCGCAGTAGCTTTTCGAACGCAGTTTGACAAGCTCGATTCCATTCAAAGTTCTTCTTTCCCTTCTTTAGCACATCAAAGAACAGTATACATTTGTTGGTTGCTTTGGAGATAAACTGGCTTCGTGCTACAACTTTTCCATTCAAGTTTTGTAACTCCTTCTTATTCCTCGTGGCCTCGACTTCCCGTAAAGTAGTAATTTATTCCAGATTTGCTTCGATGCCTCTGATGCTTATAATGAATCCCAAGAAGTTTCCAGAGGCTACCTCGAAGTGACACTTAAATGGATCGAGTTTCATTCCATATTTGCAAAGTATTTCAAACATCTCGGCGAGGTTGTTCAAGTGATTTGCAGCTATGGGCGATTTAACCACCATATCGTCTACATAAACTTCCATAGTCCTCTCGATCTTCCGTTTGAACATGGCGTTCACCAGTCGTTGGTAGGTTGCCCCAGCATTCTTTAAGCCGAATGATATTATTTTGAAGTAGTATAATCCCAGATCAGTAATAAAACTGGCATTTTCCTGGTTAGGTTCATGAATCATGATCTTGTTGTATCAAGAGTAATAATTCATAAATGATAGCAGTTCATGTCTAGCTGTCCCGTCCACAAGTTGGTTGATTCTAAGTAGAGGAAAGCTGTCTTTTGGGCAAGCTTTATTTTAGTCCGAATAGTTGATACAGGTTTTCCATTTTCAGTTGGACTTCTTAACTAAGACCAAGTTTGATACCTATTCGAGGTATGTTGCATCGTGGATAAAACCGTTCGTCATTAGCTTATCCACTTCTTCCCTCAACACTTTGGACCGTTCGTCCTTGACCGCGTCTCTTCTGCTTCACTTGTGTATAATTGGGATTAATATTAAGTGTGTGCATGCAATCTTCGGCAAAACTACGCACGTATCGGAATGTGTCCAAGCGAATACATCTAGATTGGCGCGAAGGAATTTGATGAGTTCCAGTCGCATCTTGTTTCCAAGATGTGATCCAATCTTCAGGACCCATGTTGGGTCATCCATATCGACTGGGACAGATACTGCCAATTCTGTTGGTGCTGCATGTTACTCCCTTAAACTCTTCTTTCTAGGGCCTAAAGCCTTATTGAATCGACTATGGTCCCCAAGCCAGGGGCGGCTTTGTAGTTGCTATTCGGTAGGTTCACGGATGTGGAGAGTTCTCCCCATCCCATTTTCCTTTCTTCTAGACTCGTGTAGTTCTATGATGTAGCACTCTATAGCGGCTCTTTGTTCTCCTTCGATCACCCCAACTCCATTCTATGTCGGAAATTTCAAAGTTAGACACCATTGAGCTAAAGCAATCCTGAAATCTGCTAAAGTGGGCCGACCCAAGAAAGCATTATAGGCAGATATGTTATCTACAATCACAAAGGTATGGATGAGGACGACTCTTCGATCACCTTCTCTGTGTTCTATAGGTAAATCGATTGTTCCGACGGGCTGCTTAGGTTCACCGATGAATCCCTGGATCTTTGTTCGGTAGGTGAATATGTCTTTCCTACTAATCTTCATCTGGTCGAACGTATGTTTGAAAAGGATATTCATAGAACTACCACTCTCCACTAATAATTGTCGGACCATGGCTGGTCTGATTCCTACTGTCACGACCATGTGGTCAAGGGTCGGAGCTTCTATTCCTTCAGTGTCCCGATTTCGGAACACTATGTCATCATTCAGGTCTTCTATTGCTTGGCAAGAGTTCCATCTTCAATCACAAATCACAAATCTTTCGAACTGTGTCTTAGTGAGCTCGCATATCACTCCATTTCTCCATAACTCTTCTGCGCTGAATGAAGTCCTCCAGATATAATTTCGATAATAAGTCTCCAGTTGATCCATCTGGATCCCTCTTCGCTGGTTCCAGCTTGGTTTCTCCGTTCTCTAGGAGCTTGCAGTGCTTCAGGCTGGTTAGGTTTTTGCGGCTTCCTCACATACTGTTGAAGTTTGTTTTCACAAATCAGTTCTTCTATCAGGTTCTTCAAGTGACGGCACTTATTCGTATTGTGACCATGTGTTTCATGGAAACGACAATAATTTTCGAAGCGCTTTTGCTATTCATTCGCTTCCTTTTTAGGCGGCTTCTTGTACTCCTCCATCCCTTGTGTCGCAAGGTAGATGTTCTCTAGAGTATCATTGAGTGGGGTGTAGTCTTTGGGCCTGAAGCCTTTAAGTCACTTGCTACTTCCATTTTGCTTGTTCGAATTTTTGTTCTCCCTTTTCTGATTCGCATCCTTTCTTGCATTTCATGCGGTAGTACTAAAGGTATTTGGGCCTTGGTTCGCCGCTATACCATTCTGCCAAACGTTGGTTAGTTGTAGGTTAGAAGTCTTCCTTCTCGCTCTTTGGCTTCTTCCAATCTCAAGTACTGGCTCGCCTTTCGAATAAAGTCCTTTCTAGTGGTAGGTTGCTTCATATTTATCCATTTCCCAAATTCGTTGTCGGGATGGATGGCGCGGACAAGAGCCATGAAGACCATATCATCATTTGGATTACTTACTTTAGTGACCATGGTATTAAACCGACTCATGAGGGATATCAAATATTCATTTCATCCCTAGAATAGGCTCGATAAGGACATCATGTCTTTGGTTGCGCGGGTAAAGCCTAAAATGATCAAGGAACCTCGTTGCTAATTCAACAAAAGTGATGATGGATTAAGGTGAGAGCCTGGTGAACCCCATGGAAGTGATTCCCTCTAGAAAGATTGGAAAACATCTACATCGAACAACATTTAAAGCATTTGCTCCGTCTATGTACCAAATGTACTTATATAAGTGTGATTTGGGGTCCCTAGTTCCATCGTAGGTTGGGATAAGTGAAATTTTTAGGATATCGTTCATTCAGATTGTCATCAGTGAAGGGAGTCTGGCTTGGAGCAGATCCTAATTCATCATCTCTCATATTCTTACTTTCGTCCATTAGGCACTTGACCATGTCCGCGATATACGCCTTAAATGTCCGAAAATCTGTGGGTTGGCTGTCAGTGACTGTACCAAGTGTTTGATTTTTCAAACGGTCTTGGTTAGTAGGTGTTAGGAACTGAGATGTTGGTTTTGATGACAACAACCTTTTTAACTTATCTTATTATAAATATATACTAACACTATTGTCTAGATAGATATGTATATGCATAAACTATGCAGGATATATATATATATATATATATATGCAGGTATTGATTACTGAAGACTGATCAGTATAAAGACTCAAGACTCAAGATTCAGAATGGAGATATTAAGATTGAAGACTCTTGAGTATCAAGATCAAGATTTCAAGATAAGTGTCTAGTTTTTTGTTAAAACTACATAATTGCACGGAAATATTCATTCCAAATTTCATTTGGGATGGAACCCATTTCTATCTTCTTAGTGGCTTACAAACCCACGATAAGTAGCTTACAAACCTACGACAAGTGGCTTACAAACCCATGAACATCCTGGTTTTGTACAAGTTCTCGAGTCCTGATGTGATGAGATATTCTTCAGGAAGAAGCTTGCAAAACTACATCAAAATGGTTTTTCAAAATGATTTTCAAAACTGCTTTTCAAAATGTTTTAGCCTTAAAAATTATCTTTTCAAATGATTTTCAAAAAGATGTTTTAGCCTTAAAATATTCTTTGTTTTTGTTTTTAAATAAACTCTTGTTTTAAACTTCGTTTGTTTTTAAAACTATCTTCTGATTTTTAAATATTCTTTTATAATATATATATATATAACTGAGATTTAAAATCAAATTTATATATACATTCTAAAAATATATTTTTCTACTCTTCTTTATTTTAAAACATAGG
This sequence comes from Allium fistulosum, assembly GCA_030737815.1. Taxonomy (NCBI): domain Eukaryota; kingdom Viridiplantae; phylum Streptophyta; class Magnoliopsida; order Asparagales; family Amaryllidaceae; genus Allium; species Allium fistulosum. Next base: position 744,471,165 of record CM060907.1, read on the forward strand.
AAAATTAGTTTATTTTTCTCCAGAATCATTTCATCTTGTTTTCCTTTCAATACCATTTTCAAAACAAATTTTACATTGCTTTTAACTAAGGGATGTCGACATCATGGGATACCCCATGTCGACATGGTGGCTGTTAAATTCAAAAGTTTCAATTTTCAAAAGAATTGTCTATTCGTTTAAATCTCTTCACGAATGGTTATGACTGTTACTGGTCTATAAATAGCCTTCACAAACGAATTTTTTAACTAACTACTTTCTTCACTCTTTCTTCTCCAGAAATCCATATTCTAAAATTTTCATATTTTAAGATCGTGCTGAATTCTGCCGAATTCTCAAGTGAATCGAATTAGAATCTCATTCTTGTTTGATTCTGTGCCCTCTCTCGAAGATCAAAGTGCTATTCAGAGTTATAGGATCAATTTGTAATCAAAAGTTTATCGAGTCTCTCTATAAGGTGTAGTTGTGCTTGAAAATCAATTGGGTGATCTTGTGTCCCGTAAATCAAGAGAGTTTGCCCCGGACTCGAAGACAGGAGGGTACCTTAAGACCTTTAGAAATTGAGGATTGTAATCTCGACATTGGTATAATAAAAATCTGTCCGAGGTGTTTGCCTTGGTGCAGGACTGGACGTAGGGTAACTCCGAACCAGTATAAATCTGGTGTGTTCTTTCCTTTTACTGCTTTTTATTTACTTTTTGCATCTGTGTTTGATTTTGTGATTGTTCTGTGATTAAGTTCTACATTTTTTGTTTCATAATTTTAATTTAGTCCATATAAGTCTTAGAATCCATTAAACACTATTCCCCCCTTTATTGTTAAATTATCCTTAAGATCTTTAATCCGCACTCCCTTTCAATTGATATCAGAGCATTGGTTTTCATAGTTTTCATAATTTGAAACTTGAAAATTGTTAATGGCTACCAACACTGGTAATGTCAACTCTGGCACTAGTTCTGTTAACACTAACACTGGTTCATTTGTAAAAGGTCAGTCTACTATCAGACCACCATTTTTCAATGGCAGTAATTATGCATATTGGGCTTGTAGAATGAAAATTTATTTACAATCAGTAGGATTAGACACTTGGAATATCACACAAACTGAGTACGTTGAACAAACTACCGATTTTGCCAGTGGACTACTGAGCAAAAGGGTGTTGCATAAAATAACTCAAAGGCCATGAATATATTATTTTGTTCACTATATAGGAATGAGTTTAATAGAGTGTCTGTTTGTAAGTCTGCATTTGAAATCTGGAAAACTTTGCAAGTTACTCATGAAGGAACAAGCAAAGTTAAACAGACTAAAATTTCCATATTAACTAATCAGTTTCAATTGTTTAAAATGCATGCAAATGAGTCCATTTCTGACATGTATTGTCGATTTCAAGATATTGTTCATTCACTAATTGCACTGGGAAAAAGATTTTTGGAGGAAGACCAAGTCAGAAAAATTCTAAATTCACTCACTCCAGAATGGGATCAAAAGACACTTGCAATCGAAGAAGCAAATGATATCATTCTAATGAAAATAGAAGAATTGATTGGGAATCAACTGTCTTATGAAGTTCAACTGCAAGGAAGAAGAGAAAACAAGGCTATAGAAAAGAAGTCATTAGTATTCAATGCAACAACTGAAGATTCAGAACCAGCCAGTGATGATTGCTTTCATGACAAGAAACTTCCGGAAATTCCTAAAATATAGAAAAATGAATAATTACAAAATAAATGATCAAAGGAATTCCAGAAATAATACGGAGAACGTCAACAATGATAGATGCTACAATTGCAATAAAGTCGGGCATCATAGGAAAGATTGTGCGTATCCAGATAAACAGTTGTTCCCTCCAAACAATGATTCGTCAAGGAAAAGAAAGAAAGCATACACAGCAACTCTTGATGACTCAGACTCATCATCCAGTGACGATGAAAAGAAGACGGATAATTCAAATTTGTGTTTCACCGCTATTCATGAATCAGACGACGATGGGAGTATGGATCTAAAAATAGGTACGCATTTACATTATTTTTAATTTTTCTTGTTGAAATGGATGCTTGATTTTTTTTAAATTCCTTGAATTTTAAATTCAAATTTATCCCTTGAAAATTGAAATTTAAATTTAAATTCAAAAATAATATTATTTTAATAATATTTTAAATATTAAATTATTAATATTTAAGTATTATTATATTTAATGTTATCACCGGAATTATATAAGTAGAATATAGGATATAATATATACATTTATTAGAAATTAGGAATAGACACTTGTCCTTTGATTCAATAGGCACATGTCGACATACCAGGATACCCCATGTCGTCATGCCCATCAAAAATTTTATTTCAAAATTTGAATTCAAACTTTTGAATTTCACTCCACCTTTTCACCAACTTCAATGCTCTGGAAAGATGCATCTTGACCAGAGAACATGTCTATAGAATCTCTATTTAATTCACTCTCCTTATCATCACTTTTCACTTTTATTTCAAATTTCAAATTTATCTTCAACTCCTCTCAAACTTATTCAATGGCCTCTTCAAGCACTCCTAACACCATTAAGCTTCCAAAAGCTATCAAAAACTTTCTTTTTAACGACGCGGAAGCTATCAAAGCTTACATCAACTATGTAAACTTTGGTAAAATTCATACGGGGAAATTTGATATTTTTGAAGATTTTCCTTCTTATGAAATTGAAATTTTTTTTCAACAATGTTCTATTCTTAGTGTAGTAGATAACAAACAAAATGATTTTGTATGTTATCCAAATCTTGTTAAGATGTTTTATGTGAATTTGAATCGTGGTTTTTATGATGGGCAAGATGGACAAATTTGGAGTAGCGTTAAAGGAATACAAATAGTTTTGGATTGTGAAATTTTAGGAAATATTTTAGGATGCAAGTATACCGAAATGAATCTCTCGGAATTTCAAATAAATGAAAATGATCAAGAGACATTTCATCACATCTTTGAAGGGGATGACAATTTTGAATTCAAAAATCGTTATTTTCGTCCAAAAGCAAGAATTGTTAACCTTCTTATTCAACACACCCTTATACCAAGATCGGGAAACTACAACAACCCAACTTTGAAAGTTTGCAAAGCTCTTTTTGCAATTTTTGGAAATTATGATATCAATTGGGATCAAGTTTTTTTGGATGAGCTAAGGCCCAAGAATTTTACTATGGGTGAAAACACATTATATCATGGAGTTTATCTCACTCGGATTTTTAATTACTTTGGAGTTGATTTCAAAAGGGAAGAATTTATAACTAGAAAAGTGTTCAACCATGGAAACATTTCCCTTATGCAATTCCATTAGTGTTTCAACCATATGAAACAATTATGGAAAAGGAAGAAAGGCTTGCTCACGAAGAGATGGAAGAAATGGAGGAAGAAGAAGAAGAAGAGGAAGAGGAAGGAATGGAAATTGAAGAGGAGGAAGAGGAAGATCAAGAAACTTCCTTAGAGAGTATTGAATATCCTACTAATCCCGCTAATCCATCCAATAAGACCATTATCAATAATCAAAGAATTATAGTGGAAAATCAAAAGAGACTCAAAAGATCAATGAGTAAGAAAATGGATAAGATTTCCACTAAAATCAACAAGTTCTTCGGGAAAGTTAGTAGAAAGCTTGGACTATCATCTTCTTCATCTTCATCTAATTAGTTTTAGTTCATGTTATCTTGTTTGCTTCAAGTTCTATCCATGTATTTTCCTTTATTTTAGTTAATATTATATTATTTTATGTAATGTTGACTAGAATCATTAATGAAATCTTTTATTTCCTGTTATTCAACTTCACTTGTCTCTGTAATTGCTTGTTTTTATATTATACAAATTTTAGTTGCATAGATTTGTTCATAATATTCAAAACAAAGCAAATTGTCACTTTAGGCAGAGGCATGTCGACATCCCCCATCCCCCCATGTCGACATGCAACGGGCAGAAAGTAGTTACACTTTCAAATTTTAATTTCATGTAACTAACTTGTGTCTATTCATTTTAACGACTTTCTACCCTTATTTATACCTATTTCTTCCAGAATAAATTATCAAACTTCATTTCTAATCACTCCCTTTCATATTTCTTCCTATTTCTTGAATTATGGCTTCTCTGATTAAGAATCTAAGTGATAATCTTGAGGAAACTCTCACTTCCTTCAAGAATATCCTTACATTCATACTTCGTGATCAGCGTCACTTAGAATTGAGTCAAATGCAGATGATTAAGGAGCAAGAGAGACATTTTGACGCCCTTCGTTGGATGATCTCAGCCCTTAACAAGGACGATCTCGAAGGAAATCCACCGGCCACTCTCGACAAAGATAAAGAAGAATGGGATGCCATCAAAGCAGACCCTATCTTTGGAGAAGATGGATGGATGGAAGTACCAAGGAATGTCTAGTCATTCTGTATGTTATTTGTTTGATTTGATTGGTGTGTTTTAAACTTGATTGACTTGACTTATTTAAAACATTTGGTGTGGTTTGTATATATGATTGGATTGAATAATTACTATAAATATGATTGGATGATGATTGATTAACTTCTGGATTACACTTACGATCACACTCATGATAACATTTCACATTTATGATCACATTTCATACTTATGATCACACTTAGCACTTATTACACTTATATATGGACTACTCTATTGTATTATGGTTGATTATCTTATATCAAGTTCAAGGAATTTATTAGTAAGAAGTTTTTGTTGATGACAAAAGGGGAGAAGTTAAAAAATAGTAATTAGCTTGGAGTAAGGGGGAGTTATGATTGGAGTAAGGGGGAGTCATGGAGTAAGGGGGAGTTATGATAGGAGTTATGGTATGGTAAGTATATTTTATAAATACAGGTTGTCATCATCAAAAAGGGGGAGATTGTTAGGAAATGAGATGTTGGTTTTGATGACAACAACCTTTTTAACTTATCTTATTATAAAATATATACTAACACTATTGTCTAGATAGATATGTATATACAGGAACTATGCAGGATATATATATATATATATATATATATATATATGCAAGTATTGATTACTGAAGACTGATCAGTATAAAAACTCAAGACTCAAGATTCAGAATGGAGATATCAAGATTGAAGACTCTAGAGTATCAAGATCAAGATTTCAAGATAAGTGTCTAGTTTTTTGTTAAAATTTCATAATAGCACGGAAATCTTCATTCCAAATTTCATTTGGGATGGAACTAATTTCTATCCTCTTAGTGGTTTTGTATAAGTTCTCAGTCCTGATGTGATGAGATATTCTACAGGAAGAAGCTTACAAAACTACTTCAAAATGGTTTTTCAAAATGATTTTCAAAACTACTTTTCAAAATGTTTTAGCCTTAAAAATTATCTTTTCAAATGATTTTCAAAAGGATGTTTTAGCCTTAAAATATTCTTTGTTTGTTTTTAAATAAACTCTTATTTTAAACTTCATTTGTTTTTAAAACTATCTTCTGATTTTTAAATATTCTTTTAAAATATATATATATATATATATATATACTTGAGATTTAAAATCAAATTTATATATACATTCTAGAAATATATTTTTCTACTCTTCTTTATTTTAAAACATAGGAAAATTAGTTTATTTTACTCTAGAATCATTTCATCTTGTTTTCCTTTCAATACCATTTTCAAAACAAATTTTACATTGTTTTTAACTAAGGGATGTCGACATCATGGGATACCCCATGTCGACATGGTGGCCGTTAAATTCAAAAATTTCAATTTTCAAAAGAAGTGTCTATTCGTTTAAATCTCTTCACGAATGGTTATGACTATTACTGGTCTATAAATAGCCTTCACAAACGAATTTTTTAACTAACTATTTTCTTCACTCCTTCTTCTCCACAAATCCATATTCTAAAATTTTCATATTTTTAAGATCGTGCCAAAATTCTACCGAATTCTCAAGTGAATCAAATTAGAATCTCATTCTTGTTTGATTCTGTGCCCTCTCTCGAAGATCAAAGTGCTATTCATAGTTATAGGATCAATTTGTAATCAAAAGTTTATCGAGTCTCTCTATAAGGTGTGGTTGTGCCTGGAAATCAATTGGGTGATCTTGTGTCCCGTAAATCAAGAGATTTTGCCCCGGACTCGAAGACAGGAGGGTACCTCAAGGCCTTTAGAAATTGAGGATTGTAATCTCGACAATGGTATAATAAAAATCTGTACGAGGTGTTTGCCTTGGTGCAGGACTGGACGTAGGGTAACTCCGAACCAGTATAAAATCCGATGTGTTCTTTCCTTTTACTGCTTTTTATTTACTTTTTGCTTCTGTGTTTGATTCTGTGATTGTTTTGTGATTAATTTCTACATTTGTTTGTGTCATAATTTTAATTTAGTCCATATAAGTCTTAGAATCCATTAAACACTATTCACCCCCCCTCTAGTGTTAAATTAGCCTTAAGATCCTTTATCTGCACTCCCTTTCAGTAGGCTGAATCCTAGACTCTTCTATCTTCGGGAGAGCCACTCCCTCGGAGTTCCGTTGGCTTGCGATTTTTCGTATAGGGGTAATTTAGACATCTATGCCAATATTTAGTATGTTAGTGTTCTCTTTCAACTCATCGTCGTCAGGTTGTTCTCCATCTTCAAAATCAGAGAGATCAAATGATTTATCATCCCATGTAGTTTTCATCTCCAGATTCAACTTGATGGCGGGGTGCTTTGCAGTTGGTGGAGTGCTTGCATTTCCTTCTATGGTGATTCCTGTTGCTCCATCTACTACTCCTTTTTCCTGTTGCTTTCCGTTTCTCCTGTTTAGGCTAGAAATAGAATAGTTTTCCTGCTCTGTGGTAGCCGCGGGCTCTGGCATGATTCTCGAAGCAGCAAGTGATTGCAAGGTCGGGAGGGCATTTAATTTCTCTATAAGAGCTTTTTGTCTATTCTCCGTCTTTTGACTGATTTCATCAACCATCTTGTTTACCTTGCCTCTAGTGACAACTTCATGCTAGATAGAAGATCCTAGCATCTGATCTCCTATATTAGCACCAGAGTTTTCTCTGGCTAAGGGTTGTTAGCGCCGTTGACTTCAACTTGCTTAGGAATGGCATCCTCCCCTGCTATTACAGGTCCTGTGGATCTTCCAAAGGCAATTTTCTTTCTTCCTGGTGCCATTGATTCTTAACGGCAAATTTTCTAAACAAAAGATTGGGGATCTAACTTCTAAACCTGTCTGATCCAAAGTAGATAGTTAGGTCAAAGCCTGAGTTGGATTCTCAATGAAAGCACTAAAATGTTAACCCAAAAAATGGATCAACACCCCCAATTAAGTGTGAAAGCACTAGCCCAGTTCATGCAGAGCAATAATATAGAAAATAGATGTAAAAAGAGCAGAAGTAGTAAAAAGACAAGAAGATTTTTATAGTGGTTAGGCTATTAATGAAGCCTACGTCCACTTTATAACTTTCTATTAACTTACTGTCACTACACCATATCAGCGTTTTTGCAACCCCTAAGTGCGGGACATTTGCAACGGCTTAGAACCGTTGCTATTTAGCAATGGCTTTCGCCCGTTGCAAAATGGAAAAGCACGGTCCTAAACCATTTTACTTTTGGCTACGGACCTTAACCGCTCTAAAGTATAGCACACCCATCCATATACCCCGTTCCCAACCTACGTACGCTCTCCCATTTCCTTCAAGGTAAAAAAAGAAAAATGAAAAAGAAAATCAAAGTTGCCATTTTCAGATCTCGATCCACTCTTCCAGTCTTCCTCTAGATCTACTCGCCATTTTCCCAATCAAAGTCTTCCGTGCTTTCTCCGGATCCATTTTTCCAGATCTCATCGTGAACTCGAAGTCGATCTACTCTAAGGTATGGAAGATCCATTTTATAGTAAAACTTGATATTTCTATTCTCGTCAGTTTTCTTATTGATTCGTAAATCTCGGCATCGAAATAGGATTTTATGATGGCGACATCGTGTTTGGAACCCTAAAAAGCTGATAGAGTAATTTGTTTTGTATTTTATTAAACATCAATCTCTAGAAATTACTAAGGTCGAGGAAAAGTTTGTTTACAACTGAGCTAGATATGCATGTAAATAAAGTTTATAAGTACATTTTTAACACATAAATGATGAAAACATCGATATATAAACAATTTCGTTGTTCACTAACAAGTGATGGAAACATTAAATGAACGATGAGAGTGAGAGAAGCATGTTGACAGCTGTGATGGGGTTCATATGTTGGTGCTTCATGTGCTTCGATTACCAAACTCTCTGGTACTATGTTTTGTTGCATCTGCGTCAATGTTATTTTCATTCTTTTTTTATGTTTATTTATATGATAATTCACGACCTATTCGATGGTGGAAATAAAAGCGTAGTTTTCTGCATTTCTTTTTAATTTTAAATAAATTCAATTGTTGGTTTTTGAACTGTATTCTGCATAAATATTTGAACTGGATGCCATGTTGATTTATACAATTATTGGGAGACAGTATTTCAAATGTTGCGTTTCATAATATTTTTATTAATCGTTGTAATAAATAAATTTATATGAAATCTTCCAAAAAGCACATCAAAATGTAAGAATATTATTGTTGTGTTTTTGTCTGATAACATAAAAAATCTAAATACGGACAGCTATGCACATCAGAATTATTCTTTGAACCAAAGAGCTGGCATATAAACTGAATATGATATATTAATATTGGAGTTGAAATTCAAATTTATTTATTTGAATAAGGTACGTGTATCTTTTATAAAATTATGCTTATTCACTATATAATGAGAGTAGCATACTGACTGATCAATTAAGAACCACTAGTAATTGTCAATTAAGAACCACTGATTGATTTTTAGATGGAGGCACATCATAATATCTTTTATGCATGCTTTGATGCAATGAAGTCTCTATTTTGCTGTTATACTTTGCTTTTACTCTCTAATCTTCTATTTCTAGTAACTTACTTTCTTACTGTTTTGTAATTTTCATCTTTGCCTTTTACCTCATTATCTGAATGAGTTATCATTCAACTCTAAAGCTCAAAGAGAGGTTTATTCAGCTGACTTTTGGATTATTTTCAAACAAAATAAGTGACTTTCACATCTAATTTAAAGCATGTGCAGATTAATGCTATTTTTGAATTAACAAAAAAAAGAATCTCTATCCTAAATCTATCAACAACACACCTCCAATTAGTTTATACATATATGATAGATATTAACAAGGATGAATCTATTGAGAACCATGCATGACTTTGGCAAGTAATGAGTTTGTTTATGTAACAGTGATCTTGTGTTTTTTTACATTAGTTAATGTTGAGTGCACTGAGTCAAACTGCAGTGCACTGTTGACTCCATGCAATTTGTTTGGTTGTATTCCTTCTAAATGTTTGGTTGCATTCCTTCTACTTGTTTGGTTTTCACTGCACTATTGACTTAGGACCATTACAACTGACACATGGATTTATACTATAAGCTGCATTCCCTTTGTTTGTTTGGTTATTATTGTCAAAATTATAAACAGTTCAATTATATATATTCTCTTTTACATATTTCTTGCATTCTTGCAGACCAAAATAGTTTAAAAAAACTGAGTTACGGTGCGGCACAAAGTGAAATTATTTAATATATACTATTCTTCCCTTCAGGCCTATTACATGTGTGCGGCTCCTGAAGTATATTTTGTACTGCAAGTAGATTCTTTTTGTAAAATAAAAACTGCAGTACTAATAATGTATTCTTCTTGTACACAAACTAATAATTTTTTATCTAAAGTTACAGACTTTGTTGATATGTACGTTGATATTTACAAACCAATAAATGTTGTGCATGTAAAGATGCACTAATGAAGATGGTCAAACAACTGCTTTCATGAGAATGGCTTGCCTGATGCCTATGAGATTCAAATGTGCTGATTTTATAATGTATTTAGGAGATATAAAAGTGAATTGAGGACAAATTACTACGACAAATTTGATAATGATGAAGATAGAAGAAAAAATTGTCCTCCAAAAGTTAGCCTAGAAGATTGGGACGGATTCTTGAAAAACGAAGCAAAACCCGGTGCACATGAAAGAAGAGAGCTAGGAAAAAAACAGATCAGTGTACAATTATAGTCATCATAGTGGTCGTACAAGTCATGCCGTAGTCGAACATAAAATGGTACGTTTTTTTAAATCATGTGCTGATGTCTAATATCAAACCAGCCTGTTATGTTGGCCCTAACTTATGCAACGTTTCAATCATTTATGCTCCTGCGTTGCATCACACGATGTGTGTGTATTTAACCGCATCACTTACTCGTCTGATTTCAACCGTATGTTTTTTATTTGATTAATATGTGAGTATTATGAATGATCATGCCTTTTTGTTGCAGTTTTTCTATTGTTGGTAGTTGTTCGATTATTACTTTATATAAACAAAGTATTATTTTTTGGATAGTTGCCTCTTTCCCAAACAATTTTGTGCCTGGTATCATGCATGTACAGCCAATTTTGAAAGAACATTGCCCTGATTTGTACACAACCAATGCCAATGGTCTTCAGTTCTATCACAAAAAAGAAAAAAGAAAAAAAAAGTGTTTTCAATTTTTTTTAAACTGTCTCAATTAGATAAATCTGTTTACTTTCTAGCCATCGGTTCCAGTGATAGAGCTGACAAGAAGATGTTCAACATTTAATATATCTAAACTCTGTGTACTTAATCTGTCAATAAGTCTGTCCCCTTATAGGCATGGATAGAAAGATAGTTTCATTGTTTTTCCATCTACTAATCCTTTTTCATGGTTGCAGGCAAGTGAAAATCCAGAAAAAGAAATCACACGTCGTCAAGTATGGGAGAAAACTCATACAAAAAAGGATGGCACCATATCAGATTCGAATTCTTCGTACTTTGTAAGTTAAACAATATATTGTTTTAGTTTAGCAACTTATCAATGCACGTTATATCTCAGTCATTATCATATTTTAGGGGAAAATTGCAAAAGCGAAGGAAACAATCAATGATGACGAGGAAGAAGATTTGACATTGGATGAAGACATCTTGTCACAAGTGTTTGGCAAGGATAAAAAGGGCCGGACTCGAAGTGTTGGAAGTATGATATCAAAGTCGCAAGTTAAAGCTTCTACTATTTCATGTAAACAACTCAAATAGATTAAATCAGGCTCAGATAATTTGACAGCAAGGATTGAGAAGGTGGAGGGGACATTGGATAATGTGGAGGGGACATTGAAGTCAATTTTCGGCATGTTAAAAGGATATGTGAATCGAGAAAACCAGATACCAGACATTGATTCCAACGAAGGAGGAAGCGTTGGGACACATCAGGAAAATGGAGGAAGAACGTCGAACGCCGACGTTGTTGCTAATCCGCAAATTTCACATGTTTCGACAAATAAAAAATGTGAAATGTTGAACTTCGATCTAGAAGTTGTTGCAACAGGTTTAGTCTGCACAGATTCGACGGCATCCATCATACATGGAAAACCTGTACCTCCAACACATGAGAAGGTGATTGTAGACAATATACTGTTACCGGATGAGGCCACAGCCAAGCAAAATCATCCTCTTGCTACGACCTTTGGTGATGTTGGAGTCGGTGGTTATGTGTCTCACCCAAAGAGTTCAATTCGATATCTTTAGATGGAGAAGCAGGTATGAGCTATTACAATTTTTTAGATTTATTTTTATATTTTCATATTTTTAGATTTATGATGGGTACTGTCGGTGATTATTTTTATAAATTATTCACATGACTCTGAAAAAATTGGCTTATCTTACACATATGCAAACGAGTATATAATATTTGATTAATTCACATATGCAAACGAGTATATAATATTTGATTAATTCACATATGCAAACAAGTATACAAATAATTAACATAAAATTTATATTGTTATTTTCATATGTGTATGTGCTAATATAATATTTCTGCGGCTTAAAATAATTTAAGTAGAAGCGCTACGTGATATTAGTTAAAATTAGCAGTCCATTATCTTATCTACAACTGGGGTTAAAATTGCCATTTCAGTTCATTAAACCCTAATCCTTTTCTTTAAATTCTCTGCGTCATCAATCGCTGGCGTCTGCTTTCATTTCTCCGATACTTCAAAATCTTTTCTCTTAATTTCTTCTAATTTGTTTCTTCTATGATTCAAAATCTGCTTCATTTGTCTTTTCTGTTCATTGAATAAACAGTAAGCAAATTCAGCTTCTTGTTTGAATTCAGTATTGAATGATTCGGAAAACTTTATAAATAATTCTTGCGAAATTATGATGAATATTTCTAGTTACACTTGCCTGGATTGATCGATTAATCGGTATGATTTTCTTGGCCCTTTACAACTGGGACATTGTTCCTTCCATTTTATTTTTTACGATTTGATTTTCAAAATAATAGTTGCGGTCAAGAAAGATTTTTTAAACTGTTCTAAAACAGAAACTGTCGTTTTTCTTTCTTATGTTTTAATTTGTACTCAGAGCTGGTATTGGCTTCAAAATTATTTGATGCCGTCATCTCCGCTTAAACTTTTATAGATTGATTGGATTCAGTATTAGCATATATGAGATAGGAGAAAAGCTTCTTATGTGAAATCGGTATTGAACGATTCAAACAATTTATAAATGAATGTAGCAAACAATAATTCAGTTTCAATCGTCTGGATTTGGCTAAGTAGTGCTTCTATGATTTTCTTGGTCTTTTAATAGGAACATTTATTTTTAAAATTTTGATTTGCAAATGTGCTCTGTCTCTAAGCAATTAATGCTTTGAGGTAATTTCCTCCTTTGCTAAACTGAAAAACCCAGTCTAAATAATGGCGAAGTTATCAGCCTGAAGTGGTTTGTTTTTCTGTGATCTTTTTAATGCTATCGTTTGCCTAAGGCAGTGTTTCATTTTTTTTTGCATAGTTCAACTTCTTTTTCTTGTATTTTGTGAAGTATGGATATTTATTGGATACGAGTTCTATACCTGGAATAGGAGCTAGTGCTTTTCTTTTTTAAAAGCAGCTAATATTTTCTCTTAACTTTCCCCACAGCAGTATGGTTTAGCTACCCATTTTACATTAAATTGGATTGGCAAATTGTGTTATGCCAAGCTTCTATTTATTCGGTTGCTTTGTTACTTAAAAAGTTGTATAAAGCAAAGGCTTTGATACGATGTTTATGGACACAAGTGAACTGCTATTAAAAAAACATTGAGCGGAAATCATGTCACTGAACTAACCTTTTTTTCTTTTTTTCTGCAGAGGCTTTGATTCCAAAAGATCTTGTGCTTCTCAGCTCTTTAGCATTACAAAAGTAGGTTTCGGCCCTAACTGAGTCGGTTGGTTCGTGTGTTGTAATATTGTTTCTATGAAGTTGAAATGTACTGTAATATTGTAATATCATTATGGTTACCTTGACTTTGTACGGTAATACTATTAGAACTGTAAAGCTTGTTTGTGTTCAATATATTGAAAGTATTTTGTTCGTTGATCTGTGTACTGGTTATCAACTGTTATGGTATTTATATTAAGTTTGCAAAGATTTGTACAGCATGTGAACTGGGGGGAGAGATGCAGAATCAAAAATAACTGTGGGTTTTTTTTAATTAGCAACGGACTCAGGCCGTTGCGAAAATATAAAGAATGGCACACGGTATAATTTAGTAACGGCTATAACCCGTTGCAAAATTAAATTAGCAACAGTCTAAATCCGTTGCGAAGTATAAAATAGCAACGGGCTTTAGATGTTGCTAAATATTTATTTCGCAACGGGCAGGGTCCGTTGCAAAATTTTTGCCACTCTTGATTTTGAAACGGCTTAGGCCCGTTGCGAAATCTATTTGCAACGGCCCAAAGCCGTTGCGAAATGACGTTTATGGTGTAGTGTGTTGTTACAAGTTGAATTAAATTACAATATGATTGAATCTCCTAAGTCAGATCAAGTCACCAGTGCAAGAGTTCATTGGAGAACATCAGTGAACCCCAAGATGACTGTTGTGAGGGAGGAGAAGAGTGAAGAATAGTTTCTGCGAAGTTTCAGCAGTCAGTCCAGAAAATCCTCTTTATGTTGCAGGTAGGATTATATTTATAGGGATTGAAGAGCTATTAGGCTAGGCCGCTTTACCAGAAGCCTATTCTTGATGGTATGAAGGCGCTCCGAAAATTTCACAACGAACCGACCTATCCTGATAGATTGCTAGCGATCCATAGGACATGGGTCGCTATCGATGCATGTAGTTAAACTATATTTTGCACATTTCACTTGAGTCGCGCTTCATGCCTTATGTAAATGCTTTCCATGTAATTTCATAACGAGTTGCCTTGTTTTGATGGTGATTCATGTACATGTTGCATTGAAATATGACTCGAATCAGATGAAGGCTTACTTCTTAAACTAGTTTACTTGTTTATCATGAAACTTGGCAGATATCCTTAGAAAAGATATTGGTTCACGATGCATGAAGTTTGGAGGACCCATAAGCAATCCCCATGGATCATTAGCGATCCATTCACTTAGCCCAAATTTGCAATTTCCCTCCTAGGTCCTTCTTAGTTCCTTCCGATCCTTTTGGTTGATTCCTGAGATGTTTTGATTTATCTTAGATGTTCTAGTCCCCTTCGAATTCTACTGGGTTAAAAACCTTGTTAACACCCGACGAATATACCTTAACAACTAAGATAGAAAAAAAATCCATGTCCAGAAGACAAGTATATTATACAGTATAATATAGTAGAAAAATAGAAGTATGCTCTCTCTACGTATCTCCTTTCACCAGACTGATTAACTCAAACTGATAAACTTGATCTGAGTGTTGAACTTAGCTCTGATACCAAATGTAACAACTCACCCATTTTAAAATCCAAAAGTCATCATCTTATAACAACGATAGACTCTCGAATACCATAAAAGACAAATTGTTAGTGTAAAATTAGATTAAAACACTGAACCAAGACATCGATAGGATCTCACAATGAAAATATAATGTATAATATATTGAATATACATGAACAAAATAGAATGATAATATATAAGGGACCGCACTAGTGGAAGCAACTCGTAAATAGATATCAGTATAAAAAGTCAGAATGCATCAACTCCCAATAGCATGGAGTTTTGAATAAATATTTGATACAACAGTCTCATATACCGAACAACAGGCCTATCATGTACTACTAAAATATCAAGTATGAAGGAACTAGGCCAGCCCGCAGCGGAAGAAATGGGTGAGTTTCAAAATCTTTTACCATTTTGGTCTTTAATAGGCTTACGAAGTCTAAATTTCATTTAGAACTTTTCTAAATTTGGTTTAAATAAAATCTTGTATTCTATTTAAAATAGTAAAAGGGGAGTTTAAATAAATTTAATTTCAAATGTATAGTGTATCAAATACATCAAACATTTATTTATAAGTGTAATGTATAGGGAACGAAACCATTCATTTCTTTTCCTAAAATAAGAATTAGAGAGCATTAATTTTCTTAAATGGAGAGTGAAACCTTTTATTTTCTCTCTTTAATTTAAATTGATTGATTCATTAAATGTCATTATTAATAATTTATTCATGACAATATTTATTACTATGTCCATATGTATTCTAACTGTACAATTTGTAGTTAGATATTTATTTAATTTTATTATATTTATTCATACAAGTATGCATACATATACATATATACATATACATGTGTGCGCACGTGCATGTCTAACATCATAATCAATGGGTATAATGTATCAGTATATAGATGCTGCGATTTACATTGCAACGGACGCATTAGCTCATTTTATATGTACTGTAATTTGTCCAAATATGTGCTTGTATAATATGTCAAAACAAAATACTAATATGTGTGTATATAATTTATTGAATAAAATAGTTTCTACCATAACAAATTAATGTAAAATAATAATATGGTGATAATAGAAGTTTTTAAAATTTTAGAAAATCTAGAAACACATTTTGGGCTTAAGATTAATTTATGGAACGTTTACAATTAAAATAATATTTATATTAAATAATTGATAATAGTTTATAATCAAATTAATTCTTAAAAATAGGAAATCAACTTGAAAAATTCAAAAAAAATTCTGAAGATATTTTAGACATATTTTGGGCTTAGTAAAAATTTCTAGAATTTTATCAACTGAAGTTATATTTTTAATTAAATAATTAATTGCATTTTTAAATAAATTAATTCAAAAAATTAATAAATTAAGTTATAAAAATCTGAAACTTTTTTTGAAGGTTCTAAATACATATTTAAGCCTTAAGAAAAATTCCTAGGATTTTCTCAATTGAAAATTTATTTTTAGTTAAATTATTGATTGCAAGCCGAAATTAAATTAATTTTTAAAAACAATATATTAAGTTTAATAAATCTAGAAATTTTACTATAATTTATTACATGTACATCAAATATAAAAAATATAAAATTGAAATTTTGAGCCATTCGTTATTTTATTCATAATAAACAATTCACAAAAAATTTAAATAATAATAAAATATGTATATACATATTTAATAAAAAAATTATACTTTATGATTCATAATAGGTACAAATCATCATAAGAAAATTTTAAGATTAAATATATATGATATATAAACACATATATAATTATACATATTCATAATTTGGAGATTTGTACACATTTAATCTAGATCCATATATATATATATATCAATATAAATCAAAATTAAAACCTTTTTTTCATAAAATTAATTCATCGATAAATCAATAAATAAAATATTATAACAAGCACATAACCAATCTAACTGTAACAAACACATGTACCCACAAAAATCTCATCTAATCTAATCAATAAACAGATCTGAATACAAACAGATGATTTGGATGTAAATCAACTTTTATATGATAAATTTAAAATCAAAATAATGATAATGAATAAAAGTTCACCTCCTAATGAAGCCTTTGAGTTCACGTTGAACAATGACTTCTCTTCTAAGAACAATTTACAATCCGTCAGGTTGCTAATCCGGGATTGGAGACCTTCTACTACAAATTAATATTTTTAATTTTTAATTGGATTTGACAATTTTAGGGATGATTTTAGAGGAAATTTGATTCCATTAAAAAAATGAGGAAGAGGAAGAAGAAAGTGGCGGCTCAAATATGAATTAGCTTGTAATCAAGGTTTTGAGATTGGCTTTATATCGATAGGACAAGAGAGCAAACAATGATTTCAACCACACATCTCAAAACCTAATCACATATCTTGTAGCCACCTCCTATGTTTCTCCAAACCAACACCTCTCCTCTCCAAATCTCATGGGTTGTGAACCCATTTAACCCAAATATGTACAATCATATTTAACATATTTTGTTATTGATATCTCTTATTAATCAATATATTCATAGCTTTTATAAATATATACAACAATTTTATTTCTTAAATCACATTCAAAATTCATAACTACTATTTCATAAATGTTAATTTATTCATAACAATTATAAAATAATCAAATTGTTTAGTCTAAAGAGAATTCATTGTTTCGGTTATGTGACTTGTAACGACCCGAAATTTCGATCGTTTAGTTTTGAACATTTAATTTATTTTAAATGTTGAATTTGAATTATTAATTGATTCTTGAATATGGAAGAATTTTTGAAATGGTTTAAAATTCCAAATATAGCGATTTATTTGATTTGGTAAAATAGTAAATTGATATTTGAAATTAGGCAAATATGGGGATCTGGAGTTAAAAGAGGAATGGAAATGGTTTATAAGTTGATTTTAAACTCTATTTGAATTAGAGTGATGGAAATAGACTTTGAATGGAATTAAAAGTCGATAAGTTAGAATTTGGGATATCATATATTTATTTAATGGTGGAAATTAATATATATAGTGATAGTGTAAATAATTGAACCTTGATTTAAAATGAATCAGAATGATTTCAATTATGGATATAAATTCTATTTGAATTATAAACGAGTCGGTAAGATTTTAAAATTCGAATTTCAAGCAATTCCGTCAATTTTTAAAATCGCTCGATTTAATCGACTCGTTAAAATAGCCTTCCAGGGCACAGTCTTAGAATTCGACGAAACTAGTTCCATTGGATCCGTAATAGTTTATTGTTATCGGATTTCAAATTTCGTAACGTTTGGAGTTACGAATTGGTCGTATGGGATAGAAACGCGTTGAAATAAATATCGAAAATTTAATATTTTAATTCGATTCGAAAAGCTATCTTCCACATACGATCGAATTAGGTCCCGAAACATGTTCCATTGTGTTCGAAATAGGGGTAAAATGTTATAAATGCCAGGCGGCACGTCTAGTTTGGAGTTCGTTCGAAAAATCAAGTAAATTGTGAAAAAATAATATTAAATTAATGCTTATACGCGTATATATACTCGTTCAACTGTGAAACCCTAACCCTCTATCACGCAGTCGCCATTCAAATTTCAATGGCCGAAAAGCTCTCAACTTCTTTCCCCGATTTCACACGATCCTTGCTCTTATACACTTAGGCTTCTACATGAAAACTGTGGAGCACGTCCTCCTCTACACATCCAACGGTCGAGATCGAAATCGACGAGACGAGATGGCCGAAATTGAGCCCGTTAGGGTTTTCGTTCATGCTCATTTTTCTAGCAAGGGGAAGCACCGAGTTTCACGCTGCTCTGGCCAGTGGTGGAGCTCGCGACGGCCTTTCGAGTGATGGTCGTTGATCAAGTTCTAGGGGGACGAGGAGGTGCAGCCATCGAACGTTGATACGAGTGTGGTTGGGTTCGTTTGGAATAGGGACGAGCATGAAGAAGAAGAGGGTGTGCGGCCGAGATTTCCTTTTTCATATTTGCACGACCATGATTTTTAGAGGTTTAATAATTTAAAAAGAAAGCAAATTTATTTATATAAATTATATTCCAATCTTTAAAACTTTGTATCTTTGTCATACGAGGTCGAAATCGGACGAAACGGGCGGCGTTGGAATTGCACCGACAAGCACTACGCTGTGGAGCAGATTTGGAGACGATTGGAGCAAGTTAAAATTTTGGGTTAAATCGAACGTGTTCGATTTAATTTAAAATTTGAACGTTTGGCGATTTAAAACTCAAGGTGAGTTAATCTCACTCAATTTTGGACTGCTAGCTTTAATTTTAAATAGTTAAAATCAATAAATGATTAAATATTTGAATTGATGAATGTTATCTAATTGGATGTGATATTATATATAGTAGAATATATATATATATATATTGGAGTGATTGATATTTCCGCTTTTATATAGCGGATGAGACCCTATGTGCCCCGCATAATAGCGGATGAACCTATATACCACGATATTCCGTCTCGAAGCGGAACTGGTATTTTTATGTTGTGCTAACATATGTGGATGGAAGGAAAACAGGTTGGAGGTATCCAACTGGATTCCACAATAATGTTGTATTTAATTTCATATATAGTGATATATGTTTTGTTGGGATAATCTGTGATAGATTACTGTGGGATTTATATTGATTGATGCTAGGGTTGTTTTGGCCTTGATTTTAGGTATTTAAAATACCAATAATATATGGTTTTGAATTTGAAAAGAAAATTGAAAGGTATTTTTGAAGTAAAATGTTATAAAGAATTTTGGGTTAATCAATTGGATAAAATAAATGGTTTTGAAATTTGTACTTAACTAAATCGGGATATTGTGAATAGAATTTTGGAATAAAAGTATGTAAAAAGGATTTTTATATAATAAATGCTTAAGTGGTACTTGTTTAAATACAAAGGGTTTAAAAATCAAGATTTTTAGTAGATCGGAAGAATAGAAGTAAATTTGGAGATAAGTAGAAAATTGATTATACTGGAACTCAAGTAGGATTTCCAAATCTACGGAATGAAATTGGGAATCGAGAGATTGGACTTGTTTTGAAAAGAGGATTTTAATTTTTAACTGGGTGGTTTTGAAAGTGTTAAAAATATTCTAGAAATTAGTTATTTAATTATTTTAAATTTTTTAAAGCATATTTAATTATTAATTAGTGACTGTATAATGATGGTTAAAGATTTATTATTAATTAAGAGATAGTCGGCATTTTTGTTTTAAAAAGATAAATTATTAAATATTAATTTGGCTTCGTATAATAACTTTTATCTAAGTATTTTTGCCTAAATTAAACTTGAAAGCTTATTTTAGAATTTATAAGCATTATTTTGAGAAAAATTATTAAACAAAGTTTTTGGGGAGTAATGGTATACTCACATGGCGTAATCGGAGGCAATGAGTGCCTGCAGTTAAGTCTTGGATTTCTTTGGGATAGAGATGTAACCATTGAGCTGTGATCCATCGTTTGATAATGCAGTGGTACTTTCCACCTTATTTTAAAAGAGTTTTCAAATATTTTTGAAAAGGATGATTTGTGAATATACTAAATTCGATAAGATAAGTATATAATTTTGGATAAAGAGATTTAATTTATTTAAAATTTAAAATTAAATAAGACTTGGTGCTTTTCAGTGAAAAGAAGTATTTGGTTGAATTGATTGTTTATTTGATAGTTAAATAACCGACTATCAACTCTGGACCTAAATATAACTTTGGAAATATCTAGAAGAAGCACGCGAATTATATGGTACAGTTACCGTTCGAGGTGCTATACTGTATGTATAAACTCGTTTCGTTCTTCTGGGATGATGTTAAGGAAATCCGTCCACTAACGGTTACGAGGTGATCTCCGATCTTACTTCGTTTGTTTATTTCATAAAGAACCAGGGTTGAGTTTACCAAAAATAGCGAACACTGTTTCGAAGAGACCGAGATCAGATTTGTTATCCGAAAACCACTTCGATCCAACGAGTATGTTTTCAAAAATGAAGACAAGAGCATGGAGTCGAAGATGGAGCAGTGAAGTGCAAGGGCTAATCGCTACTAATCCTGAGGGTGATTCCAAAATGGATGTAGTAGGAATAGTGCCTTCGGTTCCGTTCGGACCGGGAACGGACTTGTATGGTTGAATGCTATCAGTACATTGTCATTGGAGGACAATGAGCATTCTAAGTGAAAATTTCCTTAAAAGGTAACCATAGTCTCTAGCCTCATCAACCGGGAATGACTGAAAAGCAGGGGAGATGCAGTAAGGTTAAGTGGGTAGCACCCAAGTAGGGTATATTTATCACCTTTCTAGATACCCTTGGATATTATTACTACGATTTATGGAAGTAGCTCGATAAAGGGTGGGAACACCCGGGGTGATAGCATATTCGGTCTATCCAGGTCAGGGATGGTCCAGTCTTGTGTAGCAGGGGATCCCGGCGTGGTCCTCGGTACGCTGTTCTACACGTGTACTATGATAGGCGATACCCCAGTGCCTAGTCATTCGGATGGAATCCATTCTCCAATAAGCGCCGTACGGTTTTGATTGTGCCCAACTATGCTGAAACGTGAGATGCAAGCATTTCAGCTATTTGAATAAGTACTTGTATTTAGACACTATTATAATATCAGATGATTTTGATGTGAAATATTTTGGTTATCGTAAGGTAACAACCCATCGTGTTTATTTGTGGTGTGATCTTACGAGATACCTTTGATTTTAAAAGGATTTTGAAAATTTTAATAATTCAAATTGAGTGTGTTTTCTCACGCTGGTTTTCCAAACTGACTCAGGATTTATTTTATTATAATACTCGGGTCAGACCGAGTATTTCAGGTTCAGGATGGGATGCTATGGAGCTCAGGAGACGAGCTAGATGGCGAAGACGTATTACTCGTATTTGATTTTATTCCTCTGCAGTGTTTTGTTGAAGTTATTAGCAATTGTGAGGGCAGGTTGTTAGAACTGCCCAGGCTGGTAACTATTGATCTGTGTACTCTGATGTGAGATATGTATATTACAGTTTTGATTTGTGTAAAGAACTGTTTATCTTGTATGTTATTCGGTCCGCTGTGAGATTTTGTTGTTTGGTTTCTTCTTTCTTCTACCTACTTTCTTTCCCCTCAACAATCTGTCCTTTCCGGCACTCGATCGTTCGGCATGTTATACAATGAGCGTATTTATGTCGATTTTCGAGGGTCGTAAGGGCAGGTCGTGACACTTCACTTAGCAGGTGGTGTGATATTATGGCTAAATTTATCACTTGTTCATTTCCAAAAAATCTCATTTTAATTTAATAAGTGTTACCCAATTGTGACAATTATTTATACCCATTCTCTTCATCAAAACTATATCACTTTGGACTTGTTGAATTGGGTAAATGTCAAAATTCCAACATCATCCACATTCAACTCTATAATCCAAACACATGGCCCTTAGTTCAATAATAACAATTACTATCAACTGAAATACTCTGGCTAAAGATTTTTACTTTGGGTTGACTATGGTTGACCGTGATACTAACCCCATATAACTAAGGACATGAATCCTCTCTTGAATACCGCTTTACTTCCAATACTTCCACTTGACCAAACTATAGTCACTAGCTGGACGCTATGCCATGATTTAACTATAATCAAAGCGGTACTTTTATATTGAAGATTCACACTATTCTCAAGTCGAAAGAACTATATAAATTGGTCACATCGATATTTTCTGTTTAACCTTAGTTATATTAACCAACAGAAAACTACCAAGTGAGTAGTTCCATGTTTATCCAGTAACTATTAGTACGTAACTCCTAGGTGCCCCAACAGTCATGAGTAATACACTGCCCAACATTGAGAGCGTTACGTACTCTAGTCTTAACGGATACATCGATATCCAATCTCGATGCATCTAGACTAGAAACATTAAGATGACATATTTGTTTCATTGTGATAAATTACTCACTGTTATAACACTTTATAACTACTATCCCAAAACCTACCATTTATGGATTTTCTATTAAATATACTTTTAATTAAATTAATTAATTAATATAACCACATTATATTAACTATATAATAAAAAGAAAACACTTTTATTTCGAACAAGATTGGTCAACGAGTTAGATATATGTAACATATAGTTGCCCCATAGGGCATACCCCTAACTCTATCAAAGTAAACATATCGAAAATTGGTTCCATGCCTCCAAAGTGCTCCAACTACACATCCTGCTATTGTATCACCAAAAGCACCTGACTCCCCACACTACTTAATCGAGTACCCAAGAGTTATCATGACATAAAAAAATAAAGACAAAACGCAGGTCAAACTTAAAACCCGGTGTGAGGGGAACTATCTTAAAATATTGTATATCCAAACTATATACAAATAAACAGGAACTACTAAGGCACAGTTGGCCCCCTCCATAATTGTGGCTTAGGGGTAATCTGGAATTTCCATAAGCAATTAAAGTAAACTTATCCAAAAGATAGGAAATCATAACGTAACATGCTCTTCTCCTATAATCAAAGAGTTGGCACAGTTAATATAATATGACTGAAACGTAAAAACCATACTATAATAAAGGTGACCCAACACCCAAAAAGTGGGGGTGATCATAATATAAATCTATCGCGAAGTACATAATAATAGTAAATGTATCAACATTTACATCGGCCAACTAACAATACACATAATATAGAAATAGAAGACAACCACAGAATACAATTTGATACACGTCATTACTTGCGGTGAAATCCACTATGGACATCTATCATGATCCAATGATTCCATTTGAGGGTCCTAAATAAATATAGTTAGCACCTAATTATATAATAGACCCCGAGCCACATCCTCGGTGATGGTTCTCATATAGATCTCACTGTACCCTCTAAAGCAAGCTTTGGTGATATATGACCTACTCTATTTACTTAAAATCTATGGGAGCCACACCGTACCCTCTGAAGCGAGCTTTGGTTACATCTAGCCCACTCGTAGATGACGCCATCCTATGTGAACTGTGTCATACCTTTTAAAGTAGGCTTTGGTGACATTTAGTCCACTCGTGGATGATTGTCATCGTTCCCCCTTTTGTAGTCATTGTGGATTTCTCAAGTAACCTGTGTATACCTCTTATCAAAAGGAGAACGACAATTATATCTCATGTAATACGCCATCGGGACCATAAAGGAACATTGATGCCATATAAATATATGCACACATCAAATATAACAACACGAAAAGAAAAAATTAAATTCCAACAAAAAAGCTTTGTTTCTTCTCCTTAATGGCCTCTTCTATTCCTTTCCCTTTCCCTCCCTTGCCATCCTCTTTCATCCCTCCTCCCCCACCTCTACCTACTCCATCAATCCATCGCTCTCCTCCTCTTATTCTTCCACCTTATGATCCAACCATTTCTGTTAGGGCTGTTATGGTAATGGTTACCGTTACCATTTTGTAAATACCTTTACTGTACCGTTTTACTAGTAAACTAAAATTGTTTACCATTACCGATTGACTGGTATACCATTGACTGATATACCGATAAACTAGTAACCATTACACTGGTAATGGTAAATTACCGTTTGTCTAGAAAAATGATAAGTTGATATATTTTTACACTAAATGATGATTCATTATATATCTCATTAGGTCACTTAATAAAGGACATAGAAAAGAAGTGTATTTATCATCATTTAAGTTGAATTACTGAAATAAATTGAACAGTTTTCTTGCTTCTAAATGCCCATAATACAACATATTACATGAATATCAATGTATTATGAATGGACTGGTAAATTACCATTACCGCTGGTTTTGAAAAAATACTAATGATGTTTTACTGTAAAAAATGGTAAATTTACCGTTACCGTATTGATTATGCTGGTATACCGACTTTACTTTAAAATGGTAACTGATTGACTGGTAATGGTATGGTAATATTATATTTACTATTACCATAATAGCCCTAATTTCTGTTAATATAGTCCCTCCTCCTTCTCTTGATGCAGCTCTTCCCTCATCTTCCCTTTCTCTTCCTCTTTGCCCTTCTCCTTGGTCTTCCCTTTTCAAGGAACTGCCATATAATGCTGGTCGTTATAAGCCAGGAAAGTTTGATCATCAATTCAGTGACACCAATGCTCTTATTCCTCCACTTGAAGTGATTAAGGCAAGCTCGGCTTTTTGGGGGTAGCCCTTGTGGGGTTTTTTCTTGATGAACCTCTCTCATTATCTATTGTGTCATATTTTCTAAAGCTTTCTTGGGGCAATCATTTTGGAATATGTATAAAGTCTGATGGAAGGATGTTTTTTATTTAAATAAAGGATGAAAGAAAGAGGGCCAAAATCCTTGAAGCTGGTCCTATTATTAGAAGAGGGAAAATTTTCAGAATTAACTTAATGGGATCCTGAAGTTGATTGCGTTTAAGAGAAAGTTAAAAGTGTCCTAATATGGATTCTTTTTATCCAAAATTCCATCAGTAAATTGGACTCTAATGGGAATAGATTGGATTGCAAGCTCCATGGGGAATGTTATTTGCTTTGATGAGTCCATTAACAGGTTGGAAAGATTTGAATATGCAAAAGTTTTGGTTGATATTCCATGCGCTAAGCTGTTGCATGGTCAAATCTGTGTTCAATTATCAGGCAGGAAAACTACTAATGTGTTGGTTGAGTATGCGTGGAAACCAGACATATGTGAAGTTTATAAAGTTTTTGGTCATGTTCAAAAGTTTTGTCAAAGGAATAATGAAAATCCTTCTGCAGTTAGGGCTAAGGATGATGTAGTGGAAGGCATCAAGAAGAAAAGTATGCATGTCACTGGTCAAGAAGGTGTGAAGTGGAGTACTAAAGTTGCTATAATTAGAAATAAAACTAAATATGCAAGTTTGAGGAAGGTGTATAAGCCTGTGGCATTTGTTGATGGTTCTGAATTAATTCAGAAGAAGAACGTAAACAATTTAAGTAATCCCATATTGCATGCTGCAAACAAATTCAAGGTTTTGGAAGATTCAGAGGTTGGTGAAAATAATGATTTAGATGATGTAGAAGAAGGTGAGATTGATGAACTAGAAAGAGTGAATGGTTCAGTCAATGATACTACTCTAGTTGCAGGTTCATCAAGTTAAGAAAGTGAACCAAGTTGTGGACATGTGAATTAATAGGAAATTATAATTGAAAGTGAAAAGGTGAATCTGAATTCTGAAGTGCAAGAAAAATTCCATTGACCATTCCTATAAGCATGCGTACCTTACCTATTATCCTTTCTTCCCTTAATTCTCCTAAAATCCCTCATGATCTATGCAATTTACAAGACGAAAATCAAAATCAAATTTTGACGACCGTCCTAAACCGCCGGCACCAATAATATATATATGGTGCGCGGTTTGTGCCCGGCTGATATAGGACGATCATCAAGGTTGAAATAAATCAATATAGCATATAACCTGTCATATCTCACAGTGCATAGATAAAATATAATATCACAGATAAACATAAGAGACGGTAATAACTATGTAAACAAACCATCATTGTAGCAATAGATCTACAAAGTTATACATAAAATGCAGTAGAGTTTATACAGCAGAAGTAAAGTCAAATAAACTTTCTCAACAAGTAGTAACAAGCAAGAACTGTCACGGGCACCACAGCGTATCTCAGGGGAATAAATGTAGACTCTATATATGTATATAATATGAGTTAGCTCCATCCAGCTCGTCCTCGGAATGGCTACTGCATCACATATACATGTTATATGGTCTACTCATTTAAGAGTGCCTAAGATAATAAGAGGTAAAGCATAAAACCTTGGTCAGATAACAGTTTGGGGTGAGCAGTAAATGAGTCTCAAAATACCAAACAGGTAAATATGGTAAGGGACAAGAGCACACAAACTATCCCTGGCCTGTCCCTATAACCAAAGAGTTAGCATATAACACTGTAATATGCTACTCTACAATATCATGAAGATATACCACAAACCAAATAAAGGATATAAGTCTTCCAGGTATTACTATCTCTGATACCTACTTTCCCTAATACCTACGAGTGATAGCCTACTAAAGAGAGAAACTAAAGCAACCATCACATCCATCAAACAGTCCTAACTATCACTTCATGTGCTTTGCATATATGATAACTCGTATGACCCCCAAGCCAGGGACTAATGGAAATCCCGGTTCTCTGTTGTACTCTTGTATCTCGCAGCCCAAAGCTGGATACATATCTCACAGCCCAAAGCTGGATGTTAGAACCAAAGTAACAGGTACAAGGTATACAGGTCCCTTCATTGACACATGGGCGCCCCACTTACAATACCCTTGCCTCGAGTACAACTAAAAACTCTTCGAGTCATCAACGATTCCTTAGCACATACACCTAAGCCTATCTTTGCTCCATTTGAATATTGAGCCCTTCTTGCTCAATCCAATTTCCATTATTCACAAGGAACCCTTCCCCATTCCTCGATCATATGGCCCACCAATTTATGAGCCACTATCTTCAGAACCTACTCCCAACACGAGCCAACATCCGAAGACCGTAGATTTTCATCATGCTATTACATCGCCAATCAACCCTTATGCGAACGGGCCAACACCTCTAGCACGATCTACAAGACCTCTACTTCACCTCCCAGAAGTTTCACACTCGTTAGACTCACTATGTGAAGTCGGCACCGGCCTCTCCCCGTAGCCAAGTATTGGCCAAGTTTCTTTCCTATCCTTTCTTTGTTTCTAGTACACCATGCCTAAATGCTTTGACCCCGACCTATCTATCCAAACAACTCAGCTCTCACTCCAAAGCACCTACTTTAAATTCTAGAAAACAAATCACCATAGCCTCCAACACTTGGCCAGTCACCTATCCATAACCTTAGGCAACCTCTACTTGCATCAACCTTGCTCTCCCCAAAAACCGCCAATTGTTTAGACCAACCCACAAACTCAGCACCGACCTCTCATGTAGGTACCGACGTCTGTGCTTAGAGAATCTAGACCTATGACTTGAACCCCAAGCTCTTCCCATACTTTAGAGTCTCCCCTTCAAGTTTTTTTTAATTCTGACCATCTTTTCCTCTGATATGTTCAATTCTTCTACCTATCTTTCTAAACATCCAAAACACTAACAAACAACATCAAATCACAACATACAAACATAAAACAATAAGCAATTTCATCCATTCAAATGTGCAATCCATATATATATATATATATATATATAAACACGGATCCACATAGAGCATGAATATATGAGTATAAAAAAAGGTGATTCCAATCAATCCATATCATATGCATGGGTTACATATGATCAGAGTTAGAAAAGGTTTTATTGCTAAAAATTAATTTAAAACATGTTAAATCCTATTATTCTACCATATAAACATGCATAGTATAGTGAGAAGCATAAACCAGTAACCAATTACCAAATTCAACAAATATGTATGTTGATCCAATCCGAACAGCAATGGAATGCACTTCAAATCAAGTAAATTCGTGATCTCTATCTTTTACTGGATGATTGAATCTCTAATTCGTGATCTATTTTGATTTAGAGAGTAATTTGGGTGAAACTAGGATGGATCTAGGGCTAATTAGGCTTTATACCTAATTTAGAATGAGAGGAAAAAGTTTTAACTTGACTCTTCAGCCCTCTATTTGTAGTATTCTCTAATTAGACTAATAGGCTCAGTAATGGGCTTAATTAGTTACACACTAATCCTGGCCAATAGCTTCAAAAACTTAAAATAGGCACAACATTCTAACCGTAAGTCCATTTTTCTATTATGACCACTCTACGGAATGAGAAACCATCAACCGAATGTAATGAAATAGGTTTGACACCTGTAAATTCCTATCAAAAGTTACAGTCCAAACAAGGTTTCCAGGGTCAAAATGGTCACATAAAAATTCAGGAAAAACCATAAGTGTAAAATGTCCCTAAGCGTCATATTCCAAAATTATAGAATCATACGACCTAATACAGATAAAATAAAAATATTTTATGATCCTCTGATACGTAAAATATGGATCGGTACATCCCCCCTAAGGAAGTTCACCTCTAAAATCCCCAAACAAGCTAAAGTATAAGCAACCATGGTCATCCCCATATCTACCACATAAGCAACCATCACATATATCAAACCAGCAGCCATGCAGTCAATAATATAGTGAACTTATTCTAGCATGCAAAATACTAACCTATCAAATGTAGTACACAACGGTGAAAGCAAACAAGATAAACGATAGGTCTTACTATTCAAAGAGCTCCGTATTAGAAGTCCTCATGCTCTCTTCCATCTACCATGTAAAATCGTCCTCACTTCCACTCTATTGTATCATAACTAGCTTTACCGTTTTTCTACTAAGTTATTTTATACCGTACCCAACAATACGAAGCGGCCTACGAGATATAGAAACTTCTGGTTCTACCTCCATAACAACTTGAATTCCAGAGGGTTTTGATTTTTCACAAAAATGCTAAAATCCAAGCCAACTAAAGCCCGAGTTGGGTATCTGGTATCCTGCAAATAGGCAAAGACAAATATATCAAAGCTCCAATAAATATCTTACAGCGGAACTGACTAAAATATAATATTAAGTAAATACTCACCAAGATAATAACACTTTCTAAACAAGTGTCTTAAAGCTGGAAAGTCTCTGCCATCTACCTAACCTGTAGGATGTTATGAGGAGGGGGTCGGAACTAAAGTTCTGGTGAATGGACAAATTATATACTTCTAAGCTTGATTCTACATATACCGTTTTATTTCCATTTTCTGTTATGTTAGGTTTATTGGGTTTATAATACTCTCGCGTCTGTGCGTGAATCGTACCCATCTACTCCCTAGTAGATTAAAACCTAATAACAAATATATATAGCTACATGCCCAATGAATGCATCGGTTCTAGGTACTACCCATGGTACCTTCTGTATCCTCCTTGAAAAGGACTCCATCGTCTTGCTCCTGGAGTGTTCTGTAACTACATCTGTAAAGGATAGCTTCATGAGGCCTACAATACAGATGTTATGTCGTCTACTATCAAAACGTAAAACTACGTCCGCACTAGCCTATACTAATGCTCGGACATCCATAATGTACCACCCAGTGCGTACTTTGAGGACTATACGTAATCGCTCCGTCTACTCCCTGAATCCCGCCAACAAGGTCTACCTTGTGCGGAACTCGGTCAGGGATTTTCTATATCTGTAAAGGACAGCTTCGTTAGGCGTACAATACAGATATTCTATTTGGTCTGTCTCTTTTCTCATCGTGGCTTTGGTCCCACGCAGCCACCCCTCAATTAATCGAAAGACCTCTAAAGAGCTAAGTGATTGTGCCATACTGCAAACAATCTAACATCCAATTGGCTGCGCCCCTCATCCAATGTCTCGATAGTGAAAGAATCATTGGCATGTTGATTTAACTCTAGTCTTTCCCGAACTCACTCTTGGTTGATGATGACTTGATCTCCACATGCGACTATCCTATTGGGTCCAACCCACTAAAACCTACTCGCAAGTCAGAGTACGGTGTCATACGAATATCCTACTCCATTCATCAACCTTTTGACTGCCTACAAAGGTCTGCTTCGTTAGGCCTGCAATGCAAAAGCAGTCAAGGCATACTCTCTTGATGGAACACCTACAGACCTGCCTCCGGGGGTGCAGCTTCGTTAGGCCTACCCTAGAGGGTCATCCTAGAGTACCCTCACGTCCCGTTGAAGTCTCGTACTTCCTACTAGCCCAAATTAACAAAGTTGGGCGTGCTATTTCTGTGCTGATATCTGTGATGAACTGCTTCGTTAGGCTCTTCATCCTTTGGGCAGCTCCAAACGCATCTTACCATTTTATTAGACCCTATGTCTAATCTTTTATTATGTGTTTAGTTTACTTTTCTAATTCTGTTGGCTACTTATTTACCCTAATCAACATAAGCTTGCCCAGCCTCACCTAGCTATTGTGAAACCATCAGTTCATGACTGAAAGGGAATGCTGTTGGTATGGGCCTTTCTTCCATGTTTGCTTATTAACGTAGTGTAAGTTTTAAAATAAGCCTTTTATGTTATCTCTAATTATAACATATGTTATAATTATACTTGCAATTGTTACTTTTATATTCTTTTATAATCTACATGTTATAAATAAAATTGCTAGTGTCTCTTTTCTATTCTAGTCTGTCTTCTTTTATTATGATATTGAATTCTCTTTAGTTCTCTTATATTATATGACAATCTTTGCTTGGGACTACGTCCGACTGCCACAAATTTACTTATCACAATAACTGCTTTGCTTTTATTCTACTATCTGCGTAGTAAATGCAGATCTAGACATACTCTTGTTTATTGTTTCTAGTCTTGTCAAATAATTAACTTGATTTCTTCTTTAATTTCTTTAACTCTTCACTTTATTCTCTTTTATTCTAGGAAGTAGTTCTATTCTATTTGGTTGGTTACAAAAACTATGCTAAAAATCCATTTCCATATTTTAATACTAAATAATGCTATAAACAATAACTCAAAATTACAAGATATTTCTTTTATTATTTCTTTAACTATTTGGGTAATGCAAAATACAGAAATGTCTCCATTTTACACTAATTCTCTTTTTCTTTCTTTTATTCTTGCAATTACGTTTATCGTTATTCTTACAATATTAAACTATGGAAATGTATTCTCTTTTCTAAACCAACCAACTAATCTATCACTAACTTCCAAATCAAGTTAATAAAATTTCCCCTTTTTAATTTATTTCTCCCGTTTTAGCATAATTTACTGTAAATTTCTTACTTTTAGGCTTATGCATTTCTCTATAACTGTTAAGCCTAATATTATTCATATTTAATTGGATTCCAATCTTTCTTTTTCATATAAATAATAATTAAATATAAGCTCTCTTATAGAATTTACAGTTTCAACATAACTAATTAGCAGAACTAATTACTGAAATAAATGCTGAATTAAAATATTTAATGCGAATCTAACGATAATATATCATAAACGTAAAAGATATATAATTTAAATCCACTCACATGTCGTCCTTAGCTTTGCTCCATGGTCTTAGCTCTGCTCCATGGCCTTCCTGAATCCCCTTCTAAGGTGTCTAATATTTTTATTAAGAAGATCTTCTCCCAAAAAATATTTTCTATTTAGGGTTCGGCCTCAGGCAATGAACCCAATTGGGAGAAAATCTGATTGTGAGAAAATAGCTAGGCCTAGGGTCCTATTTATAGTGGAGTTTGGGGATCTCAGACCGTCGGATTTTTGGATTGAATCTAGAGCCACCACGTTACATGGTAGTTTGGAGCCATCAGATCCATCAACGTATGGCTCCGATTGAATAAAAAATCAAATCCATTTGGTTCGGCACATCCCTAGACGATTTAACATCCAGTGGCAAACGCGGGTCGACCTGTGTTCTCTTTGGGTCGACTTGTGGCTTTATGAGTCGACTTATGGGTCAACCCATTTTTTTTCTACTTTCTTGTTTTTTTGTAACTTCTTCGTATTAACTCGGATTTCGACAAGTTATATGTGGAAATTGATCAAAAAATCGCCACAGACACAATGGTATAAGTTTTGAGGCCATATTATGACAATTCCAAAAATGTTTATTTTCATTGTTCATTGTTATTTGATTATTTAAAAATGCGGGATGTTACATTCTCCCACCCTTTAGGAAATTTCGTCCCCGAAATTCGACAAGGGTAAAATTATGTAATTTCTCGCATCAATCACATCCATTTTGTGTACATCCAATTTTGCGACCATCCGTGTCTTTGTGCAAAGTGTCATTCAACATAAAATATATGCATGTACATGAATTTCTAAACGGTACCGCCTATATGAACGCTTTTCTTCTTCAAAATTTATTATAAAACATGATGCACACAACCTAAATATACTTGCAATTTCTATATGAATGCAATATTTTGAAAACTCAAAACGTTTTTCATCCAATTTTTCCCACACTCCTACTGCATAGGTGTGTAGTTCAATGAATTTTACATCCAAATCCTACCACACAACTTTTAATATTCGAATTTCAAAAAAAATCTAATTTTCCGAACTCGATTTCTTATGTCAGAAAGAAGGTAGAAAATGGAAAACCTTATGTTTACGGTTTTACTTTTATGCACCTCTTTCCCCATACTTGGAACTTATGCCGCTATTCTATAAAAATCTCTATTTTCTTTCCCAAGCACGGTTTACATAAGAAAAATTTTCCTTTTCAAACTTTTTAAGCTTAATTTATGGGAAAAATGTATTTTTCTTTTGCAATTATCATTTGTTTCTATTGACGTTTATGTCGCTTTCTTTAGATCTGACTGTTTTTCTTTTAGTTATTTTTATCTGCTTTTACTTTTCTTTAATATAGTAGCTAAACACAGCTACCTTCTAGGGCTAGGAGGCCTAGGACTATGTCCACTCTGACACAGAAAGGTTATACTCTAGGAATCCAAGTAACTCATATGCTCCTTCTGCCGCCTATTACTTTTTACTGACTTATGATGTATTACTCACGATGAATAAGATCCATTCATCTCTTCCTTTCCGTACTCAAAATGGAATAACCAAGTCTCATTTACTGCAACGAATAAGGTTTCAATCTATGTAGTCTCTATCTAAAAAGGCAACTAAGCTTGGGGAAATTTTCTCTTTACCTTTACCTTTCATTTTTCCCCAACTAAGGTCTATTTGTCCCAATCACGTGTGTCTTACTATCATACTAATATCACTTTACTATCCTTCTATAGTCTACACACATGAAGCAACATTCCTAGGTTCTCACTAGTGTCTTACACACTTTATGGGAACTTTTATTATTGCTACTAAAAGTAATCATTGCTATCTCCTACATAGCCTTACACGTTTCCCCATCATACCTAGAAAATGATTCCTATCTACTCCATATTTAAAAGTTTGGTTTGGTATTTATCATTTCATTTTAAAAATTAAAGCTTCTAAAATTTTGAAATATAAAAGCCCAAAATTCTTGCCTTTAAAAGTGTTACTTTGAAGTTTCTATTAAATTCAAAGGCATTTGGTTACTTAACATTTTATCTTTCTAGACTTGCATCTTTACAACTCTTTGAATTTAAATTATTCCCCAAACCTAGAGGGGAAAACTTACAAATTCTAAGTTCAAAACTTATTTCTCTTTTTTTTAAAGACCTTTACAGCTTTCCTTATAAAAAAATTGGATTTTTAAATTTAACCGTTTACTAAGTTTTTCTCTTCCAAAAACTTATTTACTTTTTCACCAAACCATTTTTCTTTAAAACATGCCTTGCTTGTCCTTAAAATATATTTTTTCTTGACTTCCAAAAATGTCCTCACATGTTTTCAAAACATCTTCTTTTCATAGATTGTCAAATTTACTAAAATAATGGAGTAAATAAGAACAATTATTTTATCAAAAATCCCTTGACTTTCGTACTCTTCCAATTACTTAACCTTGGAGGAGTTTCTAACTTACTACAAATGGGGACTTTCTACAAAGGCAAACAACCAATGCGCATAATCAATGGAAAAATATGAAATTTCCATTGCTTAGCTTTCCTACTAAGGCTCTCTAATTAACACTGTCTCTAATTATTACACTTCTTATTACACCTAATGGTTTTATACCTTAATGTATTGGAACTACTTTCTCTTATGAGAAGCCTTTAACGCTAAAACCTTCTACGAATCCTTTAAAAGAGGATTTCATGTTTATGTGAAATTACAAGGAACTTATTTTATATTTTATCGAAATAGGCTATATAAAATATGGTGCTTTCCATACCTTGTATATCTCTTTCACGTATTCCTTATAACTTGCACAAAACATCTTTATTTGTGTTTTGGTTTCATAGAAAATTATATCATTATTCATTTCATTCCAATAGATTATAGTATGTTTAATCTATATTCGCTTATAATAGACATTTCTTACGAAATTTATTAATTTCCTAATATTTAACTTACATCGTTTTATTTTCAAAAGAACTCATTTTCAAAACTGTTTTTTAACATTTTCATAACTAGAAAACATTTTCATATACTTATTTAAATAATAAGTCTATTTACAAACCACTTTATTTCTATACTTAGAAATTATCTTCAAAACACATTTTTATTTGGGTTAAAACAGATGTTGCGTAAAACACCGTTACTACAAACCAAAAATACTAGTATATGGATTCAGTTAAAATAAATATTAATAAATCTCATATGCTATGTAAAAACATTTCCTTTGGGAGTCACCTACTATAACAATAGTGTCATAGTCTATGCTTCCTTTATTTTTCACGAAAACATCTATTACAACAATAAATGTTGTAACCTACGTTCTCGATACTTAACACACTCTAGATTTTATATTTAAAATCTTTGTTTACCTACAAAGAAACTAGCGAGCTATACATGCTCTATAATTCTTCAAAAAGAATCTCACTTTTAACAAAATTTACATCATATAAAAACCAATTTAAATTTCATAACACTTTTTTTTCAAAAACCCAATATTTACTTCAAACATATCAACAATTATATTTTCAACTTTTCAATTCCAAAAGGTTTCGTTTTATTGGGCTAGACATAAAGTGGATTTTCTTCTTACTACCCTAGGGATAATCTTCCTAAACTTTGGAAATCTCATTTCCTTACTAAAATCTCTTATTCCTTCCAAAATAAAAATACTCTCCCTATTATCCCTAGGGAACTTTCCCACTTCTTATGACATATGGATACTAATCTTCTCTCAAAACATAGCTTATTGTACACTATAAATTGGTAATAACTTAAGGCTCAACACTCTTAGGTCATCCCAAACCCAACTAGCAAACTATGCACAAATGTACTTCTAAAAACTTTCCATATGTTAAAATCTATAATTGGGGCTATTTAGGTTTTGGTACATAATATATTTTTATATTTTATTCAAAAATACAAATACGTTCACTCACTATCTACCTAGGAACCCTAAACCTAGGCTCTGATACCAAATGTAACAACCCGAATTTCAAAGGGTTCGGATTTTTCTCAAAAATGCTAAAATCCAAGCCTACTGAAGGCCAAGTTAGGTATCTGGTATCCTGCAAATAGGCAAAGACAAATATCAGAGCTCAAATAAATACCTCACAGCGAAACTGACTAAAATATAATAGTAAGTAAATACTCACCAAGATAATAACACTTTCTAAACAAGTGTCTTAAAGCTGGAAATTCACTGCCATCTACCTAACCTGTAGGATGTTATCAAGGGGGTCAGAATTAAAGTTCTAGTGAAAGGACAAATTATACACTTCTAAGCTTAATTCTACATATACCGTTTTATTTCCATTTTCTGTTATGTTTGGTTTATTGGGTTTATATTACTCTCGCCTCCGTGTGTGAATCGTACCCATCTACTCTCTAGTAGGTTAAAACCTAATAACAAATATATATATATATATAGCTATATGCCCAATGACCGCATCGGTCCTAGGTACTACCCATAGTACCTTCCGTATCCTCCTCGAAAGGACTCCATCGTCTTGCTCCTGGAGCGTTCTGGAACTACATCTGTAATGGACAGCTTCGTGAGGCCTACAATACAGATGTTCCGTCGTCTACTACGAAGATGTAAAACTGCGTCCACACTAGCCTATACAAATGCTCGGACATCCACAATGTACCACCCAGTGCGTACTTTGAGGACTATACGTAATTGTTCTGTCTACGCCCTGAATACCGCCAACAAGGTCTACCTTGTGCGAAACTCAGTCGGGGATTTTCTATATCTATAAAGGACAGCTTCGTTAGGCATACAATACAGATAATCTATTTGGTCCGTCTCTTTTCTCATTGTGGCTATGGCCCCACGCAGCCACCCCTCAACTAATCGAAAGACCTCTAAACAGATAAGTGGCTGTGCCCTGCTGCAAACAATCTAACATCTAATTGGCTGCGCCCCTCATCCAATGTCTCGATAGTGAAAGAATCATTAGCATGTTGGTTTAACTCTAGTCTTTCCCGAACTCGCTCTTGGTCGATGATGGCTTGATCTCCGCATGCGACTATACTATTGGGTCCTGCCCACTAAAACCTACTCGCAAGTCGGAGTACGGTGTCATACGAATATCCTACTCCATTCATCAACCTTTTGAGTGCCTACAAAGGTCCGCTTCGTTGGGCCTACAATGCAAAAGCAGTCAAGGCATACTCTCTTGATGGAACACCTACAGACTGCCTCCAAGGGTGCAGCTTCGTTAGGCCTACCCCAGAGGGCCATCCTAGATTGCCCTCACGTCCCGTTGAAGTCTCGTACTTCTATCTAGCACAAATTAACTAAGTTGGACGTGCTATTTCTGTGCTGATATCTGTGATGAACTGCTTCGTTAGGCTCTTCATCCTTTGGGCAGCTCCAAACGCATCTTACCATTTTATTAGACCCTATGTCTAATCTTTTATTATGCGTTTAGTTTACTTTTCTAATTCTGTTGGCTACTTATTTACCCTAATCAGCATAAGCTTTCCCAGCCTCACCTAGCTATTGTAAGACCATCAGTTCCTGACTGAAAGGGAATGCTGTTGGTATGGGCCTTTCTTCTATGTTTTCTTATTAACGTAGTGTAAGTTTTAAAATAAGCCTTTTCTGTTATCTCTAATTATAACCTATGTTATACTTATACTTGCAATTGTTACTTTTATATTCTTTTATATTCTACATGTTATAAATAAAATTGCTAGTGTCTCTTTTCTATTCTAGTCTGTCTTCTTTTATTATGATATTGAATTCTCTTTAGTTCTCTTATATTATATGACAATCTTTGCTTGGGACTACGTCCGACTGCCACAAATTTACTTATCACAATAACTGCTTTGCTTTTATTCTACTATCTGCGCAGTAAATGCAGATCTAGACATACTCTTGTTTATTGTTTCTAGTCTTGTCAAATAATTAACTTGATTTATTCTTTAATTTCTTTAATTCTTCACTTTATTCTCTTTTATTCTGGAAGTAGTTCTATTCTATTTGGTTGGTTACAAAAACTGTGATAAAAATCCATTTCCATATTTTAATACTAAATAATGCTATAAACAATAACTCGAAATTGCAAGATATTTCTTTTATTGTTTCTTTAACTATTGGGTGATGCAAAATACAGAAATGTCTCAATTTTACACTAATTTCCTTTTTCTTTCTTTTATTCCTGCAATTACGTTTATCGTTATTCTTACGATATTAAACTATGGAAATGTTTCTCTTTTCTAAACCAAACAACTATTCTACACTAACTTCCAAATCAAGTTATTAAATTTTCCCCTTTTTAATTTATTTCTCCCGTTTTAGCATAATTTACTGTAAATTTCTTACTTTTTGGCTTATGCCTTTCTCTATAACTGTTAAGCCTAATATTATTCATATTTAATTGGATTCCTATCTTTCTTTTCCATATAAATAATAATTAAATATAAGCTCTCTTATAGAATTTACAGTTTCAACATAACTAATTAGCAGAACTAATTACTGAAATAAATGCTGAATTAAAATATTTAATGCGAATCTAACGATAATATATCATAAACGTAAAAGATATATAATTTAAATCCACTCACATGTCGTCCTTAGCTTTGCTCCATGGTCTTAGCTCTATTTTTATGAACAATAGCTTTGCTCCATGGCCTTCCTGGATCCCCTTCTAAGGTGTCTAATATTTTTATGAAGAAGATCTTCTGCCTAGAAATATTTTCTATTTAGGATTCGGCCACAGGCAATGAACCCAATTAGGAGAAAATCTGATTGTGAGAAAATAACTAGGCCTAGGGTCCTATTTATAGTGGAGTTTGGGGATCTCGGTCTGTCGGATTTTTGAATTGAATCTGGAGCCACCACGTCACAGGGTCGTTTGGAGCCCACAACACCAGAATTGTCATTTCCCAACGGTTATAACTGCTACAAATCGAATTTGTAACGGTTATAACCGTTAGTGTTTGGTACGTGACAAAATCTATAATATATTTTCCAACGATTATAACTGTTGGAAAACTCCATATTTCCAACGGTTATAACCGTTAGGAATATGGAATTTCCCAATGGTTATAACCGTTGGGAAAGTCCTTAGTACCAACAATTAAAAGTCCATATTCCCAACGGTTATAACCGTTGAAAATTTTGGTATAATTAATTTCAAATGTCTAAATTAAACTACACAATAATGAATATATAATTAATTTCAAGATAAACAATATCAAACACACATTTCATATCAAAAATCACAACTTTTCTTACTTTTCTACCATAAACCATTAAAAATGAATTATATGTCTATTAAGATTCTACCAACAGGAAACATTCATACTACTTTGAATTTTGTACAGTTTTTGGAAGAATCGAATAATTCTGAATAGTTAACAGAACCTTCAGTGATAACCAATGCCACTGAAAGGATACAAAATAACTCCAAAAGAACTTAACTTAGTAACCCCCACTAATACCAATAAAAGGAACATCGGTTCTTTAACTTAGCCAAATCTGCAAGTAGCATGTTTCTCCTTGTTGATTCAACTATCTTCAAAACTTGAGTTAATTAAAGCTGAGCTAGCTGCCAGAAAAATTGAAGTCAATTAATGCTTTTGTTGTCAACCTTAATGTATAAAAGGAACAAAATTATACACATCATTAATATAGTACGGTGCTTGAATTACTAAAAAAACTATATGCAGAGATTACAAAATAAAATACAAGTTTCAAATACTTTACCTCGCATGAGCGTTCTTTGAATACAATGTAATAGAGCCGAGTGCTGCATGTTAACATGTATATACATGTAAATACGACTAGGTAAGGAAATGTGAAGGGATTATTACAGTAAATTTCTCCGTCAAAATTAGATAACATACCAAGATAATCTTGAAGTTCCAAACCTCTATCTATTCTACTGAAAATTTTAACTGCGCCTGGGCATAAAAACAAAATTGGATGGAAGGTTAAAGTAAGTTGTATGCTATTAAGCAACAGGTAGTTGCACAGTGATATGGATATAAATCTCTTTTCGGCAAAAGCAAACCAAAATTATAGATAGAGTGATCTTAACAAACATATCCGGCAAAGCTAAAGGAGCATAATTAAGAGAACAGACAATATAAGAGAATACTCCCATAAGAAATGTATTGCAAGAATGTGAGAATTATACCAAAAGAGATAACCAAGAAGGAGATAAGAGTTCCAATTACGCCAAAGAGTATAATAGTCATGAAATTTCTGAAGAATTGTTTCTTTTTAACTTGAAACCTGGTAAGAGAAAAAGAGTGAGCATTTAGAGATACATTTAGTGCTTGATATTATGGAACAAAGTTTTTTCATAAAAAACACATAATATAAAAAAATTAAGAAGAAGAACACAACTAAAGATGCAACAACAAACAACAATTTAAAGATGTAGTCACTAAAATTAAACTAACCC
Source organism: Allium fistulosum (assembly GCA_030737815.1). Classification (NCBI taxonomy): domain Eukaryota; kingdom Viridiplantae; phylum Streptophyta; class Magnoliopsida; order Asparagales; family Amaryllidaceae; genus Allium; species Allium fistulosum. The sequence goes on from CM060907.1 coordinate 744,511,376, forward strand.
ATTAAATTGAACCAAACTATGATATATAAACTTAGCCAGCATTGAATATTTTTAGTGGCAACAAATAGATGAAGAACAAATCTTCACTAAACACCAAAATATGTGAACTTTTCCCTTTCGTTGAAAGAAAAATCACAACACCAGTACACAGCCCCTGCATTTTTACATAAAATTCAGATTAAGAACAAATTTTCGAAAATGTTCTTAACTTAATAATTTAACCAAAATAATTGAGACCCATATCATGAAAATTTACAATTACTGAAGCAGTAATGGATTCATTCAACCATCTGTTCTCTTCAAGCAAATGCCCAATTACAATGCAAGCGCAAAGTAACGCCACAGACAAATTGATTGATACAACTGATGCATGATAATTTAAAATAAATGTCTTAGTAATTTGATCTTCATTCTTAACTAAATTTAAGCATTCTATACAGCAAATATTTTAAATGGAATCCTAATTATTAAAAATTCTTTTAGTAAATCATACTAGCAAAAGACAGAACACCAACCCCCAACCCTAAACCAAAAAAAAATTGAACAAGTAGCCAAAACTTACAATATAATGCATTCAAATTGGAATACCTTTGCTATGAATATACAATGAATAAAAGCTTAATTTATGTGAAAATTAATACATTTGAAAGAAATTAACAATATTCAATTAATAAGAACAAAAACTCATGTTCAGAAACATCCATACTGATTTAAAGAGCGTATATGTATAAAGTCATTTAGATGCATATTTGCCAATCTCATAATTAACATGATTACAAGACAAAGTCTTTAATACTATAAACATTGGTTAAACCAATATGAAAAAAACCAATTTCACCTTTTTACTAATGGACAAATTTAACTAATACAATCAACTTTAGCAAAAAAAATGAAGTATCATTCTTAGTCACGTATTTATACAGTAGTTCTCCGACGCCTCAAAATTTATGTTATTTATGAGGTTTTATAATACAAAATCTTAGTCTTTAGAAATATACATATACAGATGAAATCATCGTAGACATTCAATGCTGATTGATGAATTGTAACATTAATAGTTCTAATATATTCAAAAAAAATTAATTTTTAATCATAACCATTACGATTGTAAAATTGGCATGATAATTAGCCTTTGGTTAACAATGGATAAATTACTAAGAATTAACGATTTCCCCTGAAACCCTTAACAACTTCTCTCAATTCTTAATTTATGACTTTGGTATTCAAAACAAACACAAGTGAACTATTAAATGATTTCTACCTGACAAAATAATAGCAGAATAGTTAAAAATATAAAGCAAGGTGATATGTATGTTGGAAGTTTTTCATAAAATTGTTTATAAATCGATTGCCACTACGAAGGGGGGTCCAGAGGGGATAGCAACCCCCTAGGTGGGGGTGCGGGGGCAACGCCCCCATTGACGGTGTGCTAAAACTTATATTTTGCTATAAAATACAACTAGTTTAAATAAAAGTACAACATATAACAAATTATTGGTGTATCCAATATAAACAGTTAGATACCATGAACTTTGGTAGCTTTGTATTTTGCTAAAGTGAAAAAATGTAACTTCTAAATTACATAGCTACCGAAACATCTATATATGAAGCAAAGCAACCAACATTGATCATCGTTATTTTTCAGTAAAACTAAGTCTAAATTGCTATATGTTGTTGTAGTCAAGTTGGATACTGGTTTAGTATATCTATTCAGTTAATTTTATCATCTAAAATTGCAAAATCTGGAGAATTAAATCCTCTCCACTGATAAAATATTAGAAAAAGGGATTTGTTCTCTGTTTCATTGGATTAATAAATTCAACAATCAAAATCAAAACGGTACTTTTTAGCTCAAAATTTGGATTATATGAGCTACAATACACCATTCCCATGTGATCAATAATAGTTTATGATTCAACAAATCAAGATAGTTGATCGATTCTTTTTTATGGTACAAAGGGATTGGATCTTATAAATCAGAACATGTTTTCCTTCATAAATTTCATAATCAAAACACTTAAAAATGGTGTTATGTACATATAACAGCTGGTTTTATGACTTTAGTAATTAAGCCTGTTTAATTTTGCCCTTAGAAGTTAAATTAGCATTATGTACGCTGCAAATGCATGTAAACGTAACTTTGTCAACTGACCTAATTTGCTTCAACAACAATGAACTTTATAACCAAAATATCAAAAAGTTGAGTATTCATTATGGTTTTTCACATGATAGAATTTTAAGCATAAAAAAAAGAGATCTGCAAATTAACCTTTTCCATTAATAGAATGTTATGTACGGGAATGCCAATGCAATTGCTTTATCAAATACTCGGTTCCGTTCAAGAATACACCACCTGCATCCTTATCCCGTTTGAGCTGCAAACACAATATATTAGACTTGTACATCTCATCACAAACAATATTGTGTTCAAGAATGTTACCATAACACCATGACCTCTATTTTTCATTACTGCATTAGCAGGTTTGTAGGTTCTAATACGGCCCAAATGATGATCAATTCAAACTCTTTCATGTGATAAATCAATAGGATATTGCATTGTCCCATTCCCACAAACTGCCCATTCTTTATGAATTTCTCCCCATTGTTTTGGCCCGTGTTCATCATTCGAATTGTAACTAAACTCATGTTCATCCTCTATATAATATACAGATCTTTAATACGTGAGTAATTCCAATATATAGATCAAAATATAAATTACTGTGAGACAAGAAGGTTCCACTTACCGACTTCTTGTGACTTTACTACGGCAGAGATCGAAAGAGTAATAGCTAAAATAAGAAAGCTGTGGAATTTCATGGTGAGAAATATTTCAAAAATATATGAACAGAAGTTGAGAGCAGCTTGAAGATTAAATAGTTTAGATGTTTGACACGGTTTCTTGACTTTTCCTTTTCTTAGGCACTTGGAATTTGAAGAGGAGGTATCTTTTGTACATACCAATGTGCATGGAAAAGTGCTGATGCATTGAACTTGTCATTTAACCAATTTTGTAAAGCATACATATTAGCCAATTCTATAAAACAAGATAAATGAGTCAGTGGGCCTTCATTGTTTTCTCAAGACCGTACCTTCGGTTTTTTTGGATATCTTAATCTACGATGATCGTTATACTCAATTTTTCATGGACAAAGATAGATGAAGATACCACTATGAACAACAGCCTTGAAGAAATACTTTTGAACGTCAAGTTTATAGTCTAAAAACATCAAGAAAATCTGCTTGAAGATGGCACACAAAACCCGATTGAATTCCTGCTCGGGGACCAGTTGAATCAGCTAGAAATGTGTTTTACCCCTGGTGGAATTCATCACCTCTATACCAATGGTATTCAAGAGAAAAGAGATCAGGATTTTGAAGTTTGGTAGCTTCATTCTACAGATTCTTCATCTATTTCATCGTAATATGTTTAAAGCGAATTGAAAAGAGCATATAGAGAATAATATCGATACAAATTTTCCTTGTTTTTTACTTTCTGCAAATTCATTTTACTTTTATTATCATTAACGGTTTTTGTTTTGATTGATATTAACTTTATTGTATCATATTGATTTAAGTCAATAAATAAGGGGATAATAAAATCCCTCTCATATTCCACGTACAAGTTGTCTATACCGTGTAGCCTGTATACTCAACATCAGTACATCCTCTACCTATGCAGCGTACTATGCTTTGCCTTGTATACTGCTCCTCGTTGTCACTTGTAACAACTTTTCCACTATACAGCAACAAGAACACAACATTTTCAGGCTGCCAACTATTACTCACTCAAGCCGAAGTTCCAGCGCATCAACTACAGCCACTACTCATGTCAACCTACAGTATACACAATTTTACATGTTTATGGTGGTTCAACTTATCTGTAGTGGTCCAAGATGTAAATATACAAATGATAAAAAGTTTAAACTATGGTATAAATCTTGTCTATATGGATGCACAATTTTCAAATCTTTATGATAATAAACTAAAATTTACATGCAACTAGATTTGTTACCTTAGCTGCCATTCTTTTGATGATTTTTGTAGCTAACTGTTTATATTTTTACAGGTTAAAATGTGACAGCTCAGGCGAATATGAAATGTGGTACTTGAGTAATTCTATTCCTAAAGCAATCGTATTCAAGTTTAAAGTTGGAACTCCATGCATGTTCTTCAACTTTTGAATATTCGAAATAAGTTTATTATGTACAACAAAATATTGCAGTTGAATATGAGTTTTTTTGGGTCCTATTAACAGTTATTCTATGCCAAGTGAAATCTAATAGGACAACTAGAATACAGATATGATTTCCCCAATTAGTATTAATATTCAAAATTTCTCAACCACCTTATGCCAACACTGGCAAACTCAATTAAAGCCTGACTTTGCTGAATAAGCCAAAATCAAGTTCAAAATAACAAAATTTGTTTAACGCTCGAATTACCTAACACTAAACAACGGGTCCAAACAAGCTGCTGTGTACCATTCTTTGCCCCACGACCTCCACCTGACACTGGCGCATCCACCACAGAGCTCCTAGCAGTCTGCATCGTCTCATAAACCGCTTTTGCCAGTGTTGAGTCTTGTTTTACGGAATTTATTGCGAATGGTGAAACCCTAGCTTGATGAAGAAAGAGACGTGAAAAGTAAAACGAGGAATGAAAGAAACGTTTTGAGTGCAAAAGTACGTAAATTACAAATTTATCTAATCACTTTAAATTTATTACGAAATCACCAAATGTAGTCACGGTAATAACCGTTATAAATGCTTGTAACGGAAATAACTGTAATAAATTGGTAATGGTTATAACCGTTAGAAATTTAAAGTGGAAAAGTGTTACAAAATGGATTGTTTGTTGTAAAGGCCGTCAGATCCATCAACGTACAACTCCGATTGAATAAAAAATCAAATTTATTTGGTTCGGCACGTCCCTGGATGATTTAACTTCCAGGGGCAAATGCGGGTCGACCTATAAGTTGACCTGTGTTCTCTTTGGGTCGACATGTGGCTTTGTGGGTCGACCTATGGGTCGACCCATATATATATATATATATATATATATATATATATATATATATATATATATATATATATATATATATTTCTGCTTTCTTGTTCTTTTTGCAACTTCTTCGTATTAACTCGGATTTCGACAAGTTATATATGGAAATTGATCAGAAAATCGCCACGGACACAATGGTATAAGTTTCGAGCACATATTCTGACAATTCCAAAAATGTTTATTTTCATTGTTCATCGTTATTTGAGTATTTAAAAATGCGGGGTGTTACAACCTCAAAATCTTTTAGCTGATCCGGTGTGATCATCACATCTGAGTCGTACACAGACTTCCTTAGATAAATGACATGAAAAATGTTATGCACGCCCACCATCTTGTGAGGTAAGTCGATCATATATGCTAGCTTCCCGATTCTCTCGATTATCGGAAAAGGTCCTATGAATCTCGATGCTAACTTCCCTTTTCTACCAAATTAAACTATATTCTATAAAGGAAGAACCTTTCCAAACGCCATATCTCCGATAGAAAACTCCAACTCTCTTCATCTCTTTTCCGCGTAGCTTTTCTATCAATCCTGAGTAGCTTTCATTCGTTGCCGAATGATCTCAACTTTCTTCGAAGTCACTCTAATCAAATCTGGCTCAAGTATCAGTTTCTTACCCGCTTCCCACCAACATGAAGAAGCGTTACATAGTCGACATACAATGCTTCATACGAAGCGATAGCAATACTCGATTGATAATTTTATAATATGCAAACTCCACCAAATGCAAATGATCATCCCATGATCCTCCAAAGCCTATAATGCATGCTTGCAAGAGATCTTCCGATATACAATTTACTCTTTCGGTCTACTTATTCATTTGTGATTACTAATATGCAGCTCCATCTCTAACGCATCTGTAAGCTCTTCCAAAATCCACTAGTGAACAATGGATCTCGGTCGCTCACAATGCTCTTTAGCACAACATGAAATCGTACTATCCACTTTACATATAACTCTACCAGCTTGGATGCTGTTCTACTTGCTTGACAGGTATAAACCTTGCACTCTTGGTCAACCGATCTACTATGATCAAAAAACCATTATGCCCTGCTCGGGTCCTTGGCAATACATCAATAAAATCCATCGATACTTGTTCTCGTTTCCATTCAGGATTTTCTGATCGTTGCAACAATCCACTAGGTTTTTTCTACTCTACTTTACCAATTAACAGTTTATACACTTCGAAATGAATTCCCCAACATCCCTCTTCATACCTTCCCAGTATTAAGCTTGCTTCATATCTCGAGACATCTTGTTACCACCGAAATGAATGGTGGAATGGTGACATTCTCTTAGCACTTCATCTCGCAATCCACCAATATTGGAAACAAACAGTCTTCCATCTTTACAAAGCCAGCCCTCTTGATCGAGTTCATATTGCTTCATGTCTTCAGACTCTACTCCTTCTATCTTTGCAATTTCCACTAGCCTAGCATCCTAAATCTGACTAGCACTGATCCTTTCAATTAGAGTAGGTCTAATCAATAAATTTGCCAACATTTCAGGTTCTAGCTTGTAGTGAGCCCTGAAATCAAATCCAACAATATACTTTATCTTCTTCCATTCCAAGAACATCGCTCCCAATCTTGCATGTCTCCTACTCGATGCGTTAGTGACCACATTCCCTTTTAATGGAGTGTGGGAAATATTGAAATCATACGAGGCCAAAAACTCCAACCACCATTGCTATCGAAGATTGATATCTTTCTGAGATAAAGGGTACTTCAAGGATTTGTGGTCCGTAAACATCTCAAGCCTTTCTCCTAATAAATAGTGCCTCCACATCTTCAAAGAAAAAAAAAATTGCCGCCAACTCCAAATTATGAGTTGCATAATTCCTTTCGTGCGACTTTAGCTGTCGACTCACATAAGCAACAACCCTTCCCTTCTGCATTAACACCATACCCAATCTAGTACCATAAGCATCGTGTATACTGTCAACTCTTCATTTCCACTTGGGATGGTCAACATTGGTGCACTCATCAACCTCTCTTTTAGACTCACAAATGCATGTTCAAACTTTGCATCCCATACAAATGTATGATTCTTCTTCGTTAAATTGGTTAACGGTGCAGCTACCTTTGAGAAATCCTTTATGATGCGTCTATAGTATCCTACCAATCCTAAAAAACTTCTTACATTTGTAGCATTCTTGGGTTGATTTCAATCTTGGACCATTGCTACTTTTGCAGGATCCATAGCTATACCCTGTCCCAAAATGACGTGATTCAAGAATCTCACTTCTTCTCCCTAGAAGTGACATTTAGAGAACTTCGCTCTCAACTTGTGCTTCCATAATATCTTTAGTACAATCCTCAAGTGCATTGTGTGCTCCTCTTCAATTCTGGAGTAGATAAGAATATCATCCACGAACACAAGCACAAACTTATTCAACTAGTCTTTGAAAACCCAATTCATGAGATCTACAAAGTATGTCGAAACATTGGTTAACCCGAATGGGATCATTGACCACTCATAGAAACTCGACGGTGTATGAAACGCAGTAATAGGTACATTCTCCTTCGCTACTCTCAACTATTGAAATCCCGTTGCTAAATCCATTTAGGAGAACACCTTCGCGTCGTGCAGCTGATAAAAAAAGTCATCAATGCATGGGAGTGGATAATTATTCTTCTTCCTCGCTTTTTCAACTCACGATAATTCACACACAACCTCAAAGAGCAATTCGCTGTTGTTGCGAATACTACAAGTGTGCCCTACTCAGATGTGCTTCTTCGGATAAACCCTTTCCTCAACAGGTCATTCACTTGCACCTCCTATTCCTTCTACTCTTTGGGTGCCATATGCCTTAAAAGCATAAATAATGGTCTGGCTATCTTCACCATGTCTATCTTAAACTCGATCTCTCCATGCGGTGGCAATCCAGTTACTTCTTTGAAGATATCCGGATACTCTCTAGTGATAAGCACTAATGACAATCCCTATTGTGGAACCTCAAGCGAATATAGAAAGCTAACCATCACCTTACCCTCTGGTAGGCAGCAAATCGCTACTGTTCGTCCATCCACATCTCCGACTGTCACCAACAGCTTGTCGCAATCCACTATGGCCACATACTTCCTAAGCCAGTCCATACCAAAGATAATCCTAAACCCAACAAGTTTCAAAACAAAACATTACAAACCAAAGAACATCTGTGACTCGATAAGACTAGGGTATAACAAACCATGCAATGACTAGTGGAGCCTCTAATAGGGTTCGTCATGATTAGGGGTTGGTTTACTATCACATGTTCCAATCCTAATCTATCTACTAGATCACTATAGATGAATGAACGAGAAGCATCGGTATCATACAAAACTCGAACAGTAACATCACCAATAGAAAGCATACCTTGAATGATGACTCCCTTCTTCTTCTCCTTTGCTTAGGGAGCACTCGATGAAGTCGGGACTGTGTCCAAAGCATATGCCTTCAGTTCCTCCTTATCCTTATTGGTTTTGGACAATTCTTCTTCAAATGCCCAGACTTATCACAATTGTAACATTTCCTCTTCTCATTTATCTTGCAATCTTTAATCAAATGACTCTTTTTATTGCATCCAAAGCAGAAGCAAGTAGCTTCATATTTACCCTTCTTCTTACCCCCTCCCTCTTCCCTAGGACTGCCTTCTCTTTTCGTTCCACTTCTTCTTTCCTTCACCGCCTTGCTTGGGCTTTGGCTCTTCTTTCCCAGCGGAAACAACAATAGCAGTCTTAGCCTTATGGTACAAGCTCTCATGGCAAAGTGCCTTCTCTTCAAGCTTTTCAAACGGCTCATCTATATGGTCCACTAACTTTTCCCCCAAGTAGTCATCCAAACCAATGATGAACTTCTCATTCTTCCTCAATGGAGTGTCGATGAACGACATCCCATAATTAGATAAAGCATCAAATTCTACTACATATTCAGAAACTATCATCTCTCCCTGCTTGAGATCGGCAAATTTTCTGAATAAAACTGACTTCTGAGCAGAGGGAATAAACTTCTCCTCAAACCTTACCTTGAACTAATCTCAGCTAAACTGATCCTCTGGAGTAGCAATAGTAACAACATTCCACCAATTCATGGCTCGAACCTGTAGCTATCTCAAAGCCAACTTCCTCTTCACAGCATCCTCCACATCATCGAAGATGCGCTTGTAAGTATCTAACCAATCTTGCACTTATATGGCAGACTTTGTCCCTTGAAATGACCTCCCTCAAGAGTAGAATAATATTTTTTTAGCTTGGCGAAATTAGCCCTAAGTGCTTGCATTGGAGCACCTCCACCTATCACCACTCCAGGAGCATTCCACATCATATTAGCCATCATAGCATTGAACATGGCTTGGACATCAGGCGTAGCAGCACCTGATCCCGCTCCTTTCTCTACTCCTGAATAGAATTCCTCACCGTGTTCCTTGTATGCTAGCTCATTCTTATTTGTAACCGAATTATCAATCTCTCATAAAGAAAACTGAGCCTACAGTGCTCATGTGCATGCAACTTATACTATATAATATATTACTATATAGTTTTGAAAACCAAACTTATGACAAGTACGCACTCTCTCGTGTGTGTGTGTGTGTACACACTCTCTTCTCTCTCGATCCAGTCTAAGGTGATAACACCTTCCCTATCTCTAATGGATCACGATATCAACTTTGGTTAATCATGTAACCAAAGATCTAATACCAAATGTGATGACTGCCCTATACCACCGGCATAAATAAAAAATAAATAGTTCGTTGTTCATGCCCAACCGATATAGGACGATCATCAAGGTTAAAATAAACTGATATAATGTATAACCTGTCATATACCACAGCATGTGGATAAAATATAATATCACAGATATTACAGAAGAGATCGTAATAACTATGTAAACAAATCATCATCAGAGCAATAGATCCACAAAGTTATACATCAAATGCAGTAGATTTTATACATCAGAAGTAAACTCGAATAAATTGTCTCAACAAATAGTAACAAGCAAGCACTCTCACGGGCTCCACAGCGTTGCTTAGTGGAATAAGCATAGACTCCATATATGTATATAATATGAGATAGCGCCATCCAGATCGTCCTCTGAACAGCTACTGAGTCACCTTGACCTGTATCTAGTTTACTTAATTAAGAGTACCATAGATAATAAGAGGCAAAACATAAAACCTTGGTTCATATAACAGTCTGGTGTGAGTGGTAAATGAGTCTCAAAATACGAAACAGGTAAATATGATATGGGACAAGAGTACAAGAACCATACCTAACCCGTCCCTGCAACCAAAGAGTTAGCATATAACACTATAATATGCTACTCAACAATATCATAAAGATATATCACAAACAAAATAAAGGATATCAATCTTCCAGATATTCCTATCTCCAATACCCACTTTCCTTGATACCTACGAGTGATAACTACTAAAGAGAGCAACCAAAGCAACCATAGCATCCATCAAACAATCCTAACTATCACTCCATGTGTTTTGAATTTATGATAACTTGTATGACCTCCAAGCTAGAGGCTAATGGAAATCCTGGTTCTCTGTTGTACTCTTGTATCTCGCAATCCAAAGTTGGATATGTCTCTTGCAGCCCAAAGCTAGACACTAGACCCAAAGCAACAGGTCTTAGGTATACAGGTCCCTTCATTGACCCATGGACATCCCCACTTACAACACCCCTGCTTCAAGTACAACTAAAAACTCTTTGAGTAATCAACAGTTCCTTAGCACATACATCCGACCCCATCTTTGCTTCATTTAGACGTCGAGCTCTTCTTGCTCAATACATTTCCATTATTCACGAGGAACCCTTCCACATTCTCCGATCATACGACCCACCCCTTTACGAGCCACCATCTTCATAACCTACTCCCAACATGAGCCAACATCCGAAGACCATAGCTTTACATCATGCTATTAAATTGCCATCCAACCCTGGTGCGAACGAGCCAACAACTCCAGCACGATCTACGTGACCTCTACTTCACCTCCCAGAAGTTTCACCTTCGTTGGACTCAAAAAGTGAAGTTGTCACCGACCTCTCATGTAGGCACCGACCTCTACTATAGCCAATTATTGCCCTAGTTTCTTTCCTTTCCTTCCTTGCTTCTAGTACTCCATGCCTAGATGCTTTGACCCCGATCTATCCATCTAAATAACTCGATTCTCACTCCAAAGCACCTACTTCAAATTCTAAAAAACAAGTCATCATAGCCTCCAACACTTAGCCAATCACCTATCCATCAACTTAGGTAACCTCTACCAGTATCACCCATGCTCTCCCTAAAACTGTCGACATTCTAGATCAATCCATAGAACTCGGTATCGATCTCTCATGTAGGTATCGACTTCTGTACTTAGAGAATCTAGACCTGCGACTTAAACCCCAAGCTCCTCCTACACTCCAGAGCTTCCCCTCAAAGTGTCTTCCAGTTTCGACTATCTTTGCCTCTGGTATGCTCAATTATCCTACCTATCTTTCTAAACATCCAAAACACTAACAAACAACGTCATATGAATATAGAACAACAAGCAATTTCTTCCATTCAAACATGCAATCCATTGAAATAAGATAAACAACTCAATCTCTAACATAGATCTACACATAGCATGAATATATGAACATAAACAAAGGTGATTTCTAATCAATCTGTATCATATGCATGGATTAACATGTAGTTAGAGTTAGAAAAGGTTTAATGGCCAAAAATCGATTTAAAGCATGTTACATCCTATGGCTCTACCATATAAACATGCATAATATGGTAAGAAGGCATAAAACACTCACCAATTAGCAAATTCAACCAATATGAATGTAGATCAGTTCTAGATGGCAATGGAATGCAGTTTACATCAAGCAAATCGATGATCTCTATCTTTTAGTTGATTATCTATTCTCTAATCTGCAATCTAGTTTTATTTCGAGAGAAATTTGGGTGATTTTGGATGAAAATAAGATGGATCTAAGGCTAATTAGGTTTTAGACTTGATTTAGAATGAGATGGAAAAGTTTTAACTTGACTCTTCGACCCTCTATTTATAATATTATCTAATTAGACTAATGGGCTCACTAGTGGGCTTAATTAATTACACACTAATCATGCCCAGTAGCTTCACTTAAAACAGGCATAACTTTCTAACTGTAAGTCCAGATTTTTATTATGACCACTCATTGGAATGGAAAATCATCATCCTCGGGCAATGGAATTGGTTTGAGGCTCTAATTAAACTCCTATCAAAAGTTATAACCCAAACAAAGTTTCTAGGATCAAAATTGTCATATAGAAATCTAGGAAAAATCAAAGATGTGTAAAATATCCCTAAGAGTCATATTCCAAAATCATAGAATCATACGAGCTAATACTAATAAAATAAAAAAATATTTTACGATACGTAAATTATGGGTCATTGCAAAAATTCCTATCTGTGGCTGTTATGGGTCAACTGATGTGATATTAGAAGCTACTCCCCTCAAAGCAAAAGAAGTGTAAATTCATGTACCTATCCATGCACATTATGTGAATGAAAATAAACAATTCCTTCTTAATAAAGCTCCTACAATAAATCATGACAAGAAAAATTCTTAAGCCATGCAAATAAATCAAAATCCAATTTTGCTAAACCCAAGCGTAATATCTCTCCAAGAATCACCGGAAGTGCATCAAAAGATAGAGATAATGGTAAAAAATTTGACTTTGACAATATCAAGCTTGTTTCTCAATATCCTTATGTAGGCCTTAACTCCGACATTCATTCCCTCTCCCTTTCTTCCACCAATAAAATACCATCCCTCCCAAACAATAACCTATTTTAATGTTTAACAAGATAGGTGTCCATAACCTTAGAGGTGGCAATGATTTAGCAAAGCAAATTGAGGTTAAGAATTTAATCCAATTCCTACTCTCTTAATATGCTAACCCTGCTTGAAAACAAATTTAACTCATCTAACATCAATGATGCAATCTCTTTCATCGGTCCTACATGGATTATCATCACAACGTATTTCATGCTCCTTTTCGAAGAATCCTTTTGATATGGAACCCCCCTATTTTTGATGTATCTCCTTTATCTTCCTATAAACAATCATGTCACTACAAAATTCTCTACCTTGATTCTAATACAGCCTTCTTCTCTACCTTTGTTCATGCTGATAATTCTTCTGCCTCTAAAAAAATCCCTCTTTGGCAAGCTTCATTTGCTCAAACCTCTTTCCCTTCCTTGGATTGCTCTTGGTGATAGGAACTCCATGCTTTATGCTCATGATAGGCAAGGAGGTAACTCTCATACTCTCAAAGACATCCCCTTTAAACCTGGCTACCTTCCAATCTGACCTCTTTGAGGTGCCTTCCTCTGGCCTTTTCCATACATAGACTAATAAGTTTAGAAGTGGCTCATTAACCCTTTCCAAGCTTGATAGAATTTTCATGAATTCTGCTACTCTTTCAGCTTGGCCTTGCATACATTATGAAGTCTTACCTTCTAACTTATCTGATCATGCCCCTCTTGTCCTTTCTTTTGGCATCTCCTCCTCCAGACCTAGCTCCCCTTTTAGATACTTCAATTCTTTGGCTAACCACCCAGACTTCCTCTCTATCGTTACCAATGCTTGGGCCACTCCTATGTTTGGCAACAACATGTTTCAATTGCAACAAATGTTAAAACATGCCAAATCTGCCCTCAGGAATTGGAGTAAGGAGACTTTTGGTAGACGGAACCAGCTTTCATCTCAAATAAAAATTCAGCTAGATCGAGTACTAACAAATCTATTTCAAAATCCTACTTGCATGTTTCTTTCCATGCAGAAATAAGAGCTGCTGCAAAGTTAAAGGAAGCTCATTTTGATGAGGTAGCTATGGTCAGGAAAAAGTGTAGAGACAACTAGGATAAGAAAGGAGATAAAAATACAAAGTTCTTTCGCAATTCCTTAACACCAAATCTAGCAAAAGTAAGATCAATCATATCCTTGATTCTGGGAATATTCATCACAGTGGGTAAGAGGAGGTTAGCAGGGCTTTTGTGAACCATTTCACTTCCATTCTAAGCAGCAATAGATATCAAACATCAGATCACAGTTTCTTGATGATCTTCCCATGCCTTCCCTCTCTCATGAACAAGCTTCTGCCTTATTTCAAGAAATATCAAATGAGGAGATTAAGAGAGCCTTGTTCTTAAAACCTTCTGAAAGCTCTGGGGGACCTAATGGGTTCAATTGTAGTTTTTCCAAAACTTATTAGCACATAATTGAAAAGGTGTTTCTCAAAGCTATTCATTTTTTTTCAGTGGGAGAATGTTTAAGAGTGTTAACTCTACTACTATTTGCTTTGTCCCTAAGTCTGTTTCCCCAACAAATGTCAACCATTTTAGGCCTATAAGCTATTGCAATACAGTTTATAAGTGTATTTCCAAAATTCCTGCCTTCAAGCTTAATCAGAGTGCTTTCTTCCCTGGTAGAAATATAGTTGACATTGTTTTGTTGACTCGAGTTGCTTAAGGGCTATGACAGAAATGCTTTAAGTCTGCTTCAAAATTGATCTAATGAAAGCCTATGATTCTACTAAAGGGGAAGCTATTTTTATGCCTTGTCCAGGTCAGGGTTTCCAATGAAATATTATAACTGGGTGAAGACTTGCGTTACTACTTCTACGTATTATGTTTAAGTCAATTCTCAAATATGTGGTTATTTTGAAAGCAATCAAGGCTTGAGATAGGGAGATCCCCTCAGCTCCTACTTGTTTCTGACGATAATGGAGATGCTCACCGCTTTGTTGAACCACCAATATTCTAAAAGATTCATTGGCTTCCATCCCAAATGCGAGGACCCCAAAAGTTCCTATCTTTGCTATGTTGATGACCTCCTTATTTTCTCAAAGCCAAATGCTCACTCTCAAACCAGTATCATTGAAACCCTTTAAACCTTTGATAAGCTATCTGGTCTATCCATGAATAGTGAAAATTCCTCCTTGTTATTCTGTGGAAATCCTCAAAATCAGCTTCTTGCCATGGTTGCTCCTTTAAACATTCAGGTCCATGATAGCTCCATTCTTTACCTTGGTATTCCTCTAACCACTTCCAGAATTAGGAAACACCATTATATGAAATTATATGATAAGATCACTTCAAGATTCAGTTGCTGACATAATAAGAATCTCTCCTCTGCTAGCAAGCTTACTATTATTAAGTCTATAGCTTTCTCCATGCAAATTTACTATTCAAGAGTTTTCATTCTTCCCAAGAAACTTCTGTAGATGACTGATAAGCTTGCAAACATTTCCTATGGTCTAGGTCTCCTTACTCTAGGAAAACTATCTCTATTTCATATAGTAAAGTTTAGTTGCCTCTGAAGCAGGGTGGCTTAGGTATAACAAATCTATTCAAGTGGAATAAAGCTACTAACCATGTTCATTTAGCTAATCTTATAAAGTGCAATACTTCTTTGTGGAAAGCTTAGTGCATTAAACATTATGTAGGTGGAAGAGATTTTTGGAATTTTGAAATAAAACTAAATGCTAGCTGGGCTTGGAGAAGTCTTCTTGGTATAAAGGAGGAGTTAAAAGAGCTATATCAGCTAGCTTTATCTACTGGATCAAAAGCTTCCTTTTGGAACTCCCCTTAGGTGGCTTAGGGGAGTTATTTTGAAAGAAAAATTAAGCTTTATAGACATGAATCAATCTGGCATCCCCATGAATGCAATAGCTATTGATTACAATTTTGATGTTAAAGTTGTTTTTCCATATTGTAGTAGCACTAGGGTAAGAGCTCTGTGGCAGCAAGTCATTACATCTAAGAATATTACACATGAACATGATGAGTTGCTTTGGGGAGCAATCTCAAAGAGCATTCTGTTAGCAAAGTGTACAAGCTTATGGTTAAGAGTGACCATTATGATCCACGACATTCTAGGGTTTGGGGTAGCTCGGGAAACCCTAAACAAAATTTGGTCATGTGACGTGTTATTAAGAAAGCTATTTTAACTCAAGACAAACTCAGTTATTCTGGATTCCTATCCTCTTCCTACTGTGTTTTGTGTAAACATGAAAATGAGTCAAATATTCACTGGTATTTACAATGCTAGTTCTCCTCTGATACCTGGAAGAAGTTAATCATCATCAGCAATATGACCAAGCAAATGCGCATGAGAACGAAAGAGTGGTATCTAATTTTTAATGCAACAAGATGGAGGAGCTACTCCTCTAGGGTTTTGCTTTATATCTCAAAGTTTGCTTATGTGAGCTCTGGGGCGAAAGGAACACTAGGATTTTTGATGATGTTGAGAAAAGTGGTATGATTTTGTTGGAATATGCTAAGAAGATTAAGAGGACAATTCTTGCCTGAGGCCTAATCAATCTTCCACTCTGGATGAATCTTAAGTCTAAATGATATGTGAGCTTTCTTTAGTATTTAGTGATGTGTTTGTAAAGAGTTGTATTGCATGGTTTCTTTTACCTTAAGTTTATTGTATCTCCTTCTTTTCTTCTTTTTTAATAAAATAGAGGTAAGGGTCCTCTTTAAAAACCCTGCTTAGCTTTCAAAATAATATAGCATCATGTAATCAAATATTTATAGCACGAATAAAGACCGATATCTCTTGGTTGTCTATCTACACGGATGACCTCTATTATAAGACCCATAATTGGTATGGTTCACAAATATAAGGCCACTACCATTCGTCAAACATATCCACCCCAAAGGCAAATCCAGGGGCATGGACTAACTCCGCTCAATCGTACACGCTCACCAAATGCGACTGTGTAATCAATTACTACATTGATATCGTGTTCGATCATCATTCACCGCACATGTATCACTATACATTGCATCTAAATCCTAAGCTTCCCTTTACGTCCTGTTTCCTAAGTAGCTCGAAGCCTTTTTGAAGTCGTGCTGAATCCCCATGAAGAACCACACTCAAACAACAAAAGAAATCCCTGAAAGTCATTTGCTGCCCAGGGGTTCAATCGACTGAGTGTGTCATTAAGTCGACTAAGCCCAATTGACTGAACCTAATTACCCCAGCCTTCAGCTTTGGGCTTTACCCTCGGGACTAATTTTCACATACATTCAGTCGACGAAGTTTCATATTCAGTCGACTGAAATTGTTAGATTCAGGCAAAGAGACTGGAGCAGGGAGGAATTTC
The DNA here is from genome assembly GCA_030737815.1 of Allium fistulosum. NCBI lineage: Eukaryota > Viridiplantae > Streptophyta > Magnoliopsida > Asparagales > Amaryllidaceae > Allium > Allium fistulosum. The sequence continues at coordinate 744,528,564 of CM060907.1, forward strand.
CCAAACGGTCGCTGATTTGCGTGTCGTTTCCTTCGATACTTCGCTCGATAAGTCGCCTTGCTTCAAAAGCCTACAACTACCTGATCGGACCTCTATTGGGGTTCATTTGTTGACATGTTGGAAAAGGTTTCATAAGTATTCGAAAAATGATTTCGATACCATAATCCACTCCTTGCACGAGTAGTGTTCAACAGACGATTATAGTGACCTAACCTTCTCTAACATGCCAAATCGACATACTCGGCCCCCTAGCCTTGTGCGTAGCTTATACGTGTGTCAATAAACTCATTCATGCACGCCTATAGACACATGTTCATGCAAACACACATTAACTTCACAAGTCACATTTTGGACTTCATTGCAGCGATCACTCGACCCGGTATACTCTTACGCAAGTTAGTATAGTCAATAGTCACTATGGCTGAGTGAAATGCCCGCAACGAAATTGTATTTAATAGTATATCTATATAATCAAACAATTGCATACATACATAAACAATCACACATACAACAATTCTAATTACAATTCACACACCATTTTGATTGTTATATTCTTTAAATACACGTATATGTACACTTGCCCATACCCATGTACATACATGTATATTTAAATAAGTAATTCATTTATACTTGATCAAACCTTACTTTTATTTACTAAATTTTGTTAATAAAACCCTAATATGGTTTCATCCTATTTTATAAAATCTTATATCTATTTTATAAAATATATTATTAGCTTATAAATCAATTTTAAGTCTTTAAATACTAAATTGCCACACACATCCATAGAAATCAATCTTATATCTATTTCACTAGAAGGACAAACTTAATTTACAGTCCAATTAGTTTCTAGGATACACATCCATAGAAATTAATTTCAAGGCCAAAGTCAGCAGAATAATTACTTTTAAGGACAAAGTCGACAGTCCAATTACTTTCAAGGACATAATTTCATAGGTTTTTAGGCCTTAGAAACTAATTATTTTGCATTTTATCCTTAAAAGTAATTATTTCAGTTGTGCGTCCTAAAAACTAATTGCACTAGCTAAAGAGGCCCTTGTGGCTAATTTCCACTTAAAATTAAGTATACATCATATTACTATTTTATAAATCTCAATTTTAATTTATAAAGTCTATACTTCATTAATAAAATCATATCACCATTTTATAAATACAATTAAGCTTCATTTGTATTATTTTATGAAATTCCATTTTTAAATAAGTAATTCATTTATACTTGATCAAACCTTGCTTTTATTTACTAAATTTTGTTAATAAAACCCTAATATGGTTTCATCCTATTTTATAAAATCTTATATCTATTTTATAAAATATATTATTAGCTTATAAATCAATTTTAAGTCTTTAAATACTAAATTGCCACATTAAAATTAAGTATACATCATATTACTGTTTTATAAATCTCAATTTTAATTTATATAGTCTATACTTCATTAATAAAATCATATCACCATTTTATAAATACAATTAAGCTTCATTTGTATTATTTTATAAAATTCCATTTTATAAAATACCTCTTTTGCTTATAAAAATCATTCCTTCCTTTAGATAATATTTATAAGTAAACTATTCTTTAATAAAGATCGTTTCTTTATTTTTAAATAATATTCACAAGTTCTAATTAAGCTTCATTGACCCTCTAACCACTTTAATAATAAGTGCAGGGTTCCGTACTTACTTAATTAGCTAACTAATTTTTTCAAAACCATCTGAATTAGTTTTATCATTAGTTAATGACAAGCACTTAGTTATATCATGTTATTAGGCTCTAATTTATCAATACATCAAATATAATCATCTGATTAACCTAAAAATCAAATTTTTAGGTTATTACCTATTTTCAAAAATAGTTATTAAAGTCTTAAACAAATAATGAGTTAATATAATCACATTTAAAACACAAATATAATCCCAAATCAACTCAAACTATCTCCAAATTACTTTATATAGTTCTATAATTATCAATATAAGAAATTATAAAGTATAACATATAAATTAGTAAGGAGAATCATCCCACTCACCTTTCTTTACCCCAAACCAAGCTCTAATCATCAAAAACACAACTTCAGGTTTTTCTTAAATTTCAAAATGAACACGAAGACTCCGAATCAAGCCAATTTCTACGTGGGTTTGTAGAGAATTGGAAGAGAGAATTATGGTGATTTTTATTTGATTTTAGGAAATTTATTTTAGATGTTTAGGGTTTGAAGATTAAAGAGGGATTGAGGAGAGATTAGAAAAAGATTAGAGGAGAAGAAGGAGGATGAAACGTGAAATGAAAAGTGGAATGGAATTATGAAGAGGAGGTAGCCACTTATAGGCAACAAATGGGCTTAACCCAAATTCTCTTCATCCGATGATGTTCATCTCTGAAAATCATCAACTCCAAACATAGTCAAGTTTATACTCATTTTACTTGCGTCGAAAAAGAAAAATCAACTTCGGATGTATCGAGTCCTAATTCATTTGTTCGTAAAAGTCGAGTACAAGAGCGCTCTATTACTTGACGATTAAATATTTTAATTAATCGTTTAAATATTTAAACGTTACAATTGTGGGGTGTTGCACTAAATTTTAGGCTTAGATTGTTTATACACATATTAATAAAAGGGGGAATTAATTTAAAGGACAAAAATTTGTATATTTTGTGCCTAAGGACACAAACTCAATATTTTTACCACAAGGACAAACATTCTCCTAAAAATTATTCATAAGGACAAATATTTTCCAAAATTATTCATAAGGACAACAAAACTGCTACCAAGCTAAAAACTGATACCTAAAAACTGCTACCGGTAACTACAAACTGATACCTAAAAACTGCTATCAATGACTAAAAACAAATACCTAAAGAAAGTTCTCCTTTAGGATAAAATATTGAAGGCCTGTTCTTGAGGCAAAAACGTTGAAAATTTTTGTCCTTGACAATAATTTCCTGTTAATAAAATATATATTATATAATTTGAATAAAAATATAAGCACATATGGACTAGGCCTGTCAACGGATGCAAACGAATGCGGATATGGCTATATCCGCATCCGTATCCGAAAATTAAAATCTACATCCGCATCCGCATCCGATATCCGCGGATATTCAAAAATTAACATCCGTATCCGCATCCGCGGATATTTTCGGATATCCGAAAATATCCGCATCCGAAAAGAGGATGCGGATATTTCCGAATATCCGAAAATATCCGAAAATCCGCATCCGAAAACTAGATTGAGAATTATAATATAATGAAAATTTTAATCAAAAAAATTACAATTCATAGCATTCAAATAACAATCAATCGACAAACTAATTTACTTCAGTTTCTAAATAACAACAAACAATCCACACATATACGATTTGAACAAGCTTAAACAATAAAACAAATAATAGTATTTCAATACATGATCCCGCTACTCGAATAATGTTCTTTAGAAAATATAATATCTCAGTTTCAATCTCTTAATCTCATAGTTGAAGCATGGGACTTCACACCTGCACAATGACACCACCTTAGTAAATCTACGTATTGTACCTGCAAATAAACGAATAGTTAGGCATCGAAACTAAATATAGGGATAACAAAAAATTGTTCTGAACAAAATCAGTTGACAAAGCAAAACATCAACAATTATAGTACAGATCGATTATACAGATGTTACACATGTAGGACCCCATTTAATATAGAGTATATAGTAATATGTGAAATGCATGCACCTTGTAATCAAGTTTAACCTGTCTAAACTTTATATTTGACATTCTCTTTTAATGTATTGGGCATCTTGTAATTGCATTGCAACCAACATTTCATGTATTGTTGGCATGTACTGACGATAAATCAAAAGGATTCATTTTTACAGCTTTTAGCAAAAAAGAAGTTCATACATTTCATGTACTGACGATAATCTGATCATACATTCAACTTAATCTGATTATAAGAATTGGAGACTATCTACATTTTGGTTAACATAGACGGGATACCAGATATTTGTAGAATTAAATAAACCAGCAATTAATTAGATGTTCAATAAAAAAGGTGGTGTTATTTATGGCATCAATTTGTGTATGGATGGATACAACTTTATAAAAGAAATAACAAAATTAAATTTTCAATTTATAGAATTAGATTGTGATAGTGCGGCAGTGCCCATAATGAAAATTATTTACGTTTTCAATACTGGCCTGCTTTTTCATTTTTTCCCCTTCTCTGTACCTTAGTAAATCTACGTATTATACCTGTAATTTGATTTAAATCTCTCATGTTTGAAGATGATTTATTGGTATTCACAAAGCCAACTGCCTACTCCTTTTCTAACATTCTCAGTGCTCTAGATATTTTTAAAAGTATGTCTGGTCTTCTCATTAATAAGCAGAAGTCTCATATTGGTATTGCTGGATTGGACTTGAATGCTACTTCACAAATATTAATTGATATGCAGTATTGCAAACAGTACTTAAAATAGTTAATTTACCTTATGCAATGGATATAGTTTATGGTAGGGTTGATCCTTCATCTACAAGCTCTATATCCTTACCTGTTAAATAAAAAGACTGATTATATTAAATGGTTAAAATTCTAAAATAATTTTAGCATATAATAATAATTAACCTATGTCCGATGGTAACCAATCCTTAATACAACTCAATGCTTCCACAAGCTTCCACTACCCACTACATATCACAGCAGCTTTTATATCATATCAGAAAACTTGAATTATAAACTGCTCAAATACAAGTGTTGAGTGTGATTATTCTTAACAAGTTTACTGATCAAAAATTGTAGATCATATTACTGATCTGAAACCGTAGATCATATTACTGATCTGACTGTAGACTTTATTCCCAAGAGTTTAATTGTTTCCCTAAGCTCGGTTTATGCTCTAAAACAATATGCTTGTCGCTGATGGTAAATTACTTTTGTAATTTCTTTAAGCCAGGCTGAAGGTTCTCAAATATGATATCATAACTGCACGGTTTTATTTAATTTTTTTTAATTCAAATCGTTACATTTAATGCTATTTTTTCCTGTTCAAACCATTATCTTTTCTGAACCAAAGAAACCCATGTTTTAAGGGAGTGAAAAGCATAATTTGCATAATAGATGCAGCTATTTTATCATATTCACATAAAAAAGAGAATATAGGATTAGTGTTTATTATTTTTCTGATTAGCTTTCAGCTTAAATCCTTTTCTCCCATTGAATCTGCTTCAAACATTACACTAAGCCCCATCTAATAAAGTTTTACATGTCGTTTTTCATCTTACATTTATTCCAGTTTTAATACACTGTACTCAAAACCTTAGCCCATTATAGCTCCTAATAATGAAGGTGAATTCCAATCGCTTTAGTATTCCCCAACCCTCCCTTCTGTTAACCATTTCAAAATCCGATTCATCTTGTATATATAATCAAAGCAAAAAAAATTAAATTTTTACTCTAACAAGTATACGTGTGCCCACCTTTTTAACATGTCACACATGTATGCAACTTTTTAATTAAATAATTCATGTAGCTTGCAAGAAAAATGTAAAATAACAAAAGAAAATGAATACAAATGCTAGGAAGGCAGGGATGTACGCATCTGACAAGGTAGGGAAGCAAGGAGGCATGAAATTCATAGGGAAATTTCGAAAAATTGAAATCAAACTGATCGATCGATACATGGTTTATGATTAGTACTGTTTTCTTCAATGGAAAAGGCGACTTACTGCGAGGCGGAAGTCGAGAAGGAATGAATGGCGTGGCGGCGTCTTACTGTGAGGTGGCGTTTGACCGGGTGGGAACTGGGAAGTGGCGATTGACCGAGTGGGAGGCGGCGGCTTCGATTTTGTGGATTTAGGTTTTCTTTTTTTTTTTGGAATGAATGGCTCGCTGGTAGCCTGGTAAGTGGTGAGTGACAGAGTGAGTTCGATTGTTATTTGTTTTATGGGATTCTAGGGTTTTTACTGGTGCGGGTATTTCAGATATGGAACCGTGAACCGTGAGTTAAATGGACTGGTGCGGGTATTTAAATTAATATAGTAATTATAATTATTCTTAATTAATTACAAGGTTAATATGTATTGTTATCTTAATGAACCTAATTTCGGATCGGACGGATATTTTTCGGATACGGATATATACATATCCGTATCCGCATCCGATTTCTTTTTCGGATATCGGATAATATCCGTATTTTCGGATACGGATTCGGACGGATTTCGAATTTTTCGGGTATCCATTGACAGGCCTAATATGGACCATGGTTATTGCCAAAATTGCAATTGCAATGTAAAGTATAACCAAAAGAATCAACTAATTTTAAAAATATTCTTTAAAAGATGAGTAATTTCCAAACCGGAAAGTTCTCCTTTGTAGCCTGCAAGACGACGATCACTAACAAATTCAGAAAGCTTTATCTACTCAGGACTACTAAAAATTTCCTCATAAAGCTTTTTTAATTATGCTTACCTAATATAAAAAAATCACATTTGAAATAAGAAAAAACAAAGACTTTATTTTGTATAAGTGTTGTAACTGATTTGCAGTGAAAAACTCACCGTATGTCCCTTAATGGGTTCTCTAGCTTGAAATCCTTTGATCACCTTGATGCTTTCACGCCTTATCATGCAAGATTCATGATTAGAGCATAGTTTTATATTATCCCTGGTATCCACTTCATCTTCTTAAAGAACCTGTGAAATTAAGTACAGTCAAAGACTTCGAATATGCAAACTGAATCCGCAAGATTCAAGTTTGAAATTAAAAATCAACTTTGTGCTTTATTTATTCGATGTAAAGTCTTTTTAATTCAAAAATATGACTACTTCTATTTTTTAACTACATTTGAATGTCTATAAAATTGAAAGAAGCCTGACAAAAAAATGTTTATAAAACTTCATTAAATAAATCGTTCTATATGTACCACGATCTATACATGGCATACTAAATTCAAAAATGGCATTAGACACAGAAGAAGTAAAGAAGATGATTGCGTTGTCGAAATATGATCCAATAACCTAAACTAACCTAAAACACCTAAATAAGTGGACCCCTACTTCGTTACTAAATATAAACAAATCATTTAAACCATCTAATCACAATCTGACGGCGGCAATTTTAAAATTCGTCTTCTCTCATATAATATCTACCTTCCATCTCAAAGAAACTTACAATTATTTTATTCTCCTTCTCTGCCCAGCCAGAAAAACCACGTGGCAACAAAACAAACAATCATAGAATGCTGTTTAAATTCTACTTTTTTATTTTTAATCACTATAAACCACAAGTTTAATTCACAAACTAGAATGAAACCCGTGCTTTACACACGGACTTTTGATGTAGTTGGCATATCAAATATGACTGGTTAATAGATCATGGTGTGGTGGAGTGATGTGTAATGGCAGTAGCACAATTGGTTAGGTTCTTTATTGTCAAAAATGTTGTGGAAGTATCTTAAGCCTTTTTGTTAAACCTGTTGTGAAATTATCTTAATATTTCTACTAATATTATTAATATCATGATATAACCATTTTACATTTAAATTTTGTGAGGTTACCTGCATTTACATACATGTGTTCAAGTATGTGTGTGGGTTATAATAGACCTAGGGATATACTTACATATATTACATATACATAATATGGATACATAAGTATAATATAATATGAATATGTTTATTTCTATGAGAAGATCTAATTTTCTTTTATATACACTTCTTTAATACCAGACATGAAATATAATAAACTAACATTCTAATTCATTTGAAATATCTTACCAAAATATACATTTACTTACAATAAAAATTAATGTTTTTTTAATCAACTGAATACCATTAGTGCATAACATATGCTGAAGATTTATTCAAGGTAATCCTAACATAAAATAACTTGAGAAACTAAAATGACCAATCACGATGAGAAATAATCTATAATCAAAGCAATTTGTGTTTGCTTTTTTGACCAATTAGCCAATTCCAAAAGTGTACAATTCTTTTCTATTTCCTTCTTCTTCAATATTTAGATAGGAAATAAAATCAAGGCTTCATTCGCATGCAAAATAAGTGTTGCGCAGAAAGGGACTTTAGATGGAAAAAAAATTGGATTTGATTAAAACGATTTTTTATTAATGGCAGAAAACTGGAATTTAAGAAACATTTAAGGTCATGTACTAATTTAGAAATCAAACAGGTTGCGGTTAAATTGTATAATTAAACAGACAGAAAATACAGATTGTGTTATTTTTTTTATTTTCACCCATCCTTGTAACTTCTTTGCAGGGCTAAATACTTATGGTTCCACTACATTAAATAGAATACCAGCATATTAAGAAAATGAGTTACAATTCATGAAGATGAAAATAAATTACATATCCAAGTAATTTTAAATTTTGGATTACTATAAACGAAATTATGAAATTTTAATTCTTAGGAAGTAATTTTGATTCGGAGTTATTTAAACTACTATTAAAGGAATCATAGGTAAAAGGAAAACCAATTATATATTATTATAACAGACTGAAATAGTATGAAGTAAATTTGAGCAATAAAACCGTGAAAAATAGACCTAACCAAATTCTTCAGAACATAATAAAAAACAATAACCCGAATCGAAAATGCAGTGGGCTTTTAAATCATCAGCGCTACCAAAAGAATCAGCGCTTCCATCTTTGGATTTCTTATATATAACTGACAGCAGATCTCTCTTCTCAATTCCATTATTGACTTTCACACTATGATTGAACTTGACTCTCTTCAATTCGACAACAACATCAGCAATTGAGTAGAATTTCTGCATTTGGGTTTCATTACTAACAATTCACACTGTGATTGAACTCGACTCTCTTCAGTTGGTTCATTTTTAACAACTTACTATGCTCTCTAAAACTGTTTAATAATAGAGTTAGAAAGATGAACGAATTAATTATGAAATCTATTAAATTGATCGAAATAAAAAAGAACGGTTCTCAAATTGAATTAACATTACATTCAGATGTTTAATCAGTCCAAAATTAATAAGCAAATCCACTAAATAAATAAACATCTGAAAATATTTGATTAAGGTTAGCTATTATTCCACGTTGCAGCGGTGGGCCGGTGGCGAAGAAGCTTGACTTTGACTTGCAAAAGAAACATTAAAATTAAGACAAATTCGAAGTCGATCTTAATTTTGATGAGATTGAGATTTGCTGAGCTAATTTTTTCCACCGCTAGAGGAAGAGACGATGATAATTTGGGGCCTTTTGCCCCATTTAAAATTTAAAACTCTGATCGATGATTTTAGTCTTCATTGAAAAAGAATTCATTTTAAGTTTTTCTATTTAAAGGAGAACGTAGGAGTAGAAGACAATACAAATATTTTAAGTGTTAAGCAAAAGAAAGATGAGGGGCCAAAGTAAAATTTCACCAATCATTGGCAGAAACAGATTGGTAGCGTTGTTTTATTTATATCACATTTTTATAATTGATTAATAGTAGCACTTAGCTTTGAAACGGTACTAATAAATGCAACCGATAACAAGTTTTCTTATAGTGATACAGCCTTAGTATTCAAAAGAACATAAGTAAATAACTTACAATTAAAGTACACACCATGCTACATGAATTTTCTCCTTTTCCCGAGCAGTAAGCCTGCTGGGACTCAGAAATTCCTTTAAGGCATAAGTTATCATCACTCACTTACACTACAAGAAAAACAGTCTTTTATAGCGGCATATAGCCGCTATTGAACACAACTATAATGGTATGATAAACGCTGTATATCGACATGTTATAAAAAAGAATTGCACATTCATAACACACAAAAAGCCGCTATAAAAAAGCATGATTTCATAGCACAGTATAGCCGCTATAAAATAGTTATTCTATAGCGCCTATTTCGCGCTATACACCAACATGTTTATAGTATATTCTACATCCATTTACAGCATATATATATCGCTATAAAATGTGTAGATATAATAACGCCTATTTGCTGCTATCCTTTGACAGTAACCTCATACATTGCATTATCTTTTTATAGCACTTATGTCATATAGTTATAACGCTTTTTAGGAGTTATGCTTTATTTTACTATATATTTGATGCACCCCACTATTACATTTTAATAATAACAATCAAAATGAATCTTCTTTAAACATATAACAATTTGAACAATGTATGAACGAAAAAAATATAATAATCAGCAAATGTAACACATATTCATGATAACAAAATAAAGTATCAACTAATAAAAAATAAGTTCAATACATGAGTTACCAAATTCAATACGTATTCATGATAACAAAACATAACATAGCTCAAAGTTAACGTCTACAAGTACCAAATGCATCACTAAGAACTTGAACTGCTCAAAGCCTTTCTTCATGCATGTCGACCGTTCGTACCTGGACCAATATATATGAGAACTTGAGAGTGTATATGACAATAGTTGAGATGACTCATTGAATAATTCGGTAATTGGTGGTCGACAGGTGACATACGGAGCTAACAATTAAGTGAGTTGGTAATATACATATGAAATTATGCTCAATATGACACATATTAATGGTTAGCGGTAGTGAGGATTGATAATGCAAATAACAGAGAGAACATTTCTAAAGTGGTAGCTTTGAATCAAATAAAATGCATTAGAGAAGAAGTTGAATTGCAAATAAGTCAGTTCTATGTTTTCCAATATAATGCATGGCCAGGTATCAATACTGAATAGAGCATATGTTTACAATTTATTTTTGAGTTGCAAAAAATAAGACACAATAGCATGACATGATAATGGTTCAGTATGATGAGCAGATAAGCAGTAGGTCTATGTGTATGTTCAACATGTACTACACTGAATTACTAAGTACAAGTAGCATTAAGGCAAAACCAATAAGAAAAAAAACATACCTTATTTTTCTTCTCCACTCTACCAATAACCTTAGCAATAGCGCTTCAGAAAATTTCATATCAATTTTATTGTCTTCATGTCTAGCAGTGATAAAAGCAGCCTCATTACATCCATTAGCAATATCAGCTACATCAAGTCCAAGAGTAAGTATAGCTAGCCTTCGTGAGAAAAAGGATGGCTTATTATCAAGTTTGAGTTTCTGAAGGTAAATTTAAAATATTTAAACATATTTCAGGGCACACCAAACAACATTACAGAAATATAAACTTAAAATTTGCATCACTTGCCTGGCTTTCTTGAAATTGGATTTCTAGATCATGTTCGAATCAGAGGCTTCCTGATCCTCTTTCATGTCGGTTTCATCAACTGGAGTTCCTACAAAACCACTATCAGCTAAAATTGCTTCCTCTACAGCCATCTGTAAATAAGCGAGGATGTTTTTGTATAACTTGGTATGCCCCTGAAACCTAACATGTTAAATGTTAATTTAAAGCAACTCCATTCTGAAAAATTAAGTGATCACTAAGTTTACAATGATATGCCACTAACCTCTTTAGATTATCCATAAATGGAAATGTCATCTCTTGTTCACCCATGCATAGTCCTGCTCATAAGAACATTGCAACCCACAAGAACACAAACCTATGTAACTAAACATGAATCATAACTTAAATAGTCATGATGAAATACGCTCTGTCCCAGCCAACTAGCAGGATGAAACATTTATCATACTGACACAAAATTTATACTCACTCGGCTTGGCTTAAAATTCATAAGGGTAAAGTAAAACTGTAATTTACTTAGCTGATACATTAACGCCAACTGTGAAGGGTAACTTAGCTTCTCAAAAAGTCAAGCTAAACCTAGTTGAGCTATGTAATTTACAAAATATAACAGATATAAGAGGAAGGAGTAAATAAAACCATACCTTCTCATTTCCATTTTGAGGACATCCAAAAAACAGTCAGAAAGTTTAGAAAAAACTTTATCTACTGTGCTTAAACGTTATGGAATTGGTTTGAATGGATGTGACTTACAAAAAAGCATCATTATTAGTTCATCTAATAATAAAATATGTATTAAATATCAAAAATAAAAGGTAAACTAATGCATTGAGTGTGCCACCTCCTTTTTCATGCTCATCCATTTTAGCCACAATCACAGCTCCTACTGGTATATTTTCTTTAAAAGCTCATGCTTAATCAAATGCAACTTGACCAATGATGTTATCCATGATAAATATAACAAGGTCTGGATTCAACAAAAGCAAGAGGAAGGCAATTAATGAATTTTGAATATGTATAAACCCTTAACTTTAAAAAATGTTGTAGAACTCTCTTAGTGACCTTTTACCACACAAATTGAAATGCCATAGTTAGAAAGGTAAAGTCAATTGTAGATACTAACGGCTCGTTCGGTTTGATTGGACTGGACAGTGGTTTCATAAGCCTCATCGTAAGGACAGTGATGATCTAAAACTCTATTCACAATCATTTGATTGGACTGTCATCCACTGGTAAATCAAGGTTAAAATGATTGCAAAGGTCTTTTTACTTGAAGATTCAAGGATTTCTTCAACGAATATATAAATTTGCAAACATTTCAGGAAAGTCAAAGAAGAATAGAAGTGTAACGATTTTATTCCATAGAGTTTCAGTTTTACAGTAACAATAAGTGAAGTGGTAAAAATTATGGTTTATTTAATTTTACAGTAACAACAATGCTAATTTTCCCAATTTACAGTAACAATAAGCAAAGTGGTAAAAATTAAGGTTCATTTAATTTTAGGAACTAGTAAGGTTTAAATAGAATAATTGTGCAGTCATTAGTCACAGAAGACAAAATTACCAGAAAAGGGTCAATGAGTTATTAGATGTGGATCAAAGAAGTTATATCCTTTTTCTTGTTTTACCATTCATATATTGCAGTTATATATTTCCGGATTTAACCCTGACCATTTTCAGAATACCTTGTTAGTATAGTATTCTAAGAAGTGTTTTTAGCACTGACTTTGGTATCTTGAAATTTTAATTTCTTTGGAAAAAGAGACCCTAGAAAATTCTATGGTTACCTTTGTTTGCAATGAAACTCCAACTATTCAATGTTGACTAGCTCCAAGCATTACTTATTCGCAACAAGAATATTACAGTTATTGAGTGTTTTTACAACCTAACAAGTACTAAGAAGTTCCACAAGTATATCAGTAATGGGGTAAGACGGATCCTGTTCAAATGAAGTATTGTGCACTGGGCACACTTTTGAACGATCATAAAATAGTTTAGCTTAAAATACTAGATCTATTTAATACTATTTTGAATTTAAGGTATATTGTGAAAAAAGTGTTCAAAGACCCTTTGGATAACATGTGATAAAACTTCCCCAAACAATATTAGAATAATGAAATGAAATTAAAATAGTCTTCTAAGGCAACAAACAAAGACCAAACCTGCTGCATTGCTCGCAAAATCTCTGAATCAAACCAACAACCACAACAGCCGGAGCCTTCAGGTGTGATTTGCACGCCTTATGCCTTCGATGATACTTCGCGTCAGACAGTTTTGCATCCTGGTTCTTGGCCTGACAGCAAATAAATACTGAAGCTGCTCCTCCTCTCTTGAGAGACTTGTTTCCCAGCCTTCTTTTTATGGCATTCACTATAAAAATAAAATTTATTTCCCATTCATTATAAATTAATTTATACAAAAATATTGAAACGATACTATAGAACATGTATTCAGAAAACATATTTATGGCATTCAAGTTGATGCTTAAACACTAAAAGCTCCTTTCTAAAATCAACATATTCTTAAAAGGAAAAAATGGTAGCTGAATTATCTTATTACATGGATGAGAAGCAATAACAGGTTACATATTCCCGGTTATTGCAGTAACTTTACTTAATATCAGTAACTGAATATAAATTTGACATATTTTTTTTAAGCAAAATTAATCTATTGACTAAGGATTCCCATATAAATTCAAATATGCTATAAAATTTATCAATAGTGGACTCCCATATGGATTAAAATATGCAACAAAATTTATCCTAACAAAAAAAATCTGGATTTAATAATAATATAAAACTGCTTTTGCCCTGAACTATTGCAATTTAGCTACATGCCTTCTCTCTTTTTTGTACCGCAACTGATTGGGATCAAAGCCACTTTCAGTTGCACCATAAACGGCCCAAGTTTGTGTGATGACCATGTAATATTCACTCCTGAATGGTTAAGCAACCTTTAATGCATACATAATAATAATTATATAGATATTATCAATTGAAAAATAAAGAAAATTAAAAAAGAAAATTCTCGAATTAAATTGTAGAAATGTCTCATGAACCTTGGCATTAAGTTATCAACAAGTGTAAAGTGCTTAACACACTGTTAAGTTATAAAACCGTTTGGGAACTTTATTTATAACTGCATAAAAGTAGTTTTGAATAATGATTTTTTAACTTTATGTGAACAAAAATTAAAAGGTAAAAGTAATTAGGAAAATAAGTTGAAATTAGGATAGATTTCAGCAGTAAAGGTTAAAATGAGCCATAAGTAAATATTTGTTGCTAGTGACTTATCTTATAACTCATCAACTTCAAAGCAACTTATTTTACCATCTTATAAATTGTGGGAAAACATAGAAACGGTAATATAAGCACCTTATAGTTGTTTTAACTACTTCTAAGTACTTGCCAAATATGCTCATAATTCAGCCCCAACTCACTCCTTCAAGTGTTTCTATTCAGCGATAACCACTTATTATAAACATAAATTGGTTGATGTGTACTTTGGACTTGTACATCTGGAAAGAAATAATAAATATTTCATGTTTCATCTTGTTAACAATATTTCAGTTGAAAATATCCTTCATATTCTAATTTCTCAACCAATGTCAGTAAATGTTCGAATCTGAATCTTTTTAAACATCTGAACTAGTGTGTGAATGTTGCCTATAATAAGTCCAAGTACGGACTAATTATTTCTTTCTCAATAATAAAATTTCTACTATATTCTTCAAACGCAACTTTTACCAAAACTATACCAAATAATTAACAAAAGCCTCTATGACAAATCCATCCAAACAATGAACACTTACAAAGATCAAACCTTTATAATAGAAATCATACCTCATTCCTATAAACATCCCCAAAAGAAATACTAGTGTAATATCTGGTATATCTAGGTGAAAAGCAGCTAGTCTTTATCCTCAAAGTATATGAGCATGCTCCCTGCTGCAGATTTTCCTACAAGATTATAAAAAATTACACAACAAACTGATATATGTTTAGTGCTTCAAAAATTCAAATTTCACTGAACGAAGTTATGCACTTAGCATACACCCAAATATGATGGCTCATGAAAAACTTGCACGGCTTTTTTAGTTGACTTATTAGACGCAAATGTCTATATAAATACAAAATCAGATTGTAATTGTTTTCCGTCAGCGGATATGAAGCAATTCTAAGCCTAAACTTGAATGATGACTTAAAAACCAAAAATATATCCACATTTGACACTACAAACAATGATTTAACAGTTAAAAATTGGTGCATACTAAACTGAACTCTTTAGAGGTAAGAAGAAATATAGAAGTCAAATGCCAATGCATCTTTTATTGCTACTTAACTCTGTCAGTTTTACAACCATTTACTCTATCACTTAAATCAAAATGCCAATGCTACTTTTACAACCATATATATGGCTTGCTTTTAAGAATATATATATGTATGTAACTTGAAAAGTGTGTCACAAATACTTGAATAATCAATTTACCACTTAACTCTATTAGTTTTGGGCCTAAACTTAACCCAGATACAATTTAGTTTTTCAAAGCAGTTTATTACAAGATGTCAGTGCTATGTTTCTTGTACCAAACCAGCTATCATTTTTTATCATGAACATATGGATGTCTATAAAAAAAATTCATCTATTATCGCAGTAGATAATTAATATAAAGTGCATGTATTAACTATATTTTGACCACGGAACATATTATTCTCGACAAAGATCATATATAGGAATCCAACATCAAATATCTCAACTACCATCATACTGATGATCTCCATTCAAATAGCAAACTAACTTTATGAGACAAGTAAACAAATGGGAGTTCTACTGTATTTAATTTTTTCATATACATATAACTAATGTCTCAAGCAGTTATGGAGCATATCTAATTGAATCGATTCACCTTTCGAAAATAAAGATCTTGAAACTAAATCGTTGTTGTGGTCATTACCGTGCTTCGACGCAGTCGATATTGTGCGTTCATGCTGTCGTGAGATGCTTGATTCGAGAGGGATGCGGTGCAGCGGTGCAAAG
This sequence comes from Allium fistulosum, assembly GCA_030737815.1. Classification (NCBI taxonomy): domain Eukaryota; kingdom Viridiplantae; phylum Streptophyta; class Magnoliopsida; order Asparagales; family Amaryllidaceae; genus Allium; species Allium fistulosum. The sequence continues at coordinate 744,544,764 of CM060907.1, forward strand.
CAGAAGCAACGGCGGATCAGAATGACGTACAGCGTAGATCGGCTGGCGAAGCGGAGTGGATTTAGTGATTTGTTAGAGAGGGAATTAAAGTTTCTTCGGTTTGAGAGGTGGAAAATAATGGAATGAAAAAAATAAAGAGGGAAGAGTGAAATAATTTTTGAGTAATTGGCGGCCATCGAAATTAATTGGGGCAGTAAGTGTTACGTAGATAATTTCTACTGTAAATAAAACAAATTAACAAAAACAATAACGCTATAGAATAATGCGTTATCTATTAGCGTTATAATAATTATGTTTTCTTGTAGTGTTAGCTCTAAAAAATGTAGGTAAATCCTTCATCAAGTGATGAAGCCGACCGCTATTGAAGCACTTATGCTTCGGTTAAGCTGCACGACATTCCATAATGAAAGACCCTTATATGCCGTATGGATGGCATACCATGGGGAAGACCTATCACCATGAGACTCTCAAAAGTACCCCCTCATCTTGGTTAAGCTTGATCTCCCCTTGTATTCTGACATTTGCTCTTCAGTTTGATTTCCATAATTTCTACCTCCATTGTTACCACGGGTACTTCCATGGGGAATACCTATCACCATAAGACTCTCAAAAGTACCCCATGTTGAGGTTAAGACTAAGCAATGAAACCCCAACCAATGCATTAAGAATCTAGGCAAACTCCTTGCCTACTTCAATGGAGTACAAACCATCACAAGCCAAAAGAATAAATCAGCTAACATACTCGATCACCGATAAGCAACCCAGCTATAAATTGATGAAACACACAAACCGTAAGCCTCACCTGGTCTCAAAGATAAATCGGCTCAAAGCGATGTTTTGAATCAATCCAAGTCATGGCATGCTCGTCATCCACCACTGTTGTTATGTCCCACCAAGCTAAAGCCATCCCCTTAAGGTGCTGGGAAGCGATCCTCAATGTCCACATTGGTGAAAGCCCCATTGAATGAATGGGCCCCAGCCCGTGTCTAAGCAATAATCTTCAAACATAGATATGGCTTTTCGGCAAGGCTAATGAAATCTTATCATAACTTCGAGAAGTCTAAAGCTGGTAGGGCAAGAAATATAGGTGACCCAAGGGCTACGCCACCTTAAACATTTATGGTTGTTGCTAGGATATTCACAAGCAGTTGAACATCCTACGCGGTGGCCAAATAGTCTCTGAACTAATCACTCATCTCAAACTATCTATCTACAATCGCTTGTGTACTTTGTCTGCTCATACTGATAGACTAAATGAAGAAACCTTAGCAACAAGCGATATAAATGAATTAAATTCTAGAGGACAAGTGATGTATGTAGTATCATATAGCCGAGAAATAAAAGTACGCTGTCTCAATGTATCTCCTTCTACTAGTTTGTTTAACTCGAACTAGTCCACTTGGTCTTGAGCATTGAACCTAGGCTCTGATACCAAATGTAAAAATTCGTCCTTCGTAATACCCAAAAATCAATGTCTCATATCAATGTCTGACTTCCGAATACCACAAAAGATAGATTGTTGGGGTAAATTTAAAAACAAACACCATACCAAGGCATAATAATATATTTCCACGGTAGAGTGATAACATATAATATACTGAATATACATAAACAGAATATGATGAACAATATATAAGAGAGTACACTAGTGAAGTAACTGATAAGTAAATATTAATACAAAAAGTTAGAATAGAATCAAAGATACAACTAACCTCATTTACAAATAACATATCTTTCATGTATTGCTACAATGTTAAGTATACATATCCATATGTCATCTTCACCTCCAAAGCTTCAGTTGCGCCACTCTGATAGTGTATCCCCTAAGGCACCTGACTCTCAAACTACTCGATCGAGTACCCAAGAGTTGTCATATCATAAATAGACAAAGACAAAGCATGGGCCAGACATAAAACTTGGTGTGAGAGGAACTATCTCAAAATCGTATATCAAAGCGCTATATACATATTAAACAGGAAGCTACTAAGGCATATCTGGTCCTTTTCATGAAAGTGGCTCAAGGGTAATCTAGAAAACCCATAAACAAGTAAAGTAACCCATCACAAAGGTAGAGGATCGTACCATAACCCGGTCTTCTCTTTTAATCCACTTATCGGCACAACTAATATAATGTGATTGAAACATAACAACATACTATGATAAAGTAACCCAGATATGAATGTAGAGACAATGCAAATATCATAATATAGGCATGTCCTAGAACACACAACAATATTATCAACTAATAAATATAACACACAATTTAACGATGGGCGTTAGACAAAGAATATAAAATGGTACTCATCATTGTCGATGACTGGAGTCCACTCTAGACACGTGCCTAAGATAAATAGGATCAGTACCTCACTATACCATAGACCTCGAGCCCCATCCTTGGTGATCAAACTCACGTAGATCACACAATAGCCCTTTAATGAGCATAAGTATACCTGAAACCTTAGTATGCGTTAGATATCGATATATAATTCAAATTATCATGATCCAATGATTCCCATCTATGACCCAAAATAAATAGAGTCAGTACCCAAATGTACCATAGACCCCAAGCATATCCTGCTTTAATCGAACTTGTGTAGGTCTCACCATACCCCTATATCAGGCATAAGTGATATCTGACCTACTCTAATTATTTGGAACTTGTGCGGATCTCACTGTACCCCTATATCGAGCATAAGTGATATAGGATCCACTCATAGATGACTGTTATCCTCTCCTCAAACTTGTCATCATGGATTCCTCAACAAACTCGCATAGTGTCTCCAAAAAAGAGAACAACGGGTGTATCCCATATAATATGCAATTGAGATAACAAAGGAACACTGATGTTGTATAGATGCACTTATACATCAAATATAACATCACATAATCATATATTCCTATTACAAATAAGATCAATATCACGTCATTATCTATCTATACGTGTGGTCAATACTGAAAAACCAATAATATACATGGCTACTAATATGAACCCAATATGGGAAACGTTCACAAATATAAGACTGATACCATTCACTAAACATATATACCCAAGGTCAAAACCAAGAGGTACAGACTTGCATAACACTTCCCTGAGTAGCCTAAAAGACTTCTTGAAGTCATACGGAGGAAATCGAGTCGATCTAGGAGTGAAATGCTCTCTATTCGTGCATTAATGCATGGCCCAACACTGGCCGATGGACCGGACAGTGCCACTAGTCCACCGACCCATGCTTTTAACTTAGCATTAATGTCTAGCTCGAAGCATGATTGAAGGCCCAATTTCTGCTCATTTCATAGTGTCGCCTTCTCCATCGAATCACCTACCCACCCAACCAAGTTGTCTTCATCATGGAATTGAAATTTGGTGCCTTATGGTGGATTCTATGTGCTGATTCTTTCGAGTGTTCGGAGGGGATGTATGTGTCGTCACGAATACATTTCCTAATTGCTTTTCTACCAAAATGCGATATGCATTCTCAGCAACCCAGCTACTATCTACCACATCGTCTTTCTTCATTATACATGTATATTTATATATGCTGACGTAAACAATACATACCAATTCACACTTATTTACATATATATTTTAATAAACAATTCCATTGTTTAATAATCGAATCTTACTTTTATTTCCTAATCTTTTCTATGAAAATTCAAACATCTTCTTCTACTATTTTATAAAATCGTGCAACTATTTTATAAAATACATAACTAGCTTATAAAACATTTTAAGCCTTCTAATGTTATCCGGCCTTTTAACCCGGCTATATTCAGACCGATTAGATAAAGTTAGACTTGATGATAGACAAGGAAAGCAGTTCATAGATTTGATTACAAAGTCTAGAGATCAAACACAAACAACAATATGAAGTAACGATCAAACGAAACCAAGAGATAGATTCTGCGGAACATTATAAGTATAGATTAGTGCTTCCTCTATGCAGCGATCGATACTATGACAGCTTGAATCAGCAATTCAACTCAATGAAAATCGATCGATATCTCTAAAAACATGAAGACAACTTTGCAAAAAACTTTAGAAACATGAAGCTAGCATAGAGGGGGGACCCATCATGGCGATCGCATGGTGCCGTGTGGCAAGGAAGAGCGATCGGGGTCGATCGCTCTATATTGGGAGTTGGGCTTCGAAATTTTCTAGGTGACCTCTATATTCGAAAACTTTGCCAATGAATTTTCAGGAAGATATTTGGTTGTCTACCGTATAAATACAGATTTCATTGTTCATTTGAGGGATTTTTTAGCTTTTATTTTGGTTATACTCCATTTTATTTACGGATTCTGATCTGATCCCTCTTGTACTCAAAAATTCAAGTGACTAATAAAGCTATTTCATCAAAGTGGAAGGAAATCAACATCAAACCACCATAAATCTATTTGTCATTGTTTTTTACTTATTTTATGCTTGTTTCCTCTGTTTTAATTTTGATTTCTTCATTTATTTCACTATATATAATCTATTGGGTGTTTGTGCCAACTTTTGGTGCAAACATTCTGGTGCTTTCAATGAGAACCGAACTCAAGTTGATTGGATCGCATCATCTACTTGTGGATTCCCATATCCGCGAGATAGATCCAGATTTCTACCGATAAGTTTCTATTTCTACTCAGATTTGAAAGAGATCTACAAGGAAGCTATTAGTTATTGCTAGAAGAAAGTCTACTATTTCTCATGCTGTTAAAGGCGATGAAGATACCACAGGTTGATCAGAGCATACAACCGGCTGCGGCCAACCCCCAGAATCCAACTGACTACTTCACTAAAGCAGACTTTAAAGTCCTAGTGAAGGAACTGATGGATAGCCAGTAGCAGGTCAAGTAGCAAATCTAGGCTAACATCGACCTGATGAACCCGTTGAAAGATCGGCATGAAAGACAAGGAGGGAACCTACTCCATACTCAGGATTAGAGAACTCATCTGACGACTATCACAAAAATAGACGCCGCATGGTGGATGCATATGACACTGGAGTATCGAGAAGGAACTACGTAGCTGAATTTCACCAAACAACACGGATCAGTAGCGAACCCCCTAGGGGGATCGGCACCGAACCCTCTAGTCAAGGGGGCGATCGACATGCAGGTAGAGGAGCTCATTCTAGAGGTGCCATGATCGATCAAGGCACTAGAGCTCAGGCTAATGTGGTTGAACCGCACTTGAGAGACGATGGTAGAATTGCTACTCGAGAGATGGATGAAGAGTAGGAGGAGCCAAGGGAAGTTGGGTTGTCCGAAGGCATGGATCGGGTCGCTCATGTGGGGTGGAACACGACTTCTGCCTAGCACCAACTCTTCAGACATCAGATTGAACAACTATGGTGAGACAGCTAGTGAAAGAAAATCGAGGCTTGACCAACGATAATTGGGAACTCTCCGGATGTCATACTCCATTCATTGACAACTTTCTACATGCAGAACATTTGCAGAGGTTCCATATGCCTATGATGCCTGGCTATACGGGAAAAATCGACTCCATGCAGCATCTCTTGAAGTATGAATGGCACATGGACTCTCCCCGAGTCACTGATGCAGTCAAGTGCATATGTTTTTACATTTTTCTAGAAGATCTTGCGACCATGTGGTTCACCAAGCTGCCACCACGGTTCTATATGCCTATGAGTTAACAAAGAAGTTACTGGAGTAGTTCTACATGCACATGACTCGCCCCATAGATGTAATGTCACTCTCTAACTTGATCCAGGCACCGAGGGAGTCATTGAAAGATTTTTTGGAAAGGTTTAATACACCTGTTACAGAAGGCAGTAATCTGAATGATGAAGCAATACTCATGGCACTGACTAAGGATGTCGACCCTAGTTCCTAGTTTGGTGATTGGTTAGAGGGAATGTCTCCTTCTATCGTTTCTTTGCAAAGGCGGCTTAGTTTCTGAGGAATGAGGAGGCAAAGCAAACCAGCAAGAGAGATGTTGTAGGACCAAACGCTGAGGGAGTACAAAGTAATACGGTAGTGAAGCAATCTAGTGATAATTCTGAGAAAGTTTAAATCAAAGTTCAGAACAAACCATATGAGTAGATGAAAGGCGGTGATAGAAACCACGACCGAAGACGGAATTCCAGGAGAGAGAAATCGAGGATCCCATCGTTTGACAAATATACACCGTTGCATACGTCGCTAAGGAATGTTTATCCATCAACTTGTGACACTATGCAGTACAGGAAACCACCTCAAAGGAACCGATGGATAAGCAGAGACAGTCCAAAAAGTACTATAGATTTCATGAAATTTATGGACATACCATGGACAAGTGTCACCACCTCCGTGATGTTACTGAGAAGTTAATTTGAGAAAGAAAGTTGCATAATTTTTAAAGCCCCGTAGGATAGCGGGTAGGGGACATCTGACCCCAATCGAGGACAAGCTCTGCCAGTGCTGAGGAACCTCGGTGGACAGGAGGGAGATTAGTTATTAATACCATTGTTGGAGGACCACATCCGGCCGACAAAAGCTGGAATGAAATGGAACGTTACGTGAACGCTATCAGACACGTTGACATTGAATGTTGCTCAAACACAGAGGACGATGCTCCAACAAAGCAGCAACGAACTATGACAGATGATATCGTATTTCGGAGTAGAGATGCGAACAAGGTGGAGGCCCCTACAATCGACCCAATGGCGATCTCGGCCATGATCGGCCCTGTCTTAGTGAGAAAGATATTGATTGATTGTGGAAGCTCTATGAATATCATTTTCAAGAAGGCATACGACCAGATGTTACTGAAAGCCAAAGATCTGAAACTGTGCAAAGCACGTATTCTTGGCTTCAACAATAGTACAACTGAAGCGGTAGGCTATGTCGAGCTACCGATGGAGTTAGGGGACAACAACAGAAAGAGAGTGCGGGTGTTGTCGTTTGTTGTGTTGGATTTGAACTCTCCATACAATGCTTTTTTAGGCCGATCGACCCTTGTAAAATTCAGGGCAGCTATTGCCCTTTGGTTTGACACTCATTTTCCCGACAAAGAATGGAATGGGAATTGTCCATGGAGATCAGGTGACTAAACGTGCATGTTATGTGGCTGAGTCGGGAGATGCTGAGCGAAAGGAGAAAGCACTACAACAAAAAGAGTCATCAATAATGGCATATAACCGCTATAAAAAAAACTACAGCGGTTCGTTAAACGTTGTATATCGACATGTTATAAAAAATAATGATGTATTTATAACACAAAAATTACCGCTATACGATAGTAAGCTTTCAAAGTGTTTATAGGACTATAAATTTAAATTAGACATAACGAAAAATTTTCATTATAAATAACATTTGTAGCAGTTATATAAACGCTGTATATCGATATGTTCTAGTATATTCTAAATTGATTTACAGCGGATATATGCCGCTATAAGCTGTATAGATACAATAGCGCTTTTAATATGCTATCCTTCGACTGTAACGACCTACATTCCATTATCCTTTTATAGCGCTTATATGATATAACTATAATGTTTTTTAAGTGCTATGGTTTATTTTTCTGTATGTTTGATGCATCTTGGTATGTATTACAGTTCAGTGATAGCATATTAAAAATGAATCTTCTTTAAACACATAACAATATGAACAATGTAAGAGTCGAAGAATATAATAATAAAAAAATGTAACACATAATATCAAACATACCAAAAATCCACCGACATTGTATTATGTATGATCAAACATATACATAATATCCATTACATATGTTTTCAACACATACCAAAAAGTAGCAGCAAATATTTTTAGTACATCCAAAAAAGTTGTCTATGTTTAAATAAGAATTAGTACATATCACACAACAAAAGGCAATCCATCTATACCCTAAAAAGTAGTCAATATTCAGTTCCTACTTCTTTCGTACTTGCGCCAATATATGTGAGAACTTGAGATGGTGTACATGACAATAGTTGGGATGACTCATTAAAACTATCGGGGCCTATTTGAATTCGTAATTAACTAAGAATTATATTGTTAAGCTACTTTTTGTACCATGCAAGTGCCTAGGGTGTTGAAAGATCAAGAAATGGATATGGCCACCGTAGGTATAACTAGCACGCTAAGATTAAGATTATACTAGCACATTTCGGCAATTAACTTTAAAAATGGATTACCTGGGCCAAGCATCATCACAACAAAAATTCAAATATTATACTTGTAATCGCATGCTTACCATGCAAGTCCACATGCATGTAAAATCCATTGAAATTTAACACATACACAGCTCCAAAGTACAAAATAAGCAATTCAAAACTAGGAAAATGGCAGTTGAAACAGAAAAACAAAACAGAAATAAGACGGTAACCGGCTATAAATTTTTTTTGAATGTCTCGTTACATGATGCAATGTACTCATAATGTTGTTGAGAAAATTAGTGTCAAGGAGAAGAAAGACGAGGTTGAGACTGTGCATGCAAGTTGTTATCTGCCACACAATGTTAACAGCAAAATGGTTCAATTGTGCTAATAAAAAATTATATACGATAATGTATCTTTAAACTCCTTTTTTTCATTTCACTACTAATAGGGTTGTCTAATGGTAAGATGTGAAGTTGGATGACAAAAGTTCACGGGTTCTAGCGTAATTAATGAGACATGCATAACACTTTTGTTTACCTAGAGCATGCTTTGTGGTCTTTGTCATATGTCTCCATTATCCCCTTTAAATTCCAAATAAATCCTATCAAAAAATGATGATATGAGAAAGTACGTAACTTTTTTTCCAAATATTCTCTAGAGAAGACACGAGCATATGTTCTGGTGCTTCATGCAGAGCATCAAAAAATTGCCGAAATAAAAGCCTTTATTTTCTTTCAGGTTAACATTGGAAAATCAGTTCTTTAGAACTTATTGACATTGGGATAGAACTAACTACGACTATGCAACAAAGTAACAAACACTAGGATATCAAGTACACACTTTAATCTCAATACAGCAGCAACAGCATACCATCTCAACAACCAACGCAGGCTTCATCATCACCAAACCATGCTGAAGTACTAAATCTATGCCATAAAACAACACAGCAACATTCATCCTAACAGCCACTATAATTTTCTATACCCAAGACATCATCTTACTGTACAACATAGTTCAACACACGATTGGTAAACCTGGAAGGACCAAATTCGACAAACATTTCCATATAATCGGAGCCATAAATTGATAAAAATGAGATTGTAGATTCACCAGCAGTTGCTTTTGCAAGAAGGGTTTTCCGATGCCAGGAGGTCTGGCTAGAAGAGCGCTTTTTTGGAATTTTTATTGTATTGGCTTGTTAGTCAATGAATATGAATAAATTTGAAAAATGAAGTATCCACTACAACAAAATATTAAATTTAAAACAAATTTTAGGGATCCAAATTTTTTTTGTCCTTAAATAAGGTTTAATCAAAGACAAAATAATTGTGTCACTAATAATTACTAAAAGATTGAAATTATGGTCTTTAGTGGGTCTTAACATGAAATGCTTTTATTAATTGCTAAAAAAATTAAACCATAATCTTTAAGTTGGTCTCAACATAAAAAAGATCTGATTAATAAATTATGTAACCGGTTCCACCCAAAATTATAGGAAAACCCTTGATAACAAAAAGGAAAACGCAGAAAGAAGACCTAGCCGCCTATAGAAATTTTCTCCCCCAAAAAAATTAGAACTCGATCCTCCTTCAAGCGAAACTCTATTGCTCTAATCGCGACTCAACATAGATGAGCTGTTGATTTATATATTTGAAGAACATATAGGTTCGTGTTTCAATTTCTAATTGATCTGCTACTTGTTTTTTGCGGATTTCTTTGATGACTAGAAGTCGATATTACGATTAATTTTCTGGTTTTTAATTTTCTTTTTCATCATTTTGTGTTCAAGAATCATTCCGATATCATCTTAATCTAAAAGAGGATCTTTGATTTTATTACGTGCCAACAGAAAAATAAAGTTAAATGATTTGCTGATGATAATTTTTTTTTGGTCGAATTTTAAGTTAAGTTTTTTTTTTCTTTTTTCTTTTTTCTTTTAACACCTTACAGGTTATAGGTTAGTGATACGGACAAAAATCAGATTATAGGGAGTTACTTTTTTCTTCCATGCAACATATGAAAAATAGTAATAGTTAACTGAAAAATAAATATACCTTTACCATGCAAATTGATAGCTAACTGTAGTGGGTGATATATGCATGGAATTTGTTTTGGTAGGTAATATAAACTTATAGTTCACTATAGTAGGTGATACACTTACGTTGATAAAAATGGATATACCTTTAATGTGAAATTTGATGCTCGGTTGTACATGGATTATACAGCTGTAAATCTGTTCTCATCGGTGATTGTTAAATTTTATGTCAGAAATCATGAGATAGCAACATGTCCTACTCTAGCAGTATTAAATCACTCAGTTAGTAAAATAAAAAAAAGTCCATGTTAACATAGGAAAACAAACTTTTAACATTGCTGGATAATGTTGCGAATTGATTATTATGTAGTAGCTAATAGCTTATATGATGAAGTCCTTTTGAATTACTTATTTTGAAGAAAAAAGAACTAGAAAAAAGTAACGTAAACCGATAATGGTATTAGCATGCACAAATTATCAACATAATTTCCTCATATTTCTTAAAACATATGTAGTTTAGTGCAACAAACCTCATGCTTTAAAAGTATGTAATTTTCTAAGACTTATTTCGGAAAGTATTTATTACATATATTTCTGGAAAAAAAAATATTAGTCTCCTGAAATATATGTTCACTAAATGTATAACATTTAAAGATTGTTATATACTTATAACTACTTCGCAATCACAAAGTAACTTGTTGGGTCAATAAACATTTGTAGTAGTTTAGTAAAATAAGTAAATAAATAAACAAAATGTAAGTCTATTACTATATTGAAACAAAATTTTGCAATGTATCTTTACTACAATTTTTAATTTTGAGTTATTTTTATCAAATTAGGAAGTGGTTTACATGAAATTATAGTTGCAAATAATTATAGGAGGATATCATAGAGATATATTTCGACATTGATTTGTTCATGCTTTGTTTTTATCCTTATAATTCTATAAGGTTGGAATAGTGACGTGAATTAACACGGAATTGTGAGAAAGTCATTATAAAGAACATAAGGTTTAGAAAGAATATAAAATTATGGTAAGTAATAGTAGCTCTAAACATTAACATGCTAACATTTTCTAATGCTTTCTTTCCAATTTTTGTGGCAATGTTGTTTGGTCAACTCATATATTTCTAGTTGAAGCTGAATGAGTTTTTCTTTTCGATCCTAATTAATTTGTGCATTGAACATTAGTTACATTTCATTGAAAACCAATCATTCTACATCATTTATAGGAATTTAAATATATATTGTTGAGTGCATCTTTTAAGTTGTCCTTGTTTAGAACAAATAATATTTAGATCGGAAGTATTCAAGCTAATTTAATGAAGCAATCATTAGTTTATTGGATGTATGATTTATTTTAGAGTGCTATATTTAATCCTTCCAAGCGTCTGAGATTCTCTCTCTTTTTTAGGATTTTTTTTCTCACAACTAAACTAAAAACATGGAAAAAAACAGCAAACGTACAAGTTAATAAGATAGAAGGATAGTACATAAGTGATAATGGAAGGAAAAAAAAATATATTGAGTATCATACCTGACTTATCAAAGTCGCTACCAGATGATAGTTTCCTGCCTTTTTCTGCAAAATTGCATTATACGTGGTCCAAGGAAAGAAACTGACCAAGTAATAGTGTTGAGTTCTCCATTATTCAAATGCCAACGCAGATTTGACTATAGAGAAAATAGATTGATTATAACTTTTTAATTATTGATGTTACTTTTGATTAAAATTAAGACAAATCAAGGAAAAAATTATGACATATTAAGATCAGAAAGTTACCTTAAATAAACTCCCTTTTTTGACTGCAACCATAGGTCAAGATAAAATATTAGGCAACCAACAAATACACAATTGATGTACAAAATAATTTTCCATTTTTTCACCAAATTATTTGATTATCAACAATCGATATTGATCTAAGTCTAAAAATGTAAGTGGGATTTAGCATAAATAAAATAATTGGCCAGATCAAAGTATTTATAGAAACAAAAAGTTGGAATGTTAGTTAATACTATTGATAAAGATACGGTAAATATTGTTAAAGATAATGTTATTCAAATTTTGTGTTTCGATTTAGACTATCAGACTCAAAGGCCATAAATATAAGAGGCAACAACATACTTGTAGGATGCAATAGAAAGTTCTTCATTTTTTGCCTCATTCAGATTTCTCCCTCTAAATTTATCAGAAAAGATCTCCAATGCAGTTCTTCCTCTTTAAGAACCTCATGCAGACTGCAATGGAAGTATATAATTTGAGAAAATGCTTGCATCTGCAACACAAATCCCGAAAATAGTACACAACACAATATTTTACATGTATGGATGTAGATTGCCATACCAATTTAGTTTTCAGTTCAGTATAATATTTATTCACCCTTGGCATCTTTTACAAAATTGAACTGAAATCAACAAAAGAGTGAAATTTGAACGTCAAAGGTTAGACAAATAAAAGCTAAAACAGAGTCAAAGTTACAAAATCACCACTTTTTGCGGACCTAGTTTTGAAAATGTTTGAATTTTTTTGGACAACCTAAATAAATGAAATTAACATATCTACAGAACTTAAGCACATTCAGAATTTTTTTCATGCAAATAATTGATGGAACAGGGACTTTAATCGTTAAACTATGAATACATTGAATTCACAATTCATGATTTATATCCTGGTTTGATTCAATTGTTAAATTCATGATTTAAGATTTGAAACCCATTTTGTAATTAAACCCTGTAGTATATTCATAAAGTCATACATTAGTTGATACTGATATTGATCTATTCATGGTAACACTAAGCTACATGTTTTTTATTTTTAATATATTTTATGGATTATATGTTTTGAATCATTATTTGTTTTTTAAAAACATTTTACTGCCAATTAAATATTAAGTTTTATTTCTTTGTAGGATTAATCTCAAAATGAGTGACCGTTCATGGATGCATCATAGGCTTAAAGATGGAAATATAAATCTAGAATTTATTAATGGTGTCAACAAATTTATTGATAATGTGTTTTTACAAGTAAATTATGGAGGAACTGTTAGGTGTCCATGCTCCATGTCCAAAAACAAAAAATTTCAATTAAAGGAAGAAATTTCGAAGCATTTATTACTAAATGGTTTTGTTCCGCTTTATTCTAAATGGATTTTCCATGGAGAGGAAGAAGTTGATGAACCAACAATGTCAGAGTCAGTTACAAATAATCCAAATGATGACAACCCATATAAAGATATGGTGTTAGATGCGATGGGTGTTGGTTATGATGTCGAAGAGCAACCACCAAATATTAAAGCTCAAAAGTTCTTACATATGTTAAAAGCAGCCGATGAACCACTTTGGGATGGATGCAAAAAAGAAACAAAGTTATCTGCGTGTGCGAAAATGATGGCTCTTAAATCTCGACGACGTATGACTGAGGCGTGTTTTAAGGACATGATCAGTGCACTAATTGACAACATGCTACCTGAAGGGCATAAGCTAATTCAAAATTTTTATGAAGCTAAAAAAATGTTGAAACCACTTGGACTTGGCTATGACAAAATTGATGTTTTTCAGAATTTTTGCTTGTTGTATTATAAAGAAAATGATATGAAGGTTGTTTGTGATATTTGTAAAAGTCCTCGTTACAAGATCGAAGATATAGGAAATAATTGCAAAAACATTGCTGTAAAACAACTTCGATACTTTCAATCATTCCGAGATTGAAAAGGTTATTCATGTCACCAAATCATGCTAAAGACATGACATGACATTATTATAATAAATCAAGTGATGGTTCAATGGCTCATCCAGCTGACGGTGAAGCATGGAAAGAATTTGATCGTCGACATCTGGATTTTGCATCGATCGAAATGTCCGATTGGGTTTATGTATCGACGGTTTTAGTACATTTAGAACTTTCGCAAAAGCTTATTCATGTTGGCCGGTGATTTTGACAGTTTACAGTTTACCACCATGGAAGTGCATGAAACAACCATTTTTGTTCCCCTGGAAGGAATTTAATATTTTCTTACGACCTTCGATTGATGAACTTTTATAGCTATGGGAAGGTGTTCTTGTTTATGATGTGCACAAAAAAGATAATTTTTTTTCTTGAGAGCAGCTTTGATATGGACAGTTAGTGATTTTCCTGCGTATGGTATGTTTTCCGGTTGGAGTACACATGGAAGATTGTCATGTCCTTATTGTATGGAAAAAACAAAGTCTTTTACTCTTCAACATGGAGGAAAGGCTTATTTTTTTGATTGCCACCGACAATTCTTTCCATTAAATCATCCATTCAGAAGGCAAAAGGACAAGTTCAAAAGGAATACCATTGAACGTGATATACCACCTTCTCGACGTTCTGGTGTTGAGATGAGAGATACAGTGTCCACTTTGCCTAATGTTGTATTTGAATTTAAATCAGGTAATCAAAAAATACCAAGATTTGGTGAATCACATAATTGGGTACGTAGGAGTATATTTTGGGGTCTTCCTTATTGGGAATCAAATTTGATTCGTCATAATTTAAATGTGATGCATATTGAAAATAACTTTTTTGACAACATATTCAACACGTTGATGGACACCGAAAAAACAAAAGACAATTTGAAGAATAGACTTGATCTTGAAAAAATTTGTAGCAAACAAAGGTGGATGAGCTTAATTCAACATTCTAATGGTAATTATTACAAGCCAAAGGCTCCTTTTTGTCTTCCAAAAAAAGATCAAAAAGCTATTTGTCAGTGGGTTAAACGCATATGTTTTCCAGATGGATATGCCTTTAACATTCAAAGATGTGTCAATGAGTCTGAAACTAAATTTACTGGATTTAAAAGTCACGATTGTCATGTATTCATGCAAAGACTTCTTCCTACTGCTTTTCGGTCATTTTTACCAAAAAATATATGGGAAACTTTAGTGGAACTTAGTGATTTCTTCCATGATATTTGCATGAAAAATATAAATGTTGAATACATGAGTTTGATGGAAAAAATTCCATTGAGATAATTTGTAAGCTTGAGAAAATATTTCCTCCTTCCCTTTTTGATTCCATGGAGCATCTGCCCATTCATATTCTGTATGAAGCAAAAGTAGGTGGTCCCGTTCAATATCGATGGATGTATCCTTTTGAGAGGTACGTTCGTTATTTTTTCAATAATCTTTTGGATTATTTTATAATTTTCATGTATAGTCTAGGAATTTATATTATATGAAAAAGAAAGTGGGTAACAAGGCGCATGTTGAAGGGTCCATAGCCGAAGCATATCTTATTAATGTGATATCAAATTTTACATCCTGTTATTTTGGTCCAAATGTTGAAACTATATGGAATCAAGCTCCGAGAAATGATGATGGAGGAGAGATTATGGCTGATGAAAAACACTCTATTTTTTGTCATTCAGGCAGGGTGTTAGCCAATGTATTCGTTAAGAGGAGACTGACCCCAATAGAGCATCATGCTGTGCATAAATACGTAGTTTTCAATTGCCCTGAATTGCAAGATTTAATTATGTAAGTAATATCGAATATCATTATAATTAGATATACATAATATAACTTACCAACAAAAATATAATTTTGTGCTTAGAAAATGCAAAGATGAATTAAGAGGTCAATATTCACAAATGGATGAGAATTTCATTGATATGACGTTGGAATCTATATTTCCTGATTGGTTAAAATCAAATGTAAGTTTTTTAAATGGTTGTAAAATTAATTTTTTTACATACAGTTTATGATGTATAAATTGTTCGCTTACCATGTGTATTTACTTAATAGATTTCATTCCATCCAAATGGTATTATGCATCAACTATATTTACTTGCACAAGGACCAAGTTATTTAGTGGAGTGTTACAACGGTTACTTTGTAAATGGTTATAAGTTCCATACAATGCAGTATGGAAAGCACAAAAAACAATGAATAGTGGCGTATGTGTGAAAGGAAGTTGTTATGATGATCTAGAAAGTGATTATTATGGGATGATTAAAGAAGTTATTAAGCTGACAGACCTTGGAGAGAAGAACGAAATTTTTATGTTCAATTGTGATTGGTTTGACGCACTGTCAAGAGATGGGATAAGAGTGCACCATACAAATGGATTGATTGAAGTAAAAAATAATTCTAGACTTCAAATAGAAGACGTGTTTGTGTTTGCACATCAATGTCATCAAGTTTATTTCACATGCCAACCTGGAAATACATCAAACGAATGGTTAACTATGATTAAAACCACTACAAAAAATTGGTTTTCACTTAATGTATTCAACTCAGAGGAGAATACAGATGTGGATCAAGCAGATGAGATATCTCGACCCCCTACTGTTATTTCGGATGATAGTCTTGATCAACCATTAATAATTGAACAATATGACATCATTGATAATGAAGAACTGGTTCATGAAATGAAAACACCTGAGAACAATAGTGATGATTCAGAAGAGGATATAGAAGCTGATAGTGATGACGATGATGTTGATGCAAGTGATGATGAAGAGAGTGATGGTGAAGTAGCCATTGAGGATGAATACTCTCCCTAGCAGCATTAAACTACTATTAGATGTTATGATTATGTTTTTTAATTTCTTATTGTCCACGAATAATTTTGTTATCATCTTCTGTTGTTTGAAACATGGTACATTGCAAGTTGGAAAATGTTTCTAGATTACTTACTATTGTTTCTTCCAATCTAGATTGCATGCATATGTGAGTAATATATTTTACATTTGTGATGATTTTTTAAAAGTATATTTGATTCAGCCCACTGCTCTATGGGCTATATCAGTGATTGATTTCTAAGTGTCATCATAAACCTAATTAGTTACTTCCAATTACGTAAATCAATTTTCAAACCGCACTCAAAGGTAAATTCGACAAGTCAAATAGTAATAGTACCCTACACAAATCTTTTGCATGTATCTAGAAACTTTTTGTTGGAATCTCGATTTTACATCGTTTTGATTGTGACAAACTATATAAATAAATATTCGTGTGTACTAATCAATTATGCAGGAGATTCATTGCAGATTCACATTCAGAGTATTTTGAAGCTAATAGTCCTTTGTCTAGAATCTTTATATTATTTAGAAATATGTTAAAATCTCTCCTGAAATGATATATATATAAAAACATATACACACATGCACTACCCTGCACAAAAGACTGAAATAGCCGGCTGAATGAGATCATTAAGCCGTCTTATTTCTGAAACTATTTTTTAGTTTCACAATATTCAGCCGGTTGAATGAGATCATTCAGCCGTCTAAATGCTGAAACTATTTTATAGTTTCACAATATTCAGCCGGCTGAATGATATTATTCAGACGGCTGAATTAGGCCAAAAATAGCCTATTTCTTTGCTGTTTTCCATTTTTAAATTTCAGAAGGCTGAATAAATTCATTCAGCCGGCTGAATATTTTCAACGGCTATTTTTCATGAAAAGACACTTCTCTTCATCGAAGAGAAACATCTTCAAACCAACAGTTGCACCTGTTTCTTTTTATTGTAACCTTTCATCAATAGTTGCAACTTTTTAATCTCTATAAATAGATTTCAGAATTCAACAAACATTTCACCGAAACTGATTTTAATATTCTTGAATTCTTATCTATCTATTATTCTCTATTTTCAAACTACACTCAAACTGCTTACATTCTCTGATCGTTGATCACTCTATCTTCCATAATTCTCAAGCACATTACACTACATATCATAAAGGAGAAGATTATAGGAAGATTGTACTTAATTGACTTATCAATGCTACTCAAAGAGCACACTACAGTCAGATACTTTTGTTATTTGTAAAGAAGTCATGTTCGGTTGCTCAGGCGGTAGAAGTCCTATTCGGTTGCTTAGGCGTTAGAAGTCCTGTTCGGTTGCTCAGGCGGTGTAAACCTATTCCTCCGGGTTAAGTGAGGGTTGCTAGTTTAATTCCAGAAGGAGTCTAGGACTGGACATAGAACGGGAGTTCGAACCAGTATAAAAATCTCTGGTGTCTTTTACTTTACTGCTTTTACTATTTACTTACTTATTCCGCACAAGTAGTTTATCCATATTACACAATCCTATAGCACAGTCAATTTCTTTTCGTATCAGAGCAAGACCATCATATAACCGTAACATAGTTATCTGATATTGTTCTAATATGGAAAACAACACCAACACTATTTCTAACACTACCTGTAACGACCCGTATTTTTACGGATCAAAAGATTGTAAAACAGTTGTTATTAGATTGTTAGTGTGTTAAGTCGTCCAGAGTTTAGGTCGACTAGAGCTTAAGTCGTGTAGAAGTTAGGTCGTCTAGAAGTTAAGTCGTGTGGTAGCTTGGGTCATGGGGTAGGTTAGGTCGGGTGAACGACCTAAGAGATTGGAGCAACCTACAGGAATTGGCGACTTAAGGGGTAGCGACTTAAGAGTTAACGACTTAAGTTAGTAAGCGACTTAAGGAGGGTAGCGACTTAAGGATTAGCGGCAACGACCTAGTAGTTAGCGGCTTAAGGATTAGCAGTATAGGAGTTAGCGAGTTAACGACCTAGGGGATAAGCGGGTTAACGACTTAAGGAGGTTAGGTCGTTCGAGCGACTTAAGGATTATAGGTCATAAGTCGTTAGGGACCCTGTGTTGTAGTTAGGTCGTAAGTCGCGCATTGGTGTTAAGGCTTAGGTCGTTGGGTCGTTGAGTCGCGCACTTGCGTTAGAGTTAAGTCGTATAGCGTTAAGTCACAAGGTCTCTAAGTCGCACATATGTGTTAAGTCGCGCAAGGTTAAGTCATAGGATTTGTTGAGTCGTTGAGTTGTTGAGTCGTTGAGTCCTGGTTCGCGCGCGCATGTGTTATGGCTTAAGTCGTAGGACCTGATAAGTTGTAGGTCGAAGGGGATGGATAAGTCGTAGGGTTTGTTAGGTCGTAAGTCGGAGGACATAAGTCGTGGACGACTTAAGGGGGCGGACGACTTAGGGATTTCAGCCTATAAATACACGTCCATTTCCTCACTTTTTGGGATCTGGATTTTGAAGCGACGAAGTCCTGCCATTTTGAGAGCTCGAGTGCTGCACTTCTTCACTTCTTTCTCCACTCTAATCTTGTGATTCCTTCCATCCAAATCGAAGATCAAATCGAAGATCCAAGAGCTTAGATTGAAGATCTACATTCTTCGAAGAGAGATTTCATCGTTTAAAGCGGAATTTTGGAGAATCGAGTTAGATCCTTCGCTGTCCAGATCTGAAGTGTGTTGCTTTTGAGGTGTTTAGGTGATTTGGTGAGTGGTGATTATCTCTCACATGGATCCAAAGGAGTATATCGGATTGGTGGCTTGATTTGGTGTTAAAATAGTGATTTCCATGCATTTTCTTTAACTTAAGTATAGATCCATTGTTCATGATGATTTGACATCCATTTTACTACATGTTAATCTATGCAAGTTCATTCATCAAGTTGTAGAGATATTGCTCATGTTTCATGCTTGTTAGATTTGGACTCTTTATTTACAAAATTGCCATTATTGTTATAATTGTTTATTAGATCATGTTTGAATGCTTGATTACTTGGATTAATGATTGACTTGATTGATTGTTATAAATTAGTTGATTGATGATTTGATTTGGATAAGTTAGTCGAAGATGATTCAAAAGCTAAGGGAAAGGCTCTTGAATTGGAAAAGCTGCTCGTGGCATATGTGGCGGATGATGAAGCTCATATGGATAGATTTGATGATGTTGATGTTGAGATGAGGCTTTTCTATGATGAGATGAAGCGAGGCATGGTATGAGATAGCCTTAGTTTAATCCAGATGGGATCATTCCAAGCATGTTGATGACTCGGTGAAATGGTTCGGGTTTGAGGATAATGGTTTGCTCGAGAGGCGCTTGAGCTAGTATGGAAATAGTCGTCGAGGAGGATGATTAGAAGGCTGAGGTTTCATCGTTATTGAAGGTTCTAGCAGACTCAAAGCAAGAGTACGCTGGGCAGATTCGATAGTCCCTAAAGACTATGATTGTAGTCGAGTACTCTGGGCAGATTCGATAGTCCTAGGCACGGGCTACGACGACGTGCGGAGTTCTGTCTAGAACAGGGGTTGCCAATTAACCCTTGACGGACGGCTGAAAGAATGTGCCGGTCATTCAATTAACGGTGGTATTGAAGCAAAGATAATAGTGATAGCCAGAGTCATGGATGTTTGGTTGTATCGTCATTCGGTCTCAAGAGCAATGTTTTCTGGGTGCTTATCTGATCTTGGTTTAGGCCTTGGGGGTTTGTACTTGGAAAATGTTGACCTTGACTCGAGTGATAATTGCTTTACTTTAAATGTCTGCTTTGCTATGTTTACTTCTGCTTAGTGTGTCTGGGGGCTATCACTGTAGAAAGAGGTGGAGTGGGAGGGTTGGATTCCTATTACTTTTTCCTTTATGCTCTTTTGGTATGTTGTTAGTTAATTTACCGCTCACTAAGACTGTTGTCTGACTCAAGGCTTTATGTTTAACTTTTATTGCCTTGGGCTGTTCATCCGCTTTGGGATGGGCAGACTAGGTAGCAGGTGACAGGTGCTGTTCTTAGTTTCCGACGATGCTGATGACGAAGACGAGCTGGAGGCTTGCATATTATTTTCTTACTATATGTACTGGATGTTCCGCTGCTTTATATAATTCTCTGAGTGATATGTAGTGAGGCTTGATGTATTGACTATTCAGATGTTTGTATTCAACTATTATGAAGCTTAATTGATGAGATTCTATTTTGAGATGCTTCACTATATATATTCTCTATTGTATTTTATCCATGCGCTGTGAGTAATACGATAGATTATGATGTTTTTAATTTACCTTGGCGATCGTCCATGGCTGCCTGACACATCTTTCAGTGCACTATTTTCCTTATTCAGTGCAGGGGTCATGGGCGGTCGTCACATTTGGTATCAGAGCTTTGGTTAATCGTTTTTACCCAACGCTCGCTGACGTAACTAAGTATGAGAGACGTAATTGTATTTTGATGGATGATTACTATATATAATATAGTACCTTAGAAGGATTTGAGTTCTTTATGCAGTTGTTTCTCAAGGTGTGTTAATTATTCCTTTTTATAGATAATAAGAATGAGTCGAAGAGGGAGACCAGCTACTAGGGAAGGCCGTGCTGCTGAGGGGGCTGCTGATTATGTAGCTATGTTCGAAGCTATGATGACTTCGATCATGAGGAGGATGCCAGCTCCGGGGCCAGCGGTTGATGTTGGGATTCAAGTTCAAACTCCAAGACCGGTGGATTTTGCTAAGCTGTGTAAAGACTATACTGCTCTTGGAGGAAAGGTTTTCTTGGGAACAGAGTCAACCATTGAAGTTCAGAGATGGATAGATGCTTGTAGAAGGATCTTTGGTGACTTGGGAATCGAGGATGCAACCAAATAGAAGCTAGCATCAAGACAGCTTCAAGGAAGAGCTTCTGATTGGTGGAACTCTATCACCATTGATACTCCGGAGGAAGAAATTACTTGGGAGCAATTCCAAGCCAGATTTGAAGCTAAGTTCATTTCTACAGCTCAGAAATCTGTTCTGTTCAAGAAGTTTGTGGAGCTCAAGCAAAATGGAAGACCAGTTCTTGAGTATGTTTCTGAGTTTGAAGCTTTGTCCAAGTATGCCTGGTCGTATATTGAATCTCCTTATCAGAAGAACGAGAAGTTTGTGACAGGCTTGGACAGTTATCTTGGGAGGCAGTTGGTGGATCATTTGGACGATCCATTTGAGAAGCTTGTGGAGAAAGCTCTCAAGCACGAAAGTCTGTTTCCTAAAGAAGGATCTGTTGTTGTTGTGACCAAGGAAGAGTCTAGACCACAGCAAGGTGGAAACAAGAAGAGGAAGCAGCAGCAGCAAAAGGGTAAGGATGGCCAGAAGAGGCCGAAGGGCGAAGTGACCTGCTACAATTGTCAGCAGAAGGGCCATTTCTCCAGAGATTGCAAGAATCCAAAGGTGCCGGTGAAGTGCCACAACTGTGACAAGCCGGGGCATATTAAGAAGAATTGTCCAGAACCGCGAAAAGACAAGAAGATTGTGCAAGCTTATGCTTTGGGGGTTGTTCCATCATCTTCAAAATCTCCTACCGCTGAAGAGAAAGGAAAGAGTGTGGTGGTTCAAGGTACTCTTTCCATATGTGGTGTTCCAGTTAGAGTGTTATTCGATACTAGGGCGTCGCATTCTTTTGTTTGTAATGAACTTGTAGGCCGGTTGGGTTTAGAACCGGATATTGTTGATAGACCATTGGTTGTGACTAATCCAGTTGGGGGTTCGTCTTGTCTGTGTATGCTATGCCGTGGTCTGATTGTATCGAGTCATGATTGCTCTTTTGTTTGTGATTGTTTTGTTCTGAACTTTGCGGGGTTCGGAATTATTTTGGGTATGGACTGGCTTAAGAAGTATGCGGCAAAGGTTGATTGTGAAAGGTTGGAGGTGACAGTCGAGAATGTGGAAGGGCGAAAGGTTGTGATACGATGTAAGCATGAGGAAGGCGTCTTCATGAGCTTCATGTATTCACTGGTTGTTCCACGGGATGGACTGTCATCGGTGCCAATCGCTAATGGATTTGAGGATGTCTTTGATGAGGTCAAAGGGTTACCGCCGCATAGGGAGATCGAGTTTCGTATCGATTTAGTTGAAGGAGCCAGACCTGTTGTGATGCCTCTTAGGCGGATGGTGCCTAGGGAACAGCAAGAGTTGAAGGTGCAAGTTGATGATCTTTTACAGAAAGGATTCATTCGGCGTAGTGTGTCCGAATGGGGTGCACCAGTTGTGTTTGTAACCAAAGCGGATGGATCACTGAGGTTGTGTGTGGATTATCGTGAGTTGAATAAAGTGACTAAGAAGAACAAGTATCCATTGCCAAGAATAGACGACTTGTTTGATCAGCTTCACGAGGCCAAGGTGTTTTCTCAGATGGATTTAGCTACGGGATTTCACCAGTTAAAAGTGGCAAAGGATAGTGTGCAGAAGACTACTTTCATGACACCATCCGGTTTCTTTGAGTGGCTGGTAATGCCGTTTGGATTGACCAATGCACCAGCATATTTTGTGGATCTTATGAATAGAATGTTCAGATATCAGTTGAACAAGTTTGTACTAGTGTTCGTGGATGATATTTTGATTTATTCCAGAACTGAAGAAGAGCACAAGACGCACTTGCGTATTGTTTTGGAAATCTTACGGAAACATCAGCTGAAGGCTAAGTTTTCGAAGTGTCACTTCTGGAAGAGTGAAGTGAGGTTCTTATGCCATATTATCTCTGGAAATGGAATAGCGGTTGATCCCGCTAAAGTGGCAGCAATCCAGGATTCGGTTAGACCTAAGAATGCATCGGATGTGAGAAGTTTTCATGGATTAGCAGGATACTATCGTCGATTTATCAAAGACTTTTCCAAGGTAGCTGCACCATTAACAGGATTGACGAAAAAGAATCAAGTATTCAGATGGGATGCTAAGTGTGAGCAAGCTTTCGGAATTCTGAAAGAGCGACTGACAAGTGCTCTTGTTTTGACTATTCCAAGTGGAAATGATGAGATGGTGGTTTACACCGATGCATGTGGTACTGGACTTGGAGCAGTGCTGATGCAGAAGGGTAAAGTTGTTGCGTATGCAAGTCGACAACTGAAGCCACATGAAAGGAATTATCCGACTCACGATTTGGAGTTAGCGGCGATTGTATTTGCTCTGAAGATGTGGAGACATTACTTATTGGGAGTTCGATTCGAGTTGTTTACAGATCATAAGTCGTTGAAGTATCTTTTCTCCCTAAAGGATTTGAATCTTAGGCAGCAACGATGGCTAGAGTTTTTGGCATCATATGATTTTTGTATAGCGTATACTCCGGGAAAGGGTAACGCAGTGGTAGATGCGTTAAGTCAAAGACATGCAGGATTAGGAGCCATGTTTTCAGAATGGAAGAGTCTCGAGTATTTAGTTGGATTTGACTTCAGGCCCAGATGTGAATTGGAACCTGAGATGTTGGCAAACTTATCTATAAGACCTACTCTTGTGGAAAGGATTGGCGAGAGCCAAAAGCGAGACGATAAGCTTGTCAAGATTATCCGTGACTTGGAATCTGGATTGGACCCAGAAAAGGATAAAGGATTCGAGGTCGATCGAGAGGGTTGGCTTCGGAAGCAAGGACGACTAGTTGTTCCCGATATAGATGAATTGAGAAATGAAGTTCTGAAGGAAAGTCATCACTCGAAGCTGACAATTCATCCAGGTAGAAATAAGATGTATCGGGATATGAAGAGAACCTATTACTGGGAAGGTATGAAGAAGGATGTTGGAAATTTTATTTCCAAGTGCATGAACTGCCAGTTGGTAAAAGCCGAACAGAAGAAGCCAAGTGGATTGCTTCAGCCATTAGAAGTTCCTACATTGAAGTGGGAGCAAATATCGATGGATTTTATCGATGGGTTACCTAGAACCAGAACGGGAAATGAAGGGATTTGGGTCATCGTAGATCGTTTGACTAAGAGTGCAAGATTCACTCCTGTTCGATCAACCAGGACTGCATCAAAGTTGGCTGAGCTGTATGTTAAGTGGATAGTTCGATTCCATGGTATTCCGAAGAGTATAGTGAGCGATCGAGACCCATTGTTCACTAGTGGATTTTGGAAGAGCTTTCAGGAAGTTCTGGGAACCGAGTTGTGTTTGAGTACAGCTTATCATCCTCAAACAGATGGTCAGACTAAGAGAGTCAACCGAGTTTTGGAAGATCTCCTCAGAGCTTGTGTTTTAGATTTCGGAGGATCATGGGAAGATCACCTTCATTTGGTAGAGTTTTCGTATAATAACAGTTATCAGTCAAGCATTGGTATGGCACCGTATGAAGCATTGTATGGAAGACCGTGTAACTCTCCGACATGTTGGTTAGAAAAAGGAGAAAAGTTGAGACTTGGGCCAGAAATGATTCGACAGACTTCAGATTGCATAGAGATCATTCGGCAACGAATGAAGGCAGCCCAAGACCGACAGAAAAGTTATGCCGATAAGCATCGTAAGGATTTGGAATTCGACGTAGGTGATATGGTTTTTGTGAAGATTTCTCCACTGAAGAATGTTATTCGATTCGAGAAGAAAGGAAAATTGACTCCGAGATTTGTTGGACCATATCCGATCATCGAGCGAATTGGAAAGCTCGCATACAAATTGGAGTTACCAGAAAAGATGTCGAGTGTGCACAATGTTTTTCATGTATCGTATCTATGGAAGTATGTGCACGACTCGAATACAGTAGTTTCTGCAGATAGCTGTGAAGATTTTGAGATTGATCCAGTCGTTGAGAGACCTCGTAAGCCGCTTCGTGTTGTGGAAACTGACACGAAATAGCTTAGGAGGAAGGTAGTTAAGTTGCTCAAGATACAATGGAGTGATGATGTTAACGACTGTACATGGGAAGTGGAAGAGAGGATGAAGGCAGCTCATCCTGAAATCTTAGAGGTATGGCCATAAGGTGTCGTGTCATCTCACAACATTGTAACTTGTTCTAGTTTTAGAATTCTGCATGCTAGGCTAGAATTGGACGCATGGTTTGTTGATTGCAATGGATGGTAGGCATGCAGAATAGTTTTTGATTGCTCTTGTTTGTTTGGAATTTCGAGGGCAAAATTCCTAAGGGGGAGAGAATGTAACGACCCGTATTTTTACGAATCAAAAGATTGTAAAACAGTTGTTATTAGATTGTTAGTGTGTTAAGTCGTCCAGAGTTTAGGTCGACTAGAGCTTAAGTCGTGTAGAAGTTAGGTCGTCTAGAAGTTAAGTCGTGTGGTAGCTTAGGTCGTGGGTTAGGTTAGGTCGGGTGAACGACCTAAGAGATTGAAGCAACCTACAGGAATTGGCGACTTAAGGGGTAGCGACTTAAGAGTTAACGGCTTAAGTTAGTAAGCGACTTAAGGAGGGTAGCGACTTAAGGATTAGCGGCAACGACCTAGT
This sequence comes from Allium fistulosum, assembly GCA_030737815.1. Classification (NCBI taxonomy): domain Eukaryota; kingdom Viridiplantae; phylum Streptophyta; class Magnoliopsida; order Asparagales; family Amaryllidaceae; genus Allium; species Allium fistulosum. Next base: position 744,570,816 of record CM060907.1, read on the forward strand.
AGTTAGCGGCTTAAGGATTAGCAGTATAGGAGTTAGCGAGTTAACGACCTAGGGGATAAGCGGGTTAACGACTTAAGGAGGTTAGGTCGTTCGAGCGACTTAAGGATTATAGGTCATAAGTCGTTGGGGACCCTGTGTTGTAGTTAGGTCGTAAGTCGCGCATTGGTGTTAAGGCTTAGGTCGTTGGGTCGTTGAGTCGCGCACTTGCGTTAGAGTTAAGTCGTATAGCGTTAAGTCGCAAGGTCGCTAAGTCGCACATATGTGTTAAGTCGCGCAAGGTTAAGTCGTAGGATTTGTTGAGTCGTTGAGTTGTTGAGTCGTTGAGTCCTGGTTCGCACGCGCATGTGTTATGGCTTAAGTCGTAGGACCTGATAAGTCGTAGGTCGAAGGGGATGGATAAGTCGTAGGGTTTGTTAGGTCGTAAGTCAGAGGAGATAAGTCGTAGGGTTTGTTAGGTCGTAAGTCGGAGGAGATAAGTCGTGGACGACTTAAGGGGGCGGACGACTAAGGGATTTCAGCCTATAAATACACGTCCATTTCCTCACTTTTTGGGATCCGGATTTTGAAGCGACGAAGTCCTGCCATTTTGAGAGCTCGAGTGCTGCACTTCTTCACTTCTTTTCTCCACTCTAATCTTATGATTCCTTCCATCCAAATCGAAGATCAAATCGAAGATCAAATCGAAGATCCAAGAGCTTAGATTGAAGATCTACATTCTTCGAAGAGAGATTTCATCGTTTAAAGCGGAATTTTGGAGAATCGAGTTAGGTCCTTTGCTGTCCAGATCTGAAGTGTGTTGCTTTTGAGGTGTGTAGGTGATTTGGTGAGTGGTGATTATCTCTCACACGGATCCAAAGGAGTATATCGGATTGGTGGCTTGATTTGGTGTTAAAATAGTGATTTCCATGCATTTCCTTGAACTTAAGTATAGATCTATTGTTCATGATGATTTGACATCCATTTTACTACATGTTAATCTATGCAAGTTCATTCATCAAGTTGTAGAGATATTGCTCATGTTTCATGCTTGTTAGATTTGGACTCTTTATTTACAAAATTGCCATTATTGTTATAATTGTTTATTAGATCATGTTTGAATGCTTGATTACTTGGATTAATGATTGACTTGATTGATTGTTATAAATTAGTTGATTGATGATTTGATTTGGACAAGTTAGTCGAAGATGATTCAAAAGCTAAGGGAAAGGCTCTTGAATTGGAAAAGTTGCTCGTGGCATATGTGGCGGATGATGAAGCTCATATGGATAGATTTGATGATGTTGATGTTGAGATGAGGCTTTGCTATGATGAGATGAAGCGAGGCATGGTATGAGATAGCCTTAGTTTAATCCAGACGGGATCATTCCAAGCATGTTGATAACTCGGTGAAATGGTTCGGGTTTGAGGATAATGGTTTGCTCGAGAGGCGCTTGAGCTAGTATGGAAATAGTCGTCGAGGAGGATGACTAGAAGGCTGAGGTTTCATCGTTATTGAAGGTTCTAGCAGACTCAAAGCAAGAGTACGTTGGGCAGATTCGATAGTCCCTAAAGACTATGATTGTAGTCGAGTACTCTGGCAGATTCGATAGTCCTAGGCACGGGCTGCGACGACGTGCGCAGTTCTGTCTAGAACCGGGGTTGCCATTAACCCTTGACGGACGGCTGAAAGAATGTGTCAGTCATTCAATTAACGGTGGTATCGAAGCAAAGATAAAAGTGATAGCCAGAGTCATGGATGTTTGGTTGTATCGTCATTCGGTCTCAAGAGCAATGTTTTCTGGGTGCTTATTTAATCTTGGTTTAGGCCTTGGGGGTTTGTACTTGGAAAATGTTGACCTTGACTCGAGTGATAATTGCTTTACTTTAAATGTCTGCTTTGCTATGTTTACTTCTGCTTAGTGTGTCTGGGGGCTATCACTGTAGAAAGAGGTGGAGTGGGAGGGTTGGATTCCTATTACTTTTTCCTTTATGCTCTTTTGGTATGTTGTTAGTTAATTTACCGCTCACTAAGACTGTTGTCTGACTCAAGGCTTTATGTTTAACTCTTATTGCCTTGGGCTGTTCATCCGCTTTGGGATGGGTAGACTAGGTAGCAGGTGACAGGTGCTGTTCTTAGTTTCCGACGATGCTGATGACGAAGACGAGCTGGAGGCTTGCATATTATTTTCTTACTATATGTACTGGATGTTCCGTTGCTTTATATAATTCTCTGAGTGATATGTAGTGAGGCTTGATGTATTGACTATTCAGATGTTTGTATTCAACTATTATGAAGCTTAATTGATGAGATTCTATTTTGAGATGCTTCACTATATATATTCTCTATTGTATTTTATCCATGCGCTGTGAGTAATACGATAGATTCTGCTATTTTTAATTTACCTTGGCGATCGTCCATGGCTGCCTGACACACCTTTCAGCGCACTATTTTCCTTATTCAGTGCAGGGGTCATGGGCGGTCGTCACACTACCTATTCAGAAGGTCAATCTACTGCACAACCACCTCTATTTAATGGAATGAACTATAACTATTGGGCTACTAGAATGAGAATCTATATACCAACAAGTAGTTATGAAACCTGGAACATTATGCAATCTGAATATAGTATTCCTACTACTGAATATTCAACATGGTCTAACACACAAAAATTAGATGCTACTGCAAATGCTAAAGCTATGAATATGTTATATTATGCATTAGACAAAAATGAGTTTAATAGAATAAGCATGTGTAAAACTGCTCATGAAATTTAGCGTATACTTAAAGTTACACTTGAAGAAACTAACAAAGTCAAACAAAGTAAAATTTCTATGCTCAAAAACAAGTTCCAGAATTTTAAAATGAAGCAAGATGAGACTATCAATGAAATGTACTCTAAATTTCAAGATATATATCATTCTTTGATAGCATTAGGAGAAACTTACACAGATTTTGATATTGTTTCCAAAATCCTCAACTCACTAACGGATGAATGGGAATGAAAAGTCTTAGAAATCAAAGAAGCTAACGACATTTCAACCATAAAACCAGAAGAGTTGATTGGAAATCTAATGTCTTATGAAGTTAGTCTCCTGGCAAAATGAGTACAGGCTCAAGATAAGAAAAAATATAGCATTCCAAGCAAAAAAAGATGAATCAGATTCAGATGAAGAAGATATGGCGTTCATTGCTAAAAATTTCAAAAAAAAATTGAGATTTAGAAAGGGCAACAAATTTAGAAACAACAAGAACAACTCCAGCAACAATAACAACACCAACAAACCATTATCATCTGCTCTAGAATGTTATGAATGTCACAAGAAAGGTCACATCAAGAAAGACAAGTATAAGCACCAGAAAGACAGATTCAAGAAGAAAGCTTTCTCTGTCACATGGGACGATACAGAATCATCTTCATCATTAGAAAATGACTCTGATAGTGATTCAAAACAAGCCAACATTTGCTTTATGGCCACAAAAGACAAAGTAAGTGATCTAACTTTTAATGATCTTTTGGAAATCAATTCAGAATTACTTGACAAACTAAAAAGCAAAAATAGAAAGTACAAAGAAACTCTTGAAAAATTGAATAGAACTGAAATCGAAGTAGAAATGCTAAGAGATGAAAAGAAAATTTTAGAAGAAGAACTCCAAGTTATTCAAGAATCTTGTTCTAATATGACATCTCAATTTTCTTTGCTAAGTCAAGAGATAGAAACTCAGAAAGAAAAGAATGATGCTTTATTAATTGAAAATCATGACCTTAAAGCAGATATCAAGATTTTAGAGTTAGATAACTCTAGCTTTAAAACAAAGTTAGAAGACATTACTAAAAATGTTTCTAATTTTAATAAAGGTAGAGAAAATCTTTCAAAAATTATAGAAAATTCCCAAACTGTTTCAAATAAAAGAGGACTAGGATATAAACAACCCTCTAAAATTATTTCAAAGAAAAGGAATTCTTCATATAAAAGGAATAATAAATTTGAAAAACCTAGTTCTAAAGTTTCAAATTTTACTACATCAATTAAAATTTGGGTTCCTAAAACAAATAATTCTTCAATTAGAAATAAGTATATAAAATCTTTTATAAAAATTATTCATAAAAACAAAGATTTTGTTTTCAAAAGGAATTCTGAACTCTCTTGGGTTTGGCTTCCTAAACCTAACTCTTAGGACCCAAAATAAAATAGTGGGTACCAATGTTAATTCTATATTTTGCAGGTATCATCCAAAAAGAGAGGAAAATGGATACTAGACAATGGTTGCTCAAAACACATGACAGGAAACAATGGGATGCTAACAAACATTAATTACTCAAATGGAGGTTCTGTCACATTTGGAGATAACTCCAAAGGATATGTCATCGGCAAAGGTGATGTGAGCAATAACGGTATATCTAATTCACCTCTTATTACAGATGTCTTATTAGTTAAAAATTTGAAGCATAACTTACTTAGTATCAGCCAATTGTGTGACAAAGGATTCAATATTTCCTTTTCTGAAAACAAATGTAGCATTTTTGATCAAAATAAAAATCTTATTTTTGAAGGTTTTAGAGATAAAAATATTTATGTTTTAAATATGAATATAAATCATAATACAAATATGTGTTTAATAGCTAAATAAAATGATCCTTGGTTATGGCACAAAAGATTTTATCATATTAATTTCAAAACTATAAATAAATTATCTAAAAATAATTTAGTAAAAGGTTTACCAAAAATGAACTTTAAAGTAAACAATATTTATGATGCTTGTCAATTAGGAAAATTATCAAAATCATCCTCTAAATCAAAGAAAAATATTTCTACTTTTCAACCACTAGAACTATTACATTCAGATCTCTTTGGTCCAACACAAATTCAATCTATAAATCATAGTAAATATGTGTTTGTTATAGTAGATGATTTCTCAAGATATACTTGGACTATTTTCTTAAAAACAAAAAGTGATACTTTTGAAAATTTCAAGAATTTTGCAAAGAGAATTCGAAATCTCAATATTTTAAAAATTAAGAATATTAGAAGTGATCATGGAGGTGAATTTGCAAATGAAGCATTTGAACATTTTTGTAACAAAAAGGGAATTTACCATAACTTTTCTTTTTTTAGAACACCACAAAAAATGGAGTTGTAGAAAGGAAAAATAGAACATTACAAGAATGTGCAAGAACTTTATTAAATGGAAACACATTACCAAAACATTTCTGGGCAAAAGCTGTAGCAACTGCTTGCTATGTTCTAAATCGTATTTCCATCCGACCTTTAACAAAACACACTCCATACGAACTTTTTCATCAAAGAAAACCAAACATTTCATGTTTTAAAACTTTTGGTTCAAAATGTTTTATCTTAAACACAAAAGATCAGCTTGGAAAATTCGATCCAAAATCCGATGAAGGAATCTTCATAGGATATTCAGAATGAAGCAAAGCTTATCGAATTTTCAATAAAAGAACAAAAACAATCGAAGAAACACTTCATGTTTCATTCGACGAAAATTTCTAATTTAATAATAATTTTAAGGATGATGAAGATATACCTAAGACGGTTACAAATACGGTTACTCAAAATAATTTTGAAGAAGATGAAACATTGTTTATAACTTTGAAGAAAATGAAAACATTGTTCATAATGAAAATGAATTAAGATCTCCTCATAGAATTTTACGAGATCACCCAGTAGAAAATGTCATAGGAGAAATTGATTCACATGTTAGAACTAGAAATCAACTTAATCAATTGGGCCATGTAGCTTTTCATTCTAAAATTGAACCTAAAAATGAAAAAGAAGCATCTACTGATGACTATTGGATTGTAGCTATGCAAGAAGAACTAAACCAGTTCGAACGAAATGAAGTTTGGGAACTAGTTCATAGACCAAGTGATCAAACAGTCATTGGTACTAAATGGGTCTTTAAAAATAAAGCAGATGAACTGTAAGGTTCCTGAACTCGGCCTTCGAAAATCGGCACCCGTACTTCACTTTTACTCTAATGCCGTAGATTCAAACGCCGAATCTGGCTCCCCGGAGCTTATAACAACATTAAGTATAACAACACATCGGAATAAAGAAATAGATGATATCATATACAACTCCAATGAATACAATATCTAGAATGATATATAATAATGATATCAATAATACAAGAATATCAGAGATATGATACAATAACAGCGGAAAAATATCAGTAGAAGAGATGACTCCAAATGATCTGAAAAGAGAATGAGTCCAACGACTCCAACATCTAGCTCGAACCATCATCACGTAAGACAAAGGTAAGCAATGTCAGTCGTGATCTCCAAAACTGAACTAGCTCCAATGTCAACTGAACCTGATTATCTGAAAAACCCAACTCTAGACTTCCCGTATGGAAAATTGTAGGCACCCAGAGTTTAGGAAGGGAAAAATAAACTCCGAGTCAGTCATGGGACTGGTGTGAGTAACAAAAACAGTTTATCTTTAAAACAAACAACTAAAGAATTTCAAACATTGAAATCCGCAATGCTTTTTGGAAAATGAAACTACCATAAGACCTCCCGCCACACACACAATGCAAACGCAGAATTGGAGGAGATTTCTTCTTATGATAGTCAAACATGCTTACTATGCAAACAGAACTCTTTTGATATTATTACTAGTGCATAGTGTAGGAAACATTTCGAAAATATAATATTAATCTTAGCCAACATACAACCATTATTGTATGCCTACTATAGCTACTATGTTCAATAGCAGGTTACCGCCACATTCCATAGCAGGTTATACAACTAAATCCGTACTGGGTTCGTATTGTTTCTTTGGATTTTCCAACAAATGGTCAGGCTAAGGAACTTCCTACTGCCGATGGGTACGACTCTAGATGGACGTCCCGAGAACTAACTAGCTCTCTGCCAACACAAGGCCGGTTTACCTCTTACACTAGGTAACTACTACACGAATATGCCACCCCCTGATCCTTTAGGACCTTTATCCGAGGATCCTCGATCACAAAGCAACAAACACACAGTAAATGAGATTGGAGCAACCACATAGGTAAATATCTGGGCTCCATACCATAATATCACCCTTTTCAAGAAGGAAATGACATACCCTAAATGGAGCGATCCTCATAACCTTGCCGCATCATTCCTGTTTCAACCATTTCCGGTCTGTGAGGCTCGATGAGGTCTCGTCCACAAAGTACGCTTTTTCACAAAAGCCATGCTTTGATCACAAATGATCAACGAATGATCATCAACACACAGCAACACTCAGCATGCCACACTACCAAATTGGGAGTATATCACTGATAACCTTCAACTACATAACCTCTGAGCTCGTACGTCTCAGAGAAGGGTGTTAAGCTAAGAGAATAAATCTCCGCCACCAAACAGAAATGTATTTGAAAGAAATCAGCTTTATATCTCAAAGTGTAGTGTCAGACATACAACCATACAAGTCTGTTCCGGGTTCGAACAGAACCGAAGGCACTTCCGAAGAAGCCCTTGCAATCCGGGTATTCACAATCCCGATCGGACTTCCCATCACTTAGGGAATATCTATACCGGCGCGACTCAGTGTAGAGACAATCGATAAGTTATCCTATCGTTCTCACAAATACCCGGTCTTCAACACCGGTCTTCAAATGCAATCCATATACGACGTATCATTATTCGGAATGGGTTATATGACACAAAGGTCCTCTCCCGGCTAAACCGAATAATGAGCATGATATTTAAAAACATATGGATAATGGAATTTCAGTTAAGTCACAATTTATTATCCAAATTTTTCTTTCAAATGGTTTAAACACAATACCATTTTAAATCTTTTTAAACAAAAAGATTTATCTCACAAAGTTCACCCAGTTTCACAAAGATTCATTCACAGATTTTCCAAATCAATTTCCATTTCAATTGGATTAACTCATTAAATCTTTAAAACAAAGATTTAACTGATAGCTTTCAAAACTTGTTTCCAAATATTTATGCGTAATTTTGGAAAACCATCTTCAATTCAAACTTGAAATTCCTTTAATTCAAATTGGAAATTCATTTCTTAGAGAGCTTTTATCAGCTGAAAACAATTAGTTTTCCAAATCATTGAATTCAATTTCAAATATTGAATTCAAATTTAAATCAAATTATTAAGATATCAAGTTTTATTAAGTTATTTAAAATAACTTTTACATTTGAATCTCATTTGCAAAGCTCTTAATTCCAATTTCCAAAAATATTTGGATTCAAGAATTCAATCTTTAAAATTGTTAAAAATCTGCGACTTAACTAATTTCCACGTGAAATCCATATTTGTGTGTGTATGGTGTAGTCCAGGGGTTTCACACAGTAGTGCAACATCATTCAATCATCACAGATCAAAATACAAAAATATAGTTGATAAGCGGTATAATTATAACGCTTATTTTTATTTACAGATCACAGATCATAGATATATAAGTCACAGTTAATAATTTGCATTCATCCCAGATAAATAACTACAGTACAGATCACACACAAATCAGAATATATATCACACAGCATCACAGATCAGGGATGTCAAATAATTCAACACTCAATAGAATCCAAACATTCACAAGTAAATTTATTAATCAATTGATTAATTTAAATCAGATGTATCAATTATTAATCCGGGTTAATTATCATAAGTTAGTTACAAATTATTTGAAATAAATTCTCTTCCATCATTTATTAGTTAACCTTTAATTATTAACTAATCATTCTTAATTAATGAATCAATTAATCTTTAATTATTAAATAAATCTTAATTAATCACCATTATTAATTAATCCTTTAATTTATTATCAAATAATTTACTCAAATTTCAAATCATCATTCAATTAATTACATTCAATAATTATCTATTAATTACTTTCCTAAGTAATTACATTTTCCCAAATTATCAAGTGATTATTCTGAATTATACTTAAGAAATTTAATCTTGAATTAATCAAGTTAACTCAATTGATTACACTAAATAAATTAATTCCTTGATTACTTATATTAAGTAATTATACTTAATGATTCCACACATGATCATTATTAAATTAATTTATCTAAATTCATTGTTAAAATTAGCCACATTAATTAATTATTCAAATGATCTTAGTTAATGATTTCATTAACTATTAAATTTCTTTAATCACCTTTTTAAAGAAAATTTCTTATATTAATCATTTTTGATTATAAATTAATTAACCATTAAAACTCATTTATTAATGAATTTTAAATCATAAATCTTCATTACTTAAAGTAACACATTCATATTTATGATTTAGTGATTATTTACAATATATTGAAACATTGTTTCAAATTTCCTTTTTAAATTTCAATTTAAATTCAAAATTGAAATAGATTCTTGTTTATCTTCAAATAAGTTTAAAACAAAATTTCTTAACATTTTTAAATTTACATAGTAAAATAACAATTGATTACAAAAGAAATTTTAAAGAGTTTAAAATCAATTTTCTCTTTAACTTTAACATTTAAGTTCATCTTCAAACATTTTAATTTATAAACTTATTTATCTCAAAATCTGGAATTCAAGATCAGATTTAAGATCCAGGTTTAAATTTTTGATATAACTTGTTTAAATCTTTCCTTTACAATTTCAACTTTATTTTAAATTTTCAATTTCTTTCAATACTTGACATTTTTAAGTTATTAAATAATTTAAATTTAAAACTTTATTTGTTTTCAAACTAAGTTCCAAATCAAACTTGAATCCATATTTGCACCCGGATTTAAAAATTTAAATTTAGTTTTAAAATTTTCAAAACAGAAAACAGCTCAGGTTTGAAAAGCCTGTCACAAAATTTTGACCAGAGATACCCTGTCCCTGCTTTGAGTAAACAACTCGATTTTCTCGAGTACGACGCGAGAATTTCACTCGTTCTTCCCAGGCAAAGCAAATCCTCAAACACCAAATACTCGTGCACGTGCACATCTGATCGACGACGATTTGACCAACTTCGACTCCCCCTACAGGTCGCCAACGACCCACACTAACGCTCCGACCACCTAGATCGATGATCGACTCGATCAATCAAATTCGAACAATTTCGAGCACCTGGAAACAACCAGACCATCACCCCACCAAAACCTGTCAATGCCACGTCCTCGGCGCTCCGACCACCAGACAACCCCAACTTCCGGCCTCGCCTTCATAAACGACCAGGCTACCACTCCCCAAAACCCCGCGACACTCGATCCATCGTGGACATCGAACGAATCAAATTCGTAAGCTCACCTAAAACTAGGTTTAGAAATAAAAATCCCACGCCGCTGTCGCCACCGTCATTTCCACCACCTCCGACCATTTTTCCAGGCATCCCTGTAGCCTCCTCCATCTCCACAACCAACCCCGACATCCACATATCTATTGATCGCCGGAAATCGATCAAAACTCAATTTTCAACCAAAAATTAACTGCTCTTAAATCACACAACTAAAAATCATCATTTTAGTTTTAAAAATCATAGTTTGGTCCAGGGATTCGATTCATGTTCTTGAATCAATGTTTCGTGATATTTGAAATTTCCAGAAACAAAGTTTTTCACTGTAAAAACTTGAGTTTTCATTCTACATGCATTTTTATGTCATACAACTATTTTTAGATGGCAACTCAAACTTAAACATACATATTTGTTTTTAAAAGCAAGGCCTAATATTGATGAGAAAAGAAGAACTTGAATTTTTTTTATGTTGCCTGGTGCTTTGTGAAATAACAGAGAGGAAGAACACTGGTACATGTATATGCAAACAGAGCAATGGCAACATACATTCAGGTTTAAATAAATATATATTACTCACCTTAAACATTTTAGATCCCATAAGTTTTCCAAATTAAAATTTTGAAGCCTTCTTGAATTTCTTAGCCAAGTTGAAGTCTGGGTTTTTGAATTTGAGAACTGAAGATCCCAGGCTTCCTTATCTCCCAGGCTTTGATGTTTTAGTTTGAGATGTTTGTTTTAAAAAAATAATTTTTACTTTAGTTTTTCTCAGTTTATAGTGGTGGATGAATACTGGAACGATATGGTTGTTGATGTATATAGGAATGAAGTGTTATAGGGTATAAAAATTTGTACAGGGTGATAATTTGTTTGTACAATACAAAGTGATATTTTTGTACAATAGTCAATGATTTTTTCTTTGCTTTAGGGCTGATGGGTATTTGCATTAATTAGGCTTGTACCATATACATTTTATTTTTCTTCGGCTGTACAAATATTTGAGATGGTGGTGGCTTCTTTTACAAGCTTTATATTCATGTATTCTTGTTTTCTTATTTGAATTTCTTTTTCTTTTGTTTGTTTTTAACTTGTCTTTATATTTGAATGTATTTCCATATTTAATATGCGGTTATAATTTAGGGGAAATTAATGTAAAGGACAAAAATTTGTATATTTTTAGCCTCAAGGACACGACCTCAATATTTTACCCACAAGAACAAACATTCTCCTAAAAATTTTTCATAAGGGCAAACATTCTTTCAAAATTATTCATAAGGACAAACATTTTTCCAAAACTGCTACCGAACTAAAAACTGATACCTAAAAACTGCTACCGATAACTACAAACTGATATCTAAAAACTTAAAAACTGATACCTAAAGAAAGTTGTCCTTCAGGCTAAAATACTGAAGGTCTGTCCTTGAGGCTAAAATACTGAGAAATTTTGTCCTTGACAACAATTTCCTGTATAATTTATTTATGTATTTATTTTATTTTGTTTTATAATTTATAATTTTCGTAATATAAATGAATATATTGTTTAATTTAACTAATGTGTTTACTATATATAATTTTCTATAATTTATCTTATGTATTTTTATATTTATTTCTATCTCAATCATTTATTTCTAAATTTAATACTAAATATTTATATATTCATTTTGTCATATAGGTGAATTTCTAAATTTTTAATCTGTTATTAAATTTTATCCAATGTATTTACTTTATACTTTTATATCTTATATAATTTCATTTTTTTAAACCATTTATTTACAATTTATATTCAAATCAAATATATATATATATATATATATTTATAATTTCAAATTTACTCATATATGCCCAAATATATATATATATATATTCACATATACACATATATATACAATATTTAAATTTTAAATGATTTATACAGAATTTATTTGAACTCGGGGAAACTCGCATCACTTTATCATTTAATTTCACAATATTTATTCAAAAATAAATTTTAGTTATCAATTTAAATATATATAAAATCCGGGGTCGTTACAACCTTCCCCCCTTAAAAGAATTTAGTCCTCGAAATTGCACAGTTCGTTTTACGAATTATCACTACAATAGTTTATGGGTTTCATAGCGTTTGAAAAACGCTATAACAGGCTACCATAGCGTTTCAGAGAACGCCGTGGAACCACAAGCTATGGTAGGCCGGCATCATTACATAGCAGGAAGGAAAACGCTATAATAGCTAATAGCGTTTACAAAAGGGCATAGCGTTTGCAACCTACCATAGCGTTTTTTCTCTATTATTAAACTTAAACACTATAGGGAATATAATCCTTCATTTAACTTATATAGCGTTTTCGAGCACATTTTATAGCGTTTCATCAAACCATGTTATAGCGTTACAATGTTTTTCGATAGCATTTCTTGTCATGCTTGTATAGCGTTTTTATTTTCTACTATAGCGTTTTTTATTCTATTATAGCGTTTTTGATGCATATATCTTACATCTCATATAGAGTTGCGATAGCGTTTGATGAATCAATAGCGTTTTTCAAACGCTATTCTATATAATATTAATTTTCAACATTTGTTTCAATTTTCTTTTTATTATATTATATTATATATATATATATATACGCACATAGATAGATATATGTATACACATTACACACACATATATATATATATATATATTAAAATGTGGATCCCAAAAATAACAAATCAAGAAGATGACAACAACTATATGTAACAATGATAACGTTGCACTGAATTCTTATTTGGAAACACACAATCAAACCAGTGGAAAAGTTTCAAATAATTCTGCTAATATTTCAAATACTACAAGACATGGTCGCATGATAATAGTTCAAAATAGTCTAACAAATGAACACAAATACTACAAGACATGGTCACATGATAATAGCTCAAAATAGTCTAACAAATGGACACAAATACTCAGTTATGGAGACGATGGTACGGAAATGGCTGCTACAGAAGATTCCTGTAAGGATCTAAACATTGCTCTAGGTTGCTTCAGTATAGTTTTACATGCCAAACTTCCAAAAGAACCCATATTTTATTTTGAAATTATAATGAATGAAGATTAAAATATGCAATTCTTTTTCATAGTAAGAAAGCATAATAGATCTATATGTATTCATAAGCATCGACAGCCAGTATTGGAAGTCACCTTTTTATACAAATCATATATCAAACTCTGATTTTTCCCATTACTATGTTAAAATATGGTTTTTAGTGAAACTCTTCGAATTAGCAAAAGAATACTTCACTATTTGACAGAAGCATTGTTCAGTAACTTGTAAATACACCAGTCTAACCTGATAGAGGATATCAATTTTTTAGCTTCTTTCACAGCTTCTTGCATGGAATATACAGACATTTTCTTTACCTGCATACAAAATATGGAACAGCTGTCAGGTCAGTTTCTACATCATGTGAAGCTAACTAATCCGGGCATAGAGTTATAAACCAAGAAAAATAATAAGATCTTTAGTTCATAAGTATACATGATCACAGAGAGAAATGCAGATGAAGTTGCTAACTTAAGCGAGAAATGATTTTCTTTTCTTTTTTTTTAAATACATTAACTGAAAACAATATGTACCTCTAATTTGTCTTCCTTTGACCTATGAGTTTTTGGAAGCAGTCGACTCATGGGATAGTCCAAGACCCAAAAAGGCAGTTGTACTTAGCAGTGACAGCAGTATTCGACTCATGGGACAGTCCAAGGGCTATAAAAGTACAGAAGCATAAATAAAATTACAGGTTTGAAAGGGACTACGGTGAATATTCAATGCATGGTGTTTGGGAACATAGGAGAAAGTTCATGTGTTCTTTTCACAAGAAATCCAAGTGCAGGAGAAAGAAAATTGTATGGTGAATTCCTGATAAATGCCCAGGTAAAGAAATACCCAAAGGTATTGACAAATCATTATTGTGATCAACTGCAATTCGATTTTTTTAAAACTAGACTATAATAACAGTCTAATTATATTACTAAAAACAAGTTCCAATTAAATAGGGTGAAGATGTAGTTGCTGGAATCAAGACACCAGAGGACATTGAAACAATGAAACAAATAATGCCAGAAGCATATGCAGAACTTGTGGAGAATTACAGCATTCTAGAAAGCCATTATAAAGATATGATGGTGCATTTCCTCCCCAAATTTTCATGATCCAAAAGTGCAGGTTATGTGCAAGTAAAACATATAATCAGGAGATAATATTCATAATCAAAACCGTATTAGGATGAACATCATGAAAGAAAGACAAAAAAGGGAAGGGAAAAAACAAGCTAACCTGAACACAGTATCCAAATTTCATTTCCATTCCCCAACCACGAATTAGATCATTCTGGAAAATGAAGAAAAAAAAAGGAAAAAGAAAAGAATTCAGCCACTTTCAATGTTTGCCTAATCTATTTTAAACAATAAATCTCTTGTCTATTTTATTTTATTTAAATAAAATCGCAAATATAGTATGTAGAGATGTATTAAGTATAAACACACACAAGCTCGCGCATGTGTTCACCATAACAGGGAGAAGCACATCCAAACTGAGGTTCATTGGCGGTGAATATCCTTGATGTAACTAAGATGAAGCTCAACATACTAAGCTCCTAACAATCAATTCTTTTACTCATTCCCACAGCTCCTAACAATCATTTGTTCTGACTATCCCAATAAGCATGTTTATCATCGAAATAAAAAATATTACAGTTTACCGGTATATATTTGAAGCAAGATTATGCGAACCTCAGCGCAAGAATAATATAGGCTACCTGAATAAGATGCCAAACACAACGCCAAGCAGATCGTGAAAATACCGGTGACATGCCCTCCACCCATCTACAAATTGTATGGAGAATTATAAAAAGGTTACATTTTCAGGAAAAAAATAAGCGCTTGCTTTAATAAAAAGACATCAATAATTTTACTTTCTTTCGTATTTTGATTCATGCCATATATAACCGGCCTAATAGGCAGGGACAGCCAGTGACAAACCTAGATTATGTTTTCGGTTCACAGTCACCCTAACCAAAAAAAATGAAAGAAAAACAACGAAAAATGGGGAACTATTTCAGCTTCGAAACAAAACAATCCTATTCAATTTTGCCATTCTAAAATCATAATATTGCTCTTGGAAATGACATCCACAATTATTTAGCTTCATCTTAACCTGCAATCCCGTCCATTTGAAGTTTGCACCATAGGTCAAATTATTGTCACAAATCGCAAGCAGATCAGCAGCATCAAGTATTATTTTGACTGAAGCGTCATTTGCATTACGAGCGTTGCAAGCGCAATATTTTCTTAATTGTATTTTGAATAATTCTGAATGGATAATATGTGCCCGATGCAAATCTATGTGATACCTAATCAATAGTAGCTTTGATGCCAATAAATTACACTTAATCAATAGTGCTCCTCATTTAGTCTATAGCATAGTAGTTAAGGCGCTAAGGCAAAGTAGATTTTTCTAATTTAGTCATTATGAGCTTAGTTGCTAATTCAAAGTAGATTTTTCTAATTTTCTGTATTTATCTATTGGGACCAAACAGCTTAGTCTCCAAGAGGAAATATATTGTATCAATGTCTAATACTTTGGAGAGATTACTACTTACTTATCTTTATATTGTGTAATATTTGCATACTTATTTAAAAAAATTCAATGCAAGTTTTCTGTCTTTGCATTCAATTCACATTGAGAAACCATAGCAAGTCAATCAAAATAAGCTTACCAATGATTATATTCATAGGCAATGTTGAAACCCCAAGAGCGACCAATATAAGAACATCAAGTCCTTCGATCAAAATTGAAAATGCAACCCAAAGATGTCTAATGCACACCTATAGAATACAAGTAATCAGTCAACAAAGAGCAATTCGAAACACATAGAACAGTAAGAAACATAAGAATTTCTTAAAGATGGACAAATTATTATGATTTAAACTATAGTTCAATTTTGTAGCTTTAGTATTATTAATACCCTTACGCGACTTCCTCGTCCCAAATTAATCAGACCACTATAGGTTGAGTCGACAATCAATTAATCACCATAAGTTGCAATTTGCAAATCTAGTTTCAGAACTAAGTTGCAATTTCCAACACAGTTGCAACCTAAGTTGCATTGCAACTCAGTTTTGCAAATTGAAATGCAACTCGGTTTTGAAACTAAATTGCAAATT
The DNA here is from genome assembly GCA_030737815.1 of Allium fistulosum. Classification (NCBI taxonomy): domain Eukaryota; kingdom Viridiplantae; phylum Streptophyta; class Magnoliopsida; order Asparagales; family Amaryllidaceae; genus Allium; species Allium fistulosum. The sequence continues at coordinate 744,587,225 of CM060907.1, forward strand.
ACAAATCAGTTGCAGTTGCATTGCAGTTCATTTTTGCAACTGAGTTGCATTTCATTTTGCAATATATCATCTTCCTGTAATTATAGGCATCAAATATCAATTTTTTAAGAGCATGATAAATATAATTAGTGTATTAATTACCTGTAACCATTGACTCATTTATACAAACATATAGAACACAAGTAAATATGACATTTACATTTAATAAGTAAAACAACAAATTAACCTTATCATTTGATAGATATACATATAACTGTTTTAAATATGCTTCTAAATAGTTGATGGGTTCTATAACGACCCCGGATTTTATATAAATTTAAATTGATAGTTAATTTAATTTTTGAATTAAAATTGTTAAATTAAATGATACATTGATTGCGAGTTTCCCCGAATTTAGTATAAATCATTTTGTAACTTTAAAATATTGTATATATATGGATATATATGTTTAAAGATATATATGAGTAAATCTAGGATTATAAATATAAGTATATTTGATTTAAAATAAATTCTTAAATAAATGATTTTGGAAAAAATAAAATAATTTAAATTTGAACTTGATGGTTTATATTAAGAAATAGAAATAAAAATATAAAGTAATATATTTGCTAAAAATTTAACAACAAAGTAAAATAACAAACAAAAATATCTATGTACATAATATCACCTCCAACACCAAAGCAAGATTTATATCAGCAAACAAAAGCAAATGTCTTCATATATGTACACAGCCGAAATGCAATGTATAAAATAAGTATATTGTACAAAGAAATAAATGCAACATACCTCAGGCATTAAATGCTAGCATAACATATTTTCTATCAGCCGAAGTGAAGAAAAAAATTTATAAATTGGTACAAGGCAAGTAATATATACTTTAACAATGAAGATATGCAGGGCAAAAAGAAAGCACATAGGTACATACGAATTGATATGGGGATAAGTATGACAGTGTAATAAATGCTTGTACAAGATGAAACATATCAGCCACCAAAAATGTATATTCATAGCCCCCAAATGAAAAATATCACTGATCAAAACTTGTACAAAATAAATAATACTGTACAACTCATTTTCTTATATCAACTTCTCATTTCGACTTCATTCCAGTTCGTTCCTTTTCACTGAGAAAAAAAAAGAAAATAAAAAGCAAACATCACTATTTGTTTTACAAATTCAAACTCGGGTTATACAACAAAACACAAAGAGGATTCAAAGGCAGATTCAAACTGCAATGTTCAAAGCAAAACAGGATCTTCTCTGTTCCAAACTTTTACCAGGTGAGCAACACACCTATCCTTGCCTATAACCTTGATATGGTGATTGATGTTTGAAGTGTGATATGAAAATGTTGTCTATTATGCCTGCATGTTGTATATATATACAGATGACTGTATATAAGTGTATATATATGTGTCTGTTCTTATGCACAGGCTAGAAACAAATATAGGGAAAAAAATCAAAATCTCAATGATCAATCAATTAAAATCTTAGTGATATGAATAAAAGATGTTTGAACTTACTGGGTAATTGTTTTAAAAATAGCTTATAATAAAATATTGTGTGAATATTCTAGAAAATGTTAAACAACAGTCAAAACAGAAATTGGTCAAAATCTTTATCTCGATAATTCAAGCTTTGAATATATGAGTAGATTCGAGTTGAAAACAGATGAATTTTGATTTAAAGATTGGAATTTTTTTTAGTTCGAAATTTGTGAGAATTATTGAGTTGAACAAATTTGGGCATTTTGTAAATCACTGGTGATCTCGAGTGAATTGAGGCATGGAATTTGTTTTCAGGGATGCTGGAACAAGGTTGAATTCGAGAAAAATGCTAAATGATTTTTACTTCATCGTGAGTGAATATTTGGATCGATTTAGGGTTTAACTCTGCTAATTTGTAAAATTTAATTCGCGAGGCATTCTCGTGTTCGTCGCAGCGTTCTAGGTTATCAGACCTTAGGGGATGGTTGCGTCACTGTATGGCGAAGCGATGGTCGAAATGGCGAAGTTTGGTGAACTTGTTGTCGTCGGCGAGACGTTTTTGTGTCGAAGCAGTTGGTTCCAGTTTGAGCTAGAAAGCTCGATTTCGATTTAACGCATGAATCGATCTGTTGATGGTCGGAATGGGGTGCGAGGGGGGTTGTCGACTGGTCGACGCTGATGGTGATGATCGGAAGTCGCTGGAGCTCGTGTTCATATGCACACGTATCAACGTGTATCAGGTGAATTACGTGTTTGGGAAGAAGAGCAGAGGAGTGGGATTCGAGAGAGGATCGGGAATTGCTCGAAGTTTTCATTGACTGTCTCGGGTTTCATCTGGGTTTTGCGTGAGAGACTCGTTACAGTTTTCTTTTAAAATTTTAACAGATTTGAATATAAGGAGGTAAGTATGAGAGAAGGGGAGGAAGAACTCGGGGAAACGTACGAGAGAAACTCGAGTTTGACTCGAGTGAAACCTGAGGCACGCTCGGGTTTTGTCTTTAAACAAAGTTAAGCCAATTTTTTTTTAAAAGTTATGTAAACAGATTTTGTGCCAACAAAGGACTTAATGTCTGACTATTTTTGAGTTAAGAACTTAATACAAGTTTAATTATTTTAACATGTTAATTAATGTTTGAATGAAGTAGATAAATTAAGTTAAGTTAATTAACATTAAAGTTCTTTGTAGGTAACAATAATTTGTTTTCCAAAGTTAAAGAAGATTTTTAATAATGTTAATTAAGACAAATAATTATTATTATTAATTCCAAATAATTAAGAATGGTTAATTAAAACTTGTAATTAACTAAGTGATTTGGGATTTATCAATTTGTAATTAAAGATTTGGTTAATTTATGATTAAGCTTTTAATTTATTTTTAATTAAGAATTGTTAATTAGATAATTAAAGTTAATTAATTAATAATTAGTAGTTAATTAAGACAATTGATTAAAGAATAATCAATTAAAATTTTAATTAATTTATCATTAAGAATAGTTCATCATTGATTTAAATAAAGCAATAAAAATGATTATGTGGTTAATTCCTTTTAAAATCACCTTCACCTTAAATTAAAAATGATTGACTATCATCAGATGTTTTGATACTGTGTGATGTAGATTGCCTTTTACTGAACTGTGATTTGTGACTTGTTTCTGTATGTATATGAAACCCTTGGCCCGTAAAATGGCACTTGAATTTCGATGCGACAGGGAGTCGGATTCCAGTTGGTTATCCGAAACCCACATCGAATTGTAATAGTGAATCTTTGTTACTGATAAATTTATTTTATCTATGAATCTGTGAATGAAGATAAGCGTTATGGATTATACCGCTTATCGATGTATCTGTGATGATTGATGTTGTGCACTATTGTGTGTGAAACCCCTGGACCACACTCTTACACACACAAATATGGATTTCACGTGGAAATCGGTTAAATTACAGACGATTTAAATTCAATGTTTTGAAATTGAAAATTTTAATTTCAATTGATTTTTAAATTGGGAATTTGGGTTTAAAGTGGAAAGCTTTTGAAATGGAATTTCAAAGATAAAAGTTATTTCGAATAACTTGATCGAGTTTTGAAAATTTAAATAATTTGATTTAAATTTGAATTCAAGTTTGAAATTGAATCCTATGATTTGAAACTAGGGATTAAAGATGCTGTATAAGTTATATATGGGTTAAACCATTTTAAAGGTATTGATTTGAGAATTTGAATTTAATTCAAAGGTTTTAACTCGTGTAAATATAACTGGATTTTTCTGAAATGAAACTATTTGTTTTCAAATAGTAAAAGCTTTCACATAAGAAAGGACTTCCAATTTGTGTTGAAAGATTTCAAGTTTGAAATAGAATTGAAATATTTTGAAAACTATGAAATGAGTCTTTAATTCAAAGACCGGATGAGTTAATTCAACTTGAAATGGAATTGTTTTGGAAGGCTATGAATGAATCTTTGGAAACTAGTTTTGAAAGCTATAAGTTAAATCTTGATTTAAAGATTTAACGAGTTAATCAAATTGAAATGGGAATCGATTTGAAAATCTATGAATGAATCTTTGTGAATGGGGTTAACTTTGTTAATTGAATCTTTTTTTTAAAAGATTAAAAGTGTGGAAATTGTTTAAACCGTTGAAGGTTTTTGAAATGAATCTTTTTGTTTAAAAGATTGGAAATGGTAAATTGTTTTACCATTCGAATCAAAAGTTTTGGGCTTTAAGCTATGATTTAACTGAGACCCCAGTATCCATATGATTTTTAATTGCGCTCGTTATTCGGTTTAGCCGGGAGAGGGCCTTTGTGTCATATATCCCATTCCGAATAGTGATACGACGATATGGATAGCATTTGAAGACCGGTGGTGAAGACCGGGTATTTGCAAGAGCGATAGGATGACTTATCGATTGTCTCTGCACTGAGTAGCTACGGTATAGAGATTCCCTAAGTGATGGGAAGTCCGATCAGGATTGTGAATACCCGGATTGCAAGGGCTTCTTTGGAAGTGCCTTCGGTTCTGTTCGAACCCGGAACAGACTTGTATGGATGTATGTCTGACGTTACACTTTGAGATGTAAAGCTGGTTTCTATCAAATACATTTCTGTTGGTGGCGGAGAATTTATTCTCTTAGCTTAACACCCTTCTCTGAGACGTACGAGCTCAGAGGTTATGTAGTTGATGGTTACTAGTGATACATTCCCAATTTGGTAATGTGGCATACGAAGTGCTGATGATCATTTGTTGGTCAAAGCGTGCTTTGTGAAAAAGCGTTGCTTTGTGAAAAGCGTTGCTTGTGAAAAGCGTGGCTTTGTGAAAAACGTGGCTTTGTGAAAAAGCGTAGCTTTGTGGATGAGACTTTGTCGAGCCTCACAACCCGGTAATGGTCGAAACAGGAATGTTGCGGCAAAGGTTTGTAGGGGTAGCGCCCCTAGGGTATGTCATTTCCTTCTGGATAAAAGGTGATATCATGGTATGGAGCCCAGATATTTTACCTATATGGATGCTGCACAGTTATTATACTTTGTGGTTGTTGCTTTATGATCGAGGGCCCTCGGATAAAGGTCGGTAACGACCGGGGGATGACATAACTTGTGTGTTAGTTACCTAGTTACAGCTGTACAGCGTGAGGTAGCGTCAGTGTGTTAGTTACCTAGTTACAGCTGTACAGCGTGAGGTAGCGTCGGCCTTTTGTTTGCAGAGATCCGGTTAGGATCCGGGGCGTCTTTCCAGAGGCGTTTCTATTTCGGTAAGGAAGTTCCTTAGCCTGATCATTTGTTGGAAATCCAAAGAAACAATACGAACCCAGTACGGTTTTAGTTGTATTACCTGCTATGGAATGTGGCGGTAACCTGCTATTGAACATGGTAGCTATAGTAGGCATACGATGAAATGTTGTATGCTGGCTAAGATTTATATTATATTTTCGAAATGTTTTTCTACACTATGCACTAGAAATAATATCAAAAGAGTTTTGATTTTGCGTAGTAAGCATGTTTGACTATCATAAGGAGAAATCTCCTCCAATTCTGCGATTGCATTGTGTGTATGGCGGGAGGCCTTATGGTAGTTTCATTTTCGAAAAGCATTGCGGGTTTCAATGTTAAAAGCCTTTTGTGTTTATTTAAAGATAAACTGTTTTTGTTGCTCACACCAGTCCCATGACTGATCCGGAGATTATTGTTCCCTTCCTAAACTCTGGGTGCCCACAATTTTCCACACGGGCAGTCTAGAGTTGGGTTTTCTCAGATATTCAGGTTTAGTAGATTATCTGGAGCTGGTTCAGTTCTTGGAGTTCATGGACTGATGTTACTTATCTTGGAGCATTCTATTGGGGACATTCTATCCGCTGCTGATGTTATCTTTTCTTTTCCGCTGCTATTTCTTATATCATATCTCTGATGTATATAGATATTCATTGTATCATTGTTGTATCTGGATATTGTATCAGATGTTGTATATCTATATTCTTTTTCTTTTCCGCTGTGTTGTTTACTTAATGTTGTTATAAGCTCCGGCGACTCGGATTTGAACGGTCGAATCTACGGCATTCAAGTATGATGTAAAGTATGGATGTCGATTTTCGAACGCGAAAAATTCGTATCGTTACAGGTTCGATTTCCACTTTGTAAATTAGCAAAGCAATAACATCATATAAAATAATAAACTCCAAGATTATTTTGGAGTATTATCAATTGTACCATAAACAACCCCTTGGTACAAAAATTTGATATCATCGGCTTTATCATGACTGGATCAAAAAATATTGATCTAATAAAATAATGCAACAACAAGAATAAGTTATATTGGCTATGTCAAAACATTAAAACTATCTTTAAGATGGTATAATTAAAATCAAATGTTAATTACCGTTAAACAACACTGATTTTGCTCTTACTATTGCAGATGCTGGTGAATCCTTCCTGGAAGAAAAAGCCAGAAACAAATTTTGCATAACTTACACTGTTGTTCAGCTTCTCATTTTTTTCAGAAGGTTAGGGACATATATCAAGGTATGGCCATAATTATTATCTGTTATAGCGAGTGTTGCAAGTTTGTTATTCAAATCACTCAAACCACTTTGGATGAAAAAAATGAACTCTTGTTGATTTCATTTCTTTTTTCAGGTACATGTGCAATTACAGATGTATCTACTTCTAGCAGTCTTATCTAAATGGAAACATGGTATGCAAACTTCCTCACATGTATTTAAAGGTGGAACCCAGTGCGCGAGGCTCCCGCACGATAGCGGGCTCTGGGGAGGTCGATAATGTACGCAGTATTTCCCTCGCATTGCAAAGAGGCTGTTTCTGGCTTCCTCACATGTATTATTTGTGAAAAATTCTTTTCAGTTTTCAAATGACCCATTTACCTTCTAAATCAAGAAAAAGATGAAATTGTAACTTATAACAAGAATACTTAAGCTATGTGTAATATTTAATAAAAATTAATATTGACTAAAGCTAAAGAACAAACTAATAATTCATGACTATTGCTAAAAATAAAAATAGAACGAAAGTCTGGTAAAATTTTGTCTGTAGTACTTAATTGTTTTTCTTGGTAGATGCATGATAATCTAAGCAATACAAAATTGAAATGTAAACTGTTTTTCTTACGAACACAACCAATGCTACAACTTACGAAAAAAAAGGATCGAAGATTTCAAAAATAGTTGCAAAAGACGTACCTTTGTTTAAATGACGAAGAGAAGAGAGGGAAATATATAAAACTTCAAAAAAAATGAGGGAAACATAACCCTCTGTTCAGGTTGGTTTCTCCTCAACAAATATTTCCTATTCAATTTAATATTTGCATTTATATTGAAGGTGTCAACCTTGATTTTATCATAAAACATAATTCGTTCGAGCTACTAAACTAAACCAAGCATGAAAGCATAAGAAAGTTGTGTACCCTCATTACGTAATCATGTAATTGCAGAATATTTCTCAGCCTGTCATGCCTATCACTTTCCAATAATAAATTTATATGAAATCTCATATCTAATTATGAAACCAATTTATCATAGCTTGACTAATCTTAATAAAAGCATTGCAAAATATAGCAAACCATGACCCTTCTTACAATAATAGACTGAAAGTTTTTTTCTCAAATAACTAATGATAGTTGCTGTAATAAATGATCAAACTAACAATGCTAGTATGTGTTAACTTTAAATAGTTATATAGCAATGAATAAACCAATTTCCTTAAATCCATCTCAAACTTCTCTCACTATGTATCTCCAACCTGTATCATTTTCTACTAGGAATATGCATCTCTGGTAGCTCATTTTCACAGTAAGAAGCTGCAAACTATAAGTTTCATTGTCCTTATCCCCATTATATATTTTATAATATTCCTATGAAAATCATATGATTTGAATTCTATACAAATAATTAATTTCAAACTTTTGAACCATTAAGAAAATACCCAACAGAAGAATCAATATGTTTAAAGTAAATACCCAATAGAAAAAGCAACAGGTTTAAAGAAAATACCTAAAATCACGGAGAACGAAACTAGGGTTTGGCCCACTGAGATCTGGACAGTTGCGATTAACCGAAGATGAGGAAGCTAGGGCATGAACTTAATGTTGCGATGATTTAAATTTAGGGCTATCTACTACAAGTTATGAGTTGTGATTTACTACGATCTGAAATCTTGGGAGTGAAATTTGCAAGATGGGAGAGGAAGATGAGGAAGATAGGTGGGAAGTGAAATTCTAGGAGGGAAACGGAAAAAAAGGAAATGAAAAGAACCCGCGTTCTGTATGGGTCTAAGTGATATGTACAGCGTTTAAGTGAAATTTAATACTAATTTGGGCCCATACGGGAAGTTTATAGCGTTTAGTAAGTATAAGTATTTTATTCCTTATTATTTAATAAGACTAAAGGCAGAAACGCTATGAATGAGTGCTATAAAAAGTCCAGTTTCTTGTAGTGTATCCACACGCACAGAATAGACCAATAACAACTCAAACTATACTAGTGAACACATAGATTCTTACGGTTAATCCAAAATACACTTTATATTAAGCGTTACTAAGGGCATTCATACAGATGTTATAGTCATTCATCCAACCATACATATACATACATCTAGCATTCACGACATTCTGAGTCAAAATACATATATAAAGCATACACTACCCAAAAGGAAACATCCTAATCATCTACAGATTCTAACTATCAGAGCTTTCCCTTTCAGGCCCTGACAATTCCCTGATCTCTGCCTCACTATCTGATTCTGAAACTTCCACTGGATCAGGTACTACAGGGATAAAGCCTCCACCATCTAGTTCCTCAATGGCGTTATCTAGATCCCAAATAATTGCTTCATCATCTTCTGATTCTACATAATACTCCTCAACTTCAAATTCTTCTTCGTCCTCAAACTCTTCCTCGTCCTCTTCGAGTCCTTCCTCGTCCTCGAACTCTTCTTCATCGTCGAATACTTCCTCAGGTTCTTCTTCAGTTTCCTCCTTGGGATCCTGATCTTCCTGAGGTTGTGGCTGCACAATAGGCTCCACTGGCACTTCCTCATCCATAGATGGCTCACCCAAGTCCTCCTGAATCCTCCTTGCCAAACCATAATCACCAACTCTTCTGGCCTTTGAGGTTGCTCCGCCTCGGCTGATGCTATGGGTTCTCTACAATCAGAATCAAAATCCAAAGATATGATAGATGAAAGATGATTCATCAAATCAAACTGAATATCTATTCTGCATTTGGCTCACTAAATTAGAATATCAATAATAGATACAAGAAAGAATCTATTAAGTTTTTCACACTATACTCGGGTCATCCAGATCTACGAAATATACAGGGCATTGGTCAGTTCGAAGGGATAACTAACCATTCGTAGAATATATTCGGAATCCCAGAGAAATAGATATATAGATATAATCTCAAAACTTTTAGTTTAAAAACTAAAGTATACCTATTAACCATAGGAATCAAAACAAACAATTCATCCAAACAAACAATTTTGATCCATTCGGAGTTTATGTCCCATACAAATATATCAAATCTTCTCCCTGGATCTACCAGAAACTATCGAAGAATTGAGAAAAAACGACGAACAAAAGAGATTGATAGAGAAAAGGTTGTTTCCTTGTTGTTACAGGGTATTGACCATTTATAGTCGTATTCCCCTGTCCCCTATCTCATCCTCTTCTTACACTCATACTGACTATCAGTGGATAGTAAGAGAATTTACTAAGGCATACAGACGGATATCTTAAGGATACTCATTCTAGGGTATACTTCACCCTGTCTCTAATGAGCTACTTAATGTGTTATACTCCTGAGCTAAAGTTTAACCTTAGCTCTGATACCACTTGTAAGGTTCCTAAACTCGGCCTTCGAAAATCAGCACCCGTACTTCACTTGTACTCTAATGCCGTAGATTCAAACACCGAATCTGGCTCCCCGGAGCTTATAACAACATTAAGTATAACAACACAGCGGAATAAAGAAATAGATGATATCATATACAACTCCTATGAATACAATATCCATAATGATATATAACAATGATATCAATAGTACAAGAATATCAGAGATATGATACAATAACAGCGGAAAAATATAAGTAGAAGAGATGCCTCCAAATGATCTGAAAAGAGAATGAGGCCAACGAATCCAACATCTAGCTCGAACCATCATCACGTAAGACAAAGGTAAGCAATGTCAGTCGTGATCTCCAAAACTGAACTAGCTCCAATGTCAACTGAACCTGATTATCTGAAAAACCCAACTCTAGACTGCACGTGTGGAAAATTGTGGGCACCCAGAGTTTATGAAGGGAACAATAAACTCCGAGTCAGTCATGGGACTGGTGTGAGTAACAAAAACAGTTTATCTTTAAAACAAACAACAAAAGAATTTCAAACATTGAAATCCGCAATGCTTTTTGGAAAATGAAACTACCATAAGACCTCCCGCCACACACACAATGCAAACGCAGAATTGGAGGAGATTTCTTCTTATGATAGTCAAACATGCTTACTACGCAAACAAAACTCTTTTGATATTATTACTAGTGCATAGTGTAGGAAACATTTCGAAAAAATAATATTAATCTTAGCCAACATACAACCATTATTGTATGCCTACTATAGCTATTATGTTCAATAGCAGGTTACCGCCACATTCCATAGCAGGTTATACAACTAAATCCGTACTGGGGTCGTATTATTTCTTTGGATTTTCCAACAAATGGTCAGGCTAAGGAACTTCCTACTGCCAATGGGTACGCCTCTGGATGGACGTCCTGAGAACTAACTAGCTCTCTGCCAACACAAGGCCGGGTTACCTCTTACACTAGGTAACTGATAGCTTTCAAAGCTTGTTTCCAAAGATTTATGCGTAATTTTGGAAAACTATCTTCAATTCAAACTTGAAATTCCTTTAATTCAAATTGGAAATTCATTTCTTATATGAGAGCTTTTATCAGGTGAAAACAATTAGTTTTCCAAATCATTGAATTCAATTTCAAATATTGAATTCAAATTTAAATCAAATTATTAAGATATCAAGTTTTATTAAGTTATTTAAAATAACTTTTACATTTGAATCTCATTTGCAAAGCTCTTAATTCCAATTTCCAAAATTATTTGGATTCAAGAATTCAATCTTTAAAATTGTTAAAAATCTACGACTTAACTGATTTCCACGTGAAATCCATATTTGTGTGTGTATGGTGTAGTCCAGGGGTTTCACACAGTAGTGCAACATCATTCAATCATCACAGATCAAAATACAGAAATATAGTTGATAAGCGGTATAATTATAACGCTTATCTTTTACTTACAGATCACAGATCACAGATATATAAGTCACAGTTAATAATTTGCATTCATCCTAGATAAATAACTACAGTACAGATCACACACAAATCAGAATATATATCACACAGCATCACAGATCAGGGATGTCAAATAATTCAACATTCAATAGAATCCAAACATTCACAAGTAAATTTATTAATCAATTGATTAATTTAAATCAGATGTATCAATTATTAATCCGGGTTAATTATCATAAGTTAATTACAAATTATTTGAAATAAATTCTCTTCCATCATTTATTAGTTAACCTTTAATTATTAACTAATCATTCTTAATTAATGAATCAATTAATCTTTAATTATTAAATAAATCTTAATTAATCACCATTATTAATTAATCTTTTAATTTATTAACAAATAATTTACTCAAATTTCAAATCATCGTTCAATTGATTACATTCAATAATTATCTATTAATTACTTTTCTAAGTAATTATATTTTCCCAAATTATCAAGTGATTATTCTGAATTATACTTAAGAAATTTAATCTTGAATTAATCAAGTTAACTCAATTAATTACACTAAATAAATTAATTCCTTGATTACTTATATTAAGTAATTATACTTAATGATTCCACACATGATCATTATTAAATCAATTTATCTAAATTCATTGTTAAAATTAGTCACATTAATTAATTGTTCAAATGATCTTAGTTAATGATTTCATTAACTATTATATTTCTTTAATCACCTTTATAAAGAAAATTTCTTATATTAATCATTTTTGATTATAAATTAATTAACCATTAAAACTCTTTTATTAATGAATTTTAAATCATAAATCTTCATTACTTAAAGTAACACATTCATATTTATGATTTAGTGATTATTTAAAATATATTGAAACATTGTTTCAAATTTCCTTTTTAAATTTCAATTTAAATTCAAAATTGAAATAGATTCTTGTTTATCTTCAAATAAGTTTAAAACAAAATTTCTTAACATTTTTAAATTTACATAGTAAAATAACAATTGATTACAAAAGAAATTTTAAAGAGTTTAAAATCAATTTTCTCTTTAACTTTAACATTTAAATTCATCTTCAAACATTTAAATTTATAAACTTATTTATCTCAAAATCTGGAATTCAAGATCAGATTTAAGATCCAGGTTTAAATTTTTGATTTAACTTGTTTAAATCTTTCCTTTACAATTTCAACTATATTTTAAATTTTCAAATTCTTTCAATACTTGACATTTTTAAGTTATTAAACAATTTAAATTTAAAACTTTATTTGTTTTCAAACTAAGTTCCAAATCAAACTTGAATCCATATTTGCACCTGGATATTTAAAAATTTAAATTTAGTTTTAAAATTTTCAAAACAGAAAATAGCTCAGGTTTGAAAAGCCTGTCACAAAATTTTGACCCGAGATACCTTGTCCCTGCTTCGAGTAAACAACTCGATTTTCTCGAGTACGACACGAGAATTTCACTCGTTCTTCCTAGGCAAAGCAAATCCCCAGACACCAAATACTCGTGCACGTGCACATCTGATCGACGACGATCTGACCAACTTCGACACCCCCTACAGGTCGCCAACGACCCACACTAACGCTCCGACCACCCAGATCGATGATCGACTCGATCAATCGAATTCGAACAATTTCGAGCACCTGGAAACAACCAGACCATCACCGCACCAAAACCTGTCAACGCCACATCCTCGGCGCTCCGACCACCAGACAACCCCAACTTCCGGCCTCGCCTTCGTCAACGACCAGACTACCACTCCCCAAAACCCCGCGACACTCGATCCATCGTGGACATCGAACGAATTGAATTCGTAAGCTTACATAAAACTAGGTTTAGAAATAAAAATTCCACGCCGCTGTCGCCACCGTCATTTCCACCACCTCCGACCATTTTTCCAGACATCCTTGTAGCCTCCTTCATCTCCACAACCAACCCCGACATCCACATATCTATTGATCACCGGAAATCGATCAAAACTCAATTTTCAACCAAAAATCAACTGCTCTTAAATCACGCAACTAAAAATCATCATTTTAGTTTTAAAAATCATAGTTTGGTCCAGGGATTCGATTCATGTTCTTGAATCAATGTTTCGTGATATTTGAAATTTCCAGAAACAAAGTTTTTCACTGTAAAAACTTGAGTTTTCATTCTACATGCATTTTTATGTCATACAACTATTTTTAGATGGCAACTCAAACTTAAACATACATATTTATTTTTAAAAGCAAGGCCTAATATTGATGAGAAAAGAAGAACTTGAATTTTTTTGATGTTGCCTGGTGCTTTGTGAAATAACAGAGAGGAAGAACACTGGTACATGTATATGCAAACAGAGCAATGGCAACATACATTCAGGTTTAAATAAATATATATTACTCACCTTAAACATTTTAGATCCCATAAGATTTCCAGATTAAAAATTTGAAGCCTTCTTGAATTTCTTAGCCAAGTTGAAGTCTGGGTTTTTGAATTTGAGAACTGAAGATCCCAGGCTTCCTTATCTCCCAGGCTTTGATGTTTTAGTTTGAGATGTTTGTTTTTTTTTTAAAAATGATTTTTACTTTAGTTTTTCTCAGTTTATAGTGGTGGATGAATACTGGAACGATATGGTTGTTGATGTATATAGGAATGAAGTGTTATAGGGTATAAAAATTTGTATAGGGTGATAATTTGTTTGTACAATACAAAGTGATATTTTTGTACAATAGTCAGTGATTTTTTCTTTGCTTTGGGGCTGATGGGTATTTGCATTAATTAGGCTTGTACCATATACATTTTATTTTTCTTCGGTTGTACAAATATTTGAGATGGTGGTGGCTTCTTTTACAAGCTTTATATTCATGTATTCTTGTTTTCTTATTTGAATTTTTTTTTCTTTGTTTGTTTTTAACTTGTCTTTATATTGAATGTATTTCCATATTTAATATGCGGTTATAATTTATTTATGTATTTATTTTATTTTGTTTTATAATTTATAATTTTCGTAATATAAATGAATATATTGTTTAATTTAACTAATGTGTTTACTATATATAATTTTCTATAATTTATCTTATGTATTTTTATATTTATTTCTATCTCAATCATTTATTTCTAAATTTAATACTAAATATTTATATATTCATTTTGTCATATAGGTGAATTTCTAAATTTTTAATCTGTTATTAAATTTTATCCAATGTATTTACTTTATACTTTTATATCTTATATAATTTCATTTTTTTAAACCATTTATTTACAATTTATATTCAAATCTAATATATATATATATATAATTTCAAATTTACTCATATATGCCCAAATATATATATTCACATATACACACATATATACAATATTTAAATTTTAAATGATTTATACAGAATTTATTTGAACTCGGAGAAACTCGCATCACTTTATCATTTAATTTCACAATATTTATTCAAAATTAAATTTTAATTATCAATTTAAATATATATAAAATCCTGGGTCGTTACATGAACAAGGTAATATAACTAGGAATAAAGCTATATTAGTTGCACAAGGATATAATCAAGAAGAAGGAATTGACTACGAAGAAACATTTGCTCCAGTTGCACGACTTGAAGCAATATGTATCTTACTGGCCTTTTCATGTTTTCATAATTTCAAACTTTATCAAATGGATGTAAAAAGTGCTTTCTTAAATGGTTAAATAAAAGAAAATGTTTTTGTTGAACAACCTCCACTATTCACACATGAAAATTTTCCAGACCACGTCTATAAACTTAAGAAAGCCTTATACGGTCTAAAACAAGCACCCCGTGCGTGGTATAAACGTCTTAAGAGCTATCTAATAGATTCTGGTTTTGAAATTGGAAAGGTTGATCAAACTCTTTTTATTAAAAGAACTAAAAAGGATATTTTAATTATTCAAATTTATGTAGATGATATTATTTTTGGTTCTACAAATGAAAAATTATGTCAGGAATTTTCAAAAATAATGACCAAAGAATTTGAAATGTCACATATGGGAGAATTATCTTACTTTCTTGGATTACAGATTAAACAAATAGAAAATGGAATTTTTATTAATCAAGAAAAATATTGTAATAATCTAATTAAACGCTTTAATATGGAAAATACTTCTGCTAAATCAACTCCAATGAGTACAACAGTTCATCTCGATAGAGATGAAGATGGCAAAAGTGTTGACCAAAAATTATATCAAAGTATAATTGGATCATTACTTTATCTAACTGCTAGTAGACCTGACATAATGATGAGTGTTTGTTTATGTGCACGATTTCAAGCAAATCCTAAAGAATCACATATGCAAGCAGTAAAACGCATATTGCGTTATCTAAGAAAAACCAAAGATTTTGGACTTTTCTATCCGAAAGAATGTCCTTTCGAGTTAGTTTCATATAGTGATGCTGACTTTGGAGGATGTTGGATGGATCGAAAAAGTACTAGTGGGACTTGTCACTTCATTGGAAAATCCTTAGTCTCTTGGTTTAGCAAGAAACAAAATTGTGTTTCACTCTCAACTTGTAAAGCAGAATATATTTCTGTTGCCTTAGCTTGTGCTCAGGTCATTTATATGCAAAAACACTTCAAGATTTTGATGTTAACTTATCTAAATCAACAATTTTTGTGATAATACTAGTGCTATAAACTTATTCGAAAATCCTGTCAATCACTCACGAACTAAACATATTGACATACGTCATCATTTTCTTCGTGATAATATTGAAAAGGATTTAGTCAGACTGGAATTTGTATCCTATGAAAATCAATTGGCATACATATTTACAAAACCTTTAAATGAAAATATCTTTATAAAATTAAGAAGAGAATTAGGAATTGTATCCATCAAGGATTTATAATTTATCCTTTTACAAATTTTTTTTTTCAAGACTCGAACTCGGGATCTCTTACTTGAAAATCTGGTGCTTTACCACTACACTACTCTTTTCTTTACATCTATTTTTGGATTGCATTCTATTGTTTATTTTTTTACCTTAAAATTTTTTTTACCAACCGATTTTTTCTCTGGTTCTTAACATCCTAACCACCAATGTTCTTTCTATTTATATGAAAGTTACATATAAATACCACTACACCTTTTTCTCTCTTTTGCAATCAAGTAAATAAAAATAGTTTCAACTCTCTTATGCAAAAATGTCTTCTCAGCATAATTCTGAATCCTCTGCTCTATCTTTTCCTTCTCCTAGTTCAGGATCGGTGAATTTACCTACTCCAACACCGATTTATGAACCGATACCAATTGTTCCTCCTTCTACTCACACAGGTTATACTCCACTTGGTAAAAGAACAAGACTGTAACGACCCGTATTTTTACGGATCGAAAAGTTCGTTCAAATCTGGAATTTTCAACATTTTTGGTTGTTTCAGATTTTGGGAAGAATTTTGGTTAAGTCCTAAGTCGTAGCCGACTTATGGGTTCTGGACGAGTTAAGGACTAAGTGGTAGGTCGGCGACGACCTAAGGGATTAACCGGGTTAAGGAAGTTAAGTCATAGGGTGGCTTAGGTCGAGTGACCGACTTAAGGGAGTAGCCTATCTAAGAAGTTGACCGACTTATAGTATTAACCGACTTAAGGATAGTGGTGAGTTAAGTGTTAAGTCGGCTGACGAGTTAAGATAGTGGTCGACTTAAGACCTGGACGACTTAGTAGTTAGCATGTCTGACAAGTTATTTGTTAAGTCGTTGCCGAGTTAAGGAAGTGGGGTTGACCGACTTAAGAGGTTAGGGCGACCTAAGGACATGTTGTGAGCGACCTAAGTGTTTGGGTGTTAAGTGTTAGGTCGGCAGGGTAATTGAGTCGGTAGGTAGTTGAGTCGGCAACGTGTGTTGAGTTGTGAGTCGGCAGGACGTCTCTTGTGTTAAGTCGTAACCCAGTTACGAGTTAAGTCGTAGTTGTATTCCTTCGTATGTCTTAAGTCGGCAAGGCACTTAAGTCGGCAACGACCTAAGTTAAGTCGTGCCTATGTATTAAGTCGCAGTTGCGCTTTGTTGTTGAGTCGTCAACCGACTTAGGACTTGAGTTTTGCGGCAGTATGATGAGTCTGCTTCGTTGGGTCGGTCATATTGTTAAGTCGTAGGTCGGCGAGGCAGTTAAGTCGTTAAGTCGTAGGCGCATGCCATAAGTCGTAACCGACTTAGGAGACAGCTGTTTTGTTGCGAGTCATAGGCAGATGAGTTTTTAGGTCGGCAAGGCACTAGGTCGGCAAGGCACTAGGTCGGCATGGTGTTAAGTCGGCACCGACTTAAGGAGATAGCCGAGTTACGACTTAAGGGCAGTTTTCAGCTATAAATAGGAGGGGTTGTTCTCACTTTTTGGGATCCGGATTTTGAAGCGACGAAGTGCTGCCATTTTGAGAGCTCGACTTCTACACTTCTTCACTTCTTTTCTCCACTCTAATCTAGTGTTTCCATCCATCCAAATCGAAGATCAAGATTGAAGATTCAAGAGCTTAGATTGAAGATCTTCATCTTTTCAAGGGAGATTTCTTCATTTGAAGCGGATTTGTGATAGATCTAGCTTCATCCTTCGCTGTCCAGATCTGAAGTGTGTTGATTTGAGGTTTTTTAGGTGATTTGGTGAGTGGTGATTATCTCTCACACGGGTCCAAAGGAGTATATCGGATTGTTGGCTCGATTTGGTGTTAAAATAGTGATTTCCATGCATTTTCTTCATCCTATGTGTAGATCCATATAGATCCATTGTTCATGATGATGTTACATCCATTTTATCATATGTTAACCTATGCAAGTTCATTCATCAAGTTTATAGAGATATAATCCATGTTTTCATGCTTATTGGACTTTCAACTCTTTAATTACGAAAATGCCATTATTGTTATAATTGTCTACCTAGATCATATTTGAATGCTTGATTGCTTGGATTGATGTTTGATTTGATTGATTGTTATGAACTAGATGATTGATGATTAGATTTAGATCGAAGGTGATTCAAAAGCAAAGGGAAAGGCTCTTGAATTGGAAAAGCTGCTCGTGGCATATGTAGCGGGATGATGAAGCTCTTATGCATAGATTCGATGATGTGATGATGAGATGAGGCTTTGCGAGGATGTAAAGAAGCGAGGCAATCATATGATGAAGACTTGGTCTAATCCAGACGGGATCATTCCAAGCATGTTGATAACTCGGTGATATGATTCGAGTTGAGGATAATGAATGGATATGAGAATAGTCGTCGAGGAGGATGACTAGGAGGCTTGGATAGCATCGTTGTTGAAGGTTCTAGCATGCTCTAAGCAAGAGTACGTTTGGGCAGATTCGATAGTCCCAACGGCCAACTGTTGATGGTCGAGTACTCTGGGCAGATTCGATAGTCCTAGGCACGGGCTGCGACGACGTGCGGGAGTTATGTCTAGAACCGGGGTTTCCATTAGCCCTTGACGGACGGCTGAAAGAATGTGCCGGTCATTCAATTAACGGTGATATCGAAGCAATGATAACAGTGATAGCCAGAGTCATGGATGTTTGGTTGTATCGTCATTCGGACTCAAGAGCGGTATTTTCTGGGTGCTTATCTGATTTAGGCCTTGGTACTTGGAAAACATCGTCCTTGACTCGAGTGATAGTAGCTTTACTTTAAATTGTATGCTCTGCTATGTTTGCTTCTGCTTAGTGTGTGTCTGGGGGCTATCACTGTAAAATGAGGTTGGAGTGGGAGGGTTGTATTCCTATTCCTTTTCCTTTATGCTCTTTTGGTATGTTGTTAGTTAATTTACTGCTCACTAAGACTGTTGTCTGACTCAAGGCTTTATGTTTTTAATTCTTATTGCCTTGGGCTGTTCGTCCATTTTGGGACGGGCAGACTAGGTAGCAGGTGACAGGTGCTGTTCTCTTCTCACGATGCTGATATCGAAGACGAGCTAGAGGGTTGCATATTATCTTCTTATATGTACTGGATATTCCGCTGTTTTGTTTTCTCTAAGAGATATGTAGTGAGGCTGGATGTATTGACTATATGAATGCTTGTATTCAACTATTATGGAGTTTTATAAGATGTCATTTTGTTCTGTAAAGCTTCACTATACATATGTTCTATTGTATTTTGTCCATGCGCTGTGAGTAATACGATAGATCCTGTTGTTTTTAATCTTACCTTGACAATCGTCCATGGTCGCCTGGCACACTTTACAGCGCACTATCCCTAGATTCGGTGCAGGGGTCATGGGCGGTCGTCACATTTGGTATCAGAGCATTGGTTAATCGATTTTACCCAACGCTCGCTGTCGTAACTACGTATGAGAGACGTAATTGTATTTTGATGGATGAATACTATATATAATATAGTAGCTTGGTAGAGTTTGAGTCCTTTGTGCAGTTGTTTCTCTAGATGGTCTAATCATTCCTTTTTATAGATATTGAGAATGAGTCGAAGAGGGAGACCAGCTGCTAGGGAAGGCCGTGCTACTGAAGAGACTGCTGATTATGCAGCCATGTTCGAAGCTATGATGACTTCGATCATGAGGAGGATACCAGTTCCGGGGGCAGCAGTTGATGTTGGAGTTCAAGTCCAAACTCCGAAACCAGTGGATTTTGCTAAGCTGTGCAAGGATTATACTGCTCTTGGAGGGAAGGTTTTCTTGGGAACAGAATCAACTATTGAGGTCCAGAGGTGGATAGATGCTTGTAAAAGGATCTTTAGTGATTTGGGAATTGATGATGCAACTAAGAGGAAGTTGGCATCAAGGCAGCTTCAAGGGAGAGCTTCTGATTGGTGGAACTCTATTACCATCACTACTCCGGAAGAAGAGATTACTTGGGAGCAATTCCAAGTCAGATTTGAAGCTAAGTTCATTTCTACAGCCCAGAAGTCTGTTCTGTTCAAGAGGTTTGTGGAGCTCAAGCAAGGTGGAAGATCAGTTCTTGAGTATGTTTCTGAGTTCGAAGCTTTGTCCAAGTATGCCCGGTCGTATATTGAATCTGCTTATCAGAAGAATGAGAAGTTTGTGACCGGCTTGGATAGTTATCTTGGGAGACAGTTGGTGGATCATTTGGACGATTCATTTGAGAAGCTGGTGGAGAAAGCTCTTAGGCATGAGAGTCTGTTTCCTAAGGAAGGACCTGTTGTTGCTGTTACCAAGGGAGAGTCTAAACCACAGCAGGGTGGAAACCAGAAGAGGAAGCAGCAGCAGCAGAAGGGTAAGGATGGCCAGAAGAAGCCGAAAGGTGAGGTGACTTGCTACAATTGTCAGCAAAAGGGCCATTTCTCTAAGGATTGTAAGAATCCGAAGGTGCCAATGAAGTGTCACAACTGTGACAAGCCGGGGCATTTCAGGAAAAATTGTCCAGAACCGAGGAAGGACAGGCAGATTGTGCAAGCTTATGCTTTGGGAGCTGTTCCGTCGTCTTCGAGGGCTCCTACTGCGGAAGAGAAAGGAAAGAGTGTGGTTGTTCAAGGTACTCTTTTCCTATGTGGTGTTCCAGTTAGAGTTCTGTTTGATACTGGAGCGTCGCATTCATTTGTTTGTAATGAACTAGTAGGCCGGTTAGATTTGAAGCCGGATATTATTGATAGGCCATTGGTTGTGACTAATCCAGTTGGGGGTTCGTCTTGTTTGTGTATGTTATGCCGTGGTCTAGTTGTGTCGAGTCATGGTTGCTCTTTTGTTTGTGATTGCTTTGTTCTGAACTTTGCGGGGTTCGGAATTATTTTGGGTATGGACTGGCTTAGGAAGTATGCGGCTAAGGTTGATTGTGAGAGGCTGGAGGTGACAGTCGGGAATGTGGAAGGGCGAAAGATTGTGATACGATGTAAGCATGAGGAAGGCGTCTTCATGAGCTTCATGTATTCGCTAGTTGTTCCACGGGATGGACTGTCTTTAGTGCCAATCGCAAATGGATTCGAGGATGTCTTTGACGAAGTCAAAGGGTTGCCGCCGCATAGAGAGATCGAGTTTCGTATAGATCTAGTTGAAGGAGCCAGACCTGTTGTGATGCCTCTTAGGCGGATGGCACCTAGGGAACAGCAGGAGTTGAGGGTGCAAGTTGATGATCTTTTGCAGAAAGGATTCATTCGGCGTAGTGTGTCCGAGTGGGGTGCACCAGTTGTGTTTGCAACCAAGGCATATGGGTCGTTGAGATTGTGTGTGGATTATCGTGAGCTGAATAAGGTGACTAAGAAGAACAAGTATCCATTGCCGAGAATAGATGACTTGTTTGATCAGCTTCACGAAGCTAAGGTGTTTTCTCAGATGGATTTGGCAACGGGATTTCACCAGTTGAGAGTGGCTAAGGATAGTGTGCCGAAGACTGCTTTTAGGACACCATCCGGTTTCTTTGAGTGGCTGGTAATGCCGTTTGGATTGACTAACGCGCCAGCATATTTTGTGGATCTTATGAATAGAGTGTTCAGAGATCAGTTGAACAAGTTCGTACTTGTGTTCGTGGATGATATTCTGATTTATTCCAGAACGGAAGAAGAACACAAGACGCACTTGCTTATTGTTTTAGAGATCTTACGGAAACATCAGCTGAAGGCTAAGTTTTCGAAGTGTCACTTCTGGAAGAGTGAAGTGAGGTTCTTAGGCCATGTGATTTCTGGAAATGGAATAGCGGTTGATCCCGCTAAGGTGGCAGCAATCCAGGATTGGGTTAGACCTAAGAATGCATCAGATGTGAGAAGTTTTCTTGGATTAGCAGGATATTATCGACGGTTTATCAAAGACTTCTCCAAGGAAGCTGCACCGTTAACAGGATTGATGAAGAAGAACCAAGTGTTCAGTTGGGATGCTAAGTGTGAGCAAGCTTTCGGAATCCTGAAAGAGAGATTGACGAGTGCTCCTGTTTTGACTATTCCTAGTGGGAATGATGAGATGGTGGTTTACACCGACGCATGTGGTACTGGACTTGGAGCAGTGCTGATGCAGAAGGATAAAGTTGTTGCGTATGCTAGTCGACAACTGAAGCCGCATGAAAGGAATTACCCAACTCATGATTTGGAATTGGCGGCGATTGTATTTGCTCTGAAGATGTGGAGGCATTACTTGTTGGGAGTTCGATTCGAGTTGTTTACTGATCACAAGTCGTTGAAGTATCTTTTCTCCCAAAAGGATTTGAATCTTCGGCAGCAACGTTGGCTAGAGTTTTTGGCATCGTATGATTTTGGTATAGCTTATACTCCGGGAAAAGGTAACGCAGTGGCTGATGCGTTAAGTCGAAGACATGCAGGATTGGGAGCCATGTTTTCAGAATGGAAGAGCCTCGAGTATTTAGCTGGATTTGACTTCAGGCCTAGATGTGAATTGGAACCTGAGATGTTAGCAAACTTATCGATAAGACCCACTCTTGTGGAAAGGATTGGCGAGGGCCAAAAGCGAGATGATAAGCTTGTCAAGATTATCCGTGATTTAGAATCTGGATTGGATCCAGAAAAGGATAAAGGATTCGAGGTCGATAGAGAAGGTTGGCTTCGAAAGCAAGGACGACTAGTTGTTCCCGATATAGATGAATTGAGGAGTGAAGTTCTGAAGGAAAGTCATCACTCGAAGTTGACAATTCATCCAGGTGGAAACAAGATGTATCGGGATATGAAGAGAACCTACTACTGGGAAGGCATGAAGAAGGATGTTGGAGATTTCATTTCCAAGTGTATGAATTGCCAGTTGGTAAAAGCCGAACAGAAGAAGCCAAGCGGATTGCTTCAGCCATTAGAAGTTCCTACATGGAAGTGGGAACAAGTGTCGATGGATTTTATCGATGGATTACCTAGAACCAGAACGGGAAATGAAGGGATTTGGGTCATTGTGGATCGTCTGACTAAGAGTGCACGATTCATTCCTGTTCGATCAACTAGGACTGTATCAAAGTTGGCTGAGTTGTATGTTAAGTGGATAGTTCGTTTCCATGGTATTCCGAAGAGTATAGTGAGCGATCGAGACCCATTGTTCACTAGTGGATTTTGGAAGAGCTTCCAGGAAGTTTTGGGAACCGAGTTGTGTTTGAGTACAGCTTATCACCCTCAAACAGATGGTCAGACCGAGAGAGTCAACCGAGTTTTGGAAGATCTTCTTAGAGCATGTGTTTTGGACTTCGGAGGATCATGGGAAGATCACCTTCATTTGGTGGAGTTTGCGTACAACAACAGTTACCAGTCAAGCATTGGTATGGCACCGTATGAGGCATTGTATGGAAGACCGTGTAACTCTCCAACATGTTGGTTGGAAACTGGAGAAAAGCTGATGCTTGGGCCAGAGATGATTCGTCAGACTTCGGATTGCATAGAGATCATTCGGCAACGAATGAAGGCAGCCCAAGACCGTCAGAAGAGTTATGCTGATGAGCGTCGAAAGGATTTGGAATTCGACGTAGGAGATATGGTTTTTGTGAAGATTTCTCCACTAAAGAATGTTATCCGATTCGGGAAGAAAGGAAAATTGACTCCGAGATTTGTTGGACCATTCCCGATCATCGAGCGAATTGGAAAGCTCGCCTACAGATTGGAGTTACCGGAGAAAATGTCGGGTGTGCACAATGTTTTTCATGTATCATATCTACGGAAGTATGTGCACGACTCGAGTACCGTAGTTTCTGCTGATAGCTGTGAAGATTTCGAGGTTGATCCAGTTGATAGAAGACCTCGTAAGCCGCTTCGTGTTGTTGAAACCGACACGAAACAGCTTAGGAGGAAGGTAGTTAAGTTGCTCAAGATACAATGGAGTGACGATGATAACGACTTTACGTGGGAGGTGGAAGAGAGGATGAAGGCAGCTCATCCTGAACTCTTCAAGGTATGGCCCTAAGGTGTCGTTTCATCTAACGAAATTGTAACTTGTTCTAGTTTTAGAATTCTGCATGCTAAGCTAGAATTGTGTGCATGATTTGTTGATTGCTATGGATGGTAGGCGTGCAGAATAGTTTTTGATTGCTTTGTTTGTTTGGAATTTCGGGGGCGAAATTCCTAAGGGGGAGAGAATGTAACGACCCGTATTTTTACGGATCGAAAAGTTCGTTCAAATCTGGAATTTTCAACATTTTTGGTTGTTTCAGATTTTGGGAAGAATTTTGGTTAAGTCCTAAGTCGTAGCCGACTTATGGGTTCTGGACGAGTTAAGGACTAAGTGGTAGGTCGGCGACGACCTAAGGGATTAACCGGGTTAAGGAAGTTAAGTCATAGGGTGGCTTAGGTCGAGTGACCGACTTAAGGGAGTAGCCTATCTAAGAAGTTGACCGACTTATAGTATTAACCGACTTAAGGATAGTGGTGAGTTAAGTGTTAAGTCGGCTGACGAGTTAAGATAGTGGTCGACTTAAGACCTGGACGACTTAGTAGTTAGCATGTCTGACAAGTTATTTGTTAAGTCGTTGCCGAGTTAAGGAAGTGGGGTTGACCGACTTAAGAGGTTAGGGCGACCTAAGGACATGTTGTGAGCGACCTAAGTGTTTGGGTGTTAAGTGTTAGGTCGGCAGGGTAATTGAGTCGGTAGGTAGTTGAGTCGGCAACGTGTGTTGAGTTGTGAGTCGGCAGGACGTCTCTTGTGTTAAGTCGTAACCCAGTTACGAGTTAAGTCGTAGTTGTATTCCTTCGTATGTCTTAAGTCGGCAAGGCACTTAAGTCGGCAACGACCTAAGTTAAGTCGTGCCTATGTATTAAGTCGCAGTTGCGCTTTGTTGTTGAGTCGTCAACCGACTTAGGACTTGGGTTTTGCGGCAGTATGATGAGTCTGCTTCGTTGGGTCGGTCATATTGTTAAGTCGTAGGTCGGCGAGGCAGTTAAGTCGTTAAGTCGTAGGCGCATGCCATAAGTCGTAACCGACTTAGGAGACAGCTGTTTTGTTGCGAGTCATAGGCAGATGAGTTTTTAGGTCGGCAAGGCACTAGGTCGGCAAGGCACTAGGTCGGCATGGTGTTAAGTCGGCACCGACTTAAGGAGATAGCCGAGTTACGACTTAAGGGCAGTTTTCAGCTATAAATAGGAGGGGTTGTTCTCACTTTTTGGGATCCGGATTTTGAAGCGACGAAGTGCTGCCATTTTGAGAGCTCGACTTCTACACTTCTTCACTTCTTTTCTCCACTCTAATCTAGTGTTTCCATCCATCCAAATCGAAGATCAAGATTGAAGATTCAAGAGCTTAGATTGAAGATCTTCATCTTTTCAAGGGAGATTTCTTCATTTGAAGCGGATTTGTGATAGATCTAGCTTCATCCTTCGCTGTCCAGATCTGAAGTGTGTTGATTTGAGGTTGTTTAGGTGATTTGGTGAGTGGTGATTATCTCTCACACGGGTCCAAAGGAGTATATCGGATTGTTGGCTCGATTTGGTGTTAAAATAGTGATTTCCATGCATTTTCTTCATCCTATGTGTAGATCCATATAGATCCATTGTTCATGATGATGTTACATCCATTTTATCATATGTTAACCTATGCAAGTTCATTCATCAAGTTTATAGAGATATAATCCATGTTTTCATGCTTATTGGACTTTCAACTCTTTAATTACGAAAATGCCATTATTGTTATAATTGTCTACCTAGATCATATTTGAATGCTTGATTGCTTGGATTGATGTTTGATTTGATTGATTGTTATGAACTAGATGATTGATGATTAGATTTAGATCGAAGGTGATTCAAAAGCAAAGGGAAAGGCTCTTGAATTGGAAAAGCTGCTCGTGGCATATGTAGCGGGATGATGAAGCTCTTATGCATAGATTCGATGATGTGATGATGAGATGAGGCTTTGCGAGGATGTAAAGAAGCGAGGCAATCATATGATGAAGACTTGGTCTAATCCAGACGGGATCATTCCAAGCATGTTGATAACTCGGTGATATGATTCGAGTTGAGGATAATGAATGGATATGAGAATAGTCGTCGAGGAGGATGACTAGGAGGCTTGGATAGCATCGTTGTTGAAGGTTCTAGCATGCTCTAAGCAAGAGTACGTTTGGGCAGATTCGATAGTCCCAACGACCAACTGTTGATGGTCGAGTACTCTGGGCAGATTCGATAGTCCTAGGCACGGGCTGCGACGACGTGCGGGAGTTATGTCTAGAACCGGGGTTTCCATTAGCCCTTGACGGACGGCTGAAAGAATGTGCCGGTCATTCAATTAACGGTGATATCGAAGCAATTATAACAGTGATAGCCAGAGTCATGGATGTTTGGTTGTATCGTCATTCGGACTCAAGAGCGGTATTTTCTGGGTGCTTATCTGATTTAGGCCTTGGTACTTGGAAAACATCGTCCTTGACTCGAGTGATAGTAGCTTTACTTTAAATTGTATGCTCTGCTATGTTTGCTTCTGCTTAGTGTGTGTCTGGGGGCTATCACTGTAAAATGAGGTTGGAGTGGGAGGGTTGTATTCCTATTCCTTTTCCTTTATGCTCTTTTGGTATGTTGTTAGTTAATTTACTGCTCACTAAGACTGTTGTCTGACTCAAGGCTTTATGTTTTTAATTCTTATTGCCTTGGGCTGTTCGTCCATTTTGGGACGGGCAGACTAGGTAGCAGGTGACAGGTGCTGTTCTCTTCTCACGATGCTGATATCGAAGACGAGCTAGAGGGTTGCATATTATCTTCTTATATGTACTGGATATTCCGCTGTTTTGTTTTCTCTGAGAGATATGTAGTGAGGCTGGATGTATTGACTATATGAATGCTTGTATTCAACTATTATGGAGTTTTATAAGATGTCATTTTGTTCTGTAAAGCTTCACTATACATATGTTCTATTGTATTTTGTCCATGCGCTGTGAGTAATACGATAGATCCTGTTGTTTTTAATCTTACCTTGACAATCGTCCATGGTCGCCTGGCACACTTTACAGCGCACTATCCCTAGATTCGGTGCAGGGGTCATGGGCGGTCGTCACAAAGACGATCTCTAATTTTTGGTTCACCATCTACCAAAGAAAAAATAGATGACATTCATCATTACCAAAGGGAATCTCTGCAATTACAACGTGAACTTTATTATGAACAGAAAGTTAATGCCAAGCGTTTAAGCTTTTTGGAATAAGTCGCATTGAAATACTGTGGATCTTCATCCAAAAGCATGGTTCACCAACCGTCTCCTGTTTGTTCTCCATCCCGACGTAATACTTGGGAACTATCGCCACAGCGTCTACCAATGTCTCCGAATTCATGGGAACGTGGCAATAGATGGTCACTACTCAGGCCATATCAAGAGAACACAAAAACAGAACCGGATGAATATCACACTCCAAGCTCTTCTTCCAAATCTATTTAATTTTTTTTATGTTTTGTTAATATGTAATCTTGTTTGTTTATTTAAATATTCACATTGTTCCTTTAATAATATTTCTTGTTATAATAAATAAAGGTTGCCATGAGTTTTTCTCAAAATTCAGCCGACTGTCTGTAATAAAACAAACGGCTGAATATTATCCAGGGATAAATTTTTCCCCAGATTCAGATGGCTGAATCACTTCAAACAGCCATCTGAATTAGTTCAAAAATGAACTATTTTCTTGCGGGAAGAAATTCAGACGGCTGATTACAGTTATTCAGCCGGCTGAATTCTTCCTGAGGCATTTTTTAAAACTAGGTCCTACAAATTTTCTTTCCATCTTACCCTTGCTTTTCATCTACCTATAAATTCATCTTTTCACCTTTTACCCATTCACTTCAGAACCCTAGCACTACTTCTTCATATTTTCACCTTTACTCCTCTTTTTACTCTTTAATGGCTCCTAGATCCAAACGAACAAGAGAATCTGCCTCCAGTCCTTCCGAAGATAAGATTCGTCAATGGCTTTGGAATGATGTTGCAATCTCCCGATTCAATTCTATGAAAAATTCCAATATCTTTGAAGGAGCTTTCATGAAGTTCCCAGATTTCGCGGCCTACCGAATTAGAGAATTGGCCGAGCAATTCCACTTCGATAATCTCATAGGGTATGCTCCCAATAATGTTAAAATTAATGATCTTTTGATCAAACTCTTTCTTGCAAATCTGAATCTAGACCACCACAATCCTCAAAATCAACAAGATTGTGTTTGGTCTATAGTTTGTGGCACTAAAATTTTCTTGCCTTTACAAAGATTAGGCAATATTTAAAATTTCCATTTCAAGGTGTTGATATAGATGATATTGAAGTTGATATGGATCATAGAGATGAAGTTTCACATCGTTTCTTGTCCGATCACCTTACCGATTTAAGTGCATTAAAATCTAGCACCTTAAGGCCACAAGCACGTCTTCTTCACCGTGCCTTCATTCGCTCTCTACAACCTCGAACGGGAAGTCATGAAAAAGTCTATAAACGAGATTTTCAAGCCCTCTATTCAATCTACTCCAACCAACAAGTAAATTGGGGCAAAATCATTTTAGATGAATTTCAAGACATCACAATCCGAAGAAAATATAAGACCATTCATTATGGTGCTTATATTATGTGTATCCTTCTCAACTTTGGCATTCCAATGCCCGACTCCGAGTTTTCCAGCATTAATGAGTTAGGCGCAAAAACTTTAGGATTGATGGGTCTTCCTCACCGGCCTCCTCCATAACAAATCATTTCTTTTCAACAATGGTATCAAAATGTTCAACAAGGTATTCCTCAACCTCGTGACACTATTATTGCCTCTTCTTCGCATACTCAACATGAAGAAGAAGAAGAGGACGATGACTCAATTCATGTTGTAGGCCCAGAAACTTCCTCCAGACAAGCTATCATCACTCTTTCTCGAAATCAATCTAAACTTCATCGGGACATTAAGACTCTTGAAAAGAAGACGGAAAAGAAATTCAACTCCATAAAAGGTTTTCTTAATAAATATGGGATAAAATTTCTTGCTCCGGTTCTACATCCACCAAAGTTCATAACCCATCTCCATTTCAATGGTCATCTTCGAGTTCGGATTCCGATGATGATGAGCCTTCTCTCTCTTCCCAATTTTAATTATTTTTATTTCTACTTTTTGTATCAAACTTCTATGATGCTCTATCTAGATATTTATAGAATGTTTGTATGAATATTGTTATTCTTCTTTAGTAATGACATCTCGAGTATGAGTTATTTCTTTGTTTAACATATGATTCTGTGCATATAAATTATCTTTCTTTTAGTCGATGACAAAGGGGGAGAAAAGTTAGTTAAATATTTGTGCATATTGACAGGGGGAGTAGCAATGATAATGTAAGTTTTTATGTAAATATATTATTTATACTTCTATAGTTGTCATCATCAAAAAGGGGGAGAATATTGGAATCTCGATTTTACATCGTTTTGATTGTGACAAACTATATAAATAAATATTTGTGTGTACTAATCAATTATGCAGGAGATTCATTGTAGATTCACATTCAGAGTATTTTGAAGCTAATAGTCCTTTGTCTAGAACCTTTATATTATTTAGAAATATGTTAAAATCTCTCCTGAAATTATATATATATATATACAAACATATACACACATGCACTACCCTGCACAAAAGGCTGAAATAGCCGGCTAAATGAGATCATTCAGCCGTCTGATTTCTAAAACTATTTTTTAGTTTCACAATATTCAGCCGACTGAATGAGATCATTCAGCCAATGAGATCATTCAGCCATTTGAATGCTGAAACTATTTTATAGTTTCACAATATTCAGCCGGCTGAATGATATTATTCAGACGGCTGAATTAGGCTAAAAATAGCATATTTCTTTGCTGTTTTCGATTTTTAAATTTCAGAAAGCTGAATAAATTCATTCAGCCGGCTGAATATTTTCAACGGCTATTTTTCATGAAAAGACACTTCTCTTCATCGAAGAGAAACATCTTCAAACCAACAGTTGCACCTGTTTCTTTTCATTGTAACCTTTCATCAATAGTTGCAACTTTTTAATCTCTATAAATAGATTTCATATTTCAACAGACATTTCACCGAAACTGGTTTTAATATTCTTGTATTCTTATCTATTATTCTCTATTTTCAAACTGCACTCAAACTACTTACATTCTCTAATCGTTGATCACTCTATCTTCCACAATTCTCAAGCACATTACACTACATATCATAAAGGAGAAGATTATAGGAAGATTGTACTTAATTGACTTATCAGTGCTATTCAAAGAGCACACTATAGTCAGATACTTTTGTTATTTGTAAAGAAGTCATGTTCGGTTGCTCAGGCGGTAGAAGTCCTATTCGGTTGCTTAGGCGGTAGACGTCCTATTCGGTTGCTCAGGCGATGTAAACCTATTCCTCCAGGTTAAGTGAGGGTTGCTAGTTTAATTCCAGAAGGAGTCTGGGACTGGACGTAGAATGGGAGTTCGAACCAGTATAAAAATCTCTGGTGTCTTTTACTTTACTGCTTTTACTATTTACTTACTTATTCCGCAGAAGTAGTTTATCCATATTACACGATCCTATAGCACAGTCACTTTCACTTTTGACAATATCATATGCTAGTGAAGATTAACTCATTTACTTAATCATATATTCTGCTACTATTTTATCTCTATTCAGGTTAATACAGATTTTCATTTGGATTTAGCGTACTTTTATTTTTAGTATGCACATGACATAAAAATTAGAACTTTAGTTAATAAATATATTGGGTATTGTTCTATCTTCTAATATACAATATGGATTTTTTGGCATACATGCATACACCATAATGTTGCTGACAACACCAACGACAAAGCTTAAAACTTCATTATAGTGCATACTTCGTCGACGTGCTTCGGTGAGAGTTTTTATCCTTTTCTTTGCAATTATAACATAAATATAAAGATCTACTTATTCTACGATAATGATTCTTTATCTAAGCATTATCCAATATTCGACATTTTGTTTTATTAAGAGATACATGTAGCTAACAAGAAGACAATTTCTCTACTGTCGAATTTCTACAAAGTCGTAAGTTGCTTGCATAACATTGCTATTTGAAAGTAAAGAATTTATGGTTTCTAAATATTAAACCGACAACATATACAGCTGTCATAAAGTTCAGCACAATTCTGAAAATGAAGACAGGTCACAATGCAGCTAACCACAAACTACTTCTTTCATTTCAGAATTATAAATGGAAATAAAATAAACATGCAATGCCCACATTAGCATACCCGCCATATTATTTTAAGTGCAATAAGATAGTATGCATTTCGTCGTATACTCATGCTCTCCATTAAATTTTCTACAATTTTATAAAATAAATGTATGAAATTGTAGGTAAATTTGCAAATCTGTAAAATCACATTAATAAATATGCATATATACATAAAAGGCCGCTACGCGCCACTCAAGCACTAAAAATGAACTATTCATAGACTATATATATAGTTAGTAACATAATTACTAAAGGAAACAAAGGAACATGAGCATGTTAAAGGACAAAGGAACATCTCTCACTTACACTTACTGGAATAACTTACCTATTTCACGTTTGTGTTGAAAAAAAATGTCAACTATATGTTAAAGATATCACTCATGTTATAAAAAAAATTTATCCAATGTTCCTGAACATGTTAAAGGTATATATTTTTTAATCTTCTTTTATAAAAAATTGATAACCTATATGAAATTTAACATATTAATGTTCATGAATATATTCTTTCATTTTATAAATACATGAATATGAGTACTCGTAATATGCATAAATAGCATTGAACCGGTCAACCAATAACTACTAAAATTACTATGATTAATGCTTGGCCCATCCAAATTTTCAATTTTCTAATGCTAGGACCACATTCATTTTCTTATCTATAAGGATAGCATACTGTTATACTAAAACACTTACAAAGTCAAGAACTGAAAAGTTTGGTCTATGTAAAGAGTAAATGGTTGAATGTGCATCCATTCTTGTACACAAGTCTACAAAAGTGTAATATCATGCAAGATTAGATCATCTACTGCACTTTGGCTTCACAATCACCCCACTTTTCTATTATCCGATTGTAATATGCCAATTAATGCAATTAGTTTGCATACTGATTTCAAAAAAAAAGTTTGTGGTTTAATATGTTTTTAGTAGTGATATATAACATAACAAAGTGAGAAATAGACAAGAACTATTTGTTGCATCTTTGTAAGCTGGTATCGTTTTTTAAAAACAGTACTAACAGTAATGATGAGATTTTGTACTAATGGGATTTTGTAAAGGCCTAATGGTAGGTACAAGTTTCGAGGCCTCATGAGAAAGGTAGTTAGTACAGGATGTAGACAAATCTCCGGAAGATCTGGACGAAATGATAGTTTATCTAACATCGATGTAAATCTACCAAACATATATGAGGGTGGAATGGAACCTGTGGTGGGAATTGGAGGAGAGCAATGTGTTGAAAGAGAAGAAAGAGCACACTCATCAACTTATGAGGATAGAGTAGCAAATATTATGGAAGTTGGAGGAGATCAAGATTTTTAAGCAGAAGTAGGTATCCAAGAAGGAAACGATGCATTAGAAATTGGAGAACATGAGGCGGATGGAGCAGAGACAAAAGATATAGTTGATGAAAGGGAGTATATTCCCGTCAGAGGATATGATACTCCAATTGATCCTCTTACGCAAAAAGGCCACTTGAATGGAAAGGAACTCAGTAAGTTTTACATAATTTTACATTTACATTAAAAAATAATGTATATTGAATAGTTTATATTTCTTTTGATTATTATAGATTTAAGAATAAATCCGCTGCATGTCTTATTGGATCTATCTGGGATATGCGATTTACCGAATCATGGTATGCATTTTCGAAAGTTCTCTAGGAGAAAAGACTGCTGTTATTTAATGAGTTTAAGGTATCTCAATATTTCTGACTCTTTATTAAATAAATATTCAATTTGTAACATTTCCATATATTCATTTTAAAAACTACAATCCTCATTTTGCAAACTTACCCCTTTATGCAACTCATGACATTCAAGTTGTGCACGTCTTTCTACATTTTCATTTTGTTTCTCAAGTGCACTTATAATTTCACTTTGCACACTATAATTACATTATACATAATGCATTATGCGATTTACCAATGACTGGTTGAAAGCAAATTTTCTTAGCAACGGATTGTCCACCGACTATTCATGATTAGATTCCCTTTTTGCGTAGCCAATTGAAGCTATTTGTCAGAACCTCCGTAATTACCTTCTATTGTAACAATTTGTTAACCTTGGTAACGATAAGTTTAATTTAATCTCAAGTTAGCTGCAACGTGTGTGCGTGTATGAATATACAGTTACCAGGTTGCAGCTAGACCACCAGCGAAGTAATTTACAGCATCTTAAATTTTAATTTCAATCATCATGCTTTTTTAGCAGAGGGCATACACTTATGACGTTATTTATGAGCACAAAGTTTATGAAATGTGGCTAAAGAAAGCAGCTTCTATCTTGAAAAATAACTAAATCGTGCACGACAAAGAGCCAAAAGATTAAAGCAAACCATAAAGATGACTGACTGTCGAGACACCCCTCTTGCATGGACACAGACAGATGTATGGAATAAAATGATTGATATTGAATGGCACAAAAGCGCATATGATGATAAATGTCAGAAGATGAGAGCCAATCGTTTGACACCAAAAGAAGGGACACACACACGTCACACCGCTGGATCTGCGTCCATTGTTTCACATGACACGCAAGTGGTATGTACTTAATTAAAAGTAACAAAATAACTTCATATTTTATGAGCTGCATTGTGTTTATTCAATCTCGTATTTGAATTTAGATTACATTTGTCTCTCTAAAATTTGGAATTTCACCCTGCTAAGCGTGTGATGACTTATAAATTTATAAAGCTACTTTACAATAATTTAATTTTTACTTTTAATTATTTTAAAAATTGAACAAATTTACATATAGTTCTTTGTTTATGATTTTGCTATAGAAAAACTAACGTCCACAGATAGGCCAATAAAGGAACGGTTGACATTGCGGATAATTCTGATTTACCGATTTATAACTTATTTTATTCAACATTGTGTTTGCTTTAAAAATTAACCTAAAATGTGAGATTCGATTTATGCATTGTTGACATTTTTTCCATTTAAATGCATCATTATCGTTTTGTGTTGGCTCAATTTGTACTCATTATCCTCCCTATTTCAACTGCCACTATGCTTTTTAACATTGCAGTTTTGACTATTTTACGAAAATAAAACAAAAGTAATGAACCACCTTAACACCCATAGTTTTTTCTGGCATTTTTCGCTCTTCTTTATTTATTACAGTGTACTGATCGACTCCCATAATACGAAGACCCATTACAATGCAACAGCCATAGTAAAATATTTTCAACTTTCTATACGGATTTCCTTTATAACAATAGTGCTATACCACTGTATTATTTATCTTTGTTCATTAAAGACTACCGGCTATCCGCAGTTACTTTTGATTCCTGCACGGGTTCCTTGTATTGGTCAAAACCATTTTCAAATATCTACCACACAGTAACATAAATAGGAAAGTAAAAATATTAATAAAACTTGTGTTAATTAGTCGATATGTATGGAAATTGAGAGAAAATTTTCCTAAACATATAATAATCTATGGACCTAATTATTTGTCAGATTTGCAGGAGTTTAACATTTAATTTACCATATGCTCATAAACTTCATATTTAGCATCATATTAGCTGTTCCATATAAAAACAGCACATTACTAAATAAATAGTTCATTATTTCTTTACTGCAATTTTAAATGCTACTTTCCTTGTCCAATAGCTGGTACAACACTCAGAATTACATATTAGGTAGAAGGTGGGAATTATAAAATCCATCTATGATTCTCATTAGAATGGGAAAATACAAAATACTAACATATTTCAATTGCTACTTTTCTGCTTGCATACTAAGGCCAACTCATGAATCAAATAATCATATTTGTATATGTATATAGTTTTCTGATCATAGCATAAGTGCATGCTGCATTATTCGGTATTTTACTAATCGCTGTATCCTTGATTTATAGGAACTTGAAACAGGTAAACCAATGAGTTTCAAGGAAAGTTTCGTGGCTTGGCACACTAAGAGAGAGAAAGCTAAGGAAAAGGGTAAAGCAAAGCGAGCTTCAGTATCAACTTGCGAATTTGTTGACAACAAGTCGTGGAAAGTCTATGTGAGTTATTTTAAATTTTATTAATCTTGTTATGTTCTTTTGTAGGTTGAAATCTAAACTAGTTCCATTGTTCGTCATTGGAATTAGTTATTGAAATTAGCATGCATATTTTCTTACTATGATAGCACAAAGTTTTGGCTTTAGTGCTTATGAAGACATTATAAATCAAGCCTTGTTCTTGACACAATATAACTTATAGGTTGTGCTGCTCAACCTGAAACATTATTGCCAAACAAACTGTACATTTCATGTAAATCAATAAATTTCATGCAACTCATTTTGTTTGGTGCCTATTAACTAAGTTAAAAACTCAGTTAAGTCAAATTTTTAACTAGTTTAAAACCGAGTTTAACTTTGGTAAAAAAAGGAGTTAACCAAGAATTTAAACTCGGTTTGAAACTGAGGTTGAACTCAGCTTAAACCGAGTTTTAAAATGAGTTTAAAATCGAGTTTTAAATTCAGTTTTTGAGTTTAAACTAAGCTTTAAACTTAGAAAAACTGAGTTTAAAAATGAGTTTATAACTTAGTTTTAAACTGAGTTTAAAACTTAGTTTTAAACTGAGTTTTAGCTCATTTAAACTCAGTTTAAAACTCGGACAAAGTTTTAAACTCAATTTCTGAGTTTAAACTGAGTTTTAAACTCATTTTAAAACTGAATTTTAAACTAAGTTTAAAACTTAATATTTAAATCTCACATATAAAACATCTAATTTAAATTGAGCTTTAAACTCAATTTAAAACTGATTTAAACTCAAAGCTTAAAACTGAGGTTTTAACTCAATGTAAATCCGAGTTTTATCAGTTTCTGAGTTTAAAATGGGTTTTAAACTCAGAAAACTGAGCTTACAAGTCAGTTTTAAACTGAGTTTTAGCTCATTTTAACTCAGTTTAAAACTCAGACAGAGTTTTAAACTGAATTTTAAACTCACTTTAAAACTGAGTTTAAAACTTAGTTTTTTTATCTCAGTTATAAAACAACTAATTTACTTAAGTTTAATCTCTACTAACTTAAAACACCTCTAATGTTTAGATGGGAAAATTCTCATTTTGTTCATCCAGTTGGTAAAAAGCATAACATACTGAAATCTCAGTTTTAAACTTAAGTAAATAACACCCAGATAATAAGAATTTTACTCCACACTGCATAATTTTCACATTGCATAATCTTAGTTTTAAACTTAAGTAAATAACAAGTTCAATTTATAAGTTATCCTTCTCAACAATTTACTCCACATTGCATAATATATTCTTTTTTATAATAATATACCTTAAAGTTAAATACTGTATTTTCTTCACAATATCAGCTTCGAAAGGAAACATGAACATAGTGGCATGGATGTACGGTTGATAAAATAAGCATAGGGTACGAAGAAATGTAAATAACACAAACCCTATCAAAAATGAAGAGCAGAGAAATGTACGGACCACCGGATCAATATTATATATGTACAAAGTGCACTTCATACTAATAAAGAATTTTAGACAGAGTGGAGTATCACCGCTACTCGGCTCATACTTCCTACCAATTAAAAGCAAATAAAAATTTGATTTTGTTATCAATATTATGACATATATATCCTTGTAGCTTTCGTCTTATGGGAAAGGATCCTACAAGCAGTTGGGTACAAGTCCTGACATATGTTTGAAGTCATGTGGCAGATGATATTATTTTTATTGTACTTGTTCCTATTACTGTTTATTCCTATTATTGATTATGCTGCATATTTCAGAATGTAGGCTGTCACTTGCCTAAGTCTACTGATTGTGGAATCAAGTCATATACATGACTTCTTGAATTATACATAAGCTTTACATATTTGGAGGAAAGCACCGGATATCAATGTTTAATGAGTAATTAGGCAATATTAAACCAGTTTACAAATCAATTTCAACAACCCAGCTTACAAACCCAGTTTATAAACTTACTTTAAGCTTGGTATGAAAACTAATTTTAAACTCTGATTAAAATTTGAGTTAAATCAGTTCGGTACTGAGTTTACACTGAGTTTGAAAACTAATTTTAAACTTTGATCACAATAAGTCACATCCATTTGGTTGGCATTTGTAAGTACAGTTAGCATAGTAGCTCGTCCACACTTTTAACTTTTGTTTGCCCAAATTTTAATTTATTTCATTTATTAGTCTATATCAAAATAAAAGCTTAGATGTTGCTATCCAACAAGCCTATATGCCGTTACCCTTTTAACCTTTTCAAGAAACATATATGAAGAAAAAAGCCGAGCTACAAGAAGATGAAAATGTATGGAATCCAAGACTTTGGGTTGAGTCATCCGGAGGCCTTACAAGAGGAAGGGTTTACGGAGCACCTTATGTTGATACAAATACTATATTGCATAACAGTTCTCAATTCAACTGTCAAGCAGATCGTGCAAATCAAGAACAACCTGTAATGTCCAGTAGTATGTTATTAACATCGGAGCTTAAATCGGTAATAGAAAGAGAAGTGCAATTGAGAGTAACTAGCTTACTTGGTTCAATTAATCCGACCAATCTTCAAAGCATAAACCAACAACCATGGTCGTTCAACCAACCATCCAGTCAAACATAACACTTGGGTCAGTTCTCTGTACAGCCGCCAAGTCAAATCCCACAATCGCTTGCTCAGCCATTCGCACCATTATCCGCTCAATCGTTACCATAGCCATCAAATCAAGTGTTGCAGCATCCTCCTCAACCATTTCTACAACCTTCAAGTTTTCTCGCGCAGCCATCATGTCAAGTCCTACATCCATGTGATCAACCGTTTCCACAAATTCCTAATCATATCCCTCAAACATCAAGTCAGTCTTCTCAACCGCTTTATCAAATGATACAACCATTAGTTCCTTGTCAACAAACACCCGAACAATATCAAACAACACATGTGCCTTTTCAATCAACTTTTGGAAACATTTCAGAACAAGTTGGATCTTTCATGCAACTATTGAGACCTATAACACAAGATCAACCCGATCATAATCAATTGGGAAATAATCAAGCATCAAACACTCGAGGAAACGTTCGATCGCAAAATGAAAATGATGCATGAATTGCATGTTAGCTTCTGAAAGTATAAAGCAGGCTCTGTTGGAATTGTCTTTTCTTTTAAACTTCTATTTTAGTTTTTGTTTTGTTTGGATCTTGTTTTAGGATTATAGTTTGTAGGGTCCAAATTAGATATGCTGTTTTTTGGTCATGACATCTGTGCTTTGAATATTCTATAATTTGCTTTTCTTGCATTGAACTGCAGTTTGTAGTTTGTACGGTCCAACTTGGATATTATGTAGTCTGTAGGTTACTTTTTTGTACATGAGTTACAAATTTAACATTTATTTTGCTATTTGTTCTGTTAGACATTGTATATTTTCTACTCATTGATCTGTAATGAAAACTGTAACAAAATTATGTTTCGTTTCTTTTGTCCAACTGGTTTATAATAACCATTGTATTTATGACTGATTTGAAACCTTGAATATGGACTTTATAGTTGTACAAGAGACCCATAAAATTGTCTCTAACTAGTTTTTAATATAGGCATGTATTTGAGACCATTTGTGAGGTTACTAATATTTTAGAGATGAACGTTTGTGGTCTCTGTTTATTTAGAGACCTGATTTTAGAGACAACACTTATCTGTCTTAAGTTGGTTACAAATATAAATTAGAGACCAAATCTTGCATTTAGAGACAAAATACAAGTCTTTAAAAATCCTTTTTTTTGTAGTGATCGACATTAGAAAAAACTTTTTGTTAAAGGTTTCTTATCAAACATATTCTAAGTGTTTAAATTTCCGAAATAAATTTGCCAGCCTCTTTTGCTAAAATTTTATTATTATTATTATTGTTGTTGTTGTTGTTGTTGCTACTGCAACAACAAAAACAAAAAACTTAGTTAATTTTTACAAAACTTATAAGTATAATTTTTATTTTTACTATATTAATTTAGTAAATTTTTATAAAACTCAGCTAACTCGGTTAATAGTTTATAATTTATTAGTATTAGTATTAGTATTATTCTAAAATTAGTTAATTGTCTTGAAAAAACATTTTTATAATTTTTTATTATTACTGCTGTTGTTTTTGTTGTTGTTGTTATAAACTTAGTTAATTTTCATAAATATTAGTTAGATTATTATTATTATTATCAACTTAGTTAATTTTTATAAATTTATTTAATTTTTATAAATTTATTTAATTTTTATAAATTTATTTAATTTTTATAAATTTATTTAATTTTTATAAAATTTAATTAACGAAGTTAATTTTATAATCTTAGTTAATTTATTTTTATTATGATTATTATTACGAGTGTTATGCCACGCGCTTCGCGCGTGAATTGTTTTCCTTATAAATTGTATATGTTTAAATCAATCAAAAAAATAATTTTTTATTTTAAAGTGATATTAAGATTTGTATATTTGTAAAGAAGTATTTTGAATTTGTAAAGTAAGTTTAATTTTAGAT
Source organism: Allium fistulosum (assembly GCA_030737815.1). Lineage (NCBI taxonomy): Eukaryota > Viridiplantae > Streptophyta > Magnoliopsida > Asparagales > Amaryllidaceae > Allium > Allium fistulosum. The sequence continues at coordinate 744,627,032 of CM060907.1, forward strand.
CCTATTTTTAGAAGCGTTTTGAATTTGTAAAACATGTTTAATTGTTAAATCCTACTTTTAAGAGCATTTGAAATGTAAAAGAAGTTTATTATTAGATCCTATTTTTAAGTGATTAAGATATGATAATATACAGAGGGGCGTTTTTGGTAGTTCACGTTGATACCAAAAAAATGTGACACCAAAGCTATTACAACTATTATTAAAGATTATAATACATAAAATTTAGCTAATTTTTATAAAACTCAGTTTAACTTGGTTAATATTTTATAATTTATTATTGCTGTTATTGTTATTATTAGTACAAACTTGGTTAATTGATTTGAAATTTATTTAATTTTATAGACTTGGTTTGTTTATTGTTATTGTTACTATTATGATTGTTGTTATAATTACAAGTATTATTATTATAAACTTACTTAATTTATTTTTATAAACTTTCTTAATTTATTATTATTATTAATAGTAGTAGTAGTAGTAGTATTGTTATAAACTTAGTTTTACAAACTTATAGTTAACTTATTGTTATTTATCATTTATTATTATCATTATAATCTTAGTTAACTTTTACAAACTTATAGTTAACTTATTGTTACTTATTATTTATTATTATTAGAAACTTAGTTAACTTGGTTAATACTTTATTATTGTTATTGTTGCTGTTGTTGTTATAAATTTAGTTCATTGTTATGAAACTTAGTTAAAATTTTATAAACTTAAATTTTAAAACATAGTCAACTAGGTTAATAATTTTATTAATTTTTATAAACGAAGTTAAATTTTATAAAATTAGCTTATTTATTATAATTGTTGTTGTATATATAGTTAATTTTTATAAAATTTAGTTAAATTGGTTAATATTTTATGATTTATTATTAATATTATTGTGACTATTATAAACTTAGTTAATTTATATTAAACTTATAAATGATTTTTTAGTATTGTTATAAACTTGGTTAATTTTTGTAAAACTTAATTAACTTGGTTAATACTTTATAATTTGTTATTATTATTATTCTAAACTTAGCTAGTTGTTGTGGAACTAACTTAATTTCATAAACTTAGTTAATTTATTATTATTATATAAACTTAGTTTTGATGCGTTTTGATCGGTTGTATTTTTTATGCAATATTATCGGTTGCATTGCTTGAAGAGTCATATTTTCACTTTCTGCAAACAGACATAACCACACAAAAAAAGTTGCTTTGATGCGTTTGGTAAGATTAGCATTTGTGTGTATCAGGATTATCATCTAATTTCTTTGTTTTAAGAAAAAGTATTGCATGATAGAAAAAGTTAGCTAAAAAACATTAGATTACACCTAAATGCATACCTGTAGATGAGGTGATGAGGTAAGTCTAATAAACCGCATTGGAGAACTAAATGCAGTATTATTTTGTTTATCATTACGAGCGTTACACCACGTGCTTTGTGCGTGATGATGAATCGCACTTCGTACGTGAATTGTTTTTATATAAATTGTATATGCTTAACTCGTTCAAAAAAATAAGATTTGCACAAAAATTTAATCATATTTATGCGTTGAAATGATATGCAGTTAATCTTAATTTTTCTTTATCAATTGTACCATCTAATTTTTTGTTAGTTTGAATTTTTATTCCTATTATTAATTACTAAAAAATGAATTTAATTTTTATTCCTAATAATTACTAAAAAATGAATTTAATTTTTTGCGTTGAAAAATGTTTATTTGTTAGATCCTATTTTTAAGTGATAATAATATAGGAGCATTTTGAATTGGTAAAAAAAAATTATCTATTAGATCCTATTCTTAAGGGATATTAATATTTGTAGAGGGCATTTTTGGTAGTTCACGTTGATACCAAATAAGTGTGACACCAAAGGTATTACAACTATTATTAAAGATTAGTATTAGTATTATTTGTATATATGTTAGGTGATGAGGTAAGTCTAGTAAACCACATTGGTGGACTAAATCCAATATTCCAATTAGCATAGATTATGTTCGAAGTTCTCAATAAATAACTACACAAGCAAATTACTTCTAATAAAAACATACAATTTGTGGTTTGAAAAAAAAATCACAGAAACATGTGCATAGCATATGCAACATGCTGGTTATTAGTACCATTCAAGGTGAATCTTCTAAAATTGCTAACAAGTTGAATCTTACCATTAAAACCACAATATTATTATTATTTTTCAAAAGACCAATAAAGTTTTTCCCAATTTACCCAACTCACTTGGTAGGGGGACGAGAACATAACACCTAATTTTCATTTGTCTCCGTAATATTTCAATTGATGCACAACTTCTTTAGTACTAACAAGTTCTTTTCTCAAAAATTAGTTGTAGTTTGCTCAAGTTTATTTGGATTTAAGTGTTGAAAAGTGCAGCAACTGATTGAGGAGAAATGGAGAAAATTTCATTCTGGTCCTTAGTGTTTTGACAATTGAAATCATGTCATCTTATGGAAAGAAAATACAAAATTTTCCCTAAACAAAAAAAAATGCAATGAAGTAACATCAGAAAGGGAAAGGAACCACCTTGACTCATAGCGACCAATTGAAACAGTAAGACCATTACCAACCAGCCCACCTGTTCACTTTGCTCTCTCCTCTATTTTTTAACCGAGTGAACGAGCCCGTGCCCAAGTAAGGAGTATAACCAACCACGAACTGGTTTGAAAAAAAAAATTGTTCCATTTATAACGGTGAAGCTTTCGCCGTTATAAATATATGACCCTAACTCCCCCTGCCGTCGTTTTCATTCCATCACCTCCCTCATTCAACCAAGCTCTATCCCTTTCAAACCAAAAAATCATCCATTTCTATCCCTAAAAGTCCAAATCCATCACTCTATACCCAAATTAAAGCTCGTTTTGAGATCCACGCTCGAAGAAATGTCTAGAATGCTAAAAAATTTCATCAAAAAATTCATGCATGGAGAAGGCACTAGTAGCAGCGGCGGAGGCGCTGGCAGAGGCTGTAAAGAACATATTATTGTATCATACGGTTACGGACGAGGAATAGAAGATCATCTAAAATCCCCAAAAATCTCAATAATCAAGATGGAGTCGAAGAAGAAGGCGATCGTCGGGGTCGCGGAGGCCATAGGAGTGCTCGATCGGGTAGAATGCACATGGAGTAGGACAGACTTCCGCTAGAGTTGTCGAGCTTAACGGTTTTCAAGATCCGAACCTTAGTGCGGCAAAGTTGGCGACATTTACTAACTTCCGGGCACTTCCAGAAGGAGAAGTGCACGTCAGCATGCAGAGGAGCTTGGCTATAAGTATTTTTTTAATTTAAAATAGTTAAATAATTATCACTTTAAATTTATGTTGAAGAATTCATTTAACATAAACAGTCGTAGAATATCCGTTCACGTATTCATTAGCGGACACCGTAAGATATTTCCATAACAAATTGGCAAGCATCGATAGAGTCGTAGCACTTTTACATGAGCTTGGATTTCATCATTTTTTAGGTAATCTAAATGACCCCTTTACGTTAAAAAATCTTCTAATTTATTGTAGCTTACTTTTACTTGTTATGTAATTTATAATTTTAGGCATCGGTAATGTAATCAAAGGTGATGTACAATTGTGTGCCGCTATTGCTTTACAGCGGTATAAAACTACTCATACATTTCACTTTCACTGCGGTGAGCTAGGAATTACATCTTTCGACTTTTCTATGCTTACCGACATAAGCATAGGAGTAACCGCTTTTCCACCGATCTCATACGACTCTCGATAGCGTGATGTCGCCCTTGTTCAGGATCTTCTGCAACACTTTGACACTTCGTCGGCATCGTATCAGGCTATGGCGCTATTCGAGTTAGTGTGATTACTGCTGCCATGCATAACATCTTTAGCGACTATTCTCCATAGCCTGATTTGGAGCTCGCTAGATTGTTTGTTTTATACCTTATGGGGAACTTGTATTTTAGCACCAATAGTAGTAGCTTATCGGTCGACTTTATCGAGGCGGTTTCTCATTTGGATTTCGATAGTGCTGTTTAGTATGATTGGGGTACGCCTATTCTTGCATACCTTTATAGATGTCCAGATGCGCAGTGCACCATCTTTGACTCACAGGTTTCCTTATATAGATTTTCAGAGTTATTGCAGTATCGATACTTTGAGTATAGTCATAACTTTAATTTCATTACACTAACCACGGATGCATCTACTTTCTTCCCTCGTTTTTCATTTTGGTGGGCGACCAACAGGGGGCCTAGGGATAATTAATCCCGCCATGTTTATTCAGTTGCCCACAACCAGATTGATTTGAGGATGTACAGAGGGCTGATTATTTGGCATCCATTTCATTCCACTATATCGATCGAACTTGACCTCATGCAGATTGCTAGGATGCTTGGCAGGCGGAGATTTCCACTATTATCGTATCCCTCGAAGTTTGGTGCATGTTGGTATCTTGGTGAGAGGTGTTGGAGATAGTTTTATGTTTACGAGTCCATTCCCGATGATCCACATCCTCATACCTATCGATGTATGATTTACCTTATAGATCAGTTGCACATGACGAGAGCAGTTGGTTGGTGGCCGGTAGAGAGCTTTGTTATTGTTGGTCCATCATACGTTGATTTCCAATGTAGATTTTATGCTGCATTTGGTGATACCATTACCCATGCAGCGGAGATAGATTTAGTCGGTCCATCTGTTATACGACATGGTATTGCACCTCCAGTTATCGAGGATCTTACCCAGCCTAGCCAGGGCTATTGTGCACCAGATCACGTGGCTGCTGCTTCCCACTTTGGTTGGACCATGGCAGTGCCTACTACTTCAAAAGCAAACCACTATGTTGATATTTATCATCCTCTAGCACACGACCAGTATTCGAATCCCTCACAGATATCGTACGCCGACCTATATGACATGCAAATGGGTATCCGACACAAAGGATACATAGAGCACATGCATAGTATTGACTTTTATATTGCTAAGATGTGGCGACAGGCAGCCAAGACAACACGACTGCTGGCATTGCTAGAGTTAGAGTGTCAGAGATTTGCTGACTTTGGTATGTACTACGACCAGTTAGTTGGCCCGAGTGGTGGTAGAGACGCTGATGATGGGACACATCCCCGTCGTCGTCCCCGTCGACATACAGATGATTGATGCTATTATTCATGTATTGTGGCATATATTATTATTCATGTATTGTGGTAGATGTTATTATTCATGTACTATGGCATCGACTATTATGTTTTATGTTTTTTTGTGGTTGATGTTTTTATTCATGTACTGTGGCAGATGTTATTATTTATGTTGTTGATGTTATTATTCATGTACTGTGACAGATGTTATTATTCATGTACTGTGGCATCAACTATTATGTTTCATGTTTTTTTGCGGTTGATGTTTTTATTCACTGCCCTTTTAATCCTAGCCACGTAGAGCAATCCATAACCATTCAGTGCAGCGTCCTCTCCTACATTGTAGCTATACGTACATCGAATTTATCTATCCAACATTAATATTCGATTACTAAACACGCTCCTCTTTTAATATAAATAAGTTCCTTCTACCATTGAGATATACACTCACTCTTCCAACTTTCCATATTGTATATCATAATGGTGGACTATAGCCACATTTCATATCCTTCTTCATACTCATACGAAGGTCCATTGAATCGCGAACTCCCACCAAATCCTTCCTTCCCAGAACCACCGACGGAGTGGTATATGGAAATGCAGGAAAGACACTACGAAGATCTGACGGAATTGTGTGTCCTTTCCTAGCTATGTGGAGCAAGATGATATCAATAAATGTTGTGTCCTTTCCTAGCTACATGGAACAAATTATTTCCATTCGTTATAGCTCGCACGGTTATATATCCTCTCATTTTGAACCACTTCACACACAACTGCATAAAACTATTGCAAGTACAGAAATCAAATTACTTCTTCCTCTCTATAATCATGGATCCTTTCCATTACTACCAGTACAACCATGAAATGAACCAAAGGTTCGACGATGAACAAGAAGTGGATGATGAAATCGTAGAGTTGAAAATGCAACAAGCTGCAGTAGGATATTCTTACTTTTTTGGAGAAGGATCTACGAGCAATCGTCGTGGTAGTATGCTTGGACGGATTGACCGTCGATATAAGAGGGACTATGTTGGAGGACATGAAAGGCTGATGAAGGAGTATTTCATTGAGAATCCAACCTATGACATAACTTTGTTCCTGTCGTCGATTTCGCATGGGCCCGGATGTTTTCTCCAAAATTTATCTTAAACTTCATGAAAATAACCCATATTTCACTTACAGGCTTAATGTCGCACTAGAACCTGGGCATTCGCCCCACACCAAAATCTCGGTTGGTTTACGTATGTTAAGCTACGAAACATCTATTGATCAATTAGACGAATATTTTAGAATTGCATCATCGACAGCAGTAGAGTGCTTAAAGGAATTCTGTAAGAGAGTGATCGAATAGTTCGACGAGGAATACTTACGAACACGGGACCAAATGATGTAGCTAGAATACTATCAAGAGGAGAAGTTAGAGGTTTTCTAGGTATGTAACGACCCAGATTTTTAGCCATCTGATATTGAGATAATTAACTAATTTTAATTATTGGAATATTGATTTTTATAAGTCGAACAGATAAATTTTCTGATAATTGAAATATCTGAATCTATAAATTTATTAAACTATATTAAATTTTAAAATGAAAATTTATGAATAAGGAGAATTATTAATATATATATATATATGTATGTATGTATGTAAACTTCACCATTTCAAACTCGTGATAAAATATCTATATGTCTATATACAAATATATACAAGCTCCATTTTGATGACAAAAATATATATAAGTTATATGTATGTACATATGTTTATAAAAATATTGTATATACAAATAAATAAATATACATGAATGTATAAACTTCATAATGGCAAATTTCAAACTTATGATTATATATATAAGGGTATATGTTTATAAAATATAGTGCATATGGAAATATACATACATATATATATATATATATATATATATATATATATATATATGCAAGTATGATAGGATAAAAATGTATATGTAAATAGTGTATATGTAAATCTATATATAAATATATATATGTAGATATATACATATAAAAGCTTCATGATGGCAAGATCTAGTCAAGCACCAAAAACAATAAATCAAGCCACATAATAAATCAAATCACTTATAATATCAAATCAAACTATGAAATCACATCATCCTACATGAAAAGAAAATGAAAAAAATGAATAAAGCCTGTACAGGTACAAAATCTCGGCCTCCTTTTGTTTCAATGTCCCCCTTTCCATTCTCCTATATATATAGCCATATCTGCTTGTTCACTTGTTTATTTGTTCCTTCACGTATCATATATATATATATATATAAGAAACAAAACAAAGATCCGCCATCAAACTAAAGAAAAGAATTAAAAGATTGGAGGGAGAAGTAAAGCAGCAGTAGTTCATCTATTTTAAATAGTGAGTAAAACAACTTGAGTTTGTTTTCCTGGTTAACATATCTATATATATTCACAACTATGATCTTTGTTGAAAACTTTGATTTGTATCAAGTATATATGTGTTTGCTATGGATATATGTTTGTGTATGTGTTTAGCAATGAATAAGGCCACCTTGGCATCACAGAACCCTGTATATCTTCCAAGAAAAAAACACTCCCTGTACATGTTTTAGTCTAAACCAGTTAAGTCTTTCAATCTTTAAAAATCCATATCTCAACATGTACTTGGTTTTAAATCTTGATTCCAAAAGAAAAGTTGTTGATTTTGAGTATAGGTTATTTTAAAATTCATTTCATTAAATTTCATCAAACAGAAGGGAAGAAAATAATATATATCAACAAGTATATCAGTTATGGCCGAAATCCGAACATCATAATTAGAAAAATGAATGATGTAGCGTTGATCGTTGGAGAGAATTATGATTTTTAGAATTTGTTTGGAAATTTTTAATGAAGTATGGAGGGTGAAATGTTGAGATGAACGGAATTAGGTGAATTTCGAAATTCCGGCGATCTAGTTGATTGCGTGACTTAAAACTGGGCATGGAAGAGGTTCAAAAGGTAGCACATGCGAGAAAAATGCTACGCTAATTTTTAGTGAAGGCTGTTGGCTTGACGTGGTGGAAATAGGATTTTAGGAGGGTTGGGTTTGGTTCTTGGGTTGATGAGAATGGCAACATCGATAGGGAGAAAGGAACGTGCACACTAGGGGGAATAGATAGAGGAGGTTGTGGCGGAGCTAGGGGCGAAATTTGGTGATGGACGGTGGTCTATAGCGTCGTGGCGAGGTGATTAGGTGATAGGGTTTTTGTTCGAGTTTGGGTGAGCAATTCGAATTTTCGAACTAGAGTTTTTGGCCATGTGTCCAGGTGGCTATCGATATGCGAAGGTCGTGGGTGATCTAAGGGAATGGTCGACGGCGAGTGATGTTGGCCAGAGGCCGCGTGTACGTGCATGTTTTAGTGCATAGTTTCGTGCACGCCTGAATATGCTCAAATGGAAGGGGAGGAAAGAAACAGAAAGAAGGGAGGAGAAGAGGGAATGGGCCGATTAAATTGGCTGTGTGTGTATTGGGCCGGGTGTAAATAAGTAAAAAAAGAAAATTTAATTGGGCTGGGTTTGTTTATATAGTAAAGCAATTAAAATTTTATTTTGATGATCTATGGATTTATAAAAATTATTCTCATTCGTTTTTAATCCAATCGACGCGTAGATTTTTTTGCATCGTGTTCCTATCGTCTAATATTCTCATCTGAACTAATATTGTCAAGTTTTCTACAACGTAAAATTTAATGGTTTATAATAGTTGAAGTAAACAAATAAGCAATTTCTTATTTAATTAATTTTATAATTAGTTAATCAATTTAATTTTTATTGGACTGTTAAGTTTTAATTGATTAAGAATAAATCAATTTCTTTAAATTTCTTTGATTAACAACTGATCTGGATTTAAATATAACTTGACTCAGTTAATTGAAACACATTCAGTTAGATTCGTAAATTGATTTATACTGATTATTAATCATTGATTGAGTTAATGTTCTATGCTTTGACATTTATTTAGATATTGTTTCAATTATCTTTGTCTGTGCCATTAAGTAGCTAAACAAACTAGGGTAGATAGATTAAAACGTTGACACTTTTTATTTGAAGTAAATTGACTTGTACTGTTCACTATTCTAAATTTCGAAATAATGTGGTGATTACAAGCGAATTAATTTCAATGGACAGGTCATGATAAAGTACACTTATGGTATGAATTTTCATATGTGAATACTAACACCCTGATTGTATATGTAATGACCCATAAATTTTAACGAAGGCCAAACTTCCTGTAAAAATACATCGCAACACCACACTGAAGATGTGACTAAAATGCTGGTGGCTTGAGAGGCGACGCCATGGGGGATGAGGCTTAGGAGACGATGAGGTGGTAGGGGCTTAGGATGGTGACAGTGGATGGTTGAGGTGATGAGGTGGTAGCAGCCCAAGAGGCGACGAGGTGGTTGGTCGAGGTGGATTGGGAGGCAATGGAAGTGAAGATTGTTGGTGGTGTAGCGGCGAAGCATGGCATCGATAATGGTGTAGCAGCGAAGCATGGCATCGGTGATGGAAGAGAAGACGGCCAAAGTTGGTGCCGATCGTTTTTTTTGAACAGTTTACATTCGAAAATGCTAAATATAAACTAGCATTATCTTTAAGTGAAATTGAATATAGCATTATATGTGTATAATGCTAATTTAGTTTAGCATTTTTTAAACTATAAAAAGGAATGAAAATGCTAGTTTAGTTTATCATTTTTTAAACTGACATTTTAGCTATGAAGTATAATAGAAAGTTTAAAACATGGAAAATGATAGTTTAATGTAGCATTTTAGATACAAAGTTTAGTAGCATATTAATGATATTTGAAATGATAGATTGATGCAACATTTTAACTATGAAGTACACTAGCATGTTTAACGTATGCAAAATGATAGTAAAATTTAGCATTTTTTGAATATAGCATTACAATGATTTAATGTTAATTTAATTTAGCATTTTATAATGTTATTGATTTTTTTAAAATTCAGATCGACGATGATTTAGTCTGCTTCATAGCTAAAATGACGCCGGCGAAGACGGAGCAGGGCACAGTGTAGGTCATGTCGGGGCAATGACGTTGGCGGTGAGGAGAGCGGCAATAACGACGGGGAGAGTGGCAATGACGACGGGGAGAGCGACAATGAAAAACCAACAACTGATCGACGAAGATGATTGGGAGAGTCGCAATGACGCTGGCGAGACGGAGCAGGGATCAATGTAAGTCGAGGCTGTGTGGATCGAGGTCGAGCTGTTGAAGGCGATGTGATGAGAGGAGGAGGGGCTACAATGTTGTGGTGTTGGCGGAAGAATATGGGTAGCGGCAGTTGAAAGGAAGCGGATTTGAGATAGACGTGGAGAAGAGAGAAAATGTGGTTTTGTCCTTGATGCTAAATTTGAAAACTTTTGGACTGTATCTAAATTTTTTATTAATGTTTGTCCCTTTGGCTAATTACCTCTTTTAAATATATATAAAGATTTTGATTTCAATATATATGTGTTTTAAATTTATATTGATTTTCAAAAATATATATTATAAAGATTTTATCTTTAAATACGTATTTTAAAATTTGATTTTTAAAATATATAGCTATATATATATATTTGTTTCATTGGATCCATCGAGTTTAAGATCGTGCTAGTTAACAGCTTTGCTTTGCTCGTCAAATTCATGTTCATCGTGCCGTGCTTTGGAATTTATGCTTGGATTCGTAGCTTGTCGTGTTGTCTAATTTCTCTAGCCTCGAAAGGTGAGCAATCACTCACGATTAACATTCTTATATTTAGTAAATTTGATTTCACTTGAAACGACAATTGAAATATACCATTAAATTTGAATTGTTAGTTATTTAATTGTTAAATATGATAAGCCATTATCTGTAACTGTTTGCCTATGACATATGACACCATAACATGTTGTATATATTATATTTAAATTTGTTACTGATGACATATGTCCATTGTCGATGTGTTATGTTATTATCATATTCGTTCTCACTTTGCAAGTTCCCTGTTAGTTTAGAAATTCTTTATGGGTTGAAATGATACATACCTGAACGATACTATAGATTAGGGGAAAATCGTTATGGATTGAAATGATAAACCCAAGCGATTTTCATTGATTTTGAAATTTGGGATTTCGGGTTGAAATGATATATACCCATAAAATATTAAATTTAAATTGCGGATTGAAATGATAAATATCCATATCACTTGACCATAGGATAGAAAATTATATACAGACACTGTTGGTCTATTTTGAAATTGATTTCCAAAGTTTGAAAGGAAATATATGGGTTTTAAATAAATATTGATTTTAAATATAATATAAATATTTTATTTTTAATATATGTGTAAAAATTTAGATTTTTATTTTTATATGTTTTGGGAATTTTAAAATTATAAGTTATGTTTTAAAATGTAAATTATAAAATGTTACTTATAACTTTATTATTTTTAAATATATGAAATAAGATTTAAAACAGATTTAATTTAATAATAAGATTTAATTTAATAAAATTTAATTTACCTAATATATATATATATAATATGTTTTAAACTATTTTGAAATTATATTAATATTTTGAAAATAGATTTTGTAATAACATTAATAAATTAAGGTTGGAAAGATAAATTGAAATTGATTTGAAATTTAATTTGTTTAAGAATTATATTTAAATAGGAGTTGATTTGAAACTTATTAACTTGAGAATTTCAAAGATATGATTTTATAACTTGATAACTTGATTTTGATTAAAGGTGAATAAATGAATATTTTCATATTTAAATAAGATTGAAATTGAATATTTAATTTTGATTTTAATTTGTAATTTGAGATTTCATTTAAATGTTATCAAAATGATTTAGTGAATATTTTCAAATTTAAATACAATTAAAGTTGAATTTTGAAATATAAATGAGATTTATCAAATTGAGTAATTGTAAATTGTTTGAATATTTAACTTCGGAACCTATTGAATTGAAAGTGGTTTAAATGTGTAGTCCAAATCTGGATTTGAAATCGATAACTTAAAATGGTTTAATGAGAATCTGATATTGAGATGGATTTGAATTGAATTTGGAACTAAAAGTTGATTTGAATTGATTGGTGAAATTGGAAGAAATAATTCTTATTTGAAAACATTTTAATATATATACTATTTTTAATATATTATTATTTTAATCTATAAACTATTTCAATATATAAACTATTTTAATTTATAACTATTTCAATATATATACTGTTTCAATATTTAAACTGTTTAAGCTGGAACTGTTATGATTTAAAATTTAATGGATTTAAATGCAAATATTTTGTATGATGGTTTAAACTATTTTGTGGTTATGATTTCGAAAGTAAATATGATTTCGAAAGTGATATGATTTTGAAAATAAATATAATTTTGAAAGTGATATGATTTTGAAATGGATATGATAATTTGATATGTAGAACAAACTGTTTGAAATATAAATGACCACGGTGTGAAATAAGCGTTTGTTGTTAAAGAGACCGGGATCAGATATTGTCATACTCTTTGCCAATACCGAAAACCACTTTAACAACTGTGTACGTGGTGGAGACTCCAGAATGAAGTAGGATGGTTTGGTGTACGATTCTGTATGAGATATTTACGTAGCCCCGACTCCCGTGAGTCAGCTTAGATGTGACTAAAATAGGAGCCATGCCGGGCCAAGTGAGGTCATTTCTCCCATCGGACACATTTCTTCGATACCATTCTATTACTTTGTGATTTGATTGGGTGCAACTTTTGATTTGGGAGCGTGTCTCGAGGTGGGCGGTAGTAGCTGTTATGCGTTACCACCAGCCCGGATCCGTAAAATGGTAGAATCCTACCCTAGCATTGCCTCGCGTGCCGTGTTCACATGCCCTATCGCGCCTTCTACGGGTTTGGTTTGTACCGTACCTATGGAGTGCCCTCTAAGTAAACCACCGGTTTGGTGGAGTTTACGATACTCTATAGACTACGAGAATATATAAAATGTGTTAAAGGGGATATGGGTAATGCCTTAACGCTATTTTAATATTTTATTTTACTGATAGTCATATTATAATAGCGTATATTACTACATAGTAGATAATTCCACGGATCCTTAGAGGATGAAAATCCCAAACATCCTTTAAGTTATTTTGTATTTCACTTGAGTTGATTTACTTGTATAAGAATGTTAATCCTGACTCGAGTGTTTTGTGTTTTCCTTTATGCCCGGGTCAGACTGGGTGTCACGGCATTTGAGACTCACCTTTGGAGATTGAAGCTTTGTTTGAAGATCTATCTATCCAGCTTTCAATTATTTTAGTTTATTCCAGTTGTTTTATTCATATTTGTCATTGACATTTGTATTAGTAACTTCTTTGTATTCGAGATATCTATTGTATTTGACTTTAAACTCTGATTTTATATAGTAGCTTCAATGAACTAATATTTATCTATTCCGCTGCTTATTGTTATATTACTCTGTGTCTGTGATTAATTTTATTTACTGTATATGCTAAGTTTTGCCAATTATAAATTAACAATCTATTTTTTTGAGCAATTCAAGTCCGACATGTGCGGATGTGAATGGTTCAAAATACCGGGTCGTTACAGTAGAACTGTTTATCTAAACAATTTGGCCTTAAAATTTATCGTTTCGATTCGATGAGACCGGGATCAGATATCTGCATTATCCGTAACCACTTCGATCCAATACCCACTATGAACCTTTAGGGTTTCGATTGTAGAGTTAATATGCTGGTTTTAACTAATGTAACAATTTCGGCTATTTTAATAAGTATTTATATTTAGACACTTATAATATCACTGGATTTGCTATAAATGATTTGGTTTTCCAGATTGACTCGGGTGTTACTTTATTGTAATGCTCGGTCAGGCCGAGTACTACAGATCTAGGTTAGGATGCTATGGAGCCCAGGAGGCGAGCTGGATGACAGAGACGTATTACACGTACTTGATTATATTCCGCTGTGTATTGTAGGCTATATATACAACACTTTTGAGGACAAGTTAATATAACTGTCGAAATTTCTATGTTGATGGTTGTACTTTGATAATTTGTATGTGTATTAACCGTTACAGATTCTTTTGTATAAAAAAACTGTTATTATCTATTATATTTTGTTCTGCTGCGATTGTGAGATTCTGTGTTATTATTTCTGTTTCTTCTTCCGTCTCCTTTCTTCTTAACCCTTTGATCTGGTATTTCCGGCACTCGACTGCTCGGCATTTTATACAGTGAACGTATAAGTGTCGATTTTCAAGGATCGAAAATTTTCGGTCATTACACATGGTATCAGAGCTGAAGGTTAAATGAGAACCTTGGCTTTGGTGGGGATTACTCATTAGAGATAGGGTCAGTAGTACCGTAGAGTGAGTTGAGTGTGTTATATATGAGAGCGTACTTGTTATTTTCTTATATAATAATTTTAAAGGATAAACGAATTTAAAAATAATTTTTAAAAGATTTTATTTTAATATAAAAGGAAATAATTTTCCAAAAATTATTATAGTATATTGAGGTGATTGGTTTTTATTATTATAATCAAGTAAGATTATAAAATCTAAGTGGTTATATATAACCAAATAGAATAAACTATACAAATGGGTTAAGCTAAAAACAGATTCAAACCAGAATTTAAATTCCGGAAATTTCGAAAGTGTTCTTCCAAGGTGTTTTGAAATGAAATAATTTTACCCTGATTATATTTTTATATATAAGGAAATAATTTTTCAGAAAATTATTATGGAATATATAGTGTGTTTGGTTCTTAGGTATGATAATATTGATTATTATCATAAATCGGTTGTTGTGCCTTAATGAAGGATGTTTATTACAACGTAAACAATGATAAAACATTATGAAATGTTTTAAGGAAGTGAAATTATATAAGCATGATCTATAAATGTGACTTATAAATTAAAATGGATTTAAATTGAGAAGTTCTGTATCTAAGTCTCGGAAATTTTGAAATGTGTTTCAAGTGTTATGAAAAAATAAAAAGTAATATTATTTTAAAATATTTTTGAATGAAAATTGTTTAAATGGATTTTTGAAGTGATAAAGCACTGAATTCACTACAGTCGCTGGAAAATAACTCTGGTGATGACGGCCGCATCATTAGTGTTCATTTTTGAGTTTCTAGGTGACAGATAGCTTCCATAGTCATTTGATATGGGAATGTTTGTTATGAAATAGGAGTTGTTTTGGAAATTCTGTAGGAATTTTTTTTGGATAAAAACCAAGGTTGGTTTAAAATTTAAAAGTGTGATTTGGTATATAAATGGGATATATATGTATATATATATACGATTTCAAGGTGATTTGAAATAAATATCGGGTATTTGAATTATGGAGTTCCCATTAAATTGAGAAGTAGAACCAAAGGAAAATAAGTTTTGAACTTATAAGTGGGGAATGATGTTAATAAGAAAAGAAGTGTGAAAATTGAATTTTGGAATGTAAAAAATTTAAATTGAGTAAGTTTAAATGGATTGAACGAATTGGAAATTAACTCCGGCCAAGTTAAATAAGTTTTGAACTTATAACCTGAAATTGGAAATTTCAAGATAAAATTAGAATTTAACTTATGGAAGATAAATAAATTGAAAAAGAAAAGGTATAGATTTAATAAAAAGGTGTAAAAGTAGTTATGTATGAATGATTTCAAAACGATTTTTGAAATAAATTGGGTTTTGAATTCTAAAAATTTGTGATTAACCAAATTATCAAATTAACCTTGGATATTGGAAATTTAACTTATGTGAAGTAAATAAGGAAGTCGAAGGAAATTAAATTTATTTTGTAATGAAATAAGAAGTAGTAGATGTGGACTTGGGTCATAAAGAGAATTCGATTTAAAAAGGGCTAGCAACTAAATATGTTTTGCATGTGTTAATGAAAGATATTGATGGTGAATCAAGATGAACAGATTTAATGAAATAATAATTTAAAAATGGTTAAATATTTAGTAAAGAGATGGAAATTCGATTTGGATGAGAAATAAAGTTGAACCCAAGTAAAACCCAAATGAAGTGATGCTTGAGGAAAAAAATATCAGATTTTGGAAGATGGAAATGAACAAGTAGGATAAATTAATGAATTGAATATTGAAGTGGAGTTGGAGCCAAATGAAATTTAATTATAATTGAACAAACTCCATGGAATAAATATAGAATCGGGTTGTGGAAATCCAATAGACGATCTTCGAAGATGGATTAGTGGAACGAACTAATCTAAATAAATTGGTGGATGAATGGATGTAATTTTTGAACTCACTAATTGTCGTAGTCTGTCGATGTTGTGAAATATTTGGTAGAAATACGATCTTATATAAAATCACTTTTTATATTGATTTGAACGTAAATTTATAATTACTAATGTGGAAATTTATTAGAATGAAGATTGAATAGTCACTATTACTAAAATCTACTTTATAAGAAGTAAGAAATGTTACAATTAACTTTGTAAAGTAATCGAACTTGGAAATTTTGATTTGGCATTAATGAGATTTTATACATTAATTATATTTTCAAACTTCCCTTGTTGAATTTATAACCATAAGGAAATGATCTTTGGAAGGTATTTGAAAATACTAAATGGAGTTTATTTAAATATGAAGCGGATCCAAAAACTATTAATCCTAAAATTATTCGAGTTGGAAAGAATAATCTTATATGTATATAAGAATGAAACTGAAATAGTTTTGGAATCTATTGATTTTTAAAGACCTTTGATTTTGGCAAATAGTCGATTTGGAAATTTGATAAAACGAATTCAAAAACTATCGATTTTAAAGATGTCGATTTTATATAGATAAAATTTATATGTGATGCTTATAAAGTGCATGATTTGAAAGATATTGTATATATATAGTATGATATGTTTTGAAACTAAAAGTATGGAAAGGCACCCGCCAAGAAAGTTGAAAATTTGGAGTAGGAGATCCACAGGGTGGGTCTACCTTAGAATCCACAAGGTGGGTTCAATTAGAATTGGGGCCCTAGAGGACGTCTGGACAAAAACTCATGAGTTCCTGGTGATCATTTGTTTGCATAGCGTAAATCGAGGGATATTATACCTACAGTTACGTATGGTTTTGCTATGATAGCAACGCAACCTTTATGTAACTGCGATCTATGAGAGTTGGTAGTGTAATTCGAGAGGCAGGGATTGCCTAGAGTTACTTATGGTTTTGCTGGGATAACAATGCAACCTTTGTGTAACTGCGATCTATCATGGTTCTATAGCGTAATTTGGGAGGCGAAGATTGCCTACAGTCTACAGGATAGTGACGTAACATCGGTAGCTGCGATCTATGTGGTTTTGTTTTGATAGCGTAATTCGGGGGGCAGAGATTGCCTACAGACTACTTACGGTTTCGCTGGGATAGCGACGCAACCATTGTGTAGCTGTGGTCTATCGTGTTTCCATGGTGTAAATCGAGGGGTGTTGATGCCTACGGTCTACTTATGATTTTTTCGGGAAGGCGACGAAATCATCGTGTGCCCGCGATCCATGGCTGTGGAGAAAAATGGGTGATACTTTCCATATCAGTTTGAAAAGATTTTTAAGTATTTTCACTGGGTGTTGAAATAGGTCTACTAAGTACTTAGAGATTTTTAGTCCTACGACTGATCAACGTATGACTAAAATTCTATAAGAACAAGGATGGACTTGATAAGACATCGAGTTATGGAAATTATTTTAAATATCGAACTAGTTTGGTAATACTATGTAATTTAAAGAGTATGTACCCTTAGCGGTATAATAAAGAGTAAGAAGTTTAAAAATGTTTAAAAGATGGTTAATTTAGTGATATACATCACAAATTCTAATACTCGTTTCGTTCCTTTTCGAGGACGAAAAGTTCTAGAGGAGAGATTGTAACAATCCAGATTTTTAGCCATCTGATATTGGAATAATTAACTAATTTTAATTATTGGAATATTGATTTTTATAAGTTAAATAGATAAATTTTCTGATAATTGAAATATCTGAATCTATAAATTTATTAAACTATATTAAATTTTAAAATGAAAATTCCTGAATAAGGAGAATTAGTAATATGTATGTATGTATGTATGTAAACTTCACCATTTCAAACTCGTGATAAAATATCTATATATCTATATACAAATATATACAAGCTCCATTTTGATGATAAAAATATATATAAGTTATATGTATATACATATGTTTATAAAAATATTGTATACACAAATAAATAAATAAATAAATAAATATACATGAATGTATAAATTTATAATGGAAAATTTCAAACTTATGATTTTATTTATATATATACATATATATATGGGTATATGTTTATAAAATATAGTGCATATGGAAATATACATATATACATATATATATGTAAGTATGATAGGATAAAAATATATATGTAAATAGTGTATATGTAAATCTATATATATATATATATGTGTGTGTGTGTGTGTGTGTAGATATATACACATAAGAGCTTCATGATGGCAAGATCTAGTCAAGCACCCAAAACATTAAATCAAGCCACATAATAAATCAAATCACTTATAATATCAAATCAAAACATGAAATCACATCAGCCTACATGAAAAGAAAATGAAAAAAAAATGAAAAAAAATGAATAAAGCCTGTACAGGTACAAAATCTCAGCCTACTTTTTGTTTCAATGTCCCCTTTCCATTCTCCTATATATATAGCCATACCTGCTTGTTCAGTTGTTCATTTGTTCCTTCACGTATCATACATATAAAAAAAAGTAAAAAAATAAAGATCTGCCATCAAACTAAAGAAAAAAATTAAAAGCTTGGAGGGAGAAGTAAAGCAGCAGCAGTTCATCTATTTTAAACAGTGAGTAAAACAACTTGAGTTTGTTTTCCTAGTTAACATATCTATATATATTCACAACTATGATCTTTGTTGAAACTTTGATTTGTATCAAGTATATATGTGTTTGCTATGGATATATGTGTGTGTATATGTGTTTAGCAATGAATAAGGCCACCTGCGCATCACAGAACCATGTACATCTTCCAGGAAAAAAACACTCCCTGTACATGTTTTAGTCTAAACCAGTTAAGTCTTTCAATCTTGAAAAATTAATATCTCAACATGTACTTGGTTTTAAATCTTGATTCCAAAAGAAAAGTTGCTTGATTTTTAGTATAGGTTATTTTAAAATTCATTTCATTAAGTTTCATCACCCAGAAAGGAAGAAAATAATATATATCAACAAGTATATCAGTTATTGCCGAAATCCGAACATCACAATTAGATAAATGAATGATGTAGCATTGATCGTTGGAGAGAATTATGATTTTTAGAATTTGTTTGGAAAGTTTTAATGAAGTATGAAGGGTGAAATGTTAAGATGAACGTAACTGGGCGAATTTTGAAATTCCGGCGATCTAGTTGATTACGTCACTTGAAACTCGGCATGGAAGAGGTTCAAAGGGTAGCGCATGCGAAAAAAATGCTACGGTGATTTTTAGTGAAGCGTGTTGGCTTGACGTGTTGGAACTAGGGTTTTAGGAGGGTTGGGTTTGGGTCTTAGGTTGATGGGAATGGCAACGTTGATAGGGAGAAAGGAACGTGCGCACTATGGGGAATAGGTAGAGGAGATTGGGGCAGAGCTAGGGGTGAATTTTGGTAATGGACGGTGGTCTCTAGCGTCGTGGCGAGGTGATTAGGTGACATGGTTTTCATTCGAGTTGGGGTGAGTAGTTCGAATTTTCGAACTAGAGTTTTTAGCCGTGTGTCTAGGTGGCTGTCGATATGCAAAGGTCGTGGGTGATCTAAGGGAATGGTCAGCGGTGAGTAATGTTGGCCAGAGGCCGCGTGTACGTGCACGTTTTAGTGCACAGTTTCGTGCACGCCTGGATATGTTCAAATGGGAGGGGAGGAAAGAAATAAGAAGAAGGGAGGAGAAGAGAGAATGAGCCGGTTAGCTTGGGTGTATTGGGCCGGGTGTAAATAAAAAAAATTAATTGGGCTGGGTTTTTTTATATAGTAAAGCAGTTAAAATTTTATTTTGATAACCTATGGATTTATAAAAACTATTCTCATTCGTTTTTAATCCAATCGACGCTTTGATTTTTTTTGTGTCGTGTTCCTATCGTCTAGTATTCTCATCTGAACTAATATTGTCAAGTTTTCTGCAATGTAAATTTTAATGGTTTATAACAGTCGAAGTAAACAAATAAGCAATTTCTTATTTAATTAATTTTATGATTAATTAATCAATTTAATTTTTATTGGACTGTTAAGTTTTAATTGATTAAGAATAAATCAATTTCTTTAAATTTCTTTGGTTGACAAGTAATTTGGATTTAAATATAACTTGACTCGGTTAATTGAAACACATTCAGTCGGATTCGTAAATTGATTTATATTGATTATTAATCATTGATTGAGTTAATGATCTACGCTTTGACTTTTATTTAGATATTGTTTCAATTACCTTTGTCTGTGCCATTAAGTAGCCAAACAAACTAGGGTAGATAGATTAAAATGTTGACACTTTTTATTTGAAGTAAATTGACTTGTACTGTTCACTATTCTAAATTTCGGAAAAATGTGGTGATTACAAGCGAATTAATTTCAATAGAAATGTCATGATAAAGTACACTTATGGAATGAATTTCCATATGTGAATATTAACACCCTGATTGTAGAACTGTTTATCTAAACAATTTGGCCTCAAAATTTATCGTTTGGATTCGATGAGACCGGGATCAGATATTTGCATTATCCGAAAACCACTTCGATCCAATATCTACTACGAACCTTTAGGGTTTCGATTGTAGAGTCTAGTATACTGGTTTTAACTAATGTAACAATTTCGGCTATTTTAATAAGTATTTATACTTGGACACTATTATAATATCATTGGATTTGCTATAAAATGATTTGGTTATCGTAAGAGAAAAACCCGTCGTGTTTATATGTGACACGGTCTTACGAGATACCTTTGTTTTCAAAGGATTTTAAAAATAGTAATAATTCAAATTGAGTGTGTTTACTCACGCTGGTTTTCTAGACTGACTCGGGTGTTACTTTATTGTAACGCTCGGGTCAGACCGAGTATTACAGATCTAGGTTAGGATGTTATGGAGCCCAGGAGGTGAGCTGGATGGCAGAGACGTATTACCCGTACTTGATTATATTCCGCAGTGTATTGTATGCTGTATATTCAGCACTTTTGAGGACAAGTTAATATAACTGTTCAGATTTCTATGTTGATGGTTGTACTATGATAATTTGTTTGTGCATTAACAGTTACAGATTCTTTTGTATAAAAAATAACTTTTATTATCTATTATATTTTGTTCCGCTGCAATTGTGAGATTCTGTGTTGTTGTTATTTCTGTTTTTTCTTCTATCTCCTTTCTTCTTAACCCTAATGATCTGGTATTTTCGACACTCGACTGCTCGACATTCTATATAGTGAACGTATAAGTGTCAATTTTCGAGGATCGAAAATCGACGGTCATTACAAGGTATGCTTGAAAGTTTGGACTGTATGCACTGGGCTTGGAAGAACTGTCCGACGGGTTGGAAAGGAATGTTCACCGGACACAAAAAAGTAACAACAATGATTCTTAAAGTAGTAGTTTCTGATGATTTATGGATTTGACATGCTTTCTTTGGAGTGCTAGGTTCGTTAAATGATATAAATATTTTAAAACAGTCACGCCTGTACTCCTAACTATCTAATGGACTATCGATGGAAGTTTCGTTCAAAATTGGTAATATTGAGCATCAAACTAGATATTACCTAGTGGATGACATTTATCTAAAGTGCTGAACTTTAATACAAGGTTATAGGGTACCAAGAAACAACAAAGAGAGCTGTTTCACCGAAAAAGTGGCAAGTTATAGAAAGGACACCAAACGTACGTTCGGTGTCTTATAAGCAAGGTTTCAGATTTTACAAAACTCTGGCCAATTTCATGACGCAAGAGTTCTATCTGTATGCTTGTATAATAATTCAAAACATGATTGTGGAGAGCGAAAGAAGTGGGTATGAAAATAAAAAAATAGTTACCTGGACATGTTTAAGGGTTCTAACAAAAAAACAGAGCGAAACATTAATTAGATGGAGGAATATGTTTCTGTGGTTCAGCATATTGAAGATCAAGCAACACACTTTCAATTGCATAACCAATTGGTGGATCATTTGTGGGCACACAGAAGAAGGAACAGCAGGAATTCATAGGTGTTTGTTTATGGACAACGTTTATTCACCTTTCTATGCTCTCTTGTTTCCTTAGTGGACATCTCTAAATTACCTATGAATCTTGAAAATTTGGCACTCCACTGCTCCAACTGAATTGATTTGTTTCTACCAAGAGGACGTGCGTCCGTGTTCCCAAACAATGGCGATATTTCCTGAGTACTAGGATCGCTGCCTGGACTTGAATCCGATAGTTCATTCTTTTTGCCTTATTTTGCTGCTCGAACATGTAGTTATTGGGATTCTTCCATTTCAGTGGATCGGAAAGAAGCTCAAAGCATTCCTGAAACTTGAATGGATGACCGTATTTCTGTTGATATGCCTTGCATACTTCTTCTATTTATAGAAAGAAGTAAAAAATGTATGAATAAATGATAATATTCAAAAAGTATGATCTTTTAAAAAGTATGTAATAAAACATAAACAAAACTTACAGTGTCATATGGAGCAGCACCGCTTCGCTGTCTAGTCTCCAACCTTGATAGTATAGCCAGATAGTTTTGACATGCAGGGTTCATTACTCGATATCCACCTCTAAGCGAAGCCCGGGTTCTCTTCAACGGCTCTATGGTGTTATAATAATCTGCCAATTTTTTTCAAAAAATTTTCCCTTTCATATTATTTCCAGTAATATTGACTTGTGAAATACGTATCCATGATTTAGCAAGAGAAACATACTGTAGGGAAGTGAACTTAACTTGTTTTTTTCTATCGTCGGCTGCTGCAACTTCCTCTTCAGCATTTTCCTTGTCGATGTATTCTATGCCAACGTCTACACCAGCTGCAGCTGGTTCCCTACGTCGATTACTGAAAATGTCGTTTAATGATTTCCATTTCTTCTTCTTGTTATATTCTGGACTTTGAGGCGCAGACATCTCTGCAACGGTTTCATCGTTACCGTCGTCCGTGTCTTCGGCGTCGCCTTCTTGATCTTCGCCTTCTTTCTCGTTTGAACCGCTACTTATTTCTTTAGTTGTAGGATCATTGCGTGCATACAAATATTTCCTAGACAAATTCTGCATGGCTTCTCGATCATGAATCTCTATCTACTTTGCGCTAAAATGCTGTTGTTGAAGTTGGTCGTTCTGCATCATCAACGACATACGACGAGTGGTCTTCGTACGTGCCAAAAGTAGAAAGTTGTTGGTAACGATTGTGGAGCGGTAGAATGGAAGTAAGGTGGTTGTTCAGGAGGAAAGCTAGAAGGAGTATGCGGTTGGTATGGTTGGCTATTGATTGCGCATACGAATATTTTATTTTTCATATTTCTTAAAAAAAAACTGTCAAGGACTTAGTTTATGCCATGTTTTTTACTTCACAAAAAATATTTCACGATTAGTTTGACACTTAATACAATGCATGTTTTTTTTACAGGTTTGTGTAAAGGACTATGAAGGATGCATTGAATTAGTAAATTAAAAGGATACACTTTTTTGTGTAAAGGACTTGGTAAATTAATTCAATGCATCCTTCATGAAATTTTTTTACTTTACCAAGGACAATGAATTCAATGTATTAGTAATTTGATTTAAAAGGATTGAATAAAGTGTACTTACTAATACATTGAATTAAGTACACTTAATTCAGAAAATGGTGTATCCTTTTAATTAATTAATTCAATGTATCCTTCTAATTTATCGGACAAACTCACCCGTTGAGAACCGAGACCAGCCAGATCGGTTTCAGGTCTATTGGGTCGGATTTGGTTGGCACCCAGGTAAAGTTTAATTGAATAAGTGAGTGGATGCCACTTAATTATTTATTAAAATGTATTTGATGCATTAACCATTAATGTTACAGAGGATTCGCTATAAATGATCGGATTTGCAACAGAATAGTTTTTGATCCCATTAGGTGGGAAACATCATGCATTCGCTTACGATTAAATTTGTACCTCTTATCTCAAATATTAACGTTAAAGAATATTTATATAATTTATGAATTTGGGTCAAATTCATAATCTTATCATTTACATAAATATTCTTTAACATTAACGTTTGAGATAAACAGGTAGAAATTTAAAAGAATGCATAATCATCCCATGATCCAATCTGCAACGATATATACAGGCGTAGCTTCAAAATTCAAATACAAGTTCTTCCAATAAGTTCCTCATTCTCTTCCAATGAATCCACAGTCAAACCCACTCACAAACCTCCCTCTCATCCCTTACAACCATCCCAAAAAGGAATTACTCATATCGGACCCAGCACCAAACTCCAGTCTCGACATTTCCATTCCTCGAATCGTAACTCCGCTCCAAACCCTCCTTCCTGAAGACGATCCCCAACCAAACATCCCACTCATCCAACCATCAAATACGAGAAACAGATCGGGTGAAATGGTGCGTGTCT
Source organism: Allium fistulosum (assembly GCA_030737815.1). NCBI lineage: Eukaryota > Viridiplantae > Streptophyta > Magnoliopsida > Asparagales > Amaryllidaceae > Allium > Allium fistulosum. Next base: position 744,651,753 of record CM060907.1, read on the forward strand.
CAAGCCTGAACCCTCAAGACTCTTTATACTTCCAACACTCAGTTCGAAAAGCAAGAATAACATTCGAATCCTTACGCATTTCGCTCGCTCCTGACATGGTAGCTTATCAGCGTGCAGCTTCCTTGATGTACAGCCGCAACTTATGGCTGAACCGCGACAAAAGGATCATCGGTCCCATACCCGGCGTCAGCATTGGTGACATATTCTTCTACAGGATCGAGCTATGCATCATCGGCTTGCATGGCCAAAACCAAGCCGGCATCGATTACGTCTCCGCTACTGCAAGCGAGAGTGGCGAGCCCATTGCAACCAGCATAGTTGTTTCCGGCGGCTACGAAGACGACTACGACAATGGCAATGAGCTGATTTACACGGGCCACGGAGGACGCGACTCAGGTGTACATAAACAAAGCACAAGTCAGAGGTTGGAAGGCGGCAACCTTGCTTTGGAAAGAAGCATGACTTACGGCATTGAGATTCGAGTCATAAGAGGTATCACTTGCTATAGCAGCCCAACCAGAAAGATCTACGTTTACGATGGACCGTACAAGGTGGTAGAGTGTATGACCGATAAGGGAAAATCGGGGTTTGGCGTGTACAAGTTTAGGCTTTTGAGGATCAATGGGCAGGAGGAGATGGGTAGCTCTGAGATCGCAAAAGCCGTTAGTTTGAGAAGCAATCCACTGACTGTGAGGCCGAATGGGTATTTAAGTATGGATATATCGAAAGGGAAAGAGAATTTTCCAGTGTTATTGTACAATGATATCGACGAGCTTAACGATCCTTTGTTGTTCGATTATGCTATTCGGCCATTGTATGACATGGATGTGTATGAAAAAATGTCTGACGAAACCAGGCGTGGATGTGGGTGTGTAAACGGTTGTCGTGATCAAGACTGTTGCTGTGCGAGATTGAACGGTGGAGAGTTGCCTTATGATGCAGATGGGATTCTTAAAAGGGGTAGACCAGTTATATACGAGTGTGGAACTAGGTGTAGGTGTCCGCCTAGTTGTGTCAATAGAGTTAGCCAAGGAGGGTTAAGGAGCAAGTTTGAAGTGTTTAGGGATTTGACTACAGGATGGAGTGTTAGGTGTTTGGATTTCATTAGAGCTGGATCGTTTATGTTTGAAATAAACGGGATGGTGATATCAAAGAAGAGAATGAAGGTTTATGGGAAGGAGGATGAGCAATATTTGATTCATGCAGGTGCGTTTCCAAGCAAATGGAGGGAGTGGGGTGATGTATCTGATGTGTTTCCGGAGTATAGGCTGCATAATCTTCCTTCTCTGCCTGAGTTGAGATATGCCATTGATGTCTCGAAGGTGAGAAGCGTGGCAAGTTATTTGAGTCATAGCGAGGTCATACCGAACGTGTTTGTGCAGTTTGTTCTTCGTGATCATAACAATGTGGCGTATCCTCATCTTATGGTCTTTGCTTCTGAAAATATTCCTCCTCTGCGAGAACTTAGCATTGATTATGGGAGACGGAACGAAGAGGGAAGTGTGAAGCCATTGGCCTTGACAATGTAGATGAAGGAGATAATTTTTTTGGTTTTTTCTTAGTATGTATTATTATTTGAGCAGGAGGTCGTTGTGAGTGTTTTATGTTCCTAAGGGAAACTTCTCATCTTCACTTTTATCATCATCATCATCATTTCTAACTCAGTTCTGTCAAACAATGACCATATGAGCTCATTTTCAATTTTTAAGGTCGGATTTTTCTGAAACTAAATTTGTTTAGTTCATATATCGATATAGGAACCATGAATGTTTCTGTTGATGAGTATGAATTTACTGGTAATTGACTAATTTCTCTTCTCTTTTTTTTAAATCCATGGTCGATTCACTTTAAACTCCATCAAATTAAGAATATGCATATTTTCTAATTTTCTGTGTTCGAAATGTTTTTTAAGGTGAATATTTACTTGGACTCCCTCTTTCATAATATTAATGGAAACCATCCTGCTGCCATGTCAATCTTAACCTTTGAAATGCAATAACCTTTTCAAAAAAAAAATTCAAATTTAGGAATCATTACCACCGTTGAATTAGAAATTTTATAAAATTTTTTATGTACAGACCAACATTTAAAACCAATTCTTTATACAATCAACTATAACTTCGTTGAAATGATAACAGTTATAAATACATTCAATAGAAATCATTAGTTTGATACATCATATAAGTACATCATCCTAATCCAATTGTATGAATGCAGTTATGATTGCGTCTAACGTTTAACTAATGTAGTTATAATTTCATCTTTGAGAGGTTGTTGAAACTCATACGAGAGATGCACTTTAACAACATTATGATCATGCAATTTTAAATTGCAAACTGTTAAACTGCATCTGGGTGTCTAAAACTGCATTCGTGGGATGCAACTAACTCCATTGTTCAGATATAGTTAAAACTGCATATAGAAGATGCAGTTAAAACCAAGGTTCGAGAACTCGGTTTCGGTTTCGGTTTCGGTCATTTGAAATTTTGTTAGTTTCGAATGATTTCGTAAATTTTGAAAGTTTCGGTTTCGGTCCAAATTTCGGTTTTCAGTAGTTTGTTAATAAACTTATGAACAATCAATAAATTATCTATACTATAAAGCAAAACCTTGGTCAAAGTGAAGCTTTTTTGTCATTTCCGAAAATATCCCTCTTCATTAGTTCCAACAACCTACCGCGTTTGGTTATTTTCGTCAATTACATAAACTAAGTAGTGGACATAACCAACCATCTTTCACGTTCTTCTGCTTTAGTTTCTCCCCCAAACGATAATAACTTCAACAACAAATCAATGGCGGAAAAGTTTGGAATAGAGGCCGATATATTTCTCAAAGTAAGATCTAAAACACATTACTGATTTGGTTTCTAGGGTTTTGTCTTCCCTTTATTAGGCTATCATTCAATTTTCTGATTTTTCAATTTGCCGATTTATTTCTAACTCATTCTGTTTATTGTCTTTCTTTTCAATTTTTGTTACTTATTGTCTCCTCCCTTCTACTAAAATGTAAGAAAGAAAAATCCAAAACCCCAGCTAAAGTATTAAGGTTTAAGCAGTGGTTTTTATTTCTCATCCTCCTCTGTTGGTTAATTATCTTGATTGTAAATATCAAATCTTTCATTTGTGCTGTAATCGTTAACTAATTTTATTGTATTGGTTGCAATTTTTTCTAATCGTTTTCTGAGATCGGTAAGAAAGCAAGAGGCAAGCATTAAATTTATCTTTTTATTGTGCGTTTTCCCCGCGACCTACTGATTGTATAATTGTCTCTGACTGACAGGCGTTGTACCTCACTTTGGATTTATATGTACCAATCGTTATATATATGATATCACGTAAAGTTTTGCCACAGTAGTTGGTTAACATAATTGGGCGGACTCGATTAAATTCATATTATAGTTTACATAGTTTTCTGATGTAGCAGCTCTATGTTGGATATAATATGTCATGAAAGTTTCCTAGAACATGTAATAAAATAGTTTATTGGGGAAAACATGAGCTGGAAGTTGAGTTGTATCATTAAGGCTAAGATTTATTCAAAAACCGTTGAATCGTAGAAAAGGATATACAAGCGTGCAAGATCATGGTCAATAATTGCTGGACATGCTTTTATGAAACAGCCGATCACCGATTCCTTATATCTGTTTGCTTCAGTTTTGTAGCCCAGTACACAGGATATTTTGTATACAAGATTTAGAGTATTTCATGATATATTAATTATTTCATATGTTAGTTTGTTGTCTAGGTATAGTTTTTAAAATTTAATTTAAGGAAAATAGAAGAGTGGATGGGGAACATGGTGTCCTAAATAAGATCTGGGTTTTGGTAAACTCTTTATTTTGCTTTAACTGATTTCTTCTACTACTATATCATCTTTTGCGTACTCCAGATGATAGCTTATCAGTTCAAGTACTGAGATTCCAAATGAAGCTAGGCTTGAATTCTATTCCACTGACATCATATTTTTTTGGAAGAACATGGTGTGTGTATTGTGTGATCAATGCATATTTGCTCAACAATTTAAGAACTGTGTTTCAGTTTAACTGGAGATTAAAAGTCATCATTTCTATTTATCTAAAAAACCTATATACTACCCAAATTAATGACCACTATAATATGAACCAGAACATTTCGGGATATTGGTTGATACATTTGATTTTTCAATCTCAACCTCTGTTGATTGTATAGTTATGATTTTTTTATGTTTCTCTTCATGAATTTTCTTATGTGCTGCAGGTCTCTTGACAGGGGACTATAGCTTTGACCATAAGTTTTCTTTGTCCATAGTCAATAAAGATGGATTGGTAAGTATTGATTATCCTTTCTGTTGATTATTTTGTATACCGGTCTCTATCTATAAATCCTGTGTAGTTTGCTGCTTCTTCTGGATTCGAACTAACAGTTCAATTTTATTCCTAATTTAAACAGTTGCCAATTTAAACTTGAATTTAGGTTTCGGTAAATAAATTCGAGATTTTATATTATGCAACACAAATATTAGCGATTCTTCTGTAGTAACAAAGATAGAGGTTTGTACTTTATAACAACAAAGATGGTTATCCCTTGCTATGTATTTATCAGATGCTAGAATGAAATTGTGGCATCTGAAGAGTACATCAACAAAAAAAAACCTTTTTTAACAACATCATTTTTTTTAATTTTTTTAGAGCAATCATTGAAATCCTTAGTTGCTTTGGTTAGCGAAGAATTTATTGACAGTCTTAAAAAAATTCTCATTGCAAAATGCTACCATATCTATTTCAAATTACCAACTATATGTAATGAAGATCATATTTTCTTTCCGTTAGGAATCAAAGTTGTTGTCTACGGTTTGCATGAACATGCAAATATAATTCATAATTCCATAGGTTTATTACTTTTCTTTTTGTCCACGTAAGGTCGGTCTGATGGAAAGCTTCTTTCCATGTTTGATACAAAAGTTCCTTATACACGTCCATCGGACGAGGAAGCGTTCTGAAAGACAATGAGTCAAAGTGAAGCCTTTTTCAAATTGCCAAAACTACCCATTATATTTATCTGAAAAAAAGAGTAACAAAAAAACAAGGGTATATATGAATTTTCATCCGCACCACGTTTTCCAGTTACTTTTTACTCCTTTTCTTCCTCACGTCAATTTCTTACCTCATTTCCTCACGTTACTTTCTCAACCCAAAGAATAAAACAAAAAAAATTCATTAATAACTACGAAAATAAACAAAAATGGAAATTTCAAATCCTGTATTGAAGCTAATAATTAGTAAATGTTTATGTCCTTATTATGTTAGAAGAAGGTTCGACCTAGGTTCTTCCCTCCCTTTTTGGATTTTGAAAGCGGCTCTATATGGTCCTCATAGAAAATCGATGATCTGAAGGTAAGCTTTTTGTTAAATTTTAAATTTTTAAAAATTACTTTTTGTGTGAATGGTATAAATATTCCTGATCTGAAATATAGGATTTCCCCCTTTTATTCTCTTTTGCTTTTGAGGATATGTGTCTGTTTCATATATCTCAAGGGCTATGCATTATTTGTTTATTTTTAATGTTTTTACAGTTTTTTGCAATTCGTCGGTGCTTTGAGAAATATGTGTAAAATGGATTGCTTAAATTTTGTGACTTATCTAACTACCGAAGATAAGGATAATATAGTGTGGAATGAAAATTCAATGTAACAGGCATGAGAGTACATTTGTTCCATCTTATATCAACATTTTGACATTACAGTCCATAATTAAAGAACATATGGACTGCTTCGGATAAACATTTGATCTTTATCATGCTTTGATTGATGTGAATAAATTATATTACAGTCCTTTTTCTCCCTTTTTTCTTCAAATTTGTTGGTATTGGTTTTTATAAGTAGCTCCATTGTTCAAGCCTTAAGATATGTAACTGTATGCTTTCCACTTCAACTGTTTAATAAAAATATTAATAGTAAGTAACAGTAGTCATTGTAATATGAATAATGATTGGATGATTTAGGTAGCACTAACAATATGATTTCCGGCTACAAGATAATTTATTCATAAATTAGTAAGATTACACACATATTTGCTAGCTTAACACCATAAACTAGATTTTACTTTTTATTATAGTCTGTCATGCATGATCGGTAACCCTTCTGCTTACTTTGTTTTAATATGCAGGAATAGATTGCTTCAGATTTTGGACTAATTTAAACAATAGTAATATATTGTTTTAATATGCAGGAACATAATAACATGTTCTTATTGTTTATTGAATTCTAAAATTGTTGAACTTGAGTCTATATGCTAAAACATGAAAATTTAAAACCGGTATGATTTGGGTGTACTTTTTTGCCTTTATCAGGTAGAGTAGGATTAACCCTGTCAGATTTGACCCTCATAGGCTTGACGCACAGTCCAAATAATCCCATCCCACAACTCATAGTAATGTTGTCAATAAGCTAGAGTCTCTGTACCATAAGAACTCCTTTTGAGTACTCATTTATGTCCTTACACTGATAACTCCTTTAAACTCAGTTTGAACATTTATTTCAGAATAGTAATTAAATCTAGAAGTTAATCATGGGATCTCCTACATTGAATATTTGTTGCTTACATCATTTGTATGTTTCGTAGTGCACACTTTGAATTTGAGGACCACATATTTTCTTTAATAACTGAATCCTAAACTGTTAAAAGAGATTATGTACTTCATTTATGGAATAAATTATCAATAGAATTAAATGCAAATAGAATACACAGGAATTGGATTGTATTTACTACGTAAAAACTGTTCCTGAAGGATATAAATACTTAGCCTATTAAAATTTCAAATAGTGAAAACAACATCATTGTATCATACAACAATTAAAAAGATAAAAAATGACCATAAAAGTAGCAATGTCTTTTAACATACCATTAAAAGGTTGAGTATGACATTGAGCAATCAGTCATTTTGAGAATCCAGTCTTTTAAATAATTCAATCATTTCTGGAGGTCATCTCTTAGTGCAGTTATATATTGGCACCTGCAAGTTTTTGAGATTGTTTAGCGTTTTGGCTAAGGTGTCTTCTGTCGTCTTCCATTTGATTTTTAGTTTACGTATGATTTTCTTTTGGGTTTATTAATATTTTTCATTTAATTGACTGTTAAATGGTGTATTGTTATCTACTGATTCATTTGATGATTTTATTGTATTACTACTATACTTATGGTATTATTATAGAGTTTAATGTCTAATCAAGTTCCTACCTTAATTGGTGGCTGGGCAGAAAACACGGTTGACACAATAGCTATGCAAGTGACGAAGATATCAAGGCAATTATAAGAAAATAGTGATGATTGATTATCTAACAGGTAATTTACCGAATACCTTCAGAATATTTATTTGTTTAAGTGTGGATAACCAGTTCTGGCATTAGCAATATATTTTCCTTAGTTCTCCCAATAAGTCCACTATGATGGTATAAGAAAGGCAATCAGTGTCCATGATTCAGTGAAAATTGATAAAAATTGCTTTTGTTCGACACTATCATTTAACATTTAGAGTACATGAGATAATGACATTTAAATTTTTGACGATTAATTTTTAGTTTTAGTATAAATTCACCCGGTATACGACAAACCCAATTTGCTGAAAATTTCTTTACAGAGCTTTTGATTTCTTTATAGGTTAATAGAATCACCACAAGCCACATAAGTTAAGACATGTACCAAATCTGTATAATTGCTTAATTGGTGGTTCCTCTCCATACTTAACATGTGGTGCATTAGATGAAGAATCTGAACACACGTGAGAAAAAAAAGGAAGACTCACATTCTTTTGTTGATTTTGTTGGCCTTTCCCTTTTAACTTTCTATGCATGTACTTTTTATTTACTTTTATACATTTGTGAGACAAAAAGTTCACGTTGTTGGTTAGGCTTTTAATGAACACTTTTGTTTTACAGTGTCTATAGAAGAGATAATTATGGATCATGTACTGAATAATAGAGGAATTTTGAAGAAATATTCATGTGCTCACTGAGATCGGTTGTAAGTATGAGTCATCATGAATTTATAAAAATATCTTTTATGGGCATGATTAGGAGTTTAATAGAGTAGCTTGGTTCTTTATTGCATGATTCTTATTGATGTAGTAATTATCAATTTCATTCATAATTTTACATAGTTTGGTTTGTTATTATTATACACTTATTTGTTTATTTTTGTGTATGGTTGATTTTTTAGATCTTAAAGTATGATGATTTGACCAAAACTATTAACAATAACTGTCTGCATGGTCGACAGTTTAAGTATTTAACTGTATCCATATTTTCTCAAATTAAATTATTATTGTGCATTTGGCTTTGGATCTCTATTAGAAACATAGTTGTTAATTTTTTCATTGATTTCACACTCACCCCTTATCATTACATGTTTCTTTCTGTTTCAAATAGCATACATAATTTGCAGCCACCTGATTCGAAGTAATAATATAGTAGTATAGTTAATGTTTCAAGCTAACAAAAAAAATAATGACTAATCAACAAAGTGTATAAATTCAGAGGAGATGACCAACGTATAAGCTTCATGGCTGCAACATCAAATAAAAGCAAAGGAAAAAGATAGATGCTAACTTCAACTCAAGGCAATGGGGACTAACAATGTGGAACTCAGCAAGCATATTTGGAGTCATGGAATTAGATGGGCACCAAGACGTACAAAAAGTTCAAATGTTAATGTTATCTTTGAAATAGTTACCGACATATAGAATATTTACTGAATATTATTTGCGCCAATAAAGAAAAAAATTTCATATAATAATATATTCATAAAAGTTAATTGAATTATCTTTTTCACCATTGTTAAACTGTATCTTTTCCTCTACTATTAGAATATCTCTATACATATGCATCAAATATTCTATACTGATGAAAGCCGTAATTCAAATAGTTTATGAATACGTATTGAAATGATTTATTTGTCAATAAACAAATCGACGATAAGGCAGCGATAGCCCAAACTAAAACACTTTTCAAACTTTGGTCGCATTTTTCGATACACATGTCCATCGGACGTTCACATGTACCGGTTGTTTTATAATAACAATTCATCCTGTGCACGTGCATCGCCTCCTGCTCAACAGCACGATTCAGACAATGGTACCAATGCAAAACGACTACAACATCTTCAACCGTACGTACCAACAACAAAGTGTTCGCAGAAACAAATGGACTTGAAGGATGCGTCTGCATTTTCGGATCAACTACAAATCCCTACCGACCATCATCCCCATGCACCTTACCCGACAGACGATAATTCCTCCTGCACACGTGCACGTGCATCGCACGTGCCAAAGAACTCATACAAAGGTGCTTCATCATTTCGGGTTTACCTATCGTCTTTCTTACAACACCTTATTTCTGTTTATTTGTCATATCCTCTTCCTCTTTTTTCCCGTAATTAACGAAAACATTACTATAATCTCTTACAATATCATAATTGTAACAAAGACAAAATACGTCACTTCCTTTTTTGCACACGTCCAACGGACGTGCCACCATACTTGTAATTATAGTGTACAAAGAAATAGAATACAACATACAACATACAACATCATAAATTTACTACATCCAAAAACTATTTCTCGGTGCTGTATATGGATTGTTCTCACAATTTTCTTCATCCACTTGTGTCGTATGGTATGGTGGATAACCATATTGTATTTGTCCTGTACCTAGAAACGTTGCCAACATGTTATCAAATGAGGAGGGTTCGTCATTCTGTGTTGTACATGTAGTCTGACTATTTTGATCGCTTGATATATCACTGTTATATATCTCGTTTGCTCCGTGATAATAATATCCAATGGCGTAGTCAGAAGTAGAATGTCTGTAGTTAGGTGGATCATTTGACGTATACGGATTATTAGCATAATCATAATTTTGTTGTCCATATTCAACATTCAAATTACTGTCTCTTCTGTTACGATTTCCCATCACACCTCTTCTTCTCACATAAGGTATAGTTGGTCCATGCGAACCACCACCATCAGTGGAACCAAGGCCATAATTACTTGCTAAACTGATACCGTTACCACCAGTATTGCCATTATCACCATTTGAGGAGCCACTACTATTTTCAATGCTTTGACTTGCCATTGTTTGTGCAAGTATGCCATCCACTGTAGCAATGGCATCATTCATCATATTAACCATCAAAGGATCGTCATCAAGCAACCGTGGTTCAACTTCAGTAGTCCACTCTGCTAATGGATCCTCCTAATGAAATATATAAATCAGATCAATCAATTGATCATTTGTATCGTGGCGTTTAACATTCTTTGCTCGTAATCTCATATTGTACTATACATATACTAGTTTTTCTAGATTTTACATTTTGATTCTATTTCTCAATTTTGTATGAATCATGGAAAATGCAGTCCAATTTCTTTCATAGTTTGAAGAAGAAACCGTCTGACTTAGAATATGCATTGCTAAGCGTGTTAGATTTGGAGCACCCTCTCTACCAATTATTGACCACTACTGAGCAAGAGAACAACTATTTATAGCTGATTTTGCTTTTGAAGAGCCAAATGTGCCAACTTTCATTATGTAATTGTCCACCTGTGGATATAAAAATTAAATATTGGATCTATATTTTGAATAAAACATTTGATGCAATTTACCTCTTTTCCAATCTCGATTTGTGTTAATATGTCTGGGATCATTCTTTCAACAACGTTGTTGAATCCATTTAACACTTCACTATCGTTTACCGCATCACCATATTGAATGATAGGATTAAGAAAATAACCTATATTTTAAACAGTACGAACATGAATGTTATGAATTTTAACTATTTGTAAGGTAATAATTTAAAATACCTGCCGCGTGAATTGGCCGCTGTAGTTGTTTTTCCCATCTTTTATCTATAATGTCCCACCATTTTTTTGATTGCCTTGAGCCAACGTTTTTCCTAATTGACTCTTTCGCGAGATCCATCGCTTCATAAAGGTAACCCATGTCTGCTTTATCATCACTATCCACCATTCTTAATACTTTGACTAGTGGTTCAAATACAAGAATGATGGAAGCAGCGGCAGTCCAAAAAGTATCATTGTAAATCAGGTCGGAGACATTGGTTGTAGTTCTTTTGTCCTTAACAGCGAGTCTAGGCATTTTAGATGCCCATTCCCTCGTAGCAAGCAATCTTCTCAAGTCATTTTTGTGTTTATAAATAGAGTCTAATGCAATGAAATGAGTGGCAAACCTAGTCACTGCCGGTCTGATCAATTCTTTGCCATTTGTCTCTTTTCTCATTATGGAAAGTAACCAACCATGATTGTATATGAATGTCGTTATTAATTGACAAATTGAGATGATAGATGTTACCTTCGGTTCTTTCGAGATATCTTCTAAGATCATATCAATGCAATGTGCTGCACATGGTGTCCAGTATAAATGTTTTCTTTTCTGCATCAACAATTGACCGGCATCTTTATAGTTGGTCCCATTATCTGTCATTACTTGCACTACTCTATTTTCTCCAATAGTCTCTACAACTTCGTTCATCATTCCACATATATATTCACTGCTTTGAAATTCATTAGTAGCATCTACAGATTTGAGAAATATCATCCCATGGGTGGAATACATAAGAAAATTTATAATTTTTCGTCGATTTTGAGTACTCCAACCATCACACATCAACGTACAACCATATTCATCCCAAAAATTATGAAAAGTGGTAATATATGATCGAACTTTTTCTAATTCCATTTCCAAGTATGAATGTGATAATTCATATGCGGTAGGTGGATCTATTCCACGGCCGCATTCCGCAAACGCATCAACCATCATTGCATAATAAGGACTATTTGCAACGTTATGTGGAATGTGATTAAAGTAAAAGAATTTAGCAATTGCACGGCCTATGTGCTTTTTAGCATTTTTAATGCCTTTTATTGCAGACTTAATAGAAGATTGAGAAATACCTCCTTTTTTCTGCATGTATGAAACAATCCTTGCAACAGAGCGAGTTTTAAAATCACTCTCTAGTCTCGTAGATCTAATACGTACATTCCGTTCTGGTTGACTAGAACCGACACCTGATTGTTTGTAAGATCTTTGCATCTCCTGTTCTCTAAATGTATCTCTGCTTTCTCGCATGGCACGACGAACAACTCTATCATCTTCGTTTTCATCATCTTCATTGTTGGAGTCATGTGGTTGAGGTCTACTCATCAATTCTTGTTGTACACGTTGTTTCTCTAGTTTTCCTTTAGTACGGTCATTTTTCTTTCCAACAATATGAGCTCGTACTAATTTTTTGACATCTTGAGGAACGTTTGGACATGCCATTACATTGCCCCCTACACCTGCCAAATGTTCTTTCAAACGCGTTATACCACCACCGTTGATTTGTTTACTACAAAAACTGCATTTTATTTTTCAAACATTTCCATCGATTGGGGTACCATAATTCCAACTGATCTCTATAGTGTTTGCTTGATTTTCCATAGCGTACCTATAAATCGTGAACAATATCATTAGAAAACAGTTGAATAAACTTAGGTTAGAATTACAGTAATTTCTTCCCAATATAACTTCTCTGCAATATAACTTAAATTATCCCAAATATAACTTAAATTAAGCTCCAAATAAAATTAAAATTAAAAACATGCTTCTCTGCAAGTAAAAAAAAACTGCAGTTCATAGAAATAGAAGCCGAGCCCAGTTATTGTCAAAAACATGCTGAAGTAAATAAAAAACTTGCTGAAGTAAACCAGCAGTCCAACTTCCCTCCATCAGCCTAATATAAGTTTAAGTAAATTAAATGACACCCTAAATAAAAACAAGCAGCCCAATACCCTAAATAAAAACAAGCAGCCCAATAGCCCAATACCCTAAATTAAATGACACCCTAAACCTAACAGATGTTTCGTTCCCCCCTTTCCATCTTCCGTATCCACTATCGAACAAAAAAGGCGAAGCTCTGCAGAAAAGACGAAGGTAAAAAAATGAAAAGAAGATCAATCATTTATGTCGACGGTGAAAACAAGAAGAAGAAGAATTAATCAATTACTGTAAAGCCGAGGAAGAGATGTCTGAAGAGGAGAATTCCAATTGAGCTGCAGTTTGAGTTTTTCTTGATGTAGTAAGTATGTTCTCTATCTAGTGCAATTTATAAGCTTTTGAAATGATCTGATAACTCGATTGTCTACTATTTCTTCACATTTGAATTATTAAAGCTTTTGATTTGATGTATTATTCGAAATTTTTTGGTTTCTAATTGCTTTCTGCCTTTAATTTTTCTTTTCCTTCACATGCTTGCTGCAAGATTCTTTTTTTTATGCTTGAATGACGCGTTTGATTTTTTCTGTCCTAAATCTGTTTGTCATTCCTTCAAAAGTAGCAAAATCACGTTTTTTCTGAAAAAAAAGGTGCGATTGTTTTTTTTTTGCCCTAGTCCGAAACCGGTTTTTAATGTCGGTTTCGGACCGTTCATCAACGAGACCGGTCCGGTACCCCCGAAATTTCGGGGTACCGGCCGAAACCTCATTGCTTGGTTAAAACCACATTTGTGAGATATAGTTTTAAATCACCATATGAGGGACACAATTATACTGACATCTTTGAGGCCCAATTAAATTGCTTATGCTTAATGCAATTAAAACTACATCTATGAAATGAAGTTTTAACTGTATCATAGTAATGCAATTTGAAACTACAACAATTTTCAGTATTTTTAAAGAATGTTAAGGAAATTTGAAAACATTTTAAAGATAATTTTGAGAAATGAAGTTGCAAAATTATATTGATTTAAATGTTTGTACAATAAAAACAATTGAAATACTATTTATATTAAAAAACTCGAATTTAGAAAACAAGTTTAAATTTTTTTCTTTTTACATATATATAATGCCTATCATTAGAAAAATCATAAAAGTTGTGATCTGATGAGATGTTTGTCTATTATAATTAGCAATACAAATTTACCGACCAAAACCCTTGTTTTTAAAACTACTTATTATTAAGAAAAACCTCAATTTGGAAACGATATCAATTATAAACCTTGAATGGTTACAATCTTACACATTTTTTATTTATATTTTGTTCTCGTGTAGCCAACATCTCAATTAATTTGGAAATTACGTTAAGAGACTCCGCTTTTGAATAAGTGAGTATCAATTTTTAAATATGTTTAAAATTGCTACGAGAGGTACCAAAAAAACATTTCGTTTCATAACAAATCAATAATAATTTCATTATTACCCATCATGTAATTTTTCGATGGGCCTCCATCGTTTTATAGTTTTATTTTCGATCAATCCTCTTGAAATTTATTTTTCGGTGACCATCATCATTTTTTTAATTTTTCGGCAATATGTTACTATATTTGCTTTGAATGAGGGTAAAACAGTAATCTTTTGATTTTGTTCTATGTATCATATTCCTTCCATAAAATTTTTATTTTAGACGGAGGTCCGTAAAATTATACCATTCTTGCTCAAAAGTGGAGTCTGTTTGACAATGGTCATTGATTTTATTAAAAAGATACCACATTAAGGAAAATCCATAAAAGTCATTAATTCAATGTCTAAACTTAATAGCATTTCACTAGAATTGTCAATGAGTACTCAAAAAATTCGAAATTCAAGATCCACCTGCATCCGTATCTGAGAAGCGGATAAACATTTAATATCCAAAAAAACGTATACAGATGCGGATACAAAGATATTTGCATCTAAAAATTATCCGTCTGGTCACTATAACAAAAGTCTTATGTAGTGATAGCAAAATCCATCTCAAATTTGTAGTTATAATATAATACTAGTGTGAACCCGTGCTTCGCACACGGGCTATTGCTAGTGGTCGTAACAGAAATGCAAATAATGTGTACATATAAGTTTCAACTGTTATAGAAATTATTTAAGTTTGGCGATACATTATATATATATATATATAAGAAATGATAAGTTACATAAGCACTTAAAGAAGATATATTGGTTCTAGGATGAAAGTAACTAACTGAAGCAACAAAAATATAATGTTCATCTGATTAATAGTTAAGCATTGTAATATAACAACCAACTCTCAAATTGGAATTCTACTTGAATAATAACTATGTGAGTGACTACAAATATTTTTACCAATGGAAAGTAGATTATTATCCGTATAATTATTTATGAAACAAAGTAAACATCATCCAATGGTGGAAATAAAAAAACACCACAGAAGTAGTATCAATCAAATTATAGTTTTTATGAAATCTCTTGCAAAATTTCAGCTTTTGTGATGTTAGTACAATCAAATTACACTTATCATTCACAATAAATTATTATTATCATGCCTAGGGCTAGAATTTAATTAAGTTAAATATGATAAGATAATCGACAAACATGTAAATAATGGGAAACTGAATTTGAAGAAAATAAAATTAAAATACCAAGCAGTAAGTTAACTTGTATAAGTTCTCTTGATTGGTCTCTTTAATGTTTAACGTCTCAAATATTGAACAAAGTGCAAAACGATCATCAATATTCTATGTTACGTAAGGCCAACATCAAAGGAGAAAGTATAGTGTATTTACTATATGGTTATATGACAAAGGGGTAGAACAAACTAATGTTTAGAACAAAACATTTAAAATGTGCATATTTAAACAAATGTAATTACAACCAACATTGTTATAAATATAATTATGGATTGCCAACGTAATTCATCCTGTTTCATTTTCTTTTCACTAAAATCAATGTAACTATATCTTTATTACTTAAAAATAACATGCCAATGCTACAACTTAAAAATTAAAATCAGATAACCGTGAGCCTAAAATTTTGTTTGATTCACCAACTAAAGTAGAAGCATGAAAAAAATAAAGGAGAACGCTGCTTACCTCATATCCCTCCTCAATTTCCAATCCAATCAAAATTAAAATTAGATAACTTCCCAAATAGACGAAAACATAATTTAAAATCATATTTATTCATTCACATCACAAATCATTTACCTTTTCTTAATACATATACACAATCCCTATAGAGAAAAAAGAGAACCATAGTTTCGAAATTCGAAATAAAAAATTAGTAGAGAAGATTATTCAATAACTGCGGTTGTACATGGATTGAGATGTTTACCTGAGAGCAATCTTATTACAGATATATTAGTTGCCAAGTTTGGTGCTTTGAGTGGAGATCAAATTAGTCAAATAAAGCAAAATTCTAGTTTATGGTTGTAAATGTTAGTCTCTTACTGGGTATTCATGAGCTCTACAAGATTAAGTATTCCAGCAAGGTTAGTTCTGTGCACTTGCTTCTTTTTAAAGGTTGTGGATGAAATATTGGTTAATGGCAATGGCAGTTGTAGCACCATGAAATACAACATGTCTTATTTTGGCTAATTTGTTGAATATTGCGATTTTCAATCCAAAAACCATGAATCTTATATATCATAATATTTCTCATTCCAAAAATTTGGCTTTGGTTGTTGAAGCCTAAAGGCGAGGCAAAAATTACTTTTTATAGTTGCAAAAGGATCTTTTATAGAAATGAATATTTCAAATCAGCTAAAACTATTTAATATGTCGACAAAAGATCCAAAAAACAAAAATACAAACGTAGCCTAAGATGTATACATCTTCATTGAATACATTATGATGATAGATGAAAAATAATTTATACATTTTCATTCTCAAATACGGACAATAAAACTATTGAACATTAAAAAAATTGTTATAACACTACTTCTCCATTCCATGAAGCAACACCAGTTGCATTTTTTATAGATAAGTGATATGATAATTTGGTAAAAAGTAATGTCATATTCATATGTTGACATCAATCAATTATTAAAGCTGAGATTTAGGTAATTTGATAAAATATGAATCATCCCAAGAAATAATTTGGTATTTTATACTAAGATATACCATATATACATAGATCAATCAATTATTAACAAAGACTACCATCACAAAGCTAACTCGTGCATAAAAGAGTACATAGTCAAGCTTAAAATGAAAATGTTTATATCAGAAGTAGCATCACAGAGTTTAGATAACAAAAGAATTGAAAAAACTCAAAATTCCTAAAAAAACATACCTAAAAACACATGCTCTTCATCTTCCTCGACTATTTGGAATTCAATAGCTAAAGCAATCTACACAAACCGAGTGGAATTCGTCATTATTCAAGACTATAAACAACAACTTTGTCAACTCTTGCCAAAACCCTTAAACTCAACAAAAAAGAAGGAAAATGCAACTGTGATCGAAATAATTTACGTCATTTTGTGCAAAAGGAAGAAAATTTTACAGGTCCACCTCCGGAGTTCAGGATGTGGCCCACATTTTTACATTTTTTGTCATATTCTGTGAAATTATTGTTGGGTAGAGCTGCAAATTTAACAAGAGAAGTAAATAAATACATATAACGATATAAGAACCAATAAAGTACTGCATTGTTGCTTCGTCGATGAACATGCTTTTGATTGAGAACTAAGTTCGAAGATATTTAAATCTTAAATGAAGGAGTTCAAACTAAATAAAAGGTAAATAAAATATTTATGGTTGGGGATTGGGAGTATTCATTTTCACCTCCGTTAAATACTTGTTATATCGCCTTACCAATATTTGTATTGATTCATAAAGGTTTCCCTTTCATGATTAGATTGGAGCATCACTAATTTTCCTTTTGAGTAAAAAGAATATTCAATTCTGAATAAAACATTAACATATTCATTTATATTTTTTGTTAGTCATTGTATTCTGAGCTTGTATTGAAAACTTTTAATATGTCAGGATTTGAATCAATGTTATTATATACCAACCTCTCCATGCACTAATGGGACTTCTATCTATATGTTACTCTAAAAGTAGCTCGAGGGTTTAGTTAAAAAAATTGTAAAATTACCTACTTTATCTTTAGTTAGTGTATAGAAGAAAACTCCTTTTAGAATCAAACTTCATACTAATTTTATAACTTGATGCTTCAAATGTTTCATCAACTATGTTTTTACTTTCTGTCTTGGTAGAAGCATGGAATGACCATTCATTAAATCAATTTGTATGGTAATGTATTAATTTTATAGTTAAATTCAATTTTTGTCTTAACTATTTTTTTAAAAGGCATAATTGTAATATTTTATCAACCAATTTTTTAGCATTAATGCACAAAACTACTTTCAATAGGATAAGGTGTAACAATAGATTTATTATGTAGTCTAGCCGATATTATCCTATTATTTCATTACATCCACCTTCATCAAAATTAAATGGTCCACCATTCATGAGCAGAAAGAAAACTGGGACTGCTTAAATATTTCAATAATTATTTATATTTTATCAAAATCGGCTGAAAGCAAAACCCAAAGAAATCAATATATTTAAGATAATCTTAATAGTATAATCTGAATTAATATGCTATCTCAAGTTGGATTTTGAAGACATGCAAGGGCTAATGTTGCCAACTTCTCCAAAAAAAACTACATAAAATTTACAGGTTCTGTCAGCAAGCTAGAACATAAAATACCTCTTCAACAAAATTTGGTTTGTAGGATCTCCACTAACTAACCTCGTCTTAAGCCCTGCAAAAAGTTCAAATGAAAACTCAAAACTACCTGCTCCCACAACATGTTTTGGCTGAAGTATTTATTTCAGCTTGTGCAAGTGTAAAGTCTCACATTCCTGTAAATAAAAGTGGACGAATGTGTTGTAATTACCAAGTAGTCATTTTTCTAATATCTAATAGCATACTTTCTATTGTAGTGTGCACCATCATAATGTTTTTTGACATACGTTGAGTGTTAGTTATTGTAATTGTGCTTACTCCAGATTAAGTGGCACTTGTTATTTAAAAAAATTGTTATTAGCTACTATTAAGCATTTCTAAAACATGCGTGAAAATTTAAATAATTAACAGTAATACCTGGATATCAAAGTAAGATCACTTAAGTCAATGTTAGCATACATTTTTGTAGCAGCAGTGGACGAAAAGGTGAATTCACCTTGAAAAGTATATGTACATGTTAATGTATAAAAGGTTATAAAACTATGAATGTTAATAGGTTTGTACCTTTGTACAGTTTAACAACCATGGATGCAAATATAAAGGAGGTGGACTAATTTTTGTTTCAGCAGCCGACATATCAATCATGTTTGTCTTGTCTGCCTATAGAGTAACTAATAAAAAAATTCCATTGTTTTAGCAGCAGTAGATATTGTTAACAACTATAAATAAGTGAAATAGAAATTTATTTATATTATAAATTTAAACTTGCAGCAGAAAGTGTTAATTCCCTTGTTGAAGTAACATATGGTTCTAGTTGTAATTTGTACGACATCTGAATTGCATGTAAGAAGCCCTACGATGTCTACTGTAACAGTAATTATGTTAAAAACTTTAATAAAATCGTATTATTTTTTTGTACATGTTGCACAACATAAATATACATCATATGCCAAAGTGTGGAGTTTACTCACATGTTAGCTGGGTTACTTTGTTAATAGGTTCAACAAGTATCTCATCTGGAACAAACCCAAACTTACATTTAGGAATATCGCATGCTGTCTCACCGTAAAATGATCATTAAATCCTCATCAATCTCATACAACAATGCTCCTTAGATGCATTTAAAAATTTGTCCAACAAACTCTTAGGCATCACTGCTTGCTTTTGGTTACCCTATGACAATATGAGGCATATGCATATATTAGTGGGTAATTAGCTGTCAAAATCATTAGCATTTAAATTGCAATATAAATTTTAGAAGTAGTAGAACCTAATCACCTTCATATCCAGAAGTTGAAGATTTATTGAGTACACCTCATTTGTGCTTTTAGTAGTTGAATTCCAAATTCTGGAAATTCTCACTTGAATGAAATCCCAGTTTGGACCATTGTTTAAATCAGAAAGCAAGTGGCATTATCTGGCCATGTTGATATCTACGACAAATAATTGTAAAAGATGTTAGACAGTGGTATAGTCTGACATAGGTGTCTCCATTGAGTATGCAGAATGAAGTATAAAATCAACCTGGAAAGGAGCAAAGAAATGTTGATTATAATCTTTTTTTCCTTGAAAGAGAAGTAGTGTGTATAAAAAAAGTTATTGAACTAACATACTTTTTGCTGGCATGATGACTATGACTTACATATGGGAATGTTCAAACGTGATGAAAGTATGAAGTGGGTCAATTTGTAAGAAAATTTTATGTGTTAATCAAAGTGAAATGAGATTTAAACTAAAAGCATAAGTCTAATAGTTGATTCCTTATAACTAATCTTTTTCCTAAATTGTAAATTACCTTAGTCATCAGTGATGAAGTAATGTTGGACCAAGTTCATCTTGGTGCATATATTCACTTTCCAGTTTCCATCTTTAAGCTGATTAAAAGAGGATAAAAAGTATGTTATTTTCAGGTAAGAAAAATATCGCTCGGCTGTTAAAATCAAATCGTTATTGGTATTCAATGAAGGTAAAAAAGCACTTAAACTATTACTAATCATGAACAGGAAATGCAAATTAACTTCAAGTGCATGTGTCCTGTGAATTGCATATTATAAAATAAAGGAAAACACTGTAGCAAATATGATTTTCACGTAGATAACAAATATTGTTAACTATGGTTTGAATTAAATGGAATTTTAGTTAAACCTTCAAATGTATTGTAATGTGAATATTGTCAGTAATACAAATTAATTTGTAAACAGACACAAAACACTTCAAATTACATTAAACATTTAACTTATAACATTCAGTCTAACAGGCTAATGCTATTAATAATACAATTCACTTAGCATCCGAAAATGCTTCAAAATTAGTACTTTTAAACAAACAAACGTATCACACAATCAATAAATCCCAATTTTTATTTCATAACTAATAACTAAGTTTAAGAATATACCAACAAACTAAAACAAAAAAATCTTTTAATAAAAATCAATAATGATATTAGAACAGAACATGAGAACTCACCCATCCAAGCGTGACGGATATGGAAACCCACAAAATCAACCATTAAAGCAAATTTAATTTAGGAGCCCATGCTTTCACTCCCAAGCTGGATGCTCCCACTATTGTCTCTGATGTTTCTACAATCTATTCAACACAGAAATGAAATTAGAAAACAAAAACATTTGAAGAATCAAAATAAATTATGTTTAGAGTATTCGAATAATAGAATATTATAAGAAATAGAGTTGAGCACCTCTATAGTTGGAAATTCAATATTTTCTCATAGAAAAATGCAAACTACATAGAAATAAGGAGAACATATGCATGTACATAAACATGCGTGCATGTACGCACACTCACACAAAGTGAGCATCAAATGCTTAATTGATTTGACATAAGTGTCTTTCAATTTATGATAAGAAGAAGTTTTGGATTACAACACTTACTTTATAATAAATGATTTTGAAATTTATTAAAAAAATGCATGGTTGGATGAACTCTTTAAAACAAACTTTCCTAGCAATTCAATGTGGGGGAAGAACTTAAATGTAATATCTATAATTTCATTTCACATGAACAACAAAACTTATATATCTCAAGGAGATGAAAACCTTGCACTTACTATCACAATACGATGACTACAAATATTTTCATTTACGTTATATGTTAACCAATTGCTAGGATGAAACTCATTTTTTCATAAGTTGATGCCATTGGAAATCTTGTTCCATATCTAAATGCATAAAATAGTAGCATAATATTTAAACAAGCAAGTAGAATTTAAGAAAGATGTTTTGATGTTAAAAAAGAGTTACCAGTAATAAGAAATAAAAGTGGAAAAGAGAGCGTAATTGATGGTAAAAGCATTTTAGGAAATAATTAAACTTTAACTCAATATTTTTTTTAGCATGGTCTGTGGTGAAGGATGATTCGGTCTCTAGTTAAAATTATGCTAAGTTTGATTTATTTATTTATGCAATTGTTAACAAAAATTCAATCAATCATATAGTTATAATGCTTAAATAATGCTATCGAAGATCATGAACACAATAAAAGAGAGAGAGGGAGAAAGAGAAGAAGAAAGTTAATTGATAAATGTGGATTTCATGTACTAATATATTTAATAAAAATCATTTTGGCTTACCTATATTTACTAAATTAAAGGAATAACATTACTAAACCGTGTCATCATTACTGATACCGATAGAAATAAAGAAACTGATATTTAAGATAAACTATTAAAATAAATAAATATAATTATATCAAACCTGCAATAAATGGCGATCTCTATGTACAGAAAGAAAATAAGAAAATAATTCCAATAAAATTTAAGAAATACAAATGCTAGTCACTTTTGCTTAATTCTTGGTGGACATCAACTGAAGAATAGCTATCATAATGTCTAATGTGCTTCACATTGAAAAAATTTCTTGATAAAGATTTTATCATTTGCGTTCCAAATAAGATGAAAATCATGTGGACAAGCAGAAAAGGATGCTTAGATGTCGGACAAATTAATGATATTAAGATATTGCTTACTTCGTATATATACACAGTCTGGAATATCTAAGTGCTGGAAATTATTACTAAGTTGGTCACCATTTTTTTCCCCAAAATGTACCACAAAAATCATACAATAATGATACCCAAATGTCAATTGCAAGAACCTAAATAGTTTGTTCTGCCTACATTTCATATAAAGTACCAAAACCATTATAACTTAATCTTGCTAACATCTGTATATGACATTAGGTGCCTTTAATCAATAATTAATTTTTTAACCTTATGTAACTATATTATATAAGCATTTTTGGGTGATCAGAATTCTTGGATTTTACCCCATCATCTAGGCACATGATACGAAGGTAAATATGGTCATGAGAAATATCTTAACCTGGAATACAATATTGGATGAATACAAAAGGAAGGTATAAATAAAGTCGGAGGAGAAAATAATTACATTTTAGGGCATAACTCAATTGCAAAATAAATGTTGTAAACGATTTATGGCATATTAAAATAGATTTAATTTAAAACAAACATACCTAAAATGAAACAAAATCAGAAACTGAATGAACTTTGAGGTCGAATGTGAAGGGGAATAAGAGGCAACTAATCATAAAAGTAACAGAGGAAAAAGCGATATACCAATAAAATAAATTTGTAACTAAAAGAAAATCAAGAAAAAGAATAAGGATGAAAATTAATTATAACGCAATCAAACCTCCGATTTTTTTGGAATAGGGAGATGAAGGAATTGATCTGGAACTGGATTTTGAGTCGACGAAAAGAAGAGAATGGTTGACAGAGCGAGGCACCTACAGTTATCAGCCATTAATATTGTGCTTTTCTTCAAGAGGAAGTGGAATAAGGACATTAACATCAAGGGTTTGGAAGGTTGGGAAGAAGTGGAGAGCTGGTTTCGAATTAAAAAATAAATAAAATCTGCGACCGTTCATTTCATAAAAATATTTAGAAGGCTTGTGTGCTGCTAAAACCTAACTCAGTAATAATAGTATAGTATAGATTAGTCATGGATTGGAGAGATAAATATATATTTTTCACTAAAAAAAAGACAATTTCTGTTAAAATTTCATAATTTGAGATGGAATTTTGTAGCTTTTTTAATTTTTACGGATTTGTAAAGGATTAGATATTGTATTACAACGAACATATTTGCCGTAAATTTTAGTTATGTTTTAAGTATCCATTCTGGATCGGTAACTGATTTGCGATGAATTGGCCATGGTACATTACAATATTATTTTGAGACATTTTTTCATCATTGTAGTACAAATTTTAGCTACTTTTCAAATATTCATGACAGATACGTAATTGATTTGTCTCGCTTTTGTGATGATTCTTATTGCATCATAAATATTTGTATTAAGAAACGTCTTTTTTATGTAAAAACAAAACAAAATAAAATAAACATCACAAATCTATGGCTAATCCATCACAAATCAACCATGGGTTTATTTCATAACAAAATCTGCATCACTATATCAGCTTTTACTTGTAGTGGGTTTTTATCAAGATTATAATTTATATTTGTGTGTTTTAATACAATTAAGATCTGCATTTATTGTTTAATTAAGTTACTAGTTCATACTATATGTATTTAATGCATATTATCTAGTCGAAACTATTTATTATCACAATATTTATTTAGTTTTTGTATTTTAGAATCAGTGTGATTGAAAACAATTTATGTTAAACCAAAATTTTCTATATATCATCATCAGATAGTATAAATATCTGATATTCGTCAGTATACACAGATGAGAATATCCGATAAATGATTTCAGATAGGGATGCGGATATGACATTATCCGCTTTCGAAAGTATCAATTGACATACCTAATCTATTCCTTTCTTTAAATTAAATTGGTTTCCATAATTTTTGAAAATTGTTTAAGGACTTCAAAATAATTAAGAGTTCTACTTTTTATTAATTTACTTATTGTGGTCAATAATTATCAAATAATTAATCACTTGAACTCTAAATCACTTAAAGAAAATTCATTAACATTATATCAATCATCGTTACTGTATTAAAAGATGTACAATATTGTTGCAGCTAGTTATCATCTAGATGAAATAAATCTTTTATTTTGCTTATAAAGAATGAACTGTAATGATTTAATCTGCCATTTACAATAATGATACAAAGTCCCAATGATTAACATGAAGCTAGCAGTTAAACTCAAGCAAACAAGTTTTATCATCGTTTCAAATTGTTTTAGAGTTGGATACAATGGATTCTTGTCGATTTCTTATATATATATATATAGCGTAGCTATTTTCGATAAAATTTGATATGCTTATGAGGAGTTATCAAAAGTAAATGAATACAACATTGTAATTTTGATAACATCTCTAATAATAGTTATAATGCTTTGGTGTCACACTTATTTTATTACGGTATAGTGTCAACATAAACTATCAAAAATGCTCCTTCACGATTTTTATTACATCTTTATATCACTTAAAATTAGAATCTAAAATTAAAATTTCTTTACAAATTTAAAGCGCCCCTCTACAAGTATTACTGAATCTTAATATCACTTAACAATATGATTTAATGAATAAACATCCTTTATAAATTTGTTATTTATCTGTTAATAATATGAATAAAAATTCAAACTAAAAAAGGTAAATGTTGCAACTTAGAAATAAAACTCAAATTAGCTACACATTATTTCAATATAAAAATGTAACTATATATTTGTGCAAACCATTTTCTTTTGAATGTGTTAAGCAAATGCAATTTGTAGAAAAATAATTCATGCACGAAGCGCATGCCATCATCAAGCGCAAAGTGCATGTCATAACACTCATGCTTTATAACAATAATAAACTTTCTGATATTAAACAAATCATAAATCGTATTGCTTTAAACATTCCTTCTTTTGATCATATATTCTTTGAACCCCTTTAACAATCATATATTCTTTGAACCCCTTTAGTAATTATATATTCTTAATCTTCTACATTCTTTATCTTTCCAATTTGCTACTATCCTCCTTATCCTTGTATTACTTCTTTCAAATTATTTAAAAAATAATGCTGGTCTAATAAGATTTCCATTTATTTCAAATCATTGGCATAAATCTATAGTACTTATATTGGTAACTAAACTGGAAATGTATGATTTGTCCTAGTCCATCTATTTTGATACATACAAGCTTAACGGACAGATCCTGGATATTGTCAAAAAAAAGAATAGAGAGCTTGAATAAAATTTCATCATCCAAATAATGCTAAGCAGCCCTTGTCTACTAAATTTAAATGGAACTTTGTGATCTCAATATTAGTGGGCTATTAAAAAAGCATATCCATTTTTTTTCTTCTGAAACTTAAGCTGTATCATGAGGAAAATTCTTAATACAACTTTGTAAAAAGACCTATTTGTTCCTGTTGTTTTATTCCCTTGGAGAAAATAAAACTACTTATTAGAAATCTGAAACAGTTTTTAATATTTGGAAGTAAAATGCTTTTCTTGATTTACAAATTGTACAAGATGATTGTAATGTATGATTTGTATTACAGCTTTTCTCAATACAAAATGCAAACTGTACAAACTAGTATTTATACTAGTTTGGGCTAAGCCCAATAGCCTATAAGGTAAAGAGATGCGGATTGCTATTGTAGACCGTTGGATGATATTTGATCTGATGGCTTGTAACCTTTGTGATAAGGATTGTGCTTTGCAATAACAAAGTAACGGTTCACTTTGTATCTCTTAACACTCCCCCGCAAACCCTAGTTCCTCTAGGGTTTGAGAAATAATGGCGGCACGAGTGATAGCGCTGATTTGTGCCCTTCGAAGGTTGGGAAACGGCAAGGGAGATTTGATGCTTCTCTCGATCTTCTTCTTTTGCAAGTTTTTGAGTAAGATCTCCAGAACTTGTGGAAGATTTGTCAGATCTGATTTCACAACTACCTACTCCGAGCTTTTCTCTGAGCCTGATGAAGTTAGGCTTGGACAAAGGCTTAGTTAGGGTATCTGCTATCTGGTAAGTAGACGGTAAGTGTTGAATGCTGAGATTTCCCTTGTTAACTTGCTCTCGTACAAAGTACATGTCTAATTCCATGTGCTTTGTGCGTGAGTGAAGTATTGGATTGGCTGTGAGATGAACTGTACTGAGATTATCACACCATATGATAGATTTTCTGTTGAGCTTAACTTGTAGTTCCTTAAGTAGAGATTCGATCCACATGACTTCTGCAGTAGCGTTAGCTACACTTCTGTACTCAGCTTCACTGCTGGATCTTGCTACTGTAGTTTGTTTTTTTGAGCTCCACGATACTGGGTTGTCACCAAGAAATATGCAGTATCCACTTGTTGATCTTCTATCATCAGGGTCATTTGCCCAGTCTGAGTCTGCATACCCTGTTATTTGTAGATTATTGCTTGCTTTCATGATTAACCCCATGTTTAATGTGCCTTTTAAATATCTTAATATCCTTTTTACCAATTTCCAATGTTCATCAGTAGGTTGTTGCATGAATTGACTGGCTTTGTTGACACTGAAGGTGATTTCTGGTCTAGTAATAGTCACATATTGTAGTGCACCAACTATGCTTCTGTATTGAGTGTCATTTGATATAGCTTCTCCCTTATATTTTGATAACTGGCTGTTTGTGATCATGGGTGTGGAAATAGGATTGGCTTTGTCCATCTTTGCTTTGAGCAGAATTTCCTCAATATATTTTTTCTGATTTAATTGAATGATGTTATCTGATGTTCTCTTTGCTTCAATGCCCAGGAAGTAGTTAAGTGTGCCCAAGTCTTTTACAGAGAATTCATTATCTAGATGTTTGACTAGGTTGTTGATTTCTTCATTACTGCTTCCTGTAATAATAAAATCATCCACATATATAAGAACATATGTTATAGAGTTGTTATGAAATTTAGTAAACAAAGAGATATCAGATTTTGTTGAGTTGTAGTTGAGACTCATGAGAGTGGTTTTCAGTTTTTCAAACCACACTCTTGGGGCTTGCTTTAGACCATAGATAGCTTTGTTTAGCTTGCACACAAGTTCTCCTTGTTTTTGAAAGCCTTGAGGTTGTTCCATGTAGACTTCCTCCTGCAAAACACCATTTAAGAAAGCATTATTGATGTCAATTTGTCTGATGGTCCAGTTTTTGTGTAAGGCAATAGTTATAACTGTTCTTATAGTTGTGGGCTTCACAACAGGTGAAAAGGTTTCATTGAAATCAAACCCACTCTGTTGCGAGTAACCCTTTGCAACCAATCTTGCCTTATACCTTGAAACTGTACCATCAGCATTTCTTTTGAGTCTAAAGGTCCATTTGCATCCCACTATATTTTTATCTCTTGGTGGTTTGACAAGAGACCAAGTTTTATTTTTCATCAAGGCATTATATTCCTCTATCATAGCATTCTTCCAGTTGTTGTTTTCTAATGCCTGATGAAAATTACTTGGTTCTTCTAGATCTAGAGTGGTATTGTAAATCTTTGGTTTAAAAATACCACTCTTTGATCTAGTTACCATGGGATGCCCAGGTTTTTCAGAAGTTTCACAGATAGTTTCAGTTATACCTTGATTAGTATTTTGCAAGTGAGTTGACGTTTCACTTACCTCTGGTTGAGATAGTTGAACAGGTGTAGAGGATTCACTTACCTCTGGCCCAGTTTTGGACAATAAGTGTTGTGAGTCTGGGCTGCTTTCCAGGCTTTTGCTGTTGTTTTGATTTCTTATTGGAGCAGTCTGTTCTGCTATGATTGGGATGGCAGGTATGCAATCTTTTGAATTATATACCTTATTTGTAGTTCTTATGGTTTTCTCTTTAAAAGGAAATACCTTTTCATTGAATACTACATGTCTAGAGATAATAATTTTTCCATGTTCATTTAGACATTTATAGCCCCTTTGGTTTGATGCATACCCAATAAATGTACAGGGTGCAGACCTAAAGTTGAGTTTGTGTGTGTTATATGGCCTAAGACATGGGAAACATAAACACCCAAAGGTTTTTAAGAATTTGTAATCTGGCTTTATATTAAACAGTACCTCTAAGGGACATTTTAAATTAAGTGTTTTGGTAGGTAATATGTTTATCAGATACACAGAAGTAGCAAAGGCTTCAGACCAGAATTTTTGAGACATATGAGCCTGAGCTAATAAAGTTAGGCCAGTTTCCACTATTTGCCTATGTCTTCTTTCTATTATACCATTCTGTTCAGATGTATGGGGACAAGTGATTCTATGAAAAATCCCTTTTTCTTTAAAAAAATCTTTTAAAGGTAAAAATTCAGTGCCACCATCAGTTTGAAAAACCTTAAGCTGGTTACTAGTTTGTTTTTCTGATAAAGTGATAAATTGTTTTACAACACTGGCAGTTTCAGCCTTTGTTTTTAGAAAATATATCCAAACATGTTTAGAGTAAGCATCAATGAATGATATATAATACTTGTATCCATAATCAGCTGTTATGGGTGCAGGACCCCATAAGTCAGCTGCCACTAAATCAAGTGGTCTGTGATACATAGTTTCAGAATTGGGAAAGGGTTGTTTGTGACTCTTTCCCATTTGACAGTGTGTGCAGACATATGGTAAAGTATTGTTAGTAAAAGAAACATTATTATTTTTCAACACATGCTTGACTATATTAATATCTGGATGACCAAGTTTACTGTGCCACAAATCAAGTACAGCAGTGTTTCTACATTCAGAATTATTACACCATGTTTCAATATCAGGGTTTCCTGGTTTGTCCAAACAGAATTTGTATAGCCCTTTATGTAATCTACCCTGCAAAAGCATTTGTCTAGTGTTAATGTCTCTAACAGTGCAGTGATTAGGGTAAAATTCAAAGAATACTTTATTGTCTTTAGCAAATGTTGACACACTTAATAAATTCTTTTTTATTTGTGGGGCTCTTAGCAAGTTATTCAGATACAGCTTTCTTTTTCCCATGATGTATGATTTACCAGTGTGTGTTATTGCTATAGACTTACCATTGCCCATATGTATAGAGTTCATACCTTTGTATTCTTTGTTTCCAAGATTTAAGTTGCTCAGATTGTTTGTGATGTGATCTGTTGCCCCAGAGTCAGGATACCAGTCCTCGTTATTCATGCCTTCAGATGTTTCAAAATCTCTTTTTTCTGAATTTTGCCCATCTGTGTCATTTTGGCCTTGTGCTATGTTTGCATTTGGGTTTCTTTGACTGTTGTTGTTCTGACCTGGAACATAGTTTAGATTCAATCTGAAGTAGCACTTAGCTGCTGTGTGCCCAGTTCTCTCACATATTTGGCATTTAGGCTTGAAGTTGTTATTCCATCTGCCCCTTCCTCTGCTACGACCAGATCTGCCACCACCTCTTTGATTTTGTTGCTCATTCCTATTATAGCTATTTGTTCCTCTTCCTTTTGCAACAAAGTTAATATTCAGTTCTGCTTCTTGAGGTTTATTGATTCCCAGTCTGGCTTCATGTGCTAGTAGAATTGAGTGTACTTCGTCAATGGATGGTTGATTCCTTTTTGAGGTGAGTACAGCCACAACAGACTCATATTCTGTTGGTAGGCCACTTAGTATTATCATGAGATGATCTGATGATGATATTCTGTTATTTGTAGAGGCCAGTAAATCACATATATTTTTGATTTTTGATAAGTAGTCCCTCATATTAAGATCATCTTTCTTGATGTTGTGTAATTGCTTCTTGTAGAACAGAACCTTTGCTGAAGATTGAGTATTGAATACTCTTTCAATAGTTAACCATATTTCATGAGCATTTTGACAGTCAATGACATCTGATAATAGTTTTGTATCAATAGATGATAGCAGCCATGAGCAGATTAACCTATCTTGTCTGAAATATTTTGCATACTCATCATTGCTTATTGTTTTGTCATCTTTAGTGATGAAAGCAGGTGGTGCTTGAATGGTGCCAAGAATGTATTCTTCAAGCCCATACCCTTGCAGTGCTGTTTTGACTTGCAATTTCCATAGCAGATAGTTGTCAGTATTGAGACGGGCTGTGACTAATTGGTTATGTGGGCTAATCACAGTTCTGATGAGACTTTCGGCAGTGGTCTGGGTTTCCTGTGATCCATCGCCAATATTTGAGGTTGCTGAGTTCAGATCTTGTGCCATGATACTGATGATGACCAAGATAGTGGTTCTTGAATGAGAAAGCTTTCAAGAACAGAAGGTACTTCACTTCTTGCAAGTATTGAGGAATTTGAACAAACAGTGGCTTACAGGCTTTTCTTTTTCAGAGAGGAAAGGTATGATATTGAGGAATTTGAACAAACAGTGGCTTACAGGCTTTTCTTTTTCAGAGAGGAAAGGTATGTGCCGTCACCAGAATTTGAATTTCTTCAATCTTGAATGAAATTTGAATTTCTTGGATAGCGGTGATAGCTTTCTTCCTTTTTCTTTGCTTGGGTAAGTTACTGTATACCCAGATGATGAGTTTTTTTCTGATGGGTGAGACAAGCAAAAGGAAAATTTGGTGGGATAGGTGATGGCCAATGATGCTTTGAAGCTATGGCTCTGATACCATATTAGAAATCTGAAACAGTTTTTAATATTTGGAAGTAAAATGCTTTTCTTGATTTACAAATTGTACAAGATGATTGTAATGTATGATTTGTATTACAGCTTTTCTCAATACAAAATGCAAACTGTACAAACTAGTATTTATACTAGTTTGGGCTAAGCCCAATAGCCTATAAGGTAAAGAGATGCGGATTGCTATTGTAGACCGTTGGATGATATTTGATCTGATGGCTTGTAACCTTTGTGATAAGGATTGTGCTTTGCAATAACAAAGTAACGGTTCACTTTGTATCTCTTAACACTACTTAATAGCATTTATTTAGGACATTTAATATGAAAGTTGAGATATGTATTCAAATATTTCAATAACCAATCAAATATTCATTTATTTTACAGATGATTACATGTTTCTTATAGAAATATATGTTTTAGTATGTCATTCATCTTTTCAATCTTATTTCTCTATAAAATAAAGTTAAAACATTCGTGTATTTAGTTAATTTCTCTTCACCAAACTATACTATAAATTTGTGTTATTCAAGTTGAATTGATTTGTTTTACATTTACACATTTCAAGCATAAAATGTGCTCACAAAGTAGATATATGGTGTAAAAAAATATTCTCATTTTTATATTGTTTTGTTATATACATATGTAGACCGATAATAGGTTTTCTAACAAAAGGATTAAATCTTAAATTATAAAATACCTTTACTATTTTTTTTATTTACAAAAGTTTAATATTTTCTTCATGTTGCATGTTTCTAAATATAATTATTATACCTCTTTTTAGTCGACAATAAGTGACGAGAGAATAACTGGAATTCATTAAAGAAGACAACATTTATCGAGTTAAAACAAAAGAAATCAACTAGATATAAAAGTGAAGTCAAACCCAAATCATGATATGGAAAACTCAAAGTTAGAGACAGGTCATAACTCGGATTAAATTTTTAATTGAATGAATGAACAATGAAGGAAAGCACATAGAAAATTGGAGAATATGCTGGTGTTGACTAGATTTCTAGATAATCTCCAACCGGTGATTACTAGGTGTTTATAACAAAGATTACTCAGTAAAAACATTCTTAGTGATGTAAAATAAGGAGAAAATGAGAATAAAAATTGGTGCAAGAAAATAAATGACCTGAAATGTAGAGTGATTCGACCTAGAAGAGATTTACGCCCACCGTGGTTTCTTATCTTATTACATTTTAGCTTATACAAAAGAGATTTAATGGCTTTTACAATAGCGTAATTTAAGCTAGAATATATGTCTCAAAAGAGAATTCAGTCTTTGTATAAGTGCATGAGGTCTCCTATTTATAGCAATGGAGATCACATCTTGAAGGGATTGGATTGATGCCTTGGATGCCAAGTTTCGCTAGAGTTGTAGATTTATGAGTTATGGTCTAGATGTGACCATAGACAAAGTGCTCCAACAAAGGCTAACTAGAGGGCCATATTGTGGGTTGCTTGCATTCAAGGAGCAGCATGGTGTAGGAAGTGGTTGTTGTACAATAGTGCATTTGCTAAAGGAACAATAGAGTACAAAGAGTGGTTGTAGGATGGAGACATTTTGTCATATGAACTGTACAGTCATGATGCTTTTGTCAAGGGAACAATATAGAGGTTTTGCCTTTTTTTGCAAGAAAGGTCAAGAGATTCTATTAGAGTTTTGTCTGCATACAACAAAATGAAGCGAAAAGGGTTACCTAATGAGGAGTTATATGTATAGCAAAATATACAAACAAGACAAACGAGTGGAGAGAAAAGTATACAAGTTGTCGTCAAGTGGATGCCTTGGATGTTTTCAGGCAGGACATGGAGGTGTCAAGAGAGGGGATCTGGAGGTGTTGTCTGACGAGGCGTATACGAAACCATTTTATTTTAAAGAAAATATGGACACGGTTTCAGGCAGAGAACATGAGGTGGACATGTCTTGGGAACTATGCTTATTATGTAGATAGGCGGTTGGACCATGAGAAATGTTTGTTAACACTCATGAGGATGGCCTTTGCTGTTGGGACTTGGACATGATGTACCTGGCTATAATTTTGCGAGAATAGTGAGCAGCACTCCCCCTCACCCAAGTATGCATGTATGTGCAAGACCGGACTTGTCGTATTCATAATCAATGCAAATGACTTACGGCTTATTCTCATTGGTTACGATAATTCGCGTCTTAAGACGGTTTTTGTGATTCCACATTTGATTTGATGGCGCACTAAAGTAACATCCTACGGTCTTGATAGCTTTTCACTTAATCTATCTGATGGATTAGAGTAGAGACCAAATTTTATAAAAGGAGAGGGAGATCTCATTTTTCTGCTTTATTGTTTTCTCTAGCAAATATGACATTATTGACTTTTAAACTTTTCAACAACTTACTTGAGTCTTCCTTCAACATCTTCTTAGAAAGGTGAGTAGTTATATCTGATTAACTCTACTTTTCATCATATTTACTACTGCCTTTACGTGATTTTGCCCGTTTATTCCATGCCATCCTTAGTTGCTTTTTTAGGTCTGTTTATGTAACGACGGGAACTTTCATATAGAAAGGTCATAAGAAATGTACCAATAATAATAAATGTAACAATAATAACATCAGCCAACTGATAGAACGCACAATATAGCAATGAAGGCAACCAAAGAATACAAATTAGTACCCATCATTACTGATGGTGGAGTCTTATATGGATATCTATCGCGATCCAATGATTTTTATTGAGGGTCCAAAGTAAATAGAGTCAGCACCGAATTGTACCATAGACTCGAGTCGCACCTGGAGCGGTTGAACTCATGTAGATTTCACTGTGTCTCTCATCGAACATAGGTGATATACAATTTACTCTACATACCCGAAACCTAGTCCAAAAAATAAATAAAGTCGACACCAAATTGTACTATAGACCTTGAGCCTCCTTCCGATGATCAGACTCATGTAGTTCTCACCGTGTCCCTCATCGAGCATAGGTGATATATGACCTACTCTATATACCCGAACCTTTTGTGGATCTTACCGTGTCCCTCATCGAGCATCGGTGATATATGTTCCCACAGTAGATGATCATTGTTATCTCCCCTTTCAAACATCATGGATTTCTCACATAACTTGTGTACGCCTTTGTCAAAAAGAGAACAATGGTCGTATCCCGTATAATACGCTATTGGGACCATAAAGGAACACAAATATATTAATACATCAAATATAACATCACATAATCATATACGCCTATTACAAATGAAGACTAAAGTCACGCCATCATTTATCTATACGTACGACCATCATTAAAAGACGAATAATATGTACGACCATCTATATAAGATCAATACAATGTATGGTCACTGTTTGTACCAAAAATGGGCACAACACTCTTCGGGAGTTATTTGAAGAGATAAAATGAAGAACATAAATGTAAAACAGAGATTATCTAACAAAAACTCCAATAAACAGAATTGTAAATACGCAGACAAGCAATTTAGAGTGGTTCGGCGTATCGCCTACGTCCACTATGAAGTTTTGATGATTTTATTGATTCTCTTTCAATGATTACAAGTGATTACAGCGAACAACAGCAAGTTATAGCTTGGAATTCGGATTCAATAGAAAGAATAAGATGCAAATCTCGATCCGGCAGAGTCTGGGCGCTTCAGAATCCAGATCCCCTTTTCTGAATGACCAGGGGTCCTATTTATAGTTGTAAGAGGCTGATATTTCGCCTAAATTGAGGGGAGACCAGTTCTGGCACGTGAGGGGGCCCACATGCCCGCTCTTTGGAAATCCGGGCCCACTTTGGGATCGATTCGACCCTTGCTTCGAATCAATCAAGTTTTGCTCCGATTAAGATGAAATTTGGCATGAGCATTCCTTAGGTTACCAGTAAGCTACTGTCCAAATTTCATAGCATTTGGACTTGTAGATCTCGAGATATGATCGATACGAGATTTCATTTCTGGCTGATGTGGTCTGTTCGAATCGATCCCCTTCGAATCGATAGGGTCGAATCGATGGCTTCACACGTGGTATTGTTGACGTGGTGCGTCTTCTTCGTATCGATCCGCCTTTCACTCCGAGTTGACTGGGTCGACTCCATGATTCTAGCCGCTTTGACGTAGTGGATTCGAGGGAGTGGATTCGAAGCAATGGTACTGGATGGATACGAGGCGATTAGTCTTCGCGGATTCGAAGTACTTCATCTCAGACGGATTCGAAGGACTTTAACCTGAAGGTTATGAATTAGCGTAGCTCCATGGATTCGAAGCGACTCATCTGGACCGATTCGAGCGAACGCTTGTTGATGGATGCGAATCCACGTGAAGTTGAACAGATGGATTCGAACAGAGTGTTCACTGATGGTTACGAAGCTTCGAGGCCAGATGGATACGAAGTAGAGGGGTTTCGTCGATGCGAAGCAGGGGAAGGTCCATGGATTCGAATGCACGTTACTGCCTATGGATTCGAACTCAAGGCCATGTGCTCCATTTGCATCGACGATATCTTGAGCGTATGACCTCGGATTGACTTGAAATTTGGAATGTTGCCTTTCCTGACCTTGCTTGACATGTCTTATCAATTTTGGCTCGATCCGGACTCAGACAAAATTCATCGATATCCGTAGTGAGCCCGTGTATAACTGATCCCTAGGATGGACCGTCATTGGTCACTAGTCAATTCCTTGGTGTTACGGCCTTGCCAAAAGGCGGGATAACATTTGCCCCCCAAAGTACGTCTTGTGGGAACATGACGTGCTTTGAAATACTGCTACCCTTACTCTGAATAGTTATTGTCTTTTCGGTGGAAGCTGTGACCTTCGACCATTCTTCTTGATAATGTAAACTGTTGACTGTCGACTATTGTACCATGTATTTGTTGCAACTGATTGCTGTATGCCAGTGGTTACCCGTCCATTGTTGTAATCGTTATTGGATGCATTTCTGATTCCTGAAAATCTGGAGTATTGAATATTAGGCCGACATTCATGCATATATGTTAATCTGACTCTCGCTGACGTTCACGAGTCATTGTCAGTTCATCTTATATTGAATTCCGTATCGATCCTCTCCTGAACCGATGTGAAATTCATTGTAACAATGTTTGATGGTTGTTTTTTAATGCTCCTTCGTAACGATCCTCTCCTGAATTGATGCGAAGGGTTGGAATGTATGCGTCGTATCGGTGAATACATAATATTGGGTCTCGGATCGATGGATACAAAAGTAATGTTCTGTATTGATGGAGTCAAACGATCCAGACATAATCATGCAGTAATGCTTCGCGGAGGATATGCCATTTCTTATTCGTTTATTCAATAAGAATCCCCGATTATGGATAATCTTCGATAGGAGTCATCCATGACTCCTCTCCTAGATCTATCTCTAAGGTCTAGTTGATCTTCATATGTTAATGCTTGGAATAATAAGAATTTCAACTGGGACAAATTCATTTTGCCGCGTATCCCCAGAATTGGCTAGCTTGGCCAGTGACTTAGCTTTTTCAATCTGTTCTCCGAGGATGTGTGTAATGGTGTAATAGTCGAAGTCGACTAGTAGCTTTTGGACCCAGCTAGGATAAGGAGCAAGATGTTTCCCCCTAGTTGAATAATCTTCCCTGACTCAGTATACTACTAACCAATGATCACATAATATATGCAAAGTTTCCACCCCTAGTTTTCTTGCAAGTTTGAGCGCCAAGGCTTCATACTTAGCTTCGTTATTTGTTGCAGGGAAGTTGAGTTTGAGGGCGTGGTAGATTGATCGTTCCTCAGTAGTCATCAACGCAACTTCGACGTTAAAAAGCCGATTACTGGAGTTACATCCGTGTACGTTCTTCATCGGTTGGACGGTTCTCCACTGTTCTTCGGATAGTCGTCTGATATGGTGGATTCAGATATGAAGTATGATAATGTTTGACCATGGAGAGCTCTTCGAGGGAGATAAGTGATATCAAATTGGCCTAGCTTGATACTCCAGTTAAATAACTTTTAAGACATCTAAGGTCGCTATTGGACCTATCGTAACGGCTGGTCGATATAGACGTTAACGGGGTGAGCTTGTCAATAGCTAGCCTTCATCATATACTACTCTTAGGATTTGTTTCTCTTCACATAGCATTGCGATGCTTATGACGCGTGTTGACAGGGGCCAATTGATGTATAAATGTTCGCGATCCAAAAGTTTGGGTAAAATGAAAGGTTTCTTTAAGCGATCTATCAAGGCTGCTTTGTTGTCCTCGGTACATTGGTGTCTCTAACTTTGTCAAGTCACCGATATGGTCGTTTGATAGTCGTGATCTTACAAGAATATTAACCACATCTACTTTCATCGATCGGTCGATATGGTTTTTGAATGATCTGTTAATCGTCTTTAGGTAAGTGGCATAAGCGTTCTCAAGTTTGAATCCAAGGATTTCAGCATAGCGCTATAGGCCCAGGTTAATAACGAGACAGTTGTATTCCTGGTCTAGGACATGTTTCAGTATCCGATTGTATCTGGAGTTTGCATCCATGGATGTGAGTAATTCATGTCTGATGGTCAGGTTCATCAGTTGGTTGATCATTGAAGCGAAAAACTACGCTTTGCCATTTCTCGTGCAAATCTGGGTAGTCGGTGTATGTTCGCCACTCTCCTTTTGTTTCTCTCATAAGCAAAGGATTGAATACCCATTTTGGGTAGAGGACATCGTGGATAAACCTATTGGTTTTGAGTAGATTCGCCTCCTCCTTAAGTGTAGCTGATCATTCTGGATCCATGTTGCTTTGTTTTTATTCACCGAGACATGCATCGGGTTGGCACTT
Organism: Allium fistulosum; assembly: GCA_030737815.1. Classification (NCBI taxonomy): domain Eukaryota; kingdom Viridiplantae; phylum Streptophyta; class Magnoliopsida; order Asparagales; family Amaryllidaceae; genus Allium; species Allium fistulosum. Next base: position 744,689,487 of record CM060907.1, read on the forward strand.
AGTGCAGGGTTCTTAATGGTGGGCGAGAGTCCATATTTACACATGAGATTGAGTCCAAGCGAACATATCAAATTCACCTGAAGCAATGCAGTCGACTCTTGCATTATCATTGCGTAGAGTTGTGATCTGATCTACAATACACGTGAAGGGTTGTAGGTGCATCATGTGTTTATTTTCAACGGTAATTGATCAGGCTTATAAGGATGTTAAATCAAAGGATTAGTAGAATTTAGCCTTGTACTGCATGCTGCTACATAGCTGGCTCCAGCTTTGAGATTGAATTCTCATGTGTTTCTGAATGATGCACTTTTCATTCAACGTACCCGCGATCCATTGCTCATTGGAAGGGTCAGAATGATGATCAGTCGCCCATGAGTTCGGGTATTGATTTGATGATTCTATCTCTAGGCATCCTTTCGGTCGCAACCTAGAGTTGTTATGAATATCAAGCATGGGTCATAGGTTCAAATTGTCATAGTCAACTCTTGGACAATCACTCTTTTGCCCCCAGTCTTGGGTTGGCGGATGCATTACGCGGACGGTCTAGCCTCGTCATAGCTGTGTTTATACTGTAGTTCAAACTTTAAGAATCAGAGTTGATTGATGAATGGTTGAATCATATTAACTTTATCTTCTTGCTCGTTCCCCCAAGTCTGGGGAATATCTCGATAAGTGGCAGGGTAGATAATGTCCGCTTCAATTTTGTATTCTACCCCATTGAACCATGGGATCTAGTTAACCGATGGAGGGCTAGGTCGTGCCTGTCCTGCATTATGCTCTAGTTCTTTCCTCTAGGCGGAATACATTATTACTTTGCCGATATTCGGACATAAGCTAGATTCTGGACGGTGAATGACATTCGCTTCGCTACTTATGTCGTCATACTTTGGGCAAAAATTGAAGAGTGAATCGTCCAATCAGATCCAATGTAGGATTGATGCTTTCCTTGTCAGATTTAGGGTAAGAATCAGTGTGCAGATGTTTAGGTTGCACTTGTTTTGAATTGCTTTTTCAGTTGGATCATGGTAAGAGTCAATGAATGAATGGTCGCGTTGCATTCATTTGGAGTTGGGTGATCAACCATGTCCATTTCGATTTACGTTCCCCCGTCAGATCTAGGGATAAAGTCAGCTCAAATGTAGTCATGTCATGCTCATTTGGTCTCATGCTCTTCCTAACGGATCGAAGGAAGGCGATGGAGGACGAATGATCAAGTCACACTCATTTGTGGTTTACTCTTCTATCCGTGCTATGTTGGTCAAAGGTATTCGATGGACGTTCGGGTCACATCGATTTGTAGTCAAAGAGGATCGATATTGACCATCGATTCAATGGTACGATGTGAAAGGTGTAGATCGATATTGCCCGTCGATCCGGCGGTACGATATAAGTGATTGCCCAGAACTTCGGGCATCATTCTGATTGGTTAGCATTAAGGTCTCCTTGTAGTCATTTCCTTAAGTTGTAAAGGATGCTAAGCTAGAGATGTAGCGAGTCACATTTCTCTTCTTTCGGTGATTTGTACTTCTGCCCCCAGTCAAGGGCAAAAGTCGAAGTATGGCCGATCAAATTACAACTTTAGTTTGATGCTTCTCCCACTAAACTGTAGGAAGGAATTGATTGGCGGATGGTTAGGTCACATCCGTCCATGCTGCATGCACAACCCATCGGATCACATGCGAGAGTTAGCATATGAACGGTCATGCCACGTTCATTTGTGGTTGGATGGTAGTAATATCAATTCAGAATAGGACATCTAGCTAGGTCCGTTTTTCGAATCTATGCCTCCCTGTCGAATCAAGGAAGGAATTTTGTCTCGTAGGGTTGGAGTGCATCCCTATAAATTTATGTTATGGGTCCCGTGCCGGGGACAAGAGATGATGCATGGACGTTTGTGTCACGCCCGCTTAGTGCTGGATGGTCGGATCACATCCAATTTTGTGTATTAAGTGTGCCCCCATGTCAGGGGAAGATTGGGAAGCAGACGGTCGTACCACATCCGCTTTTTGTACTATGGAACTTGATGAAGAACCATAGCCGATAGATGGACAGTCGAATCACATCCCTTTTGGTATTCATACTCCAAACCATGTTTTGAGGACTGGAGTTGGTTAATGGGTGGTCATTCGCATCCAGTTGGTGTTTATACTCCGATCTGCGCTCTCGGGACCAGAGTTAGTTGATGTTTATACTCCAGTTCGCACTTTGGGAGTCTGGAGTTCGTTGACCAGACGGTCTGTCACGTCTATTATGAGTTTCCTTTTTTGTGTTCGCACTCCGGGAACAAGTGATGTATCTTGGCTGAGATATGGTCGAAGTCGTTAGGCGGACGGATCCACCCTCCTCGAAGCTGCATTTGTTTGATGCTTATACTCCGGCTCGCGCTCTGGGAGTTTGGAGTTAGTTGTTGTTTATGCTCCGGTTCACACTCTGGGATTTCGGAGTTAGTTAATATTTATACTCCAGCTCGCGCTCTCGGTGTCTGGAGTTTGTTGATGTTTATACTCCGGTTCACAATCTGGGACCTCGGAGTTGGATGTTTGTACTCCGCTTCGCACTCTGGGAATACGGAGTTGATGTTTATACTCCGGTTCGCGCTCTGGGAACTCGGAGTTGAATGTTTATACTCCGCTTTGCACTTTGGGAATACGGAGTTGATGAATGTTTATACTCCACTTCACACTCTGGGAGTACGGAGTTAAGGAATGTTTATACTCCACCTCGCACTCTGGGAGTATGGAGTTAAGTAAAAGTTTGTACCCAGCTCGCGCTCTCGGAGTACTCTGGGATTTTAGGAAAATGTTTATACTCCGCCTCGCACTCTGGAGTACGGAGTTAAGTAAAAAGTTTGTACCCAGCTCGCGCTCTCGGAGTACTCTGGGGTTTTAGGAAAATGTTTATACTCCGCCTCGCACTCTGGGAGTACGGAGTTAAGTAAAAAGTTGTCGTGTATCAGCCCGTTTTTGGCCTGATGTGAGGGCTTGTCCCTGAGCTAGGTGTTTCGCTTAGCGAGTGATCGGTGGGATCCCGATTAACTTCCACTTATAGGCCCCTCAACAAAGGATGAGGTTTAGAGTATGGATGGTTAGATCGCGTCCATGTTCATTTGGATTCCGCTTTTGCCAGGCCTAAGGAGTAAGATTAGTGTTCTGGCAAGCTTTGTGCTCGAGCATAGGAAAGGATGGTCGAACTACATCCACTTTGAGTTGTATATTTTCCCTTAAGTCGGGTGCAAGTAATGGAGAGCAGATTTATACTTTGCGTTCTTTCGATCGAGCTAAGGAAGAGAGTTGAAATAACAGCTCATGTTGATTAGTGAGTAGATAGTAAGTCGTTGATGACTTTGAATTAAGGGTTGGACCCTGATGAAGTCGGTTTAAGGCATGATTGTTTTGCCTAATCACAGATGCAAATTGGGGAGTGAACGGCCAAATCATATCCACTTTAAACATGTGTTCTCAAATAACCCCAAGTGTCTAATGTAGGATTGGATGCATGGATGGTGACGTTGTGTCCACCCTTTGTGTGATTTTTATTTTATCGGACATCAGAAGAAGCATAAGTATTTTGGCACAAGTACGAGATGGAGAGTGCTTTGTTGGGACATATAACTCCAAGTTTTTCTTACATCTCTTAATTAAATTGCGTAGGCAGATGAGTGGATGGTCGGTTGCATCCACTTTGTACTAAAGTCCTGACCTTGTCGGTCTCTTCCGCTTTGATGCCTTGCCCCCAGTCAGGGGCATATAGTAGCCGATGAGTGGTCGAATCATGCTCATCACGATGATACCTCAATGATTTGATCATGGTCCGCGGAGGTTGTTTTGCACCCAATCTTAAGTACTTGGTTACCTGCATCATTTGCAAGTAGTTTAATTCAAGTAGGTCATATTTCGCAACGTAAATGAAATTGAATTAGAAATAATTCAATAGAGATCAGATCAAATCTCATTGATAAGTGAGGCAGCGTCGTATGCTCGCTATTGCACATCATTCCATCCCTTCTCAGTTGGAAGTCTAACGCAAATGGTTCAATTTGATCAAAGTCCTTGATCGATAGGGGTCGGATGTTCCCGATCCTTCGTTTTATGGGGCTTGCATATATGGTCGGAGCTATCCTTCCCGGAGAAGCCTTATGGCGTTGGCGTTCACGGTAGCCATTTAGAGAAGAGGAGTTTTCCGATCTAGAGTATGGAGCAGGTCCCCTCCTTATCTTGCTATGTTGATCCTTCATCTGATTCATCAACTCAAAATTTGCCTAGACATGTTGGTGCAGTTGTCGGTGGCGGTCTACCAGTTCTCTTGTCGAAGTCTGGAAATAAGAGCCGGTGATGAATTCATTTATGGGTATTGGCAGCAACTGGCTGCGGGCTTTGGATAAATTCGTTGGCTGCCAGCTTCTTCATTCACTTCAACAATATAAGAAGTAGATCTGGTATGTCTAACCACGATTGACAATGTTCTTTGAGGAATGGGGGAAGACGGCTACATTTGATGGCAGTCATCACTCTTGGTGTAAGCCATGCGCAATTCTCACTTCATGAGGTAGTGCCGGGGGTTGTATTTCCATAACACACCGACATAGTTAACATGTTGAATTTTCACTGGAAGTTCTGCATGTAGGATGGTTTCAACGAATAGGTCTTGACTAGGAAAGATTCCCCAATCGGCATTATGATCAGGCTCATTTTATTGCCCAGCGGTCTTGTAACACTGGTCAATGACGTATGCACGATTGCCCAGCGTTCGAGTGGTTTGCAATGCCGATAGGACGGTGAGTTGGTAGAGTAGACAGTGTAGGGGAGTCATCATATTAGCCGTCGTACCATAGTTGTCAATTCAGGAGTTTAAAAGTTGGTCAATTGGAGGAAGTTGCATTCCACCTTAAAAGCATGATATATTAATCAACCCCAGTTCTTGGCATACTAACTAGGTTCTCCAGCCTCTGGGAGTACGGTTGAGTAGTATTTATTTACCCATTCCTTGATTGCAACTCAACATTTGTTGTTGTGATCTCCTATGTCTTGTTCTGTCATGGAACAATCAGAAGCATGGATGGAATGTTCCTTCATTAAATTGGTGATTGAATCGACAATGCGGGTGCCTTGCGCTGCGGCTAGGGTTCGGGGGGTTTCCCCCGAAAAAATTTTTATTTAGGCTCTTTTTAGGAAATCTGGGTCGTACCCGAATTTTTTTTTTTTTTTTTTGAAATTTCGTATCGATACGAATTGGACATAATTGGATCGATTCGAATTGCAGTTGAGTATCGATACGAATTGGGTGTGAATGGATGGATACGAAGTAGCGCACCCTGGTGGATACGAAGAAGCGCATCGTGATGGATACGAAGGAGCGCGCCCTGATGGATTCGAAGTAGAGCACCCTGATGGATACGAAGAAGCGCATCGTGATGGATACGAAGGAGCGCGCCCTGATGGATACGAAGGAGCGCATCGTGATGGATACGAAGGAGCGCGCCCTGATGGATTCGAAGTAGAGCACCCTGATGGATACGAAGAAGTGCATCGTGATGGATACGAAGAAGCGCGCCCTGATGGATTCGAAGTAGATGGATGCGAGGGCCTTGTGTCTCTGATCGATACGAAGACAATGGATTCGAAGTGAGGCTATGCTTATGGATACGAACACTCGGTCCAGATGGGTTCGAAGACATGGATACGAAAATCACCATACTTTCTGGAAACAAATACATGGATACGAAAATACCATATTTTCATGGATTCGAAGACATCGATACGAAAATCATCATACTTTCATGGATACGAAAAATTGCACTTTTTCTGGACTCGAAAATATGGGTATGGAATTCATGATGAATGCAGTTCCTCTTAGATCTGGAGCAATCTGAATAGAATAGAAGAAACCACTGAATGGCAGATTTGGATCTCCTCCTTAGATTTTTGCAATCCAACGACGGTAGTAGATCCAACGAGCAGGAGAAAAAACTTGGTTTTTTCTCAGTGAAAGCACCAAAGTGTTTGTACCAAAAATGGGCACAACACTCTTCGGGAGTTATTTGAAGAGATAAAATGAAGAACATAAATGTAAAACAGAGATTATCTAACAAAAACTCCAATAAACAGAATTGTAAATACGCAGACAAGCAATTTAGAGTGGTTCGGCGTATCGCCTACGTCCACTATGAAGTTTTGATGATTTTATTGATTCTCTTTCAATGATTACAAGTGATTACAGCGAACAACAGCAAGTTATAGCTTGGAATTCGGATTCAATAGAAAGAATAAGATGCAAATCTCGATCCGGCAGAGTCTGGGCGCTTCAGAATCCAGATCCCCTTTTCTGAATGACCAGGGGTCCTATTTATAGTTGTAAGAGGCTGATATTTCGCCTAAATTGAGGGGAGACCAGTTCTGGCACGTGAGGGGGCCCACATGCCCGCTCTTTGGAAATCCGGGCCCACTTTGGGATCGATTCGACCCTTGCTTCGAATCAATCAAGTTTTGCTCCGATTAAGATGAAATTTGGCATGAGCATTCCTTAGGTTACCAGTAAGCTACTGTCCAAATTTCATAGCATTTGGACTTGTAGATCTCGAGATATGATCGATACGAGATTTCATTTCTGGCTGATGTGGTCTGTTCGAATCGATCCCCTTCGAATCGATAGGGTCGAATCGATGGCTTCACACGTGGTATTGTTGACGTGGTGCGTCTTCTTCGTATCGATCCGCCTTTCACTCCGAGTTGACTGGGTCGACTCCATGATTCTAGCCGCTTTGACGTAGTGGATTCGAGGGAGTGGATTCGAAGCAATGGTACTGGATGGATACGAGGCGATTAGTCTTCGCGGATTCGAAGTACTTCATCTCAGACGGATTCGAAGGACTTTAACCTGAAGGTTATGAATTAGCGTAGCTCCATGGATTCGAAGCGACTCATCTGGACCGATTCGAGCGAACGCTTGTTGATGGATGCGAATCCACGTGAAGTTGAACAGATGGATTCGAACAGAGTGTTCACTGATGGTTACGAAGCTTCGAGGCCAGATGGATACGAAGTAGAGGGGTTTCGTCGATGCGAAGCAGGGGAAGGTCCATGGATTCGAATGCACGTTACTGCCTATGGATTCGAACTCAAGGCCATGTGCTCCATTTGCATCGACGATATCTTGAGCGTATGACCTCGGATTGACTTGAAATTTGGAATGTTGCCTTTCCTGACCTTGCTTGACATGTCTTATCAATTTTGGCTCGATCCGGACTCAGACAAAATTCATCGATATCCGTAGTGAGCCCGTGTATAACTGATCCCTAGGATGGACCGTCATTGGTCACTAGTCAATTCCTTGGTGTTACGGCCTTGCCAAAAGGCGGGATAACAGTCACCAATATAGGATTGATACAATTTATCAAACTATATGTACCCCAAGCTCAAAGCCCGAATGTAAATATTTGTTCCATTCAATCGTACACGATCGTCGGACGTGATCGCGAACAATCACCGTGCCGATCCTATGCTTGATTGTTGTTGGTCCCATAGGAATCACACAACATTAGCATCTGGATCTCGAGCTTCGCCTTGCATTTCGCCTCCCCAATAGCCCATATTCTTCCCAAAGTTGTGTCATAGCTCCGCATGAATTCACACCCAAAAGGGGGGAAGAATCCCTGCTTAAATAGCACCTGACCTGGGATTTACTCCCTAAGTCAGTGCACCCAGTGCACCACCGTGGCCTACCACCGATGAACCAGTGGTAGCCTGACCCAGGCTGCAAAGCCTGGGGCAGGTCCTACCGATCCATGTGGCCATCGATTCGTGCGTTGTTTCCTCCATTGCTTCGCCCGATGAGCCGCCTTACTTCTTAAGCTTGCCTCCACCCCATTGGACCTCCTCCAGATTTCATTGGTTGATGTTTTGGAAGTGGTCCCTTAGGCATTCAAAAATTGATTTTGAAATGAAAAACCATTCTTTTACGTATAGAGTTCCGTGAGACGATTCAAGTGACATGATCTCCTCTATACGCCAAATTGAATTCAACTGACCTTCTTACCTTGGGTGATACATATGCTTGCGCTCCTACACCCATTTGTGTATGTTTATACCCACACGAACATACAACCACACTTCAACTATATAAATCATGTTTCGGACTTCACCGGAGTGATTACTCCGCCCAGTGTCTTCTCACGCAACCTAAGGTTGCATGAGACACTCACCATATGTTCATATACAAATAAAGATATACATATACATACATATACATATATATAATAATTCACTTATATATATATCTGCACAACTATATACAATAATTCTAGCTACAATACAAGAATTGTATAGATTAATATATAACATCAAATACACGTATACGTCTTGTAACGATTCGACTTTTCGACCCTCGAATGTTGACACTAATACATCCACGGTATTAACCTACCGAGCACCCAAGTGCCGGAAAGATGAATTGTTAGGGTAAAATAAAAGGAAAAGGAAATAGAACAAGAAAGAAGAGAACACAATATTAGAATCTCTCAGCGGAACTATAATATATAATATCAAAGTAACGGTACAAAGGGTTACTCCGATACTGAAATATTGGGGTTACAAAACTTAAGTACTATCTTCAACCTAGTTGGTTATAACAACCTATCCTCATAAATGTTGATATATGCAATAGTAATGCGGCAGAAATAGGAATACTATGGTAGCTGAAACATCCAGCTCATCTTCTCAAGCTCTAAAGAACATCAACGGAAAACCTACCTTTCTTAGAACACTCGAAAGAGCACGGGAGGAATTTAGGAAAAATGAAAACCAAGCGTCATACATAAGTATGGTATAAGAAACTCAAGAAATATGTTATCAACATATAACAGTACTTTTAAGACCGCATGGAATGCCATAACAGTTATCCCCTCAAATGAACCATTATATAATAAGTATAAGGTGATATAATAGATAACGCCTAGGGTATAGAATATAAATATTATAACATAGCTGGAATGGTCACATTGGTTATATTCAACATCATATTTAGGGTATAATCAAAACCCGATAAGGAACATTCGCACAATGGATTTTCCATGAAGATCCCTTCGGTCAAAACAAAATCCTATGCACAAGGATCAAAAGTTACCTACCGAGCGTCGTATATCTCTAGATAAAATATATCAGAAGGAAAACACAAAGGCCTATGCCTAAACATAAACATGAACCACGTGGTACCAAATACCATCAACCCCCACGCACAACATCGATAAGCATACTCTAGATTTGGAGTTGACAATACCCTGTCGTGGGTTAGCTAAACCCATATTGTGCAGCCTACTCTATTTTTAGTCATTTCCGATGTTGAGGTTACGTTCAGCATCTTTCACACAAGTCTTCATAACTCGAATAAAACATAGATCCCTGAATTGCATCCCCATATCTCGAATAGATCTCGAAACCACACATGGATTCCAACATCTCAACAGATCTTGGAATCACACATGAATTCTCACATCTTGAATAGATCACTAAAAACTACATCTGTTCGAGCATCTTAAACAAATCTCGAAACTCCACATAAACTCCCGCATCTCAAACAAATCCACTTTCAAGAGATAGAACACACATCTCAGCCTTGAAGTAGTTTTTGGTAAGTAAAACACTTACCGTTCCTAGTCTCTCCAAGACTGAATCGACGAATTTGGCCATTCAATGATAATGAGAGCTATCGCATATGGAAACCAAGTCCCGTATACTTATCACGCTTTTGATATGTTCTCCTCACACTATCCCTCAATCAAGAGTGAAGCCGATAGGTTAGAGCTCTATTACTCATATCCCTTTATGAGCATCAGTCTTAGTTCCCATAGATAGACAAGCCTACTTCATTGGCTTTTAGTGCTAAATATACGACTAAATGTTTTCCTTAAATGAGTAAACATACAAAGCACGATCAAGTCACATAAGAGACTTCTAATCCTCTTTTTGTTTAATTAATCTTTTATTAATTAAAACCGCTTTTATTAGTTATGTAACGACCCACCCTTTTGGATGGTTTAAATCGACAATAAACCACACATGTCAAACTCAGACCATTCAAAAGGAGGGATTGTGTAAATAAGAAAAAGAAGAGAAAAGAAAGAAAACAAAACATAGAATCTCACATCTGAATGACAAAAAGTAATCAATAAACAGTTCATGAAGCTGTTTACAAATAACACTTGATTACACCTTTACAATACAAATCAGAGTTACATACAACAGAAATAAATAAATAAATGCAATGGAACAACATGATATAGTGGAAATAATATAATAAATAATAATAGTACTAAATCTTCGTCTTCATCCTCCAGAAAAGCAGTCTTCAATACACTGAAAAGCTCAGACTGACCCGAGTGAATTGAAAGGACAAAACACTCGAGTCAGAACTAAAAGATCTTATGTATGTTAAATCAACAGTAAATAAATATGAGTGTAACGGCGTCAGAGATGTTTTCGGGGTTTGACACCTCCTATCCAATATCTAACGTGAGTGCAATAACTAAAGAGATGTTTGGGATTTCCATCTCCTAAAGATCCGTTAAACTATCTACATACATAGTACAATACGCTATTATAATAGTGTTTACAGTAAAGTATTAAAATAGCATTAAGGCGTTACCCATATCCCACTTAACACATTTCATACAATGCCGTAGTCTATACAGATACTGTAAACTCCACCGTAAATTGGTGGGCTATCAGGGAGCACTTCATAGGTACGACACAAACCAAACTCGTAGAAGGCGTGATAAGGCATGTGACAAGGCACACGAAGCAATGCCCAGGGTAGGATACAAACGTTTTGCGGATCCGGACTAGTGGTAACGCATAGCAGCTACTACCACCCACCTCGAAACACACTCCCATAATCGAATCGAGGGGTGGCCACCAAATCAATCACAAAGTCATAATATGGTATCGAAGAAATGTGCCCAATAAGAGGAGCGACCTCACTTGGCCTGGCATGGCTCCTGTTTTAGCCACATCAAGCTGACTCACGAGAGTTAGGGCTACGTAAATACCTCATACAAAGTCGTTTGCCAAACCATCCTACTTCATTCTGGAATATCCACCACGTACACAGTTGTTAAAGTGGTTTTCAGTATTGGCAGAGAGTGTGACAATATCCAATCCCGGTCTCTTTAACAACTAAACCCTTATTTCACACTGGATGGTTCTTTTACATTTCCAAAGCCGATTCATAATTGATACTAAAATATCATATTCAATTTAAACCATATCACTTTCGAAATCATATTCACTTTCGAAATCATATTCACCTTCGAAACCATATCACATTTGAAATCATATTTATAAAATAGGTTAAACTCTCATTTCAAATCATCATATTCACTCAAATATGTCATTTCTCTAGAAAATACCATTTCAAATCCCAGCTTAGGTTATAACATCATTTAACCATATTCGCTTTTAAATCAAGGATTTAAATATAAACAGTTCAACTTGAACTGTTAGAAATTTATAAATATAGTTTAGATAGTCATAAATAGTTTTGAAATAGTTAAAATAAATCAAAATTAAAATAATATATCTTTAAACAGTTTATAATAAAATAAATAATTTAAAATTAATATCAAATTAAACTATTTCTTTCATTTCGACACATCTGGACCATGTCTAGCTTTCAAATCAACAAAATCAATTTTGTCTTTCAATTTAGATTCTCATTTAAACCATTTAATCAATATCGATTTCAAATCCATATTCGAACTACAAATATTTAACTATTTCAAATTTAGTAGATTTCAAAGTTTAAATATTCAAATATTTCAATAACTCAATTTCGATAAATTTCATTTATACTTCAGATCCAACTTTAAAGTTTCAATTTAAATTCTTTAAACAATTCATTTAAACCAATTCCAAATTCAACATTTAAAGCTTGGATTTTTGAAAATAATTCGGTTAATATAAATCCAAATTTTTATTTCAAAATATCATTTAACCGGATTCAAAAATTTAAGGTTTTAAAAGTCATTTAATTTAACCAATCTGGTGTCCGTATAAAATTTTCTACCCTATGGTCAAGTGATACAGATATTTATCATTTCAATCCGCAAATATTTTAAATATATGAATATATATCATTTCAACCTGCAATCCCGAATCAACATTTAAAATCCATAAAATCGCTCGGTTTTATCATTTCAACCAATAACAAATTTTCCCTAATCTATAGATCGTTCGGGTATGTATCATTTCTACCCATAGTGATTTACTAACAACAACTAAGGGAACTTGCAGTGTGATAACAATATATAAATATAACATCCAGTCATCCAATATAAACAATCAAACATCCATCACAATCACCATTCAAATCAACAAATAAATAACAACAATTGACTGATTATCAATAACAGGTATTAACAGACAATTTAAAATTCAATATTAAATTAAATGGCGATTAAATTCAATAAAAGTCAGATTTAACTGGAATGACAATTTAAATATACCAAACATCAGCTAATCAATTTCTAATCACATTATAAATTCAATTTAACCAACATAAGATAATTTAGTAGTTGTGAGTGGGTTAAAACACTCACCTTTGATTTCAAATCGATTTTAAGATCCAAAAAATAGCCTAAAATTAAACAGTCTCAGAGTTCATCCAAACTAGTTCCAAAATGTCTGCAATTTCGATACGGTCGTAGTGAAGAAAACCGCGCGTGAATCTGGCCTCGTACGCAAAAGATATGGACATTAGAACATTATACGTTTTAATATTTATAAATAAATAAATAAAAATCGAACTTTACACGTCATCACCTGATACCTCATGCTCGAAACCCTAGTTGCGTGAAACTCGATCAAACATGGCAGTCATACGCATAGCCGCCACCAAATTCGCCCCAACCCCGCCGCCTACGACCCATGTCACCATGATCTGACCCAGCAACCACCATCCCCTCGTCCAATCGACCACCAGAACCCCACGCGCGAGCCCGAAACCCCTCTGATGCCTGGCCACCGTCGCACCTAATTTCCCTTGATTTAGGCAAGCTCCGACCGTATAACGACAAACAGAGGCCATTAGTATGACCTGCTCAACCTCCTCTTTCCAACGCCGCCTCCCTATCGTCGAATGGTCGACGATCCAACGTTGGATCGCGAAAACCTAATTTCAACGACCGAGGTTCATCCTCAATTCCTAGCCAAACGATGAACCAAGTTGAAAAACGAACCACTGCAGTAGATTACGCTCGTCGAGAGCTTTCCATCGATATATAATATGACATAGTTTTGAGGGTTTGAATTTTGAGACTAGTTTTGAAATTGGATTTAGGGTTCTGAATTGGAATTTGTTTCTGCCATTGAAGAAAGGAGCAGACAGAAGTTAATGTACGTACAGGAATAAGAAATAGAAAGACTGCTAGGGTTAGAAAAATCTATTTATATAGACAAGGCCTGATAAGAAAGAATGAACACATATCGAATTGATTCAAAACGACAATAACGACCCAAAAAGCCCGTTCTGTTCCCAGAATGAAAGCAGATCATCACATATATTGTGACGCCCCACCTCAATACCCACGCTAGCAAGAACACTACGGTGTAGTGCTGTCAACTAGCACGGAGAATAAGGCTGTTGAGGAGCGACCATCCATGTAACTTCTTTGTGCGAGCACCGATATGTCAGAAAGAATAGCATGTACTTCATTTAAGGAGGAAATCCGACATACCGATACAGACCCAAAGCTATCACACAGTGGCTATATATAATCTTCGGAAACAAACATAGAAATAAACAAATCATAAATCAGTCACAGACATCCATATCACAAAGGCGGAAAAAGATATGAATATATATATAACACATGAAAGTGTACATCAGAGTAGTGGTCAGAAAGATCCACGATAATACAAAAGAATAGCAACACGTGCTATACAAAAGAATAAGTACACAACATAGAGTCTATATCTCAAATGCGTACATCCAAAAACTACTAATCTATGTAGTTAGCCAAAAGTCAGAATAATCCTGAAGAGAAGTCAAGCAGAAGCATCTGTAACATCTCGGTCTGACCTGAGTATTATTTATAAGAAAATAATAAACGAATCAGTCTAGCTATAAATATCAGATGGTATGGTATAAAGTAAAAGACATGGCATGAACATGTAATAACCATAATGGCATACTACTAAAAGTATGTAATTGAAAATCAACAAGAGATTAATCAATATCACAAGAATCTTCTCAAAGATAAAATAGGGTATCATACCCTAAACTTGTATTCATAACAAGTCAATGACACACAAATTCACCAATGCACAAAAATTGATATCATATCAATGAAAATCAGGAAAATTGGTGAAGCACAAATTCCAGAAATCAACACAAGAAATCCAGAAATCACATAAAAAGGGGGAAGGCCTATGAGCCGAATGCTCCACGAATGGTCCGAAGACCTATGAGCCGAATGCTCCACGAATGGTCCGAAGACCTATGAGCCGAATGCTCCACGAATGGTCCGAAGACCTATGAGCCGAATGCTCCACGAATGTGAGTAGAAACATCACATAAACGAGGTCCAGTCTCCCTCGCAGACAAAGAGACATCGCTCAATCGCTAGTCTAAATCACAAAAATGATCGTCATGATCATCAAGAAGTGTCAATCACACCAAGCTAGTAAATATATGAGTTTAGCTTCATGTCCTATAACCACTTGCTTAACTTAAATATTTACGAACAAGCTGTGAATCTTCACTAGAAAATTGTCACAAAAAGGGTTCAATAGAACAAGTCTAAGAGCTAACCGACGAAGTGAACGCGAGCGTTTCATACCACTCGTTTTACTAAGTCGTTTAATTCGATTTCTCATCCGAGTGAAGTAAAGGCTTGTATATACTAGTAGATTGAAAAACGGTTTGAGAAAACGAGCTTTATATTTAAAATAGTGTTGAAATCGTTTTGATGAAAGAGTTTTGATATTTACTACTAGTATTGAAACCTTCATATCTTTAGAGTGACAAGTCACAAAACGATTGTTGAAACAAATCGAATCACATAAATTCACGTTCGAAGACGTGAGTAAAGTCCAAAGAAATCAATCCCAAAACCATCAAAGTAGAAATATACTTACGACCTAATGTGGTCGAATTAAAGTGCAAAAACTTTAAGTCAAATAGGTCGAACGACCTAAGGGTAGACTGCCATGCGACCTAGCAGAAGAACAGGTCGAGCGACCTAGTGAAATACAGGTCAAACGACCTAAGTGTAAAAAGGCGAGCGACCTGACGTCTTAACAAAGCTGTGCGGCCTAACAGAGAACAGCACGACCAAATGAGGCGACCTGGATAAGTGAGCGACCTAGGAGCCAGCGACCTAAAACATAACAAGTCAAGCGACCTAAGGGAAGAGCTAGGCATGCGACCTAACTGTAATAAGGTCTAACGACCTAAAGAAATAAGGTCTAACGACCTAAAGAAATAAGGTCTAACGACCTAAAGGTACTGGGGTCTTGTGACCTACGACCTAATGGTGTAAACGACCTAAATTAGGCGAGCGACCTAACAGGGGACAGGTTGAACGACCTAGTGGATGAGCGAGCTAACAAGGTCGAGAAGAGGAAAGGCGCGACCTAAGTGTTTGTGAGGTCGAGCGACCTAAAGGATAAGAGACTCGCGACCTAAAGCGAACGACCTAACAGTTCACTAGATGCTTTAATGGTCAAGCGACCTAAGGCGAGCAACCAAAATATTCAAGGCAGAACGACCTAAGGCTTAGCGACCTAAGGAAGTGTACGACCTAAGCCCAGAACGAGCTTATATTTGAAGGCAGCACGCCAGAGCGGCTTAAAAGAGATGGGGTGAAACGACCTAATGTCCCGCGACCTAAAGCCAATGCGACCTACGACCTAAGTGCTGATGCGACCTATGTTCGCCGAGAGCTACGCAGAACAATTGATGGCATAGGCAGAACGATCTAAGCCCAGTTTTTTGTCAAAACACACGAAAATTTGGGGGTTTTCACCAATCCAATCCAAACCAAATGCAAATATGCATGCTAAAGTGATGGGGAATCATTCCCAACAATCCAATGACAGTTATAGGCAAGATGTGAGATTAAAAATCTCACCTTTTCCACGAAATTGATGATGGAGAGCTTAAGAGCAAAGCAAGAATCAACCACAAGCTTGAATCTATGTTCTTCACTTTGAATTTGGAGTTGATGTTGGATTAGCAATGAAGACTTGAGCTTGGAATTTTAATTTCCCATTCCCTCCACCATTTTTGAAGAAGCTTTGATGTTTTAGAAATGAAGAATGAAGTGGTGAAGAGAAGGAAGGGGTTGGGCTGAGTTAACAAGTGGTTCAGCCCAAACTAAAGGTCCAAAGCAAAAAGTGACGAAAATTCCGCTACCTCCAAACATATCGAAGTTTACACTTAAAAAGATCGAAAACGTCATTTTGAACTCAATGGGAGTGGTCTCGAGTCCTAAATTGGCCGTATGCAAAAAGTAGCTTTTCGGACCAAAATCCGATTAACGATAAAATATTTAAATAAAATATTTAAATATAAAATCGATAAATATGCAGGTTGTATTTAAATATAAAATTGATAAATATGCGGGTTGTTACATATATCAAAATAGATGTTTTCAATATTTTTAAACTCAATGGAACAGGTTTCAAGTCCTAATTCCATCGTATGAAGAAGTTAGCTTTTAAAATCAACTTATTTCAATTTGATTTCATTAAATTGATTTCTACACGTTTCGAGCCCGTACGATCAAACGACAAGTCTGATTGCTACGAAACTTGAAATCCTACAATAATTCACCGTTATGGATCCGATGAAACTAGTTTCGTCGAAATCCGAGACAGCGGCCAAAATGGCTATTTTCACATTAATTAAATAAATTATTATTAAATTTATTTTGTCACTTTTCAAATTCAAATTTTATAACCAACCATTTTTATCATTTTTGATTACCTAGTAATTTATAATCTTTTAAAAAAAAATTCATACCAATTCAATGTTAAATATTACACTAATTACAATGTTTAGTTTCAACTATAATAAATTTATTAATTAACATTTAAAATCCCAATAAATTAATTTATTTTGATTTCAATCTTATTATTCAATCAATCATTACTTTATGGACATAGTTAACATTGGTTTACCATTTATTACATCAATATTCTACAGTTATCATTTTAATTCATATTAACCGCACTAATTAATTAGATTTAGTTATCGAAAATTACGGGTCATTACACTCTCCCCCACTCAAAACTTTTTGTCCTCGAAAAGGGAAAATAAGGAATTGATATATCTCATTCAAAATATTCAATTTATAAACAATTAATTTACATAATTAAAAAATTTAAATAAAATATATCAATTTATAAACAATTAAATCCTTTAATTTTCAAGTTCAATAAAAGTTTGAAAAACATTTTCACTTTCACAAAATTTTCTAGTCAAAATTTCACAGAAAATTTCGACAGAGTCTCCTTTGTACGGAGAGGTCCGGGAGAAATAATAATATCAATAATAAGAATATATATCACATTTCAAAATAATATATCCAAAACCATGAGAGAGAAAAATAATATCACTATAAAATCGTAATTTGAAAATGTACCTATTAATCGGGCAAACAACTCTTATTTATGAAACCAAAAGCAATAGCTATTGCTTCCATAACCTGTATTTCACTTATATAATCCAAAAATGTCAATAATTATATAAAAGAGAAATTTAAGTTGTTTCAACTAATAACAAAACAAATCATCACAACATAACAATAGTCACTTGCAACAAAACCATAAAATCATCACTTGAAAATCAAAGTAATCAACCATCCATCCATAGCAACCCAACAAATGGTTTGTTCAGGTTCAGAAACTTTTAATCATATAAAATGGTAAATAATCTACTAAGTATACCATACACTCAACAGTCTTTGATAAAAGTTAATAGATTATTTATATATCTTTATACAGTTAAAAGTATCCTTTCCCAATCATCCCATAAGCCTAAACAAACAATAATTTCAAATTTCGTTTAAGTTTATTCTTATTAATCTCCTTTCACATCATTTACTGTTCATTTCATTTTTCTCTCATTCATACAATGATTATTTTCTTTAATTTACATTCATTACTTACAAAAATTCATTTCTCATTTATTCATACAATGCCATTTTTATCTTTTCATTACTTTACATTCATTTGCTTACATAAGTTATTTCCATTTCAATTATTTAGATCATCAATGAATTCATTATTGAAGTATTACATGCATTTTATTTCAGTTTAATTCACATTCATTATCAAATTATATACTTGATTTCCATTGAATATTAATATTCATTAATGCATAAATTCATACCTAAGTTCCTTACTTTTTAATTTACATTCATCCTTCCTTATATAGTGTCATTGAATATTAAATCTATTTCTGAATCATTTAATTAATATAGTATTCACTTTTTCCATTAAATTTAATTAGTAGCGTTTCAACTTATTAACTTAAGTTTATAACATTTTATAACATCGGAATTCTTATTTATAGAAATAATTCTATTGAACACCTTCATTACTTAAGTTTTACTTGTATAATATTCTATTACATGTTCTTATTAACATTTCAACTTTTAATATTTTGGTAAGTTATATATATATATGTCTTTTAGAATGCAATTGAATGTTACACAAGTTTATCTTATTCATTTTAATTAACAAAATGTTCAATAGTTAAATTTTCTTATTTTTCATATCTTTTTGATTCACAATTTACAAATTTCCAATTTCTTATATATCACATTAATCACTTAACCACTAACTTTTATTTTCCATTTTAGAAATTTCCAATTATTAAAATGGTTAAGATTTCATTCATTACAATAATTGAAAGCTACTAATTATTAGAAAGTTTTAAGAACTAAACTCTAGGTTACATTTCAAATCATTTAAAATAATACACACACACACACACACTCATAACTTATATATATCATATTTAGAAATTAAAATTTAAGATTCGTTACCAAAAAAAATGTGTAGTAAAACTACTACAATAGTCTTCCCACTTTGAAACTCAAAAATGAACGTCGATGATGCGTGCACTCATCACCGAAATTATTTTCCAACGACAAAGAGGGGAGTACAGAACTTATTTCCTTTTAAAATTCCTTTAAAACCTTTCTTTCAAATCACATTGAAAATATTTATATTTGAAAATACTTCCAAATAATACCAATATTATATTCCAAAATTTTTGAAAACAAATTTCAAAACCCCGGAAGTTAAGTTATCAAATTCCAGTTTATACTTTACTTGTAAATCCTATTTTACAATCAATATTTATAAAATTTCACTACCTAAAAAACAACATATCACATCTAACTATATCATTTATAAAATTATCCTTTTATATTCAAAATATAATATAGGTAAAATATTTCATTTACCTATATTTCAAAACCAATACCGTGTCGATCTGCCCTATTAAGTGTTTAGAAATCCCTATCGATGCCATAGCATAATGTACCGACCGGAATCTATATATACTAAACAGAACAAATTAATACAATATAAAACATTTTATTACACTAACAAGTATGCTCTCTCATATATTACTCAAACAAACTCATTCTAGGGTATTACAACCCTATATCTAATGAGTAAGACCCTACAAAGCTAAGGTTATCGCTAAACTAAAGCTCTGATATCAAATGTAACGACCCACCCTATTGGACAGTTTAAATCGACAATAAACCATACATGGGATTGTTATAGGGTAAATAAGAAAAAGAAAGAAAACAAAACACAGAATCTCACAACAGAATGACAAAATGTAATAATCAAATAAACAGTTCATGAAGCTGTTTACAAATAATGCTTGATTACACCTTTACAATACAGATCAGAGTTACATACAACAGAAATAAATAAATAAATGTAGTAGAACAACATGATGCAGTGGAAATAATATAATAAATAATATTAGTACTAAATCTTCGTCTTCATCCTCCAGAAAAGCAGTCCTCAATACACTGAAAAGCTCAAACTGACTCGAACGAACTGAAAGGACAAAACACTTGAGTCAGAACTAAAAGATCTTATGTAAGTTAAATCAACAGTAAATAAATATGAGTGTAGCGACATCGTAGATGTTTTCGGGGTTTGACACCTCTTATCCAGTGTCTACGTGAGTGCAATAACTTAAGAGATGTTCGGGATTTCCATCTCCTAAGGATCCGTTAAACTATCTACAAACATAGTACAATACGCTATTATAATAGTGTCTACAGTAAAGTAAATTACTAATATAGCATTAAGGCATTACCCATATCCCGCTTAACACATTTTATATAATGCCGTACAGATACTGTAAACTCCACCGTAAATTAGTGGGCTATCAGGGAGCACTCCATAGGTACGACACAAACCAAACTCGTAGAAGGCGCAATAAGGCATGTGACAAGGCACGCGAGGCAATGCCCAGGGTAGGATACTACCGTTTTGTGGATCCAGACTGGTGGTAACGCATAGCAGCTACTACCGCCCACCTCGGAACACACTCCCATAGTCAAATCGAGGGGTGGCCACTAAATCAACCACAAAGTCATAATATGGTATCGAAGAAATGTGCCTGATAGGAGGAGCGACCTCACTTGGCCTGGCATGGCTCCTGTTTTAGCCACATCAAGCTGACTCACGGGAGTCAGGGCTACGTAAATACCTTATACATAATCGTTCGCCAAACTATCCTGCTTCATTCTGGAATCTCCACCACGTACATAGTTGTTAAAGTGGTTTTCGTTATTGGCAGAGAGTGTGACAATATCCGATCCCGGTCCCTTTAACAACCAAACGCTTATTTTACACCAGATGGTTCTTTTATATTTCCAAAACGATTCATAATTGATATTAGAATATCATATTCAATTTAAACCATATCACTTTCGAAATCATATTAACTTTTGAAATCATATTCACCTTCGAAATCATATCACATTTGAAATCATATTCATAAAATAGGTTAAACTCTCATTTCAAATCATCATATTCACTCAAATATGTCTCTAGAAAATATCATTTCAAATCCCATCTTAGGTTATAACATTATTTAACCATATTCGCTTTTAAATAAAGGATTTAAATATAAACAGTTCAACCTTGAACCGTTAGAAATTTAGAAATATAGTTCAGATAGTCATAAATAGTTTAAAAGTAGTTAAAATAGTTTAAAATACTTTAAAATAGTTTAAATAGGTTAAAATAGTTTAAATGGGTTAAAATAGTTTAAATGGGTTAAAATAGTTTAAATTATATTAAAATAGCTTAAATTAAACTAAATGGCTTAATTAGTTTAAAATAGATTAAAATAGTTAAAATAGATTAAAATATTTTAAAATGGATTAAAATTGCTTAAGTAGATTAAAATAGATTAAATATAGTTTTATTAGTTTAATATAAAATGGTTTGATTATTGAAATGGTTTATATAGTAAATATTTTGAAAATCTAAATAAATTAGAATTAAAATCATATATCTTTAAATAGTTTATAATAAAATAATTATTTGAAATTAATATCAAATTAAACTATTTCTTTCATTTCGACACATCTGGACCATGTCCAGCTTTCAATCAACAAATTTAATTTTGTCTTTCAATTCAAATTCTCATTTAAACCATTTAATCAACATCGATTTCAAATTCATATTCGAACTATGAATTTTAAACTATTTCAAATTTTGTAGATTTTAAAGTTTAAATATTCAAATATTTCAATAACTCAATTTTGACAAAATTTCATTTATACTTCAGATCCAACTTTAAAGTTTCAATTTAAATTCTTTAAACAATTCATTTAAACCAATTCCAAATTCAACATTTAAAGCTTGGATTTTCGAAAATAACTCAGTTCATAAAAATCCAAATTTTTATTTGAAAATATCATTTAACTGGATTAAAAAATTTAAGGTTTTAAAAGTCATTTAATTTAACCAATCTGGTGTCCATATATAATTTTCTACCCTATGGTCAAGCGATACGGATATTTATCATTTCAATCCGCAAATATTTTATATTTACGGATATATATCATTTCAACCTGCAATCCCGAATCAACATTCAAAATCCATAAAATCGCTCAAGTTTATTATTTCAACCCATAACGATTTTTCTTTAATCTATAGATTGTTCGGGTATTTACCATTTCAACCCATTGTGATTTACTAACAATAACTAAGGGAACTTGCAGTATGATAACAATATATAAATATAACATCCAGTCATCCAATATCAACAATCAAACATCTAGCACAATCACCATTCAAATCAACAAATAAATAACAGCAATTGACTGATTATCAATAACAGGTATTAACAGGCAATTTAAAATTCAATATTAAATTAAATGGCGATTAAATTCAATAAAAGTCAGATTTAACTAGAATGACAATTTAAATATACCAAACATCAGCCAGTCAATTTCTAATCACATCATAAATTCAATTTAACTAACATAAGATAATTTAGTTAAAACACTCACATTTGATTTCAAATCGATTTAAAATCCAAAAATAGCCCAAAATTCAACAGTCTTAGAATTTGTCCAAACTAGTTCCAAAATGTCCGAAATTTCGATACGGTTGCAGCGGAGAAAACCGCACGTGAATCCGGCCTTGTACGCAGAAGATATGGACATTAGAACATTACACGTTTTAATATAAATAAATAAATAAAAATGGAACTTTACACATCATCACCTGATACCTCGTGCTCGAAACCCTAGTTGCGTGAAACTCGTTCGAACATGGCAGTCATACACACAGCCACCACCAAATTCTCCCCAACGCCGCCGCCTACGCCCCCTGTCACTACGATCTGACCCAGCAACCACCATCCCTTCGTCTAGCCGACCACCATGACCCCAAGAACGAGCCCGAAACCCCTCCGATGCCTGGCCACCACCGCACCTAATTTCCCTCGATTCAGGCGAGCTTTGACCATATAACGACAAACAGAGGCCATCACTATGACATGCTCAACCTCCTCTTTCCAACGCCACCTCCCGATCGTCGAATGGTCGACGATCCGCCGTTGGATCGTGAAAACCTAATTTCGACGGCCGAGGTTCATCCTCAATTCCTAGCCAAACGATGAACCAAACTGAAAAACAAACCACTGCAGTAGATTACGCTCGTCGAGATCTTTCCATTGATATATAATATGATATAGTTTTGAGGGTTTGAATTTTGAGATTGGTTTTGAAATTGGATTTAGGGTTTTGAATTGGAATTTGTTTCTGCCATTGAAGAAAGGAGCAGATAGAAGTTGATGTATGTACAAGAATAAGAAATAGAAAGACTACTAAGGTTAGAAAAATCTATTTATATAGACAAGACCCGATAAGAAAGAATGAACACATATCGAATTGATTCGAAACGACAATAATTACCCGAAAAGCCAGTTCTGTTCCCAGAACGAAAGCAGGTCATCCCATATATCAAAATAGATGGTTTCAATATTTTTAAACTCAATGGAATAGGTTTCAAGTCCTAATTCCATCGTATGAAGAAGTTAGCTTTTAAATTCAGCTTATTTCAATTTGATTTCACTAAATTGATTTCTACGCGTTTCGAGCTCGCACGATCAAAAAACAAGTCTGATTGCTACAAAACTTGAAATCCTATAATAATTCACCGTTACGGATCTGATGAAACTAGTTTCGTCCAAATCTGAGATAGTGGCCAAAATGGCTATTTTCACATTAATTAAATAAATTATTATTAAATTAATTTTGTCACTTTTCAAATTCAAATTTTATAACTAACCATTTTTATCATTTTTGATTACCTAGTAATTTATAATCTTTTAAAATTAATTTCCATACCAATTCAATGTTAAATATTACACTAATTATATTATTCAGTTTCAACCGTAATAAATTTATTAATTAGAATTTAAAATCCTAATAAATTTATTTATTTTGATTTCAATCTTATTATTCAATCAATCATTACTTTGTAGACATAGTTAACATTGATTTACCATTTATTACATCAATAATCTACAGTTATCATTTTAATTCATACTAACTGCACTAAGTAATTAGATTTAGTTATCGAAAATTACGGGTCGTTACAAGTTAAACTTCTTTTATCTAATAAAACATCGTTTATCAATTTCAACTATTCATCTGTACTCTTTTCAATACTTTAAAAGGTATTCATATACTTATCTCAAATAGTATAAGTATATTCACAAATCATTAACAAGATTTCTTACTTTAAACCTTTATTGTTCCTATACTTCAAAATGTATTCATATACTTATTGTGACGCCTCACCTCTATACCCACGCTAACCAAGAACACTACGATGTAGTGCTGTCAATTAGCACGGAGAATAAGGCTGTGGAGGAGCGACCATCCATGTAACTTCTTTGTGCGAGCACCGATATGTCAGATAGAATAGAATGCATATCTTTTAAGGAGGAAATCCGACATACCGATACAAATACAAAGCTATCACACGGTGGCTATATATAATCTTCGGAAACAAACATAGAAGTAATCATAACATAAATCAGTCACAGACATCCATATCACAAAGGCGGAAGAAGATATGAATAAATATATATAACACATGAAAGTGTACATCAGAGTAGTGGTCAGAAAGATCCACGATAATACAAAAGAATAGCAACACGTGCTATACAAAAGAATAAGTACACAACGTAGAGTCTATATCTCAAAAGTGTACAACCAAAAACTACTAATCTATGTAGTTGGCCAAAAGTCAGAATAATCCTGAAGAGAAGTCAAGCAGAAGCACCTGTAACATCTCGGTCTGACCCGAGTATTATTTATAAGAAAATAATAAACGGATCAGTCTAGCTATAAATATCAGATGATATGGTATAAAGTAAAAGGCATGACATGAACATGTAATAACCATAACGACATACTACTATAAGTATGTAAATGATAATCAACAAAAGATTAATCAATATCACAAGAATCTTCTCAAAGATAAAATAGGGTACCATACCCTAAACTTGTATTCATAACAAGTCAATAACACATAAATTTACCAATGCACAAAAACTGATATCATATCAATGAAAATCATGAAAATTGGTGAAGCACAAAATTCCAGAAATCATCACCAGAAATCCAGAAAACACATAAAAAGGGGGCAGGCCTAACACATGAATGGGAGCATAAAAACTCACCTACGCGTAAACACATGAATGAGAAGCTATCTCATGGAAGCTATCCATTAAATTTCCACACAGTAATGGCCCGAAGACCGTAGGGTGCTACCCTACATATGTGATGGCGAAACATCACATAAATGGGGTATAGTCTCCCTCGCAGACAAAGAGACATCGCTCAATCGCTAGTCTAAATCACAAAAATGATCGTCATGATCATCAGGAAGTGTCAATTACACTAAGCCAGTAAATATATGAGTTTAGCTTCATGTCCCATAACCACTAGCTTAACTTAAATATTTACGAACAAACTGTAGATCTCCACTAGGAAATTGTCACAAAAGGGTTCAATCGAACAAGTCCAAGAGCTAACCGACAAAGTGAACGCGAGCGTTTCATACCACTCGTTTTACTAAGTCGTTTAATTCGATTTCTCATCCGAGTGAAGTAAAGGCTTGTATATACTAATAGATTGGAAAACGGTTTTAAGAAAACGAACTTTTGATATTTAAAATAGTGTTGAAATCGCTTTGATGAAAGAGTTTTGATATTTACTACTAGTATTGAAACCTTCATATCTTTAAAGTGACAAGTCACAAAACGATTGTTGAAACAAATCGAATCACATCAATTCACGTTCAAAGACGTGAGTAAAGTCCAAAGAAATCAATCCCAAAACGATCATAGTAGAAATTCTGATGAATGTTTTTCAAATAAGATCCCCTACGAAGGGGGGTACGGGGTTCGACCTGCCCGGTCAGGTCGCGGGGGTCCAGGGGCAGCGCCCCGTCCCAAAACAGTACGACCTTTTGAAGACAAGTTACAAAATGATTGTAGAAACAATCAATCATCAAAATTCATATATGATGACGTGAATCAAATCCAATTAAACCGATAAAGAATTCATTGAAATGGATATTCAAAAATCCTGAAAAGGGAGTCATCAAAGTCATAATAAATGATAACAACAAATAGGGTCATCACGAATCGATTCAAATTGGAAATTCAATCCAAAAAGGAAAACTGGACTGAAACAACAGGTTCAGTCGACTGAACAGAGTTTCTCAGTCGACTGACCCTGTTCCTGGAAATTTTCCAAGTTCAGGAACCTTTCTGTTTCCAGGTTCAGTCGACTGAACAGAGTTTTTAGTCGACTGAATCATGCCTGGAAACTTTCGGGTTCCAGGTTCAATCGACTGAACAGAGAATTCAGTCGACTGAATCATGCCTGGGCTGTTTTTCAGCCTATACAAAATGAAGAGAAAACTCTTCCAAAATGCAACCGGATGAACATTGGCTCTAAGGGTTATGCCAAACAGCAACCCGGTCCTATATGCTCCTCGGTGCAACACCAAAAGCATGATCAAACATCCATAAAAGGATTTTCACATAAATTTGACTTAGAAACCCAAAAATTGGAATATTCACAAAACCAATCCAAATCAAGGGCAAATACACATGAAGAGGTGTTAGGAATTCATACCTAACAACCAAAGATAATTATAGTCATAGATGTGAGATAAAAATCTCACCTTTGAACCCGAAA
Source organism: Allium fistulosum (assembly GCA_030737815.1). Taxonomy (NCBI): domain Eukaryota; kingdom Viridiplantae; phylum Streptophyta; class Magnoliopsida; order Asparagales; family Amaryllidaceae; genus Allium; species Allium fistulosum. The sequence goes on from CM060907.1 coordinate 744,716,257, forward strand.
ACAATGAATGAGAAGTTTGAAGGCAAAGGAAGATCAACCACACTTCAATCTCAACACAAGGAGCTTGAATCTAAGCTTAAAAGAGAAACATATCCTAAATTAGGTTTAGGAATTTTCTGAAATTGGAAGGAGAAAGAGTTGGATAAGAAGATGGAGATACTTACCAATAGTTTCTCTTTGAATTTGGAGCTAAAACTTGGATTTGCTAAAGGAACTAGGGTTTAGGATTTTAATTTCCCATCTCCACCACCATTTTCAGTTTTGCTAGAGTGTTTTGAAGAAATGAAATAAAGTGAAGTGGAGAGGGGAGGGCTGAACAAGGTCATAGAGATAGTTGGGGTGAAACCCAAACCCAAAGCCCAATAGAAAATGTCAAAATTCGACTTACTCCAAATATATCGATGTTTATACTTAAAAAAGTCGCAAACGCCATTTTGAACTCAATGGAAGTGGTCTCGAGTCTCAATTTGACTGTTTGTGAAAAGTAGGTTTTCGGACTAAAATCCGATGAACGATGAAATATTTAAATAAAATATTTAAATATACAATTGATAAATATGCGGGTTGTTACACTTATCTCAAATGGTATAAGTATATTCACAATTTAACAAGATTTCTTTCTTTAAACCTTTTCTTTTTCTATCCTTTTCCAAAAGATTACATACTTATATTTTCCTTCAAAATACCATTTTAAAGATCTAAGTGCTTTCACAAATCCATTCAAAAGGTTTAAGACTAATGTTAGTTAAACATTGTCACTAAAAACCCAAAACCATTTCACTTATGCTTATCTTTAAAACATATTTTTTAAAGATGAATTTACATTCATAAGTATAATCAAAAAAGGTTAAAGACGAATGTAATTAACACATTGTCACAACAAATCCAAAATCATTCCACTTATGCTTATCTTTGAAACATTCTTTTTAAAGATCTATTTACATTCATAAGTTTAATAAAAAAAATGTTAAAGATGAATGTTATTAAAACATCGTCACAACAAACCCAAAATCATTCCATACTTGTATTATCTTTAAAACAAATTTTTTAAGATCCATGATAATATTTAGTTAAGTTCGATAGTCGATTAATCAATTATCTAGTTAAAATAATTGCTTATACAAATCAATGTTCGTATACTTAACTTGTTTCATACATTTCAACTTAAATATTCATTTTCTAAGAGTGAAGCCAGGTATGTTAGAGCATTGGTTACATAAAAGCCTTGCCTAGACACTTCATACTTAAATCTCACAAATAGACAAGAATACTTGTTGGCTTCTAGTGTTAATTGTAGTATTATTGATTTCCATAAATGAGTTAGAAAATAATATAGTTAACTCATTTTCGACATTCCAGACTTAACTATTCCTCGTTCAAGAGAGAAGCCCGGTAGGTTAGAGCTCTATTGCTCTGTCCCTACTTGACATCAATCTTAACTCCTAGAAATAGATAAGCCTACTTCATCGGCTTTTAGTATTAAGCAAAGTTAATTACCTTATAAACAAGTAAGTAAACAACAAGATTAACACGTTTTCGACATTCCAACTTAACTATTCCTCATTCAAGAGGTAAGAACGATAGGTTGGAGCTCTATTGCTCCGTCCCTACTCGACATCAATCTTAACTCTCGAAATTGAGAAGTCTACCTTGTCGGCTTTTACTGTTAAGCCTCTTCTTTACTACTCTGAAATTTATATATTATTAAAAATATATTTAAACTTAAAATCAACTTTAAGATACTTCGAAACATGTTAGAAAACATCTTTAAAAAGTTTAGAGAAAAATACAAAATTTAAATATCATTTTTAAACACTTAAAACCATAAGCAACTTACTGCAGCATTTATAAATACTGTTAAAAGTCCTTGTTAAACTTTATAAATGTTGTTAAAAGTCCATGTTAAAACAACACTGAAAAGCATGATCTTTGTAACTAGTTTTAACTACTTTAACAAATGATTTAAAACTTGAAATTTTTATAGTAATATTACCATTAGGATACTTAAAAACCATGGAAAGAAACACCTAAGAATATCTTTCCATTTATTTAGAAAATTCCTGAAAAGTGCACTTATAATGACTATTCTTGCGAATTTTGTTGATGAATAAAAGTTGCCTTAGCTCATTTGGTTAGAGCACTTGCTTTCTAAACTAGTGACCGGGTTCGAGTCATGCTCCATGCATTTTTGAAAACTTGATTTTCATTTAAAATATGATTTCACCAATGACCCGAGTTCGAGTCTTTCTTCATATATTATTATTATTATTATTTTAAAACTTTTATTGCTTTTATAAAATGTTTCGAATGTGTATGTATATGTGTGTATACCACTTTGAGAAGATTTTAACAGCTGTATACTCTAGATATGACACTCTATGATTAATAATACTTTGTTTGTCACCTTTGTCTTGTCTCTATCGTGTATATTTCTTCTTGTATCTCCATATATATATACACACACACACACACACTTTTATCCTCTTTTGCACTGTGTTTCTTCATTTTGAACTTATTTGTTTGTCTCTTTTTGATACTTGTGTACCTGCAAGTTAGCTAAGAGGTTCTTTGGCATAATTGTATAGCTGTTGTCATTAAAATCCAATAATAGAGGTTCTAACATTCTCTATCTTTTTAATGATGATAACTATACAATTTTAAAAATATCCATTCTTTATAAAATAATATTAATATGTTTAAAGCTCCCCCTAAGTATAACATCTCCCCCTAAGTATAATATCTCCCTCTATCAATATGCATATGAATTTCTCCCCCTTTGTCATAATAAAAAAGAATGAGTGAATATAATAAATTTTATAAAATATATTGTAAATAGCAAGATAAACCCAATATTAATTATGGAGAAAATAAATTAGATTTTACCGTATTTGTTGAAGTCCATATTTCATTGTAAGCAGGTAATTCTATTAAATGTGTGGAACATCCTTTAAAATTCCAAAATCTACCATTTTCCTTTTGTTTCTCCAAGTACCTGCAATAAATAATAATCATTTTTGGTACCCACTTACTACGTTAGGGTCCGGGGGTTAATCATAGGGTAAAAACCTTACAAAAATAGGTGTGGTTGTACCCTCTAAAAGAAATAAAAATAATGAAAAAATTTTATCAAATAAAAATAGCTACTACTTATAAACTAGGGTATCAAAAAAATTAACATTAAAGCATACACTAACCAAGGTTCTTATAATTTCCTAAATTTTAGGAAGCCATACCCATTTGGGTGTGGTTGAACCTTTATAAATATAGTTTTCATTACAAATCACATTCTTATAATAGTTGCTAATATAAAGTTGTTTATCATGATCAATTGTATAATTGGAATCCATATTCTAATATTATTAGTCATTAGCTTAGAACTTAAAAAATATTTTCTATCATTTCTATACAAAGTATTATTATGACCGTAAGAGATTTTAGGACTATCATAGTTACTAGTACTAGCACTAAAATTAGTATACATGAATGCATATATAGTATTATATTTACTTTTAGCTTGTTTATAGCATATGCTGCTTTTATCATTGTGATCTTTTGAATTTGTAACTATGGAAGATAAGATATCTCTACCTTTAAATTTTTTGATTTCTTCATTTAATTTATCAAAATTTGCTTTAGAATCATAAACTTCTTTTTCCAAAATATTGCTATTATCTTTTAAAATCTCACATTCTTTAGATAATTTTGAGTTCCTATCGATTAAAGTTTCATTCCTTTTATCAAGAGACAAAATTAAAGAGCTAGAATTATTTAAATAATATTCCAAAAATATATTTTTATTGTGCAAAACATCGATTTCCTTTAAAAGATCATTGTTTTTAACTTTTAATTGCTCATTTTCTTTTTGTAGGAAATCCTTTTGTAAAACAAGTTCTTCTACTGTATTTTCAAAAAATTAGTTTGTTTTACCCAAAGTTTATTTTCCGCTTTTAAATTGGAAATTTCTTGCTCATAATTTTTTAACTTAGCTAATGCAATTCTATTAACTTTATTCAAAGTTTACAATCATTTAATTATTCATCATGTGATAACAAAAGATCTTTATATAAAGAATCTAACCATACCGATTGTGATCTGAGTTTAGCCATGAAGCATTTGCGTGTTCGCTCCTTTGATTCTTCTTTATTGCTCTTCATCTTTCTATTGCCTTGAATAGATCTCTTTATGACCATTTATTCTAGGACATTGTTACGATCTCTAGAAACCGATGCTCTGATACCAAATAAAAGTGACTACGGATCGTGTAATATGAAATATTAACTAAACTATTTACTATGCGGAATATAAATAAAAAAGTAAAAGTAATAAAGTAAATGACACCAGAGAATTTTATACCGGTTCGAACTTCCAGTTCTATGTCCAATCCCAGTCTCCTTCTGGATTTAATCGATACCCTCAATTAACCCGAAGGAATAGGTATTATGCCGCTTGAGCAACTGAACAGGACTTCAACCGCCCGAGGATACTACAATAGGACTTCAACTATAAATAGGAGAAAAGTATTTGACTCAGTATGCTCTTGAATAACACTGATAAGTCAATAACGTACACCCTTTCTATAATCTTCTCCTTTGTGGTTATTGTGTAGTTTGTAAAGAAAGGAAGTAATTTTGATCATAAGATAATATTCTTGAAAGATCATGTGATCAAAAAATATAAAGCATTTTGGAATTGAATGCTTGAGAATTCAATAGAAAAGATAGAAAGAATTATGTACAATTCGTTATAGAAACAATGAAAAGAATTGTTTATATAGAGTTTAATAGTTGCAATCATTCATGATAAGAAACAGTAAAAAGTTATGACTGAAACTCTTGATTTAAGAGATGTATCTCTTCATGATGAAGAGGTACCCTTTCAGAAAACTATTCATTATACAGATTCAGCCGGCTGAATAAAATTTGACAGCCATCTAAATCAACAATTTTTTAAAACAATAAGAAAACAATTCATTTTAGCCTATTTTCAGCTGGCTGAATATTGTCAATCAGTCGGCTGAATATTCAAAAATCAATACATGCATGTGCATAGATTCAATCGGCTGAATGATCATGTTCAGTCGGCTGAATTCTATTGATGAATAAAAGTTGCCTTAGCTCAGTTGGTTAGAGCACTTGCTTTTTAAACTAGTGACCCAAGTGCGAGTCTTGCTCCATGCATTTTTGAAAAACTTCATTTTCATTTAAAATATAATTTCACCAATGATCCGAGTTCGAGCCTTGCTTCATATATTATTATCATTATTTTAGAAAAAACTTTTATTGCTTTTATAAAATGTTTTAAATGTGTGTGTGTATATATATATATATATGTGTGTGTGTATACCACTTTGAGAAGATTTTAACATTTGTATACTCTAGATATGACACTCTATGACTAATAATGCTTTTGTTTGTCACCTTCGTCTTGTCTCTATCGTGCATATCTCTTCTTGTATCTCCATATATATATATACACACTTTTATCCTTTTTTGTACTGTGTATCTTCATTTTGAACTTATTTGTTTGTCTCTTTTTGATACTTATGTACCTGCAAGTTAGCTTAGAGGTTCTTTGGCATAATTGTATAGTTGTTGTCATTAAAATCCAATAATAGAGGTTCTAACAAAATATACTTTGAAAATTCACTTATATAAGTTACCTTGTATAAGATCTTTAATTTTCATGGTTATAATTACCTTTAAGGTATACTTTTATAACAAATATGCTCTGACATGTATAATGCACTCAACTCATGCTAGGGCATTCTATTGCCCTATCTCTAATGAGTCATACCCACCAAAGCCAAGGTTTCCGCTTAACCTTCAGTTCTGATACCAAGTGTAACGATTCGCCTTTTCTAACCCCGAATGTCGACAATAATACATCCATGGTATTTACATACTTAGCACCCAAGTGCTGGAAAGACGAATTATTACGGTAAAATAAAAAGAAATAGCATAAGAAAGAAAAGAACATAATATCAGAATCTCATAGCAGAATGATAATATGTAATATCATAGTAACAGTACAAAGGGTTACCCAAATACAAAAATCTCAAGATTACAAAACCGAAGTACTATCATCTGCCTGGATAGTTATAACAACCCATCCTTACAAATGCTGATATATACAATAGTATTATAGCTAAAATAGGAATACTATAGTAGGTGAAACATCCAGCTCATCTTCTTGAGCTCTAAAGAACATCAATGAAAAACCTGCCTTTCTCAGACCACTCGAAAGTGCACCGAAGGAATTTAAGGAAAATAAAAACCAATCGTCAGACATATTCTGGTATGAGAAACTCAAGAAATATGCGATCAACATATAACAATACTTTTGAGACCGCTTGAAATGTCATAACAGTTATCCCCTCGAAAAACCACCGTCTAATAAGTACATAAGGTGATATAACAGACAATGTTTAAGGTGTAGAATATAAATATTATAACATAGCTAGAATGGTTACATTGGTTACATTCAACAACATATTTTGGGAACAATCAAATCCCAATAATGAATGTTCGCATAATGGATTTTCCACTTAGATCTGTTCGGTCAAGTTAAAATCCAATCTCCATGCACAAGGATCAAAAGTTACTGTTGAGCATCGTATATCTCTAGATAAAGTATACCATAAGGAAAACATAAAGGCCCACACCCAAACATAAACATGAACCACGTGGTACCAAATACCATCAACTCCCACACGCAAACGTCGATAAGCATACTCTAGACTTGGAGCTGACAATACCCTGCCGTGGGTTAGCTAAATCCTAGACTATGTAGCCTACTCCATGTTTAGCTATTTTCGGTGTTGAGGCAACATTCGGTACCTTTCACAGAGTCTTCATCACTCAAATAGAACACAAATCCCTAAATTGGATCCCTACATCTCGAGCAGATCTTGAAAGCACACATGGATTCTAGCATCTCAACAGATCTCGGAATCACATAAGGATTCCCACATCTGGAATAGATCACGAACGACTAAATGTGTTCGAGCATCTTAAACAGATCTCAAAACTCCACATAGATCCCCGCATCTCAAACAGATATGTTTCCAAGAGATAGAGCATGTATCTCAGCCTTAAAATGGTTTTCGGTAAGTAAAACACTTACTGATCAAGGTCTCTCTACTGAATCGACAAATTTGGTCATTCAATGATAATGAGAGCGATCGCATTCGGTCATTCATTTTTCACTTCCATTAGTTCATTTCAGTAATTCAAATTCATATTAATAATTTTACTTAAGTGAATTTTATTTTATAATTCAAATTTTTATTAATAAATATTTCTTTTTATCACAATCAATTTTATTTAACTTCCCTTAAGTTCACTTCCCTTTTATAATTTATTTCATTAACTTATTTGATATTCAATTAGTTAACATTCAATTTATTAAAACTTACTCCACTTGCATTTAATTTATTTACATCCAATTTAAATTCAATTCAATTACTCATATTAATTTTTCTTTCACTCGTTTATTTTTATTCAATTCCTTTCACACCTAAATTTCATTTTATTTTAGAATTCAAGTTCGTATTCATTTTATAGCTTAAGTGAAATTAATTCACTTTAAAAATTTACCTAGTTATATTCAAATCCAATTCAATTCATTTAATCTTTATTAAATTAAACTTTATTTCATTTGATTCATTTCTCGGTTTATTCAACTTTATTTAAGTTAAACTTCGTTTTTCTTTTCTCTCCTTATCATTCATATTCAACAAATTTAAAATTTATTTTTAGATTAATATTCTCAAATCTATAAATTATTCAAACTTATTTACTTAAATTTCATTTCATTATTTTTCTCTAATTCATTTCAAATACAATTCATCTTTATTTAAGCTTTCTTGAGTTAAACATCATGTTATTTACTTTATTTCACTAACTCAATTTACTTAACATTTCTTAAGTTAATTATTTTATTTCATATCTCAAATTCAAATTTTCTTTTGTTTGCTAAACCAAAATGTTCAACCATTTTAAAATTTGATTTTTATTTTTCTGTTTAAATCTATAAGCTATAAACTTATTTATTATCTATAATAATTTCAATTTATAACTTCAAAATTATTTTCATATATTTATCAAATCATACTTGGAATATTTTTTTCATAATCAAAACTTGTTTTAATCGAAAATAAATTTCCTTTGGTAGCAATTCTCACTTAGAAACCCGAAACTGAATACTAGCGATGCTGCAGTCATCTTTAGAATTATTTCCCAGCGACTAAAGCGAGTTTAATGCTTTTATTTCTTTCAAAAATCTTTCCAAAATATTTTTCTAGTCAAAACGCTTTCAAATAATATTATTATTAATTTTGAAGACTTTGAAAACAAATTTTTGAAAAGTCAACAGGATTTTAAATTATAAAATCCTCAGCTTATAAATATTTTCTATTTATAAGCCATGTTATAAATATACTTATATAATTTCATAACCTTATTATAAAAATATTTCGTTAATTTACACTTTGTCATTTTAAACCATTCATACTATAATTGATTTCAATTCAATTTAATTATCGAACGCCTCATGAAATAGAATTCACAAAGTATTTGTTTTTAATTTAATTCAAATAATAATCAATGATAACTAATTATTATCATCGCCTAACAACTAACATTCATTAATAATTATCATTATATATATATAAAATATAATTTAGGTAAAATTATTTCATTTATCCAATTTTTAAAATAATATTATGTCGACTTGCCTCATTTAAGGGTTTAGAAACTCCTATCGGTAACACGGCGTCCCACGCGTCGACCATAATTCATAAACAACTCAACGAATAAGTAAACACAATACAAAACGTTTTATACCACTAACAAGTACACTCTCTCATATATATACATTCAAACAACTCATTCTAGGGTATTATTACCCTATCTCGAATGAGTCAAACCGCACAAAGCTAAGGTTATCGCTAAAGCAAAGCTCTGATACCAACTATGAGGACCCATATTTCGGAAGGTTTAAATTGACAATAATCCACACATGTCCAATCCAAACAATCCAGAATATAGATAATCAATGAGGTTAATTAAGAAAAATACGAAAAGAAGAAGAAAACAAACACAGAATCTCGCAATGGAACGATAAAATATAATAATCAAATAAACAATTCATGAAGCTGTTTACTATACATTTGATTATAATTTATACAACATTTCTCAGAGTTACATATATAACAGAAACAAAATAAAATGCAGCAAAACAACATGATGCAGGGAATAATAATAGTAATAATATACCAAATCTTCGTCTTCATCCTCCATAAAATGATCTTCAATGTGCTGAGATACTCAGGGCTGACCCGAGCATAAGGAAAAGACAAAACACTCGAGTCAGGACTAAAATATCCTTATGTGAGTCAAACGATATCACATAACATGAATGTAACAGTGTCGGAGATGTTTACGGGATTTCACATCTCCTATCCAATGTATAACGTGCGTGCAATAACTCAAGAGATGTTACGGGATTTTCCATCTCTTAAGGATCCATAAAATTATTTATATGTAATAGAATACGCTACATATATAATGTCTAATCAGTAAAATAAATATTTTTCTTAGCGTTAAGGCTTTACATTAATCTCCCTTAACCTGTTTTTAAGCATGCGTACAGTTTGCATATTACGCCTCAGTAGCACATCGGGGGATAGGGATGCGCCGTGATACGACAACACTAAACCAAATTGTAGTGGTCTCGTATAGGGATGAAAGTATGGCAAGGCATGTGAGGCATTGCCCAAGGTAGGATATTACTAGTTCGGGTCGCAGGGCTGGTGGTAACGCATCGTAGCCACGACCGCCCACCGCGTCCATCCATCCCATATTGAGTCAAAGGGAGGCTATCTCAAATCAAGGTGCACCAATCAAAACCAACAACAAGAGTAATAATATGGACCGAGTCCAAGAAAATCGAAGAACGGATGTCCTCTAGGGGTAATTAGCCCGCTTGGCCCTGTCAAGCCGTCATGTTTTAGCCATTTCAAATTGGCACAAGTGCCGAGGTCTGTCCATCATTGTTCTCTTTCTTCAAATCCAACAAATGATGTCAAATCCAATCACTTCGTTCTGGAGTCTTCTCCGCGTACATAGTTGTCAAAGTGGTTCCAATATTGACAAAGAGTATGCCAATAAGAGGCCCCGGCCTCTTTAACAACTAAACGTCGTTTTACACACCGGTTGGTACTTTTATATTTCGAAACAATTTGCACTTGAAATTGAAATATCATATTCGCTTCAAAAATCAAATTCATTTTGAAATATCATATTTACTTCGAATATGTCGATTTCACTTGAAAGTCATTTTCACTTCGAAATTCGATTCGAATTACAATTTAGGTTATAACTTCATTTAACCCAATTCACATTTAAATCCATGATTTAAATATAAACATTCTAACCTTGACCAGTTTGATTTTTTTTAGAAAATAGTTTAAATAATTTAAAAGGTTAAAATAGTTCAATATAAAATAGTTTAATATGAAATAGTTGGAGTATTAAAAATGGATTATATAGTAAAATAGTTGGAAAATCAAAGTAATTTAAACATCTAAAAAGATAGGTTTTTAAACAGTTTATATAATAAAATAATTTATTTTGAAAATAGTTCCAAAGTCAAACTGATTCAATTCTAAATTTTCCAATTCAAAACAATTCAAAACAATTCAATTTCCATTTTAATTTAATCGATTCCATTTCGATTTCAATTTGAATTAACTTCGATTCCAACTTCAATTCAATTCGATTTCTATTTCGATCTCAAATTAATTCAATTCCGATTTCAATTCTAGTTAATTTCGATTCCAATTTGAATTTATTTCAATTCCATTCTCAATTTTAAATCATTTCAATTTATACGAGTTCGAGTTGATTTTAGAATATCAATTTAAATAATTTAAATCAAATTTAACTTCAATATTCAATTTAAGATTCAAGTCTTCCAAAATAATTCAATTCGAGCTTAATTTTTTAAATATCGATTTAAATTACTTTTACTTAGCAATATTTCAAAGTTCGAGTAAAAATCCTAATCTTTTAACTTAAAATCAATTTCCGAAATTCAAATCATATTTCAATTATAACTTCAAAATCTCAAGTTTCATTTTTAAACAATTCGTTTAACAAATGTTAATTTCACATTTCAAGCTCGAGTTCGAAAATAATTGAATTCACATATTTTGTTTTTTATTTCTTTAAATCAAAATCATTTAAATAATTTCAAACCCAGATTTTAAAATCATTTAATTTAACCAATCCTGTGTCCATATATAATTTTCTATTCTATGGCCAAGTGATCAGTTATTTTAGTTTAATTTCAAGGATGGATATATATCATTTGAATCCAAATCACAGTGTCATAGGTATATATCATTTCAACCATTTCTTAATTTATTCAAAATAATTCAATTTACAGTTTTATATACCGTAAATAATTTACTGGCTGATAACAAGATATATATATAAATAAATAAACATCCAATCATCCAAATATCATGTAATGACCCAGAATTTTGGATATTTGAAATTGGAATATTTAATCGATTTTAAAATTTTAAAAGTTAATTTTTAACTTGAATTTCAAATATAACCTTTTATGGGATAATTTAATTATTAGATTTAATAATTGAAAATTGGTTAAAATAGTGAATCTTGAGTTTTAAGCTTGTTAAAAATAATTTAAAGGCTTATAAAATTTATATTGATAATCATGAAGAAAATAAAAGTTTTAAAATTGAATTTAAATGTGATTTGTTCAGTTTAAAAATATATCGTTTAAATTGACATTTAAAAATAGCTTTCCTGGGCACTTCTCGGAATTCGACGAAACCAGTTCCATTGAATCCGTAATAGTGTGTTATTATCAGATTCTAAATTTTGTAACGTTTGGAGTCATCGTTTGGTCGTACGACATATAAACGCGTTGAAATTTATATCGAAAATTCAATATAATAATTGGGTCCAAAAAGCTATCTTCTCCATACGATCGAATTAGGACTCGAAACCTTTTCTATTGCGTTCGATATAGGGGTATAACATAGTAAATGCCTAGCGGCACGCCTCGATAGGGGTTCGCAATTTTGAATTGCGAAAATGGAGATATTTTGCAAATTTAAATTAATATATATATATATATATATATATATATATATATATATATATATATATGTTCAGTCAAACAGGTCTTGTCCTCTGCAATCTAGGGTTATGACCTTATCCATTCAAACAGCTAACTTTCACATCTCCTCCCTCTTATATCTCATGCAACAGTTACAGCCGAAGGGAAAGAAAATGGCAACCTTTAAAAAAAGATTTCATTTCTCCACTTATATTAAATTAAAATCACGAGATTGATTTTAAAATTCATGTTTCTCGATGAGCTTCGAATGGGTATTCAAATTGGATGGTGCGGCGTTTGTTCATGGAGGCGACAGTTTGGTCGATCGGCAGTTTTTAGCTAGGGTTTGCATTGCATTTTGATCTAGGGCTCGATGTAAAGATTCGAGGCTGTATTCGTGATTGGCATCGAGAGTGGCATCTCAGGCAAAGTTTTCATGGTGCTCGGTGGCGGTTTGGGGGTTGCGATTTTGGAGGAGGTTGCCGCGTTTGATGACAGTTGTCGCGTTTGGCTAGGGTGAAGCGGAGTTTTCGAGGAGGGTGCAGTTGGGTGGAGATCTCAATGGTGAGTGAAACGGCGAGGTCGAGAGTTGTTTTCGTGGGGAAAATTACTTGTATCAGTGGGCGTGCACGAGAGGAGTACTGTGCATGTGTGTACAGGTTGGAGGGAAGAGCATCAGAGAAGAAAGGAAGAGAGAAGAAGAGGGTAGGCCGAATGACGTCTTCTTGGGCCTGGTATATGAGTTGTTTATTTAAATTGGATTAGATATATAAATTGTTTAGTTAATTTATTTAAAAATGAAGAAACTTATAAATGCCATAACTCGAAAAAACTAGGTCGGTTTCGAACGTAAATTTTTTCATTGTGATCGTAATAACGTATTCTACGACATGGAATTGTTTTGGTGACATTTGGAGCTTCTAGAATTTTTAGTAAAATTCAGACGTGTGGAAATTTAATCGGAACCGGAACGCGAAGGCGACAGAAATAAATGTGAGTTAACCTCACTCAAATTTGGATTTACCGCAATTAATTTAAAATAGATAAAATTAATTATTGATCGATTGATAGAATTGATATATTTTTATAAGTGGAATGTGATATTATATATAGTAGTATATATATTGAAGTGATTGAAATTCCCGCATATATATAACGGATGAGACCCTATGCACCCCGCATAATAGCGGATGACCCTATATACCGCGATATCCCCCTCGAAGTGGGATTGGTATTTTTATATTGTGCTAACATCTGTGGATGCTGGGAAACAGGTTGGAGGGATCCAACTGGATTCCTCAAAAATGTTGAATTTAATTTTCATATATAATGATATATGATTTATTTGAATAATTTGTAGTAGATTATAGTGGAATTTGAATTTATGGATGCTATGGTATTATCGGCTAGATTTTGGTATCTTAAATACCAATGATAAACGTTTAAATTTGGAAGAAATTTAAAAGGAAATTTTGAAGTAAAAATATTTATAGTGAAATTTGGATTTATTAAAAGAAATGAATTTTGGGTAAAATAAATAGTTTGACTTCAAAATTTGTACTTGATAAATTTTGGAATATGGAAAATAGGAATTTTGGAATAATATAAGCAAAAGGATTTTTAATAATGAAACTTAAGCGATATTATTTAAAGTATAGAAGGATTTGTTTTTAAATTCGAGATTTAAATAGTTGGGAGAATAAAATGGGGAAATTTGAAAATAAAATATGGAATTGTTATACTAGATTTTAAATAAGATTTAAAATTTATGAAATGGGAGTGGGATCGGAATTAGTTGGGTTTCTGGAATATTGTTGGGTTGATTAAGAAATTAATTTTAAAATGGAATTTAATTTAGAAATCGATTTAAATCGATTAGGTATTGTAAAACCGTTATAAACGGGAAATGAGACTATGAAATTTATAAACAAGGTTTATAAATAAAGTAAAGTGATTATTAGTGGATAAATGGGAATTATAAATTCACCGTGAGGATTTATAAAGAGATGGGTAAATCGGTTTAAAGATAAATGGTAGATTTATTTTTAGAAATGTGAAAAAGGAGAATTTACGGAATTTGGACGTCAATCAAATCAGAAATAATCGAGAAGGATTTATTAATATTAGACTGGCTATATGGGAGTTGAAAATTATATTTTTCTGAGAAGTTAATTTTATTTTAAAAAGGGGATTTTTAAGTATTAACTAGAAAATTTAAAAGTGTTTAAAGAATATTTCAGAAAATTAATTATTTAGTTGTTTTGAAATTGTTTTGAAGTATATTTAAATATTAATTAAGTTAGTTTATAGTAAGTTAATTATTATTTAAAGATTAATCAGTATTTTTATTTTAAAGGGATAAATTATTCAATTTTCAATATTATATAATAACTTTTATTTTAAAAGTATTCGCCTAAATTTAACTTGGGAATTATTATAGAAATTTCATAAGTATTATTTTGAAAATTATTAAATAAGGTTTTCGGGGAGTAATGGTATATGCGCATGGCGAAATTGGAGGCAGTGAGTGCCTGCAGTTAAGTCTTGGATTTCTCTGGGATAGAGGAGTAACCATTGAGCTGTGAATCCATGGTTTGATACCGCAGTGGTACTTTCCATATTATTTTTAAACGGGGTTTCAAATATTTTTGAAAAAGATAGTTTGTGAATATACTAAATTCGGTAAGAAAGTATATAATTTAGATAAAGAGATTTAAGTGATTGAAATTTAAATTGAATAAGACTTAGTATTTTTCAGGGGAAAATGAAATATTTGATTGAATGATTGTTTATTTGATAGTTAAATAACCGACTATCAAATTTGGACCCAAAATATAACTTTGGGAATATCTAGGAGAAATAAGGGGATTATATGGTACAGTTGTCGTTCGAGGTGCTATACTGTACGTATAAACTCGTTTTGTTCTTCTAGGATGATTATAGGGAAATCCGTCCTCTAACGGTTAGGAGGTGATCTCCGATCTTATTTCGTCTGTTTATTTCCTAAAGGACCGGGGTTGAGTTTACTAGGAAATATCGAACGGTTTTTTAAAGAGACCGGGATCGGATAAGTTATCCGAAAACCCCTTCGATCCAACGAATACGTTTTCGCAAGGAAAACAAGAGCATGGAGTCGAAGATGGAGTAGTGAAGTGCAAGGGCTAATCGCTACTACTCCTGAGGATTATTCCAAAATGGATGTAGTAGGAATAGTGCCTTCGGTTCCGTTCGGACCCAGGATAGACTTGTATGGATGAATGCTATCAGTACATTGTCATTGGAGGACAATGAGCATTCTAAGTAAAATTTCCTTAAAAAGGTAATCGTAGCCTCTAGCCTCATCAACCGGGAATGACTAAAAATCAGGGGAGATGCAACAAAGCTAAGTGGGTTGCACCCAATTAGGGTATGTTTATCACCTTTCTAGATACCCGGGGATATTATTTTATTACTACGGTATATGGAAGGAGCTCTAAAGAGGGTGGGAACACCCGGGGTGATAGCATATCAGTCTATCCAGGTTAGGGATAGTCCGGTCTTGTGTTGCAAGGGATCCCGGCGTGGTCCTCGGTACACTGTTTCTAGACGTGTACTGTGACAGGTGGTACCCCAGTGCCTAGTCATTCGTATGGAATCCATTCTCCAATACGTGCCTTTACGGTTTTGATTGTAGAGCCTAGTATACTGGAATTTAATTAATGTAACAATTTCAGCTATTTGAATAAGTATTTGTACTTAGACACTATTATAATATCAGAGGATTTGATATGAAATGTTTTGGTTATCCTAAGGTAAAAACCCATTGTGTTTATGTATGGCATGGTCTTACGAGGTACCTTTGTTTTTCAAAGGATTTTTAAAACTTCAATAATCAAATTGAGTGCGTTTTCTCACGTTGGTTTTCCAGACTGACTCGGATGTTATTTTATTATAATGCTCGGGTCAGACCGAGTATTACAAATACAAGATAGGATGTTATGGAGCTCAGGAGGTGAGCTGGATGACGAAGACGTATCACATGTACTTGATTTTTATTCCGTTGTGTATTGTAGGCTGTATATTCAACTTTTGTGAGGACAATTTATTATAACTGTCTAGTATTGTGTTATTGATGTATTTTACTTTGATGGTGTAATGTATAAATAACAGTTATAGTTCTTTTTGTATCTAGACTGTTATATCTATTATATATTGTTCCGCTGCGATTGTGAGATTTTGTGTTGTTGTTTCTATTTTCTTCTTCTATCTCTTTCTTCTCCTCCCTAACGATCTGGTATTTTCGGCATTCGATTGCTCGGCATGTAATACAATGGACATATTGATGTCGATTGCGGAGGTCGAAAATCTCGGTCCTGACACTTGGTATCAAAGCTGAAGGTTAAGCGAGAACCTTGGCGCTAGTGGGGATTACTCATTAGAGATAGGGTAAGTAGCACCCTAGAATGAGTTTGAGTGTATTGATAGATATGAGCGCGTATTTGTTAGTGAATATAAAAATTGTTTTATATTGTGTTGATTGATCTATTGAGTGGCTTATGGATTCCAAACGCAATGGAACTAGTCTCGAGGCCTAATTTGATCGTATGCAGAAGATAGCTTTTCAAAATCAATTTATTTTAATCTAATTCTTTTAATTAATTTCTACACGTTTCAAGCTCGCACGGCCAAACAATAAGTCTGATCGCTATGAAACTTGAAATTCTATAATAACTCACTATTATGGATCCGATGAAACCGGTTTCGTCGAAATTCGAGACAGTGGCTAGAATGGCTACTTTTACTCGTTAATTATAATATAAAATTTCCAATTTCTA
The DNA here is from genome assembly GCA_030737815.1 of Allium fistulosum. Taxonomy (NCBI): domain Eukaryota; kingdom Viridiplantae; phylum Streptophyta; class Magnoliopsida; order Asparagales; family Amaryllidaceae; genus Allium; species Allium fistulosum. The sequence goes on from CM060907.1 coordinate 744,733,221, forward strand.
TTTATTCACCTTTAAATTCAAATTTAAAAGTAAATGATCTTCATTCTTGCTTAAATAAAATTTAAATCAATTTACGATACTATTTTCATTTACATTAATTCAAGATTCAATTATTTAAATAATTGCAATATTAACTTTAAACAATTCAATTATTCAATAAATCACTATAATTGAAATATAAGTCATTTAACTTATAATTTTTACTTTTAAAAAAAATTCAAATAATAAAACAACTATTTCCATTTTACAGTAATTCAGTAATCATTATTCAATTCCAACTATTGATTAGAAACATGTTCAATATATATAATTCCATTTCAATACTCATTATTGCCCAAATCATCGAAATTGGTTATTCCAAAATTTTCATTTAAGTTTATATTCAATAACTTACATAAATAAAACATTAAATTTTATTTCTAACCATTTTAATTCAATAATTATATTAAATTTGTTAACTTAAAATAGTTAAAAATACCGGTCGTTACAAAATACCATATTATAGTTTTATGTCATAACGAATATTCTTAATATTTACATTGAAATATAACTATGTCTATTTTTCAATCGATACTGTATTTCATAAATAATGTTCGATATGTTTTATGTAAATAATTTTTGTAACTTGATACAATCAATAAGTGTTACAAGACACTCTCCCACTATTTCCGCTATTATTATAATAGCGTATTGAATTCGAAGGTCCATCATTCACTTAATATAGATTATTTATTTCATATACAACAATTAGTTTACAACAGAGAGTTCATTGATCAAATATGTTAAACTCAAAGAAATAAATCTCATAGAAAACAATTTTCTATATGAAAATACATTTCGAGATAGAAATAGTATTTTTATTCTAATATTAAGTATCAATTATTATTACAGTTCTCTTTTCCAATGTCTCTTAATGAAGCAGAAGTGACTATTCACTCTCTTTATCCCAACTGTACCTTAAATCACATCTACTCTTGTACACTCCTTTTTCTTTCTAAATAGTCAAAACATCCAAAAGAATACCTTTACTACAACATCTTAAAGAACTCTTTACAAAAGTGCACTCGATCTCCTTAACATTTATGGACATCATGTTGCACTTTGCGTAAACTAATTAAACCGACAATTCAACAATCGAGTTTTTAGATCTATCTTGTAGCTTTGATCTAGTGTTACATTTAATACAATATGATCTTTATTGCAATCAATCAAATTGAACACTTGATCTCGCAGAATAGTTTATTTTCTCATTGCGGATGAAGTCATTTCATGAAAATATTGTACATTACGAACTGTGACCGTTCACCGTATAATATTTATATGCGATTTTATGTGGATCAAATATCCATAATGTTGTATTGCCTTTGAGTTCGGAACTCATATAATGCAATATACAATTTCGACCAAATAAACACGTAAGCGACCAAATTACGAATGTATTTAGTAGTTGTAAAATTAGACGCCTACATGGGTATTGAAACATTAACATGCAAAAAGTAAGTATATGTTATATTTCTATTTGTCAGTCTTCAATTCAGTTCATTTATATATCTTAATTGATAAACATTTTATCAATCATATTAAACGCACAAATTTATGAATGTAGATTAGTATAACATTATATAGCATATGTTCTTACAATATTAGAAAGGTTAAATGTTATTTTTTCATTTTATAGTAAGGTTCCCTATGACGCCCCACCTCTATACTTACCATTGATCATCAAGAAGTGTCGATTACACTAAGCTAGTAAATAAATGAGTTTAGCTTCATGTCCCATAACCATTGGCTTAATTTAAATATTTATGAACAAATTGTAGATTTCCACTCGAAAATTGTCACAAGATTTCAATCGAACAAGTCTAAGAATTAACCGACAAAGTAAACGCAAGTGTTTCATACCACTTGTTTTGCTAAGCCGTTTAATTAGATTTCTCATACAAATGAGGTAAAGGTTTGTATATACTAATAGATTGGAAAACAGTTTTATAAACAAGCTTTGTATTTAAAAGTAGTGTTGAAATTGTTTTTGTGAAAGAGTTTGAGTATTTACTACTAGTATAGAAACCTTTGTATTTTGAAGTGAAAAATCACAAAAATGATTGTAAAAACAATCAATCACCAAAATCCACATTCGACGACGTGAATTAAAACCATAAAAATCGATACCGAATCCATCAAAATGGATATTCCCAAAAATCCCAAAAAAGAAGTCATCAAAGTCGATAAATGATAACAACAATTCGGATCATCAAAAATCGATTAAAAACCCGGAAAACCCATACAAAACAGCCTAAAATAGGCAAAAAGCAAACTTCACAGATTCAGTCGACTGTTCTGTAGGGTCAGTCGACTGAAACAAGCCTAGAAACTCTCGGGTTTCAGGTTCAGTCGACTGACTCTGCAGTTCAATCGACTGATACAGGGACAGAATCATTTTTGTCCCCAGTTCAGTCGACTGAACTGCATGGTCAGTCGACTAACACATAGCTAGAGAGTTTTCTGGTCCCAGATTCAGTCGACTGAATTGTGGTTTCCAGTATTCTCATCCTAGCCCCCAAAAGGGGCAAAAATCCAAACGAGAGCGATCGGATGAGCATCGGAGACTAGGGATTTATGCCAAGCGACAACCCAGCCTTATAGGCTCTTCGATACACCCCAACAACGTGTTCAAACATCAAAGATAGGATTTCTAAAGATTTGACTTCAAAACACCAAAATTTGGAATATTCATCAAACCAATTCAATTCAAAGGCAAATAGACAAGGAATAGATGTCAGGAATTCCTACCAAACAACTATCAAAGATATAGACATAGATGTGAGTTCAAAAACTCACATTTTAAAACCCAAAACAACAAATGAGAAGATCTAAAACAAAGGAAATGCCAATTCCTCTTCAACTTCAACTCAAGAAGCTCCAATCTGAGCTAATAAGCAAATATTTCCTAAGTTAGGGTTTAGCAATTTCTAAAATTGAAGAGAGATAGAGATGAAGAAGATGAAGAGGATGCTTACCTAAGCTTCACCTTTATTTTGGACTTGAATTTGAGTTTCCTAAACAAAACTAGGGTTTAGGAATTTCCATTTCCCTTTCTTTCCCCATTTTTCTCAAAAGCTTGAGTGTTAGGAAATAGAATGAGTGAATGGATGAAGAGGAGTGGAGTTGGGTTATTTGTTAGGTTGGTGGGCTGAAACCCAAACCCAAAGCCCTAAATGAAAATATCAAAATTTTACTCAACTCCAAACATATCGATGTTTATAGTCAAAAAAGTTGTAAACGCCATTTTGGACTCAATGGAAGTGGTCTTGAGTCCCAATTCGACTGTTTATAGGAAAGTAAAATTTCGAACCTTAATCCGATTAACGATGCTATATTTAAATAAAACATTTAAATATACAGTCGTGAAATATGCGGGTTGTTACATTCCCACTAATCCTTTATTTTTCACCAAACCCTAAGTCGAAGCATAGAAGTCTTTTTACTTCACTGGTAGGTGTTAAGACTCATCCTTCTTGAAATTCCTACCTTGAGTTTGCTCAACAAATCATAGCTCCACGAATGATGGATAACCCCTTATCAGTTGTATCACATACAACTCCTAACCCATGGTACCTTATTTTAATTTCACATCGACCTTGAGTTTGCTCAGTAAATCAAATTTAAAATTATTCACTCGTACTTACCATATCTCAATGGAAAGTATAGTATATATACCATGAGTTTGCTCAACAAATACATATAGTTATCTTATCTCGTTTATTCTCTCGTACTTACGACGATCCGCTCCGATCCAACCGTACAGAACACTCATCTCACCAAGGCGAACAACTTACCTGTTGGGACCATCACCTGAAGATGCCTCAGGTGTGGCCAACGAATGTGGAACGTAGGATGAAAGGGTTTCATTTTTATTTTTTGATTGTAAACTGCGTTTGAATGTATGAAGGAGATAGCGATATTATATAGCTTTTAGCTAAACATGTTCATCTATAGGACACGAACCCCTAACAAGATGTGCTCACTAGTGTTCCAAGCCAAATACCACTATTTTGGACTCATTGAACTTAGTTTCAGGGTGCAATTCAGTTGTAAATAAAAGTTAATCTTTTATCGTTCAATAAACTACAACAAATTTAAATTCAAATATTTTTCCAACTACAGTTGTGGAGATATCTGGTAAATTTCCATGCCACAATTATGTTATTAAAACCAATCGTTATATTAATAATAAATTTTTATCATTAATTTCAGCCAAATCTAATTAAATTGTTTACACAAATTATAAATTTGATCGTTTTTTAATTATATTGAAACTGAATATTTATTTAATTTCAAAACAAATTATATTCATTCAAATTTCTTATTAACAACGTTTAATTTAAACGACTTTACTTTATTAAAACTCCGGCTTAGCTTAAAATCTATTTACTTATCGCCTATCATAATTATATAATGATTGTCAACAATTTATTTAAACTGAATTTCTCTCTTATAAATTATTCTTATATTCAAAAAGAAACATTCATTTACTTTTCCCAACATTATCTATTTCATTTAAATATTCAATTTATTTCTAATACAACATTATTTTATTATCATTTAAATGGTTAAAAATATGGGTCGTTACAAGTCTTATGTATAATATTATATTAATTAAATATTATTTATTTAATTTTAATTAATTAACATTTTAATTAATTTTATATCATCCTAATATAAAATTTATATTAAATATTTATTATATATAATAACCTTTATAGTATAACACATATATCATACATATGTGTATATTATATATTTATTATATATTATAGTTTGACATTGCTTGCATATCAGAATCGTTACCTAACTAACAATATAATGCATGCACACATATATGATAAAAACATCATACTGAAAAATACTAATTATTACCTTATTAGATCATACCTTGATTCAAAAACCTTGAAGTACACCTTGAATAGATAAACTCTTTCATTTGAAATTCTTTTCGATTCAGCAGATTGCTAGTTCATGAATAGTTGGCCTTTAGTTATCGGATAGTGACCGGATCTAACTTGATTTGAGCTTGTAGTGATGGATAGGCAAGGCATAATTTCGGTCAGCAAGTAAGTGAATAGGAGGCATCAAAAAGATCATATCTAATTAATGTTAGTTATGCATATATAGTGGATAGGAAAGAGAGAAAGTGGATCAAATCTCATACTCTTTCTTCTTCAATCCGAGCCATCCAAAATCATGCCCTCTTGTACCAAAATCGAGCCATCTATACACATGTGTGCTGCCAAAATTAAAAAGCCATATGATGGGCCTTAAACCAATTTAAGCCTATATAAAAATAATATACAATTAAATCCAATCTAGTTGGTTATTAATATCGTATATCGATTGATATATTTATAACTATTATAAATATATTTTGTAATATTGATTTCTCAAATTATAATCAAAGTTTGTAATTAATATTTCATAAATATTGATTAACTTGATTAATTTATAATAATTATAAAATAATTAAATTATCTGGTCAAAGGAGAATTCATCATTTTAGTTGTGTGACTCGTCAAGTGTAATCTGGTCAGCGATTAATATCAAACTATTCAAATATTAACGTTCGCATGTTACTTAGCAGATGGTGTGACATTTTGGCTAAATTTATCGCTTGCTTGGTTTCGGTAAAATCCAATTTCACTTTGTTAAGCGTTATCCGGTTGTGACTTTTATAAACTATTTAATATTAAATAAAATTTTAATTATAATTATAATTAAAGAAATATTGTTTTAAAACAATACATAACAATCTATGTAACTAACTAAAGAGTTGGCGACGGTAAGGTATATGTAAGGTGTAACTATTTCTAACCTCGTATATTATCTGAATATAAAAATATATGGCATCAAAAATGCATCAAGGATAGCTACACCTTAGTTATGTCATCCTTGTTATCTCCTTCCAACCCAAACACGATAAAATTCGTTCTTCCCTAGTTGAGTTTATTTTAGGAAACATAGCCATCAAAACTCCACCTTTCCCCCTCAAACTACGTCGTGGTTAGCCCCAAAACTTCATCATGCTCTACCGCTCACTCCACCGTAAGTGCCCTAATGCCACACTATGAACTGTTGTAAACTCCAGTGTAAGCACCCTACCTTCGCAGATCCCTACCCCTCAAGTTTCCAATCCTAACTTTATTGCAAGAACCACTCCATGGCATTTTTCTCCACTGCAAGCACCCAACCAATGCCCCATCTCTTTTGTAGTGTTGTGCTCTATCGCAAGCATACTTTCGATGATTTGGTTGATTTTCATCTCCTTTATTCTCCATATACTCAATCATAAAGAAAAAAGGATATGTTTTGTGAAATGATTAATAGTTGGTTTGACTTGCCTGAATCCATTATAATCTGATTCTATTACTTGTTTTCACTAATTTCTAGAGAAAATTACGCTAAATAGTTTGAAATCTTGTTCAAATTCAAGTTAGAAATTAGTGCCATCTCCTTCTAGCAAAAAAATATTCCATTTAATTTTTTGATTAATGTCCCTCTGTACACACCTTGAGGGATGATTTTGGGTTCTGAATTCAGTCTCCTTCATCTAGAAAGTTATTTGTGAAAATATCTTCTCAAGATCCACAAAAATTAGGTTATGAGGAGATACTTTTAACTTAGCCACATTGACCGATACCGATTATTAGCCTATTAATCGGTGCCAATCGACATATTTAACATAATTTTGTACTTCACTCTACTTTGTTGTGCATTTTTCCATCGATCCATCATTGCTTCATTCATTATATTTAATCCATGCTCCAATACAAAGATACCTCAACAATTCACCAGAATCGAGAAATCCATCAACGGTATCGTTCCGATATTACTTGGTCTTTTTTCAACTTGCACTCTATCATCCATTAGCTATGTATTCATTTCTACTTCCTTTTGAAGTACACCAATGCTCTATGTGGAAAAAACATGAATAATATTGAGAACTATATATAAAATATTTAAAATATATTGTGAAAATTAATATTAGCTTAAATTATCTATAGAAATATATTTGGAATACTTTGTAAATGATATACTTGTGTTTTTCATCATATAAATTTATATGATATTTGTAGTTTGTTATAAAGTCTTATATAAGATCGACTGCGACGCTTTTGCAATGTTATGGAAAGAATCAATTTTACAATTATAGGTATGAACATTATAAAAAAATTAAAATATTTACTGATAATCACTCTACGTTCTAAAATGTATTTTTTAATAATGTGCTTACACTCATCCCCTAAATGCTCTAGGATAATAAAGCAATTGTTTCAACATCACATGCTCGACTATTGACCAATATTTGAGATAATACTACATTGTGTTCTATATAGGGTATATTTTTTAAGTACTATATGATATTTCACCTTTGATGCAATTTTTATAAAAATCACATAACCCATGTTCATATATATAGTTAGTAATATCTAGTATTTGGAATATGTTATGTCAAGTTATTATCGGTCGGTATTAGTTGATTATACTACATGGTTTACATATATAATATCCTATATGCATGTGTCACACACATTATGTTGCAACTAACACATGCGCTACATTTAGTAGTATTCCATTTGGTTAACATACTTGCCTATTTTAAGTACGCACACATGAACAATATGCACGTATATTTGTGATGAAATATGAAAATTTAGTAGGTTGTGAATCTCATATATTAATTCTCATTATTAAATAATAGTATAGTATAAAAAAAAATATTTACATTTAAAACTACATTTATCTTGGTCATTTGTAGGGATGTGTATACTACGTGGATACCATGGTGGAATAGCGTAATCTATAAAAATATATGATTAAATGGACTGATGGGGAGATATAACGATATGATGGAAAAGATTAAGAAAAAACAGATGTTGAAAGACTATCTGAATAGATGAGAGAGGCTATGTAGCCATGCCTCACCCATTGGGGGTTGGGGGTAGGGATGTGCGCGTGCATTGGGGTGCATGTGTGCACGTGCAAGGATTGACTACACCTCATTTCCGCTACACTTTGATTTTCCCTTGATTTCAGCCACACATTCGGATTTATTATATGTAATTGAGCTGGAATGGATCAGTATTATGACCCAACTATTATATGTAAGTTATTAATCAAGTTAAAATCTTGAGTATATATCATATAAGCTACAAATTTTAAGACGATTTTATTTTTCGGGAATAAGTAGAAGCAACATAAGATGAAAAATTAGAGGCTCATTGGCGATTGGTTGGGGAGGTTGAGCTTGTTGGGTTAAGCATCAAGAAAGTAAATGAGTTTTATACATCTATCATTGGGAGAAAAGAGGGGAGGTACTCCTACCACACTAACAACCTCGATGATATGGTAGTTTGATCGATTAAGTTTCAATTGTGGACATATGTGCAATATTTATAATACATCATCATTTTTAAATCATAAAATAAATATATCTACCATTCAATCGATTTTCTAGTGGTCCAAAGGCACAAAACATACCAAGTCTCATGTCTCGAACACTATCACCATTAAGGAAGCAATGAGGACAATCGAGGTGTATATACTAAAGAAATAGGAGGATGCGATGAAGAAGCTAAATGAGGTGGTTGATGCTTAACAAACTGAGTTAGAAGGACATTCGTGGAAATTGAGAAAATAACTTAATCAAGATCGCAACAACCATTGGTACCTTCATTTTTTTATCAACAAACCTGAATATTTAATGTTGAGTTATATTATGTTCGAGAAACATGATGTGAATGTTTATTATCTAGAGATTTGGGGATTTTCTAAGATCATTAACAATTGGATTTCGAACTTGATACAGTTTAATAAATGTAATCAATAAAGCCCGTGTTAGTAATTATTGTGGTAGTAGTGTGTAAATGTAACGACCCGATATTTTGGACCATTCGCGTCCATTATAAGTGTATAGGTAGACACTCATGCCGGAGTTGAATTGCTCAAAATACCGCGTTGTTAATTTAAATTTGGCAAAACTGAACATATACAGTAAATAAAATAATCACAGATCACAAACACAGAGTAATAAGTGCAGCGGAAATAAAAGAGATAGTAGTTCATGAAGCTACTATATGAATATATAAGATACATCAGAGTTTACAACAAAAGAGTAATACGATACATCAGATACAAATCAGAATACATCACTGGAATCATCGAATCACTGAAAGCAGAATAGATGGCTGGATCTTCAAGCAAAGCTCCAACTCCAAAGGTGAGTCTCGAAAGCTGAACCACTCAGTCTGACCCGAGCGTAAAGCAAAATACAAAACACTCGAGTCAGGATTAACATTCTTATATTAATAAATCCAACTCAAGTGAAATAGCAATTGAAATACAAGTAACTCAAAGGATGTTTGGAATAACCATCCTTTAAGGATCCGTTAAACTATCTACTAGGTAGTAATATACGCTAAGTAGATAATGTCTATCAGTAATATAAAGATATCAAAATAGCGTTAAGTCATGGCCCATTCCACCCTTAACACATTTTTATTCCCACAAGCATATACAAGACCGTAGTTTCCCCAAAACCGGAAGTCACCAGAGGGCAATCCATATACTCAAGGTACAAAACAAATTCGTAGTGGTCGCGCATAAATGGAATACAAGTATGACAAGGCACATGAGGCTATACCCAAGGTAGTGATACTACCGTTCGCCTGATCCGGACTGGTGAGAACGCAACGCCGCAGCGCCCGCAACACCGTGAAACACACTCCCAAAATCAAGGGTGCACCAATCGACAATAAGTATAAGTAGTTCGAAGAAGTGTGTCCACTTGAGGTATCAATCCTCCATTGGCCCAGCACAGCTCCTGTTTTAGTCATTTCCAATTTGACACAAGTGTCAAGGCTATCCATTATCGTTCTCTTTCTTCAGTCATCACGTACATCATTCCAACCACTTCATTCTGGATCATCACTCCGCGTGTAGTTATTAAAGTGGTTTCCGGTTTAGATAGAGAGTATATCCATAACCGAATTCCGGTCTCTTTAATAACTTTCGTAATTATTACACCGATTGGTCGTTTATTTATTTCAAAACCAAATCAATTTCAATTTCAATTTCAATTCGTAAACCAACATTTCATTTGACTTTCAAAACCAATTTCCGATAATTTACGTTTCAAAACTTCCAAATTCACAATTTCAAAATCTTAAATTCAATTTCAATTTCAATTTAAACAATCCAAATATCGATTCAAGTTCGCAAATAAGTTTCCTTCCAAATCATTTGAATTAACTTAATTTAACATTCGAATCAATTTAAACTTATTTATCGATTTCATGCAATATTCGTTAAGTTACTTTATCATTCGAAACAATTTCTATTAAATTTCCAATTCATTAAACCCATTATTTAAATTCAACTTCATTAAATCAAAACTTACAATTTTGAATTAAATTAAATTCATCAAATCGAATTCTTTAAACTACAAGTCTTACATTAATTTCAATAAATCGCATTTTATTTCTTGTTAAGAAATTCAATTTCAGTTATTTACTTACTTAAATAAATTTCCAAAACTTAATAAATAAAGAAACCCAATTTCATTTATTAATAAAGTTCAAATTTCACTTATTCAAAAGTCCAATTTCTCTTATCAAAGAATTCAATTTTTATTCAATTATCAAATGATTCAATCTTATTCAATTATTAAATAATTCAAAACTTAATTATTAAATAATTTCAAAATTTAATAATTTCAAACTTAATTATAATTTCAAACTTAATTCAATCATTTCTCAAATTAAACAACCTTCTTTCATCAATTTCTTTATTAATATTTCATTTCAGATTATTAAATATTCACGTTTAAATTTCATTAAATTCAATTTCCAACTTCGTTTCAAAACCATATTATTTATTCAAATAAAATCTTTATTTATTTTTAAATCAAATTATTGACCAATCGGGTTTTTATTTAATTTCCTATCCTAGGTCAAAGTTCAATTTGGGTATTTATCATTTCAACCCGATTCCAATTCAATTCAAAAATCAAAGCATAACAAAGGGAACTTGCAGTGTGATAACTGGGATGGTGTCAAAGTAAATAAACAAGCAGTAACAACAATCAATAACAATCCAATAATCAATTCAAATAATCTCGAAATAACCGTATTAATTCGCATTGTTATTTGTACGAATTAATATAATTATTTCTAGAATCTACACTATCATTTCATGTAGATTAAAGATTATTACATTACGGTTTTTCACTTGTCATCTATTTACACTTTCATACATCATCAATTTAACAACATACATTCAGTGGTTCAAAGTGTAATTAAACACATCCTACGTGTCAATAAATTCAACAGTTAAAGGGGTCATATTATACAAATATCAGTTAAACAAATTTAACATTTAATTATCCTATATCAAGTTCAATTTCATACTATTTATCATTTTAACATTAGCAATTTACGTCCAATATAAACATCAACAATCAATCAATTATCAGCCAAACTGTATTATCATCGCATAAACAATTAACAGATAATGGTGTCAGATGTCACAAGTAAACTGATACAGGTAATATCATATATAACAATATAATTAACTAACAGCAGCATATTTCAATTGTCGTTTCAATTGAAATCAAATTTAATAAATAAAAGAACGTTAATCGTGAGTGAGTGCTCACCTTTCGAGGCTAGAGATGCACGAGAAGATGACATAGATATGCACACTGATACGGACATAGAGATTGAGTTACGAATCCAAGCAAACAAATCGGCACGAATTCAATAATCAAAGCTGATAAACAGAATCGATGAGGACAAAACAAAAATCAGAATTGGGTAGATGAAGGTAAATAATATAAATGAACTCATATATATACAGCGATATATAACCACTGTAAAACATATATATTATTGAAATGTTAAAGAAAATACTTATACATCTTATACATACGTATACGAAACTTATACTTCATTTTTTCCTTCTTCCAAGATTTCCAGATCAAACTAATCATAATACATATACTAACAATCCTAAGGCAAAGAAAATTTCTTATATAAAGTAAACCATTGTTATACAAACCGACTTACGTAGACAAAATATACTTAGGTAAACATATATACAAACTGTTATATAAAGTGGTAACTAATTGTTTGTAAACTTTATACATAAAAATACTTTTATATTATAACAAGTATACTGAGACATAACCGACTGGATGATTAGTACGTATATGGCAAACCCCAAATATAAGCAACTGCACATAACATATAAAACTAATATAACTTATACTTATCAAAACATCATACTCAATCTATATAACTGATACATATATATACCTCACACTGTGTCGAACGGTATATACCTATATCCTTATAACTATCATAAAAAAAAATATTCAAATATAAACTATATGTATTAGAAAACCCGATCCGCATATACTATATATAATAAATACTTCACTTTTTTTTCCAAAGCACATTACATGCATATTTCGAAATAACGTAACTGATACATATTTGATCTGAATATATATGTAAATTTATAAACTAACTTACATAACAATATATATATAAACTTTAATATATACTATGGTGACTTTATCTAATATGTACCAGCAAACAAATCTTATGTATAATGTGAACTAATATAATGTAAACTCTAACATACGTGGCTGACATGCCTGTAGATATAAATGGCAGCTCTCAAAATACAATTATAGGTAAATCTTATAATTTATAATTAAAATCACTACTTTATATCAACTAATACAATATGTGACAGCAATTTATCAAATACCTTTATAAAAATGAAGGCTTGAAGACGCAGAGCACTGACGAGGGGACTTGAACAGGATAAAGGCTCGGGTTTGCTGCACACGTGGCGGTTGCTTGCCGAGGTTGGTGAATGCACGAGATGGGAAGAGGAGGGGATGCGACAGCTGTGGAAAAGGCGGATGTGATTATGGAAGGAAGGCCAAGTGGATGCTCGGGTTGGACGGTGATGAGGAAGCGGGAATGGCTGATTGGTTGTTGGCGGGCGAACTTGGGTGGTTGGGTGTGGGTTCGTCGGTGTGTGGTTCATGGCCGTCATGATGGAAGGGAAAAGGAAGTGTGGAGGCGGAGGCCATTGAGGTTTGTGGCTCTCGGCCATGTCAGGAGGAAGGAGGTTGGGAATGGGCAGGAACGTTTCTCCAGATCCAAATGAAAATTTACAGTGCACAAATTATATTATAATAAATGTCTATTGGGTTTTTACTACTTTTTTTTTAAAGTGTGAACCGGCAACACGAAAAGGTGAAGAAAAACATACGTTAGCAAAAGTCAAGGAGCCGTATTCAAGAATATTAAAGTTATGACCGTTGATGTTCAACCGGTAGGAAACCAAAGATTACAAATTGAATACCGATACGGAAGGCGTTTTGCACAGTGCAACATACACCGGACTCCGAATTTTGACAAACGAATATACCGCACAGATCAGCACAACGAGACGATCAAAATAATATACATATATCAATGGTACGATTGAATTATAAAAATTCGAATTTTTCTACTACGAAAAATGCAAGAAAAACGCTGAAAAATAAGATCGACGGAGCCAAAGATGTCCGAATTTGGAAAAATGACAAACTGACATCTTGCTCAGAAGATGTTTTAGAATTTTTCTATGTAAAAATATTTAGGTTTAGGAAACATTTTATTTTCACTGTTTTTTAACTGATTAAATTGAAGTGAATTTACGCGCGAAATAAACTTTCATATTTTCGGACAAAAATTTACCGGTTGCTATGTTTAACCAGACGTATTCCAAATATTAAATTTTTATTTCAAAATTTTATCTTTAAAATTTCACAAAATTTCAACTAATTAAGTTATTAAAACCGTTGAAATTTACGGGTCGTTACACTCTCCCCCACTCAAAACTTTTCGTCCCCGAAAAGAAACGAGGTAGGAGAATGGAAACAACCAGAAAGAAAAACAGATTTTGAAATACAAAATAACAATTAATTTAAACCATATAAATTCAAATTTAAATTAATTGATATTCAATAATTGATTTAATCCATTTGATTTCACTAAAATAAATCTCAACTATTTCTAAATTCATTATCTTATTATCCATTTACCCTAAATTTTCAATTCCTAAAACCATAAATTTGAATAATCTTTTATTATGATCATATTTTTTCAACTATTTTAAATTCTTCTTATTCCAAATTACTGTTAAATTTATTCTACTTAATATATCTACTCCCGTATATTTTTAACCCATATAAATTAATTTAAATCATAAAAGTTCCGATTTAAATTAATTTGCATCTATTAATTTCTTTTAAATTCAAGGTATTTTCATATGTCGATCAAATTTCAATTTATTAATTCTTTCAAAACAAATTTATTTCATTATTATCTGAATTTTACTTATTATCATATCTAACTTTATTAACATCTTTATAATCAAAATTTAGTGTATAACATTTATTATAAACACTCAAATTTTATTTATAAATTCAATTTATCTTATATATTATCCAATTACATATTTAACTTCTGAATGATTTAGGTAAGTTGTATTAGAATGCAGTTGAACAATATACAAATAAAAATTTCCCAATTCAATTATTCAAGTTTAAATATTTATTCCAAATTTTGGTTTTATTTATAATTAAAATCATCTTTTAACAAAATTTAAGAATTAGATTTCCGATTAACTTTAAACAATTTAGAGATATATACAATATATTTATATCAAATCAAATTAAATTTTAAAATAAGATACCTATATATATGTAAATCGAAATATACTGAAGAAATTCAAATCAAAATATATTTTCCTCAAAACAAAACCGTAGCAAAGCTACAGAATGGTTTCTCCACTTCGAAACTCGAAAATGAACGTCGATGATGCGGCCGCCATCACCGAAATTATTTTCCAGCGACAAAGAGGAGAGCACTCATTTCAATGTTTTAAAAATTCTTTGAAAACTATTTATATTCGAAGATATTTTCAAAAATATATACTTAAAATTTTAAAATCAAAGTTCGAAAACACCGGAAAACTAAATTCTCAATTTCTGAATTAAATTCATTTCAAATTCCAAATCAATTTATAAATCGTATTTATAAATTTATTTAGAACAATAAATGATAATCAAATATTATCATTTCAACAACAATTTAATTAACTAATTAAATTCCAGAAAATTTTAACTTAAATTTTACAATAAAATCAACAAATTTATTCCATTTACCAAATTTGAAAATAATATTGTGTTAGTTTGCTCTGTTCAAGTGTTTTGGAAATTCTATCGATAGCGCTGATCAGACGAATCGATCGAAAACCCAAATCAACATCAACAACTCAAACAACACAATATATTTACATTTTAATATTAATTTACAAATATACTTCCTCGCTCGACTATACAAGAATGAATTTCAAAGCGAGGATAGAGATTCAAATTTGACAGACTCAAATCCAAGAGAATTTTGATTCGAAAATAAGTTTGAAACAGAAGATAAGATAATTCAATTACCACAATCGGGAGATGGATGAGTTTATTAAATTTTCGGGCAACCTTAACCGGGTCGTCCGTGACTTCAAGAATAAGATCGATGCAGAATTTCAAGGCAAATCTACATTCAATCTCAAGAATAGAATTCAGGTATAGCAGGAGATAAATAGCATCGTAAACCGAGGATACAGAAATCTCCGGTAAATCAATGCCTATTGTAAAGGAGTTTTGCTCCTTTACGAATCATTCGAAGGTTGGCGAGACCGCCGACCAATTATAGATATCATTCAAAATGGAGTTATGGGGTGCTCCAGAATTGAAAGAAGACGAATAGTGAGGGACACGAATGAATTTCGGAACCGAGGAGAACGTTCCAAAAATTCAAAGGAATTGAGTCAAAGGAAGAGATTGAAACTCGAATGAGAGTGATTCTGTAAATACATTTACCCTATATGATGAGTTTTGCCTAGAGCTACCAAAGCTCTGATACCAACTGTAACGACCCGATATTTTGGACCATTCGCGTCCATTATAAGTGTATAGGTAGACACTCATGCCGGAGTTGAATTGCTCAAAATACCGCGTTGTTAATTTAAATTTGGCAAAACTGAACATATACAGTAAATAAAATAATCACAGATCACAAACACAGAGTAATAAGTGCAGCGGAAATAAAAGAGATAGTAGTTCATGAAGCTACTATATGAATATATAAGATACATCAGAGTTTACAACAAAAGAGTAATACGATACATCAGATACAAATCAGAATACATCACTGGAATCATCGAATCACTGAAAGCAGAATAGATGGCTGGATCTTCAAGCAAAGCTCCAACTCCAAAGGTGAGTCTCGAAAGCTGAACCACTCAGTCTGACCCGAGCGTAAAGCAAAATACAAAACACTCGAGTCAGGATTAACATTCTTATATTAATAAATCCAACTCAAGTGAAATAGCAATTGAAATACAAGTAACTCAAAGGATGTTTGGAATAACCATCCTTTAAGGATCCGTTAAACTATCTACTAGGTAGTAATATACGCTAAGTAGATAATGTCTATCAGTAATATAAAGATATCAAAATAGCGTTAAGTCATGGCCCATTCCACCCTTAACACATTTTTATTCCCACAAGCATATACAAGACCGTAGTTTCCCCAAAACCGGAAGTCACCAGAGGGCAATCCATATACTCAAGGTACAAAACAAATTCGTAGTGGTCGCGCATAAATGGAATACAAGTATGACAAGGCACATGAGGCTATACCCAAGGTAGTGATACTACCGTTCGCCTGATCCGGACTGGTGAGAACGCAACGCCGCAGCGCCCGCAACACCGTGAAACACACTCCCAAAATCAAGGGTGCACCAATCGACAATAAGTATAAGTAGTTCGAAGAAGTGTGTCCACTTGAGGTATCAATCCTCCATTGGCCCGGCACAGCTCCTGTTTTAGTCATTTCCAATTTGACACAAGTGTCAAGGCTATCCATTATCGTTCTCTTTCTTCAGTCATCACGTACATCATTCCAACCACTTCATTCTGGATCATCACTCCGCGTGTAGTTATTAAAGTGGTTTCCGGTTTAGATAGAGAGTATATCCATAACCGAATTCCGGTCTCTTTAATAACTTTCGTAATTATTACACCGATTGGTCGTTTATTTATTTCAAAACCAAATCAATTTCAATTTCAATTTCAATTCGTAAACCAACATTTCATTTGACTTTCAAAACCAATTTCCGATAATTTACGTTTCAAAACTTCCAAATTCACAATTTCAAAATCTTAAATTCAATTTCAATTTCAATTTAAACAATCCAAATATCGATTCAAGTTCGCAAATAAGTTTCCTTCCAAATCATTTGAATTAACTTAATTTAACATTCGAATCAATTTAAACTTATTTATCGATTTCATGCAATATTCGTTAAGTTACTTTATCATTCGAAACAATTTCTATTAAATTTCCAATTCATTAAACCCATTATTTAAATTCAACTTCATTAAATCAAAACTTACAATTTTGAATTAAATTAAATTCATCAAATCGAATTCTTTAAACTACAAGTCTTACATTAATTTCAATAAATCGCATTTTATTTCTTGTTAAGAAATTCAATTTCAGTTATTTACTTACTTAAATAAATTTCCAAAACTTAATAAATAAAGAAACCCAATTTCATTTATTAATAAAGTTCAAATTTCACTTATTCAAAAGTCCAATTTCTCTTATCAAAGAATTCAATTTTTATTCAATTATCAAATGATTCAATCTTATTCAATTATTAAATAATTCAAAACTTAATTATTAAATAATTTCAAAATTTAATAATTTCAAACTTAATTATAATTTCAAACTTAATTCAATCATTTCTCAAATTAAACAACCTTCTTTCATCAATTTCTTTATTAATATTTCATTTCAGATTATTAAATATTCACGTTTAAATTTCATTAAATTCAATTTCCAACTTCGTTTCAAAACCATATTATTTATTCAAATAAAATCTTTATTTATTTTTAAATCAAATTATTGACCAATCGGGTTTTTATTTAATTTCCTATCCTAGGTCAAAGTTCAATTTGGGTATTTATCATTTCAACCCGATTCCAATTCAATTCAAAAATCAAAGCATAACAAAGGGAACTTGCAGTGTGATAACTGGGATGGTGTCAAAGTAAATAAACAAGCAATAACAACAATCAATAACAATCCAATAATCAATTCAAATAATCTCGAAATAACCGTATTAATTCGCATTGTTATTTGTACGAATTAATATAATTATTTCTAGAATCTACACTATCATTTCATGTAGATTAAAGATTATTACATTACGGTTTTTCACTTGTCATCTATTTACACTTTCATACATCATCAATTTAACAACATACATTCAGTGGTTCAAAGTGTAATTAAACACATCCTACGTGTCAATAAATTCAACAGTTAAAGGGGTCATATTATACAAATATCAGTTAAACAAATTTAACATTTAATTATCCTATATCAAGTTCAATTTCATACTATTTATCATTTTAACATTAGCAATTTACGTCCAATATAAACATCAACAATCAATCAATTATCAGCCAAACTGTATTATCATCGCATAAACAATTAACAGATAATGGTGTCAGATGTCACAAGTAAACTGATACAGGTAATATCATATATAACAATATAATTAACTAACAGCAGCATATTTCAATTGTCGTTTCAATTGAAATCAAATTTAATAAATAAAAGAACGTTAATCGTGAGTGAGTGCTCACCTTTCGAGGCTAGAGATGCACGAGAAGATGACATAGATATGCACACTGATACGGACATAGAGATTGAGTTACGAATCCAAGCAAACAAATCGGCACGAATTCAATAATCAAAGCTGATAAACAGAATCGATGAGGACAAAACAAAAATCAGAATTGGGTAGATGAAGGTAAATAATATAAATGAACTCATATATATACAGCGATATATAACCACTGTAAAACATATATATTATTGAAATGTTAAAGAAAATACTTATACATCTTATACATACGTATACGAAACTTATACTTCATTTTTTCCTTCTTCCAAGATTTCCAGATCAAACTAATCATAATACATATACTAACAATCCTAAGGCAAAGAAAATTTCTTATATAAAGTAAACCATTGTTATACAAACCGACTTACGTAGACAAAATATACTTAGGTAAACATATATACAAACTGTTATATAAAGTGGTAACTAATTGTTTGTAAACTTTATACATAAAAATACTTTTATATTATAACAAGTATACTGAGACATAACCGACTGGATGATTAGTACGTATATGGCAAACCCCAAATATAAGCAACTGCACATAACATATAAAACTAATATAACTTATACTTATCAAAACATCATACTCAATCTATATAACTGATACATATATATACCTCACACTGTGTCGAACGGTATATACCTATATCCTTATAACTATCATAAAAAAAAATATTCAAATATAAACTATATGTATTAGAAAACCCGATCCGCATATACTATATATAATAAATACTTCACTTTTTTTTCCAAAGCACATTACATGCATATTTCGAAATAACGTAACTGATACATATTTGATCTGAATATATATGTAAATTTATAAACTAACTTACATAACAATATATATATAAACTTTAATATATACTATGGTGACTTTATCTAATATGTACCAGCAAACAAATCTTATGTATAATGTGAACTAATATAATGTAAACTCTAACATACGTGGCTGACATGCCTGTAGATATAAATGGCAGCTCTCAAAATACAATTATAGGTAAATCTTATAATTTATAATTAAAATCACTACTTTATATCAACTAATACAATATGTGACAGCAATTTATCAAATACCTTTATAAAAATGAAGGCTTGAAGACGCAGAGCACTGACGAGGGGACTTGAACAGGATAAAGGCTCGGGTTTGCTGCACACGTGGCGGTTGCTTGCCGAGGTTGGTGAATGCACGAGATGGGAAGAGGAGGGGATGCGACAGCTGTGGAAAAGGCGGATGTGATTATGGAAGGAAGGCCAAGTGGATGCTCGGGTTGGACGGTGATGAGGAAGCGGGAATGGCTGATTGGTTGTTGGCGGGCGAACTTGGGTGGTTGGGTGTGGGTTCGTCGGTGTGTGGTTCATGGCCGTCATGATGGAAGGGAAAAGGAAGTGTGGAGGCGGAGGCCATTGAGGTTTGTGGCTCTCGGCCATGTCAGGAGGAAGGAGGTTGGGAATGGGCAGGAACGTTTCTCCAGATCCAAATGAAAATTTACAGAGCACAAATTATATTATAATAAATGTCTATTGGGTTTTACTACTTTTTTTTTAAAGTGTGAACCGGCAACACGAAAAGGTGAAGAAAAACATACGTTAGCAAAAGTCAAGGAGCCGTATTCAAGAATATTAAAGTTATGACCGTTGATGTTCAACCGGTAGGAAACCAAAGATTACAAATTGAATACCGATACGGAAGGCGTTTTGCACAGTGCAACATACACCGGACTTCGAATTTTGACAAACGAATATACCGCACAGATCAGCACAACGAGACGATCAAAATAATATACATATATCAATGGTACGATTGAATTATAAAAATTCGAATTTTTCTACTACGAAAAATGCAAGAAAAACGCTGAAAAATAAGATCGACGGAGCCAAAGATGTCCGAATTTGGAAAAATGACAAACTGACATCTTGCTCAGAAGATGTTTTAGAATTTTTCTATGTAAAAATATTTAGGTTTAGGAAACATTTTATTTTCACTGTTTTTTAACTGATTAAATTGAAGTGAATTTACGCGCGAAATAAACTTTCATATTTTCGGACAAAAATTTACCGGTTGCTATGTTTAACCAGACGTATTCCAAATATTAAATTTTTATTTCAAAATTTTATCTTTAAAATTTCACAAAATTTCAACTAATTAAGTTATTAAAACCGTTGAAATTTACGGGTCGTTACAGTAAATGATATTGTTGTGCTATTCTTTTAAACTCTGATGAGTTTTGATATATTTGATATAATGAAGGATTTTGATAAGCGTCACTGAAGCACCTTGTCGGCATCAGATAAGGCGGCTTCTTCAATCATGTTGGTTGTATAGGACTAATTAAGGTTTAGTGGTTGTAGATCTATCTACTATTTATGGTTACCTTGCTTGATTTGAAATGAAAAGGTCCATTACGAATTTCGATTGTCACGATTTCAACTTCTAAAAAAATTCAATATTTAGATTCCTGTGAAGTTTATGAAGTATAACATTAAGACTCACAATTGGAATCGAGAACCGGAATCCTAAATCGAACCGAACCTAACGAGCCTTGGATCGGGTCTAAATGATGAAAAATACTATATAGATCCAATCAAAGCCGAGCCGAACCCATCCGAAAAACCCGGCCAACAAATATTGAAATATATGCATCTTTAGTGTTACTACCCAAGCGGACCCAAACCGACCCGATTCAACCCAAAACTTGGGTCGGGTCTAGTTTAAAATGAATAATTCGAACCTAACAAAATTCAATCCGTCAGTTAGGGACCCCTATTTCAGCAAGCTTTTATAAAATCGTTGGCATTGGATAAGAGGCAGAGAAATATATTAACACGTAATTAACCTAAACAAAAAGCTTATAGCAAGTTATTCAGATGGGCCTCACCCCACTAAAAGATTAATTGAATATCCTTGTGGCCCAATGGGCTAGTTATCACATATTAAACTGATAAGATCAGATATTACACTTCATTTTAGCCAGAAGGCCGAGAGAGGTACTTGTTCAAGGTTTGCACTGCTATACTCACTTCTCCAATAGCTAGATTATTACACTTGTTGATGTGGGACTAAAAGTTCATTACATTTAACTCCAACTTCACTGCATCTTCTTCTTCTCTTTATTGTTTGTATTGTGTTCTCTGTTATCCTCTTTAATAATTCTTCAACCCATGTTTAATTTCTGATTTACATGATCATTCAATATTTGATTGTGATGAGCATATTTATGATCCACGAAAAGGTATTGTGTTCCAGTTTGGAATATGGAAATCGTATATTTTAATATATGCTCCACTTTAGAGTTTGATCAAGATAGTTTTATCGGAGTCGCTGGTCATACCCTTCTATTTCTTTTTCAAAGATAAACATCTCACTCTTCTTCTTGCATGGGTGTGTAGTGAGAACTCTTTCAAATCCTCCTCCTCATCAAAATTTGCACTATTATATTTGCTATTTGGTATTTTTCTATTTGCCTAATTACCGCTTGTTAAAATGCCATGTCTAAACTTTACTACTTATTGCATATATGGCGTTGTTCTCATACAGTTTTGTACAGAAAAATGTTAGGAACTTCTCTATGTATCTTTTCATTCCTAGTCTAGTAGTTGTAGACTTACTTGATCATGAACAAGAAACTTCTCTTCCTTTCTTCAATTTACATTTAGAAACCAAAATGATAACTATTGCTTGTTTATCAATGTGATAACGATAGACTGGCTACTGGTTAGCATTTGCTTTATCCATTTTGAATTTTGTACGCTTTAAGCACTTGGATTGAAATGATTGCATTTGACATGCCTTTATTAAGAATGGAAACATGAACATAAGCGACTATCCTATTCTTTCTATTATAGTAATTGCTTAGCTAACCATTCCCCACTTTCGATCCTTAAACCTAAATGGCTGATGATGGATAGATTTTTCGTCTGAATAACATTTCAAAACTTTCAGAATCTTGTTCCAAAAGGATGCAGTTAAATTGAATGAACACCGAAACTATTAAGATAATAAGCACCGAAAGATAAAGAAACACAGGATTTATAGTGGTTTGGGACCGAGATCCTTACGTTAACTTTGACGGTTCTGCCGTGAGCTTTTATTCCTCAATTTAATGTACAAGTACTTCTGTTAGAAAATCCTCCATAATGATCTTTTGATTAAAGCTTTTCAAATAGAGTAAGGAATATGAAATGATTGTAGAAAGTCGGAAAATTTCTAGTCATCCATTTTTCAGTAGTACGTGGTCCTCTATTTATAGCAAATTTAAGGTTCTCTCATTGATGCAGAGACTTTCACATGGGTTGATGACTTGGCTTGCTATAGGCGGCTTGGATTCAAACACCTTTTATCGTCTTGTTGAACGTACTTTGACACGGATTGTTGGCATGTTGCTTTTATATATAGTTCCATTGATTCCTTTTGTTTATCTTGACCGTTGATCTCGGTCCAGAACTATCTGAGCCGTTGATTGTTGATACTTGTTAAAATATCTTTGTTCTCGATAATTGCCGCTCTCGGTTGAGATTATTGTCTTAATTTGACAATGGTCTTGATCTTAGTCGACGTCCGTGCTCTTGCTTTCGGATCTCGGGTTCTTGGATATTGATTCTTATGCTTAAGCTCTCGGTGGAAAACAAATAATGGGTTTCGAAATTACAAACCAAGGAACTTTCCTTTCGAATATTTGCAATTTGTATTAAGTATATTAGGGTGTAACACATGCCCTTAAAGTTGACCTCATACTGTTGGTATGAGGTGGACTTTGGAAAGAAGGGTACCATATTATGCTTAATACATGGCTTGTTAGTTCTATTTACATTATAAGGCTGATCCGAGCCTTGTGCAAAATAATTATCCTGAGAATTCCTTGCAATATTATTTTACTAAGACAACTTATGAATATCTGACCTTGTTTTGAAAACATTTTGAAATCCAACCTCATCTAAAGGGTTTTGAAATTAATTTGAAATTCAATCTTATCTAAAGGATTTTAGAAAACAACTTGAAATCTAACTTCATCTAAAGGATTTCGGAAATTAATTTGAAATCTAACATCCTCTAGAGGATTTCGGAAAAAAACTTGAAATCTAACCTCGTCTAGAGGATTCCGGAAAACGACTTGAAATCTAACCTTATCTAGAGGATTTCGGAAAACAACTTGAAATCTAACATCGTCTAGAAGATTTTGGAAAATAATTTGAAATCTAACCTCATCTAGAGGGTTTCAGAAAATAATTTGAAATATAACATCGTCTAGGTTATTTCAAAAAATAACTTGAAATCTAGCCTTGTTTAGAGGATTTCGGAAAATTATTTCAAATCTAACCTCGTCTAGAGGGTTTTGGAAAATAATTTGAAATCTAACATTGTCCAGGGGATTTTGGAAAATAATTTGAAATCTAACCTCGTATAGAGGATTTCAAAAAATAATTTGAAACCTAACCTCCTCTAGAGAATTTTGGAAAAGAACTTTAAATCTAACCACATCTAGAGAATTTTAGAAAATAATTTGAAATCTAACTTCATCTAGAGGGTTTTGGAAAATAACTTGAAATCTAATCTCGTCCAAGGAATTTTGGAAAACGACTTGAAATCTAACCACATCTAGAGGATTTATGGAAAACAACGGGAAATCTAACCTCATTTAGAGGGTTTCGGAAAATAATTTGAAATCTAACCTCGTTTAGAGGATTTTGAAAAATAATTTAAAATTTAACCTCATCTAGAAGGTTTCGAAAAATAAATTGAAATCTCACCTTGTCTAGAGGATATCAGAAAACGATTTGAAATCTAATCTCATCTAGAGGATTTCAGAAAACAACTTGAAATCTAACCTCGTTTAAAGGATTTTAGAAAATAATTTGAAATCTAATCTCGCCTACAGAATTTCGGAAAATAATTTGAAACGAGTACTTAGAGGCCAAAATATTTCGATACTATGCTCCAGTCATCTAGACTTGGTCTCACATGAGTATCGGATTTTAGAAAACTACTAGTGGCGGAATAATGCGTATAGTTTGCACACGGTTGATGTGGCTCACTATACAGCACCATGCATGGTATTTTTGATCATGGTTCACTCTTTTCATGAAACGATTCGACCAAGACTCGCTCTTCTGCATAACACTTTGATTGTGGCTCACTTGGTGTATTCGGCACGGTTGACTTTCCATGACTCACTCTTTGCACGATATGATCTGCCGTGGTCGCTATTATTGGGGATCTGCCCAACACATGGTTTTTCTGAACCATGGCTCACTATGTTAGGAATCTATCCAATTTTCTAATCTTTTAGGAATCTACACAACTTATTAATCTCATTGGGAATCTACCCAATTTTCTGATCTCTTTGGGAATGCCCCAACTTATTAATCTCTTTAGGGATCCATCCAACTTCCTAATCTTTTAGGAATCTACCCAACTTATTAATCTTTTTGGGAATCTATCCAATTTTGTGATCTCTTTGGAAATCTACCCAAGTTATTAATCTCTTTAGGAATCCATCCAACTTCCTAATCTTTTAAAAATCTACCCAATTTATTAATCTTTTTGGGAATCTACCCAATTTTCTAATCTCTTTGGGAATCTACCCAACTTATGAATCTTTTTGGTAATCTGCACAACTTATTAATCTCTTTGGGAATCTTCTCATTTTTCTAATTTCTTTGGGAATTTACCCAATTTATTAATCTTTTTGGGAATCTACCCAATTACGAAACCCAGTAATTTTAGTGAGGAAAAATCATTTTCTTGGTAAAACTAAGTAATCGCCGTAAGGCGAAATCATTTACTTGGTGAAATTGAGTAGTTGCCATGAGGCGAAATCATTTATTTGCTGAAACTAAGTAATTGTTGTGAGGCGAAATTATTTTCTTGGCGAGACTAAGTAATTGTCATGAGGAAAATTCATTTACTTGATGAAACTGAGTAGTTGCTGTGAGTCGAAATCATTTATTTGTCCAAACTAAGTAATTGCCGTGAGGCAAAATTATTTTCTTGGAAAAACGAAGTAATTGCCGTTAGGGTAAATCATTTACTTGATGAAATTGAGTAGTTGTCGTGAGAGAAAATCATTTATTTGTCGAAACTAATCATTACTGAGCAGTTGAACATACGTTGACGCGGATTAATGACATGTCGCTTTTATATATAGTTCCATTGATTCCTTTCGTTTATCTTAACCGTTGATCTCGGTCTAGAACTATCTGAGCCATTGATTGTTGATACTTATTGAAATGTCTTTGTTCTTAATAATTGCCGCTCTTCGCTGAGATTGTTGTCTTAATTGACAACGGTCTTGATCTTAGTCGATTTCTTTGCTCTTGCTTTCGGTCCTTAGGTTCTTGGATATTGATCCTTGTGCTTAAGCTTTCGGTGGAAAACAAATAATGTGTCTCAGAATTACAAACCAAGGAACTTTCCTTTCGAATATTTGCAATTTGTATTAGGTATATTAGGGTGTAACACATGCGCCCAAAGTTCACCTCATACGGTTGGTATGAGGTGGAATTTGGAAAGAAGGGTACCATATTATGCTTAATACATGGCTTGTTAGTTATGTTTCCATTCTAAGGCTGATATGAGCCATTGTGCAAAGTAATTATCCTGAGAATTCTTTGCAATATTATTTTACCGAGACAACTTAAGAATATCTGACCTTGTTTCGAAAACATTTTGAAATCCAACCTCATCTAAAGGGTTTTGAAAATGAAATTCAATCTTATCTAAAGGATTTCAGGAAACAACTTCAAATCTAACTTCATCTAAAGGATTTCAGAAATTAATTTGAAATCTAACCTCCGCTAGAGGATTTCGGAAAACAACTTGAAATCTAACATCGTCTAGAGGATTCCGGAAAATGACTTGAAATCTAACCTCATCTAGATGATTTTGGAAAACAACATGATATCTAACATTGTTTAGAAGATTTTAGAAATAA
Organism: Allium fistulosum; assembly: GCA_030737815.1. Classification (NCBI taxonomy): domain Eukaryota; kingdom Viridiplantae; phylum Streptophyta; class Magnoliopsida; order Asparagales; family Amaryllidaceae; genus Allium; species Allium fistulosum. The sequence continues at coordinate 744,760,019 of CM060907.1, forward strand.
TTTGAAATCTAACCTCATCTAGAGGGTTTCATAAATTAATTTGAAATATAACATCGTCTAGGGTATTTCAAAAAATAACTTGAGATTTAAACTCATTTAGAGGATTTTGGAAAATAATTTGAAATCTAACCTAGTCTAGAGGGTTTCGGAAAATAATTTGAAATCTAACCTCGTCTAGGAGATTTCGAGAAATAACTTGAAATCTAACCTCGTCTAGAGGATTTTGAAAAATAATTTGAAATCTAACCTCATCTAGAGAATTTCGAAAAATAATTTGAAATCTAACTTGTGATGACCGCCCATGACCCCCGCACTGAACATAGAGATAGTGCGCTGAAAAGTGTGCCAGGCAGTCATGGACGACCGCCAAGGTAAGTTAAAACAGCAGAATCTATCGTATTACTCACAGCGCATGGATAAAATACAATAGAGAATATATATAGTGAAGCTTCACAAAATAGAATCTCATCAATTAAGCTTCATAATAGTTGAATACAAACATCTGAATAGTCAATACAACAAGCCTTACTACATATCACTCAGAGAATTATACAAGCAGCGGAACATCTAGTACATATAATAAGAAAATAATATGCAAGCCTCCAGCTCGTCTTCGTCATCAGCATCGTTGGAAACTAAGAACAGCAACTGTCACCTGCTACCTAGTCTGCCCATCCCAAAATGGATGAACATCCCAAGGTAATAAGAGTTGAACATAAAACCTTGAGTCAGACAACAGTCTTAGTGAGTGGTAAATTAACTAACAACATACCAAAAGAGCATAAAGGTAAAAGGAATAGGAATCCAACCCTCCCACTCCACCTCTTTCTACAGTGATAGCCCCCAGACACACTAAGCAGAAATAAACATAGTAAAGCAACCATTTAAAGTAAAGCAATTATCACTCGAGTCAAGGTCGATGTTTTCCAAGTACAAACCCCCAAGGCCTAAACCAAGATCAGATAAGCACCCAAAAAATATCGCTCTTGAGACCGAATGACGATACAACCAAACATCCGTGACTCTGGCTATCACTGTTATCATTGCTTCGATACCACCATTAATTGAATTACCGGCACATTCTTTCAACCGTCCATCAAGGGCCAATGGTAACCCTGGTTCTAGACAGAACTCCGCACGTCGTCGCAGCCCGTGCCTAGGACTATCGAATCTGCCCAGAGTACTCGACCACCAACTGTAGTCTTTTGGGACTATCGAATCTGCCCAGCGTACTCTTGCTTTGAGCCTGCTAGAACCTTCAACAACGATGAAATCTCAGTCTTCTAGTCATCCTCCTCGACGACTATTCTCATACTAGCTCAAGCGCCTCTCGAGCCAACCATTATCCTCAAACTCGAACCCTTTCACCGAGTCATCAACATGCTTGGAATGATCCCGACTGGATTAATACCAAGGCTATCTCATATCATGCCTCGCTTCATCTCATCATAGCAAAGCCTCATCTCAATATCATCATCAAATCTATCCATATGAGCTTCATCAATCGCCACATATGCCACGAGCAGCTTTTCCAATTCAAGAGTCTTTCCCTTAGCTTTTGAATCATCTTCGACCATCTTGTCCAAATCAAATCATCAATCAACTAATTTATAACAATCAATCAAGTCAATCATTAATCCAAGTAATCAATCATTCAAACATGATCTAAAAGCAATTATAACTAAAATGGCAATTTTGTAAATAAAGAGTCCAAATCTAACAAGCATGAATCCTGAGCAATATCTCTACAACTTGATGAATGAACTTGCATAGATTAACATGTAGTAAAATAGATGTCAAATCATCATGAACAATGGATCTATACTTAAGTTTAAGAAAATGCATGGAAATCACTATTTTAACACCAAATCAATCCATCAATCCGATATACTCCTTTGGATCCGTGTGAGAGATAACCACCACTCACCAAATCACCTAAACACTACAAAAGCAACACACTTCAGATCTAGACAGCGAAGGATCTAACTTGATCCACCAAAATTCCGCTTCAAACGATGAAATCTCTCTTCGATGGTTGAAGATCTTCAATCTAAGCTCTTGGATCTTCGATTTGATCTTCGATTTGGATGGAAGGAATCACAAGATTAGAGTGGAGAAAAGAAGTGAAGAAGTGCAGCACTCGAGCTCTCAAAATGGCAGGACTTCGTCGCTTCAAAATCCGGATCCCAAAAAGTGAAGAAAAACCCCGTATTTATAGGCTGGAAATTCCTTAAGTCGTTCGCCCCTTAAGTCGTCCACGACTTAACGAAACCCCACGACTTACGACTCACGACTAAGCCAATTCTATGACCTAGCACTTGCGCGACTTAACCATCCCCTTCGACCTACGACTTAGCAGATCCTACGACTTAACCACTACCGCATTTCTACCTAAGTCGTTTCGACGACTTAACAACTTACGACTCAACGACCTTGCGACTTAAAGACTCAGGCCTATGCGCGACCTAAAACATGCACGACCTAACACAGACACTCCCTAACGACTTAAGTCCTAACGCGACCTAACGACTCAACTGGGATACGCCTTAACGACTCACGACTTAACACCTTTAGGTCGTCTAACGACCTAACTATACGCAGCATACTAATCATAGATCGTCTACGACCTAACTAACACGGCATAACGACTCAACAACTTAACTCTTTACCCAGGGTCTCAACGACCTACCCTTAACTCGTCCACGACCTAACTTTCTTAGGTCGTTAACTCGCCCAGTCTCCTAAGTCGCTACTCCTATGCCGCTAACCCTTAAGTCGCCAACTCTCTTAGTCGCCAACTCCTTAAGTCGCCTACTAACTTAAGCCGTTAACTCCTAAGTCGTTCCAATCCTTAGGTCGTCTACTCCTTAAGTCGTCAACTTCCTTAAGTCGTCTACCCTTCTTAAGTCGGTCAAAATCCTATAGGTCGATCCATTCTCTTAAGTCGTCCCAAACTACTGTACGACCTAAGCTACTACACGACCTAACTCTGGACGACTTAAACTCTGAACGACTTAACAATACTAACGACCTAATAACACTGGTTACAAACATTCGATCCGTAAAAATACGGGTCGTTACATTCTCTCCCCCTTAGGAATTTCGCCCCCGAAATTCCAAGCAAACAAGAGCAATCAAAAACTATTCCATATGCCTACCATCCATAGCAATCAACAAACCATGCATCCAATTCTAGCCTAGCATGCAGAATTCTAAAACTAGAACAAGTTACAACGTCGTGAGATGACACGACACCTTATGGCCATACCTCGAAGAGTTCAGGATGAGCTGCCTTCATCCTCTCTTCCACCTCCCATGTACAGTCGTTAACATCATCACTCCATTGTACCTTGAGCAACCTAACTACCTTCCTCCTAAGCTCTTTCGTGTCAGTTTCCACAACACGAAGCGGCTTACGAGGTCTCTTATCGATTGGATCAATCTCAAAATCTTCACAGCTATCAGCAGAAACTACTGTATTCGAGTCGTGCACATACTTCCGTAGATACGATACATGAAAATCATTGTGCACACTCGACATCTTTTCTGGTAACTCCAATTTGTAGGCGAGCTTTCCAATTCGCTCGATGATCGGGAATGGTCCAATAAATATCGGAGTCAATTTTCCTTTCTTCCCGAATCGAATAACATTCTTTAGTGGAGAAATCTTCACAAAAACCATATCACCTACGTTGAATTCCAAATCCTTACGACGCTTATCGGCATAACTTTTCTATCGGTCTTGGGCTGCCTTCATTCATTGCCGAATGATCTCTATGCAATCCGAAGTCTGTCGAATCATTTCTGGCCCAAGTATCAGCTTTTCCCCTGTTTCCAATCAACATGTCGGAGAGTTACACGGTCTTCCATACAATGCTTCATACGGTGCCATACCAATGCTTGACTGGTAACTGTTATTATACGAAAATTCCACCAAATGAAGGTGATCTTCCCATGATCCTCCAAAATCTAAAACACAAGCTCTGAGGAGATCTTCCAAAACTCGATTGACTCTCTCAATCTGACCATCTGTTTGGGGATGATAAGCTGTACTCAAACACAACTCGGTTCCCAGAACTTCCTAGAAGCCCTTCCAAAACCCACTAGTGAACAATGGGTCTCGATCGCTCACTATACTCTTCGGAATACCATGGAATCGAACTATCCACTTAACATACAGCTCAGCCAAATTTGATGCAGTCCTGGTTGATCGAACCGGAATGAATCTTGCACTCTTAGTCAAACGATCTATGATGACCCAAATCCCTTCATTTCCCGTTCTGGTTCTAGGTAACCCATCGATAAAATCCATCGATATTTGCTCCCACTTCCATGTAGGAACTTCTAATGGCTGAAGCAATCCACTGGGCTTCTTCTGTTCGGCTTTTACCAACTGGCAGTTCATGCACTTGGAAATAAAATTTCCAACATCCTTCTTCATACCTTCCCAGTAATAGGTTCTCTTCATATCCCGATACATCTTATTTCCACCTGGATGAATTGTCAACTTCGAGTGATGACTTTCCTTCAGAACTTCATTTCTCAATTCATCCATATCGGGAACAACTAGTCGTCCTTGCTTCCGAAGCCAACCCTCTCGATCGACCTCGAATCCTTTATCCTTCTTTGGGTCCAATCCAGATTCCAAATCACGGATAATCTTGACAAGCTTATCGTCTCGCTTTTGGCTCTCGCCAATCCTTTCCACAAGAGTAGGTCTTATCGATAAGTTTGCCAACATCTCAGGTTCCAATTCACATCTGGGCCTGAAGTCAAATCCAGCCAAATACTCGAGATTCTTCCATTCTGAAAACATGGCTCCCAATCCTGCATGTCTTCGACTTAACGCATCTGCCACTGCGTTACCCTTTCCCGGAGTATAGGCTATACTAAAATCATATGATGCCAAAAACTCTAGCCATCGTTGCTGCCTGAGATTCAAATCCTTTTGGGGGAAAAGATACTTCAACGACTTATGATCTGTAAACAACTCGAATCGAACCCCAATAGGTAATGTCTCCACATCTTCAGAGCAAATACAATCGCTGCCAACTCCAAATCATGAGTCGGATAATTCCTTTCATGCAGCTTCAGTTGTCGACTTGCATACGCAACAACTTTACCATTCTGCATTAGCACTGCTCCAAGTCCAGTACCACATGCGTCGGTATAAACCACCATCTCTTCATTTCCACTTGGAATAGTCAAAACAGGAGCACTTGTCAGTAGCTCTTTCAGGATTCTGAAAGCTTGCTCACACTTAGCATCCCATCTGAATACTTGATTATTTTTCGTCAATCCTGTTAATGGTGCAGCCACCTTGGAAAAGTCTTTGATAAATCGACGATAGTATCCTGCTAATCCAAGAAAACTTCTCACATCAGATGCATTCTTAGGTCTAACCCAATCCTGGATTGCTGCCACCTTGGCGGGATCAACCGCTATTCCATTTCCAGAGATAATATGGCCTAAGAACCTCACTTCGCTCTTCCAGAAGTGACACTTCGAAAACTTAGCCTTCAGCTGATGTTTCCGTAAGATTTCCAAAACAATATGCAAGTGCGTCTTGTGCTCTTCTTCAGTTCTAGAATAAATCAAAATATCATCCACGAACACTAGTATGAACTTGTTCAACTGATCTCTGAACACTCTATTCATAAGATCCACAAAATATGCTGGTGCATTGGTCAATCCAAACGGCATTACCAGCCACTCAAAGAAACCGGATGGTGTCCTGAAAGCAGTCTTCGGCACACTATCCTTTGCCACTCTTAACTGGTGAAATCCCGTTGCCAAATCCATCTGAGAAAACACCTTGGCTTCGTGAAGCTGATCAAACAAGTCATCTATTCTCGGCAATGGATACTTGTTCTTCTTAGTCACTTTATTCAGCTCACGATAATCCACACACAACCTCAACGATCCATCCGCTTTGGTTACAAACACAACTGGTGCACCCCATTCGGACACACTACGCCGAATGAATCCTTTCTGTAAAAGATCATCAACTTGCACCCTCAACTCTTGTTGTTCCCTAGGTGCCATCCGCCTAAGAGGCATCACAATAGGTCTGGCTCCTTCAACTAAATCGATACGAAACTCGATCTCTCTATGCGGCGGTAACCCTTTGACCTCATCAAAGACATCCTCAAATCCATTAGCGATTGGCACTGATGACAGTCCATCCCATGGAACAACCAGCGAATACATGAAGCTCATGAAGACGCCTTCCTCATGCTTACATCGTATCACAACCTTTCACCCTTCCACATTCTCGACTGTCACCTCCAATCTTTCACAATCAACCTTTGCCGCATACTTCCTAAGCCAGTCCATACCCAAAATAATTCCAAACCCCGCAAAGTTCAGAACAAAACAATCACAAACAAAAGAGCAATCATGACTCGATACAACCAAACCATGGCATAGCATACATAGACAAGACGAACCCCCAATTGGATTAGTCACAACCAATGGCCTATCAACGATATCCGGTTCTAAACCTAACCGGCCTACAAGTTTATTACAAACAAAAGAATGCGACGCCCCAGTATCGAATAACACTCTAACTGGAACACCACATATGGAAAGAGTACCTTGAACCACCACACTCTTTCCTTTCTCTTCAGAGGTAGGAGCTTTTGTAGATGATGGAACAGCCCCCAAAGCATAAGCTTGCACAATCTGCTTGTCCTTCCGCGGTTTTGGACAATTCTTCTAAATATGCCCCGGCTTGTCACGGTTGTGGCACTTTACCGGCACCTTTGGATTCTTGCAATCTCTGGAGAAATGGCCCTTCTGCTAACAATTGTAGCAGGTCACTTCGCCCTTCGGCTTCTTCTGGCCATCCTTACCCTTTTGCTGCTGCTTCCTCTTCTTGTTTCAACCTTGCTGTGGTTTAGACTCCTCCTTGGTCACTGCAACAACATATCCTTCTTTAGAAAACAGATTCTCATGCCTGAGAGCTTTCTACACAAGCTTCTCAAATGGATCGTCCAAATGATCCACCAACTGCCTCCCAAGATAACTGTCCAAGCCTGTCACAAACTTCTCGTTCTTCTGATAAGGAGATTCAATATACGACCGGGCATACTTGGACAAAGCTTCAAACTCAGAAACATACTCAAGAACTGGTCTTCCACCTTGCTTGAGCTCTACAAACTTCTTAAACAGAACAGATTTCTGAGCTGTAGAAATGAACTTAGCTTCAAATCTGACTTGGAATTGCTCCCAAGTAATTTCTTCCTCCGGAGTATCAATGGTGATAGAGTTCCACCAATCAGAAGCTCTTCCTTGAAGCTGTCTTGATGCGAGCTTCCTCTTGGTTGCATCCTCGATTCCCAAGTCACCAAAGATTCTTCTACAAGCATCTATCCATCTCTGGACTTCAATAGTTGACTCTGTTCCCATGAAAACCTTTTCTCCAAGAGCAGTATAGTCTTTACACAGCTTAGCAAAATCCACCAGTCTTGGAGCTTGAACTTGAATTCCAACATCAACTGCTGATCCCGGAGCTGGCATCCTTCTCATGATCGAAGTCATCATAGCCTCGAACATAGCAGCATAATCAGCAGCCCCCTCAGCAGCACGGCCTTCCCTAGCAGCTGGTCTCCCTCTTCAACTCATCCTTAATATCTATAAAAAGGAATGATTAATACACCTTGAGAACAACTGCATAAGGGTTCAAATCCTTCTAAGCTACTATATTATATATAGTAATCATCCATCAAAATACAATTACGTCTCTCATACGTAGTTACGTCAGCGAGCGTTGGGTAAAATCGATTAACCAAAGCTCTGATACCAAATGTGACGACCGCCCATGACCCCCGCACTGAACATAGAGATAGTGCGCTGAAAAGTGTGCCAGGCAGCCATGGACGACCGCCAAGGTAAGTTAAAACAGCAGAATCTATCGTATTACTCACAGCGCATGGATAAAATACAATAGAGAATATATATAGTGAAGCTTCACAAAATAGAATCTCATCAATTAAACTTTATAATAGTTGAATACAAACATCTGAATAGTCAATACAACAAGCCTCACTACATATCACTCAGAGAATTATACAAGCAGCGGAACATCCAGTACATATAGTAAGAAAATAATATGCAAGCCTCCAGCTCATCTTCGTCATCAACATCGTTGGAAACTAAGAACAGCACCTGTCACCTGCTACCTAGTCTGCCCATCCCAAAATGGATGAACAGCCCAAGGTAATAAGAGTTTTTTTTGAGCGACACGGTTGTGTAGCATGGCACTACACAGCCGATTAGATATCATATAAATAAGTAAATATTGCGATCAACAAGCCTGATCACTGGCCAAAAAGCATTGAGAAGCAGTAAGCTAGTCATTGTGAGACAGAGTTATATATACAACATACATATAGCGAACAACAGGGATGAAAAGACCAGAGCTAAATTGCGGTTTAATGGTGCCCACGATGCCTGTCAGGAGGAACTGCTGATGTGCTGCCCGAGGATTCAGCCTGTGGAGAGCTGGGGTGAGGTAGTCTCAGCCTGAACGGTGCGGAGAAGCTACGACCTGATATAGATGAGAAATGGTGAATAATACGTCTACAAGTTCCTTCAAAGTTAGATATGGGCTTGCAGAATACACGTGCATTGCGCTCGGCCCAGATCCACCAACTGAAAATAGCTACCGTGAGATCTAAGTGATAGTTGGGGGGGGGGGGTTGTTCTGCCAATGGTCGAAATATGAGGTGAACGTAGGAATATGTCCGAGAATATGAGCAGTTGTCGCCGCCCAGACCCTGACAGCAAAATCACACTCGAAGAAGAGATGTTGCAAACTTTCTGTTGAGGTGGAACATAGGACGTAGCTGGGGTCTACTACGATGTTATGGCGGAGGAGTCTGTCTCTTGTGTTAATTCGCCCCTGGATGAGGCACCACTGCAGGAAAGCAAAGCGGGGCTGGATCCTGCACTTCCAAAGTCTGGGGAAGGTGAATAGGCGTCCAGGGTTGTTTAGGTGAGCATAGTAGGAGGCAACAGAGAAGCCGGATGAGGGGTTGGGTGCCCAAGTGAAGGAGTCTGGTCGAGGGTTGAGGTGGGTGTTGCGGAGAATTGAGGAGACAAGGTGGATCTCGGTGAGGGTGGAGAGGTCGAAGTAGGAAGCCGGGAGAAGCTGAACTGGGCCCGAAGTGGAAATGTCAAAGATGGAGGTGAAGATGTTAGTTGTATGAGCGAAGAGGTTGGGAAGGATGGAGGAGAGTGGAAGCTGATTATGCCATGTGTCTAGCCAGAAGAGGCAATTAGCCCCGTTTCCCAGGTTGACGTGGAAGAGCCTTTTAACACGTGGTAGGGTTGAAACTACTCCAGACCAGAAGGGGGATGGTTTGATGCCAGTGGGGGCATGGAGGACTAGGTGAGGGTTAGAGTGATAGTGTAGGGAGGTGATCCATGATTTCCAAAGGGTGGGGCCGGGGGTTAGGAACCGCCAGAGCCATTTGGCGAGAAGCGCTATGTTGAAGTCAATTAGATTAGTGATTCCAAGGCCGCCGTTTCTCAGGGGTAGGCAGGCAGTCTGCCAGTTTACGAGCCTCTTTATGTTACTACCATTCCAAAGAAAGGAGCTTCTGATTGAGTCGAATTTTTTGATTACCCAGGAAGGGAGTTTGTACAATGACATCCAGTAGGTGGGAATCGATGATAGAACAGATTTAACGAGGACTAGGCGCCCTGCTGAGGACAAGGAATGAGCTTTCCATGAATGAAGTCTTTTTTCGATCTTGGCGATGAGGGGGAACCAATCAGATCTATGCAATTTGGTTGGACGGATAGGGACTCCGAGGTAGGAGATGGGGAAGTGAGCGATCTTACAGTTAAGCAGGCTGGAACAGGTTAGCCCGAGGTGGTCAGCTTTTCCGAGCATGATGATGGAACTTTTGCTAAAGTTGATGGACAAGCCCGATATGAGTTCGAATGAATATAGGGCTACTTTGAGGCAGTGGATGTGGTTGAACGTGGGTGATGCGAATAGAATGGTGTCGTCAGCGAATTGGAGGTTGGATATGACTAGGTTAGAATTGGGGAGGTTGATGCCTTGGAAAATGTTGTTCGAAATTGCTAATTTGATCATGCGATTGAACACATCGGCCACCAGAACGAAAAGCAAGGGAGAAAGTGGGTCACCTTGTCGCAGTCCGCGGGCCGATTTGATTAGACCCCCCGAGGTCCCATTGATGACTATCGAAGACATGCTTGAATTGAGTATAGAGGATATCCAGTTGTACCAATTTGTGGGGAAGCCTCTGTGTTCCATTAACTCCACAATGAATTGCCAGTTAACTGAGTCAAACGCTTTTGAGAAGTCTAGTTTGAGAAGCATTCCTGGTGTTGAGGTGGAGTGGCAGAAGGAAATGATCTCCTGGTTCATTGCTACACAGTCCATGATGTTACGGCCCGAGATGAATGCAGATTGCTCGATTCCAATAAGGGGGGCTATGAAGCCCTGGAGGCGGTTGGCTAGGACCTTGGTTATGATCTTAAAGGTTGTGTTAAGGAGGCTAATGGGGCGAAAGGACGAGAGGGAGGTGGCGCCTGGGGATTTTGGGAGAAGGATGATATTTGCGTAGTTGATGCGGTCCACAGAAGTTGGATCGGTATGAAATTCAGAGCACATTTCGATGATGTCAAATTTGACGATTTCCCAGTAGTGTTTGAAGAAAAGGGGCCCAAAACCATCTGGGCCAGGAGCCTTATCATCAGACATGCTTTTAAGCGCTGCCCAAATTTCTTCTTCAGTGAAGGGGTGGTCAATTGGGATGAGGGGGTTAACCGGGTAGATCAGATCCCAATCGATTGGGGGGAGAGGAGGGGGGTGAAAGCCAAGAATGGATCGGTAATAGTCAGTGAAGAGTTTGAGGATGGCTGATTGATCGGTGGTAGTGATGTTGTCATGAGTGATTTCAGGGATGTGATTGGATCTACGTCTGCCATTGGCAAGACGGTGGAAGTAAGCAGTGTTCTTGTCTCCGTCTTCGAGCCATTTCGCTTTGGACCGTTGTTTCCAGCCTATTTCTTCTTGCAGTGACAACCTGTCGAGGTCAGTTTCCAGCTCTCTCAGACGAGAACGGTCCAATTCAGAGAGCGGAGAGGTTTCTTCCAGGATGTTAAGGTCCAGGATCTCATCTTGGATGGCTGTGATGCGCAAACGAATGGAGCCCCAAACTGATTTGGCCCAAGGTTTGATGATTTTTCGAAGAGAACGGAGCTTGGAGACTACCCTGGCTGTTGCTGATTGGATGGGGGAAGGCTGAGTCCAGATTTCTCTGATGAAGTTGTCGAAAGATGGCTCGAGGAGCCAGAGGCGTTCGAACCTGAAGGGTCTGCTGTGACAAGCGAGGGATCCCGTGTCTAGGAGGAGTGGGCAGTGGTCGGAGATAACAGTGGCTAGGCCCGAGACGATGGAGAGGGGGAGTAAGTCTTCCCAGGCTGGGTTGAAAAGGAAGCGGTCTAATTTTGCGAGAGAGGGGTCGGATCTGCGGTTTGACCAAGTGTAAAGGCGATTACTAATGGGTGGGTCTATTAGGGAGCACAGGTTGATGAACTGGTTGAAGGCTTCGGAGTCTTGGGAAAGGTTGCCAGAGTTCCTTTCTGTTGGGGATTTAGTGGTATTGAAATCTCCTCCAACGACCCAGGGGCCATTGATATGCGAGGATAAGGAGAGACAGTTCGTCCAAAGATCGTTTCTATCTCGAGGGTTGTGTGGGCCATAGATATTTGTGAAGAAGAAGATTGTGCTAGTTTGTAAGTGTCGAAGGGCTACATGTAGGGCAGAAGTGTGGTAGAAAGTTTGGCAGTGGGACCACACGGATTCGTTCCAGGCTGTCATTATACCGCCGCACGAACCGACAGCATTTATGTGGGCCCACCCAGTTAGGAATGGCCCACCGATCTGTCTGAGTATGTTGGGGTTTGGGTCTGATAGTTTGGATTCTTGCAGGAAAAGGATGTCTACTTTATGAGGGGATATGACAAGGCTAACAGCATGTCTTTTGCTGGGGTCCCCCAACCCCCATGTATTCCAGGATATTAGCTTCATTGGGAGAATGATAAGCGCTCCGATTCTAGTGTCTGCATGGAGGAGTAGTGTTCTCCATGCAAGTTTACTCCCATGCAACGTGCCATTTTTTTATTTAAGCTTTTATTAAGGGACGAAAAGACAACGTGTTTAAAGAAACTACCAGGATGAGATGCTGCTCTGTCCAGTCTGGAGCTACGACGCACCGCTGTTGATGTGATTGGCTGGGACCACTGTGCAACCGGTTGAGTGGCGGGCTGAAGCTCTTGATTAGTCCTAGGAGGGGCCGCTTGACTGAGTTCCTCTGGGCTATGGACCGGGAATTGAAGAATGGGAGAGGGGGGGTCAGCTTGGGGGGAGGAATGAAGGATCTGCACCGGAAGAGATTGGGTATCTGTATGAGGGGTAAGGTTAGGGGGAGGATGGGGAGGGACGGTTGAGGCCGGAGGGGTTGGGATTTGCTGGAAGAGCGGGGATGAGAGGTCCAGGTCAGAGAAAGGGTCCCACCTGTGTTCCTGGGCTGGCCATGGGTCCCAGCCCCTTGGACCCACCACCTCGAAGGAATGATCGTATATAAGGCCAGGCGCCGGTGGGGAGCCGGAGAAGATGGGGGAGTAGTTCAGGACGTAAAATCTGTCGTCTGACTCTAAGTCATCGATCTGGATGTGTTGCTCAAAAAGGGGGAAGTGCCTTTCGTAGTCGAATCCCAGCAGGTGGTTCTCCGGGCGTCTGTTCGGGTGTTCGTGTTCCCATCTTTCAATGCGTAAGAGGTATTCAGTATTGTTGAGGACGGAGACAAAGGATGAAGGGGAGATGATGCCACTGTAGAACTGGATTTGGATGTATAAAAAACGGTGGTCAAGCTCAGCCCATTCGCAATCGTCCTGAGCCAGGAACCTACCTACTGGCTTAACAGCTTCCGAAATGGCTTCTGTGTTGAAGCGTAAGAGTTCAAGGAACCCAGAGATTCTTGCCCATGAAGGTGGGTCCAAAGTCGGCGCGGGGCGGTCCAGCTCAGACCAGGGATGGAATTGTATAGTTCCCGCGGTTGTAGAGATGGTCGATCTTTGGAGGATTTGGTCTCTGATTGAGAAAGAGGGGCAGTAGAAGATGAAGCTGTTGTCGGACTGAAGCCAGAGAGGCCAGTCTCTGTGTTGGAATGTAGAGGATAGAGTGTGGCGGAGGGAGTCTAAGGACCAAGTGCCAGAGATAATGTTTGCGACGAGAAGCAGTGATGGGTCTGCCATTGTGAAAGTTTTAGGGTTTGAAAATGAGTTATGATGCTGTTTAGGGGATTGGGGTGGGCTAAGAGGAGTTGCAGGGGAAATGATTTGCCTTGGGGAGCTGAAGGGTTTCGTACGATCTGAGTGGGGATTGGACATTGGGGCCCAACGGGCAGAGGGATGTTTGTCCTTAGTGGAAGAGGAGGGGACTTTACTAGTTATTCGAGCCTGAGGCTGACTAGGGATTTTATTGGGATAGTGAGATTGTGGATGCCCGAAAAATCCGCACTTATAGCAAATCTTTGCATCCCTGCAAGACTGCGCCATGTGTCGGAGGCCTGCGCAGCGAAGGCAACGGTTTTCTTTTTTTAGAAATTCAACCGTATGGCGCACATTTTTGAAATGAGGCAGTGGGTGGCGTCTCCTGGCCGGAGGGTTGGGCAGGAAGGGGGAACGAGGAGCAGAACTCGCAACCTGTGCATAAGTTTTGGCAGGGGGTATCTCGATGCACAGAGGCTGGTTGGATTCGGGTGGAGGCGGAGGGGCTCGGGGTGGGAGCACATGCTGGTTGGGAGCGGCAGAGGAGGAGGGGGTGGGGGATGAGGGGGACAGGATGGAATTGTATTTGCTGGGGACGAAGGAGATAGGGGGTGCGGCAGGGGGGGCTGAGGACGCCATTAGAATAAGGATGGAAGTTTTGAAAAGTTAAGGTAATAAGAGTTGAACATAAAACCTTGAGTCAGACAACAGTCTTAGTGAGTGGTAAATTAACTAACAACATACCAAAAGAGCATAAAAGGTAAAAGGAATAGGAATCCAACCCTCCCACTCCACCTCTTTCTACAGTGATAGCCCCCAAACACACTAAGCAGAAATAAACATAGTAAAGCAACCATTTAAAGTAAAGCAATTATCACTCGAGTCAAGGTCGATGTTTTCCAAGTACAAACCCCCAAGGCCTAAACCAAGATCAGATAAGCACCCCAAAAATATCGCTCTTGAGACCGAATGACGATACAACCAAACATCCGTGACTCTGGCTATCACTGTTATCATTGCTTCGATACCACCATTAATTGAATGACCGGCACATTCTTTCAGCCGTCCGTCAAGGGCCAATGGTAACCCCGGTTCTAGAAAGAACTCCGCACGTCGTCGCAGCCCGTGCCTAGGACTATCGAATCTGCCCAGAGTACTCGACCACCAACTGTAGTCTTTTGGGACTATCGAATCTGCCCAGCGTACTCTTGCTTTGAGCCTGCTAGAACCTTCAACAACGATGAAATCTCAGCCTTCTAGTCATCCTCCTCGACGACTATTCTCATACTAGCTCAAGCGCCTCTCGAGCCAACCATTATCCTCAAACTCGAACCCTTTCACCGAGTCATCAACATGCTTGGAATGATCCCGACTGGATTAATACCAAGGCTATCTCATATCATGCCTCGCTTCATCTCATCATAGCAAAGCCTCATCTCAACATCATCATCAAATCTATCCATATGAGCTTCATCAATCGCCACATATGCCACAAGCAGCTTTTCCAATTCAAGAGCCTTTCCCTTAGCTTTTGAATCATCTTCGACCATCTTGTCCAAATCAAATCATCAATCAACTAATTTATAACAATCAATCAAGTCAATCATTAATCCAAGTAATCAAGCATTCAAACATGATCTAAAAGCAATTATAACTAAAATGGCAATTTTGTAAATAAAGAGTCCAAATCTAACAAGCATGAATCATGAGCAATATCTCTACAACTTGATGAATGAACTTGCATAGATTAACATGTAGTAAAATAGATGTCAAATCATCATGAACAATGGATCTATACTTAAGTTTAAGAAAATGCATGGAAATCACTATTTTAACACCAAATCAAGCCATCAATCCGATATACTCCTTTGGATCCGTGTGAGAGATAACCACCACTCACCAAATCACCTAAACACTACAAAAGCAACACACTTCAGATCTGGACAGCGAAGGATCTAACTTGATCCGCCAAAATTCCGCTTCAAACGATGAAATCTCTCTTCGATGGTTGAAGATCTTCAATCTAAGCTCTTGGATCTTCGATTTGATCTTCGATTTGGATGGAAGGAATCACAAGATTAGAGTGGAGAAAAGAAGTGAAGAAGTGCAGCACTCGAGCTCTCAAAATGGCAGGACTTCGTCGCTTCAAAATCCGGATCCCAAAAAGTGAAGAAAAATCCCGTATTTATAGGCTGGAAATTCCTTAAGTCGTTCGCCCCTTAAGTCGTCCACGACTTACGACTCACGGCTCAGCCAATTCTACGACCTAGCACTTGTGCGACTTAACCATCCCCTTCGACCTACGATTTAGCAGATCCTACGACTTAACCACTGCCGCATTTCTACCTAAGTCGTTTCGACGACATAACAACTTACGACTCAACGACTCAACGACCTTGCGACTTAAAGACTCAGGCCTATGCGTGACCTAAAACATGCACGACCTAACACAGACACTCCCTAACGACTCAACTGGGATACGCCTTAACAACTCACGACTTAACACCTTTAGGTCGTCTAACGACCTAACTATACGCAGCATACTAATCATAGATCGTCTACGACCTAACTAACACGGCATAGCGACTCAACAACTTAACTCTTTACCCAGGGTCTCAACGACCTACTCTTAACTCGTCCACGACCTAACTTTCTTAGGTCGTTAACTCGCCCAGTCTCCTAAGTCGCTACTCCTATGTCGCTAACCCTTAAGTCGCCAACTCTCTTAAGTTGCCAACTCCTTAAGTCGCCTACTAACTTAAGCCGTTAACTCCTAAGTCGTTCCAATCCTTAGGTCGTCTACTCCTTAAGTCGTCAACTTCCTTAAGTCGTCTACCCTTCTTAAGTCGGTCAAAATCCTATAGGTCGCTCCATTCTCTTAAGTCGTCCCAAACTACTGTACGACCTAAGCTACTACACGACCTAACTCTGGACGACTTAAACTCTGAACGACTTAACAATACTAACGACCTAATAACACTGGTTACAAACATTCGATTCATAAAAATACGGGTCGTTACATAACTTCATCTATAGAGTTTTGAAAAATAACTTGAAATCTAATCTCGTCCAGAGAATTTTGGAAAACGACTTGAGATCTAACCTCATCTAGAGGATTTCAGAAAACAACTGGAAAGCTAACCTCATCTAGAGGATTTCGGAAAATAATTTAAAATCTTACCTCGTATAAAGGATCTTGGAAAATAATTTAAAATTTAACCTCATCTATAAGGTTTCGAAAAACAACTTGAAATCTAACCTCCTCTAAAGGTTTTCGGAAAATGACCCGAAATCTAACCTCGTCTAGAGAATTTCGGAAAATAATTTGAATGAGTGCTTAGAGACAAAAATATTTCGGTATTACGCTCCAGTCATCTAGACTCGGTCTCACATTGGTATCGGGTTTTAGAAAACTACTAGTGGCAGTATAATGCCTATAGTTTGCACGCGACTGACGTGACTCACTATACAGCACCATGCATGGTACTGTTGACCATGGCTCACTCTTTGCATGAACCGATTTGGCCATGACTCACTCTTCTGCACAACACTTTGATTGTAGCTCACTCGGTGCATTCGTTAAGGTTTACTTCCCATGACTCAATCTTTGCACAACACGATCGGTCGTAGCTCGCTATTATCGAGGATCTACCCAACACATGGTTTTTTTGGACCATGGCACTATATTGGGAATCTATCCAATTTTCTAATCTTTTTAGGTATCTACCCAACTTATTAATCTCTTTGGAAATCTACCCAATTTTCTGATCTTTTAGAATGCCCAACTTATTAATCTCTTTAGGAATCTATCCAACTTTATAATCTTTTAGGAATCTATCCAACTTATTAATCTTTTTAGGAATCAACCCAATTATCTAATCTCTTTGGGAATCTACCCAAGTTATTATCTCTTTGGGAATCTACCCAAGTTATTATCTCTTTAGGAATTCACCCAACTTCCTAATCTTTTGAAAATCTACCCAACTTATTAATCTTTTTTGGAATCTATCCAATTTTCCGATCTCTTTGGGAATCTACCCAACTTATTAATCTTTTTGGTAATCTGCACAACTTAATCTCTTTAGTAATCCACTCATTTTTCTAATCTCTTTGGGAATCTACCCAACTTATTAATCTTTTTGAGAATCTACCCAACTTATTAATCTTTTTGTGAATCTACCCAATTACGAAACCAAGTAATTTCAGTGAGGCGAAATCATTTTCTTGGAAAAACTAAATAATTGTCGTGAGGCGAAATCATTTACTTGGTGACATTGAGTAGTTGTCATGAGGTGAAATCATTTATTTACCAAACTAAGTAATTGCTGTGAGGCGAAACTAAGTAATAGTTATGAGGCGAAATCATTTAGTTGATGAAACTGAGTAGTTACCGTGAGGCGAAATCATTTATTTGTCAAAACTAAGTAATTGTCGTGAGGCGAAATTATTTTCTTGGCAAAACGAAGTAATTGCCGTTAGGCGAAATCATTTACTTGGTGAAACTGAGTAGTTGTCGAGGCAAAATCATTTATTTGCCGAAACTGATAATTGTCATGCGGCGAAATTATTTTCTTGTCTATAGGTGAAATTATGGTTTTGAAACTTGCATGACGCTACTTATCAGAGTAGTACCATGACTAAATCATTTTGATGTACTTTTGAAAGTTGCATGATATTACTTGATCGCGACAATAATTGATAGAGTTCGGGGTATGCCCTAGGGGAAATTATGTAATTTGTTACATATATCCAACTCGTTGACCAATCTTGTTCGAAATATAGGTATTTTCTTTCTATTATATACTTGATATAACGTGGTTATATTAATTAATCAAATTAATTAAAAGTATATGTAATAGAAAATCCATAAATGTTATGTTTTGTGATAGTAGTTACAAAGTGTTGTAACCGTGAGTAATTTATCACAATGAAACAAATATACCATTTTAAATGTTTCTAGTCAAGAAGCATCGAGGCTGGATATCGATGTATCCATTGAGGCAAGAGTACGTAACGCTCTCCAAATGTTGGGCAGTCTATTACACATGACTGCTGGGGGCACCTGGTGGTTACGTACTGATAGTTATTGGATAACTATGGAACGACTCACTTGATAGTTTTCTGTTGGTCAATATTACTAAGGTCAAACAGAAAATATCGATGTGACTGATTTACACAGTTCTCTCGACTTGAGAATACTATGGATCTTCAATATGAAAGCTCCGCTTTGAATATAGTCAAATCATGGCATGGAGTTCCATCGAGTGACTATATTTGGGTAGAGTGGAAGTATTGGAAGTGAAGCGCTATTCAAGAGAGGATTCGTCTCCTCAGTTATATGGGGTTAGTATCATGGTCAACTCAAGTCAACACAAAGTCAAAATCTCCGTTCAGAGCAATTTGGTTAATAATAATTGTTATTATTGAACTAAGGACTTTGTGTTTGGACTATAAAGTTGAATGTGGATGATACTGGAATTTTGACCATTACCAAATTCCATAAATCCAAAGTGATATAGTTTTGACGAAGAGAATTGGTGTAAATAATTGTCACTATTAGGTACCGCTTATAATAAGTAAACTTGTATTTTACCAAAAGATGTGTAAGCGATGAATTCAACCAAAATATCACACCACTTGCTAAGTGACGTGTGAACGTTAATATTTGAATTGTTAAATATTAATCGCTGACTGAATTTACACCTATGAGTCGCACAACCGTAATGATGAATTCTCCAAAAAACCACATGATTTAATTAATTTATAAAAAAGTTGTAAATTAATTAAATGGATTAGTATTTGAGAAATATTAATTACTATTTACTTCATTTGATGTTTGGGAGTTATTTGTAATTATTTGAATGCATTTATAAAAGTTATATTTGCACGCACTGATATGTGATATCATTGTAATTAAATAAAAGATAATTACATGCGTTAATTTATGGAATCTTATGTCGTTTAATGGCATGTAATTTTCAGCTATACCATGTAAAGAAATAGGAGTGTAAAGAGAAAGTTAATTAAGAGAATTAATTAGAGAAGTTTTAATTAAAGAATGGGAAAGGTTTCCTTCTTTCAAATAAAACATATTCTCTAATTCAATCACGTACAATTGAGTTTCTCATTCATTCCTTTTCTTCCTCTCCTCCTAACTTTCATGGCAGAAAACAAAAATCAAATTTCCAAAATGGGTTAATTTAGACTTCATAGGCCCATTAATGATCCAGAATGGTAAATATTTTGAAATTCACTCATTTCTTCCACTGCTGGCTGGCCCAGTTCCTTCAATAATCATGACTAAAACATTTCGATGCACTTTTGGAAGTTGCATGATATTGCTTGATCACGTCAATAATCACAACTGGAACATTTTGGTGCACTTTTGGAAGTTGCGTGATATTGCTTGATCACGGCAATAATCACGACTAAAATATTGTGTGCAATATTGAAATGCTTAATACTTAAGAAGATTGAAGTTTCGTGTGATATACCTGAGTTATGGCTAAAAGATTATTCATTGTCTCCGGTTATTATTAGTGTTGTGGTTTGACTTCGGATAGCTTGAGCATGGATTGTAACTAACACATTCTCCGGTACATATTTAGCTTTAGGAGCTAACGTCAGAACTCGAGCTTGGTAATGGCCAATAACTTGATTAACGACTATCTGAGAATCACTATATATCAGGATCTCCGAGACCTTGATGAAGATTGCCATTCTTTACCTAGTAATCAAGTACTCATACTCAGCTGCATTGTTGGTTGCCGAGAAGGTGAGTTTAATGGTGCAATAAATCTAATGATTATCTGGGGTTACTAAGATATAACCGACACCTTTCCCTTGCATATTTGAGGCTCCATCTACTTAAAGTTGCAAAGAGAGTTGTTTACCCTTACCATCTTCTTTTCCATTTTTAGCTCTGAAACTAGAGCATTCAGTAATGAAGTCGGCTAGCGCTTGACCCTTGATTGTTGTCCTAGGCACATAAGGTATCTCATACTCGCTGAGTTTATTGCCTATTTAATTTAGTTAATCTCCCCGCGATTTCGGGTTTACTAAAAACTTGCCGAAGCGGTTGATCTATAAGGACTTTAATGGGATGGGCCTAGAATTATGACCGAATTTTCCTTGTTTTAAATACCAAGCTATAGGCTAGTTTTTCAATTACTGGGTGGTGCTTTTCGGCTGAACCTAGCCTTTTTCTTTCATAATATACTGGTCTCTCGATTTCACCATCATCTCTAAACAAGGCCAATCTTATGGCTTGGTCCGAGATGGCCAAGGAACATAGTTTCTCCATTTATATGTTTCGACAGGACTCGAGGGGAGGGGGAACTTAGGTGCTTTTGCAGTTCCTCAAATGCCTTTTGACGTTCCTTTGTCCATTTGAAAGTAACATGTTTATTTAAGAGGTTGAAGAAGGGAACACACTTGGCGGTTGATCGGCTTATGAATCTGGTTAAAGCAGCCGTCTTTCCATTCAAGCTCACTAACTCATTTCCATTAGTTAGGGCCTTTATGTTGGTTATAGCTCTTATCTGATCCAGGTTTATCTTTATTCCTTTAGCATTTATTACCAAACCCAGGAATTTCTCGAATTGTATTTTGAAGGTATATTTCTAAGGGTTCAACACCATCTGATATTTCTAGAGAGCCTCAAATGTCTGGGCTAAATCCAACCCATGACTTTCTATCTGCTTAGATTTTAACCAATATGTCATCGACATACGCTTCCATGCCCGGAATAAGCATCCATAAATGAAAGTAATTGGTACTCGCTAGTGGCATCACTAACTAATCGATTCTCGGTAGAGGGAAGCAATCCTTTGGGCAAGTTTTATTTAAATTAATGAAGTCAATTTAAGTCCTCTAGTTCAATTTGGTTTCTTTAATAACATTGAATTAGCGTTCCACTTTGGGTAATTTATGTTTCGGATGAAGATATTCTTTCTTAACCTCTCGACCTCTTCTTATATAGCCTTATATCAGTTCTTGTCAAGGGGTCTTCTTTTTCCTTAGGGGAGTAAACTTCGGATCTAGTTTCAAACAGTGGCAAATAACAAAGGGGTCGATTCCCATCACGTCATCATGTGTAACAACCTGCCTTTTTGGACAGTTTAAGTCGACAATAAACCACACATGTCTAACTCAAACTATTCAAAAGACAGATAATTAATAGGATTGTTCAAATGAAATAAGATTCAAAAGAACAAAATACAGAATCCTGTAGCGGAAGGATAAAGTATAATACACAAAATAAATACATAAAATGTTCATGAAGCTATTTTTCAACAAAATCAAAATTTACATTTTTTAGGTAGAATAGAAAATTGCTATAAGAGTAGTAGATATGATCCTCGACTCCGTCTTCGTCTTCGTCTTCAGAAATAAGTGTCTTTGCTAAACTGAAATACTCGGTCTGACCCGAGCGTAAAGTAAAACAAATACACTCGACTCAGGACTAACATTCTTATGTAAGTAAGTCAACTCAAGTGAAATGTACCGATAACTCAATAAGTAAAATGCTTAGGTTTAAATAAACATCATATTTCACATTATAAATCGGTTCAGTTCAAATACTGACTTTCATGTTAGTTTCCAATCGATTCATTATTAAATTCAACTTCAGATTTCAATTTTTCACTTAAAGCTATTAGGTTAAAATCAAACAACAAGTTTAAATCTAAAAATCCAATTAAAACTTTCATTAAATCAATAAAATTTCAATTTCATAATTTCAAGTTCAAACATAAATTAAACTTACAATATACCAATTTTATTTCTAAATCAATTTATTTAAACCCAAAGTGGTTTTATATCGGGTATATATCATTTCAACCCAAAGTGATTTTGCTAACTATCAAAGAACTTGGAGTATGAGAACAATAATAACATAAATAACATAACATGCAATGGCCAACATGCGTGCATAATTAACAATTTAATATTTACACATGCATAACTAACATATCACATGTGTCATATATCATAAACAGCATAAGTGAATATTTCAAATTCTAACATGTCATACACTAACATAACATATAAATATATAACATGACATATATACAAGGAACTTGCAAGGTGATTTACAATAAAATAAAATGGCATATCATTTTTCCCAAACATAACACATTATTTCCACATAGCAAAGATAACATATTATTAACATAGCATGTGCAACATATGATTTTATTAACCTAACACTTTTTTTTCAACATAGGATATGTGGCATATTTCAACATGGCATGTATAATTTTTTTTCTAACATAACACATTTTCTAACATATCATATGTGACATATTTAAATTACATATGTAACAATTAATCAAATCAACATAACATACTATTTGTGACATATAAAACAACATGTGATTATGAATATTATAACACAAATTCAAGGGAACATAACAACATATATCACATATTCCTATCTAAAGCAAACATTTCTCATAACATTTTAATCGATGTTTATTTACCTAACAATAAAAATGTTAATCGTGGGTGATTGCTCACCTTTTGAGATTAGAGAGTTTTTGACAACACAAATAGATAGATCCAAGTTGAAATCCAAACACGACAAGCTAATCAATCCCATTCAAAGCAACAATCCAAAAGCAAAGCAAAGCACGACAACGCAAATCGAACAAATTATGTTTTCTTTTCTTTTTTATAAAATAGAGGATAGAGGAGATGGTCGGAATTGGTGGTGGAGGGCGGCAGCAATGGGAGAGAGGGTGGAAGGGTTTTGAAGAGAGGAGGGATGGAGTTTGGGGATTTGTGATTTTGGAGTTTTAGAGTTCTGTAGATTTGAGGAAGAAGAAGAGTACGTAGAAAGTTTCTCAATGAGAAAAATTCTGTATGTACTCATTTAATTAGATAGGAAATAGAAGGTCAATGGGTGGGAAAAGAAAGGGTCCAAAGTCTTTTTGGGTTCTTAGGGTCTTTTGGTTTACTAAGGAGCCCATTAGACCAAACAAACCCAATAAGACTTAGCCAAAAACACAAATATACACCGCAAATTTATGTCAATTTTTCACAGTAATTTATATTTTTAGAGCAATTAGAATTCGATTTTGACAAAATGAAAAATTGAGAGGAGATTAGAATTCAGTCTAGTATCATATAAAAAGAATAAAATTTTGAAATTCAAATTGAAATTTTCCAACCAAAAGTCAAACTTTGACTAAGTTTGACCAAAATTTGAAATTTCACAAAGAAATTTTATTCTATTAGATTTGGTCAAATAAAACACTCAACATCACAAATTCAATTTTTTTTCAAACTTAATTTTTTATTTAAATTCAAAATACTGTCATTTTAAAGTTGTTAAAAGTTATGGATCGTTACACTTTATCTTAATTAAAAGATGTAATATCAATTAATGCAATATTAATTTGTTTGCCCTTATCATATTTAAAAGGTTAAATGCCAATCAATTCAATATATATATATATATCAAATTAAATGGTGGTTTAAATTTCCAATTTATTGTTACTAACATATTTGTAACTTCTATTGTCGTTATTAAACAGTTGTAACGTTCATTGCATTAACAAAAGACATACATCACTTACTAATTAATTGTTTTACCTCATTCCGTTATTTGAAATCAACTTGGTATGTTACCAATTATATCACGCATTTTATTTTCCTTAAATAAATATGCATTTTATCGTCGCTTATAATTTCCTTTATTTTCCAATTCATGCCATTAACTACGCATCCAATTCTCATCCAATTACATTCAAACCTATGTTATCATCCTTATTACTCAATCAACAATACCCTATGAATTATATTAACATAAGTTTACATTTTATTACATTCATTATTTTACCGTTAACATCTTT
This sequence comes from Allium fistulosum, assembly GCA_030737815.1. NCBI lineage: Eukaryota > Viridiplantae > Streptophyta > Magnoliopsida > Asparagales > Amaryllidaceae > Allium > Allium fistulosum. The sequence goes on from CM060907.1 coordinate 744,784,189, forward strand.
TACCATATTAACTGCAATAATTAATTACATAAATTTTCATTGATTTCCAAATTAATTCCAAACATATTAAATAATGAGATGATAAATGAACAATTGTTACTTTTAGGTAATTTTATCTCATTTATAAATTTATTGTTTACAAACAAAGATTATAACTACATACCACATCATTGATTTCATATTCTATATTAACCAATTTCAATCAATTACCTACAAATCTCACCATTACATACATCATTTAATTTATTTCATTATTTACAATTATAACCAAATTAACCTAAAATTTATTTCAATTGATTGAAATTATATTAAATAGTTATCAATAGCATTCAAACAACATTATCAAATCATATTCTAATTATTTCCTCAATAATAAATCATAAATTTTAATTTTTCACAATATTAAATTTCAAAATCTTATTTAATTTAATAGTTTTAATTATTAAAATTTACGGGTTGTTACACTCTTCCCTACTCAAAACTTTTCGTCCTCGAAAAGGAACAAGAAGGGTTAAAGAAACTAATTTTTATTCTTCAGAATATTCAATTTATAAACACTTTAAACTTGCATAATTAAGTATTTTAGATAAAATATATTTATAAACACTTAAACTTACATAATTAAGTATTTTAGATAAAATACATCAACTTATAAACAATTTAATCTTTCATATTCAAGTTTAATAAAAGTTTGAAAATATTTTCACTTTCACAAAAAATTTCTAAGTCCTAAATTTATGAAAAATTTCAGCAGAGTCTCCTCTGTTTGGATAGGTCCGGAAAAATAATAATATCAATAATTTCAATATATATACATCATATTTCAAAAATAAAACACCCAAACCATGGGAAAAGAAATTAAAATATCGTTCCAAAACCGTATCCGAAAACATACCTATTTGTCGGGCAAAAAACTTAATTTATGAAACCAAAAGCAGTAGGTATTGCTTCCATAAACCTGTATTTCACTTATATAATCAAAAAGAGTTAAAATTATGTAAAAGATTATATATTAGTTGTTTCAATTAATAGTGCAAACAACATACAATATATATAATAATCATATGCAAACAAAAGAAGTTCTACCATTATATGCAACAAAGGAAACTATCAAAAATCCATAGCAACCAAACACATGGTTTGTTCAGGTTCGGACACTTTTCATCGTCCAAGAATGGGAAATAAACTACCAAGTGTAACTTACGATCAACAGCCTTTGGTAATTACTTTAATATTATTCACACAACCTCAAACAATTTAACGTATCATTCCCCAAACATCCGATAAGCCAAACAAATAGGATTTTAAATATTATTTAAGTTTATTCGACTGGTTTTTCTTCTTCATCATTTACTTTTCATTCATTTATTTATATAAAGATCAATCACTTACATAATTTGTTTTCCATTAAAGATTTAAGTCATTAGTGAATCATTTCATAAAATATTACTTAAGCTTCTACTCCTTTCTTAAGTTTATAACTTAATTCGGTTATAAAATAAAATTTTAAGTTTTTGGTATTCGCCCTTGAAGTGACAAGAAATATTTCAATATATCTAAAAAAATTAAGTTAAAACATTTAACCTTATTCACTTAGTAAAAATATAAGATATATTTAAAACATCCTCATAACATTATGCAAGGATTTTCCAAAAAGTTTAAAACAATTTAGAAATTTATATCAAAACATTATAATAAGCTTTAAAAATAAAGTTCCTTAAATCTGATAATTTATTAGACTCATTATTTTAAAATAATTATAAACTCAAGATTATTAAACTGAAACTAATAGTATACTCAAATCTTTCATTAAATTTCCAAATCAAAGTATAAAATTTCATATCTTCATAATTAATTTTACACACTTGTTTTAAAATTATTCAATTCATGGAAAAACATTTATTCTGGTTTAATACAAGATTCAAATGGTAAATAAACCTTTAAATTTACTATTAGTACTTTGAAATCAAGGAAATATTTTAAACCATACTTTCAAAAATAGCGATTCCAATTTATTTTTCAAGCATATTACTGTAAATAGATTTCCCAATTCATTTATTTTTTTATAAAATTGTAAAACACATTTTTTTATATATAATCCATTTATAAAATATCTTTAAATTATACATTCAAAGAAACTTATATAAATTTTACTTGAAATATTCATTTGAAAATTTCATTTGCAATTCAATCATCTTTAATACTTTAATACTTTACAAAAAAATCTTCTGTAATATTTCTTGCTTCATTTATAAATACCGTTTAAAAAAAATTAAATCACATCTTTGTAAATATATATAAACTATTTGAAAATAATTATTTAAATCATTACTTATATTTAAAAAGAAGTTATTGGAAACCTTAAATCCATTATTTATAAATTTTATTAGTTTTAAATCTCAAAATACTTTTCAAATGTCATTGATAAATCAATAATCGTTAACTTTAAATATGTTTTATTTAATTAATAACTTCTCACAATATTTACAACACTAATAATTTGCTATTAAACCATGTTGTACATAAATAAACAATATTTTAAACATTTTAAAGTATTTAGAAAAGAAAGGGAAAAATAATCAAAATTTCCTTTATATAATACTATTATCAAAATACCTTTCTAACTCGATGTTTTAACAAGTTTATCCTTGTTTTTACAGACTCTGGTCGTACGTTGATCAGGAGCAAGACTAGAAATCTCAAAGTACTTAGTAGACCTATTTCAACACCCAGTGAAAGTACTTAAAACAGATATGAAAGTACCGCTCAAAACCTGATGTCAAATGATGATGTTACGATAGGAGTGGCCCGCTGCTGATCCAGTGTTTACGCAATGGACACAAAACTTTCTAGGAGATCCTTTCACCTTTCGGATTCCAAAAATATATCGTAGCCAATTCATAAACAAGGGACCATCGACCCCTGCTGCAGTGGTATGCTGTTGATTCAATGATTTACGCAATGGATGCACTTCCTTCCCGGAAGATCCATAAACAACAAATCCCAGGATTGAAAGCGCCTCCATTGGGTAAGCTAAAGAGCCATCTACCCTAAAAAAATCGAGGAACTCATGAGTTTAAGTCCGGACAACCATATCGGTTCGAATCCATTTCTAAATTCACCCAAGTATATTAGGGTTTTTCGGTCGAATCCATTCCTGGATTCCCCAAGTCTATCTGGGTCGAAGCATATCATACTATACTTCTTCGCGGAGGGTACTTCTCCATACCTTTTACTTCAAAATTTATCATACCTTCAGATATCACACTTATATAAATTCCATTATATACAAGATTTCATTTCAGATCGAATACTTTCCAAAATCAATAGTCTCGAATATATCAAATCATTCTTATATAAATTCCATTGTATATAAGATTTATCTCTTCAGATCGAATACATTCCAAAATCAATAGTCTTCAAAATCACCTTATACTTATATAAAGTCCGTCTTATATGAGAATCAATTTTTTTCCAAAATCAATTACGCTGCATAAAAAGCCATATGGGATTGAACATCTTTGCTTTATAAAAGGTTTTGAATTTAGAATAGTTTTGAATCTAAAATAGTTTTGTATATAAAATAGTTTGTAAAATAGTATTTTGTATATAAGATAAAACAAAAAAATAGTTTGTATATAAAATAGTTTGTAAAATAGGTTTTGTATATCAGATAAAATAAAATAAAAAATAGTTTTGTAAATAAAATAAAATAAAATAAAAATAGTTTTGTAAAATGGTTTTGAATTTATAGTAGGTTTGCATAAAAAAATTTCCAATTTAAATTAAAACGGATATCCAACCCAACAACTTTCATTCTCAGTGTCAAAGCATATCAATTATATTAGAACATAAGATGTACATATGTCATCATCACGCAATATCACATTCGATCGTTCGCTCGATCACACAATTATGCTTTCAAACTAGTATTGTTCAATCGACTTCCCTAGTGCGGACTTTGATAAGGTTTCTTGACTAGAAACATTTATTCTGCTTGCATAGCCATATACTATGATAGAGAATTTTAGAACAAGACCAAAAATCCATATCAAATATTCGCCATCAAGAAATGAATGAAAAATCCTAAAACGAAATAGTGTAATTCACCTCGAACTTGTGTACTCAAATCCGGATCAAATTAATTATGCGAATAAAACAATATATGTACAACTTACGTATTTATTCCAATTTGTTTCATCACAATTATATTTTCAATTCACATTATAAATCTCATTCATTTATACACATTTGATCTCTTATCAATTAAAAAAATTCTCCATTTAATTACCAAATCATTAATAAATAATATTACTACATCTCGCTTCATTTTAAATCACATTCATTTTCGCATATAGTATTTCTCATTTAATACTACATTTTTTTGCGAATCATTTCATAAGAAATTTCCTTAAGTTTATAGCCAACTTATAAAGGCTTAACTTCTTTTGTAATACATTATTCGAGTTTAAAGTTATCACAACTTTAATTATAACCATTTCTTGCAACATCCATTTATTTCATAAACAATTTATAGGTCATAACTTTATTTATAATCATTTCATTTTAGTTCATATTTGTTTATCCGATTTGTTTTCACTTTTACTTTTCAGATTATTTATGACACATTTCATAAATTTTAACTAAGTTATAAACATTTTTACAACCATTTAACTCTATTTATAACACATTTTTCTCCACAATTTTAACTCAAACACTCCAATACTTAAATGCACACATATAGTACTATATTTCATCCTAAAAGTACATACAAACTTCCAGAATCATTTTCTTAACACAAATTTTAACAATTCAAATCTTGTTTTACTCATTTTGCCTTTTCCAATTAAGATTATAAACTTCAACTTTTATAATTTTACAAATTACTAAGTTTTAACACTAAAATTAATTTCAAAATTTTGGACTATTCAGAATTTCATAACATTCCATTTTATTCCAATAGTTGAAACTGCCAATCAACAAAACAACAAGATTCACAACAAAACATTTCAGTTTCATAAACAAATATCCTAATTATTCACTTTTGAATAATATTACTATTATTTACAAAATATTAGGAAACCAATTTTTAAAACACTGGAATTTTAGTTCTCAGATTTTCAATTGAAATTCTCTTTATTAAGACTAAACTTAGAAACCATGTTCATATAATCATTCACTTTATTTTCTTTAATATACCATTATTAAACTAGTGTTTATTTCATAAATTCAAATCAACAATAATAGCCAACGCTTGTAAACTGACTAAATACAACTGATCAACGATAAATGATAATAATTAAATATTATCATTTCCTGAAACAAACACATTACAAATAATAATATTGGTTATAAAAAAATTCATTCCCTTATATATAACATATAATGTTAGGAAAATTTTTATTTCATTTCAAAACTATAGAAAACATTTTATATCACTAACAAATACGCGCTCTCATATATATATATATATATATATATATATATACACACTTAAACTCATTCTAGGGTATTATTAACCCTATCTCTAATGAGTAAACCCCAACAGGCTAAGGTATCTCTAAACCAAAGCTCTGATACCAACTGTAACAACCCGCCATTTTGGACAGTTTAAGTTGACAATAAACCACACATGTCTAACTCAAACTATTCAAAAGACAGATTGTTAATGGGATTGTATTAATGAAATAAGATTCAAAAGAACAAAATATAGAATCTTGCAGCGGAAGGATAAAGTATAATACACAAAATAAATACATAAACAGTTCATGAAGCTATTTTTCAACAAAATCAGAATTTTCATTTTTTAGGTAGAATAGACAATTGCTATAAGAGTAGTAGATACAGTCCTCGACTCCGTCTTCGTCTTCAGAAATAAGTGTCTTTGCTAAACTGAAATACTCGGTCTGACCCGAGCGTAAAGTAAAACAAAAACACTCGAGTCAGGACTAACATTCTTATGTAAGTAAGTCAACTCAAGTGAAATGTACCGATAACTCAATAAGTGAAATGCTTAGGTTTAAATAAACATCATCTTTCGTATTATAAATCGGTTCAGTTCAAATACTGACTTTCATGTTAGTTTCCAATCGATTCATTATTAAATTCAACTTCAGATTTCAATTTTTCACTTAAAGCTATTAGGTTAAAATCAAACAACAAGTTTAAATCTAAAAATCCAATTAAAACTTTCATTAAATCAATAAAATTTCAATTTCATAATTTCAAATTCAAACATAAACTAAACTTACAATATACCAATTTTATTTCTAAATCAATTTATTTGAACCCAAAGTGGTTTTATATCGGGTATATATCATTTCAACCCAAAGTGATTTTGCTAACTATCAAGAAACTTGGAGTGTGAGAACAATAATAACATAAATAACATAACATGTCAATGACCAACATGTGTGCATAATTAACAATTTAATATATACACATGCATAACTAACATATCACATGTGTCATATATCATAAATAGAATAAATGAATATTTCAAATTCTAACATGTTATACACTAACATAACATACAAATATATATCATGACATATATACAAGGAACTTGCAAGGTGATTTATAATAAAATAACATGGCATATCATTTTTCCCAAACATAACACATTATTTCCACATAACATAAGTGACATATTATTAACATAGCATGTGCAACATATCATTTTATTAACCTAACACTTTTTTTTTCAACATAGCATATGTGACATATTTTAACATGGCATATATAAAATAATTTCTAACATAACACATTTTCTAACATATCATATGTGACATATTTAACATACATATGTGACAATTAATCAAATCAACAAAACATACTATTTGTGACATATAAAACAACATGTGCATGTGAATATTATAACACAAATTCAAGGGAACATAACAGCATATGTCACATATTCCGATCTAAAGCAAACATTTCTCATAACATTTCAATCGATGTTTATTTACCTAATAATAAAATGTTAATCGTGAGTGATTGCTCACCTTTCGAGGTTAGAGAGTTTTTGACAACATAAATAGATAGATCCAAGTTGAAATCCAAACACGATAAGCTAATCAATCCCATCCAAAGCAACAATCCAAAAGCAAAGCAAAGCAAAGCATGACAACGCAAATCGAACAAATTATGTTTTCTATTTTATAAATAAAGGAGGAGAGAGGAGATGGTCGGAAGTGGTAGTGGAGGGCAGCGGCAAGGGGAGAGAGGATGAAAGGGTTTTGAAGAGAGGAGGGATGGAGTTTGGGGATTTGTGATTTTGGAGTTTTGGAGTTTTGTAGATTTGAGGAAGAAGAAGAAGAAGAGAGTACTCAGAAAGTTTCTCAATGAGAAAAAATATATACGTACTTGTTTAATCAGATAGGAAACAGAAGGTCAATGGGTGGGAAAAGGAAGGGTCCCAAGACTCTTAGGGTTCCTAGGGTCTTTTGGTTTACTAAGGAGCCCATTAGACCAAACAAACCCAATAAGACTTAGCCAAAAACAAAAATATACACTGTAAATTTATGTCAATGTTTCACAGTAATTCATATTTTTAGAGCAATAGAAATTCGATTTTGACAAAACGAAAAATGAAGAGGAGATTAGAATTCAGTCTAGTATCGTATAAAAAGAATAAAATTTTAAAATTCAAATTTAAATTTTCCAACCAAAAGTCAAACTTCGACTAAGTTTGACCAAAATTTGAAATTTCACAAAGAAATTTTATTCTATTAAATTTGGTCACATAAAACACTCAACGTCAATAATTCAATTTTTTTTTCAAATTTAATTTTTTTATTTAAATTCAGAATACTTCCATTTTAAAGTTGTTAAAAGTTAAGGATCGTTACACTTTATCTTAATTAAAAGATGTAATATCAATTGATGTAATATTAATTTGTTTCCCCTTATCGTATTTAGATGGTTAAATGCCAATCAATTCAATATATATATTTCAAATTAAATGGGGGTTATAAATTTCCGATTTATTGTTACTAACATATTTGTAACTTATATTGTCGTTATTAAACAGTTGTAACTTTCATTGTATTAACAAAAGACATCCATCACTTACCAATTAATTGGTTTACCTTATTCCTGTAACGACTCGGTTTTTCCGCGTTCGAAAATCGACATCCATACTTTACATCGTACTCGAATGCCATAGATTCGACCGTTCGAATCCGATTCGCCGGAGCTTATAACACCATTAAGTATAACAACACAGCGGAAAAAGAATATATCAATTATATAACATTGATACAATGACAGATACAAAATCTAATACAATATGATACAACAGATATCAATATACATCAGAGATATGATACAAGAAATAGCAGCGGAAAGAAAATAGATAACACCAGCAGCGGATAGAATGTCTCCAATAGAATGCTCCAAGATAAGCAACGTCAGTCCATGAACTCCAAGAACTGAACTAGCTCCAGATAATCTACTAACCCTGAATATCTGAAAAACCCAACTCTAGACTGCCCGTGTGGAAAATAGTGGGCACCCAGAGTTTAGGAAGGGAACAATAAACTCCGGATCAGTCATGGGACTGGTGTGAGCAACAAAAACAGTTTATCTTTAAACAAACACAAAAGGCTTTTAAACATTGAAACCTGCAATGCTTTTGGAAAATGAAACTACCATAAGACCTCCCACCACACACACAATGCAATCGCAGAATTGGAGGAGATTTCTTCTTATGATAGTCAAAAATGCTTACTACGCAAAAATCATTCGATATTATTATCATTAGTGCATAGTGTCGAAAACATTTCGAAAATATAATATTAATCTTAGCCAGCATACAACATTATTGTATGCCTACTATAGCTACTACGTTCAATAGCAGGTTACTGCCACATTCCATAGCAGGTAATACAACTAAAAACCGTACAGGGTTCGTATTGTTTATTTGGATTTCCAACAAATGATCAGGCTAAGGAACTTCCTTACCGAAATAGAAACGCCTCTGGAAAGACGCACCGGATCCTAACCGGATCTCTGCAAACAAAAGGCCGACGCTACCTCATGCTGTACAGCTGTAACTAGGTAACTAACACACTAACGCTACCTCACGCTGTACAGTTGTAACTAGGTAACTAACACACGAGTCATGTCATCCCCCGGTCGTTACCGACCTTTATCCGAGGGGCCCCTCAACCAACAAAGCAACATCACAAAGTGATAAATGTATAGTGTCCACACGAGTTAAGTATCTGGGCTCCATACCATGATACCACCCTTTATCCAGAAGGAAATGACATACCCTAGGGGCGCTACCCCTACAAACCTTTGCCGCAACATTCCTGTTTCGACCATTACCGGGTTGTGAGGCTCGACGAAGTCTCGTCCACAAAGCTATGTTTTTTCACAAAGCCACGCTTTTCCACAAAGTCACGCTTTTCCACAAAGCAACGCTTTTTCACAAAGCAACGCTTTTTCACAAAGCAACGCTTTTTCACAAAGCATGCTTTGACCAACAAATGATCATCAGCACTTCGTATGCCACATTACCAAATTGGGAATGTATCACTAGTAACTATCAACTACATAACCTCTGAGCTCGTACGTCTCAGAGAAGGGTGTTAAGCTAAGAGAATAAATTCTCCGCCACCAACAGAAATGTATTTGATAGAAACCAGCTTTACATCTCAAAGTGTAACGTCAGACACACATCCATACAAGTCTGTTCCGGGTCCGAACAGAACCGAAGGCACTTCCGAAGAAGCCCTTGCAAATCCGGGTATTCACAATCTCGATCGGACTTCCCATCACTTAGGGAATTTCTATACCGGAGCCATGATGCAGAGAAAACCGATAGGTCATCCTATCGCTCTCGCAAATACCCGGTCTTCACCACCGGTTTTCAAATGCTATCCATATCGTCGTATCACTATTCGGAATGGGTTATATGACACAAAGGTCCTCTCTCGGCTAAACCGAATAACGAGCGCAATTAAAAATCATATGGATATTGGGGTCTCAGTTAAATCATAGCTTAAAGTCCAAAACTTTTCATTCGAATGGTTAAAACAATTTACCATTTCCAATCTTTTAAACAAAAAGAATCATTTCAAAAACCTTCACTGGTTTAAACAATTTCCACACTTTTAATCTTTTAAACGAAAAGATTCAATTCACAAAGTTAACTCCATTCACAAAGATTCATTCATAGAATTTCAAATCGATTTCCATTTCAATTGAATTAACTCGTTAAATCCTTAAATCAAGATTTAACTTATAGCTTTTAAAACAATTCCATTTCAAGTGGAATTAACTCGTTCGGTCTTTGAATCAAAGACTCATTTCATAAATTTCAAAACATTTCAATTCTATTTCAAACTTGAAATTCTTTCAACACAAATTGGAAGTTCATTACTTTTGTGAAAGTTTTTACTATTTGAAAAACAAATAGTTTCATTTCAGAAAAATCCAGTTATATTTACACGAGTTAAAACCCTTGAATAAAAATTCAAATTTCCAAATTAATATCTTTAAAATGGTTTAACCCATATATAACTTGTACAACATCTTCAATCCCTAATTTCAAATCATAGAATTCAATTTCAAACTTGAATTCAAATTTAATCAAATTATTTAAATTTTCAAAACTCGATTAAGTTATTCGAAATAACTTTTATTTTTGAAATCCCATTTCAAAAGCTTTTCACTTTAAACCCAAATTTCCAATTTCAAAATCAATTAAAATTAAAATTTCAATTTCAAAAACATCAAATTTACATTATCTGTGACTTAACCGATTTCCACCTGAGATCCATATTTGTGTGTGTAAGAGTGTGGTCCAAGGGTTTTACACACAATAGTGCACAATATCAATCATCCCAGATATATCAATATCGATAAGCGGTATAATCCACAACGCTTATCTTCATCCACATATTCATATATAAAATAAATTTATCAGTCACAAAGATTCACTATTATAATTCGATGTGGGTTTCGGATAACCAACTGGAATCCGACTCCCTGTCGCATCGAAATTCAAGTGTCATTTACGGGTCAAGGGTTTTCATAACAGATATATATATCGCAGATAAGTAAATTACAGATCACATCATAAATCAAGGTATATCACAAAGCATCACATATCAGGGATATCAAACAATCAAATCATCCAATAGAATCCAAATATCCATAAGTAGATTCAATTAATATCTGATTATAATTAATTTATACCAGATTCATTATTTATGAATAAACTACAAATCTTGGTTAATTAATCATTAATTAATTATAAACCATTCTGATTAATTATTATTTAATCATTTAATTAATTAACCTTAAATTAATTAATTATCCTCAAATTAATTACCTCAAATAATTAACCTCATTAATTAATTATACTTTAAATTAATTAATCTTTAAATACTTGATTAAATCAATCTTACATCCAAAAATTTAATTACTTTTAATCAAGTGATTATCTTTTAAGTAATTGATTTCCTTTAATTACTTATCATTAATAAATCTTAATTAATTTTTCCATAACTTTTTTTTAAAATAAATTATCATCATTTTATCAACTTAAACCTTTAGATTAATTAACTTCTTTAAAACTTGTAAAAACATGATCCCAGGCAACTCGAGTGAAACTCGAGCTATTTCTTAGTTTCCCCGAGCAGAACTTCGGGCTTCCCCCATACTTCATCTGCTTCGAGTTGAACCCCGAGTCCTACACTATTTCCCCCGAGTCTTTCCCCTTCATCTTTTATTCTTCATCATTTTTTTCTTCTGTTTCGTTTAAAACTTAAGTACAAAAACTGGTACGTAAACCCCTCTACTAACTCGAGCTCGACCCTGAGTACCAAACTCAGTTGCACGAGAGCAACTCCGAGTCCCCCACGCGAACTCACTTGATACTAAAAAAATGACGTACATGTGCACAACCACGCTGGTGAACTCCGACCACCTGCGACACCACCAACACGTCACTGACGACCCACCCATAGGCTACGATCACCCAGGTTGATGAACTTCAACCAAATTCCCAAAATCGAACAATCGAATCCCATAAACAACCAGAACCGGTCAACAGAAACGCCTCGTTTCACCACCATAGACCACCTGCAACCACGCCGTCGTGTTCAGACACTCGCCAGAGCCTCCTCCTCCTTTTCCCAAAGACCCCGTGGCGCTCGATGCTCCATGGAGATCGAACTGACCCAAAATCTCCACCCAGACCAAATTAGGTTTAGCAAATAAAATTCACGACCACTGCCTCCACCTGTTTCTGATCATCCACCACCTAATTTTGCCAAACTTCCTGGTCACTCCACTATCTCCAACCACAAATCCGGCCACCCGAAATGCTGGGATCACCAGAGATCCCTTAAAAACCCCAAAACAAACAACGCAGGTGAACTCTTTAAATACAAATCACAAAAATGTGATTATAGCTTTAAAAATCCTAATTACATGCAAGAATTCAAGTTGTAAACTTGAATTGGTATTTTAAAATGTTTGAAATTTTACCTATATTACATATTGGCTGTTCTTTAAGTTTTTACAGAGCAGTTCTACTTGGTAAACTCAAATTCAAATTTTAAAATGTGTTTTATGATCAAACAAACCTACCTTGTTTAGATACTAAGTCCTAAAAATCAACAGATTAAGCAGGGTTGATTTTTGTTTTAAACCTGAGCTTCAAATTTTATAACAGAGATGTTTTCCAGACTATTAAACAGTCAGGCATCAATACATTCAAAGAATTGCATAAATATATATTCATATAAACACACTTATTTCAGACATAAGAACATAAGTGAACACACTTAAACAGATTTTAAATTTAAGTTACTCACTTGGATCTTGAATAAGGCAGAGAACAAGAAGAAGTTCAAATTTAAGGGAAAGAAGTTTGCTCACAATAAAAATAAGCAAATTCAGAGTTGAAGGTTGCTCACAGGAGGAAGAAACAAAGAAGGCTAGTTAAAAGAAGGTTTACTCACAAGCATCAAGATATCAAAACATGTTAAGCTTTGAAAAATAGGAGTTGCTCACCTGTAAAGATGAAGAACAGAGGACCCTTCTTGTTTGCAACTGCAGATTTGAAGTTTGTTTTGAATGCAAATTGAAACTTGAATGAAGCTTTGCATTTCTTGAAGTTGCTTTACAGATTTTGCTTTGTCTCAGGCTTTGGATTTAAAGCCCCCAGGTTCTAGCTTGCTGAAGCCTTCTTTATTTTTATTTTCTGGAATGTTTGGTTTTGGTTTGAAGTTTTGTTTGTGTTTTTAGAGGAGATGATGTTTACTTCATATATTCTCAACTCGAACTGAAATGAGGAGGGATAGATAAATGAAATTGAGTTGTACATGGTATTATATTATTTTGTACAAGTGATGTTACATATTTTTTTTCTTTTCATTTGCATGGAGGCTGAAGAGATATTGTCTCGGCTAAAGATATATGGCATTAATTGCCTTTATACAAAATATGCATTTTTTTTCTACTTATCTCGGCTGATAATTTTCTTTGCCATGCTAGAGATGATGATTTGGTGGCTAAAGATCTTGCTATTTCGGCTGATATAAATCTATTTTGTGTGCTAAGGAGACTTAGCATTAATTTGCTTTGTTTTTCATTATGCAGATCTTGATTGAGAGATTTTGTTATATTTCTCTTCTTTGTTTTGATGGCTGCAGCTTATTGTATTGGGCTAGAGATGAAAGCATTCAATGCATATGTACCCTATGTCTTCCTATACAAGCTTACTTTTATATTTGGTACATGGTTTATCTTATACATTTCCATTTTTATTTATTTCTAAAAGTTTATAAGTTCATTTCATATTTTCTATAACCATAGATTTATTCGAAATATTTGTTTAACATCAACACTTATTTTGAATCCCTTTTAAAATTTTATTACCCAACACTTTATTATTTATATTCTAAACCATTTATCCAAGATTTAAATTCAAATCACATATATACAATTTCTAAATCTAAAAATGATTCAATATATTTTTATTTGGTTTCGGGGAAACTCGAATCAATTTATCACTTAATTTTACAAATTTTCTTCAAAAATTCAATTAATTATTAATTTAAGTTTTTATAAAATCCGGGATCGTTACAATTCCGTTATTTGAATTCAACTTGGTATGTTACCAATCAAATCAAGCATTTTATTTTCATTAAATAAATATGCATTTTATCGTCACTTACAATTTCCTTTATTAACCAATTCATGCTATTAACTACGCATCCAATTATCATCCAATTACATTCAAACCTATGTTATCATCCTTATTATTCAACAACAATACCCTATGAATTATATTAACATAAGTTTACATTTTATTATATTCATTACTTTACCGTTAACATCTTTTACCATATTAACTTCAATAATTAATTACATAAATTTTCGTTGATTTCAAAATTAATTCCAAACATATTAAATAATGAGATGATAAATGAACAATTGTTACTTTTAAGTAATTTTATCACATTTATAAATTTATTGTTTACAAACAATGATTATAACTACATACCAGATCACTGATTTCATATTCTATATTAACCAATTTCAATCAATTACCGACAATCTCACCATTACATACATCATTTAATTTATTTCATTATTTACAATTATAATCAAATTAACCTAAAATTTATTTCAATTGATTAAAATTACATTAAATAGTTATCAATATCTTTCAAACAACATTATTAAATCTTATTCTAATTATTTCCTCAATAATACATCATAAATTTTAATTTCTCACAATATTAAGTTTCAAAATTTATGGGTAGTTACATCATGAGTCCATGCGAATACATCTTGGCTATGCTTAGGAAGGAAATTAGCTCTTCTCGGATAGAAGGTTGGAAATAAGTCCCTATCTCGATTGTCTTAGACTCGTCATTCTCATGGAGGCACACTTCTTCTAGGGTCAAGTTCAATTTCGTCTTCTTCTTGTACAATGTGAATAATCTTTCTCTTTCTCCTAGAAGACAGACGACCTTGACCCCGTTCAATCTCATTACGTTTTCTTTGATTGTTTGATATGTAAATTAATTCTCCGATAATGGAATCTTCTTGCCTTGGGGGAATTCTTAAGGGTTTCTATAACACCCCCCTAAAATGAACCATAAATAAATAAAGTAAATTAAATGTGGTAAGGTAGAAAACAGAAATTTTATAAAAGTTGGAATTTGACCATGAAAGCTATACCATTGCATTCGTGGTGAACTTACGATTAATTTCCATAAATAATATGTTGAAATAGAGCTCGAATGGAGAAGTTACGAGCGTCTGAAATTTTCAAATTTAAAGTAATTTGAATATAATTCAAATAAATAATTCCCTAATTTTAAATTTTAAATTAATAATGATTAGACTTGAGGGTTAAGTAA
Source organism: Allium fistulosum (assembly GCA_030737815.1). NCBI lineage: Eukaryota > Viridiplantae > Streptophyta > Magnoliopsida > Asparagales > Amaryllidaceae > Allium > Allium fistulosum. Next base: position 744,799,581 of record CM060907.1, read on the forward strand.
TGTTAAAAATTAGCAATTAATGTTAAATTTAATTACGGTATGAAATCAATAATCAAGCAATGGTAAAATAAAATAAATACCTTCCAAAAATTAGGGAAGAAGTCGACTCGGCACCTCAAGGGGCCGACTTAGAGGTCGACCATAGGGGTCGACCGCTTAGAGAATGGGGTTGACCAATTCCTTATTGTGAAGCTTATTTTGATGAGTTGTATGTTCCAAATTTATCCATTTTTAATCTATTCTAATTCAATGGTTCTGGTGCGTTTCCAACTACTATAAATTAGACCGCAGACCTTTCACTTTATTCACAAATATTTTGGGAATAATAGCAAAACTCTGCCATTGTTGTCTCTCCAAATTAGATTCAGAAACTCCATGGAGAATTCAAGTAAGAATCCAATCTATTTTCTGTTTATTTCATATTCCTCCAAACTATTCTTATTCTATTCTTCTCCAACTATTCTGAATCTAATAAATATATATACCTCTTCCCTACTGTGTGTATATCAAAAGAGAGAGATTATGAGGCATGCAAATCCAAGGAAGGTGAAGCTAAGGCTATTCTATGAGTGGAAACCATAGTATTTCTTTTTAGTAATTGTTTAGTGTATTTCTTTTTGGATTTGAATATGCCTTAGAAATTATAGGATTTCGAAAATATAATAGTTAAAATCCCCCAAAATTCCTTTTTATTTCGAAATATCAATTCTATGTTGAGATTCCCAATTATTTACATTAATTTGATGGAATTTTGTTTTGTTTGTGCAGTTTTTGATAATTTCATAGTCTATTCCACTTCTCCTTCTTCTTTGGATCAAATTGTGATTTTTTAATAAAATAAAGGGTTTAGATTACGAATTCTATTCAAAGTTTACACCACTTATTCTTATCTATTTCTTTGTAAAACTGGAGTTGAATAGAATATGCGGTTTAGATTGCAATTCTTATTGTTTAAGATATTGCATTGAATTGATGTAATAAATTGAGTTTTTATTTTATTTACAAGTCTGTTATTGCCATTTTGGTTATGAATATTTATTCCCTATTTTGGATATTAGAATCCCATCAATCTTAGGAATTTGAAGAAAAAGGACTTGTAATAATATTTGGTTAGGGTATTGACATTTAACGCTAGTTTAGAGCGTAAAATCTATGCGTTTAGAACTTATTAGGTGCGAATATTTATTTATCTCTATTTGCATAATTAATGTATAATTACTTCATATATGTCATATTTAATTAGGCATTTATTTTCATTTATTTCCCCCATTAGGAAGGTAATTGATTGTTAGGTGAAAATAAGAGGAAACTCTTATATAGCCTAATTATTATTAAGGCGTAATAAGGAAGATTTCTTATAAGCCTTATTTATGAAACGGTGAGATGAGTGTGTGTGTGTACAGAGTAATTGATGTATGACTAAGTCATAGGGATGCGAGCTCAATAGAGTTACATGATGGAAGTCTGCCCTTTACTTTGAGGCTACCAGAAGTTCTGTACACTTTAATTGATGTGAGACATCCTTATGATAAATATTTATAATGAAGTGAGGTTGGTCCCAAATTCTGTAGGGGAAATTTGCCCAGCTAATCTGGCTACCAGTTCCTACGAATAGTCGGACTAATATGAGATGTCATTATGAGTATGGGCCATAGACGAAGGGCATGCTTCGGGGTCTTGAGATATTAAGTGGTTGGATCCACCTTTTTCCCCATATGAAATATTAAACGGCTAATGGGTTACGTTAGGTGGTATCTCAATGGGAGTCTTCTAGAAATAGGTCTTAAATTGTAACGACCCAGAATTTTGAACAAATTAAATTGAAAATATTTAATTAATTTTAAATATTCGAATGATAATTTAATTTGAATCCCCAATATTATTCTGAATTTGGTGATTAAATTATAAAATTTAATCTATCGTAAGTTGAATAAAAATTTGAATCTTCAATTTTAAGTTGAAGAAAAATATTTCGAAAGCTTTTAAAATTCGTATTGATAATACTGAAGATAATAGAAGCTTCAGAATTGAGTTTGGAAACAATTTGCTCAGTTTTGAATTTAATTGTTTGAACCGATATTTAAAAATAGTCATTTTTCAAACAGTCTCGGAATTCGACGAAACCAGTTCCATTGGGTCCGTAATATTGAATTATTTTTTAGGATTTAAAATTTCGTAGTTTACGGAATTATTACATGACCGTACGGTGAGAAAACACGTTGAAATTAATCGGATTCAATTTAAATTTAAATTTAAATTGGAAAACAGCAGCACGTTGTCTTCACTTGAATCACGCCTAAAAACATGCCCCGTTGTTTCAGCCGAGCATCACGAAGAATATCGTGCAAACCATACTCATTCGTTTTTAAATTCCCCTCTCCCTCTTCATAAAATCAAACGAAATCTTCGTTCAACCAAATCGTTAATGGCCGAACTCATCGAAATTAAAATTCGCAAGAAAATCAAATGGAGCGAGTTACTTTATCCTTTTCAACCCAGTGCAATTCAAATCGAATTTCAAACGAGCCGATCTCCTCGTCCCAATTCAAAGTCGAAGATGCGGTCGATCGATCTCGCGGCGAAGGTAGGGCTTTGGTGACCATGTTGATGGTCGTTCTCGATGGAGAAGCAGGCGCCTTTGTGCGTACTTATGGTGGCATTTGGGCGATCGCAAGGTCGCGAACTAGAAGGGAAGCTAGGCGCTCGCGTGGGCCTCAGGCAGGCAGTCGACTTCGTCGAGGGGGTAGTCGCGATCTGGAGTGCTGGCGATAGGCGAGAGCGCATGGGAGGCTGTGGGTTCGTCGAGGCGAATTGGGGTATCTCGTGGCAGCGTCGACGAGGTCAGGGGACAATCGCGAGGTAGCAGCTAGGGGGAGACGAGTTGTTGACAGTCGTGGTGGCGCGCGTGGGTTAAGGTTCGGTGACTCAAACAGTTTGGGTCACGATTTCGTTCCAGTAAGGTATGCAGATTTACGATTTCTGAAACAATAAGCAAAGTTTTGGTAATCCTCTTAATGACAGTAAATAAAATTTTCAGCCAAGAAAATATGTATAGTTTAGAAATTCTCAGTTTGTATAAAATTTACTGTAAATAAGTTTTAGTTTAAAAAAAAAAGTATATACAGGAAATAATAATATAAGTATAAGTATATATGAAGTTTTAAGAAAATAAAATAAACACACATTTTAGATCTGCTTGTTATTTTAAAATAAGGTATTAGGGTAATTAATTTGATTTATTATTTTAGTTACTAAAAGATTTCTGTTTTAAAAGGGAAATTAGTTAAAATAAAATTTTTGGTTAAGAACTAAATTTAACGATAATCGATTATTCGATTTATTTCGAATATTAATAAAGTGTATAATTAATTATACAAGGTCTAAAACTATCATAGCGAAAATTTGTTATTCGACTTAATTCGAATATTGATGAATTGTATAAATATTTATACAAGGTATAAATCAAAGAAATCGAGTCAAGATGGAAAATGGATGGCAAAATAAAAAGCCAAGGTGAGATTTTTCTCACTCAAATGAAAATTTTAATTTAGCAGTTATTGATTGATTTGATTGCTATTTGGATGTTATATTAGATATAGTAGGATATATCTATATATATATATATATATATAGCAATATATACATATTGGCATATGTATATATTGGATTGATTGATTTCCCGCCTCGTATAGCAGATGAGACCCTATTGCACCGTTAGTAAGTGGATGATTTTTTATAAAACCTATATACCGCGATATTCCACCTCGAAGTGGAATTGGTATTGTGCTAACGTCTGTGGATGCAGGGAAACAGGTTGGAGGGATCCAACTGGATTCCTCACCAGTATTTATTTATTTACAGATATTAATGTATATTTTGTTATCATATTGATATATGATGTTTGTTATTGTGATTGACTAACTGGTGTTGTTGCATCATCGGATTCAAGTTTTGAAGTTTAAAAATAACGACTTTTACTTTAAAAAGGATTTTAAAGTGATTTTTGAAAGCAGACGTTTTATTGAATTTTTGAATTGATTTGTTTCAAATAAATAAACGTTTAAAACTTTAAAGTTATAAAAGTTAAGATTTGTGAACTATAACCAAAAGGTAATTTCTTTAGAAATAAATAGTTAAGAAATTTATAAAATGGTTTTAAATGGGAATTTTTGAATTATTAAGAACGATGTATGTAAAGGATGTACAAGATTGGTATTTATAACTTTAAAATGTTGGTATTATAAAACGAGTTTTTATAAGCATTAAAATGAATTTTTAAGAATTCATAAATAAATGAAATTTATAAATTGTGAACTTATAAATGGAAACAATTTTGTAAAATAAATGAATTATAAGTATTTAACTTATAATATGGATTGTTGGTATAAGATTTGAGTTATGTATTGAATTAGTCAACGAAGGAGATTTATAAATTGAAGTTTTTATAAATAGAATTGAAATTTATAAACATTGTTTTATGAATCCGAAATCACTGGTCTTGATAAGTGAATTATAGAAGTTAATAAAGGAGATTTATTAAATTGGAGTTGTTAGAAAATAGAAATAGAATTTATAAACGTTGTTTTATATTCGGAAAGATCAATCAAATTTGATAAATTAAATATAGAAGGTTATTAAAGGTTCGCGATTTTGGATAGCGAATTATCCTTGAAATAAATGTGTAGAAAAGACTGAAATTTGGTTAGTGAATTATATTCACGATTTTGGACAGTGAATATATTATTGAATAAAATGGATTCATTTTTGAAGAAGTAATATTTAAAATGAAGTTAAACATTTTAAAGATGTTTTAAAATGTATTATGAATCGAAAGCATAGATTTCAACATTTCTGGTTGAAATAGCGTGGTATCAGAGCATATGGTTAAGCGACAACCCTGCTCTGTTGGGTGTTACTCATTAGAGATAGAGTCAGTAGTACTCTAGAATGAGTTGAGTGTAATAATAGATACGAGCGCGTATTTGTTAGTGAATATAAAAATGTTTTATATTGTGTTTGCTTATCCGTTGAGATGTTTGTGAATTTTGGTCGGTATGTGGGACGCCATATTATCGATAGGGATTTCTAAACACTTAAACGAGGCAAGACGACATAGTATCATTTTAAATAGGGTGAATGAAATAATTTCCCCAAAACTATTTTTTTGTATAGAAAAGAAATCATTTTCTATGAATTATCATAATATATGGATGTTTGGTTGTTAGGAAAGAATAACATTGAAATATTATCATTGTTATATGAAATTGAATGAGAAATTAAGTAATAACCAAAGATTTGGAGATAAATCCATTTAACAAATGGAAATTATAAATGTGAATTGTAATATGAGAAAATAAATTCATATATGAATAAAATTGTGAATATGAATTGTAAATGTGATTCATAAATTGAAATAGAATTCCAGAGAGAACATTTGAAATGAAATTGTAAATGTGAATGTATAAATGATTTTATAAATCAAAATGTAAGTAAGTCAAAGACTTATAAAATATTTGAAATTTGATTAGAAATGAGATTCAAATTGGAAATGAAAGAATTAGTGAATGTGTTTGAGAATAAATAAATTTGCAATTGCAAGTGCTAGAAAATGAAATTAAATGTTAAAATTCATTTTGAATTTGTAAGTGAATAAAACTAGAATTGAATTTGATTTATGGAAAACGAAGTGAAGTATTAAACTAAAATTAGTAAGTGAAGCTAATTGATTATGGACCAAATGAATAAGGTTTGAACGAATTAAATTTAAAATGAATTGGAAATCCAGTTTAATGTAAGTAGATTTAACCGAAGGGTAAATTTAAAACAAATTTTGGGAATAAACAAAAGAATAAAACTGGAATTGAAACTGAATGTTGAAAACAAATTGAATAAAGTGGATTAGAATTTGAAATGAATG